>JALGPY010000006.1:41614840-42857340 GCA_023055425.1 Linanthus parryae
GGATCTATACATGTTTAGATCAGCCTAGTCCTTCAACATTGTAGCATGCTTTTTGAGAGAAACCTATCACATACACGAAAAAAAAGTGAAGAACTAACAATCGTCGTGATCTGGGGGCAATAAATGTACTTGGAAATGACTCGTTGATTCGAGGGATTGGATATATGGCAGTGTTGCATGAAGCTGCGCGAGATTACATGTTTTTGTTGCAGATTTGTACTCCATGGCTCTACTTGTACAATATTAGCTGTATTCTGTGAGAGTTCATTTGTGCATCTGAAATTTGGGATGATATTGTGCTCTTATTGTAACACCCCCAATTTAGAAGCTGGCTCTGAGTGTAAGATCAAGATTGGGGGGGGGGAAATGTGTAGATATATTTTTCTCACGACTTTAAAGTTGGAAATTTAGAGTGTTTGCAAGTTTCGGAAGTTGTTGGAGTGATTTTGAATCACTAGAGATGTTTGGGGTAGTAGTGCAATTCTCTGAAACTTAGTATTTGTGTAATTCTAGGTAATACCCCCCCCCCCAGTTTGAAAAACTACACTTTTACTCCTATCCATGTAAGACACTTCTCAAACCCATCTTGACACCTCATTTGAGAGGTGGCAGACCCTAAGGCCCTCTTCCTCCACATGAATTGATCAAATATGAGTATCATTTTCTCTCCACCATCATCTTCAACCACCCTCATCTCCACCATGCAACCACCAAGAACACCACAATCTCAATAAAGCAACTCCACCACCACACCAACTCTTCAAGAACTGTTCCTACCGGGAAATCCCCACCACCTAATGAGCAAAACGCCCCTATCAGTTTGAGGATTCATTGAGAGACGAGGGAGAAAACCTGAACCTAAGGTAAGAACCCTAGTTGCGGTTTTTCTTCGATTTCTCCCTCCTCGTTGCAACCTAACACAATTAACCCACATATTTGTGTTCCTGATGTCGAGACTAATCCGGGAAGCACAAGCATGCCTTGCAACTCGCCGGATTTTGCTCCAGCCGCCGCGCTTGCCGCCGCCAAACCTCCATGGCCGACGAGAAATGGTAACTCCCTCATTTCTCCAACAAATTCGATATTCCATACATCAATGTGGTCCCTATGACCTTAGGAATGCATTAGATGCATCAAAACCTGCCAAGATTTCGGTTAGAATCGAGTTTGATTTCATGTTTCAAACTTGGTTTGTTTTTCCGACATGCATAAACCGCCCCCATTCAAGTACTCGTATCTCACTCATTTTTTATTCATTTTGGGTGATTCTTCCTGAGATGATTGGATAGAAATTTCATGTGGTAACTTTTCTCAAATTCGGTCTCTAACTCACCTAAAAATCGAGTAGAAGTTGCAGGTGTTCGAGTTCTAAAATCTGTCAAAGCAGTTTTTTCCTAAAGTGTTGAATGTTGGGTTGAAACAGTCAGTTTCAAACGATCATAACTCCCTCAATTCTTAATCCAATCTTGTTTTTCTCTCTCCTATGTGAAGTTTTTTTATAATACTTCATTTCATCCTCTCTGGGGCATCTTCAATTCTGTAACGGATTGCTAACAAATCGAGTCTAAACTTGCTACTTTGAACTTATAAGAAACATTTGAATTTTTTTGTAAGTGTTGAATCATCATTTTACCCAACTTTGAACAAGCATTGCTTTAGTGTATATTGAATTTTTGGGAGTTCAAATATGTTATGAAATCCCTGAATTACCATCTTCAAAATTCTATTTTTAGGTTTCCAAATATCGTTCTCATTTGACCACAAATCAGCTCCTAAGTTAACGGGTTGAGATGATTTCGTTATACCTTTGACTTTCAATTTTATCATTCTAAATGACATCTCTGGTCTCAGCATTCTTCATGAAACTTGTTCGTATTCTTATTATCAGTCTAAAAATCATGTTTGGCCAAGTTTGAATTTTCAAAAACCCTAGTTTAACTGATCTAGATAAGAGGGGTAAAATAGTAATTTCACTTAAGATTTGAATTGAAATTAGTTTAGTAAATTGGAGTTTGTCAGCATGTCTTGTATGCGTATTTGGAGTATTCGTATGGCATTCTCGGCTAGGGTTGACCAAGTTAATAATTGGGGCCTTTTGCAGTTTTACTAAACTTAGGGGCCTAAGTGTAATTTACTGAAATTCGTAGATTTTGATGATAAGTTCATATGAGAGGGTTATGAGTCATTCTTGCATGTTTTTGGGCCAGTATGAGTATAATTTGGGGTCCAGGTGAAGTCAGAGACAGTAATGGACAGTTTTGGTGTGTTAGGGGCGTTTTGGTCAAGTTCGCTTGCATGACCTGCATTTCATTGCATTCTTGCATACAACCTTATATAGAAGGTGTATGCTAATAGGTGGTATACTTTACTTGTGTATATCCAGCCGTTCTTGATGACCGTTTCGCAATAGACGTATGTGTTCGTATTGCTGCATTGATTGTGAGACGCGGATTCGTATGAGACGAGCCTTGTAGAAGGAGTGCTAGCTTTACTTTTTTCCTTACTTTGGCTCAGTGGTAAGAACATATGTGCGGCCCTTTCTTATCAAAATGTGCGTATGTGTGTGAAGTTTCAAATGAATGCTTTGTTTAATGGGAAAGTATGAGAATGCATGATTTCTACTCGAAAGTTATTTGGAGTATTTTATTGAACTCCTTTGAGAATTATTGGAAATTACATTTGAAATATTGAATACGATAAAGGTAATAATTAAGACACTTCTAATATACTTAGGACAATGTACAGAGTTGTGTTATTTATGGCTCCGGCCGGAGGCGCCAAGAGATCCTCCTGTTACTTATGGCTATGACCATTGAAGCAATGCTTCCTTTTATTGGGTAGAACTTGAATGTTCATAAATCCTCCGCCGGCGAGCCAAAATGTACCAAGGTATTGAGGCCAAGGGGTTTTGTAGAGCTATAGAGTGCTACTCATACTTGTAATGGTCACTACGGTATAGGGTGTCGACACTTAACGCCTTTTAGCTATTGTTGTGGCGGGGATTGACGTATGGGCTCCCTTAACGCTCGGGTGGAATATGGTTAGATAGAACTTTATGATTACTTTGTGATCCCTCTGCCTACATCAGTCCTGCTAGTGGCTTTGGACATGCCTTAGCTAAACATAACTGTTAATTGAAGTTTAACGAAAGTTGATTACTCTATTGATCCCTTCGGTTGCTCTGAATGTGCCCCAAACAAAATAAGCAAAGCTGGAAGAAATTTGGACTCCTGAATTAATACGTTTTCTTTTCAGCGAGACATGATTTGCCCTCGTGAGATTGCAATGGTCTAAGAATACCTTGACTACTCGAGATCTATAAAGGTTCTAGAGTTGAGAAGTTTTGCTACACGTTTAGTTATAATTCTTCCAAATTATTACAACTCGTTTACTTATTAATATTTCAGTTCTCTTAGTTTATAACAACTTATGCTTGTGTGCCACTCATTTCTTTACGTGTCGCAGTGTGTATTTACTCAATTTTTACTAATTATTTTCAAAATGTGGTGTCTGCGTTTGTTATTTTAAAACCACCACAGGTTAGTACAGGCTGGGATGGGAAGGCGGATCAAGACAAGGTAGCCGAGCATAAGATTAGATCACTTAGTGGATCACTTAGTACATCACATAGTTTTTTGTAACATACTACCATTGTAAACTTATTTCCGTAATATTCGTTGTGTACTTTAATCGTAATGTAATATTAATAGTTACTAGTATACTTTTCGTTATCGATTGTCGCTTTAACCCTGAACTGGGATCCCGGGGTTGTTTCACTTGTAGTCTTAGTAGGGATCTTTAACGTCGATTCCAGACATTCATAATGTTTTATTCTCCATGGATTCGCTTTCATTATATTAAGAATAGTCATCAATGTTTTTATGTAACTGAAATGTACTGAATCTGATGACTGGAGGGTGGAATTAACATAAGCATGCCCTTGTGAAGCCACTACTGCCTTCTCCAAGGTGAACAAGTCAATATTGCCTTCTCCATGGTAAATCTTACAAGAGGATGGTTATCATGGGGGGTGGCCTCTTTTACATTCACCTACTGCTACATAAATGCTAAACGCGGATTTTTTTTGGCAACTGATTGATGGGATAATTTCTCAGGGTTTTCGGAAACATAGTGCTTTTTGCAACAACAAAGAAAGATTCAGCTTATGATGAGGATACGGAGATTTCAATCCCCTATAGTGGGTGATAAGTATACTCGTTTATTACAGAATATAGTTAAGTTGGATAGTTGGGGTCAATGTGACAATAATTCATAGTTTTGGGTTAATAATAAATTAGCTATAGTTTTTGTTGTTCTGGTTAATGAACCCTATATTAGAATTGTTTGTAATGATCTTATTCCTTCAATTAAATCAATAACAATTTTCTCTCCATTTCCTTTCTTGTTATGGTATCAGAGCCTCTCGAAGATTAGGGTGTCGTTCCCTCTCCGATCGTTCTCTACATGTCTCCGGTTGTCTTCTCCAGCGACGCACTTTGATCCTGCTCTTCGGTCCTGGTGATTATCTCCTCTCTTTCGCACTTCGTCTTCTTCATTTCTTTGTTCCGATCTTGTCGATTTCAATGCACTTCTTGATTCGCTTCATCTCCTTCGAGGTGAATTGATGATGTCTGAGGAAGAATCTTCCTTATTCATTGATTGATTCTTGTTGCGCCATTTAACATCGACTCACTGAGTTGTTTCCACGAGTTATCTGCCGAGTTTTGTCGCGTTTGCTGGGTTTTCTTCGAGTTTTTACCGAGTTTACTGAGCTTAGCTCGCCATGCCTGAGATCTCCGACTTCACCGTCCCAGACGCCTCCTCGCCGTTCTTTCTCAGCAATTCCGACAATCCTGGTACTGATCTTGTTACGCAAATTCTTCTTGGAGACAATTACAATACCTAGAGTCGCTATATTCTTCTTACTCTTCGTGCTAAGAACAAGGTAGGGTTCATTACTGGATCCATCATTGAGCCTGATGATGATGATCCTCTTCGTGATTTTTTGCTTTGCTGTGATAAAATGGTTATGTCATGGCTCTTGAACTATGTTTCTCGCGAAATTGCTGGTATCATTGTTTACAAACAATCTAAAAGAGACATTTGGATTGATCTTCGTGATCGTTTTTCTCAGTCAAACATTCACGAGTTTTTTCAACTTACACAATCCATCTCAAACTTGAAGCAACATGATCTTTCTGTCACTTCTTACTATACCAAGATTCGTTCCCTTTGCCATGAACTCTCTAACTTCAAGGTTTTGCCAGAAATCACTTGTGGAGTTATGAAAACGTGTGCATGCAATATCACAAAATTGTATCAAGATTCTTACAATACTGATTGCATTCTTCAGTTTCTCATGGGCCTGAATGATGCCTATGGTCCTGTTAGAGACCAAATCCTATTAACTGGTCCTTTGCCAGCTCTTAACAGACTTTTTAGCAAAGTAATTCAACAAGAGAGACAATCACAAATTACTCTCAATGCTCAAATTGTACTTGGAAATATTGTCTCAGCTGCAACTACTCTGGATAATGACTCAGTGTTAGTTAATCAAGTCTCTAGAATGAGAAAATCAAGGCATGTTTGTACTTACTGTGGGTGGCCAGGGCATATCAGAGATAAATGCTACAAGCTTCATGGTTTTCCACGTGGTTTTAAAACCAACAAGAAACCTTCTTCCTTTTTTTGTTCTGTGAATCAACAATACATGCCTGGACCTCAATCTTATGGAAATTCTCAAAGCTCTTATGGCAATGCTGGTTCTAGATTCAAATCCAAGACTTATGCTCAGGCTCACAATCTCATTGGTGACATGACTCAAGACATTCCTTTGACCCAATCTCATGTTGGAATAGGTTCGCTAGAGGCAATCTAATATTTAGTATGAACATTTTTTTTGCTAGAATATTCATTTATTATATATTGTGATATTTAATATAATGAAGTCCTTAGATACAATGTGTTGTTTCTCTTAAATATCCCTAGTTCATTATATTGATTAATAGAACGATCAAATATAGACTAGTATATGTGTATATTGATATGCAGATATCAAGCCTAACACATGGGTATGCATTAGGAGTAATGGCATACTGGATTGACCCACAATGAGAAGGATACATTAGATTATGTTAAAGTCACAATCGCTTCTTGTAGTGCTAATATAATTGCAATCCTTATACTTGAAGTCACTAGATACTCTAGTTGTGAAATATCGTGCTTTGATGTTATCAAACGTTAAACCGTAACTGGGTAATCATAAAGGTAGTTATCGGGCATGATAGGAAGAAAGCTTAGAGATCGTAGTGATGTAGAGAGGATTTGTCCCTCCCACATAATGGGAGCAAATATCCACGGCCACTTGAGGGATGAGGCTTATTGAATGTCTGGCCAGACTCAAATAAATCAATATGGAGATATTGATGTTATCTGCTTGCATAAGCGTATTCCCAGGATCGAGGAACTATGGATTGGATATAAAAGTGTGACTATTTATGTCTCGTGTCCAATCAGGATATGGAGACAAAGGGATAGTGCAATATGTAATATTGGGCACAAAGGTTTGTCGGGATCACTGACTTATTTCTATTAGTTGGGCGCATGGATGTGTTGCTAGACACCGCTCAATGTTAGTAATTTTTTACTACCAACTAAGTAGAAACCTATGGGGTCACACGTTAAATAGATTTGAACTAGATTTGAGATTAATTAATATGATTAATTAATTAGAAGGATCACTTTGCAACACCTTGCAAACTTAGTAGGACTAATTTGCGAGGGGACTAATCCAAGTTCATGTAGAACTAAGAAGGGCCTTTATGTAGTTAACAAGGAGTTGTTGGACTATATAAAGAATGCTCTAGCTTCCTTCCCACAACTAATGCTCATAACATAAGTGAGTGGGAGAGAGAGAGCAAAAGAGAGAGTAAGAGACAAGCTAGGAGGCCAAAACCCTAGCCCGTCCCCTACCCGTCGGCCACCAAGAGAGAGGCCGAACCTCTCTTGGTTCCTTGGTGCGTGATTTGTTCTTCCCTCTTCCTCCAGTCTAAGCTAGCACTAGGAGAAGGAAGAATCTATATCACCTCTAGATGTGGATCAACTGTAGAGACGAGGACATTATTCTTCGTGTGATCTCCCGAACCAAAAAGGTACACATCTTCTATGTACTTTATCATGTTATGAATGTCTCTTCCTGTGATCCTTGGTGGGCTTTGAGTAGGAATTCAATTTTGTTATTCCGCTGCGTAACATACGCCAAAACCAAACATCTCAGTGTTTACAACGCATGAATATGCTTTCAGAAAGGCTCCACAGAACACCAAGCTCCACAAACTGCATCCATGTCTCCTGGATCTTCAAATGACACTCCAGATTCTCAATTTTCAGGTATAATTAATGCTGGAGTCATTAATAAAAGTTGCTTCTCTGCTATTGTTCATAGTCCTTGCAACACTGTTACATGGATTTTTACTCTGGGTCCACTGACTATATGTGTAACAACTTATCCCATTTTTATAACCATGTTTCAATTACTGAACATTTTGTTCATCTTCCCAAATGGTAATACCATTCCAGTTACTCATGTTGGCCAAATTACAGTTAACAAACACTTAACCCTTCACCTTGTTTTATGCATTCCTTCATTCCATTTCAATCTCATTTTAGTTTCAAAACTACTTCAAGAAACTGATTGCTGTTTTTCTTGTCTTCTTGACTCTTGTGTTGTTCAGGAACTTACTAAAGGTCATATTCATGCTAAAGGGCACAAGAAAGGAGGACTTTATGTCTTGTCTTCTTCTGCTCTGCCTTCTTCTTTAAATGATGTACCATTGTCTTGCATCAACACTGTTTTAGCTGGTGCTTCAACTTCTTCTGCTGGTTCACCAAATAAGTCTTTGTGGCACAACAGATTAGGTCATCTATCAGAGTCTGCTTTGTTTTCAATTTTTCCATCGTCAAAAACTTTTAATGACAACAATTCTTGTTTTGATGTTTGTAACTTAGCCAAGCAAAGAAACTTCCTTTTTCAGTTTCTTCCTCTTTTACTACTAACGCATTTCATTTAATTCACATTGACACTTGGGGTCCTTACGATACCCCATCTCCTGGTGGTTACAAATATTTTTTAACCATTGTTGATGATTTTTCAAAGACTACTTGGGTTTATCTTACGAAAGACAAAAGTGATTCAATTCTTTTAATAACTGCATTTTGAAATTTGGTACATACTCCGTTCAATGCCGCTGTCAAATCATCATGTGAGATCAAGCTCCTAAATTTGATTTGACTACTTTTTTGCATCTAAAGGTATTATTCATCAACTATCTTGTGTTGAAACTCCTGAACAGAATTCTACTGTTGAGAGGAAACATCAACACCTTCTTACCATAGCTAGAGCTCTATGGTTTCAATTTAACACTCCTATCTCTTTGTGATGGGAATGTGTTCTTACTACTGCTTACCTTATTAACAGAACTTCTACTTCTGTTCTAAAAGGGAAAACTCCTTATGAAATGCTTCATAAAATTATTCCTACTCATGATCATCTAAAAGTCTTTGGATGCCAGTGTTTTGCTTCTGCTCTTGTTCATGGTAGAAATAAAAAAAAAAAAAAAAAAAAAAATCTCCAAGAGCAATAAAATGCATCTTTGTTGGCTACCCTTTTGGCATCAAAGGGTACAAGCTCTATGATATTGAGTCTCACATTTTTATCATATGTAGAAATGTAATATTCTATGAACACATTTTTCCTTATAAATGTGATCTTTCTACTGATAAAATCCCTGAATTGTGCCTGCCTTTTTTATAACTTTGTATTAGAGTTATATTTCTTCTACGTTGTGTACCGTTTTGTGTGAATTCCGGGTAAATTATATTAGTTTTACATTATGAACTTAAGGAAATTGAATAATTTTAGCTTTGAGAAATTAATTTGTAATCCTGGCGTTTCTCGCACTATCTGAGCTTATTTTATCACGTTTGATTGCACGGGTGTGTTTCGTGTTGTTTTGACTGGAAACGTTGCTTGTGGGATTAAGCGGAGAGGAGAAGCGAACTTCGGAAACGATTCAAAGCTCGAAAAATGACCAAGGAATGAACAAAGGGGGGAGTCAGCTGCATTTGTGGAGTACCTACAAACCCAAAACCAACTGACTTCACAACCACAAAATACCACTGCAATTACCATGAATCACCATAACCTAATCCATTCCCCAAACCATTTAACATCCATCACCAGTACATCCACCTTCACCTAACTAACTACTAGCCATTTCACCCACAAATACAAACAACCTTCCATCACCATTACACCTCTATACTTCATCACCAAACAACTCACTGTTAGCTCCCAAACTACCAGACTTCACCAAACTTGCCTAGCCAAGTAACCATCAGCCATGGCCACCACAATAACATTCAAGACTACAACCAATTCACCAGCCACCTCTATGCTCTCTGCCTCATCATCACCATCTCCAATTTCACAATACACTAACTACACAAGTAAACAACAACCATACCAGAACCACCATCAACGCCATTACTTCATCCCTAAACAACAAAGCTGCGACCCATATCACCCTGAAGCACCAATTCACCACCTGAATACACCCTCAAATCCACCATGCCATCCCCTGCCTCAAACCCACTACCTAAAAACGTAAAAGAAGCTTCTCCTTTACACCATCCATTCACCAATTCAATGCCTTTTGTAAACAACCACCCAATTGAACCACCATTGTTACCAAACTACAACCTACCTTACTCCACCATAACCAACCTGCATCATCACCATTAAACCACCTCAAATCAACCATGACCATTACAAACATCTCCTACCAAGTTCGCTAACCATCAGACCCTATATCCATACACCAACGAACCAAATCAACTTACCACTCAATCCTTCCATCAACATCCAATTTCATCACTTTGAAACACAAAAATTAAACCTGCATACTCCATGACCAACCACCACGAGTACATCTATTACCTCCTAACAACCTGAAACCCAAGTCCAAAACCACCTGCTACCTAACTACCATTACCGTCATCAACCTCATGGCCAATTCAACCCAAACCAGACCCAACAACACCACCATAGCCTCCAATTCAACCACCAGTACAACCCGGAAAAGAACCGAATAAACCCAGACCTGCACTTCACCAAAACCTATCTCCATACACCAATCAAACCTGTCAACCCACCTGAAGTCATGGACTTCTCCAAAACCCAGGGCAGCGCAGAAACAGAACAAATCAAGAAGAAATAGAGAGAAAAAGAAGAAATTGCAGCGCAACAGCAGAAGCAACGAAGAAGCAGCGCAGAACAAAGCAAAGCAAAGGAGAAAAAGAAAGAAGAAATAATGCCAGGTGATCGTGCGACCAGAAGCTTGGACTTAGCCGGATTTTGGCGCAAGAAAGCTGGAACTCACTGTTTAGGCGATCAGACCCTCTGATCGTGCGATCAGAGGCAAGAGAAAAACAGGTCGCACGATCTGGTTGCTTGCGACCTCCTGGAGCTGAAAAAACCACACAGACGAAGGAAGAAAAAAAAGAGGCGCATCCATGTTTGTTCAAAACTACGTCGTTTTGTTAATTAGTTCCTAACCCCAGGATTAATTAATAGACAACTACAAATAATTGGGGGCGGGGGGGGGGGGGGGGGGGGGGCTTTTCGTTCACCTACGCACAGGAGCCTCACACGGACTACGAAGTACGGAGGGCAGGAAGAAGCTCTGAAAATCAAGATCAAAACAAAAGTGTGATTTCTTCTTCCTCTCTTAGTTATTCTTATGGAGAAATTCGCTTGTTTTACATTGTTTAACTTACGTAGCTAAACTGTTTTGCTAGGCGTCTCTACGAGAGCCTAGGGTTATGTAGACGGTTAATCTTTCCGGATTTGAATCTTTGTTTCATGCTCTATGTTTCGATTTATTGAATGAATACTTAGTTTCTTGAACTTGTTGTTGAATCTCGTCTATTGATACGACGTGATTATGATTCGATATGCAATAAAACTATGATTTATTCTTGAATTGAATCTTGCTTAATGCTTAATTTTGTTCTAGTTCAATTGTTCACATGCTGCACTTAATTCTTAGTGTTGAAGGAGTCATGACCTGGAAATACTACTTAGCTAGCGAATGCGCGACAGTGGTTCTAGCTAGCTAGGATGAGACGTGAATAACAACCCCGAATCACTGAGACCGAAAAGGATAAGTGTTAGGATTGGCCTAGTGTGGGTAGATTCGGTAGGATTATTCCGCTGTTTCGTGAAACGGTGGACCGACAGGACCCGTTATCGTACCAGTAGATGACCTGCTAGAAAGGACCGGTAGACAACATGAGACCGAGAGGATATTGTAGTCAACCGAGACGTATAATGACATGAGACCGACATGATATTTTCATAGGCTATTACCCGGCTTGATTATGATAGAATTAACGTTTTACTCAGATAATCCGGAAATCGTCTACAGCCCTAGGTGATCTAGAGATTGCCTAGTTTCTCCATATCAATCTTTAAAAATAAAAAAATACAAAAATATTAGCTTAGATGTTATTTCAATTCTCAAATCACTCAAATCTTTCCTCCTACACCGTACTCTAAATTAAGGAACTAATTAGATAATCTAAAGTCTGTCCTCGTGGGATCGATAACTCGGAGTTGAAATACCACCCCTATGTTACTTGATCGTGCACTTGCGCATACGCGTTAAGAAATCGCGTCACTTTTCTCAACCTTGATGACTCGTCTTTTGATTCATCATATCCTTCATGCATGAATCATGGTGACAGCTCTCATAACCAGCCATCACCCCCACCATTCTCCTCATCACCACCACCACCTCAGCCACCACCACCACCACTCAGCTACCATCACCACAATTACTTGAACCACCCACACTCAGAAAATCCACCAGAGTTCAAAAACTGCCCCACCATTTACATGATTATAGTCTTTCAAATCCTGAACGCAATGCATGTGCCAGCATTACCTCACATCTCTCTCAAGACATTTCTCTGTGTCTAGCTGTTGATACTATTCATCATACCCAGCTACCCATTCTTGCTTCTGTTACCACAACTACTGATCCTTTGAATTACTCAAAAGAAGTTACATTCCCTTAATGCAGACAGGCCATGGATGCAGAACTTAAAGCTTTAGCTCATAACCATACCTTGGATTTTACTATTTTACCCCCAGGGCATACTCCTGTTGGTCGTAGATGGGTATATAGAACAAAACACAGGTCAGATGGCACCATTGAAAGACACAAGGCTAGACTTGTGGCGAAGGGATACACACATACAGAGGGATTAGATTACAGTGACACCTTCTCTCCTATGGCCAAAATAACTACATTTAAGTGCTTATTAAGTATAACAGCTGTCAAGAATTGTCATTGAAATACCCTAAATCGCGAATAGGGGGTGATTGTGCATTTTCTTAAAAGTATTTATTACCAAGTTGGGGGTTTATATGTCTTTTACCTAAACTAATATTTTATTACGTATCAATACGGTGTTTATACTAGTACTAATATGCGTATTTTATACCCATACCCATACGGTACAATACGTTATGTAATACGTATAAAATACTATACTATAATAATAATAATAATAATAATAATAATAATAATAATAATAATAATAATAATAATAATAATAATAATAATAATAATAATAATAATAATAATAATAATAATAATAATAATAATAATAATAATAATAATAATAATAATAATAATAATAATAATAATAATAATAATAATAATAATAATAATAATAATAATAATAATAATAAAAATAAAAGAAGAAGAGAAAAAAAAAAGGAATGAAACCCACACTCTCCAACTTCTGCAGAGTTTTGTGTTCCCCAACACATTACTCCTTCCCCTCCACGCAATCTCACATTCCTCACTCTATTTATCTCCCTCTTCTTCCTCCATCACCCGACACCTACCATCACCACAGCCACCACCATCTTCACCTCCCTCTTTCCCCTCCATCTCTCCCCTATCTCCCTCTCTGTCTCTCTGTTTTGCTGGCGAAGAACACACAGCAGCAGCAGCGGCTGCCATCTCCGGCGACCACCACCAACATCGAAACCAACTACACCCCACCTCCATCGACCTCCCCATCCATCTCTGCTCTCTCTCCACCTCTCGATTCCCCCCTGTTCCTCTCTGCCCGCCACAAAATACAGCAGCAGCAGCGGCGGAGACGCCGGCAACCTTACCGGAAAACCCCATTGACGACCACCACCACCACCGAGACTCCCTCCTCTGCTCACTCTCTTCATCTCCCAAACGTCTCTGACCTCTCTCGCACCCTGTCGACCCACAAAGGCTGAAGCAGTGGCAGCTGCTAGGCAGCAGCAGTAGCCAACCGCAACCAAGCCGCCGCCACCACCATTGTCGCCGGCACGAAGCTTGGCCGGCGTGAAGCTGGGCGAACCCACCCCCAAATCTTGATTCCGTTCGCCTCCAGAAGGTCCGAGGAGCTCGTAGGAAGCCTCAAACTGAGCCCAGGTCACCGGATTCACCGGCGACGAGAACCACCTCCGGCGACCCCGACGGCAAGTTCGAACGACCCGATTTCTTGACTGTTTTTCGCGAATCTTGGCGTGGGTACACTCTAAAACCCTCTTGTGTTCATTTGAAATCATCAAACTCATACCTTGTTAGCCGAAATCGGAATTTGAATCGGAGAAGAGGATGGATTCCTCGTGACTTTGAAATTGGGGCTGTTTTGGTATTTTCAGAAAGTTTGGGGTGGTTTATGTTACTAATAGAAACTGTTTATATAATGAAAGGGGGGAGTTAGTTGTAGATTCGGCTTCTTGTTTTATTTAATCAATAAATTATTAAAACTATTTTCTGAAAATAAACAATTAGGATAATAAGTGAATTTTTAGATATTAATAACTTTTGTAAATAATTACTTGATAAGTAATGTAAATTGTGGAAACTTAACCTCCTTATAATAACTATATATGGTGGTTAGTTTTAAATTCTTAAAATTACACAATTACTCTAAAAAGCTGAATTAGAAGAGTTTTATTTAAAATGAATGGGCTATAATGAATAATAGCATGCCTTCCAAAATAATAATAATAATAATAATAATAATAATAATAATAATAATAATAATAATAATAATAATTAAATAAATAAAACCGAATTAGTTAATTAGTATTGTGATAATGAGGGAAGAATTATTGTGGCAATAATCATAATCATTACTTGAAATAAAAAATATACAAGTTTAATAATTTGATAAATAATCGAATATTTATGATAAAAATGTCTTCTTAATTAATCGATTTTATTATAAAACTTATTTTAGAATGATACTTAGACATTTACTCTATTAAAAATGCGATATTAATATTAACGACAATCTATAGTTGCTTCTTAATTAACTTGTGGTTTTTCTTTATAATTAATGATAAGTGAATAGAAATTTATCCTTCCAAGTAATTGTCAAAGTAAACTTCTAATTAGCTTAGATCTCTTTTATTATCTTCATAAGATTATTCCCTAAGCAACAATGGCTTAAAATTAATATTTATAATTATTAATAAATAGATTCTTGTAAACTATAATAGCAATTGTTGGGGGGAAATTAATAACGGGCACACCTTCACATTGCATATAGAGCAAGGTTGCATTTGTCGTATGAATAAACTATATGTATTAATTAGGATTATTTGCGTATTTGTAGACACCCAATTCGTAGGCGACGAGTTTATCGAGTACGAGTACTAGAATTCCTCTTGTTGCGCGTGCACCACTCTATCCGTTTCGGTAAGTTCATATGTACAACACCTTAACTGTCAAAATGTGAATTTGGCGTGCGTTGCTTTTAAATTACTGTCTTGCTATACCTCTTGACTTTGAAATATTTTATGAATTGATCACGTTGAGGTTAATTATTTTGAGAACTCTTTGAACATCCCGTTTGGAAAATATGCGATTATGATATGATCTTTGAATCAAATGATATGGTGGTGTAATAACGGTTGAATAATGCACTATAATATAAATGGGGCGATGTACAGAGGATGTGTGTGGAGGCTAAGGCCGGAGGCGCATGTGAGTCGATCCTCCTCGGGTGCTAATCCTACGAGATTACATACCCGGCCCCCGTGGTTGGCTGTCACGCACCGAGGTGGTGCAGTCCCGGGGTTAATTATATGTGAAAACTATGGAGTACTACTTATGCCTGTGTGGGTCACTACGGTATAGGGGTGTCGACACTTAAGGTCTCATAGTTATGTTTATGAGCGGGGATTGACGTAGGGGCTCCCATAACGCTCGGGTGAATTGGGATTTGTAATATCTCGAGAGGCACCCTATTTGATATATATTGCATCGTGACCCCTCTGCGGACATTCGTTACCCGCTGGTCTCTTATACGTCCAGCTGAACTAATGATTAAAACGTGGAATCAGTTATTGTTACAGCTCATGTGGGTTTACTCCAGTTTTACATGTTGATTAAATAATCGTGTAGCCAAAACTCGTTTTACATGTTGTAATATGATTCTTACTCAGTTTTTACTGATCAAAATTTTTCTGTGGTCGGCTTTTGCTATTTCAAAACCCGCAGGTTACCAGGAGGGGGACACTCACGACTACTGATGGACTCATGCTATGAACACCTAGTGTTTCACTTAGTATCTCTATTTCACTAAATAATGTACTTTAATCTTTTCAGACTCTGTCACTATGCTACCTTTTAATTTGTAATAAATTATGTTGTGGATTATCGATGACCGTACTAACTGTGAACCGGCGATCCTCCTCCGTTCCCAATGGGGTTTACCTCCTCGGGCGGAGGCACCTTTCCAAATGTACGGTTCGGCCGGCCGTATGATTTGGGGGTGTTTCAGTCATATCCTTCAAATGGATGTTAATAATGCCTTTCTAAATGGATATTTACTTGAAGATGTTTACATGGATGTTCCTCCTGGTCTTGTGTTGTCACCTAATATGCAGCATTTACATTCTTTTCAACAACCAGTAGTCTGCAAACTTAAGAAATCCTTGTATGGACTCAAGAAGACATCTAGACAGTGGTTCGGCAAATTTTCAACTACCACTATTAGCATGGGTTTCTCACAATCCAAAAGCTGATTATTCTCTCTTCACCATGTTCCAAGGATCACACTTTGCTGATATGTTAGTTTATGTGGATGACATAGTTTTAGCTGGAGATGACATTGTGATGCTTGAATCTATAAAGAAGAAACTGAATGATATCTTTGAGCTTAAGGATCTTGACAGTCATGGTTTCTTCCTGGGTTTTGAGGTTGTTAGAAATGCAGAAGGAATTGTGCTATGTCAGAAAAAATGTGCACTAGATATTCTGAAAGATTCTGGTTTCAGTGAATGCAAGACTTCTTCCACCCCTATGGATATAAATAACAAACTAAGTGCAGTTGATGGACAAGAAATTTCAGAAGAAGAAGCTTTTTCATATAGAAGACTTGTTGGTAGATTACTATATTTGTGCAACACAAGGCCAGATTTATGTTATGCTGTTCACAAGCTATCTCAATTCTTGGCATCTCCCAGAATTCCTCATCTTGGTGTTTCTCACAAGGTTCTGAGATATCTGGATAGTAATTATGCTCAAGGCTTATATTTTTCTGCCAACACTCAATTGACAGTCAAGGCTTTTTCTGATGCTAACTAGGCAGCATGTTTAGACCCAAGGAAATCAACTTCAGGGTTCTTGGTGTATCTGGGATCATCTGTCATTTCATGGAAATCCAAGAAGCATGATGTGGTTGCAAAGAGTTTTGCAGAAGCAGAATATAGAAGCCTTGCTTCTGCCACTTGTGAGTTACAATGGATTCAATACTTACTTCAAGATTTCAAAGTTTCTTTGAAGGATTATCCAGTGATATTTTGTGATAGCAAATCTGTCAATTAAATTTCTTACAATCCAATATTTCATGAGAGAACTAAGCACATTGAAATAGATTGTCATTTGATAAGAGATAAACTCCAAGAAGGAAAGTTGAAGCTCTTGCACATCGATTCCAAAAATCAACTAGCAGACATTCTGACAAAGCCATTAGCTTCTGGGCCTTTTCACTTTTTACTTTCCAAGATGGGGTTCACAATGTACATGATCCAACTTAAGGGGGCCAACTACAGAATATAGTTAAGTTGGATAGCTGGGGTCAATGTGACAATAGTGCATAGTTTTGGTTTGATAATCAATTAGCTATAGTTTTTGTTGTTCTGGTTAATGAACCCTGAAACAAGATTTGACCAAGGAATGAAACACTAACAAACAAAGATGAAATCTACTATGTTTGAAACATAATTCAACAGTTGACCCAAACAATCTCTCTGTCATGTATACAATACGTACCCTTATATTTAACCGGTAGGATTTTATACGTATTCTCACGGATATATCAACATGCATGGTTATTCTAGTCACTATCAGTTGGTTAAAGAGAAAATCCATGATCTAATGCTCAGCTTTCAAAAGCTAACACCTTGAAGTACATAGAAAGTATGTGGTAGGGCTCTCCTCATTCTCAGGCTCTGTTAATTTAGTTGTTCAACTGGATATGTGGTTTTGCTTCATGTGCTACATCTTGCTAATTACTTTTGGAGTCTTCTGTCCCCAAAGCTCATGATCACTGTGAGCTTTCCTCTCATCCATCTGATTCCACCGTCAGCTCCGGCATAATGCTATAGATATATAAAATAAAACAAACCAATTCACAAATCAAGGCGAAAAACATTCCCGTTGCAATACCATGTCAGAAAAGAAAACTGATCGACTTATATATGCAATCGCAGCTATATCATAACAATGTCAATGCACTTGATTATCTTGGAGAACAAAATGAATGCTAAAGTTCTGAAATCTGAAAATCTTTCCAACCTTTTTTCCCACATTGCGTTAGCATGTTAGTTTTACTCTTTGTATAGTCTATAAATAGTTGCTCTTGTTCAAGTTAAATACTACATTATTCACCTTCAATCACTTCCCCTCTAGATTTTAACATGGTGTCAGAGCCATCTGTAATTGCTCGTTCGGTATTTTCTCGTTGTCATTTGTCCCGTTGCTGGCCATTTTTCCAGAAGTTGTACTCATGGATAGCTCCAAATTTGATCGTTCTCCGCTCCAGTTTCAGCTCACTGCCTTCCCCAATCGACTCGATATAAGAATCCGAGCCGACCCCAAAAATTTTACGATGAACCACCCACATACGCGCCTACACGCGCCGTCCGAAGATAGCTGACACCGCCTCCACGCCCAGAAGCGAATTCACGCGCCAGCCAACCTCTACACGCAAACAACTCGACGCGGATTCATCTTCATCTGCGGATCAGATCAGCTTCCGCGTGGCTCAGACAAGCCGCCTCCAGTATTCGTCTTCCGTGTGGCTCAATTTGAGCTGTTTCTCCTACGTCAGCTTCCTTACTAGCGGGTGGCTCGGATCTTAGCCGCCATCCCTTTCCGAGCCCCTTTCCAGCTACTATTCTGTTCCAGCTCAGTCCAGTACTGGTCAGCAAGCTTTGACTTGTCGTTTCAGCTCGTTCTCTCCGATTTTAAACTGGAACATCCCCCATCCCTAAGGTTTTTAGACCCCCTGAATCCGAGTTGAGGGTCTTTTTGCCAAATTCTCTCAATTTGGTATGTGTTCTTGGTTATTTGGGTTATTTTCTCGACTTCTATTTTTATTTCGTGTGTTATTGAGATCTCGTTGTGGCTCCGGCTCTCATTTTTAAATCATGGATTGTTCTCGTAGTATTTTTGGGTGATACTACCATGTGCTCATATTGTCATGCTCCTGGACATAGGTTTCGTCATTGCCCTGTTCGCTTGTGCAAATATTGTGGACAAAAACATTCGGGCCATTACTTACCCGACTATCCTGAGCCCTGAACTTCGGTCAGAATCTCATTATAAAGACTCTCTTATGAGTGATTCAGTACCTCGATTTGTTCTATCATATGATCAGATTGTTGAATTACTTCAGCGTATAGCTCACATTGTCCGTGAGCCGACTACATCTCCCTCTCTCTCTCTACTACCTCAAGTTACACTGCTTGGTATTTTGATTCAGGGTGTTTTAATCATATGACTTTTGATTCTACGCTGCTTAAAGGGCTTCATGAGATATCTTCTGCTCCGAGTATTTATACAGCTGACGGTACAACTTTGAAAGTTACCCATACTTGTCAAATTTCAAAGGATAATTTATCTATTTCATATACATTCTCGGTTCCTAATCTCCGTCTCAATTTGCTATCTGTTGGACAGATATGTGAATTGGGTTTGGAAGTGATAAC
Source organism: Linanthus parryae (assembly GCA_023055425.1). Taxonomy (NCBI): domain Eukaryota; kingdom Viridiplantae; phylum Streptophyta; class Magnoliopsida; order Ericales; family Polemoniaceae; genus Linanthus; species Linanthus parryae. Next base: position 41,634,183 of record JALGPY010000006.1, read on the forward strand.
TTTCTCGAGTGGATGTCGTGTGCAGGATCCTCAAACAGGAAAGACACTTTGTATTGGGCGTAAAGTTGGACGACGATTCCAACTCACAAGCCTTACTCTCCCATTGAACTCTTCAATTGTTTCTTCCACATCTTTGGTATCATCTTCTCTGAACTTGTGGCATTCACGATTGGTTCATGCTTCTATTGGCCACGTCCGTTCTCTAGTCTCCTGTGGAAATTCAGGCACATTCGAGGATGAGCATCTTGATTGTGTGCCTTGTCAGCTAGCTAATCAACATGGTTTTACTTTTCCGCATAGTGTGACATCTTCCTCAGGATCTTTTTGACCTGGTTCATTCGGATGTCTGGGGGCGTTGGGTTATTTTTGTTTGATTCAAACATAGTTTGGTTAGTTAGTGCATGAATGCATGTGTGCATGTGCATGTGTGTGTCAAGTTGCGTAATTGTAAACCAGGGAGGACTAGGCGGGCAAAGTATTTAGCTAGTCTTTTGTTTCAGTCTGAGTCTTTCTTATTGGTCATTGGTCGAAGGAGGAAAAAATGGTTTTGGAAACAATTTGTTTCCTTTGGCAGTGAGTTGGGTCGGCCATGATTTCTTGGCAAGAAATTATTTCCGATTGTTTTTTGTAAACAATATTCAGACGTGGGATTTTCTACTTGGGGCGGCTTGGTATTTCCAAGTTCGTCTCGGATTATTTTTGGACGGGACTTCGGCTCCAATTCTTGTACTAGTATATATATAGATGCTAAGGTCATTACTTGGAGTGTGTGCTTGTAATTAGTATTGGCTTCTCATCTCATCAATAAATCGGGTTTGGTTTGGCCGTGGATTAGCTAGTCTCAAAATTAGTGAACCACGTAATTCTTGTGTTCTTGATCTTGTTATTGTTTTTGCTTTCTCTTGGTATCTCGCGTATTGGAATCCTAACAAGTGGTATCAGAGCCTGGTTCTTTGAGTTTCAAGAGAAGCAATGGCGAGTTAGTGATCAAGATCAGGGTTTGATGGGAAGATTGGGTTTCCGCTGGTTGGCCTCTGAAACAGGGGGTGCAAGCACACCAAGCCTTTGTTGGGATGCCATTGGGTTCCTTGTTGGGGGAGCTATCGGTATCTTGTTGTGGAGCATTGGAATTGTGAATCTAGCTTTAGTACATCCGACATGCTTTCGGTTCCGACATGCGTCAATCGATATGGCGTGCTCAACCCGACGAGTGATCTGGATCTATATCAGGATTTGGCGGCTAGGAGGATTCAAGTCTAGGTGGAGGCGACTCAAATCAACTAGCGTTTTGAGCGAGTGTCCCAAGAATTGTTCACTTGTAGAACCCGCTTCAGGTTGAAGAGGAGGGACGCTCGACGTTGGGGCATGCATTATGTCATGGCCCCTTGAGGGTGGTTCGGGCTCCAGGCATGGAGCATGGTCACGTGTTGTTGTGGAATTAATGGCGTGTTATTGTGCAGGCATCGGTTGGTGGCGCGATTGAATCTTTGATTGACGCGCTTTGGTTATTAGTTTTTGCGCATTTGTGCGGATGGCGGCGCAAATTTGCAGGACATTGTTTGATAGGCACTTTGTTGCGAAGTGTCATTGGCGCAATGTTGGGGTATGCATTGTGTCATGGTGAATTAGGGGAGCGTTTATTGGGACGCATTGTCTTTGTGTTTGTTGAAGACGCATAGACGCACTTTGAAAGATCAGGTTGTGCAAGACTTGAAATAGCTTGGCTATTTCAAGGCCTTGAACCAGCTTTCAAAGCCTTGAATCAGTTTCAGAGGCTTGAAAATAGTTTGGCTCGTTGGGGTATGCATTATGTCATGGCCCCTTGAGGGTGGTTCGGGCTCCAGGCATGGAGCATGGTCACGTGTTGTTGTGGAAGCGAATTAATGGCGTGTTATTGTGCAGGCATCGGTTGGTGGCGCGATTGAATCTTTGATTGACGCGCTTTGGTTATTAGTTTTTGCGCATTTGTGCGGATGGCGGCGCAAATTTGCAGGACATCGTTTGATAGGCACTTTGTTGCGAAGTGTCATTGGCGCAACGTTGGGGTATGCATTGTTTCATGGTGCATTAGGGGAGCGCTTATTGGGACGCATTGTCTTTGTGTTGTTGAAGACGCATAGACGCACTTTGAAAGATCAGGTTGTGCAAGACTTGGCCTTGAACCAGCTTACAAAGCCTTGAATCAGTTTCAGAGGCTTGAAAATAGTTTGGCTATTTTCAAGGCCTTGAAACTGGATTCAAAACCTTGAAACTGCTTAACCTGAATACACATTCTCAGGGGGAGTTTTCTGCTAACTCTCTGATTTGATTTACTCTTTCTTTCATATGGTTGATTCTCTGTTGTTAGATGATAAAAGAAAAATTGTTATAACATATTTTTACTCGTAATATATCATGTATTTGACCATGATAATGCATAAATTTTTGTTTCTAAGTTTTGCAGGATTGTTTCCTAAACTGAATTACTCCCTCCGTCCCGCAAAGACAGTCCATATTTCTATTTTGGTCTGTCCCAAAATGATTGTCCACGTACATTTTCAATGTTAAAAATATAATGAACTTCCGATACTACCCATTCATATTCAATGAACCTAGTATTATAGAAAACATAATCAAGGACAATAGTGGAAATAACATGTAAACATTTGTAAGTGGGGTGCATTAATTGCATGTCTCCAAAAAAAGTTGTGGTTTCAAAAATGGATAGTCTTTGTGGGACGGGGGGAGTACTGCAGATTTGGAAACACTTTGACACTTTGATCCTGTGATCAATCAGACGTGTATGAAAGCTTCTCATGGTGGTTAAATGAAAAATTACAACAAAATCTCTGAAGATTGTGATCATCCAACCGTTGGAGAAGATTTCAAAGTAGTCAAACTATGTTGCCTACAAAATAGGAAGGTTGTTGCTGAAAATCTGGGGAGATTTACAGAGCTGTATGAAGAATAAATAGAGCTCAAATTCGAAGCAATGAGATACAACACTCAACAGAAAAATACAGAGAAAGATTTCTTGATTGGCAAGCATCAAAGAGGTTATTTATTTCTTCCAATCCATTCACAGAAGTTCACTGCATTTCACTGCAGTTTTCTACTCTTAAGTGTTCTTCTGTATAGAGCTATATTGGTAAATCATTTCTGTATTATTTCTACATCCATTCTCAAGGATTGTTCAAAGTGAACAATAGATAATTCTTAGTTAATGTGTTATCTAGAGCAGGTACTAGACAGGTTAGGGAAAACCACAAGTTGTAACAGAGTAAGGGAACTCTCTGTGCTTGAGTTCTAGGGCTTAGCTTTTGATTAATAAGAATTGAGTTGAAAATCCTGCAGGTATCTAATCCCTGAGGTAGAGACGTAGGTCCAAGTGGGCTGAACTCTATAAATCATCTGTCTTCTACATTTTCAGTTCATTTACTTTCATAGCTTTTGCAGCATACAAAAACTGTTTATTTTTCAAGGGTTTGAACTTGTTTTCAAGGCCTTGAAAATGCATACTTGTTCTATACTCTCTACATCTACTTCAAAGGCTTGAACTAGCTTTCAAGGCCTTGAACTGCATTGTTTGCACATGTTTTCATCTTCTTAGTAAGTTTTGCAAAAAGTTGGCATACTCTATTTAACCCCCCCCCTTCTAGAGTTTCTTAGCTGCTTATACATCTGCATACTCACACTTTCAATTGGTATCAGAGCTTGTATCACTGTATAATATTTAACCATCTGGTGATCATGAGTACTGCAGGTAATGGTGGTTTCTCACAGGGAAGAGCTGCTAACAGACCTCCTCTATTCTGTGGAGAAAGTTTTGCTCACTGGAAAGGTCTCATGAAAATGTTCATCACTGATCAAGATCTAGAGCTTTGGACCATTATCCAAAATAGACCTCATACGTTCTACACAGAGAAAGATTGGATTAGAACTCCCAAAACAGAAGACTCACTCTCCTCTTTTGAATTAGAGCAATTTTCTAAGAACTACAAGGCTATTTACATTTTGTATTGTTCTTTGAGTACAGATGAATTCAAAAGGATCTCTGGATGCACAACTGCTATAGAAATCTGGGATAAACTTGTGGTTACCTTTGAAGGAACCAGTCAAGTCAAGGAGACCAAGATCAACATTTATCTCAGACAATATAAGCTGTTCAAGATGAATGCAGATGAGTCCATCAGATACATGTTCAAGAGATTCACTAATATTGTCAACAACCTTGACTCACTTGGAAAACACTTTTCGAATGAAGAAAAGGTGAGGAAGATTCTCAGAAGTCTTCCAAAGGAAAAATGGGAACCAAAAACCACAACCATTGAAGAAGCTCAGAATCTCTCAACTTTACAAGTTGATGACCTACAATGGAAGCTCCTGACACATGAGATATCTATGAATGAAGTTGATGGAGAACTCCCAGATGGTGTCAAGAACTTAGCTCTCGAAGCCAAAGAGAATGAGAGAACTCAAAGCCTTGAAACTTAGGATGGTGATGATGAAGATCCAATTTCCTTAATTTACAAATCCTTGACAAGGATTCTCAAAATGAAGAAAAACTTTGGATATAAAGATTTCAACAGAGAAAGGCATAGATCATCCAGCAGCAAGGACTACAAAGGTAAGTCCTCTTCACAGAATAAGTCAAAAGTTATGAACTGCTTTGAGTGTGGTGATGCTGGACACTTGATAAGAGACTGTCCACACAAAAAGAGCAAGAACTTTCAAAATAAAGATCATGACGAAAGAAAGAAATCCATGATAGCTTCATGGAGTGATTCAGATAGCTCTAGTGAATCTGAATCTGAGGAAGAACATGCCAACCTATGCTTCATGTCCAAGCATGATGATAGTTTTGAAAAGAACATTGAGGTAATGGTAAATTGTCTAATTTCAAAACCAAAAGAAGCTCTTTCAGAATATCTCAGAACAATGCTTTTAAATGAGGAAGATTAATTGAAATAGATTACATTTTTGAAAGAAAAAGTTCATGAGCAAGCAAAAGAAAACTTACAACTTGTTTGCCTAAATCAGAATCTTGAAATCTCTCAGAAGAAAACTGAAAGTGATTTCAAGGCCTTGAAAATTGGTTTCAAATCCTTGAAAACACAATTCAAGGAAGTAGTCACTGAAAACTCCTCAGTGAGTGACAGCCCTGTTAATCTAAGACATCAGGTTGATGATTTAGAGAAAGAAAATATTACTTTTACTGAGAAACTTCAAGAGTCTGAATTGGTCAAAGTCAAGCTTGCTGGATCAGAACACATGTTGAATTGGATTCTTGGAGGAAGTTCACAGTCTGTTCACAAAGCTGGTATTGGATTCAATCCAAACTTTCCAAGAAGGAACAATACCAGGTTTGTGAAAGCTGGAAACAAAACTTCTCCTACTTGTCAGTACTGTTGCAAAACAGGTCATGTTTAGATGAATTGTCCTTTTAGAAGAAGAGACCCTCACATAATGAGGAACACTTTCCATTTTCAAATCAAAGGACAAGTTAAGCAAATTTGGGTTCCTAACGGGGTTAGACCACCTAACATGGTTGATCCTGAATATGAATCCAAATTCCACACCTGGTCTAACAGCTGGGTAAGGCAGTGATTGGTGTTTGCAGGTTGTCACCAATGTGAAAGAGCAGAAGTGGTTCATGGACAGTGGTTGCTCAAGACACATGAGTGGAAAGAGATCTCTATTCTCAGAATTAAAGGAGAAATCAGAAGGTTCAATAACACTTGGTGACGAAGGAAAATGCAATATTCTTGGTATTGGAAAAGTTGGTACAAATTCTGAAAACTCTATTTCTGATGTATATCTGGTTGAAGGTTTGAAGTTTAATTTTCTTAGTGTATCTCAGCTTTGTGATAATGGAAACACAGTTATCTTTGATAAAGAGAAGTGTGTGGTGCAAAATGAGAAATCAGAAGATTGCATTCTCGCAGCCTCTAGATCAAACAATGTTTATACTTTTCATACTAACAAAGTTGCAGGTGAAAGTTTGAAGTGTCTCAATTCCTTGAAAGAGGATTCAAAGCTTTGGCACAGGAAACTTGGTCATATCAGTTTGCATACTTTGAACAAGTAAATTTCCAAATATTTGGTAAGAGGATTGCCATCTATCAAGTTCAAAGAAGATGAATTGTGCAAAGCCTGTGCACAAGGGAAACAGACCAGAAGCTCCTTCAAGCCAAAGAAATTTGTGAGTACAACTAGACCTATTGAATTACTTCATATGGATCTCTGTGTTCCTATGAAGACTCCCACTCCAAAAGGTAAAAGGTTATGCTAGTTTTTGTAGATGATTTTTCTAGATACACTTGGGTTATGTTTCTCAAAGAAAAATCTGAAGCACTCTCTGAATTTTCAAAGCTTTGTAGAGAACTTTAAAACTTGAAAAACCTACATGTAGCTTCAATAAGAAGTGATCATGGTAGAGAATTTGATCAGTTAGAATTTGATTTATTATGTGATAAGCATGGTATTTCTCACAACTTTTCTGCTCCAAGAGCTCCTCAACAGAATGGTGTTGTTGAAAGAAAGAACGGGACTCTTGAAGATATGTCAAGAACAATGCTTCTTGAGAACAAGTTGACAAAACAGTATTGGGAAAAAGATGTGAGTACAGCAAACTATATTTTGAACAGGTGCTTGATCAGACCTATTCTGAAGAAGCCCCCCTATGAACTATTCAAAGGGAGGAAGCCAAACATATCTTACTTCAGACCCTTTGGATGTACTTGTTTTATCCATAACAATGGAATAGACAATATGGTAAGTTTGATGCAAGAAGTGATGAAGGTATATTTCTTGGTTACTCTCTGAATAGCAAAGCTTATAGAGTTTACAATAAGAGAACCAAACTGGTTGAAGAGAGCATTCATGTTATTTTTGATGAAAGCTATGATGGTTCTTTGAGTAAAAGTTTTGCAGATTTGAATTTAAACAAGCATGAATCAGAGGAAGAGACTGAGAATCCATCAGGATTCAAGAAAGGCTCAGAAGAGAATAGAAGACATTTTCAAGACCTTGAAAATGGTGCTCAAGGCCTTGAAAATACAACTGAAAGCCTTGAAAAAGATTATCAGAAGGATTCAAGTGACAAAGCCACTACTTCAAGACGAGAAAATATCTATGGAGAACCTGAAACATGTTCTCCAAGAAAGAGATTCAAATATATCTCATCCCACCCAACTGATAATATCATATCAGATCCAACCACTGGTACACAAACTAGATCACAATTGAAGAACTTATGCGCCTTTAATGCTTTTATCTCTCTTGTAGAGACTAAATTAGTGAAGGAAACTTTACAAGAGGTAGTCTGGATCATTGCTATGCAAAGTGAACTGAATGAGTTTGAAGGAATAAGGTTTGGGACCTAGTTCCTGCACCTTCAAACCAGTCTGTCATTGGTACCAGATGGGTATTCAGAAACAAGTTGGATGAAAGTGGCAATGTGATCAGAAACAAAGAAAGGTTAGTTTCTCAAGGTTACAATCAATAAGAAGGTATTGATTATGAGGAAACTTTTGCTCCAGTTGCCAGGTTAGAAGCAATTAGAATTTTGCTTGCATTTGCATCTTACAAGAACATGAAACTATTTCAAATGGATGTGAAATGTGCTTTGAATGGCTACTTACAAGAAGAAGTTTATGTTGCACAACCACCTGGTTTTGAAAATTACAAGTTTCCATATCATGTCTACAAACTTGACAAAGCTCTATGGTTTGAAACAAGCTTCAAGGGCTTGGTATGAAAGATTGTCAAAGTTTTTACTTGAAAATGATTTCAAAAGAGGTTTAGTAGACAAGACTCTTTTCATTAATACTCATGAGAAAGAATTACTTGTAGTTCAGATATATGTTGATAATATACTGTTTGTAGCTACTAATGATCAATTATGCAGAGATTTCTCAAGTCTTATGAGCAGGGAATTTGATATGAGCATGATGGGAGAATTGAACTTCTTCCTAGGACTTCAAATACATCAATTGAAGAAGGGCATCTTTCTGCATCAAAGCAAGTATACAAGAGACCTACTAAATAAATATAGCATGGCTCAATGTAAGGAAGCCAAGACCCCTATGAGCCCTATGAGCTCTACACTATCCTTTGACAAGGATGAATCTGGTACAAGTGTCAATGTAAAAGAGTATAGAGGCATGATTGGATCATTACTATATCAGACAGCAAGCAGACCAGATATTATGTTTAGTGTATGCATGTGTGCTAGATTTCAAGCTGATCCAAAAGAATCACAGTTAACTGCTGTGAAGAGAATTTTTAGATATCTCAATGGTACCAAAGACTTAGGGCTTTGGTATCCAAGACATTCTAACTTCTCTTGAGTGGTTTTTCAGATGCTGACTTTGCAGGTTACAAGGTTGATAGGAAAAGTACTTCAGGAACTTGCCAATTCATTGGATCATCCTTGATTAGTTGGCATTCCAAGAAACAGAACTCAGTTGCTCTATCAACAGCAGAAGCTGAATATATAGCAGCAGGAGCATGTTGCTCACCAGTGTTATGGATTGTTCAACAGCTAAGAGACCTTGTATTTGTTTTCAAGGGGATACCTATTAAGTGTGACAACACTAGTACAATTTCAATTACAAAGAATCCAGTGCAACACTCAAGAACCAAGCACATTGATGTCAGACACCACTTCATCAGAGATCATGCTGAGAAAGGCGATGTTGTTCTTGAATTTGTTGCTACTAACATGCAAATTGCAGATATGTTCACCAAACCATTAGCAGATGAAAGGTTCTCAGCTCTAAGATTGGAATTGGGAATGCTAAATAAGACTGCATTGGTTTAGGGGGAGCATCAAGTAAGAAAGGTAAGCTGTATGTGTTTACAAAGGCTTGAACTGAGTTTCAAATTCTTGAAATCAGTTCAAAGCCTTGACTTTTACTTGTTGCAGTGTTACAGTTTTTCAAGACCTTGAAAATAAGTCTGCTACACTGATAGTCAATAGTCTTGGATCATTCTATGTTGGGTGATATCTTCTGTATATATTTGCCTCATATAGCCCCTACCCTTTTCAAAAATTTGTTTTAGCCAAAAATAGTATTAGTATATTCTATTTTCCAACGGCGTAAAAGTTTTGAAATCTGTGATCATTGAAAATCTTTTGAGAATCAGAGAGATACTAGTTTCCTTTTGAAACTCAAACTCTTTCAGTATTTATCCTCTTCTCTTCTCCTTCACTCCGTATCATTCCACCTCTCTCTATTCTTCTCTCAAACACTAATGAGCACAAGAAGAGCCTCAGATAGAATCAAGATGGATGGAGGTTCGAAACCTGTCTGAGAAAAGAAAAGAAAAGAAAAGCAACAGTGGAAGAGGTTCAAGAAATCAGTGAAGACTCTGCTTCAAAAAGCTTCACTGATGAAGAAGAGGAATCTTCACCACCCAAGAAGATTGTGAGATAAGGTCAAGACCCAGCAAAGAAGAAGCAATCTACGGCATCTACACAAGAGAAGCACAAGGGTATCCATATTGGAAGTCCTAAGAGAGACAAGAAGAAGACAGTCTCCGATGTTAAAGGAAAAGGAAAGGAAATCCTTATTCAAGATTCAGACTTAGACACTACTTCAGGATCCTATGGCGTGTATTCCATACCTAACAAAGAGAAACTTGACAAGGATATGTCTCAGTCTTTAGAAGCTTCAAAAGCAGGAAACAAAAATCTCAAGACTGTCTCTTCTCAACAGAAAAGGTTAGCTGTAAAGAAGTAGCTGAAGCATGGGAATAAAGCCTTGGAAGGACTCACCTTCCTATTCAACAGTGTTATTGAAAAGATCAACTCCTTCATTGAGGAAATAGATGTGATATCTCAAGAAGTTCAAGCCAAAAGTGAAGAAAGTGAGGAAGAAGCAGGAGATCAAGAGGATGAGAAAGAACCTTAAACTTGCCTATTCTTTCTTCCACATTCTCTTCTTTAAAGTTTTTTCTTTTAATTTTTCAAAATTTTACAGACACTTGATCCAACATCTTCTATCTTTTTGATGAAAGTCAAAAAGGGGGAGAAAATTCTAGGTTTTAGATTTTAGCTCTTAGGTTTATTTGGTTTTATTTGCTGGACTGTTTAAGTTTTGTTGGTATTATGAATAAGTTGGATCTTTTTGGAAATACTGTGTTTTAAATTGTGGACTAATCAGTTTATTTTGCAGAGACTAAAGATCAAACAGTCAACAAGGGGGAGATTGAAATATCAGGTTGTGCAAGACTTGAAATAGCTTCAAGGCCTTGAACCATATTTCAAAGCCTTGAATCAGTTTCAGAGGCTTGAAAATAGTTTGGCTATTTTCAAGGCCTTGAAACTGGATTCAAAGCCTTGAAACTGCTTAACCTGAATACACATTCTCATGGGGAGTTTTCTGCTAACTCTCTGATTTGATTTACTCTCACTCTCTCTCTTTCATATGGTTGATTTCTCTGTTGTTAGATGATGAAAGACAAATTGTTATAACATGTTTTTAATCGTAATATATCATCTGTTTGACCATGATAATGCAGAAATTTTTGTTTCTAAGTTTTGCAGGATTGTTTCCTTAACTAAATTACGGGAGATTTGGAAACACTTGGACACTTTGATCATGTGATCAATCAGACGTGTATGACAGCTTCTTATGGTGGTTAAATGAAAGATTACAACAATATCTCTGAAGATTGTGATCATCCAATCGTTGGAGAAGATTTCAAAGTAGTCAAACTCTGTTGCCTACAAAATAAGAAGGTTGTTGCTAAAAATATGGGAAGATTTGCAGAGCTTTATAAAGTATAAATAGATCTCAAATTCGAAGCAATGAGATACAACACTCAACGGGAAAATACAGAGAAAGATTTTTGGATTGACAAGCATCAAAGAAGTTGGTTATTTCTTTCAATCCATTCACAGAAGTTCACTGCATTTCACTGCAGTTTTCTACTCTTAAGTGTTCTTCTGTATAGAGCTATATTGGTAGATCATTTATGTATTATTTCTACATCCATTATCAAGGATTGTTCAAAGTGAACAATAGAGAATTCTTAGTTAATCAGTTAGCTAGAGCAGGTACTAGACAGATTAGCGAAAACCACAAGCTCTAACAGAGTAAGCGAACTCTCTGTGCTTGAGTTCTAGAGCTTAGCTTTTGATTAATAATAATTGAGTTGAAAATCCTACAGGGATCTAATCCCTGAGGTAGAGACGTAGGTCCAAGTGGACTGAACTCTATAAATCATATGTCTTCTACATTTTCAGTTCATTTACTTTCATAGCTTTTGCAGTATACAGAAACTGTTTATTTTTCAAGGGTTTGAACTTGTTTTCAAGGCCTTGAAAAGGCATACTTTTTCTATACTCTCTGCATCTACTTCAAAGGCTTGAACTAGCTTTCAAGGCCTTGAACTGCATTGTTTGCACATGGTTTCATCTTCTTAGCAAGTTTTGCAAAAAGTTGGCATAATCTATTCAACCCCCGTTCTAGAGTATCTTAGCTGCTTATACATCTGCATACTCACACTTTCATACTTTTTGGGGTGTATTGGGAGTGTGTTCAAATTCCGAAAATTGGGAATACACTCAGATTGAGTTTGTTGGATTGATGAGAAGAATTGGTTCGGAGTTTGAATCAAGGGGTGGGGGGTTTGTTGGCTTATTTTTGTTTGATTCAAACATAGTTTGGTTAGTTAGTGCATGAATGCATGTGTGCATGTGTGTGTCAAGTTGTGTAAATTGTTACCAGGGAAGACTAGGCGGGCAAAGTCTTTAGCTAGTATTTTGTTTGGGTCTGGTTCTTTCTTATTGGTCATTCGTCAAAGGAGGAAAAAATGGTTTTGGAAACAATTTGTTTCCTTTGGCAGTGAGTTGGTTCGGTCATGATTTCTTAACAATAAATTATTTCCGATTGTTTTTTGGAAACAATATTTGGACGTGGTATTTTCTGCTTGGGGCGGCTTGGTATTTCCAATTTCGTCTGGGATTGTTTTTGGACGGGACTTCGGCTCCAAGTCTTGTACTAGTATATATGTAGATGCTAAGGTCATGACTTGGAGTGTGCTTGTAATTAGTATTAGCTTCTCATCTCATCAATAAATCGGGTTTGGTTTGGCCGTGGATTAGTTAGTCTCAAAACTAGTGAACCACGTAATTCTTGTGTTCTTGATGTTGTTATTGATTTTTTTTTCTCTTGCTTTCTCTCTTATTGGAATCCTAACAAGTGGTATCAGAGCCTGGTTCGTTGAGTTTCAAGAAAAGCATAGGCGAGTTCGTGATCAAGATCTGGTTTGATGGGAAGATTGGGTTTCCGCTGGTTGGCCTCTGAAATAGGGGGTGCAAGCACACCAAGTGTTTGTTGGGAGGCTATTGGGTTCCCTGTTGGGGAGAGCTATCGGGCTCTTGCTGTGGAGCATCGTAATTGTGAATCTAGCTTTAGTACATATGGCACGCTTTCGATTCCGAGATGCGTCAATCGATATGGCGTGCTCAACCCGACGAGTGATCTGGATCTATATTTGGATTTGGCGGCTAGGAGGATTCAAGTCTAGGTGGGGGTGACTCGAATCAACTAGCGTTTTGAGCGAGTTTCCCAAGAATTGTTCACTTGTAGAACTCGCTTCAGGTGGAGGAGGAGGGACGCTCAAGGACGATGAAGATCTCTAGGCCCCTTGATGGTGGTTCGGGCTCCAGGCATGGAGCATGGGCACGTATTGTTGTGGACGCGGATTAATGGCGTGTTATTGTGCATGCATCGGTTGGTGGGGAGATTGAATCTTGGATTGACGGGCTTCGGTTATTGTTTTTTGCGCATTGGTGCGCATGGCGGCGCAAATTGGCATGACATCGTTTGATAGGAACTTTGTTGCGAAGTGTCATTGGCGCAACGTTGGGGTATGCATTGTGTCATGGTGCATTAGGGGAGCGTTTATTGGGACGCATTATCTTTGTGTTTGTTGAAGACGCATAGACGCACTTGTTGGGGCGTATTGGGAGTGTGTTCAATTCCGCAAATTGGGAATACACTCAGATTGAGTTTGTTGGATTGATGAGAAGAAATTGTTCGGAGTTTGAATCAAGGGGGAGGTTTGTTGGGTTATTTTGTTTGATTCAAACATAGTTTGGTTAGTTAGTGCATGAATGCATGTGTGCATGTGCATGTGTGTGTCAAGTTGTGTAAATTGTTACCAGGGAGGACTAGGCGGGCAAAGTCTTTAGCTAGTCTTTTGTTTCGGTCTGGTACTTTCTTATTGGTCATTGGTCAAAGGAGGCAAAAATTGATTTTGGAAACAATTTGTTTCCATTGGCAGTGAGTTGGGTCGGCCATGATTTCTTGGCAAGCAATTATTTCCGATTGTTTTTTGGAAACAATATTTGGACGTGGGATTTTCTGCTTGGGGCGGCTTGGTATTTCCAAGTTCGTCTCGGATTATTTTTGGACGGGACTTCGCCTCCAAGTCTTGTACTAGTATATATGTAGTTTCTAAGGTCATGACTTGGAGTGTGTGCTTGTAATTAGTATTGGCTTCTCATTTCATCAATAAATCGGGTTTGGTTTGGCCGTGGATTAGCTAGTCTCAAAACTAGTGAACCACGTAATTCTTGTGTTCTTGATCTTGTTATTGTATTTGCTTTCTCTTGCTTTCTCGCATATTGGAATCCTAACAGGGGGCCTTCCTCTCATGTCACAATGGGTGGATCGATATATTTTGTTATCTTTGTGGATGATTTTACTCGTTATACTTGGATATTTCTAATGAAGAATCGTTCGGAGTTTCCTCAGATCTATTTTGATTTCGCAGCTATGGTTCAGACACAATTCTCATGTCCGATCAAAGTTTTTCGGTTTGATCATGCGATGGAGTACACTTGAAGTCGTTAATTATATTGATTGAGGGGCATCCGGCTACAAGCCTTACATTTGCTCATGGTCTCTGCACTATAGTAAATATGGCTCACTTGAAGTGGTTGAATACAAGTTCAAGGAGTTGTGAATTTAGAGTTCAAGTCTTGCATCCCAGTCCTAGGTAAAGTAGAATACTCAGGTGGACTTCACATCCAGCTCAGTTCTGCATCAACAGCAATGGTGATTCCACGTCGCAGATCTATGGCGTTCATTCCAGCTGCTACCGACTTGCAACCCTCAGAGTATATGTAACGGATGAGGACTGTGGCACATGTAGTACCTGAAATATGTCAATAGAGCTTCTTTAACATCTCTCGCCAGATATGGAGGACTATATGTCAAATTTCAGGAGATTCCAAAACAAACCCAAAACACATACACAAAAAGATCTATAAGTAACTGGACATAAAATGAGTTCTACAGATATAGTAACAGCAATCCAATGAAAGAAATCAAAAAGTCAAGAGTTGTGAGGTTTCAACATGACTAACAAAGGAAAAATTTGCCAACTATAACAATATCACTGCATACAAGTGCTTAACCACATTGTGTTAGCTTGCTTCACATAAATTGTAATACAACTGAGAACAACTCGGGATTTTTTTAATACTGTTTCCTATAGACAGAGTTAATAGTGTATAGGAACTCACCATCACCAGCCACATCATTTGTAGCATTAGCAACCTGCTTTACAAGGCTTGCACCAATATTCTTAACTCTACCTTTGAACTCAATGCCCTTTGCCACAGTAACACCATCTTTAGTCACTTTCAAGACACCATTGCTTTGTTCCAAAACAACATCGCGTCCCTGTGGATGATCCAAATGTCAGACTTGCAAAGTCACAGAATACTTACCCAAAGTTCCTAAATTTTGAAGAAACTATATTGTTTCTTGGTTATATACTATGCTTTAAGTCATAAACATACAAAAATAGACACAACAGAATTGCATCTGCAACCAAATCCATGCACTTTGTTGCTAAAATTAAGGATTTAGCACACACAACAAGACCATATGACAATATTCGACTAAACTAAGCTCAACAGAAATGCTGTAAAGTAAAACGCGGTCAAAGTTAATCGATCACTCACTTCGGTCCCACTGTGACTTTGACAGCATCGGCTAGCTCTTCGACTCCCCTGAGCATCAAACCCCGCGCTTCGACAACGAATGTAATGTTTTTGGCAGCATAGTTTCTGCTCCAAGCCAATCTACTACCAACCTGAAAAGCAAACATTTAGATTCAACAAAAAATGAAACCAGATCCAACACATGTCAATCCAAAAGACAACAACCTTCAATCAATCCATGTCAGAGATTGTACCAAATTCACAAACAACATGGGAGAGACAGAAACATAGTAAAACCCATAACTCTTTTATCGTGATACCAAAAACTTTACAACCGTAAAAAATAGTGTCACGTCCTAAGACCTTATATTCCTACAAGGCTACGCATAACCTAACCTAACAATAAGCAGTCATAAAAGGTAAGTTTTTGAGCTGCTAACATATTTTATGCGAAATGAAAACCAAAGTCCAAACAAAGGGTTAGTTTCTGAGAATGGGAAAGAAGTACCTACCTACTCTGGCTTTACTTGGTATTGATCATGTGAAAAGAAGAGTTTGGCATTACATTCCACCTCTGCTTCCAGTATAGCTTCTAACAGTACATCAGATCCCGCAACATCACATGAGAATAACAAATGACATGCAGAAACAGGAAGCAACGATCAAGCGGTCATTTTATTAAAGATTTCTTCAAGTGCATTGGTAATTAGGACAAAGGAAGTATACAGTTTCCTCGCTGGTATCTATATTTTTAGTTATAATGTACTTCTTATATTCCTTACATCATGAGAAGGCGTGTGCGACTACACAATTCCCATAAAATATACCATTTCCCTCGAAAGGTAATTTAAACCTGTATGGGTTTTGACAATCAGTTCCATTGATGGCCGAATAAATGGGTCATTGATGGAAGCTGTAGTGTTCTAGTCTTATAGAATCAGAAGTGGCTCTTATGTAAGTAAACAATTTAATGCGTAGGTGAGCCACATTTCTACCTCAAAGGAGACATCAGCAAACCACTGCATATATCATTATATCAATAGAAAGAACAACATAAAGTCTTTAATCAAATTTATTCATTCGTGGATTCTGCAAAAGAATGTAAAGTAGGGCTTGCAGATAAATAGATCACGAATCATATATCTTGAGAGTTTCTTAATCTTCCTTAAGAAACCCAAAAACATCTAAGCATGAATACAATCATCATGCATGAGTGCAATCGGTTAAATGCAGAAAGATTGCCTTAAAGGAGAAAGTGAAACGTGCGCTTGAGCAGAGGTAGCAAGCCGGTAATTTCAGTAGATACAACAAGAACAAGAAGACAGACTCATCCGTTGGTTCATTCATCGTTTCACTACTTTTTTTTTTTTGTCAAACATCGTTTCACTACTTCTCAAAGGCACAAAACTAAGAGCCCCTTAATTAGGGGCGGATCCAGAAATTCCTTGCAGTGATGGCTAAATTTGAAAAATCAAATAGAATAAGGGGTAAATAAAATTTCAAGAATGTGAGTGGAGGTTATAGTATTTTTTGTGGGGGCTAAACCGAAAAATCCAAACCAAATAAAGGTAAAATTAAATTTTATGAAGTTAAGTGGGTGCTATATTGAATATTTGTGGGGTCTAAACCGAAAAATTAAAACAAAATAAGGGCAAAATTGCAATTTCAAAATTTTGAGTGGGGGCTATAGACCCCACCAGTTCCCATAGGTAGGTCCGTCAATCAGGGACCCTGATTCAGGCCCTGCTTTCTTTACCTAATTTAGGTACTTTTTAGTTCTTTTTAGAAAAAGATAAAAAAGTTGCTTACTTATGTTCTATTTTATGTCCTAAAAAGTAGATTTAAGGAGTAAAAAGTAAAAAAAGTTGAAGTTGGAAAAAACTAACTTTTTTAGTCTTATTAAAAGGTAAAAAAGTTACGTAACATAAATTGTAACGAAAATGAGTAAATTAGAACTTTTTTTATGACCTAAAAAAAAGGTAAAAAGTCACCAATTTTTAGGGGTGCAACTTGGACGGGCTGAACCCGACCAACCCGAACCCAGCCCGGACTAAAGTCGGGCTTGGGCACATGTTTTGAGTAATTTGGACGGGCTCGGGCAAAAATTCTCAACCCGAATTGCAATTAGGGTTGGGCTTGGTTACAGATATTAAAAGACGGGCTAGCCCGAATTGCCCAATTTGTATACTCATTACCTACAAATGATATATTTGGAGAGTAATATATTGCATTTTTATCAAGAATATATTATTTTTCTATTAAATATTAGTAATATTTTTAATGATGTTTATGTTCTTAACTAATAAATTTTTCTCACAAAATATTTAGTATTGTCTTGTATAAACGGATAATTTTTAAATTCATTTTAACAATATATAATCATTCTTGTTTAGCCTTAAATAAAAAAAAAAATTGAAGTATCTACATTTAGTATCTATTTTTATATGTAAGTTATTAACTTAACTATAAGGGCACAATTTTAATTGAGTTGAATGTGAAAATTATGCTATTTTATTTAGTTTAATGGGCTAGCCCGAATTCAACCCGAACCCGAATTGGTTTGTTCGAATTCGGGCTTGGACGGGTTGGTGATGCTCGTAACCCGGGTTGGGCTGGGCTTGGGCAACCCTGACAGAACTCGGGCTTGGGCTTGGACAAGGGTGTCAACCCGCCCAGCCCGCCCGAGTTGCAGTCTTACAATTTTAGGCAAAGAAAGCAGGGCCTAAGATGTTGCTTGACTATGCATATCCGAAAATCCTGAAGGTGCTGAACTGAAACTCTAGAAAAACAACAAGAGGGGAAGAGCTTCAGTCCATACATCTATGTTCAAAACCATGAATAGAACAAAAATTTCAACATTGTACAAGTACTTCACGTCACGATGAATAAAACCTCAGAATTTTTAGTGCGAAGTTTCCTTTCAGTCTGGGCAGGCTTTTGTAGTTCAACATTGCTCTCAGAGTTAACTGGCTTTTGTAATTCAGAGGTGCTCTCCGCAGCCTGTGCTCTGTAACATCTGCTACCAAACCAACAGTAAGAAAATAGTCCATTGGGAAGAAAATAGTCAATGAATAGTCATTAACCAACACAAACCCTAGCTGAATCAATTGGGAAATGAGCAATAAACTTTTGGCACCTTAAACTATTGAGAAAATCTCAAGAAAGCACTGCGCGCGGTTACTTATTGGCTTATCTCAATTGCCCTATCCAGGTGTCAGCTCTGCCAAGCCAGCTAACAGATAAAAGTTTAGCAGCCCTCTCAAAAAAAAAAAAAAAAAAAAAAAAAAACCCGCTTCAGAAAGATTAAGGAAAAATTTGTGCAGCACCTGCACTTTCTGTTATTTGTAGAGGCTCAGATCGGTGAATGCGATCAAGCTGCAATGACACTGGCTGCAACAACAGCAAGAGGTGACACTTGATGTGCCAAGATGCGCGTAGTCTGACTTGCAAGCTAGCCTCTCAACGATGTAAGATTGCAGCATACCACTCCGTCCCAGCTCTTTCTTCCCATCTGACTTTTTTGACTCGTATCTGGGTCACTTTGACCGGGTGATTTGGATAGCAAAATAATACGATTTTTTGATAATTTTTTCACCATATTATAGAGCACATTTTACTCTATAACAACATGAAAAAATTATCAAAAAATTACATCGGTTTGCTATTCAAATCACCGGGTCAAAGTGACCCAGTGAATAGTGACAAAAGTCAAATTGAGAAGAAAGAGCTGGGACGGAGTGGTATTGTTTTGTTCATATAAAGAGAGTGGATCTACCCCACATACCGGCCCCACCATCACCAATTTTAGCAGAACTAATTTGATGACACGCTGCATTTACGAATTAGAGAAGTAATGATAAATATGAATGAGTAAGCTCTAATCTCTTAACAACAATTCAATGTTTTCGATGATCATACATAAAAACTAAAAGAGAAAGAGATCCAAACGATGAATTCCGACGGTCCAACGGTGCTTTCCAAGGTCCAAGCACAATCCCGTAATGTCTCCAACGTGTTCTCCCCAAAAATTTGATTCTCAGGTTCTTAGGGCATCTTCAATAGTAGTAGGTATCTTTTTTTTTTTGCATGCTTTAAATTTTGCATGACATGCATTTGTAGATTTGCGCCAGCAATAAAATACAATTTATACATTTTGTAGTTATGACAAGTAAAAATATACATATGAGGATGTATGAGAGGAAAGAGATAGACACAAAATTTTGCATGCCTACTTTATTGCTAGTGGAAAGGATGATGCATGTTCTGCAAAATGCATGAGCCTATGCATTGTCTA
The DNA here is from genome assembly GCA_023055425.1 of Linanthus parryae. Taxonomy (NCBI): domain Eukaryota; kingdom Viridiplantae; phylum Streptophyta; class Magnoliopsida; order Ericales; family Polemoniaceae; genus Linanthus; species Linanthus parryae. The sequence continues at coordinate 41,653,424 of JALGPY010000006.1, forward strand.
TTGGAGGTCAATTCTTCATCATCTTTATCTTTATATATATAAAAGCAGATAGTATAGAGAAATAGAAATAGTTACACACTTGAGGGGTCAGATTGTAATTAGTTGAAAGTTAGGAACAGCTATATTAGTTGTAATCTTGGGTTACTATTCAATTAATGAAAAACAAACTTTCCATCTTCTTTCACTCTCTCTTCTTCATCCCTGTTCTTCATCTTCAACATTTCTAGGGTTTCAAGATCTTCATGTTCTTCTGTATGAATCTTCATTTTCTACATGGTATCAGAGCCTTCTGAAGCTCGTCTCTCTCACCGATTCGTCAATTTGCGAAAATTTCTCGTTAATTTCAGCCTTCGCCATGTCGTCTTCTTCCACCGACGCTGATTTGGGGCTACCTTCTGGTTTGGAGTTCCTCATCGCCAACTTGAATTCTCTCGTACAAGTTCGTCTTGATGGAACGAATTACTTGATTTGGAAAGCTTAGATGCTCACAATTTTGCAGGCAAATGGTTTGTTAGATTTCATTTTTGGTAAGAACATTCCTTCGTAATTTCTAAACCCTAGTTCTTCAGAATCGCCTACTTCTCTCACTCTCGAATTCAATCCTGCTTTCACACACTGGTTCTTGGTTGATCAACATCTCAAGAGTGCCTTATTAGCATCAATTTCACCTACTGTTGTTCCTATCATTCTGCATCAGTCTCATACACATCTGATTTGGACTGCATTAGAATCAAGATATGCTTCATTGTCTTGGTCACATGTTCATCAATTCATACTGCGTTTGTGCTCCATTTCTAAAGGAAATCTCTCCTTACTGCCTATCTTGATCACATTAAGTAGATTACTGATCAATTAGCTCAAGTTAACGAACTTGTTTCTGAAGAGGATCTCATACTCTATATTCTTAAAGGTCATCCTGCTGAATATGACCATTTCAAGTCTAATATCAGAATAAGAGGCACTCCTCTCACTGTCCATGAACTAAGCACATTGTTGATATCTGAAGAGTTACACACTCAATCCACTGCTTCACAGCAGATGTTTACTCATAATCCTGCCTCTGTGCCACAATCTGCCTCCACTGAATTCATGACTGCTTACTAATCATCTTCTAAGCCAAAGTATGGATCTCAGGGCTACAAAAAAATCTATCAGAATTCATCTACCTCACAGCCTTCTCTACTTGGTTCATATCCTGCTGCTTCTTCTTCAAAACCACCTCCACATGCCAAGTGTTTCTCTGGTTCTTCTAAAGTTGAATATCAAACATGTGGTAGACTCAGACACACTGCTAGAGATTGTTGGTTCAGATTGGACACAAACAGATTTGCTATGTAGACAAATCCAAAGAGAGCTTACAATGTCTACACACAGAGCCCCTTCAACAATGATTCCACTCCTAGATATTCATCTCAAGCATATTCTCACAACAATGGTTTTGGTACCTCATCACCTTCACCCTGGTTACTGGACGCAGGAGCTACACATCATGTTACAAATCATATGTCCAACTTGCAGCAGCCGGCACCTTATCGTGGCCATGATTCAATTCATGTTGGGAATGGTAATCAAGTGCCTATTCAGTTCAATGGTAATGGTAATCTCACTTTGTCTAGTTCTGCATTTCATCTATCTGACATATTATATTCATCTCATTTCTCAAACAATCTTCTATCTGTTTGTAATTTTTCTACAAATAATAATTGTACTATTTATTTTAATTCCCATGGTTTTGTCATTCAGGACAATGCTACCAAGGCTCTCCTCCACCGAGGCCCATGTAGCAATGGTCTGTATGCAATATCCACCACTCCATCATCATTATTCACATCTTCTTCACCCAAGGCTCATTTCTCTGTATTGTCTTCTGCATCCACATCTTTGTGGCATACAAGACTTGGTCATCCCAGTACAGCTGTTCTTCAGTCCATGTCCTCTCTTTTGAATGTAAAATTTCAACATTCTAAACATGTTTGTCAGTCCTGTGCTGTTTATAAGTCTCATAAGCTGTGATTTCCACATGGTACTACTATTTCCACTAAGCCCTTCTAACTAGTTCATTCTGATGTATGGGGGCCTTCTCCCTATGTTTCATGTCAAAATTATAAATACTATATCTTGTTTCTTGATGATTTTACAAAATTCACTTGGCTATATCCTCTCAAGTCTAATGACAAAGCTTATGATGCATGTGTTCACTTTACTGATCTTGTTCATACTCAATTCTATGCAGAAATACAAATTTTTAGAATAGATAATGGTACAGAGTACCTTACTCATGATTTTGAAATTTTTCTCCAAATTCATAGTACCATTCATCAAACCACTTGTGCTTTCACTCCTGAGCAAAATGGCAAAGCAGAAAGAAAACACATACATCTTGTTGACACTGCCATTGCTTTAATAGCACAAGCAAATTTATCTCCACAATTCTGGTTGGAAGCTCTTGTCACAGCCAATTTTCTTATCAACAAGCTTCCAAAACCTTCTTTGCATAATAAATCCCCTCATTTCATGCTTTATGAAACACAACTTGATTACTCTCTTCTTAAAGCTTTTGGTTTTCTGTGTTTTCCCTGGCTTAGACCTTACTCTCCTAACAAACTACATCATAGATCTACCCTTTGTCTCTTTTTAGGATATTGTCTTCACGCCAAGGGTTACAGATGCATGGATCTTACCACTAACGTCATTTATGTTTCCAGACATGTCATTTTTTATGAGCTAGTCTTCCCCTACACATATACCTCTACAACTAACTTCACCAAAACAAACTATACTACTGATTGGAGCTTTCTAAGACCTCTCTTTCTTAGCTCCCAATCATCTTCTAACACCCCTGTTCCTAATACCTCTACTCCTCTTGGTTCACCTCCTACCTCCATCAACCCCATTCCCTCACCTATCACATCACCTAATCACTCATCTACACAATCTTCCTCCTCGTCAGAGCCCTCTCATTCTCCTTCTCCTATTCCTACTACATCTCATCCAATGCAGACTAGATCTAAAGGTGGAATTACTAAACCAAATCCAAAGTATTGTAATCATACTACTGTTTCTACTGTCAAGTCTGAAACAGAACCTGCTTCATTCAAAGAAGCACACTTATATCCATAATGGGTATCTGCTATGCAAGAGGAATACAGTGCCTTGTTACAACAACAAACTTGGTCTTTCTTCCTAGTGGAAAGGATGATGCATGTTCTGCAAAATGCATGAGCCTATGCATTGTCTATTGGAGGTCAATTCTTCATCATATTTATCTTTATATATATAAAAGCAAATAGTATTGAGAAATAGAAATAGTTACACACTTGAGGGGTCAGATTGTAATTAGTTGAAAGTTAGGAACAGCTATAGTAGTTGTAATCTTCGGTTACTATTCAATTAATGAAAAACGAACTTTCCCTCTTCTTTCTCTCTTTCTTCTTCATCCCTATTCTTCATATTCAACATTTCTAGGGTTTCAAGATCTTCATGTTCTTCTGTATGGATCTTCATTTTCTACATGGTATCAGAGCCTTTGGAAGCTCGTCTCTCTCACAGATCTGTCAATTTGCGAAAATTTCTTGTTAATTTCAGCCTTCGCCATGTCGTCTTCTTCCACCAACGCTGATTTGGGGCTACCTTCTGGTTTGAAGTTCTTCATCGCCAACTTGAATTCTCTCGTACAAGTTCGTCTTGATGGAACGAATTGCTTGATTTGGAAAGCTCAGATGCTCACATTTTTGCAAGCAAATGGTTTTTTAGATTTCATTTTTGGTAAGAACATTCCTTCGTAATTTCTAAACCCTAGTTCTTCAGAATCGCCTACTTCTCTCACTCTCGAATTCAATCCTGCTTTCACACACTGGTTCTTGGTTGATCAACATCTCAAGAGTGCCTTATTAGCATCAATTTCACCTACTGTTGTTCCTATCATTCTGCATCTGTCTCATACACATCTGATTTGGACTGCATTAGAATCAAGATATGCTTCATTGTCTTGGTCACATGTTCATCAATTCATACTGCGTTTGTGCTCCATTTCTAAAGGAAATCTCTCCTTACTGCCTTTCTTGATCACATTAAGTAGATGACTGATCAATTAGCTCAAGTTAACGAACTTGTTTCTGAAGAGGATCTTATACTCTATATTCTTAAAGGTCATCCTGCTGAATATGACCATTTCAAGTCTAATAGCAGAATAAGAGGCACTCCTCTCACTGTCCATGAACTAAGCACATTGTTGATATCTGAAGAGTTACACACTCAATCCACTGCTTCACAGCAGATGTTTACTCATAATCCTGCCTCTGTGCCACAATCTGCCTCCACTGAATTCATGACTGCTTACTAATCATCTTCTAAGCCAAAGTATGGATCTCAGGGCTACAAAAACATCTATCAGAATTCATCTACCTCACAGCCTTCTCTACTTGGTTCATATCCTGCTGCTTCTTCTTCAAAACCACCTCCACATGCCAAGTGTTTCTCTGGTTCTTCTAAAGTTGAATATCAAACATGTGGTAGACTAAGACACACTGCTAGAGATTGTTGGTTCAGATTGGACACAAACAGATTTGCTATGTAGACAAATCCAAAGAGAGCTTACAATGTCTACACACAGAGCCCCTTCAACAATGATTCCACTCCTAGATCTTCATCTCAAGCATATTCTCACAACAATGGTTTTGGTACCTCATCACCTTCACCCTGGTTACTGGACGCAGGAGCTACACATCATGTTACAAATCATATGTCCAACTTGCAGCAGCCGGCACCTTATCGTGGCCATGATTCAATTCATGTTGGGAATGGTAATCAAGTGCCTATTCAGTTCAATGGTAATGGTAATCTCACTTTGTCTAGTTCTGCATTTCATCTATCTGACATATTATATTCATCTCATTTCTCAAACAATCTTCTATCTGTTTGTAATTTTTTTACAAATAATAATTGTACTATTTATTTTAATTCCCATGGTTTTGTCATTCAGGACAATGCTACCAAGGCTCTCCTCCACCGAGGCCCATGTAGCAATGGTCTGTATGCAATATCCACCACTCCATCATCATTATTCACATCTTCTTCACCCAAGGCTCATTTCTCTGTATTGTCTTCTGCATCCACATCTTTGTGGCATACAAGACTTGGTCATCCCAGTACAGCTGTTCTTCAGTCCATGTCCTCTCTTTTGAATGTAAAATTTCAACATTCTAAACATGTTTGTCAGTCCTGTGCTGTTTATAAGTCTCATAAGCTGTGATTTCCACATGGTACTACTATTTCCACTAAGCCCTTCTAACTAGTTCATTCTGATGTATGGGGGCCTTCTCCCTATGTTTCATGTCAAAATTATAAATACTATATCTTGTTTCTTGATGATTTTACAAAATTCACTTGGCTATATCCTCTCAAGTCTAATGACAAAGCTTATGATGCATGTGTTCACTTTACTGATCTTGTTCATACTCAATTCTATGCAGAAATACAAATTTTTAGAATAGATAATGGTACAGAGTACCTTACTCATGATTTTGAAATTTTTCTCCAAATTCATAGTACCATTCATCAAACCACTTGTGCTTTCACTCCTGAGCAAAATGGCAAAGAAGAAAGAAAACACATACATCTTGTTGACACTGCCATTGCTTTAATAGCACAAGCAAATTTATCTCCACAATTCTGGTTGGAAGCTCTTGTCACAGCCAATTTTCTTATCAACAAGCTTCCAAAACCTTCTTTGCATAATAAATCCCCTCATTTCATGCTTTATGAAACACAACTTGATTACTCTCTTCTTAAAGCTTTTGGTTTTCTGTGTTTTCCCTGGCTTAGACCTTACTCTCCTAACAAACTACATCATAGATCTACCCTTTGTCTCTTTTTAGGATATTGTCTTCACGCCAAGGGTTACAGATGCATGGATCTTACCACTAACGTCATTTATGTTTCTAGACATGTCATTTTTTATGAGCTAGTCTTCCCCTACACATATACCTCTACAACTAACTTCACCAAAACAAACTATACTACTGATTGGAGCTTTCTAAGACCTCTCTTTCTTAGCTCCCAATCATCTTCCAACACCCCTGTTCCTAATACCTCTACTCCTCTTGGTTCACCTCCTACCTCCATCAACCCCATTCCCTCACCTATCACATCACCTAATCACTCATCTACACAATCTTCCTCCTCGTCAGAGCCCTCTCATTCTCCTTCTCCTATTCCTACTACATCTCATCCAATGCAGACTAGATCTAAAGGTGGAATTACTAAACCAAATCCAAAGTATTGTAATCATACTACTGTTTCTACTGTCAAGTCTGAAACAGAACCTGCTTCATTCAAAGAAGCACACTTATATCCAAAATGGGTATCTGCTATGCAAGAGGAATACAGTGCCTTGTTACAACAACAAACTTGGTCTTTCTTCCTAGTGGAAAGGATGATGCATGTTCTGCAAAATGCATGAGCCTATGCATTGTCTATTGGAGGTCAATTCTTCATCATATTTATCTTTATATATATAAAAGCAAATAGTATTGAGAAATAGAAATAGTTACACACTTGAGGGGTCAGATTGTAATTAGTTGAAAGTTAGGAACAACTATAGTAGTTGTAATCTTCGGTTACTATTCAATTAATGAAAAACGAACTTTCCCTCTTCTTTCTCTCTTTCTTCTTCATCCCTATTCTTCATATTCAACATTTCTAGGGTTTCAAGATCTTCATGTTCTTCTGTATGGATCTTCATTTTCTACATGGTATCAGAGCCTTTGGAAGCTCGTCTCTCTCACAGATCTGTCAATTTGCGAAAATTTCTCGTTAATTTCAGCCTTCGCCATGTCGTCTTCTTCCACCAACGCTGATTTGGGGCTACCTTCTGGTTTGAAGTTCTTCATCGCCAACTTGAATTCTCTCGTACAAGTTCGTCTTGATGGAACGAATTGCTTGATTTGGAAAGCTCAGATGCTCACATTTTTGCAAGCAAATGGTTTTTTAGATTTCATTTTTGGTAAGAACATTCCTTCGCAATTTCTAAACCCTAGTTCTTCAGAATCGCCTACTTCTCTCACTCTCGAATTCAATCCTGCTTTCACACACTGGTTCTTGGTTGATCAACATCTCAAGAGTGCCTTATTAGCATCAATTTCACCTACTGTTGTTCCTATCATTGTGCATCTGTCTCATACACATCTGATTTGGACTGCATTAGAATCAAGATATGCTTCATTGCCTTGGTCACATGTTCATCAATTCATACTGCGTTTGTGCTCCATTTCTAAAGGAAATCTCTCCTTACTGCCAATCTTGGTCACATTAAGTAGATTACTGATCAATTAGCTCAAGTTAACGAACTTGTTTCTGAAGAGGATCTCATACTCTATATTCTTAAAGGTCATCCTGCTGAATATGACCATTTCAAGTCTAATATCAGAATAAGAGGCACTGATAACGCCCAAATAGGGGTTATTTTATAGCCTGAAAAGATGTGTATGTGTGCTGGAAAACCGCGTTTTAGCCAGAATTCACCCTCAGAAAGCCTCGGTTTTAGGAACGAGACGTTTATTTGCTCTTCGTGAATTTCTGCATGTTTCGTACTTTTATTGGATATGATCGCGGTTTTTTTTTCATGTTTTTACAGGAACAGGTTCGGAAGTGCATTGGGATGCGTGCCGAGAGAGAACCAGGATCGCCTCGGGAAACGTGCAGAAATGCTCGGAGCAGGATTCGACCGAGACTGGTACAAGGGAGAGCGGAATGGAAAACAGAAAGGCTGGAGGAAAAACGAGCAGTGAAACCGACCGAGGAAGCTGAAAACGCCAAAACCGAGAATCACCGGGATGCGCTCGGTTGACAATATATTGAGCTTGACTTGGAATTTTGAATTGAAACCAGGGGCAAAAGAACGGAGACGTCAAGGGCTTTCCGAAAACAGGTTATAACTCTGAAACGGAGTCCGGCCGAAAAACCGACTCCCGTCAAGTGTGGGTCCCAGACAGGCCACGCCCGAGTAAGGAGTATCGGTTCCCGGTGTGCAGAGTCAGGAGCAACTATTTCATGTTCGTGACGATTTCCTGGACAGTTTTGGCCTAGGGGTATTTTGGTCATTTTGACACCGGGCCCGATTTCCAGAGTCGAGTTTAGATTTTGTCTCCCAAATTCGGTCAGCAGTTTTCCTATGGCGAGAGTCAGATTTGGGCAGAATTTGGAGCGGTTTTGACCCAGGGGTATTTTGGTAATGTTGACAAGTTTCAGGTCAAAACGTAAGACAGGAACAAGGGAAAGCAGAGAATACACAACAACACATCTACGGAGAAGTCGGAGCATCCCCGGAGAGCACGGAAACGTGAATCCAGACTCAAGACACCCGTTTGCTCTTCTTCTCTCTCATTCAAAAACTGTGTTATTTACGTTATGAATTTCAGTAGCTAAACTTTTACCTAGGTTCTCGGTGAACCTAGGGTTTCGTTTTCAGAGATCAGTTCTACGTTTTGACTATGAATTCATGATCGTACTATCTTAATTCAGCAGTTTTTATCAGTTATTCTGTCTTTGAATTTTACTGTTTATGCATGATCGGAGTCGCGAACCAGAATTGCTACAGACCCGAGCCGGTAGGTGAAAACGTCCGGTTAGAGTTAGAAAGAGAAGACAGAATTTAGCACCTTACCCCGATGGGCCGACTAGAGAAGGGGAGTTAGGACTAGCCTGAAATCGTTGAGACCAACCGTTAGAGAATCTGACCCGGGCCATCAGGACAGGTTAGAAACCCTAGCAGCCTTAGAACGAGAATGCAGATTTAGGCAGCTTAACAGGAATCCGACAGTCTGCAGGATTGTGATAACGTGCAGGAAAAGAAAAGATACTGCACAATTGGTACGTTGCACGGATAACGAGACTGATGTGTGTTTTCATGTCAAACAAAGAACGAAAATCTGAAGAACCCTAGGGGATCCCGGGACCTAGTACTTTAAACCCTAGTTTTACAACCGTAAGATTATTCAGAAAATTCTTACAAAAAGATTTACAATTTTAGTCTTTACTTTTAGTACTTAGTTTACAACCATAATCTCAAACTACTCCTCCGTTTTACACTCTGTTCGTTAAAACTGATTACTAGAAAAACCTGTAAAGTCCCTGTGGGATCGAGAATCCGATTCGGAAATACGCTCTATATTACTTGATTCGTATACTTGCGAATAGTACGCTAAATTGCGCATCAAGTTTTTGGCGCCGTTGCCGGGGACTTTTTAGGGTTTATTTAGTAGTCCGAATTAATTTTCAGAGTTTTTATTTTTATTTGATTTTTTATTTTTATTTTTCTGTTATCTCAATGCTCTTGAGATCTCTACTTTTTCAGAATGGGCGACAATACCGAGAGAACGCCAGAACTGCCTGAGACACGTACTCCAGCCGAGATGGCTCGGTACATCGAAGATCTTGTCGCAGCAGGTTTTGCTGCCCAGAACAACCAGAGGACGTACAATCGGTCTGGGAAGGCGTTGGTGGAGAATTTCGAAGTCCCCACGGGGGGGGGGGGGGGGCATGAACGAGCTATTTTGGTGCCCGAGATCACCGCAGAACACTTCGACATAAAACCATCCACCATCTAGACTGTTCAGACCCTTTTCCCATTCCATGGCAAAGCTGACGAAGATCCAAACGACTTCATCGGGAAGTTCGAGGACTACTGCAACAAATTCCGGTATAAGGGAGTTGGAGCCGAGGCGCTCATGCTAATACTCTTTCCATACTGCCTGTACGGAGTGGACAACGACTGGCTCGAATCGCGACCACCCAGATCCATCACTACATGGGAAGGATGCGTCACAAATTTTCTTGCCAAATTTTACCCCGCCTCCCGGGTCATTCAATTACAAAGCGAGATTCTGTCGTTCAAGCAGAAGACGGGAGAGACGGTCGTAGACGCATGGGACAGGTTGATGCGATTGGTGAAGAGATGTCCGAACCACGGTTTTGGAGACCCGAAGATCCTGCAGGTATTCTATCATGCGCTAGACAGGGAGAGTGCTGATAGGATTGACAGAGAAGCCGGAGGAAACTTTCTCTACCATGTGGACAAAGACGGGGCCTATGAGCTGATGAAGCAGTTAGCCAAGCAGGACACTCGACTATTTGACGATCGTAGAATCACGGCCCGAGCCGAACCAGTGGAAGACGAACGGATAGATAATCTGGCCAAGATCGTGCAAGACTTGGTTAAGAAAGTCTACTCGGAAAAGAAGACTGTTGCGGCAGTAGACGGACCATATTTGGACACAGCCATCGAGGGGCTCGGAAACGAAGATGCCAATTACGTACAGCATCAGTGGGATCCGAGCCGGTAGACCGGGCACGAGAGATCATCCCGGGTTCTGGTACGGAAACCCGAATTCCGCAATTTATGTACCGGGATTCCAGCACAGGCCACTGGCTCAGCAAGCCGCACTGGTACCACATGTTCAGTCGCGCCCATCTGCACAGCAGTACGACAGTCAGATGAAGAAAATTGAGTCCATGTTTCAGACCATGGAGTCCCGGTTTGCACACATGGACGCCCTGACAGCCGACGTGCAGACGACCAAAACGTCACTGCGCGCTTTGGAGGTACAAGTAGGGAAGCTAGCACAGCAGCTAACGGAGAGACAGCCAGGGAACTTACCCTCGACCACATTAAAGAATCCACGTTCTCAGGTCAATGCCATCACCACTCGGAGTGGATTAGTACTACAGAATCCGCCGTATCCTAGCCATGCACGTGCAGAAAAGTCGAAGGAAATCGAGCGTGAAGTATTTGGCCAGGATAACAGCTCAGCCGACCGCCCCCAGCCGAACGGCTCGGTTGAGCAGGATGCAGTGCACAACAAAGAGAAGGAAGCAGAAATGGTACTTGTCTCCAAGGAGGTGCCGTATCCTTTGAAGACACGCAAGAGGGATGATAGCAAGGACTACGCCAGATTTCTCGAGATTTTCAAACAGCTGAAGATCAACATACCCTTTGCGGAGGCGTTGGCAAAGTTGCCCACTTATGCCAAGTTCCTCAAAGATATTTTGTATGGGCGGAAACGTATGAGCGATTTCGAGACAATAAATCTAACGGCAGAAGTGAGCAATTGTGTGAAGAATGGGCTACCGAGGAAGAGGAAGGACCCTGGCAGTTTCGTCATCCCGGTGACCCTAGGTAATGCTTACACAGGAAAGGCTATGTGTGACCTAGGGGCCAGTATCAATCTGATGCCGTTATCAATTTTCAAAACTTTGAAAATCGGTGAACTCAGGCCCACCAGAATCAAGCTGCAGATGGCGGACAGATCCGTGAATCAGGCTTACGGAGTTATTGAAGATATACTGGTGAAAGTTGGAGAATTGATTTTTCCGGCAGATTTTGTAATTCTGGACATGGAGGCAGGAGACGTACCACTCATTCTAGGTAGACCGTTTCAGGCTACCGGAGAAGCCATGATCAACTACAAAAGCGGAGAACTGACCATGCAGATTACTGAAGACAAGGTGAAGTTCAACGTTTTCAAAAATCTGCAACTACCGAATTATTACGAGCATGAAGACATCTTTGCAGTGGAGGTAGTCGAAGAAGGCTGGGAAAACGAGGAGATGGATGAGCTATGGGCAGAGATTGACAGAGTGGACAGAGAGAACGAGGAGAGATTCCATGAGGAGCAGGCCATGCAAGCTGAAAACCAGAGCAGTTTACAGCTGGATGGAAAAAGTGGGCAGAAATTGGCCCTGGTCCCGTCACTCAAAGAGCCAACAGCCCTAGAGCTGAAACCGCTCCCGAGTCTTCAAACTTCAGCACAGCCAAAGCAGATTCAAGTAGGTCAGAAAGTACTTATCTGCGATTCTCGGAAGCAGTTTTTTCCAGGAAAATCGAGATCTCGGTGGCCAGGACCGTTTATCATCACAGAGGTACTTCCATGGGATGCGGTTGAATTCGAGAATTCGCATGACACTACAATTTGCTGGGTGAGCGGAAACCGGGTCAAGCCATATTTGGGCCCGGAAGCAGACGTCAAGGTAGACCCTGGCGGTTTTGACATCCCTTGAGCAAACATGAGGTAACTGGGTCGGGCCGTCGACCGTAAATTACAAGCGCTGGTTGGGAGGCAACCCAACGTAGTAAGTTAGTTTAAATTATTTCAGTTTTATTTTTAGTTTTGAATTTTAAGAGAGGTAAGATGAGTGGGTATTGACTTTGAATTGAGCATGTGCATATACAGCAGAGCAGAAAACGAGAACAAAACGGAGCAGAAATACTCTGTGTGTGTATTTTACGCCCATCCTGTGCGTATAATACGCACACAGGGGGTAGAGAGAGAGAAAAAAAATGAAAAATTGGAATTTTGCTGCTGCCTGCGTATATACGCAGGCTGCTGCATATATACGCAGCCAGCAGTAAAATTTCAGAATTTAAAATATATATATATATATATATATATATATATATATATATATATATATATATATATATATATATATATATATATATATATATATATATATATATATTTTACCGGCTGACGAAAATCTGGAATTGTGAAAAAAAAACAAAAAACAAAACCTAATATTTTTTTTTTCGTTGTCAAAATGTTCCCTGTTTGCGTATATACACAGGTGTTGCGTATATACGCAGGCAGAATAAAAAGAAAAAAATATATATATATATTTTTTACCTGCTGCTTGCGTATATACGCAGACCTTCCATATATACGCAGCCAGCAGTGAAAATATGGAATTTAAAAAAAAAAAATCTTTTTCAAAATGCTCCCTGTTTGCGTATACACGCAGGAGACTGCGTATATACGAATACAGAAGAAGAAGAAGAAGAAAATATAAATATTTTTTCGGACAGCAGCACGTTTTTGACCCATTTTTCTCTCAACCTCCATACACAGATCCGTGGAGTTTGAAGCGAATTCAGAAAATTTCGTAGAAGGAAAGGCATATTTTCAAAATCTTGAAGAATCGACCCCGGTGTGTTCTGGCACACTCGACCGTCACAGGGACTCGTCCGAGTTGGGGATTTTTTAGGAACAGTTTTTCTGCAGAACCGAGCAATCGACCCTGGTGTACAATAGTATACTCGACCATATGGGAGCACATTGTCACACACAATGGTGCTCGGGGATTGCACATTTGAAGAGCTGACAGCGTAAACCTATCTGCTTTTTCGCAAGTGTACGATCAAGTAATATAGAGTATGTAATTGTGACTCTGGTTGTCGAACCCTCGAGAACAGTTTAAGTTGTTGCTAATTAGAATTAGAATTAGACGCAAAGTTTGTTAAAAGGATGAAGGTTTGGGGTTTAACTCTACTCACTAAATTGCAGTAAATAAGACAATATTTTAGGAACGCTTATTTTATTTTTCTTTTAAATATTTTGCAGAAATTACGGTAGTTGTAAAAATCGATAATTCTAAGAATCTAGGTTCCAGGATCCCCTAGGGTTACTCTCCAGCTTTCATGGTATATTTGATTTCAGAAACACACGGTGGTTTTGTTTATGCCAGCATACCAATAGTACAATCTCCTCTCGGTCTCATGCACCTATCACTCTCCTGCAGATTTTCGGGTCCTCTCGGTCCACCTAAATCTGCAGGTTCGTTCTAAGTCTGCTAGTGTTACAGGTTCTCCTCTCGGTCTCCCCCTAAACGTCTAACAGTTGGTCTAATGCTTCTGGGCTAGTCCCCTGATTCTTTTCACCTCTCGGTCCATCAAGGTAGAGTACTAAATCCTGTCTTTTCTTCCTAACTCTCACTGGTCACTCTCGCGCACCAGATCCTGTCTGTAACACTCCTGGGTGATCAAGCCATTCATGTATGTGAATAAAATCAAAGACAGAATAATAAACAATCCATCCTGTATTAAGACTTAGCTAGCCATGCATCTCAAAATCAAACAACCAAGTTTGCTGAATTCATAAACCCTAGGTTCACCGAGAACCTAGGCAAAAGGTTTAGCTAGCTTGCATTATTGAAAAACAATGTTTCATAAAAGAGAGAAAAGATCAAACTAGTTATTTGCTGAAATACTGAAAAACTGCTCCAATCCTGCTCTGCTCCAACTCTGGCGGCTCTGAAACTGGCTGCTGTGATGATGATGATAGATGTGTGAGTGTGTATGCATAACCCTAATTCAGTGCTGGGACACCTCCTTTTATACTGCCACAGTCTTCAAAACTGATGCACGAAATTCCTGTTTTACCCTCGAAAAGACCCGTCCTGGAAGCTTCTGGAAACCCACCGTGCGTTCGAACGCAACTCTCCTGCGTTCAAACGCAGTGCGTCTGAACGCACACATCCTGCGTTTGAACGCAGGCCTTAACCATTTTCTTCCTCTGGCTCTGACTTCTGGACACGTGCGTTTGAACGCAGCTCACCTGCGTCTGAACGCACGCCTTAGCCTTTCCTTCTTCTGAGTGTCGAGTCCTGCGTTTGAACGCAGGATGTGCGTTTGAACGCACCCCTTAGCTTTTCAGCACTTCGGCCTCTGAACCCTGCGTTTGAACGCAGATTGCCTGCGTCTGAACGCATGACTTAGCCAACTTTCTGCCATTTTCCTGCTGCTCCCATCTTGTGCGTATGAACGCAGGTGCCCTGCGTTTGAACGCACCACTTAGCCTTTTTCTCTTTTTTTCTGCTCAGCTTTCCTGACACGCTGCCTCCCATCCAAGTTAATCTCATGCATTTTTCGGCACCTGTTACCTGCACATCATAACACGTACCCGCGATCATATCCAACAAACAAAAGTATGCATAAAATTACTCAAATTTTGCAGTCATGTTCTATAAATCTCTGCCTCGTATCAGGTGGAAAATAAGCTGAAAATGGCCAAACTCAACTCTCACAGGGTTAAAACCAATGGTAAAAAGATGTCCCAGACTAATCCATTTTCAAGCTGTCAAAATACCCCCACACTAACCTCTGCTCGTCCCGAGCAGACCCTTGCATACTGCCTTGCAGACCCATCTTTTGCATACTTTAATTGCATACTTCCCCTTTTTCACAGATTCAAGACACAGACCAAAAGACTCAATAGATGACTGACTCAGGTACAGGATATACACAAACTGACTCAAGACACAGCAATTTTTTTTTTTTTTATTTTCTGAAATTGGGCAACCTCTCTATCATAAACTGAAATCATCAAATCCTCACAAGCTCATTTCGAAATTCCACAACACGCGGCAAGAAATGATATAAACTGATCCTGTGCACAAACTCACTAAGGTATCCCCAAACATCCACCAAACCAACCAAGATAAAGCACGTCTTTTGACTTAGAGGGTCCAGGCATCTACAGTCAACAGATAATTTTTCTTTGCCAAGTCATTTGAGGTTTTCAGACCCTCTTAGCCGTTATTGCGTTTGATTTGCAAATTGTCCCATTGCTGGGAGACACAACTCCTGTGTAATACGGCTTGACTTTAATTTCCCTCTTAAGCTCTAAATTGGATTGAATCCAAATTTTCCATGTGAATGGAAGCACATTATGTTGTTTCTCCTTTAAGCACAAATATTATTTAACTTTTTTTCTTCTCTTTTTTTTTTTTTTTTTTTTTTTTTTTTTTTATATAAATCTCCTCTGTTTTTACAACTGTGCAGTAGAGCTTTAAGAGTGTGGGCTTTTTAGGATTTTCTCTTGGAACCACCTTAAGGGATGGTGGTGTACATTCTCCAACTTCGCTTAGGCCAAAGACTTGTACCGCATAAAACCGACTCTACACGAAGGTCCACCCCAGATTCCAAGAGTCCACCAGTTTCCACGGGAAACAGAATATTCAATTATCTAAAGACCAAATCCGCCTAGCACACTAGAGAAGTCAAAAGTATGCCTGTTATCTACTTTCCACATTCCTGAATACCCGGGATATCCTGTCGTGAGAATTGCGCACAAAATACTAAAATTTTAAGTATCCCTACTACAGTGCTTCCTACTCTCATGAGCTCTTTCATTGGATTCTCTTCAGTTTCTAAGTCCTAAGTTGCCCTTTCTCAAAATTTTTAGATTTTTTTTTTTTTTTTTTTTTTTTTTTTTATATTATGCAAGGTCAGAAAGGTTGGTGGGGTAGACTCAACATAAAAACGTGCTGACTCAAAAATGAAAATAAAATGTACAAAAATATGCTGACATGGCTATGCAGGAGGACAAGTTTCCCCACCCCCACACTAGAGGTGGCGCGTCCTCGCGACTCTACTGATCTGGTCTGTAACTAGAATCTGTGTTCTCCGGAGTAGACTGGTCAGTCGGCTCGGGAGATGGTGAAGGGGTTCGCCCTCTGGCGCGTTTCCTCGCAGCATGGCGTGCTGCGGCAGCGGTACCAGCGTGGCTGGCACCGGGATGGGCACTGCTTGCCCCTGGGTCTGCATGCTCTCTCCTAGGTGGGTACTGGGTACCGGGTCTGCCGGGGTTACCTACACTGTCTGCATGTTCAGGGCTCGGTGTGGGGTCATGGCCAGAGAAGCTATTATATGGCCGGCTATCCTCCATTGTCCAGCTGGGACAATTATCACTCGAATAGCGGTCCGGAAAGTTAAATCTCTTACCACGCATGTTGCTCTGAATTTCAGCGAGTGCCGCCTCATGAGCTCTCAATGCGGCTGTGTTAGCGTGGTAAATATGCTTCCGGGTCTTGAACAACTTTCCAAGACCCCTGGCCATTTTCTTGACCGTCCTTACCAGGTAGTTCTGTACTTTTTCTTGGGCCTTAATTTTCTTTCTGACCCATTCCTCATGCTCAGTCCTCTCCAGGCGCCCAAAAGAACTGCGCATGGCCCCTCTGCTGGACTGCCCTAAGTCAGGGTCGGCCTGCCTGTGTTCACTGGAACTGGCAGATCGTGGCAGTCGGAAAGGACCTGGTAAGGCTGGAAAACCCCCATCACCGGGAGGAGGTGGTGGTGGCATGCCAACACCCCCACCCTGAGGTGGAGCATCAACATCATCATCCACTTGGACAAATTCTGGAGGCCCGTGCACGGCCTCATGCAACGCACATCTCATGTTTCGGTACTTGCGTACCTGATTGGTCGAATATCTCTCAGCTCGCCAGGAATGACCACAAGATAATCCTGTGCCATTTTTGTTAACATCCCCAGGAGACCCAAACCCTTCTTGCTGTGAGTCTCTCTTCGTTCCCGGAAAAACTCACAAATAATCTCCGGGAGGCTCACAGGCTCTCGGGCCATCAGACAGTACACCAACAGGGCAATATTATAATCAATGCGGGTAAAGTGTTTTATACCCACAACTCTGTTGTTCACCCACTCGGTCCACCATCCCGCCTCTCGAATCAGGTAGGTCGCAGGGATTTTCCGGTAGGAAGGACTACGTTCAGGGTAGTACCAAGCAGCGCCTGGTACACCAGCACACAGGGTGGTCAAAATCTGCTCACTAAGCTGTTCAGATGGATGACGCCTCAGTTCCTGAAACTGACAGTCATCCAACACTAATTCCAGACCCAGACTCTCTCGGATACTCTCTGGGGTGATTCGAATCCATCTCTTTCAGCAGTAAATCCAGTCAATTGACTGGGCTTCACTGTTCATGCACTGCTGGAGATTGCTGTAAATCTCCTTAGCCAGCACAGAACTGACCTGCAGATTGGTAAAACCAGTAAACAAATCCCCAAAATGATCCTGCCCAGTATAGTTGAACAGTTCATCCCCCATTGCTACTCTATCACGGGGAAAGGTCCTCTCACCAGGTATGTCATACCGAATCTTTTTGTCTTGCAGATAGAAACGGTGAGCCTCCATGTTAACAAACCTATGGTCGCAGAAATGGTCAACCCTAAGCAACCTGCAGTCTATGATGTTCAAAGGTGCAATCGCCCTATCAGGCCTCATGTAAGGACTATCCTCATCCATTTCAAGATTCAACAGTAAAAATGAAAATATTCAAAGAGAATGAAAAGATAGAACCTGGTTACCCGGAGTGAATCTTACGGGTACAGATCTGGAAATTTCTCTCTGAAGTGGCTCTGTCGGTGTTTGGATCGGATGAGTGTGATCACCCTAACACTGTTCCTGACCTTCTGGTGGTCTTGTGGTGGTCGTCGGAGGTTGCCGGCGGCAGACTGCTCTGGCGGCTGCTAGGGCAGAGAGAATTTCTAGAGAGAGAGTTGAAAACTGGATGACTTGGGTGAAAATGAGTCACTGTCATCCGTACAGTATATATAGGCAAATTTTCGGAAATTGCAGAATGGCCCCGAAATTTCAAAAATTTCCAAATTTTTCTGAAATTTTTGATCCCGCTCAAATGTGCGTTTGAACGCAGCCCTTGCGTTTGAACGCACAGCTTATTCTTTTCTGGAATATTTGAAGATCGTATGATCTGCGTTTGAACGCACGGTGTGCGTTTGAACGCAATGCTTGAAGGTCCATGAATTTTCTGGGTTTGTTGAGTTGCGTTTGAACGCACATGAGTTGCGTTTGAACGCAATGCTTGTCCTCTGCAATGTCTCTGATGAACTGCGTTTGAACGCACATGAGTTGCGTTTGAACGCACGCCTTGTCTCTAGAAATTCTCTGCTGATTGGGTCTTGCGTTTGAACGCAGGATCTGCGTCTAAACGCACGTCCTTAGATTTTTCCACCTCATCTCTGTCGTCTTGCGTTTGAACGCACGTGAGTTGCGTTTAAACGCACCACTTGGTGGCTGGAAATTTTCAGTGTGTGATCTGCGTTTGAACGCAGCTCCTCTGCGTTTGAACGCATAAGTGTTAGCCGTTTCCAGTGCTTCTTATGTCGGTTGGTGGGTCTGCGTTTGAACGCAGGGTCTCTGCGTTTGAACGCACTCGTGCGTTTGAACGCATGTCTCTTGCGTTTGAACGCACGCCTCTGGTTCCTGAAACACTGAGTTCAACATTAAATCCCTCTTTCTCACTTTTCTCTCAAATTATGAACAATGTAAAAATTGTATAAAAACAACTAATCTATGTTGGGTTGCCTCCCAACCAGCGCTTGTGATTTACAGTCTACAGCCCGACTTTGTTACCTCTGATGTAATCACGGAAGGTCGAGGTAGAGTGCCTCTACCTCCATGATCTCCTGAGGATCCCTGTATGGCTTGACTCTGTTCCCATTCACCTTGAAAACTGTATTATCCCTCGGGTTTTCCAGCTCCACCACTCCCCATGATGTAATGTCCTTCACAATAAATGGTCCAGACCATCTTGAGCGCAGCTTCCCTGGATAGAATTTCATCCTTGAGTTGTAGAGGAGAACCTTCTGCCCGATT
This sequence comes from Linanthus parryae, assembly GCA_023055425.1. Lineage (NCBI taxonomy): Eukaryota > Viridiplantae > Streptophyta > Magnoliopsida > Ericales > Polemoniaceae > Linanthus > Linanthus parryae. Next base: position 41,672,670 of record JALGPY010000006.1, read on the forward strand.
TCTATCTTCTTTGGTAGAATGCGGTTGTCATGCCATTTCTTTGTTTTTTCTTTATAAATTTTGGCACTCTCATATGCAGTTTTACGGAATTCCTCCAGTTCAAGGAGTGCCATCTTTCGTTTGTTTCCTGATAAACTGTGATCCATATTCAGCTGCTTGATTGCCCTGTATGCTTTGTGCTCCAATTCTACTGGTAAGTGACATGCTTTACCAAACACCAGCTGGTATGGGGACATTCCCAGTGGGGTTTTATAAGCAGTTCTGTATGCCCAGAGCGCATCATCCAGCTTTAACGACCAGTCCTTACGTCCAGGATTCACAGTTTTTTCCAGTATGCTCTTTATCTCTCTGTTGGACACCTCTGCTTGCCCGTTTTCCTGAGGGTGATAAGGCAGTGATACCTTATGGATAGACACCCCATACTGCTTTAGAACCTTGGCAAAGACTTTATTGATAAAATGAGAACCTTCATCACTGACCATGGCCCTCGGTGTTCCAAATCTGGTAAAGATGTTACGTTTTAGGAATCTTTCTACGACTGACGCATCGTTCTTCTGTCAGGCTATTGCTTCCACCCATTTGACACGTAATCCACTGCCAATAAGATGTAGAGATTTCCCAGAGACGAAGGAAAAGGACCCATTAAATCAATACCCCAAACGTCAAATGGCTCGACTTCCTGCCAAAGTGTCATGGGCATTTCATTCCGCTGGGAAATATTTCATGTCCGTTGGCAGCGATCGCAACTCTGCGCATAATCATGGCAGTCCTTGAAAGCTGTTGGCCAGAAAAATCCTGACTGCAGCACCTTGTGAGCTGTTCTCGGTCCGCTGAAGTGTCCCCCACATTGTGCTGAGTGGCAGTGCTGAATTACCTCCAGAATCTCGTGGCATGGAATGCATCGACGGAGAATATTGTCTGCCCCTTGCTTGAACAGATAGGGATCGTCCCAGAAATATTGCCTACAGTCTGAAATAAACTTCTTTTTCTGCCAAGGGGTGATGTCTTCAGGGAGTGCTCCATTGACAAAATAATTGGCTATGGCATAGTACCAGGGCCGTCTATTGGTCTTGATCTTCATAATATGTTCATCCGGAAAATTTTCTTGAATGGGCACCACTTCTTCTGTAGGTTTTTCCAGACGAGATAGATGATCAGCTACCACATTTTCAACTCCCTTTTTATCCCTGATTTCGACATCAAATTCCTGCATCAGCAGAATCTAACGCAGCAGCCTTGGCTTTGCATCCTTCTTCTCCAGTAAGTATTTCAGTGCACTGTGATCTGTGAAAATGATGACTTTAGATCCTCCCAGGTACGATCTGAATTTATCCAGGGCAAAAACGACTGCCAGCAGCTCCTTCTCTGTAGTCCCATAATTAATCTGCGCCTCATTCAGGACCCTGCTGGCATAGTAGATGACACTGCACACCTTGTCCTTCCGCTGTCCCAATACCGCGCCCACTGCGTAATCACTGGCGTCGCACATCAGCTCGAACGGGAGGGTCCAGTCTGGTGTTGTGATAATGGGTGCAGTCGTCAGCCTTTCTTTAAGCACGTCAAAAGCTTCTTTGCAGGCTTCATCAAATACGAAGGGCACATCTTTTCCCAACAAATTACATAGTGGCTTTGTAATTTTTGAGAAATCTTTAATAAACCTTCTGTAAAAACCTGCGTGGCCCAAAAAACTCTTAATTGCCCTCACTGTGGTAGGATACGGCAGCTGCTTGATCACCTCTATTTTTGCCCTGTCTACCTCCAGTCCTTTGCTGGAAATCCTGTGTCCCAGCACTATTCCTTCAGTAACCATGAAGTGGCATTTTTCCCAGTTGAGTACCAGGTTTGTTTTTCTGCAGCGGATCAGAACTCTGGTTAGATGGTATAAGCAGTCTTCGAAGCTGTCTCCGAATAACGAAAAATCGTCCATGAAAACTTCCAAATTTTTCTCTATCATATCAGAGAAAATAGCCATCATGCATCTCTGGAATGTTGCTGGAGCATTGCACAATCCAAATGGCATTCGTCTAAAGGCGAACGTTCCGTACGGGCAAGTGAACGTCGTCTTTTCCTGGTCTTCTGGATTTATATAGATCTGGTTGTAGCCAGAGTACCCGTCAAGAAAGCAGTAATAAGCATGGTGCGCTAGTCTGTCCAACATCTGGTCCATGAATGGCAGCGGAAAGTGGTCTTTCAGTGTGGCATCGTTCAGCTTCCGATAGTCCATACAGATTCGCCAGCCAGTGACAGTGCGCTGGGCGATCTGTTCCTGATCAGCATTCTGTACTACTGTAATACCCCCTTTCTTTGGTACACACTGGACAGGACTCACCCAGGTGTTGTCTGATATGGGGTATATAATTCCTGCTTCTAGCCACTTCATGACCTCCTTACGTACCACATCTTTCATAATTGGGTTTAGTCTCCGTTGAGGCTGGATAACCGGCTTCTTTCCGTCTTCGATTCTTATTTTGTGCATGCAATAATCAGGACTGATTCCCTTCAGGTCTGCAATTGTCCATCCGATGGCTTCTTTATGCTCTCGGAGTACCTCCAGTAGCTTTTGTTCCTGATCCTGAGATAAAAGAGAAGAAACAATTACCGGCAGAGTATTATTTTCACCAATAAAAGCGTACCTGAGGTGGTCTGGCAACTGTTTTAATTCCAGGACTGGTGGTTCCTGGAGTAACGGGACCAGTGTCATTTTCTGCTCGCCTCCTTCATCCTTGTATAGCGTGACCCAGCTTTCTGTTCCCATGATCTGCTCGTCCTGTTGCTCCTCTGTTTCCTCTGGATACATGTCTTCAAATTCCTCCCATAAATCTTCTATCTCATCGCTTTCCAGATCGTCAATTACCTCTACTGCAAAACAGTTTTCATGCCCATAATGGACTTTTTCTTCATTGATTTGCATGGACAGCTCTCCACTTTTGCAGTTAATAATGGCTTCACCAGTCGCCAGGAAAGGTCTGCCCAGGATTAGGGGGTCCTCTCCTGCCTCCATATCCAGTATCACAAAATCAGCTGGAAAAATAAGCTCTCCCACTTTCACCAGGATATCTTCAATTACTCCATAGGCAGGTTTCACAGATCTGTCAGCCATTTGAAGCATAATTCTTGTTGGACGTGGTTCTCCGACTCCCAGACTTTTGAAGATGGTCAGTGGCATCAGGTTGATGCTGGCACCCAAGTCGCATAGGGCTTTTCCTGTGTATGCACTGCCCAGGGTTACTGGAATAACAAAGCTGCCAGGGTCTTTCTTTTTCAGGGGTAGACCATTTTTTACACAACTGCTCGCTTCTGCCGTCAGATTCACTGTTTCGAAGTCACTCATTCGCCTTCTACCATACAAGATGTCTTTGAGAAATTTCGCATAAGTAGGCATTTTGGCAAGTGCTTCGGCAAAAGGTATGTTTATCTGTAATTGCTTGAATACCTCCAGAAATCTGGCGTAGTCTTTGCTGTCATCTCTCTTACGTGTCTTCAGAGGGTAAGGAACCTCCTTAGAAATTGGCAATGTTTCTGGATTACCCTCATTAGTCTGCGCTGCTTCCTGCTCGACCGAACCCCTTTTCTGAGGGTTAGCGGTTGAACTGTCTTCCCGGTCAATTACTTCCTGTTCAATAATTTTCGACTTTTCTGCGCGTGCATGACTGGGATACGGTGGATCCTGCAGTGCAATTACACTCCGAGTTGTGATAGCATTGATTTGAGCGTGTGGATTGTTTACTGTGTTTGATGGTAAATTCCCTGGGGCGCGTTCTGCCTGGTTCTGTGCAAGCTGTCCATTCTGTACCTCCAAGTTGCGGATAGCAATCTTCATCTGGCTTACATCAGCAGTTAATGACTCCATCTGCGCGAATCTAGTTTCCCACTGCTTATTGAATTTCTCCATATAGGACTCAAAATGCTGCTGTGACAGATTTAGCTGTGGTGCTGCTTGTGCAGGCTGAGCTGGAGCTGTCTGTTGTGCCTGTGGCCTGTGTTGGAATCCTGGTGCATATACTGCTGCATTGGGATTTCCGTAGCGAAACCCTGGATGATCACGTGTGCCTGGTGTGTAGCGACTAGGATCCCACTGCTGCTGAACATAGTTGGCATCTTCGGTCTGAAGCTCCAGAATTGCTGCGTCAAAGTCAGGTTCTTCTACTGATGCCACCGGCTTCTTCTCTGTATACACCTTTTTGACTAAGTCCTGTACCACTTTCGTGAGATTGTCAATTCTGTCATCAACCACTGGTTCTGCTACTGCTGTGAGCCTGCGGTCATCAAACAGGCGAGTATCCTGTTTGGCTAATTGTTTCATCAGTTCGTATGCTCCATCCTTATCCACATGGTATAAAAAGTTACCCCCAGCTTCCCTATCAATCCTGTCTGCATTCTCCCTGTCAAGAGCATGGTAGAATACCTGCAGAATTTTCGCGTCCCCGAAGCCGTGATTAGGGCATTTTTAACGAGTCTCATCAACCTGTCCCATGCGTCTACCACTGTCTCCCCCATCTGCTGTTTGAAAGATAAAATCTCACTCTCCAGCTTGATAACGCGGGATGCAGGGTAGAATTTTGCCAAGAAATCAGCAACACACCCCTCCCAGGTAGTGATAGACCTCGGTGGTCTTGCCTCCAGCCAATCTTTTGCTGTTCTGAACAAGCAGTATGGGAATAAAATCAGCTTTAGCGTGTCCGCTTCTACTCCTCTATTCTTAATCTTGTTGCAGTAATCTTCAAATTTTGGAAGTCGTTTGGATCTTCATCTGCCTTCCCATTAAAAGGACAATGAGTCTGGGCGGTCTGAATGGTGGATGATTTCAGATCGAAGTGCTCTGCTGTAATGGGTGGCACTACGATAGCTGGTTGATGTCCTCCGGTCGAGACTTCAAAGTTTTCAACTAACGCCCTTCCAGACCTGTTATAAGTCCTCTGATTGTTCCTGGCAGCAAAACCTGCTGCTATCAGCTCTTCAATGTAAAGAGCCATCTGTGCTGGAGTACGTTGCGGCTGTCCTGTGGGTGTTCCTGTTTCGGTTGTGGTGTCTTCTCCGTGCTCAGACATCGCGGCTCTGTGTCTGCGACTTTGCTCTCTAAAAAGTTTTTCGGGATCTTCAAGTGGTGATACCAGTTTGCTAGGCAATCTGGGCATAAACTAGAATAGCCTGAAAATCAGAATTCAAGAGCAGTGAGTCGAAAGAAAGTAAACGTAAAAAGAAAAGAAAAAACTCTGAGACTTATTCTAATGTCTTTTTTAACAAAAACTGTAACCGTTCCCCGGCAACGGCGCCAAAAACTTGACAGCGTAAACCTATCTGCTTTTTCGCAAGTGTACGATCAAGTAATATAGAGTATGTAATTGTGACTCTGGTTGTCGAACCCTAGAGAACAGTTTAAGTTGTTGCTAATTAGAATTAGAATTAGACGCAAAGTTTGTAAAAAGGAGGAAGGTTTGGGGTTTAACTCTACTCACTAAATTGCAGTAAATAAGACCATATTTTAGGAACGCTTATTTTATTTTTCTTTTAAATATTTTGCAGAAATTACGGTAGTTGTAAAAATCGATAATTCTAAGAATCTAGGTTCCAGGATCCCCTAGGGTTACTCTCCAGCTTTCATGGTATATTTGATTTCAGAAACACAAGGTGGTTTTGTTTATGCCAGCATACCAATAGTACAATCTCCTCTCGGTCTCATGCACCTATCACTCTCCTGCAGATTTTCGGGTCCTCTCGGTCCACCTAAATCTGCAGGTTCGTTCTAAGTCTGCTAGTGTTACAGGTTCTCCTCTCGTTCTCCCCCTAAACGTCTAACAGTTGGTCTAATGCTTCTGGGCTAGTCCCCTGATTCTTTTCACCTCTCGGTCCATCAAGGCAGAGTACTAAATCCTGTCTTTTCTTCCTAACTCTCACTGGTCACTGTCGCGCACCAGATCCTGTCTGTAACACTCCTGGGTGATCAAGCCATTCATGTATGTGAATAAAATCAAAGACAGAATAATAAACAATCCATCCTGTATTAAGACTTAGCTAGCCATGCATCTCAAAATCAAACAACCAAGTCTGCTGAATTCATAAACCCTAGGTTCACCGAGAACCTAGGCAAAAGGTTTAGCTAGCTTGCATTATTGAAAAACAATGTTTCATAAAAGAGAGAAAAGATCAAACTAGTTATTTGCTGAAATACTGAAAAACTGCTCCAATCCTGCTCTGCTCCAACTCTGGCGGCTCTGAAACTGGCTGCTGTGATGATGATGATAGATGTGTGAGTGTGTATGCATAAACCTAATTCAGTGCTGGGACACCTCCTTTTATACTGCCACGTCTCCAAAACTGATGCACGAAATTCCTGTTTTACCCTCGAAAAGACCCGTCCTGGAAGCTTCTGGAAACCCACCGTGCGTTCGAACGCAACTCTCCTGCGTTCAAACGCAGTGCGTCTGAACGCACACATCCTGCGTTTGAACGCAGGCCTTAACCATTTTCTTCCTCTGGCTCTGACTTCTGGACACGTGCGTTTGAACGCAGCTCACCTGCGTCTGAACGCACGCCTTAGCCTTTCCTTCTTCTGAGTGTCGAGTCCTGCGATCAGCGTTTGAACGCACCCCTTCGCTTTTCAGCACTTCGGCCTCTGAACCCTGCGTTTGAACGCAGATTGCCTGCGTCTGAACGCATGACTTAGCCAACTTTCTGCCATTTTCCTGCTGCTCCCATCTTGTGCGTCTGAACGCAGGTGCCCTGCGTTTGAACGCACCACTTAGCCTTTTTCTCTTTTTTTCTGCTCAGCTTTCCTGACACGCTGCCTCCCATCCAAGTTAATCTCATGCATTTTTCGGCACCTGTTACCTGCACATCATAACACGTACCCGCGATCATATCCAACAAACAAAAGTATGCATAAAATTACTCAAATTTTGCAGTCATGTTCTATAAATCTCTGCCTCGTATCAGGTGGAAAATAAGCTGAAAATGGCCAAACTCAACTCTCACAGGGTTAAAACCAATGGTAAAAAGATGTCCCAGACTAATCCATTTTCAAGCTGTCAAGAGCGCAGACAGAGCTCGGAAGGTTGACAACTTCCGTCGAGAAATTTTCTGGCGACCGGTCAACGGTCCTGCTCCACCGGAATCTGCGAAAAAGTCCGCACCTGTAAGTACTGACTCCGGGTGCACAGGTTCAATTTCTGTCTCTCGCTTTATTTTTCTGCATATGCTGCCAGTTGTTCCCATTCGATGAGGCAAGCCAGCTCATCCAATCCAGATTATATGCCTGATGATTAGTACCATGAGGGCATGACACCATCCAGTGTGGGGGTGGTGGCGTTGTAACTGCATTACGTTTTATTAAAAAAAAAATGAAAAAAAAATTAAAAAAAAAATAAATAAAATTTTGAGACTGGGCGAAGGATTTAGCTTAAAACTGGAGAGAGCTTAATGATAGAAAATTTCCCGAAGTGGACGAGCTTAGGTGAGGACGAGCTGCAAGAATCTGTCTAGGGGAGTTAATAGAGCCAATGCACTTCAGAAAATGCAAGTAGCTATCTCCCGAGCCAGGTATCCGACTAGCTGCCAGACCACCGTCACCAGGTAGTCGTCAACCCGCCATCACGGTCACCACATCATTTGGTGGAGTGATAGGCTATAGGGGACCTCACGTCCTGTCTCGCGCCTTAGGTCCACTAGTGAGCCCCGTTGATCCATTAATCCTTTTCTTGGTAACCGTTTGACCTAGGAAGCCGTTTTTTGATACTCGCATCATTGTTAGTATTTTCACCCTTACTACGCGTCATGGCACGAGGGAGTTGAGTTGAGGGGGATTTTATGGGGTAGAGCAGAATTGTCATATTTGATAGTGGATGAGCTTCATTGGTATATTTGAGGGTGTGTAAGGGTGAGAGAGTGACGGCAGCACACTTCGATGTGGCGGTGACTCACGACATTACACCGTGAGCACAGGAGGAGAGCCGTAGTGCGTAAATTTTCCGCACGACATGGGGGACTTGGGTTGACAGGGTTGATTGGAGGATGCGCTGAGCTATTTAGACATCCTTGGAGTGAGGAGGATCGGTTGGAAAAGCACGATTATTTTACAGATTGACTACATGGTTCGAAATTAGTATGGGGGTGGTCGTTTCAGATTTTATTTCAGTATTTTTTCTCCGACCCCACGTTTTTGGTTTATCATAGAGTTGGCTTGGTTTATAATATTGTTGTTTATTGTGTTGCCCCGCAAAAAAAAAAGAAAGAAAAAAAATGAAAAAAAACGGAGAAAAAAATGAAAAAAAGAGAAAAAAAATGAAAAAAAGTATCAAAGGCAGAAAATTCAGGGTGCTTGATTGATTTTATTTCAAAACGCCAGGCCGGCAATTTTTATCACAGTTTCACATTCGTTCACAGTTGTGGCCGCGAGAACGGCAGTTACACCGGGACTGGGGAAATTGAGTGTCTAGAATCTTAGGTGATTTGGGTCAGTTTCTATCATCTTGGTGAGGGAGTGTGAGATTGGGGTGTGTGTGAGTGTGTTGTGACGTTTAGGACATCGCTTCTAAATGACTTATCCTACCGTCCCAAAGCCGGCAGATTTACATTACACCTGGAGTAAAAGCACGGAAGGTGTGTGCTAGGGATATGTTCGGTTTGCGGGCAAAAGCGGAAGTAAGTGGTGTTCGTGCTTGTTCCTAACCTAGGCTGGCCGCGAGTTCTTCCGATCACCGCAGTTTCTGAAATCTATGGGAATATGAGAACTTGATGATGTTCAGTTTGAGTTGAAGAGATTGGCGAGTCTCACCAAAAATATAAATTGTTTTTATAGTAATACTGTTTTCTATTAAAATAAGTGCAGTTACACCGCTCTGGATTGATTCGGGATAGTATGCATTGGTAGTATATTGCTGGAGTTCGCTCGGGACGAGCAAAGTTTAGTGTGGGGGTATTTGATAACGCCCAAATAGGGGTTATTTTATAGCCTGAAAAGATGTGTATGTGTGCTGGAAAACTGCGTTTTACCCAGAATTCACCCTCAGAAACCCTCGGTTTAAGAACGAGACGTTATTTGCTCTTCGTGAATTTCTGCATATTTCGTACTTTTATTGGATATGATCGCGGGTTTTTTTTCATGTTTTTACATGAACAGGTTCGGGAGTGCATTGGGATACGTGCCGAGACAGAACCGGGATCGCCTCGGGAAACGTACAGAAAATGCTCGGAGCAGGATTGGACCGAGACTGGTACAAGGGAGAGAGGAATGGAAAACAGAAAGACTGGAGGAAAAACGAGCAGTGAAAACCGACCGAGGAAGCTGAAAACGCCAAAACCGAGAATCACCGGGATGCGCTCGGTTGACAATATCTTGAGCTTGATTTGGAATTTTGAATTGAAACCAGGGGCAAAAGAACGGAGACGTCAAGGGCTTTTCGAAAACAGGTTATAACGCTGAAACGGAGTCCGGCCGAAAAACCGACTCCCGTCAAGTGTGGGTCCCAGACAGGCCACGCCCGAGTAAGGAGTATCGGTTCCCGGTGTGCAGAGTCAGGAGCAACTATTTCTTGTTCGTGACGATTTCCTGGACAGTTTTGTCCTAGAGGTATTTTGGTCATTTTGGCACCGGGCCCGGTTTCCAGAGTCGTGTTTAGATTTTGTCTCCAAAATTCAGTCAGCAGCTTTCCTATGGCCAGAGTCAGGATTGGGCAGAATTTGGAGCGGTTTTGACCCAGGGGTATTTTGGTAATTTTGACAAGTTTCAGGTCAAAACGCAAGACAGGAACAAGGGAAAGCAGAGAATACACAACAACACATCTACGGAGAAGTCGGAGCATCCCCGGAGAGCACGGAAACGTGAATCCAGGCTCAAGACACCCGTTTGCTCTTCTTCTCTCTCATTCAAAAATTGTGTTATTTACGTTATGAATTTCAGTAGCTAAACTTTTACCTAGGTTCTCGGTGAACCTAGGGTTTCGTTTTCAGAGATTAGTTCTACGTTTTGACTATGAATTCATGATCGTACTATCTTAATTAAGCAGTTTTTATCAGTTATTCTGTCTTTGAATATTACTGTTTATGCATGATCGGAGTCGCGAACCAGAATTGCTACAGACCCGAGCCGGTAGGTGAAAACGTCCGGTTAGAGTTAGGAAGAGAAGACAGAATTTAGCACCTTACCCCGATGGGCCGACTAGCGAAGGGGAGTTAGGACTAGCCTGAAATCGTTGAGACCAACTGTTAGAGAATCTGACCCGGGCCATCAGGACAGGTTAGAAACCCTAGCAGCCTTAGAACGAGAATGCCGATTTAGGCAGCTTAACAGGAATCCGACAGTCTGCAGGATTGTGATAACGTGCAGGAAAAGAAAAGATACTGCACAATTGGTACGTGGCACGGATAACGAGACTGATGTGTGTTTTCATGTCAAACAAAGAACGGAAATCTGAAGAACCCTAGAGGATCCCGGGACCTAGTACTTTAAACCCTAGTTTTACAACCGTAAGATTATTCAGAAAATTCTCACAAAAAGATTTACAATTTTAGTCTTTACTTTTAGTATTTAGTTTACAACCATAATCTCAAACTACTCATCCGTTTTACACTCTGTTCGTTAAAACTGATTACTAGAAAAACCTGCAAAGTCCCTGTGGGATCGATAATCCGAGTTGGAAATACTCTCTATATTAGTTGATTCGTATACTTGCGAATAGTACGCAATATTGCGCATCAGGCACTCCTCTCTCTGTCCATGAACTAAGCACATTGTTGATATCTGAAGAGTTACACACTCAATCCACTGCTTCTCAGCAGATGTTTACTCATAATCCTGCCTCTGTGCCACAATCTGCCTCCACTGAATTCATGACTGCTTACTACTCATCTTCTAAGCCAAAGTATGGATCTCATGGATACAAACACAAATATCAGAATTCATCTACCTCACAGCCTTCTCTACTTGGTTCCTATCCTGCTGCTTCTTCTTCAAAACCACCTCCACATGCCAAGAGTTTCTCTGGTTCTTCTAATGTTGAATATCAAATATGTGGTAGACTCAGACACACTGCTAGAGATTGTTGGTTTAGATTGGACACAAACAGATTTGCTATGAAGACAAATCCAAAGAGAGCTTACAATGTCTACACACAGAGCCCTTTCAACATTGGTTCCACTCCTAGAGCTTCATCTCAAGCATATGCTCACAACAATGGTTTTGGTACCTCATCACCTTCACCCTGGTTACTGGACGCAGGAGCTACACATCATGTTACAAATCATATATCCAACTTGCAGCAGCCGGCACCTTATCTTGGCCATGATTCAATTCATGTTGGGAATGGTAATCAAGTGCCTATTCAGTTCAATGGTAATGGTAATCTCACTTTGTCTAGTTCTGCATTTCATCTATCTGACATATTATATTCATCTCATTTTTCAAACAATCTTCTATATGTTTGTAATTTTTCTACAAATAATAACTGTACTCTTTCTTTTAATTCCCATGGTTTTGTCATTCAGTACAATGCTACCAAGGCTCTCCTCCACCGAGACCCATGTAGCAATGGTCTGTATGCAATATCCACCACTCCATCATCATTATCCACATCTTCTTCAACCAAGGCTCATTTCTCTGTATTGTCTTCTGCATCCACATCTTTGTGGCATACAAGACTTGGTCATCCCAGTACAGCTGTTCTTCAGTCCATGTCCTCTCTTTTTAATGTAAAATTTCAACATTCTAAACATGTTTGTCAGTCCTGTGCTGTTTCTAAGTCTCATAAGCTGTGTTTTCCACATGGTACTACTATTTCCACTAAGCCTTTCTAACTAGTTCATTCTGATGTATGGGGGCCTTCTCCCTATGTTTCATGTCAAAATTATAAATACTATATCTTGTTTCTTGATGATTTTACAAAATTCACTTGGCTATATCCTCTCAAGTCTAAGGACAAAGCTTATGATGCATGTGTTCACTTTACTGATCTTGTTCATACTCAATTCTATGCAGAAATACAAATTTTTAGAACAGATAATGGTACAGAGTACCTTAATCATGATTTTGCGATTTTTGTCCAAAGTCATAGTACCATTCATCAAACCACTTGTGCTTTCACTCCTGAGCAAAATGGCAAAGTAGAAAGAAAACACAGACATCTTGTTGACACTTCCATTGCTTTAATGGCACAAGCAAATTTATCTCCACAATTCTGGTTGGAAGCTCTTGTCACAGCCAATTTTCTTATCAACAAGCTTCCATGCGACACCCCTCACCTCGCCGTGGGGATAAGTGCGGGAATGCCGTCCCGCGCCGGAGATCGCTCCCGGGTGCGAGGGAGGAACGGTAAACAAAACAAACATCGCCATAATTATTTATTACAAACCATAAGTCTTCCAGAGTGAAATAATACATACTATTAAACAAAATGAAACATTTTCTAGGTGTTTCAATTATTTAAATACTAGATGACTATGTGAGTTCGCGATATCCCCTTAAGCCGAGCTTCCTTCACCTAGACTTGCGGGGGAAAGAAACAAGACCGCAGTTTTTCCAAAGTCAGCACAAACGCTGAGCAAGTAAACACCCCAACAAGTAAATCGGAAAGGGGCATATTTTATTTTAAATAAAGAGGAATAATGAGGAAGTAAACAACATATTATTTCAAATGACCAATATAAATTATCCAACTTATCATTTAATATTCTCAACCAGTTTCCATATTCTCCAAAATAAATCAAGTCCATCCATCATCCATATGAAAAATCCACATTGATTATTTAGTTGTAGCGGGGAACAAACCAATCCAAAAATATAGAACCAACCATCTCGCATGCAACCAAGGCCTTAAGTGTCGACACCCCCTTAAGACTCTAGCGGCCAAAAGGGTGAGTACATGGTGCGACTCGGGGCAATGGCAACCGAGCCAAATATAATAATCACAATATGTAGAAGATTTGAATAGGGTTCCGCCGCACAACTGTTTTCACTTTACGTTATTACGTATTATTAATCTCATGTGACAATTTCCAAAAGAATTAACAAACAAGTAATTGAAATATCAAGTTAAGCATTTAAATCACAAATCACATTTGAGACGTAAAAATCATAAAATAATTGGACACGAAAGAAGGACGGGCACACTAGGTTAGGCATATTTACTCACCTCAAGTAGCACGACAAATATCACGATAGCTCCTACAGATACATGTAGCCCTCGTCTATGAATTCGTCACCTACAATTTATAATTCCTAAATTAATTACAAGTCTAATTATGCAGGTATAGTATACAAAAATGCTATATCTCCTAATTTCTCATTTGAAATTATCCCCCTTAACCCCATTAATTAATATCATAAAATAATTATTTAATTAACACTTATATTTTTCTCATAAAAATATTATAATTTATACAAATAAAAACTCGTAAAATTATTGAGTAATAAATCCAATATTAAGCTTATACAATCTCTTTACTTAGGAAATAATAATTTAATAAACAAACTATTTATTTATAAGTGACTATAAAGTTAATTCAAACTAATTAAATTATAGCTATTTATTTATTCGAAAATATATATACTATGTAAGAATAAAATAGTCAAATAAAATTCACAAAAATGCTTATTTCAATAAAACAAGTCATATATATAATTATAAACTTATGTTGAATAAATAATTTCTAATATCTATGAAAAATATTCAAGTAATATCAAATCATAGAATTATAGATTTTTATTTAAAAAGTCTACTTAATAGTCATTTCATAAATTAACTTCCAACCTATTTATTTTTATCAATATTAACAAAGTATTCTAATTTACTCAAAAATGCTAATTTACAAGTAATTTAAATATTTAGTTAATCAACCCGAAATTATATAATTAAACCAAATCGCACATTTTATCTTGCTTATAAAACAACAATATTTCATATAAATATATTCCTATATAACTTTTACAACCTATTTACTTTTATATAGTCAAAATAATATATAGAAATATTAGCATATATCATTAATCCAAACATAACATTTTAAAGTTTATATAAACAGGCAGTTTGATAATATACACAAATCACCCCCAACTTTTCAGAAACTAAACATGCAGTTCACATCTCACCCTCCACTTTTCAGAAATTACATAAACTACCCCCCTTTTATGAACAGAAGCATACAACACAAACTCAACATACCCGATTCGTGTTAGAGCTAACAAGATGCGATTTTGATGATAAGAAATGAACTAGAGAGTGATTTAGGACTCACCTACGCGAAAAATCGCGAGAAACGGTCAAGAAACGGAGCGGGTTACGTCTCCGAAGGTGGCCGTCGGCAGTGATGAACACCGGCGAAGAATCCGGCGTTGAGGGCTCTGTTTGATGTTGCTAGAGTACTCCTTTGACCTCCAGGAGTATTGTAGTACCAACGGGAGAGAGTGGGTCGCTCTGGTTAGCTTTGGTGAGCTTTTTGCCGGATTTAATGGTGGCCGGCGGCGGGTTTGGTGGTTCTGGGTGTACTGCAGCGATCTGCTGCTGCTAAAGCTTCGCCCCACGACGAAACAAAGAGGGTGAGGTGGTTCAGGGGTTCAAACAGTGAGGGAGTGAGAAGGCAGAGAAGTGGCGGTGGTGATTCGCCGTCGGGTTGGTTCGCCGGAGCTGTTTGGCGGCCTTCTCGGCGGCGCAGCTGTTGTTCTTCTCTTCCTTAGGTCTTTGCAGAGGGAGGAGGAGGGTTTCAGGCTTTCTACACAGTGAGGGAGAGAGGGGCTGACATGGGTGGCGGTTGATTCCCGTCGGGTGGGTCGCCGGAGGCAGCTGGTGGCGGCTCCTCGTCGGGGAGCTGTTGCTGCTGCTGGTAGGGCGTAGCAGAGAGGGAGAGGAGAGGGAGAGAAGGAGGCTTTTGTGGCTGAGGTGGTTCGGGTGGTGATGGTGAAGGCACGGTGGTGGTGGTGTCGTGGGTTTGCAAGGAGAGAGAGAGGTGTTTGTTGTTTCTGATGTGAGTTTTAGGTGTGAGAAACAAATGAGAGAAAAGGGGTATTAAATAATGAATTTGTTACTTGGAGAGGTTAACTTGCTCCAACCGACTCCCTTTTTCTTTATTATTTTTCTGTTTTTTTCTTTTTCTTTTTTTTTTGTCTTCTAGTTAGTTATGCTAGAGTGTTTTGGGTGTACTAGTGTATGTGTCATCTAGTGGGTTGGGTACACACTTTGGTATAGTTAAATAAATCACATAAAATGCTAAATAAATACACAATAAAAATATCGTTTTCTATAAAATTATTATATGAAATTCCCGAGTATAATTTTCAACCCAAAATAACCCAACTCGTCACTTATAAATAAATGTTAAATTTTATTTCTCAATTACCCAATTTACCCTTCAAAATTAAACGGGGTATTACATCCTTCCCCCCTTAAAGAAAAACTTCGTCCTCGAAGCTAAATCCACCCATACTCAATAATAATAGCGCTTCTATATAATGCAAATATATGATGATGCACAATTTATATCATGAAATGTACTAGGGTTAACATGTGATATTAAGATTTTATTTTATTTTAGAAACGTAAGGCTATTAAAGCGAAAGGTTACATCCTCCCCCCCCCCCCCCTTAGGGAGTGACGTCCCCGGAACTCAATTTACCTCATTAAATAGGTGGGGATACTTCTTCCTCATATCATCTTGTGCCTCCCAAGTAGCCTCTTCTGTCTGATGGTTTGTCCATAAAACTTTCACCAACTTAACGCTCTTGGTTCGTGTGTCTCTCGTCTTAGTGTCCTGAATCTTGAGAGGGTGCTCCTCATATGTAAGAGACGGGTCTAACTCGACTGGTTCAGGATCTAGGACATGAGATGGGTCAGGAACGTACTTCTTCAGTTGTGAAATGTGAAAGACATTATGTACTCGTCCCAAATTCAATGGTAAGTCTAGCCGATAAGCAACTTCCCCAATTATCTCCAATAGGTAGTATGGTCCGATAAACTTTGGGCTCAATTTCCCTTTCTGGTTGAATCTCGTTACTCCCTTAGTAGGTGAAACCTTCAGAAATGCTTTTTCTCCAATATGGAACTCCAATGGCCTTCTTTTCTGATCTGCATAAGACTTCTGCCTTTCCTGAGCTGCCTTCATTCTTTGCTGGATGAGTCGTACTTGATCCGTCATATCCTCGATAACTTGCGGGCCAATTACTACAGTCTTGCTGATGTCGTTCCAACACAGTGGCGATCGGCACTTCCTTCCGTACAAAGCTTCATACGGTGCCATGCCAATGCTGGTGTGGTAACTGTTGTTGTAAGAGAACTCTATCAAAGGTAGTTTGTCAACCCGTGAGCCTTGGAAGTCCATGACACAAGCTCTTAGCATGTCCTGCAATGTCTGAATAGTCCGTTCGGTTTGTCCGTCTGTAGCTGGGTGAAATGCTGTACTGAACCTCAACTGAGTTCCCAATGCTTCCTGAAGAGCTCGCCAAAAATGAGAGAGGAAATTAGGGTCCCTATCAGAAATTATCGAACTTGGAACCCCATGATACCTCACTATGTTTTTAATATACGCGTATGCTCTTTGCTCCATATTCCAGGTGTCCTTCATCGGAATGAACCTAGCTGTCTTGGTCAGTCGATATACTACTACCCATATCTGGTTGAGTCCATTCTTTGACGTCGGCAAGGCGGTCACGAAATCCATCGAAATAGAATCCCACTTCCAAACTGCTACGTCCAGTGGTTGGACTAAGCCTCCCATCCTCTTGTGTTCTAACTTCACTTTCTGACACGTTAAGCATCTGGCTACGAATTCTGCTACCTCTTTCTTCATGTTAGGCCACCAGAACATCTTCTTCAAATCCTTGTAGAGCTTGTCGCCTCCAGGGTGTACTGAATAAGGTGTGTTGTGAGCTTCACGCATCAATCTCTCCTTAGTTTCTGCACACTTCTGTGGTACGCACCACCTTCCTTTGTAGCGAATGCTTCCACCCTCATGAATCTTGAAGTCGTTCGCTTTCCCTTCATCGATTTTCTTTCTGATCCTTTCTAGCTTCACGTCTCCAGCTTGGTTACTCCTTATTTCCTCAATGAAGTCGGGTACGGGTGTCGTACTGCTGAGCAGGTTCTGCACTCCTCCTTGATCCATTACTTCGATCTAGAGCTTCCTGAATTCATGGAGCAGCCATTCTGGCAAAACTATCATTGCGTTCAAGGCATGGATCGCCTTTCGACTCAATGCGTCAGCAACTACGTTTGCCTTCCCTTCATGGTACTGGATACCAAGTCGTAGTCCTTGATGATTTCTAGCCATCTTCGTTGTCTGTTGTTCAGTTCCTTCTGGGTGAAGATGTACTTTAGACTGCGGTGATCAGTGTAGAGCTTGCAAACTGCTCCATATAAGTGGTGTCTCCATATCTTTAGCACAAAAACTATTGCTGCTAACTCTAATTCATGAGTAGCATAGTTTTCCTCGTGGGGTTTCAGCTGCCTTGAAGCATAGGCAATTACCCTTCGATCCTGCATAAGTACACATCCCAGTCCCTTCTTCGACGCATCGCTGTACACTTCAAACTCGCCGGAGTCGTTTGGTAGAGCTAATACTGGTGCTGTAGTCAGCTTCTCCTTCAGGGTCTGAAATGCTTTCTCACAGCTGTCGTCCCAATGATACTTCACAGTCTTCTTCGTCAGCGCAGTTAGTGGCCTGGCAATCTTGGAGAAATCCTTCATGAAACGCCTGTAGTAGCCTGCTAAGCCAAGGAAACTTCTTATTTCGGACACATCCTTTGGCGTGGGCCAATCTTTGACTGCTGAAATCTTTCCTGGATCCACCGATACTCCTTCTTTCGAGATGATGTGACCCAAAAATGGAACACGATCCAGCCAAAACTCACATTTGAACAGTTTAGCATACAACCGTTCCTGTCTCAAAGTCTGCAACACTTCTCTGAGATGTTCCTCGTGCTTCTCCTCGTCCTTCGAGTACACAAGGATGTCATCAATGAAGACGACAACAAAACGCTCTCGGAATGGCCTCATCACTCGGTTCATCAGATCCATAAACACTGCAGGTGCATTGGTTAGACCGAAAGGCATTACTGTGAACTCATAGTGGCCATACCTCGTTCTAAAGGCTGTCTTCGGGATATCCTTCTCGGCTACCCGAAGTTGATGGTACCCTGAATTCAAGTCAATCTTCGAGAAGACACTAGACCCTAGTAATTGATCGAATAAGTCGTCAATCCGGGGTAGAGGGTACTTATTCTTGATGGTTACACTGTTCAACTCACGGTAGTCAATGCATAGCCTTAAGCTTCCATCTTTCTTTTTCACAAAAAGCACTGGTGCTTCCCAAGGTGAAACACTTGGCCTTATGTATCCTTTCTGTAAAAGTTCTTGCAGTTGGTCCTTCAGCTCCTTCAGTTCAGCTGGTGCCATCCGATACGGTGCTTTCGAGATCGGCGCGGTTCCGGGTGCTAAGTCCAGGGTAAACTCCACTTCTCTTTTGGGTGGCATACCTGGAATCTCATCTGGATATACGTCGGGAAATTCCTTCACGACAGGTATCTCTTCCAACACATTCTCCTTCTTGGATACATCCTGGATGTAGCACAAGTAGGCAGAGTTCCCTTTCTTCACTTGGTTGACTATGGTCATTGCTGACACTAGTCTAATGCAGGGCTCCCTCTCAATTCCGCGATAAGAAATCCTTTCAGCGTTGGGTCCTCTTAGCCGAACCTTCTGATTATAACAATCAATGACGGCTCGATATTTTCTAAGCCAATCCATTCCTAGGATGACGTTTATGCCCTTGAGATGGAACTTAATCAAATCCGCAGGCAAGGTATAGGCTAGAATTTTGACTTCTACTCCTTCATATACAGTTTCACAAACTGCTATGTGGCCAGTGAGTGTTGCTACTGGAATAGATTTTCTAGCAGACTTATTCAAACTCAATTTCTCAGCAAATGATGATGATATGAATGAGTATGATGCGCCAGAATCAAATAATATAAAGGCTGGATGCTCATGGACAAGGAAAGTACCCGTGACAACTCCGTGAGCAGCTTCAGCCTCAGTCTTTGTCATGACTGCAATCCTTCCCACATTGGCATTCTAAGTTCCAGATCCTCCTGCTCCAGCTCCATTGTTCACATTACCTCTGTGACCAGCATTGTTGTTGCGGTTCTGAGCTCCATGCTGTCCCGCATTCCCCTGGTTGTAGTTTGGCTGCCTTCCATAGCCATCTCCCTGGTTGTTGCGGTTTCCAGGGAACCTGTTTCCATATCAGATCTGCAGGATTGCGGGTTGCTGGTTCCCATACTGCTGGCGGTTTCCCATATAGTTTTTCTGGGGTTGCCTCTGATAGTTTCCTCCTCGGTTTCCTTGCTGGTTCCTGGCTGGTGGAGAAAGGAATTCATAGGCTCGATGCCCTCTCCTTCCACAGTTGTGGCATACGACAGGGTTTCCCATACAGTCAGCTCCAAGGTGGTTTTGCTGGCATCTCTTGCAGATGTAGCGGCGAACTGGCCGAGCTACCTGCCACTGCTGGTTTTGATGGTTCCCACAATTGTTTGGCTTCAACTTCTTGTCCCTTGCCATGTTGCTGCTACTACCTCCTGCTTCAGCTGCCTTGAGTTTCCCACGAAACTCATCTTGCACCTCCTGGACTTGCCACATGTCAGCTGCTCGATCATATGCCTCGTGCAGAGTGTCATAAGTCCTACTACGCATGATCTTCTGCAACTGGAGGTGTAGTCCCGAAATGAACTTGTTGATCTTATCATCCTCATCGGGTACAGTGTGGCCTGCAAACCTCAGTAGCTCCACGAACTTTTTGAAGTAGTCCGTAACGGAGCCGTTCCCTTGTTTCAGACTGTTGAACTCATTACACTTCAGTCTCTTGACATGTGCTAGGTAGAACCTGATCCTAAGAGCAGTCTTAAAGGCTTCCCTGTTGAAATTGGGTCGAGCCAGCAAGACTTCTTGACTGGTTGTCCACCAATCATCTACGTCATCTGACAGATGGATGATGGCGCAGTTGATCTTCTCATCATCAGGGCAATGCACAACCCTAAGCAGCTTCTCGAAATGTCTGATCCAGTTCTCCAATTCAACGGGATCTTCTTTCCCACTGAATTGGCGAGGATTCAGATCAGCTATCTGCTTGGCATAGTTTTGTCTTCCACGCTCTTCATTACTGACTACTCGGTCCATGATTTGAGTCATCCGTGCCATCTGTGCAGCTGTTGTTCCACTGTGGGTTGGTCGTGTCTTTCAGCTGCCATTTGTTCTTGGCTGACTCTCCTGGTGTAGTATCGCAGTGGTCTATCAGTGATATTCCTACACTATAACCTATTTTATTATTGCTTATTTTACCAAAGATAAATAGTTAAAATGAATTATTTCATGAAATGCATGGTATTCTATTCACATAGCACATATGTCACACCGAATAAATCAAGTATATAATTTTTTTTCATATTATCATGTAAGAATGTACCAACACAAGTACCTCATTTTCCATACCAGTCAAATCAGATATCATAAGTCTCAAAACGTCATTCCAAATTGGAATTGGACGTGGGTGGGTGGGACTTCAATAAGAATAACACTACCCATCCCCCAAGCGGCTTGTCAAATTATAATTTTCTTATCCTATATTCATTTTAGATTGCCCTACAGGTTTTAAATTTATTTGGATTGCCTGCTCTGGTACCACCTGCGACACCCCGCACCTCGCCGTGGGGAGAAGTGCGGGAATGCCGTCCCGCGCCCGAGATCGCTCCCGGGTGCGAGGGAGGAACGGTAAACAAAACAAACATCGCCATAATTATTTATTACAAACCATAAGTCTTCCAAAGTGAAATAATACATACTATTAAACAAAATGAAACATTGTCTAGGTGTTTCAATTATTTAAATACTAGATGACTAGGTGAGTCCGCGATATCCCCTTAAGTCGAGCTTCCTTCACCTAGACCTGCGAGGGAAAGAAACAAGACCGCAGTTTTTGCAAAGTCAGCACAAACGCTGAGCAAGTAAACATCCCAACAAGTAAATCGGAAAGGGGCATATTTTATTTTAAATAAAGAGGAATAATGAGGAAGTAAACAACATATTATTTCAAATGACCAATATAAATTATCCAACTCATCATTTAATATTCTCAACCCGTTTCCATATTCTCCAAAATAAATCAAGTCCATCCATCATCCATATGAAAAATCCACATTTATTATTTAGTTGTAGCGGGGAACAAACCAATCCAAAAATATAGAACCAACAATCTCGCATGCAACCAAGACCTTAAGTGTCGACACTCCCTTAAGACTCTAGCGGCCAGAAGGGTTAGTACATGGTGCGACTCGGGGTAATGGCAACCGAGCCAAATATAATAATCACAATATGTAGAAGAATTTGAATAGGGTTCCGCCGCACAACTGTTTTCACTTTACGTTATTACGTATTATTAATCTCATGTGACAATTTCCAAAAGAATTAACAAACAAGTAATTGAAATATCAAGTTAAGCATTTAAATCACAAATCACATTTGAGACGTAAAAATCATAAAATAATTGGACACGAAAGAAGGACGGGCACACTAGGTTAGGCATATTTACTCACGTCAAGTAGCACGACAAATATCACGATAGCTCCTACAGATACACGTAGCCCTCGTCTACGAATTCGTCACCTACAATTTATAATTCCTAAATTAATTACAAGTCTAATTATGCAGGTATAGTATGCAAAAATGCTATATCTCCTAATTTCTCATTTGAAATTATCCCCCTTAACCCCATTAATTAATATCATCAAACAATTATTTAATTAACACTTATATTTTTCTCATAAAAATATTATAATTTATACAAATACAAACTCGTAAAATTATTGAGTAATAAATCTAATATTAAGCTTATACAATCTCTTTACTTAGGAAATAATAATTTAATAAACAAACTATTTATTTATAAGTGACTATAAAAGTTAATTCAAACTAATTCAATTATAGCTATTTATTTATTAGAAAATATTTATACTATATAAGAATTAAATAGTCAAATAAAATTCACAAAAATGCTTATTTCAATAAAACAAGTCATATATGTAATTATAAACTTATGTTGAATAAATAATTTCTAATATCTATGAAAAATATTCAAGTAATATCAAAAATAGAATTATAGATTTTTATTTAAAAAGTCTACTTAATAGTCATTTCATAAATTAACTTCCAACCTATTTATTTTTATCAATATTAACAAAATGGTCTATTTACTGAAAAATGCTAATTTACAAGTAATTTAAATATTTAGTTAATCAACCCGAAATTATATAATTAAACCAAATCAAACATTTTATCTTGCTTATAAAACAACAATATTTCATATAAATATATTCCTATACAACTTTTACAACCTATTTACTTTTATATAGTCAAAATAATATATAGAAATATTAGCATATATCATTAATCCAAAAATAACATTTTAAAGTTTATATAAATAGGCAGTTTGATAATATACACAAATCACCCCCAACTTTTCAGAAACTAAACATGCAGTTCACATCTCACCCTCCACTTTTCAGAAATTACATAAACTACCCCCCTTTTATGAACACAAGCATACAGCACAAACCCAACATACCCGATTCGTGTTAGAGCTAACAAGATGCGATTTTCATGATTAGAAATGAACTAGAGAGTGATTTAGGACTCACCTACGCAAAAAATCGCGAGAAACGGTCAAGAAACGGAGCGGGTTACGACTCCGAAGGTGGCGGTTGGCGGTGATGAACACCGGCGATGAATCCGGCGTTGAGGGCTCTGTTTGATGTTGCTAGAGTACTCCTCGGACCTCCAGGAGTATTTTAGTACCAACGGGAGAGAGTGGGTCGCTCCGGTTAGCTCGGGTGAGTTTCTCGCCGGATTTAATGGTGGCCGGCGGCGGGTTTGGTGGTTCTGGGTGTACTGCAGCGATCTGCTGCTGCTAAAGCTTCACCCCACGACGAAAGAGAGAGGGTGAGGTGGTCAGGGGTTCAAACAGTGAGGGAGTGAGAAGGCAGAGAAGTGGCGGCGGTGATTCGCCGTCGGGTTGGTTTGCCGGAGCTGTTTGGCGGTCTTCTCGGCGGCGCACCTGTTGTTCTTCTCTTCCTTAGGTCGTTGTAGAGGGAGGAGGAGGGTTTCAGGCGTTCTACACAGTGAGGGAGATAGAGGCTGAGATTGGTGGCGGTTGATTCCCGTCAGGTGGGTCGCCGGAGGTAGCTGGATGCGGCTCCTCGTCGGGGAGCTGCTGCTGTTGCTGGTAGGGCGTAGCAGAGAGGGAGAGGAGAGGGAGAGAAGGAGGCTGTGGTGGCTGAGGTGGTTCGGGTGGTGATGGTGAATGCACGGTGGTGGTGGTGCCGTGGGTTTGCTAGGAGAGAGAGAGAGGTGTTTGTTGTTTCTGATGTGAGTTTTAGGTGTGAGAAACAAATGAGAGAAAATGGGTATTAAATAATGAATTTGTTACTTGGAGAGGTTAACTTGCTCCAACCGACTCCCTTTTTTTTTCTTTTTTTTTTGTCTTCTAGCTAGTTATGCTAGAGTGTTTTGGGTGTACTAGTGTCTGTGTCATCTAGTGAGTTGGGTACACACTTTGGTATAGTTAAATAAATCACATAAAATGCTAAATAAATACACAATAAAAATATTGTTTTCTATAAAATTATTATATGAAATTCCCGAGTATAATTTTCAACCCAAAATAACCTCACTCGTCACTTATAAATAAATGTTAAATTTTATTTCTCAATTACCCAATTTACCTTTCAAAATTAAACGGGGTATTACATATTCCCCCCTTAAAGAAAAGCTTCGTCCTCGAAGCTAAATCCACCAATCCACCCATACTCAATAATAATAGCGCTTCCATATAATGCAAATATATGATGATGCACAAATTATATCATGAAATGTACTAGGGTTAACATGTGATATTAAGATTTTATTTTATTTTAGAAACGTAAGGGTATTGAAGCGAAAGGTTACATCCGAAAACCTTCTTTGCATAATAAATCTCCTCATTTCATGCTTTATCAAACACAACTTGATTACTCTCTTCTTAAAGCTTTTGGTTGTCTGTGTTTTCCCTGGCTTAGACCTTACTCTCCTAACAAACTACATCATAGATCTACCCCTTGTCTCTTTTTAGGATATTGTCTTCACACCAAGGGTTACAGATGCATGGATCTTACCACTAAGGTCATTTATGTTTCCAGAAATGTCATTTTTTATGAGCTAGTCTTCCCCTACACATATACCTCTACAACTAACTTCACCAAAACAGACTATACTACTGATTGGAGCTTTCTAAGACCTCTCTTTCTTAGCTCCCAATCATCTTCTAACACCCCTGTTCCTAATACCTCTACTCCTCTTGGTTAACCTCCTACCTCCATGAACCCCATTCCCTCACCTATCACATCACCTAATCACTCATCTACACCATCTTCCTCCTCTTCAGAGCCCTCTCATTCTCCTTCTCCTATTCCTACTACATCTCATCCAATGCAGACTAGATCTAAAGGTGGAATTACTAAACCAAACCCAAATTATTGTAATCACACTACTGTTTCTACTGTCAAGTCTGAAACAGAACCTGCTTCATTCAAAGAAGCACACTTATCTCCAAAATGGGTATCTGCTATGCAAGAGGAATACAGTGCCTTGTTACAACAACAAACTTCGTCTTTAGTTCTGTTACCACCTGGAAGGTATGCTATTGGTTGTAAATGGGTGTTCAGAATCAAAAGAAATGCAGATGGGTCTATATCTAGATACAAGGCCAGGCTGGTGGCAAAGGGGTTTCATAAAAAAGAAGGTGTAGATTATTCAGAAACCTTTAGCCCTGTGGTCAAACATCAAACTATAAGAATTGTGCTTACTTTGGCTAGGCATTATAACTGGAGTATCAAACATTTAGATGTATCAAATGCTTTTCTTCATGGTACTCTTCAAGAAGAGGTGAATATGCAGCAACCCCAGGGTTTGTTACAGCTCCTGATCTTGTGTGCAAACTCAACAAGTCTCTCTATGGACTCAAAGAAGCTCCCAGAGCCTGGTTCACCATGTTTTCTGGGTATCTTCTAATTCAAGGGTTCAAAGCTTCAAAGGCTGATGCTTCTCTCTTTGTTCAAGCTACCTCCACTACATTCACCATTATTTTGGTGTATGTGGATGATATTTTGATTACTGATACAAGCTCTGCTCATATTTATGCTTTAATCACTCATATGCAGACTGTGTTTGTTGTCAAAGATTTGGTAAATCTATCTTACGTTCTAGGAATTGAAGTGCTCAGAAATGCATCCTCCATAACCCTTCATCAGACAAAGTATGCCCATGATCTGATTCACAAAGCTGGATTAGATGATTGCAAACCCTGTGATTCTCCAGTTAGCACCAAAGATCCTATTGTTCCCAATGCTTATCAAGTGTTTCATAATGTCTCTCTTTTTAGGAGCCTTGTTGGTGCTCTTCAGTACCTGACTATCACCAGAGCTAATCTACAGTTTGCTGTCAATTCCCTGTGTCAAAAAATGCATCAACCAACCAATAGAGACTCGGTTTCTCTTAAGAGAGTGATTAGATATGTTAAATGAACTATTTCTCATGGTCTCTGGTTGACCGGTACTCCTCATGTGCTTCGTTGCTACTCAGATACTGATTGGGCTAGCTCTCTCACAGTTAGAAGGTCTACCTCAGGGTTTTGTGTTTTTCTGGGGGATTCTCTGATTTCTTGGAGCTCAAAGAAGCAGCACGCAGTTGCTAGATCATCAATAGAAGGAGAATACATGTTTATGGCTACTGCTGGTGCTGAGTTAAAATGGCTGGGCTATCTTTTAAATGATCTGTTTATCAGTACTACTCCTCATCTGCTTCTATGTGACAACTTGTCTGCTTTGTCCCTGGCAAAGAATCATGTTTTTCATGCCAGGACCAAACATATATAAATTGATTTCCATTTCATTAGAGAACAAGTGTGCTCACAATAGTTGAGTTTGGAGCATGTTTCTACTCACAGTCAAGTGGAAGATATCTTCACTAAGCCTCTGTCCTCTCAAAGGTTCCAAAATCTTCAACAGTAGCTCCATCTTGTTGCAGCTAAACTTCTCTCCTAGCTTTCTGACTGGGTAAAACTTCAATGTCATCAAAACTGATGACATATAATTAGGACCAAACTGCTTTTAGTCCTAAACTAATGACATGTAATTTTGCAATTGCAGCTGTCGTTGGATCTTCACTTCGCTTGTTTTATGACCATATATTGTTCTTTAAGACCTAAGGTGTCGTTCTCTTTTTCAGGAACCGGACAGATGGGAGTGTATTGAGAAATAGAAATAGTTACACACTTGAGGGGTCAGATTGTAATTAGTTGAAAGTTAGGAACAGCCATATTAGTTGTAATCTTCTGTTACTATTCAATTAATGAAAAACAAAATTTCCCTCTTCTTTCTCTCTCTCTCTTCTTCATCCCTGTTCTTCATCTTCAACGTTTCTACGGTTTCAAGATATTCATGATCTTCTGTATGGATCTTCACTTTCTATAAATAGTCTTCTTCTTCTTCCACATAGGATTTCAAAATTGTTCCTTGGCATGCCCTTTGTCAAGCACTTTCTCGTATTTTACATGGCATATATGTGCCAATTAGATTTGCCAAAGTAAGATTGATTGACATGTAATCTTTTATGTTCATACTTTTTGACTTTAAACTTTTGGATTTCCAATAGATTGAAAATGAAAGATTTCACTGACTTTTTATTTTCCTATGCAAATGATGTATGATTATTGAACAGATATTACACGTGCCACATAAACCCAAAGTACATGATTTTCTCCAAGCTTCTTTAAGAGTAATCAGATTAGATTAGGTTCGTTCAGTTGTGATGCTGCCAGCAAACTTCCCTTTTATGTTTCTTCTGTCACATAGGATTTCAAAATTGTTCCCGGTATGCCCTTTGTCAAGCACTTTTTCCAGGTGACATTTTACATGGCATATATGTGCCAATTAGAAATTTCCAAGTAAGATTGATTGACATGTAATCTTTATGTTCATACTTTTGACTTAAACTTTTGAATTTTCAATAGATTGCAATGAAAAATTTGACTGAATTTTTATTTTCCTATGCAAATGATGTATGATTCATTGAACATATATTACATGTGCTACCTAAACCCAAGTACATGAATTTCTCCAAGCTTCTTTAAGAGTAATCAGATTAGATTAGATTCGTTCAGTTGCGAAATGTGGACATGGGGTTTTCTCTTTGTTAACTACCCTATTCATGGGTTATTTTGCTTGGTAACTTTCATTTATCCATCTATTTTCCTTTTTTTCTAAATAACTCCATCTATTTTCCTTGAAACTAGGTAAGCTACATATTCCTTCCATTAGTTTCTTTTTGCGTCAATTCATGGTTGTTTGTTACTTTAATTCATTACTAAAATTTTCTATACAAAAATTTGACCTCCTTTTTTAATTACTCATACAAAAATACACGGAAGTTTTCTTCAGAAAGAAGAAATAAATGACAAAGGTCCATTTTGTATGGCTAGAAAGAAACACAGGGGATATTAGAATATAGTGTTGGTTGAGTATATAGTGTTGGTTGAGTATAGTGTTGTTTCTATTTATCTTTTTGTAGAAACACAAGTAATATTAGAATTTAGTGTTGGTTGAGTATACTCTGTGTTGCAAATGAACTCAAAAAGAGTTCTATCTTCCTTTTAAAGTTAGGGATTATTATTGTCAACTCAATAACTTGAGTAATATATATATATATATATATAAGTAGGAAAGTATCGAGAAAAAATATGAGGACGCCATGTGTCAATTAATTTGCGTGAATTTTTGTCATTTGTTGTCTTAAGCAGACAATGGCTCACAACCATCCAATGAAAGACTGCCAATGTGTATAATTATGTACACATTTCATCACATATTTTTAACAATTAACTAGTATTGGATGATTGTGAGTCATTAAATAGCAACGTGGCTATTTTTTCCTTTACTCAATATTTTTAAATATTTTCCGTATTCACTATGACATCATTCGAGAAGCATGTATGAGCCATTTTTATCAATTTAAAAAAAAAATCATATTCACAAACTGAAGAACTGGTGATATAAAAGAGTGATGTGCAGTCCACACATAACATTTTTCTTAAACAAGAAAGTAAACCGTAGACTTTGAAAAATCAATACATGAATATAACTTCAAATACTTGTGCATTCAGAGGAGACAAAAAAAAAGTGTAACCAGTTTTATATTTAAAATGAAGTATAAGGTCACAAGTTAGTTACGCACTCGCAAGATAGCAATTTGTCTTAGCAATACAAATTGCTAATGCTCCTATTGTCGAAAAGAGAGGAAATCATGCCGACACACTTCATTGTGTTTTTTTTCAATCGATTTATGTATCATACCTAGTGACACTGTACTCACAAATGGTCACCAAATGAAATTTCAAAATGAGGTACCATACATAGGAACATATATAATAGGAGGAAGAAGATGTTAACTGAAGAATCCATAAATTTTTTTTTTACATTTACACATATACAGTAAAATATTTTTAATTCGCTCTTCAATTTCATTAATTTGCAACAATAACATAATTCAATTTTCTGGTCCACAAAACTTGTGTGCGGGAATTAATTCTGCCAATTTGGTTTATCAAAATAACACATAAGACCAGTTCAAACAAAAAAAAAAGTTTCTTTTATTGTAAATTTACATTCTCAACACCCCAAGGGATGACCTATTGAGTGAGCCTTGGGACTGAAGGGTTTGCTCCCACTCAAGTCTCATGTTCAAATCATACGACGACCAATTATCTTTAAAGCCCTGTGTATTTAGTGAGGGTCGTAGAGCTGACCCGAACAACACAGATATGTAAAAAAACCCTTTATATTCTCAAGAAGTAGTCTCCGAATCTCTCACAATACGTATCCGAACTAAACAAGATTTCCATAAATCGTCATTTGTGATCTTAGGGACCGCAAACACTCAACCTACTCTCTTCCTTCAAATTTAGGTAACATCCCTCAAAATGGAGTTAACAAAAATCAAGTCGGAACTTTCATAACATGAGCTTCATCACACATCCAAGTATCTTTCAATGTAACTTTTTTGGGTTTAAACATGATAGAATTCATCTTCTATAAGGAGCTTGAATTCTCGGAAGCAATTTATAAGGAATATAAAGAACGAAATGTTCAATTGTTATTCTTTATAGGAAAGAAAATTAATGGAATGTAGCCAAGACGACAGAGGTTCTAGTTGTGGAAACAACCTCTTGCGCAACTGCAAGATAAGGAAGCATATAATAGATCACAAAATGTGTCCAACCCATCCTTCACAGTAAGAGCTTTGAGCACCGAGTTGTTACAGATGTTATTATATAGCTTGTCACACTCTTGAAGTCTAAGTTCGAATCAACATCTAATTGATCTATGTGCCAACTTTAGGCAATAATTTCTTTATCCGCCGAGTCATGTAAGTAGAAATCTTGTGCAAAATGCATTTACAGATGATAAATCTTAAATTGTTAAACATAAGATATGACATAAAGTAAATGCAATGTCTTATAAAGTCTCCCTAAAAAAAGTCTTATAAAGCCATGGTCATTCAACATCGTTGAACGCATGTACTGGGCCCAAAATCTAGGTGTATTCCCCATAGATTAACAGAGCGAGCCATCAGTGAGTTTTATTGGGAGAATGAAGTACATAATTAATCAACGGGGTGCAAACATTTCCAAGGAAAAAGCAGAAAACATATCAGTAGAAATTAGCCAATAATACAATTATAAGGCTAAAGAAGAAAAACAAGATTTCAATCGAAACTACAATATAAATATAATGAGAAACATGATACCTATATTTATTGATATATAATGTATGAGAAACACCTGAAAGAAAAATGGACATTGTAAGCTATGAACTTGTACAACCTGAATATTATGCTCTTAGCGGCCTATTTCTGGAGAGAGAAAAAAAAGTTATTTAAGAAAATAAAGCACTACTTAAGAAAATGTTGTTGGATCTTTAAAAAAAAATCATGTGAAGATAGTTAAATATCTCCCAGTGGCCTCAACAACTTGTCTGTCCAGCACCCACAAAACAAAGGGTGTTACTGCATTAAAACTCATATCAAGACTATTCATGTTCAATTTGTAGCAAAATTAATTGTAGACAAAAAAGAAAAAAAATAACAAACAAAAAAAGAAAATTCTAAAAAAAAAAAAACAACTTGTCCGTCCACGTCATATTTCAAAATATTCTGATTTTATGACCAGCCACTTCCACCTATTTTACTTCTGACTTGTTAGATGAAAAAACTTTCATTTATGAAATTGTAACGGGTGCAAAGTCTGGAAACCTGGAAAAGGAAATGGTTTCCTCAATTTCTCTTAAAGTCATTTCTTCGATCTCAAACTACAGAAAGTCACCTTTGATGGAAATTATTATATTAGTTCTTTTTTGTTTTGCAAACAATTAAATTATTAGTTCTAAGTAGTACTACTTTGTCACCTTTGATGGGTATTATTTTATTAGTCCTAAGTAGAATCCTATTATGTGTTTTATGTCACCTTTGATGACAATTTTTTTATTAGTTCTAAGTAACACTATTTAATAACTGACGTTATCACATTGAAAACTTAGTGATGGTTAATAATAAGTACATAAAAGTTTCGTTTAGGGCTAATTGATGGGGTTGTTATGAGAGCCGTAACTGATAGGAAAAACTAACAGTTACATTCTTATACTTTAAAGGCATAATTAGATATTAGAGAGGGGGTAAATTAAGCTAAACGAAGAAAAAAAGATTGAAACCAAAAGGAGATACAACTATTAGAGTAAAATAGTCAATGTAAAAAAGAATAAAACAAAAATGAAAAACATGTAGCCGTTAAGGTGATAAGTGTTTATGGTTCCAATTTCTTCGGATGCCCTTAAAGGAAGAAGAAAAAATTGAAGTTGAATAACTGGTTAAGAGAAAGCACCTGAATAATAAGCCGTATCTTGGAAACTCTTAGTGTGAAAGCAAAAATCTGTGAATGCATAGCAACTTGGATGCATGAAATTTCTCCAATATAATTGGGGGCGGACATCAGAGTTGTAGATTCTCGTTGACTTTCAGTCCCTGTTAAACTGCTAACACTGATCTGCACAAATGAAGAAAAGCGAAGACTACAATAGTAGTACAGTACAGTGTGCACTCTTTCCATCAAGTTAATAACGAAAGAAGACAAAAAAATTAAAGTGAACAAAGGCAACCAAGAAACTTACTGAAATGAAACTTACTGAAATGGTACCACATAACTTTTCTAAGGATTGATAGAAAATTGATGGTCCATGACATGGTAAAATTTATGGACTAAGAGATGTAATTACACTCGAAATGACTAAACGATTTATCAGTTTTTCAGGGAAAACTTTTTAATTTGTTCCCTCCAGTCAATTCTTTTCTTGTATTGATTTTCAAAAAAAAAAATGTCTTCTTGTCTTAGACATGGTATTACACTATTACATATAACATAAAATTTGGACAAAAGAAACCACACTAGACTTCGAACCATTTCGTTTGCTGAATCTATGTAAAATTCGCAACAATTATATTGATAGAGGGTGCAAAAATGCTATCAATCAAAATTTTTATAAAGGTTGGTATGTCTCGATCATGGAATCATAAAATTTGTTGATCGAATCAAAATAATGATTAGATAGCCTATTAGAGTTGATTAGTAGAAATTAAAATTGGACAGGAACACAGATATGGGGCACAATCAAATTTGTTTACAAGGAAAGTAATATTAATATTTTTTGATTCTTCTTTGAGTAGTTTCATACCTTGAGCATTGCTTATGAATCTCAGCATCTGGAGCTTATTCGAACATTGCATCAATAAAATGCCAACAAATAAGGAAGCAGTCCCTATTCGAGAAGAAATTGAATATTGTTGACTCAATGACCCTTGAATGTGTTTTGAGAAGTAATTTTTTTGAGTGATGAAAGACAAAGACAAAGGGAAAGCAGTTCTGATACTCCAAGGCCTTGAGATACTGACAGAGCTTCAAAGCCTTGAGATTAGTTTTATTGTGCTGAATGTTCTAACAATCTTGTGTTGAAGATTGACTATCTGATTATATGGATCAGAGATTTGCAGCTGTTCTGATCAGGGAGAATCAAAGTTTTCTGGACTTAACTTTGACAGACTGTGAAGCATGTTCAGAGCTTCAAGGCCTTGAGATGTGCCTTGCGCTGCTGACAGTTTTACAGAACTAATTTGATTCTTTCTTGCAGGGTTTGATTCTTATTATTGTGATTCTTTAATGAATTCTAAGAGTCTTAAACTGGTTTATCATGATTTTTATGTGTCAGAAGTTAATCAGATTTTTGTTTTAATCTTTTAATCAGTTTTTATCAGAAATTAGAAAACCAAACAGTCATAGTACTGCTATATTTATGGATTTTGTTCTTGCTGTGTTTTATTATTGTTGCAGGTTTGTTAAACGTGCAATAGCAATATCAACAAACTCCAACGGATATCTACTCAGAGCTGTTTGAATTGCAATTGAAAACAAAAGGAGGATTTGTAGGAACTGAGATCCTAAAATCTCTCATTCAGTTGCAGTGGGTGGATAAAGAGAGTGGTTTGAATTTTGAAAGAATAGAGGCTTCCAGAATACTGTGAGAAGTGTGAAAAATTCGTGGGAGATCATTCATTCAAACACACAGGCATTCAAGCTTCAATTCCAGATTACAGAAGATCAAATCATTCCAATTTCCAGAAGAACACACCTAGGCTTCACTAGCATATTCTTCTACTGTGTTCTTCATCTGTTTTGTAATCTATTTATCTTTTGTATATCTAAAACCTCACGAAACCTAGTGGTTAGTTGTTCAAGTGAACAACAAGAGGTTCTTGTTAGCTCAACAGTTAGTAGCTGGTACCAAATAGGTTTGGAACCACAAGTTGTATAGGTGTAAGGGAAATCACTTAGGCTTGAAGATCTAGGGCTGTTTCTGTGTGAGTAATAAGAAGTGTTTGCCCAATCCTGGTGGGATTAGATCCCTCAGGCAGATATTAGGTCCATTGGGAGTGAACTCTGATAATTGCTTTGTGTTCTTTACTTTTTAGTTTTGTTATTTTCTTCTTCACACAACTCAAATCAAACTAGGGTTTATAAGCTGCTTATAACTGGTAATAGTTCAAGGCCTTGAAGCTTTCTAATTTGCCTTTAAAAGTTTCTGACAGTTTTCTAAAATCTCAAGGCCTTGAGATTTGAGTTTCCTACAAAGCCAATTTATTTAAAATATAAGTTTTGAAAAAAGTTTCCATACTCTATTCAACCCCCCCCCCCCCCCTTCTAGAGTATTTAGGTCCTGTATTTAGTCTACATTACACACTTTCAATTGGTATCAGATCTTGGGCCACTGATATAGATCGAACAATCTTGTGACTATGAGTAATGTAGGAGATGGTAGATTCTCACAAGGAATGGCAGCCAACAGACCTCCATTGTTCTATGGTGATAACTTCATGCACTGGAAGGCATTGATGAAGATGTTCATCATAGATCAAGACATGGATCTGTGGTCAATAGTTCAGAATAGTCCTCATGAGTACTACACTACTATTGATGGAGTCAGATGTATCAAGTCTGAGGAAAATCTTTCAGTTACTGAACTGGAAAAGGTATCAAAAAGTTAAAAGGCTATAAATCTGTTATAATGTGCTCTTAATGCAGATGAGTTCAACAGAGTGTCCAATTGCAAGAGTGCCAAAGAAGTATGGGACAAACTGGTTGTGACATATGAAGGAACAAGCCAGGTTAAGCAGACCAAAATCAACATACTTCTATGGCAATATGAGTTGTTCAAGATGAACTCAGATCAGACCATCAAGGAGATGTTCAAAAGATTCACTGATGTGGTGAATAATCTGGAGTCTTTGGGAAAGAAGTTTTCAAATGAGGACAAGGTTAGGAAAATTCTA
Source organism: Linanthus parryae (assembly GCA_023055425.1). Classification (NCBI taxonomy): domain Eukaryota; kingdom Viridiplantae; phylum Streptophyta; class Magnoliopsida; order Ericales; family Polemoniaceae; genus Linanthus; species Linanthus parryae. The sequence goes on from JALGPY010000006.1 coordinate 41,706,656, forward strand.
AGAAGCTTTCCAAAAGCCAAGTGGGAGCCAAAGACAACAGCCATTGAGGAAGCTCAGGATTTAAGTCTTCTTCAACTAGATGATCTACAAGGAAAGCTGCTCACTCATGAAATGTCAATGAAGGATGTAGAAGGTGATTTGAGTGAAAACATCAAGAACTTAGCACTCAAGGCCAAAGACAGTGAAAAGTCTCAAAGCCTTGAGATTGAAGATGAGCATGATGATGAAGAGGCTTTAGCATTGATCTCCTGGCCAGGATTCTCAAGAAGAAAAGAAACTCTGGTAACAGGGACTACAACAGAGAGAGATAAAGAACTTCATGCAGCAAGGACTACAAAGGTAAATCTTCATCACAGTCACATACAACTAATTAATGAATTGTTTTGAGTGTGGTGATGCAGATCATTTAGTAAGGGATTGTCCAAAAAAGAAGAAGAACATAAACTTTCAGAAGAAAGATAGTGACAACAGAAGGAAGAAATCCATGATGGCTTCCTGGAGTGATTATGATTCATCAAGTGACTCGGACACAGAAGAATATCAAGCAAACTTGTGCTTCATGGCAAAGCATGATGAAGAAAAGTCATCAGACAGACATATTGAAGATATTGTAAAAAATCTTTTTGCTCGTCCTTCTGATGTACTTCCTGAAATTCTCAAGAGTATGTTTTTAAATGAGGAAAGTTATAGAAATGATATTTATGCTTTAAAGATTAATATTCATGAGCAGGTAAAAGAAAACCTGGACCTAGTTTTTACCAATAAAACTGTTGAAGTTTCTAAGACAAAAATTGAAAAGGACTTCAAGGCCTTGGACAGCAGGTTCAAAGCCTTCAAGACACAAATAAAAGAGATCATTGATCAAAACACTCTTTTGATTGAAAGATATGCTGATCTAAAGACTCATTCTGAGGATTTAGAACAACAAATCTGTTCTTTGACTGAGAACCTTCAAGTGTCTAATAAGTTCCTAGCTAGTTTTACACGCTCAGAACATAATCTAAATATCATTCTTTGAGGAAGTCTGAAATCAATGCATAAAAGTGGGATTGGCTATAATCCAAATTTTCCAAAGAAAAGTCAAACTACTTTTGTCAAATCTGGTAGCAGACATTCTCCAAAGTCTCATTACTGTGGAAAAATTGGTCATGTCAGATTAACTTATCCCTTCAGAAGATCAGAACCTCACATTATGAGGAATACTTATCCTTATCAGCTTAAGGGACAGGTTAGGCAGATTTGGGTTCCAAAAGGAATTAGACCACCAAACATGGCTGATTCTGAGTATGACTCAAAGTTCTGCACTTGGTCTAACAGCATGTTGAGGCAATGATTTATTTTTGCAGGATGTCACCAAAACCTTGAAAGATCATAAATGGATATTAGACAGTGGATGTTCCAGACATATGAGTGGAAAGAAGTCTCTCTTTATCGAACTTACAGAAAAATCTGGAGGAACAATCACACTTGGTGACAAAGCAAAATGCAATATTATTGGTATAGGTAGTATTGGTAATGGTTCTACTAACTCTATCTTTGATGTTTATCTGGTAGATGGACTTAAGTATAATCTGCCTAGCATATCTCAGTTATGTGATAAAGGTTATAAAGCTATATTTGACAAGGAGAAATGTGTGGTGCAAGATGAGAAATCTGGTGATTGCATACTCACTGCTCCTAGATCATATAATATATATGCTATGAGTACTAACAGTGTTGCAGGTGACAAGCTAAAATGCCTCAAGGCCTTGAAGGAAGATTCAAAGCTTTGGCACATAAAGCTTGGGCATATTAGCATACACACCTTGAATAAACTCATCTCAAAGGATTTGGTAAGAGGCTTACAATCACAGAAATTTTCAGATGATGAGGTTTGCAAGGAATGTGTACAAGGTAAGCAAACCAGAAGCTCATTCAAGCCAAATAACTTTGTAAGTACTTCTAGACCCTTAGAATTGTTGCATATGGACTTGTGTGGTCCTATGAGAGTTCATACCCCAAAAGGTATGAGGTATATGCTTGTTATAATAGATGATTATTCTAGATTTACTTGGGTGATGTTTATTAGAGACAAAACTGAAGCTTTATCGGAATTTTCTAGATTGTGCAAAGAGCTTAAAACTTTGACAAAATTTACGTGTTGCATACATTAGAAGTGATCATGGTAGGGAATTTGATCAACTTGACTTTGATTTGTTTTGTGAAAAGCATGGCATATCACACAAATTTTCTGCACCTAGAACTCCACAGCAAAATGGAGTAGTTGAAAGGAAAAATAGGACACTTGAGGATATGTCTAGAACCATGCTTCTTGAAAGTAATTTGCCAAAGTTCTTGTGGGCAGAAGCTGTTAATACTGCCAATTATGTGCTAAATAGATGCTTGATTAGACCTATTTTGAAAAAGATCCCTTATGAACTGTTTAAAGGTAGGAAGCCTACTGTTTCATATCTTAAACCTTTTAATTGTATCTGTTTTGTGCATAATAATGGTAGAGACAATCTTGGTAAATTTGATGCTAGAAGTGATGAAGTTTTATTTCTTGGATATTCTCAAACTAGCAAAGCTTATAGATTTTACAATAGAAAAAACAAGATTGTGGAAGAGAGTATTCATGTGATTTTTGATGAAAGTACTAAGGATTCTCTGAGTGAAAGTTTTGAAGATCTAGATTTGAACAAGCATGGGTCTGATGATGATGCTGTGAAAGAGGACAAAGGCAAAACTAATGTGCAGAATCAATCAGCAGAATCTCAAGGTCTTGAACCTCCTGCAGAACCAAAATCTCAAAGCCTTGAGACAGAAGCTGCAACTTTCTATGATGCTCCCTCTACTGTTTCAAGAACTCAAAGTCTTGAAGGATAATATTTCTGGATACCGAGGAAGAAGTTTAAGTACCTTGCAGATCATCCAGCTGACAATATCATATCTGATCCATCAACTGGAACTCAGACAAGAGGACAGTTGAAGAACCTGTGTGCTTTTAGTGCATTTGTATCTTTGATTGAGCCTAAAAATACCAAGGAAGCACTAGAAGATGCAGAGTGGATCATTGCAATGCAGAGTGAGCTGAATGAATTTGAAAGAAACGAGGTATGGAATCTGGTTCCCAGACCTAAAGAGAAATCAGTTATTGGAACCAGATGGGTGTTCAGAAATAAGCTTGATGAGAATGGCAAAGTGGTAAGGAATAAAGCCATACTGGTGGTACAGGGTTATAATCAGTATGAAGGTATAGATTATGAGGAGACTTTTTCTCCTGTTGCCAGGTTAGAAGCTATTAGAATACTTCTTGCATTTGCATCTCACAATCACATAAAGCTTTATCAAATGGATGTCAAATGTGCTTTTCTGAATGGTTATTTACAAGAAGATGTTTTTGTAGCACAACCTCCTGGTTTTGAAGATGAAAACTTTCGTGATCATGTTTATAAACTAGACAAAGCTCTTTATGGGTTAAAACAAGCTCCAAGAGCTTGGTATGATAGACTTTCAAAAAATTTACTTGACAACAATTTCAAGAGAGGTCTAGTTGATAAAACTCTTTTCATTAAACATCATCAAAGTGATTTGTTAGTAGTTCAGATCTATGTGGATGATATTCTATTTGGTGCTACTAATGATGCTCTTTCAAAAGAGTTTTCTAGTCTGATGTGCAGGGAGTTTGAGATGAGCTTAATGGGAGAACTGAATTTATTTTTTGAACTTCATATCTTACAAATGAAGAAAGGAATTTGTGTAGATCAAGGAAAATATACCAAGGACTTATTGAACAAGTACAATATGTCACAGTCCAAGGTGCTTAAAACCCCTATGAGTTCATCACTCTCATTAGACAAGGATTCAAATGGTAAGAGTGTGAATCAAAAGGAATACAGAGGTATGATTGGATCACTTTTGTATTTAACTGCTAGCAGACCTGATATTATGTTCAATGTCTGTATGTGTGCTAGATTTCAAGCAGATCCTAAGGAAAGTCATTTAACTGCAGTAAAAAGAATTATTAGGTATTTGAATGGAACCAGAGACTTGGGTCTTTGTTATCCAAGGAGATCTAATTTTATGTTGAGTGGCTATTCAGATGCTGATTTTGCAGGATATAAAGTGACAGGAAGAGTACTTCTGGATGTTGCCAGTTTCTTGGATCTTCATTGATCAATTGGCATTCTAAAAAGCAAAATTATGTAGCATTATCAACTGCAGAAGCTGAATACATTGCAACTGGAGCTTGCTGTTCACAAGTGTTATGGATTGCTCAGCAACTTAGAGATCTTGGCTGTAATTTCAGAAATGTGCCTATTCATTGTGCGAACACAAGTGCTATCTCAATCTCTAAGAATGCAGTCCAGCACTCAAGAACCAAGACATAGATGTGAGACATCACTTCCTTAGAGATCATGCAGAACAAGGTGATGTTTTTTTTATCTTTTATTTCTACTTCAATGCAGGTTTCTGATAATTCTGATTACCTAGAGAGACCTTCAAAAGTTTTAAAATGGAAGTTAACACCATCTTCCTTCAAGAGTACTTCTGGATGTTGCCAGTTTTTTGGAAAAAGACAGTTTGCACCTTTTTTTGGATGGAGGCTGATGGTAAAATAACAGCACAGAAGAATAGACTATTTTACCCCCAAAATTTTATAAAATTACTTCCTATATAAATTACCTTAACCTCTCTCATTCATCTCAGCCCTAATCCTCTCTCTTCCCCTCTCTTTCCCTGTGAACGCAGCCCTCCCTCTCTCTCTTCCACCAATTCGACGCCAACATCGTCTCTCGTCGTCTCTTGTCGAGATCTGAAGCAGAGCCTTCATCTCAGTCGATCTCTCTCTCACTCTCTGAGTCAATAACTGAAGAAGGCACGGGAAGATGGAGGAGGCCTCTGTCGCTTCCGTCGCATCCGAAGCGGCGTCGCAGACTTCAAAGCCTCCGTCACGGCCTCTGCCGGCTCGCCTCTGTCGCGAATATGGTCCTCCATCACCAGAATATTTAGCAACTATGGTGAGATCGAGGATTGCAAGGTTTTGTGTTTGTGTGGGGGCAAAAACATTATTTGTTCGGTCTGGACCGACCCGGGCATCAAATCGGACGGGAAAAGCAAGAAGATGATGAAAAGAGTGATGGGGAACGACGCCAGTGGCGTCTGGTCCTTGCGACCGCTGCTGTTGGTTGTCGTGGCTCTCTCCATTCTTTCATCCCTCACTTTCTCAGTCTTGCTCTCTCTATTCGTCTCTCTCTCATGCTGGGTTAAAACCCATATTGGTGATACGATTCCCCTGCGATTGGTGGGCTATAGGTTTCGGCTGTCAATTTGATTTAATGGTGGTGGTGGCGGCACTGGGTAGCCTCACAACATATCCAGTGTGGGCAGCAATGCTTTTCTTATAATCAATTCAATTCTTTCAAACCCAAGGTACGGCGATGGTTTTGTTGTTGTTGTTGTTGTTTGTGGATTTGTAGTGAACTTGTTTTGTGGTGGTGGATTTGTAGGAGGTGGGAAGATTGTTGATGCTGGGTTGTGTACAGAACACACACTGAGGGAGATGGGCTGGTAGTGTGGTGGTTGTTCATAGTGTTTTTACAACTTTGGGAACAAGAACACAAAAAATGTCAAGAACATCAACTATGGGTTTCAGCTGTGTTCCTCATTTGAGTATCAGATCAGTGTGACTTTCGTTTACTTGGATTTGGGCAGTGATGATTATGATTTTTTGCAAGCATTTTCTCAGATTGTGAAGTTGTAGTTCAAAGCTTGGCTGATAGCTCTATCCTTCATCCAAATCAGATATTATTGATTACTGTTTGAGAATTGCTTCCTTTCAATTTGTAAGATCGTTTTTATTCACCGAGAGTTGAACTCTGCTCCCACGGTAATGCTAATATGGCTCAAGATACCTCTGAGGTTGTAGAGGTTTGGTTGTAATCCTGGGCTTTTTTGGCTTTCTTTAATGAAATACAACAGATTCCGTTGGAAAAGAAGTAGCAACTATTGAAAGATCTAATTTATGAGTTTTTCTTTGACGAGTTTTTTGTGTTCTTGATCATTCAACTTCAATGTTCTTGATGTTCTTAGCGTACTTGATGATTGAGATACGCACTCATGGATGAGGACAATAAAGTCCAAACAAATTCACAGGAGCTTTATGGTCTAAACAAATTATTTCACCCTTTTCTAACGGAACATAACAGAAGGGTGCTAAGTGTCCACGGAATATTCCGTTAAATGGGTGGTAATTATCTTTTTCCAAAACACACGGTAGCGGGGTGGAATTAAACCTAAACTCAGGGGTGGTTATTGTCTTTTACCCTTTAATTTATGATGATATTTTCTAAAAAAATATGATGATAATGTGAGTTGTAGTTATATCATATTCGAGTGGAGTGTAGATTCATTGAAACTCAGCCTCACGAGTTTTTTAATGGGATACTAAAGGGCTCATACTTGCATGGAAGTTGCACACTACCCTCAATACAACAAAAACCACCAATATATCTCTTCTAGCAATAGTACCTATTGAATGAGAACTGTTCAAACTTCAAAGGATGGAGATGAGGAAAACACACACCTTGGTAAGTGTTTTTAAGTATCGTCAATACCACAACCGCACAATCTGTGTGATAGTTTGTAGTTCCCGTGCAATTTACAACGAGAAGCAAACTCTTTATTGTAGGATGAAGAACTTTTGGTTGTATCCCAAAGTTAGGGTTTGTCGTAGTCTGACGAACATGGGAGTTTTGTTTTGCTGAGAGGTGTTATTTTTCCGGTTGAATAAATGGAGTAGTAATATAAGTTAGGTAATTACGCCTGAGGGGTAGAAACGGAATTAGAATGTTCCCAATTATATATTTTTGACTCATTGCTAATTAAATTGTACCAAATACATCTAAAAATAGTTAGTAAAACTTTATTGATGTTTTACTAAATAACTTTTAAGTTACTCGCTTAATAATAATACTGTGTTAGAACTTAATTACTTGCGCGTTTTTAGGTATCAAATGTTTCTTAAAAGAAAACTTTATGTATCAAATGTAAATTATACTGAGTAAATAATTAGTACTCTCTCCGTCCTGCAAAGATTGTTCATTTTTTGAAACTACAACTTTTTGTAGACATGCAATTAATGCATCCCACTACAAAATTTTGACAATCTATTTCCACTATTATCCTTAGTTTGGTTTTTTCCAAAACTAGGTGCATTGAATATGAATGGGTAATATTGTAAGTTCATTACATTTTTTACTTTGACAATGTAAGTGGCCAACCATTTTGGGACAAACCAAAATAGAAATATGGACTATATTTGCGGGACGGAGGGAGTATTAAAACATCAATTCTAATAATACGTGTTTAATTCGTTGATACTGTTCGACAAAATCCCAAGTATAGGATATCGTCTCAAGTAATACAATCCGGTAAGTCCGGAGTCGAATCAACAAGGAGAGGAGGTTTAGACAATGACTTGCAAAACTAGAAAACGACAAACTAAAGCAAGAAACACAAACTCTCAATGGCTTTAAAGCTTGTCAATCTATTCAAATCCACCAAAGTCAATTGATGGAGCAAGTTTGAGGTTTGAGTTTAAGAACAAAGTAAACGACTACTAGAGCTACGATTCAAGAAACTAAGTGAAACGACAAGTAGAGAGGGGCTAGGGATCATCGGTTTCTCTAGTGACCAATCCTCCTATTATATTCAAGCCCGATTCTCAATTCGCATGTGTCAATCCACAAGACAAGTATCTCAAGAAGTGATTTCTCATACAATCCAACTCGCGACAAGAGAAGTGTGTAAATCCAACACGCTAATCAAGCACTAAAGAGGCTATTCAAATGAGATCCTCCGAATTTCAAGTGTTTCAAGCATCAACCATATGTAAACACACATTGATGTTTCCACATGAAAGATCAAGCAACAAATGAGATTTGTAAATTCTCACTCAAATCACCTAACTAGAACTCGATTTCTCAAAGTTAGGATTGACGAGTTCCTCTCACTCAAATGCAACTTCAAATCAAACACGTCAAAAGTATTCGCACATCTACCTATTCAATGCATCAAATACTTCAACAAGAGAAATCCAAACATTGCACTAAGCATTCAAGTGAACCCAATTCAACCCATTCATCCTTGAAGTTCAACTTGAATCAATATGGAGATTTAGACACTAGATAGTCCCAAATCACCCAAAAAAATTGAATCAGCTAGACATAATAGAAAATTCAAGAGAGATTGAGAGAAATTTAACTTTCAATAATCAAAACTTGAATTTATACTTGATAGCACCAATACATTTGCCACTAATTCAATCCCAAACACTTGATTCAACTACAAAAAATGAAGAACAACCACCTAATTTGATTCAAAACTACACAAACTAAGCAATAATCACTTCCAACTACAATACTAAACTACCAAATCACCCATATCAAGCTGCTGTTGCTGCAGCAGCTGCTGTTGCAGTACCCAGAACAGAGCACTGAACAGAGCAGCGTACAAACCCAGAACAGTAGCTCCAAAATCGTCTCCTCTCTCCCTCTCTTCCTCTTTCTCTTGTTCTTGGCCCTGAAGATGCTCAAGATAGAGCTCAGGAGCTCAAGAACAAGACCGGAACCTGGTGAAATCGGAGAGAGAGAGTGGAGAACAACGAACAAAAACAGAGGCGTCCCAAAACCGTCGGGTCTCAGAAGAGTCCTTCGATTTCTTCAAGCTTGTGTTATATAGACTTGAGAGGTGGATTTCATAGCCTCCAAGGATCAATCTATGCCCTCCAATTCGTCTCCCACCCTCTGCATCGTCGATTTCAAACTCTTTCACATAAACCCTAGAATTTGGGTTTTCTTTGTTGGGTCGTTCTTGGGCCAAATTGAGGCTTGGGCTGGGTAGAGCTAGGTCTAGGGAGAAGATTGGGACTTGTCTTGTGAGATTTGGTGAAGAAACGAGAGAGAAAGGGCCTTCGAAGAAGCTTTGGACGAGCTTCCATGGAGGTTGCTCTGTTCTTTGCTGTGTTTCAGCGACGGGGAAAGAGAAAGCTCGTTGGTGGTGAGCTGTTTTGTCTTTATTTCACCCGGCTGCCCCTAATTGCTGAATCCTCTTAAAACACCCCCGTTCCTTCTTCAAAAGGTTTGGAAAATAGCAAAAACACCCCAAGTCCGTTAAAACTCATTCATAGCAACTCTTTTTAACTTTAGAAAATGTCACTTAGCACCCCATTCCGTTAGTTTCTTCTCTATTTTGCCCTCCTCTTCAACCTTTGACTCTCATTTTGGCCTCTTTTATTCTAAATCTTCAATAACGGCCCCATATTCTTCTCTTGTCTTCTAAAATAGGTCTTCAAATCTTCACTAATCTTCCAATCAAGCGCTCTAAGTTTCTTTAATTCATCGTTTGGCCCTCCTTGGCTAGTCTCTTGCATTCCAAATCACGATTTTACCTACAAAATGAGAGAAAACAACCAAAGCTACGACAACAAGCATAAGTCTAGAAAGAGAGATAAAATAACTAAATTACACATATTAGCAAGTTATGAATAGTTCATTAACATACTAAAACATGCAATTTTATGTCGTTAACACACCCCCAACTAGCCTTTTGCTCGTCCTCGAGCAAAGAGAGCGATATAAGTAGTAAGCTAGTGAAGAACCAATCATGAGAGACACACACTCAACTAGACACGGCTTGACTCAATTCTAAACTAGACTCAAATATTTACAAACACACACACACACACACATTATCTATCTTAAGTGAGAACTCAATGAAAATAAAATACTAAAGATTACTAGCTAATTTTAATTTTTTTGTGGGGGAAAAAGAAGAATGCACAAATGTCTCCTCAAATAAATTCTCAAAGTCCAAGAAGATAGAGAAAGAAGCCTATGGACGTCTAAGCATATACTCATACAAATGTGGGCAGTGTTTGGTAGAAGGTGACTCATGCGAACCACAAAACTTGTTAAATTAAGTCCAATTTGCGAGAAAGTATGCCCTCAAAAATAAGGATCCCATGAAACTAGACATTCTCATACTTATTCAAAAGCACCCATGTAGGATGGACCTACAAAGCTTGAACAAAAACGAATTTTAGAATGGGGGATGTGGTTGTGGGCTTGTATGATCCTTTTGTGGATTGGGACGTAGTGCGAATTATTATAATTTCATTTTTTTTCTTTCGAGATTTATAGCATTAACATTTTTTTTTTCACCTCCAATCCAAGGCTCTCCAAGACCCACAACAAAACAGAGGAATATACAAGCGAGTGGGCTTTTTAAGCTAAACCAAGGGAGCTATCTAAGTGGTGACGTAACATTATCCCCGGACACCCCTCTATTTCTTAGACATCGCATGGGGTGTCATTGGTAACCACCACTCCAATGGGCTACAAGTTTCCACCGCAAAAACGATTAGAATTAAATCCTTTTTTGTAGAGTTCAAATTGCTTTAGAAAATGCACCCTTTATCAAAATTAGTAAGACGTCAAAGTTTATGTGATCAACTTAGCTTGAAGGACTTAAACATGAAACGTAAATTTAGTGTGTCGCTTTGTGAGAACGCATGATGTTGCGGAAGGTGGGATATTGGTGTAGATGTATTGAGTATATGCAAAGAATTCCTTATTAAAATAAAAATAAAAATAAAAAGAACATGGACTAAGAGATTTCATTCTTTGAAAACATCTAGTTTCCTAAAATTCCCCCTTTTCACGTTTTCTCATTTTTTTTTTTTTTTTGCTTTTTTTTTTTCAAAATAAGTGACTCAACTATAACTTCCTAAGACTCAATAAAGCTATCAAATAAGAAAATAAAATCTAGACTCAAGATGAAAGGTGAATATAAATAAAATTACCAAAGAAAGAAGAATAAAAATTCTATGGTTTGACACGGGGAAAGAGTGATGCTTCTCATGAATGGTTCACACATATTTTTTCAAATTTTCAATTTTTTAATTTGTATGATTTTTTCAAATTTTTCAAATTTTTTTTTTGGATTTTCATTTTTTTCATTTTTTTGTATTTTTCATGTAAATCACTAATGAGGAAAAAGCATGCTTGTAACCATTTAAGCAAGAAATAAAATCTACTCCACCCCCCAACTAAAATGTCACATTGTCCTCAATGTGTGAGAACAATGGAAGAGCATACAAGTTCATATAAGAGATAAAAGATAGATAGACCTCATTTTAGCTTTCTTGGCCACCAAGCACAAGTCCTCCTCCAAGAGCAACCTACAAAATGATAAAAGAAAAGAAAAGAAAATGCAAGAAATAGAGATAAACTAATTTATTTATTTACAACTAGGGAGGTGGAACAACGAATTGATGCTATCCCACCCCCAATCTTGGAAGTTCCTTTCCATGCCATGCCCCTACTTCATTCTTAGAAAAGTACTTCTCCTTTAAAAAGTTTGATTCATCAATTAGATTAGAAAGGAGAAGTAGGGGCAAGACACAAAAGATGAATAAGAGATGCAAGCAAAATCTAACAATAAAGCTAAAGCAAGTAGTTATGTCATGCATCATTTTAAGAAAAGGGTTTGAAATCCTCAAATGAATTGAATCATATAATGGGTCTTCATAAGTTGCCAAATTTTTACTTGAAATCAAAACTTGAGATATGGTGGCAACTTGTGAATCCTCAATCTCATAACTTTTAAATAAGTCATATGGATTTGGGGATAGGGCTTCACAAGTGGGAGCTAAAATAATTTGAGAACTTGAAGCCTCATCCAAACCCTTAGGCACATCTTCCACAATGATAGAATCCAAGGGAGCATTCAAGCAAAATTCAATTTCGTCACAAATACGAGCATAGCTCCCTGGATCTTCATTTGACATATCAATACTAACCGGAGTATTTCCCAATAAAACTTCAATTTCGTCACAATCAAGATCATAGGAACTCCGGTAAGTACTAGGCTCTTCTAGAGCACAAGACAAGTCTACATTCCCTTCACTAGTGGTAGCATCAAATTTGACCTCTAACTCATCACATGAGTGATTTTCATTTTGCGACTCCTCCTCACAAGTGTCACTATGTGAGTCATCCAAAATGGCTTCACTCATGTCATGGGTTGAAGAGTCATCTGTAGGGTTTTGATTCATGGATTGCACAACGGAAGCATAAACAAACATAAAACCATGCAAAACCCTCCAAGGATCACAAGTCAAGAGACATAACGATGGTAAGGGTTAGAAATCATAAACACACCTTTGGGTTCTCCTTGATGACTTCAAACGCGAATAGTGTCACGTCTCTACGGTTGATCCACACCTAGAGGTGAGATCTAGATCCTCCAAATCCATGTGCTAGCTAGGAAGAATGGAGGAGGAAGACGAAATCGCCAACAATGGAGTGCCAAAGGTGGGGCGGCACCCTTTGGGCCGACGGGTAGGGGGCGGCGATCCCGAAGGGGGTTCGGCCCTCTATGGGACTTGCTCTCTCCTTGCTTTGTTCTCTCTTTTATTCTATCATATAGATGTGTGGTGTGTGTAGAGAGAAAAATAAGCTAGGAGTGTTCTTTATATAGTCCAACAACTCCTTGTCCTACTACATAAAGAACCCCTCCTAATCCTACTCAAGTTCGGATTAGTCCCTTTTGCAAAATAGTCCTTATCATGTCAATACATGGAATAGTTCTATTTGCAAATTAATCCTAATCATGTCCCTACATGAATTAGGCCACCTTGGCATATCCTAATCATGTCTATACATGGATTAGTCCAGCTTGTATATTAGTCCTACTAAGTTAGCAAGTTGTTGCGATTTGATCCTTTTAATTAATTAATCATATTAATTAATTAATTAATTCCCATGTCTAGTTCACCCCTATATGGCGTGTGACCCCATAGGTTGTATTTAGTTGGTAGTAACAATTTACTAATATGGAGCGGCCTCTAGCAAGACATCCATTCTAGCCAACAAATAGAATAGTCATCATGACAAACCTTGTGCAAGTAATTGTCTCATCCCTTTGTCCCAATATCCGGATTGGACACGAGACATACAAGTCACACTCGTATATCCAATCCATAGTTTCTCGATCCTGGGAATAGCCTTATTCGTGCAAATAACATCAATATCCCATATTGATTTATTTGAGTCTGGCCAGACATTTTGTAAGCACTATCCCTCGAGTGGCCTAGGATATTTGCTCCCGTTACGTGGGAGGGACAAATTCTATCTACGTCCACTACGATCTCTAAGCTTGCTTCTTATTGTATCCAGTACATGCCTTTATAACTACCCAGTTACGGTGTAGCGTTTGACGCTACAAAAATCACAATAATCCACACCTAGATAATCTAGTGACTTCAAGTCTAAGGATGACAATACCATTGCACCGCGAGAAGCGCTTGTGACTTAACATAACGTGTATGTAGCCTTCTCGGAGATGGGTCAATCCAGTATGCCATTACTCCTAATGCATACTCATGTGTTGGATCATGATATCTCCATATCAATCCAACCCCATACTAGTCCATAGATGATTGTCCCATTAATCATTATAATTGAGTAGGGATATTTAAGAATATAACACTTATATTATAAGGACTTCATTCATGTTAACATATCTCCATATCGATAACATAATGAATCGTAAATCCATAAATGTCACAATTAATTGATTGCCTCTAGGGCACAATTCCAACAGTCTCCCACTTGCACTAGAGCCAATCTCCTGCATCATATGCCTATTCATCTAGCGCGGCCCTCCACGCTTCTGTTGCGTAGGGGCGAGACATCTGTTGGTACCTTCCAAATATTCACATCTCCTCTATCAACAATTTGATTGAGATTGAATATTCTGAGTAAATGCATCTTATGTATTAATTTACTCAATCCTCTATGTTAGAATCAGTGACTGAATCTTGCCTCGAACCTTTCCGGCTCACAGTCGCTCCCACTAGGGCTAAACTTAAAACTCGACTTATAATCTGTATCTTCTTTGTCAGATTTGAAGTTCGCATCACTGTAACCCCTTACAGTAAACTCTTCCTATCCTCCATTTATCAAAAATTCATCCTTAGTGCTTCTCAAGTACTAAAGGATAATCTTGATATTTTATCCCGTGACTCTCACCCGGATTTGACTGGTATCTTTGTGTCATACCATATGACACATCTGGCCTAGTACATAACATGGCGTATCTCGTGAATCTAATTCATACGGTCCTTTCCCAATCTAATTGGTAAGACAATTAGCCTTTCAAAGACTAATTCCATGTGACATGGGTAAGAATCAATATTCTTTTCACGTTGAACCATTTCAACACCTTTGTCAATTTGTGTACTATGACCTAAGCTATACAACCATCTTGATCTACCTCAATAGATCTTCACAAGTTGCTTCTCTTAAGTCTACCATTAGAAAGTCAATTCCCTAGTCAATCTACGTAAGACTGCCAAGTAGGGGCAACATTCCCAATGATTAAGTATGTCTCCACATACATGACCAGAAAAATAACTGTGCTCCCACTAACCTTCTTGTAAACACAAGTATCATCTTCAATTTCGATGGAACCAAGCTCCTTTGATTGCATCATCAATTCGAAGAGTCCAACTCCTACAAGCTTGATCCAATCTATAAATAGATTGCTGCAAGCAAGATGCGAATGGATTTAAGCATCACAATTGGGGAAAGATTTTGTCATAGTCTATACTATGAGCTCGCATGAAATCCCTTTCCTACCAATTTTCTAATAAAGGTAATCATATTACCATCCATGTTGGTTTCCTCATAACCCACTTGCACCCTATGGGTCCTACCCTTCAGGTGGTTCCATCAAAGTCTATACTTTGTTGGTATACATGGATTCCATTTTGTATCACATGGCTCCTAGCCGTTTCTGAGAGTATGGCCCATGCGTGGCCATTTCATAGGTTGTAGGCTCATCTTGATGAGCAATATATCGTGGGTTATGAGAAATCCTTATTTCTCTAGTCCCTCGATATATCCTACCTGAACTATGAGGTTCTTGTGTTATCTGAGTAGGTTGCTCCACAACACTTTGTGATCCTACTCATGTTCCATCAAGAGGATCAATGTTCTATTGTGGTTCTTGAACTCCTTCAAGTTCTACTGTCCTCCCACTGTTTCTTTTAGAGACAATCTCTACCTAGAAACACTGTGGTTCGAGAAACAAATAGTTTGTTCTCGATTAGGTTGTAGAAATAATATCCTTTTCAGGATATCCCACAAAACATTTATCCAACTTGGGTCCAAGTTTATTTGTAAACTCTTTTACATAAACTTCCTAACCCCAAATCTTTATGAATGACATACTAGGAAACTTCCTAGTCCATATCTCATATGGTGTTATTCATAATCTGTTTTTGATGGAACAAGGTTAAGGGCGAAATTTGCTGTAATTAGAAGATAGCCCCAAAAGTAAACTGGAAATTCTGTTTGACTCATCTTGGACCGAACCATGTCCTACAAGGTCCGAACTCTCCTCTTAGACATGTCATACCCATGTGGCGTGCTAAGTGGAGCGAGTTTTGGATCATATCAAATACTCTCATAGATTCTTGTCAAACTCTTGGCTCAAGTACTTTCCTCTATGATCCAATCGTAGAGTCTAAATACTTTCGTCAAGTTGGTTCTCTACTTCATTCCTGAATACTTTGAACAATTCAAAGGATTCTGATTTGTTTCTTCATAAGATGCACAAATCTATATTTCTCTGATCCTATCAGTAAATATGATGAAGTACTGAAAACCATCTTTAGCTTTTATGCTTAGCGGCTTTCATACATCAATATGTATGATTCCCAAAAGATCATATCTTTGCCTAATAGGTCTTACATGTCTCATATGATTCAATAATCAAATGAGTTCCAGAAATCCATCCTCATGGAGTTCTAGATATGTATCACTTATTTATGAGGCCTAAACGATAATGCTAAAGATAAATGAAGTTCATATCATTATATGCAAACCTCTAGGTATTAATGTTATAGATGAAATTATCATGATCATGGGTATAGAATCCACTTAGACAAAATTGCATTACAATAATGCATATCATAATAAATGGAACAACATTTGTCCTTTATTATGATAAGGAGCTTTCTTGTCCATACAAGAAACTATGATAATGGTCCTACTCATAGCAGGGACATCATCACTTTTGTCTAATTCATGAACAAATTCATAGAGGTAGAAATAATTTCCTACGGCTATTTCAGCAACCCTTTGCTTCATAGCCCTACGTGTAGGATTATTTCTTCCTTATCCAATTGTCTTCGTCTCTTGATATCCTCCACATTTCTATAAATGTGATATCCTCATCTAGTATCATATACTTATGATGATGATATAGATACATTGATTTCTATAACAAAATATCTATATAGGAATTCATAATTCCTTTATTACTTACTTCCAGGTACTTTGGGTAGTCTCTCTTCCTTTGCACCACCTATGGGACTCTAAGGCAACTTGGTTTTAGCAACAGGCTTGCTTTATACCCATGGGGTCGGCGCAAACTATTTGCCTTTACCCATGCTGTTATCCATTAACAACTTTGCCCATGCCCATTATTAGTGTTTTGTTTAGTGATTTTTTAATCATATTGAGTAAATCAACTTTAAAACAAAACTATAATTGCATCCAGTGCAATTCTTGGTCCACTTGGGTGAATAACATTTTATTCTTTATCTATCTCATAGATAATGAATATTCACTAATGTTTCAATCATATTGAATTAGTATATTGATCATATCATACTTCTCCATGTTTCTCTTCTTGCTTCCAAAGCTCAGAATTCATGGCAGCTAGCATGAGGCAAGTCACTTCCAAAGAACCATTCTTTGATGTCCCTTCCATTAGGTTTTAGTGTGTTTTGGTAGTTGGTAGGAAGAGATATTTATGTTCTACGATGTATAATAATTTCTCTTTTATTTGAGAACAATTCTCAATTTTATACCAGTCTAGAAAAAGATGAAGTCGTGTTTTTGTTTGTTTAATGCCATGGGTATTCAACATAATAGGATTATGCAAAGTTTGTGACTTTTAACTATATTTAACAAGGATTTAAATTTTTAAACATAGCTCCCACTATTTTACTACGGATTAATAACCCTCAAGATATTAATGCGGAAAATATCATTATATTTTCTAGTGGGCCAAGATCCATGTTTCATCTCCTTATGAGCTTGCTTTGGCAAGTCACCCATTATTTGACTACTTTAGGTAGGAACAATTCCAATTGCATCCCTTATGCAACTCTTGGTTCAATTGGGCAAATAACTCCTTATTTATCCATCGATATGGATAATCCCAATTGATTGCCTCTAGGCTTCTTAATCATATTAATAGCCCAGTTGTGTTCAACCTCTTATTTAAACAATTGCACATTGTTACGTGCCATCGTATTCCATCATTATGAACCAAGTCGCCATGCTTTGGCACGCACGAACTTGATAAATAATGATGATCATGAGTGTTTAAATAACGAGAAGGCAAGAACACAATATTTGAAATTTGAGGGATTTTAAATTCAATTTTAATTGCTTTTGTTGATCAATATAAACTAATCTATCTATTTGAGTTTGGGCACAACTCCAAATAATAGATCCGGGTTGTCTAATTATCTTATTATCCTAATTGCATGCATCATCCATACACCAACCACACAATAATAAGACAATAAAATAAACAACCACAAAACATAAATTAAATGTGATGTGGATATGGCATTTTCTAGACTAAGATAATTCCAAGCCAATGGAATTATCTATGAAACCTAAAACAAACACATCTCCATGCGTCTTGGTGAAGAAGGAGTTATCCCAAAACAAGGAGAACTCCAAGGATCCAATTTTTGCATTGGATGCATCAAAACCCTTGGTGAAGAAGGACTTGCTCTCTCCTTGCTGTGTTCTCTCTTTTATTCTATCATATAGATGTGTGGTGTGTGTAGAGAGAAAAATAAGCTAAGATGTTCTTTATATAGTCCAACAACTCCTTGTCCTACTACATAAAGAACCCCTCCTAATCCTACTCAAGTTCGGATTAGTCCCTTTTGCAAAATAGTCATTATCATGTCAATACATGGATTAGTTCTATTTGCAAATTAATCCTAATCATGTCCCTACATGAATTAGGCCACCTTGGCATATCCTAATCATGTCTATACATGGATTAGTCCAACTTGTATATTAGTCCTACTAAGTTAGCAAGTTGTTGCGATTTGATCCTTTTAATTAATTAATCATATTAATTAATTAATTCCCATGTCTAGTTCACCCCTATATGGCGTGTGACCCCATAGGTTGTATTTAGTTGGTAGTAACAATTTACTAATATGGAGCGGCCTCTAGCAAGACATCCATTCTAGCCAACAAATAGAATAGTCATCATGACAAACCTTGTGCAAGTAATTGTCTCATCCCTTTGTCCCAATATCCGGATTGGACACGAGACATACAAGTCACACTCGTATATCCAATCCATAGTTTCTCGATCCTGGGAATAGCCTTATTCGTGCAAATAACATCAATATCCCATATTGATTTATTTGAGTCTGGCCAGACATTTTGTAAGCACTATCCCTCGAGTGGCCTAGGATATTTGCTCCCGTTATGTGGGAGGGACAAATTCTATCTACGTCCACTACGATCTCTAAGCTTGCTTCTTATTGTATCCAGTACACGCCTTTATAACTACCCAGTTACGGTGTAGCGTTTGACGCTACCAAAAACACAATAATCCACAACTAGATAATCTAGTGACTTCAAGTCTAAGGATGACAATACCATTGCACCGCGAGAAGCGCTTGTGACTTAACATAACGTGTATGTAGCCTTCTCGGAGATGGGTCAATCCAGTATGCCATTACTCCTAATGCATACCCATGTGTTGGATCATGATATCTCCATATCAATCCAACCCCATACTAGTCTATAGATGATTTTCCCATTAATCACTATAATTGACTAGGGATATTTAAGAATATAACACTTATATTCTAAGGACTTCATTCATGTTAACATATCTCCATATCGATAACATAATGAATCGTAAATCCATAAATGTCACAATTAATTGATTGCCTCTAGGGCACAATTCCAACATCATCATCAAAAATATAAATCTCACTACCGATATCACTATCACATGCTTCTTTAGATTGTGCAAATGAGAAATGAATACAATCACCTATCCTAGTGGCAACAACTCCATCATCAAACACATCATCTAAAATTTGATCTTGAGCAAGCTCGTGATGTGTGTGAATAGGAACTTGAGATTCGTGTGATGGTGAGTCTTGTGAAAAGTTAGTACTATATGCAGGAGACTCATCATCTTGAGATTGTGAATATGAGGATTCCACTCTATCAATCGAGTGACAAAACGATCCTTCTACTTCTCTAAATGAGCCTTCAAGTTTACTTTGTGATTCTCTTAGTTCTCTTATTGAATCTCTTAGTTCTTTTGTGCCTTGGAGATATTTTTGAAATGTCACCTCTAGAGAATCACTTATAGGCATATTTAGCTCATCATTCACAAGTGATTCCCTCTCAAAATGATTAACTTCTCTTGATTCACATATCATATCATTATATTGATAAGTGCAAGAATCATGAGAGTTCAAAAACAAGTAAGTGTTTGAGGGAGGTGATTGTGCACAAGAAGCATGAGATGTGTAATCTAGTGTCCTACTATCATGCCAAGAATAATCATTCTTAGGAAAATAATCACCATTATTGTAAGCACGCTCACGTTTTGAACGCATTGATTCCTTAGAATGACTTTCATGTCTAGTAAATGCATAGTAGTAAGGATGTGAATGGACGTTAGGCCTCTCACCAAGTCCAAAATGTTCATGAGACATTTTTTTTTTCAAGCAAGTAGATGAGAGGTACTTGATGAATTTCACAAGCCCTCTTGAATCTCACAAGCTTAACTAACCACAAGCATCTAGAGAAAATGTCAAGAAAAATACTAAGAAAGTAAAGCAAATCAAATCTAAAGCCTAGCCTCTCCCCGGAAACGGCGCCAAAAACTTGTTCGACAAAATCCCAAGTATATGATATCGTCTCAAGTAATACAATCCGGTAAGTCCGGAGTCGAATCCACAAGGAGAGGAGGTTTAGACAATGACTTGCAAAACTAGAAAACGACAAACTAAATCAAGAAACACAAACTCTCAATGGCTTTAAAGCTTGCCAAGCTATTCAAATCCACCAAAGTCAATTGATGGAGCAAGTTTGAGGTTTGAGTTTAAGAACAAAGTAAACGACTACTAGAACTACGATTCAAGAAACTAAGTGAAACGACAAGTAGAGAGGGGCTAGGGATCATCGGTTTCTCTAGTGACCAATCCTCCTATTATATTCAAGCCCGATTCTCAATTCGCATGTGTCAATCCACAAGACAAGTATCTCAAGAAGTGACTGCTCATACAATCCAACTCGCGACAAGAGAAGTGTGTAAATCCAACACGCTAATCAAGCACTAAAGAGGCTATTCAAATGAGATCCTCCGAATTTCAAGTGTTTCAAGCATCAACCATATGTAAACACACATTGATGTTTCCACATAAAAGATCAAGCAACAAATGAGATTTGTAAATTCTCACTCAAATCACCTAACTAGAACTCGATTTCTCAAAGTTAGGATTGACGAGTTCCTCTCACTCAAATGCAACTTCAAATCAAACACGTCAAAAGTATTCGCACATCTACCTATTCAATGCATCAAATACTTCAACAAGAGAAATCCAAACAATGCACTAAGCATTCAAGTGAACCCAATTCAACCCATTCATCCTTGAAGTTCTACTTGAATCAATATGGAGATTTAGACACTAGATAGTCCCAAATCACCCAAACAAATTGAATTAGCTAGACATAATAGAAAATTCAAGGGAGATTGAGAGAAATTTAACTTTCAATAATCAAAACTTGAATTTATACTTGATAGCACCAATACATTTGCCACTAATTCAATCCCAAACACTTGATTCAACTACAAAAAATGAAGAACAACCACCTAATTTGATTCAAAACTACACAAACTAAGCAATAATCACTTCCAACTACAATACTAAACTACCAAATCACCCATATCAAGCTGCTGCTGCAGTTGCAGTACCCAGAACAGAGCACTGAACAGAGCAGCGTACGAACCCAGAACAGTAGCTCCAAAATCGTCTCCTCTCTCCCTCTCTTCCTCTTTCTCTTGTTCTTGGCCCTGAAGATGCTCAAGATAGAGCTCAGGAGCTCAAGAACAAGACCGGAACCTTGTGAAATCAATGAGAGAGAGAGGAGAACAACGAACAAAAACAAAGGCGTCTCAAAACCGTCGGGTCTCAGAAGAGTCCTTCGATTTCTTCAAGCTTGTGTTATATAGACTTCAGAGGTGGATTTCGTAGCCTCCAAGGATCAATCTATGCCCTCCAATTCGTCTCCCACCCTCTGCATCGTCGATTTCAAACTCGTTCACATAAACCCTAGAATTTGGGTTTTCTTTGTTGGGTCGTTCTTGGGCCAAATTGAGGCTTGGGCTGGGTAGAGCTAGGTCTAGGGAGATGTTATGAATTCTGTGGCTGGACCATTTTGCAATCATGTCCAAATTGATGACATGAACTGAGGGATAGTAGTAGCCGCAGGATTAGACTAACCGGTGTAATCTGGGCCGTCCATTTCTTTTCGCCGTTGGATTCAAATGCAGAGTGGAACGCTGTCGTTCCACTAAAGGAGCCAATCAGCTCGCGTACGTGGCAGAGGGGAGTCATGTGATTGGTCCGGGTTGTCACAGGTGTGCTGAGTTGTCCAAGTCGTTAAGTAGTTTCCTTAATTACATTTGCACCCCTATTTGTAAGTTTCATTAATTACATTTAGTACCTATACTATATATAGTTGTAATTGCAGTGAGAACCCATAATGAATGAAATATCTCTTTTCTCTCTCAATTCATTTCCCTCCTTTCTCTCTTCTTCTTCTCCGATCTTCTTCTCGTTCAAATTCTTCTGCAATCACTCAAGTTCAGGTGAGATCCACGCTCGAGGACCTCACAAGTGGTATCAGAGCCTGGTTACGAACCGATTGCGGGAACGATGGCCGCCAGAAAGAAATCACAGCAACTGAATCTCGCCGATCCAGAAGCTAGGGTTTCGCTCATGGAGGAGCGATTAACAGACATTGAAGGCACCATGGACGATTTGAGAGTGCAATTCGTCAACCTCGGTGAAGGTATGAACTCCATATTTGTAGAAATTTCTTCTGATTTGCGTAAAGGTCTAGAAACTGGAGTTGAAAGGCTTGAAATGAGGTTTGAAGACCAATTTGAGAAACTATCTGCTAATTTGAGATCGCCGGGAAATTATAAACAGAAAGAGAAGCTAGAAGTAAGTTCTGAAGTAGATAATGATGGAGTTGAACCACAGGGAGATGGAATATTCAGGAGGCCAGATCATGTTTCATCTTCTGTGAACAGAATTGCATTAAGAGAAGATAACAATGTGTATGTGAAAAATTATGCTAGTGGAACTATTCCATTACCTAAATTGGAATGTCCAAGGTTTAATGGAGATGATCCTGTTGGTTTGCTGCAAAAAGCAGAAAGGTATTTTCAGATTTACAACATGGAAGGTGAAGCTGAGAGTTGGTTTAGGTCATAAATGAATAATTTGGAGAATGTAACTTGGACACAATTTGCTGAGTTGGTGTGCACTGAATTTGCTGAGCCAGGATATGAAAATTTGTTGGGAGAATTCAGCAAATTAGTTCAAACCTCCTATGTGTTGGAATATCAGGGAAGATTTGAAGCTCTAAGACGGGTGAAGGCCATGTTCCCATGGATGGATGAGAAATATTTCATCAAAATCTACCTAAGTGGGTTAAAAATTGATATTAGGAGTGCTGTTCAGTTCCAATTTCCCCAAACATTATCTCAAGCCAAGGCCATGGCTAGGCTACAAGAGGTCCACATCAGTTCTGTGGAGCAAACCATCAAAGATGAGATGAAAGATTGGATGAAAGGACAATACAATAAAGCAAGTTGGGGAAGAGCAAAGACAAGTACAAACTAGACTTCAAAATTTGAACCTGCACTCACAATGGCTGAAGGAGTTCCATCAAGGAATACTCATACTCCTTATAAGAGGTTGACTGCTGCTGAAATGAAAGAAAAAAGAGACAAGAAATTGTGTTTTTACTGTGATGAGAGTTACACTCCAGGTCATAAATGCAAACATAAGCAGTTATATCTGATTATTGGCATGGATGAAGGAGATGACTCAGAAGAAGGATACAACCAATCCACCATTGAAACTAGCAGCAATGTACCAGAAGAAGAAAATCACAATGAGGACACCACTCTTGGCATCTCAGTACATGCCATGTCTGGTAATACTGGGGTGGATACCATAAGGATTCTGGGTAGCATAAATGGGAAAGAGGTTCACATACTTATAGATACTGGTTCTACTCACAATTTTATTGATGTCAACACTGCACAAAGAGTGGGATGCACTCCCCAGAATGAAAAAACCATGCAGGTGGCAGTGGCTGATGGGTCTGTGATTGCTAGTACTGGAATTTGTAGTAAGGTACATATACAAATGCAGAAATGTCAAATAAACACCGAGTTAAGAGTGTTACCCTTGGGTGGATGTGATGTGGTGCTAGGAGCTCAGTGGTTGAAGCAAGTCAGTCCTATCTCCATAGAATTTAATAAGAAAGCTTTTGGATTTCAATATCAAGGTCAAGAAATAGTACTCCAAGCCAACAGATTGCCAATAGAAGTTTAAGAGGCACACCTCAATGCCATTCATAGATACTGTGACAGAAATGCAACATCCATCACAGCACAACTTTATACCATTAATGCAGCTGAAGACAACACTCCAATTCCACTCTCATTGCAGCCATTACTGCAAACCTACTCTGACATATTTGAAGAGCCTAAGCAGCTACCACCCAAGAGGGCACAAGACCACCAAATACCTCTCAAAGAAAGTGCAACTCCTGTTTTTCTAAGACCATACAGGTACCCATTCATCCAGAAGAATGAGATAGAGAAAATGGTGTTGGAAATGTTAGAAAATGGTATCATTCAGCCCAGTACCAGCCCCTTTGCAGCTCCAGTACTGTTGGTCAAGAAGAAAGATGGGACATGGAGATTCTGTGTGGACTATAGGGGATTGAATGAAGTGAAAATTAAGAATAAATTCCCATTCCAGTCATAGATGAGTTATAAGATGAGTTAAGAGGAGCTGCAGTTTTCACTAAGCTGGATTTGAGAGCATGTTACCATCAAGTGAGAATGGCAGAAGCTGACATGTACAAGACTGCTTTTAGAACACATGAGGGACTGTATGAGTTCAGGGTGATGCCATTTGGGATGACAAATGCTCCTGCTACATTTCAATGTCTGATGAATCAGGTATTCAAAGCTCACTTGAGAAAGATAGTATTAGTGTTTTTTGATGATATATTGGTGTATAGTAGCAGTATGAAGGAGCACATCAAACACTTGACCATTGTGTTTGAGGTGATGAGAAGTAATCAGCTGTATGCCAAAATGAGTAAGTGCTCCTTTTGTATTGATTCAGTTGAGTACCTGGGACACATCATCAGCAAGGAAGGGGTCAAGACAGATCCAAGGAAGCTGCAAGCAATGCAAGATTGGCCACTTCCCAACAATTTGAAGTCATTAAGGGGGTTTCTTGGTCTCACTGGTTATTACAGGAGGTTCATTAGAGGTTATGGAGTGATTGCTAGACCTTTGACACAAATGCTCAAGAAAGGGAGTTTTAACTGGGATGACACTTCAAGACAGGCATTTCATCTCCTCAAGGAAGCTATGATCAGTTCCCCAGTGCTGGCCTTGCCTAATTTTAAAGAACCTTTTGTGATTGAGGCAGATGCATGTTATGAAGGAATTGGTGCAGTATTGATGCAGAACCATCAACCCTTGGCTTATTATAGTAAAGCTTTAAGTGCCAAACATTTGGGTTTATCCACTTATGAGAAGGAGTTGTTGGCAATTGTGAATGCAGTAGATAGGTGGAGACCTTATTTGGAGGGCACTAAGTTCATTATTAAGACTGACCATCACAGTCTTAAGTACTTATTGGAACAGAAGTTAACTACTGTGCTGCAGCAGAAATGGATCTCCAAATTGCTAGGTCTGCAATATGAAATACACTACAAGAAGGGCCAAGACAATGTAGTAGCTGATGCCTTGTCAAGAAGAGACCAGGACATGGTTTCTGAGGAAGGAGAGTGTAAAGATGTATCTACTGTGACACCAAAATGGATGAAAGAACTCATATCTAGTTATGACAATGACAGCTGGGCACTGGATATGATTAGTTCTTTAGCTATTGACCCTACCTCTCAATCAAGTTACAAAGTGCAAGATGGGGTTATTAGACAAGGAAATTTGATTTATGTGGGAGATACTTCAGATTTAAGGGAAAAGATCATCAGGGAATTGCATGACACAGGAGTGGGGGGACATTCAGGCATTTTGGGAACTTATAAGAGGGTGAAACAGTTATTTGTTTGGCCAAAGTTGAAGCAACAAGTCAAGAAATGGGTGCTAGCTTGTGACACATGTCAAAGGATGAAATCAGAACACCTGCCATACCCTGGCCTCTTACAACCCCTTCCCATCCCTAATCAGCCATGGGAGCACATTGCCATGGATTTCATTGAGGGACTACCAAAATCAGAAGGCAAGACTACCATATTAGTGGTGATAGACAGGTTTTCCAAATATGGACATTTCATTGCTCTCACTCACCCATATACAGCTGAAACTATGGCTGAAGTCTTTTTTCAAAACATTTGCAAGCTGCATGGCCTTACAAGCTCTATAGTAAGTGACAGAGACACTGTTTTCTTGAGTTCCTTTTGGCACACACTCTTCAAAACTGCAGGGACATAGTTGAAATATACAACTGCATATCACCCTCAGACAGATGGTCAAAGTGAGAGGCTTAATCAATGCCTAGAGGTGTATTTGAGATGTTTGAGTGCAGATAGGCCTTACAAATGGGTTAAGTGGTTGGGATTGGCTGAGTGGTGGTATAATACTAATCACCACACAGCTTTGCAGCTGACCCCTTTTGAGGCCTTATATGGGTATAAACCTCAGCACTTTAATTTCCATCAGCTCAACAAAACTGGCCATGCAGAGGTGGATCTTTTCATTGCTGACAGAGCCAAGCTCTTACAACTGCTGAAAGACAATTTGTTGAAGGCTCAAGAGAGAATGACTCATTATGCAAACAAGCACAGGACAGAGAGGGAATTTACTGAAGGAGACTGGGTGTTCCTCAAGCTTCAACCCTACAGGCAGAGCACAGTGCAACTGAGGACCAATTATAAGCTCTCAACTAGATTTTATGGGCCATTTCAGGTAATTTTGAGAATTGGAAAGGTGGCTTACAAATTGCAATTACCTTCTCACTCCAAGATTCATCCAGTTTTTCATGTTTCACAACTGAAGAAGGCAATTGGCAACTACCCAGTTTCTCCTCAATTGCCTGCAGTTGGTCCTGAGGGGCAGTTTTTGGTTGAACCTATTGCTATTTTAGACAGAAAGTTGGCCAAAAAGGGGAATTCATCTACTGTCATGGTTTTGGTCCAATGGATGAATCTTTCCCCAGCAGAAGCAACCTGGGAGGATTATTATGATCTTAAGGCCCAGTTTCCCACATTTGATTCATGAGGGCATGAATCATTTTAGAGGGGGGCATTGTTATGAATTTTGTGGCTGGAACATTTTGCAATCATGTCCAAATTGATGACATGAACTGAGGGATAGTAGTAGCCGCAGGATTAGACTAACCGGTGTAATCTGGGCCGTCCATTTCTTTTTGCCGTTGGATTCAAATGCAGAGTGGAACGCTGTCGTTCCACTAAAGGAGCCAATCAGCTCGCGTACGTAGCAGAGGGGAGTCGTGTGATTGGTCCGGGTTGTCACAGGTGTGCTGAGCTGTCCAAGCCGTTAAGTAGTTTCCTTAATTACATTTGCACCCCTATTTGTAAGTTTCATTAATTACATTTAGTACCTATACTATATATAGTTGTAATTGCAGTGAGAACCCATAATGACTGAAATATCTCTTTTCTCTCTAAATTCATTTCCCTCCTTTCTCTCTTCTTCTTCTCCGATCTTCTTCTCGTTCAAATTCTTCTGCAATCACTCAAGTTCAGGTGAGATCTACGCTCGAGGACCTCACAGGAGAAGATTGGGACTTGTCTCGTGAGATTTGGTGAAGAAACGAGAGAGAAAGGGCCTTCGAAGAAGCTTCGGACGAGCTTCCATGGAGGTTGCTCTGTTCTTCGCTGTGTTTCAGCGACGGGGAGAGAGAAAGCTCGCTGGTGGTGAGCTGTTTTTTCTTTATTTCACCCGGCTCCCCCCTAGTTGCTGAATCCTTTTAAAACACCCCCGTTCTTTCTTCAAAAGGTTTGGAAAATAGCAAAAACACCCCAAGTCCGTTAAAACTCATTCATAGCAACTCTTTTTAACTTTAGAAAATGTCACTTAGCACCCCATTCCGTTAGTTTCTTCTCTATTTTGCCCTCCTCTTCAACCTTTGACTCTCATTTTGGCCTCTTTTCTTCTAAATCTTCAATAACGGCCCCATATTCTTCTCTTTTCTTCTAAAATAGGTCTTCAAATCTTCACTAATCTTCCAATCAAGCGCTCTAAGTTTCTTTAATTCATCGTTTTGCCCTCCTAGGCTAGTCTCTTGCATTCCAAATCACGATTTTACCTACAAAATGAGAGAAAACAACCAAAGCTACGACAACAAGCATAAGTCTAGAAAGAGAGATAAAATAACTAAATTACACATATTAGCAAGTTATGAAGAGTTCATTAACATACTAAAACATGCAATTTTATGTCGTTAACAGATACCAAACAGATACATATAAATATTTGTTTCCTAAAAATCAAATAAACCTTTTTCACATAGGTGTATTATCGTGCGTGTGAATAAAGCCTTAATTGACGAAGGGAATGTGATAAGACCGCCGTGCATGCGTGGGCTTAAAAAAGTCTTAGTGAAATTATCAACAGTAAATTTGTAAAAACAACTCCTCCCCTTCTTCTCAAAAGTTATGGTGAGAAACAGTTATTCTCCAAAAAGGGGATAAATAAAAATTTACCAAATGCAATGAAGTCTTCTTTTGGCACAAAAAAGCAACGTCCTGGAACACAAACATTACCTTACAGGCTCTAAGTAATTTGTCCACTTAGGTTTATCTAGACTAAGACAGTGGTATTAGGGGTGCACACGGATCGGATCGGTCCGAATTGAGGTTGAGTTAATCCGATCCGCCGGTTTACGAATCGAAACGGATCGGATCCAACCGGATCCACGGTTTCGCGGATCAGACCGGATTAATCCACGAATCGCAAATATTTCAAAATATTTTCAAATATGTTAAACTAACAACATAAACACTAATATACAATTATCATTTAGTATAGTTTTTAGTTAAGTTACGAAATATCTTACTCTTTATATCATCAAAAAAAAATTCAACACAACATTGATAAGTAATGACATTACGAAGTTAAAGTTAGCATTAGAACAAATCATATTTATGAAATGAGTAAAAATTAACAAAATAATAAGTATAAATGGATCGAACGGATTGACGGATCGGATTTATATTTTTTGATCCTAGTCAGATCCATTATGGATCGGTTCGGACCGAATCCGTCACAGATCGGCCGGATTTGCGGATTGGTGCGGATTGACGGATTCTTGTGCACCCCTAAGTGGTATGACATTTTTATATACCATGCCTACCATGTTTGGCTCATGACCTGACTCAGCGAATTTAACCAAAAAACTAACATGTTTTTATTGATATTCAAAGGAAAAATAGAGATGCCATGACCACGGTCTGTGGATGCATCAATTGTCATAGCCCTAAGTAACACTCAAAAAACAAAGATAAATGAATTTTGTAGCTTCATATTATTATTCAGACAGAAGTTTACTTCTCCCCCAGCAGCAGCTACCGACTGGTGTCGCCTTCCTTATAGTAGTATAATTATGCAGTTCCTTTGACACATAGCCATTGACCAATAAACAGATCATCGCATTTCACGTTTGGGTTGATGGAGTTGAACTTCTCCGTATCCAACTTGTGGGACATGGCTATATAATAACAGGTATCTCCACTCACAACACCCACAACAGTTTCACATGTCGGAGTAGACGGACTAGGGATTGGAGACTCGCCTCCGATATCTTCATCAAGAAAAAATAAATAAATAGAAAATATGTAAGTCGGAATACACAAGTTACTAAAAACATGTACAATGATGGTACGTTTTGTTTTCCGAGATTAGCAGCATTAGCTGGGATTTGATTAGCAGTAGCAGCAGCAGTATTAGTAGTAGTAGTAGGTGGTGGTGGCGGTGGTTTAGAAGGTGAAAATGAACAGAATTTCAACAACAAAAATATAGCCGGTCTTACCATCGCCGAGAAATTATCTGCTTTCAGCAATGGTGATGAGGAGGAGGAGCGACAGCACGATCAAGGCCATGTTGAAGGACATGTTCATTTTGTTGTTGTTCTTGGCCATGAGCCTATGGGGCAATACTGATGAATTGTGTGTAATCTTCTGATTCTTCTTTGCACGAGTGTGGAACGTCTTACTAAAAATAATTTTGTTGTATTTATAATAGCAGGAGATGATTACGGTGAAACCTACGTAGCAAACATCAGGGTATATCAGGGTATGTTGTATGAAACTTTGAAGAAATCTAGGCAGCCGACTTTTTCTTTTGGCACATGGGAAACATAACCATCGGAAAGTTACATAATTAATCTATTTAAACACACACACACACACACACATTGTAATGCATAATAACAATGTTAATATAATGTAAGATGAGAACTTCATCAGCATAAACAACCTGGAATCATGCAACATATGTTGACAACATTGTTGGTTAAGATGAGAATTCATCATAACTTCTCTTATACTAATTGTCCGTAATCCACTTGATCTCTCGACAGTGATAGCTTTGCGCGTCATTTCGCAGTGTGATCTTCTCATTACAGCATCCACTTGCATATGCATAGAAGTTGATTATTTGGTCAAATACAAAAAACTTACGTACAATTGGACTGCAATACGTATATAGGCAATGGTGATGCTACTAAGGGGTAAGGAGTGGCTATTGCTACCCATCACTTTTCTCAAAATCACACTTTTACCCTTATTATTATGATTCTTGACTAAAAGTACCATGTTACAAATACACAGATGTCCCGACTGAGTTAACATTTTTCATTAGTGATTCTACATAATTACATTAGTTTTTTTGTTTTTCACCGGCTGTTCCAATTTTCTGGCTCGGTCACTGTAATAGGGACGTAAAAGAACAAAGACGTCAATTACTAGATTTTGTGAAGAAGAAGAAAAAGAAGAAGAAGAAATGAAAAACTTCATTAAGCAGAAAGATGCTCTCCTCTAGACTAAATACAGCAAAGGAAGAACACACCCAATCCCTGAGTGACATTTGTCACATATCACTCGGATCATATGGAACCGTTATTCTCCACTACACCAACATCAACGTAATGAAACGACAACGTTCCAATAAGGGCTTCTGTGTAAATGAAGCTATTCTGGTTTATAAAAGAGAACTACTAAATCTTGTATTATTACATAAAAGACCCAAAAGAGGAGAATTATTTCACTACTCCCCCTGAAATTTAATACTCCCCCTCAAGATGGAGAGGGACAGCTTGTTACTCCCATATTGCCAATTAGAAACTTGAAATGTGGTCCTGATAAAGTTTTGGTAAGGACATCTGCCATCTGCATCTCCCCTGAAACATGCTGAATCTTAATGAAATTATCTTGTATGAAATCTCTAACAATATGACAGTCCAAGTCTATGTGCTTTGTCTTTTCATGTTGGATGGGGTTATTGGCAATGTGTATAGCTGATTTGCTGTCACAGTAGAAAATAGGACTTGAGGGTAGAGGTATTTGTAGCCCTTGAAACAAATAGAATATCCATTTGAGCTCACTTGTAGTGACTGCAACAGCTCTGTATTCTGCTTCAGCATAACTTCTTGAAACCACCTTTTGCTTCTTTGACATCCAAGAGATAAGTGATCGAGCTTCCCAGATATACTCAATAACATGTGGTAGATCTTCTAGTATCTAGGCATCTAGCCCAATCAGCATCTGAATATGCAGCTAAATGCATTTGAGAGTTTGCATAAAAGAAAATGCCATAGTCTGTGTTACCCTTCAAATACCTAAGTATATGGTGCATTGCAGCCATGTGATCATTTGTTGGAACTAAGATAAATTTGCTGAATTTGTTGACTGCACATGTGATGTCATGTCTTGAATTACTCAACTACAGCAGCTTTTCTACCATTCTTCTGTAGATGTTAGCTTTTGTGGCATCTAGTGTCTCTCCAACAGTAAGACTGAGTTTAACATGTTCTAACATTGGTGTACTAGAAGGCTTGCAATGCAGATATCCAGCTGATTGAAACATTTCAATGCTGAATCTCTGCAGGCCCATAAAAATGCCATTGACAGTTCTAGAGAATTCAAATCCCAGAAAGAAATGCAATTCACCCAAATCGTTAAGCTTGAAAGTGTCATTGAGCATCAATTTGAAGCTAGTCCTCATTTTGACATTGTTGCTCACTACCGAGATATATACAGCATAGACTAGGAGAAACAGAATGTGAGAGCTATGATGCGAGATAAACAGTGTATAATCATTCTTACATTGAGAGAATCCTTTGTTGATCAAAGCGTTAGAGTATTTCTGAAACCATTGTCTTGAAGCCTGTTTTAGACCATAGATTGCCTTGTCGAGCTTGCACACTAGGTGATTGTGTGAACTTGAATTTGTAGATAAGGTGTTGTACCCTTGTAGTAATTCCATATACACTTCCTCTAATAGATCTCCATGCAAAAAAGCATTGTTGACATAAAGCTTAAGTAGATGCCAACCTTGTATGGCTGCTAATGCTAGGAGACATTTGAGGGTTAAGAGTTTAGCAACTAGAGAGAAGGTTTCAAAATAATCTACGCCTTCTGTTTGAGTGTATCCTTTAGCAACCAACCTTGCCTTGTGTCTTTCAAGAGTTCCATCTGCTTTGAATTTGGTCTTGTATACCCACTCACATCATATTTCTTTGGACCCCTTTGGTAGAGATGTGATGCACCAAGTATCATTTGTCTCTAATGCCTGGATCTCAACTTTCATGGCCATAAGGCAGAGGTTGGCTTGCTCTTACTCAGATTCAGAATCACTAGAGGAATCAGAATCACTCCAGAAAGCTACCATAGCTTTTTTTCTTCTCTCATGGTCTTTCTTTTGAAAGTGTTTGCTTTTCTTGTGTGGACAACCTCTGATTGAGTGTCATGCATCACCACACTCAAAGCAATTCATTAAGTTAGGTTTATTGCCATAGCTTTCATATTTCCAATCAAATGATGTTAACCATATTGGGGAATCGGGCAAGAAGTACTTCTCAATGTTTCCACAACCCATCACTTTATATCTCAAAGGCATATCGTTCCATTTTCTCACGACAAGGATATTGAGTCCAGGAATTCATTTTATCAATTAGTTGATACAGGGAGTGACCATATCCAATCCCCAACAACTTTCTCATAATGTGCACAAGCACAGTCATAACCATAACATAATCACATGAGGTTCGCATCACATCGCCTCATAACCACATAATAATAACCATTCACAATCTGCCTTAGATGTATCGTAATAGGGATATGGTACAAACCCGCGTACAACAGCTTCCACTTTACATCATTACGTCTTTTGCTTCGCACGATCTTACAAGATATAAATCAGGAGCTCCAAGTAAAGTCGGTGTGGCAATTTTTTATAATATTCGGTATATGGTTCTGAGAGATGTTTGTATTTGACCAATTTTTGAGCGATATAGTACTTATGATAATTTTGCCCCCTGAACTAGGTAATCAAGTTCCAATTGGTAGTCGTATTTGAACATTACTTTCTCATCTCGCAATATAATTTAGACGTTCTTCTTTCGTATCCTTATTTTGGATTATCACTTTTCATGTGATACTTTCAAAAGTAGAATTTTTCATAATCAAGTAAAGAATTCAAATAAAGCATGTATGATAGTATTTTTCACAAGTAACACACGCGACACACAAAGGAAGGAAAGGCACGCAATGCTAGTCATATTAACTTACCTCAAATCGAAACGTCAAATAGCTCGAAATAGTCATCATGGATAGATGTAGCCCTTGTTTATCAACTCGTCGCCAAACTTGGTCTTTAGGAATACCCAAATGAAGTGAAAAGGGAGACAGAGCTTGAGGCCTTCAACTTTGGAAGTAGGAGGAAAGTGTGGTGATGGATTCATCCAAGTGAGAGAGGTATGTATTTATAAAGATAGGTGGGGTATTGTAGTGGAGTGATGTGACTACTCATGTGGAGTATAAAAGAGGATGATGTGAACAGTCATGTGGAGTGTAAAAGTGGATGATGTGACTATTCATGTGGAGTACTACCTCTGTTTATTCACTTTCAGCATACTTTCCTAAATAGGAAGTTTCTTCTCTTTCAGCACACATCCCTTTTATAGTAAGTTTTTACCCTTAAATGACATAACTACCCTTATACACTTATTAACCCTACCTAACCACACAACTACTTATTCCACTCCTCTACATCCACATTACCACCGAGAGCCACACATCCCAGACAAAGAGAGAGAAATTGGGATAAAGAGATGAGGTGATCGGGAGAAGGAAGAGGAAGAAGATGCCGACGGTGACGACGACGACGATTACTCTCACCAACAAGTGCACCGAGCACCACCACGTTCACGACAACGATGGTGGTAATCCGAGGACGGCGACGCTGGTGTTCTGACGCGACGACAGATCTGGTTTCTCTCCCTCTCTCTCCGTCCTTATCTCCCTCTCTCCTCCCCCCTCTCAAATTTGGTTTCTTGCAGGAAGAAGTCAAATTTGAAAGGTCTCTGTCAGATGTGGTTTCTCTGTTCTGGTTTCTCTGTTCTGTTCATTGGAGGAACCCAGTTCTGGTGCGAGGCGGCAGTGGAGGTGGTCTCCTGCTTGTTCTACAACTTCTTTTCTTTGTTCTTCTATTCTTCAGCACTTTCTTTTTCTTTTTATTTAGTTTTGACTTTTGTTTTGGCCATTTGATTAGATCTGTATTATGTTTGTTAGTGTTTTTGTTGGTTGGGGTGGTGATGATGATGGTTGTGGTTGTAGTTGTGGACTCGTGGTTGTGGTGGAGGTGGTTTTTGCAATGAAGAGAGACTGGAATTATTTGATAGATTGGGGGCAAAATTGTAAAAGGCACAAGTTTATAAAAACTTGTGCCACTATTCTCTCTGCTGATTCATGTGAAACAAAGGTAGTATAAAATTGGATGATGTGACTAGTCATGTTGAGTATAAAAGTGGATGATATGACTAGTCATATGGAGTATAAAAGTGGATGATGTGACAAGTCATGTGAAGTGACTAGTCACGTGATGTGACTTGACATGTTGTTTTGGAAGAAATTCTATGTCTAGTCCATTAGGAGCACGATGATATCTATTTGTTTTTGTGTACTCTTGACAATATACCCTACTCATGAAATATGGCTTCATAGAGAAGCTTCTCTAGAGTCTATATTGATAAGAGATCGTGGAAAATAGTCATTGAGTTCATATATATCCATCACCCCCCTATTTCCTACACTTTGAGTTACAAAATAACAAGTTCTGGTCATGTTTTGAGAGGCCATCTTCTCAAATTCGGGACTGCACTAGAGATGTGATTGGGTAGACAAGATAGCTTGGAAAAATAGTGAATAGGGCAAGTCTAAAGTGTGTATGAGAAGTAAGTTTGATGAGACTAAAGATACATGACTAGCATGACCAGAGCTAGGGAAATAATGAGTCTATACCCTTCTTTACACTAGGTGTATATGTAAAAAAATAAATAAATACATACCATATATTATCACCAAATCATATCGGAGATGTACACTAACTCAAACTAACCCGACTATTTTTGGAGACTCATAATCAAATTTATGGGTCGAATTACTATTTTACCCTTAGCATAAAAATGGGGTGTTACATTGAGAGCTAAGTTCTTCACACTGTCTGGTAATTCTCCATCTATCTCATTCATGGAGATCTCATGTGTGAGCAGCTTTCCTTGCAGGTCATCAAGTTAAAGGGATGATAGATCTTGGGCTTCTTCAATGGAAGTAGTCTTTGGTTCCCATTTGGCTTTAGGAAGACTTCTCAGGACCTTTCTAACATTCTTCATTGGAGAATGACTTCCCCAAGGAATCCAGATTATTTACAATGTTTGTAATCTTTTGAACATATCCTTGATGGATTCATCTCCATTCATCTTAAACAGCTCATAATGTCTAAGGAATATGTTGATCTTGGTTTGCTTGACTTGGCTAGTTCCTTCAAAGGTCACCACAAGATTATCCCATATTTCCTTAGCAGTCTTGCATCCTGAGATCCTATTGAATTCATCTGCACTCAAAGCACAATATAAGAGATTCATAGCTCCGTAAGTTTTAGAAAATTGTTTTAATTCAGAAGCGAAAATTGAATCCTCAGTTTTTGGATTCCTGATCCCACCTTCCTCAGTGTAGAATACACGAGGACCATTATGTATGATAGTCCATAGCTCTATATCTTGATCAATTATGAACATTTTCATCAAAGCTTTCCGGTGTACAAAGTTGTCACCACAAAAACAAGAGAGGTTGTTAGCAGCTCTTCCCTGTGAGAAACCACCATCTCTACAGTACTCATAATCACAAGATTGTTAGATATATGCAGTGATACAAGATCTGATACCAATTGAAAGACAGTATTGTAGGAATAACTACAAGATCAGTACACTAGAAGGTGGGGTTGGATAGAGTATGGCAACTTTTGCAACTTTTGCTAAAAGAGTGGTTTCAACGAAGTTTGTGTGAAGGGCAACAAGTGTTTCAAGGCCTTGAAATGAGTTTCAAGTCCTTGAAATTGTAAAGTGAAAAGCTGATAGTTTTCAAGGCCTTGAAATGAGTTTCAAGTCCTTGAACTAAAACCTGTTTTGAGCAGCAAACGTACTAAGTAAAGAACATCAATGTAAATGCAAGAGACACAAAGATTTATAGAGTTCAGTCCACTTGGACCTACGTCTCTACCTCAGGGACTTGATCCCTGTATGATTTTCAACTCAATTCTTATTAATCAAAAGCTAAGCCCTAGATCTCAAGCACAGAGAGTTCCCTTACTCTGTTACAGCTTCTGGTTCTCACTAACCTATCTAGTACCTGTTCTAGCTAACTGATTCAACAAGAATTCTCTATTTTTCACTTTGAACAATCCACGAGAATGAAAATGTAAGTATTATCTGGATGATATACAAATATAGATCAGAAAGAAGAACACTGAAGAACTAAAGCAGCAGTTTGAATGTGCAGTGATCTTATGTGGAATGGATTGAGTGGAATGAGTCTCCTTCTGTGTTGTTTGTCAATCCTGAGAATGTTCTGTGTCTCTGTGTGTCAATTCTATCTCTGAAAAACTTGAGTCATTCCCTCTTATGGAGCAGTTTGAATTGGAGATCTTTAGGATCTTCTCATAACAAACTTTCCTAAAATACAGCTGCATATCTTTGACTCTTCTAACAACTCTTCCAACGGTTAGTTGCTTAGTATCTTCAAAGATATTGACTTGATCTTGTTTCTGAGTGTGTTAGTAAGGTCCATGTTAAATTGATCAAGCACAAAATCACCTTAGCAATTCAGTTTCCTTTCCTACAAGAACACAGTTTAGACAAGTGACCCTACAAAATTGGTAGTAACTTTTCCCTGCAAAACTTGTTCAAACAGGTGGATTAACAACAATTTAGAACAAGATAATGATTTTTCAAATAACACATATGCAAGCATAGGAGATCAGGCATTAGAATCAAGTCAGAAAACAGTTTCAAGGCCTTTGAAACAGGTTGAACTTACATATATTGATGTTATTTGCACGGATAAGCATATTCTGAAGATCGAGAAACTATGGATTGGATATACGAGTGTGACTACTATGTCTCGTGTCCAATCGGGATATGGAGACAAATGGATAACACAATATGCGAATATTGGGCACAAGGTTTGTCGGATCACTGACTATTTCTATTAGTTGGGTGACATGGATGTGTTTCTAGACACCGCTTCATGTTAGTAATAGTTACTACCAACTAAGTAGAAGCCTATGGGGTCACACACCAAATGGATTAAACTGAATATGGGTATTAATTAGTAGGACTAATTAATCAAGAGGATCTAAACGCAACCACCAACAAACTTAGTAGGACTAATTTGTAAGGTGGACTAATCCTTGTATAGACATGCTTAGTAATGGGGAAATTATGCAGTTAATAAGGAGTTATTAACTTTATAAGGAATTCCTAGCTTTTTATTTTCTCAAGACAAGTCATTATTGAGAGAACATAACAAAGCAAGGAAAGAGACAAGAACAAGAAGCCGCAGCCCATGTCCCGTCCCCGTGACTGTCGGCCATCCCTAGGCGCGGCGGCCTTGCTCCATTTTTTGTGATCTCTTGCCTCCTTCCGTTGCTATCACTACACGAGGAGAATGATTCCAGCTGCGATCCAAAGGTGTGGATACTCATAGAGACGAAGACACTATTCTTCGTGGTGATCTCACAAACAAAGGTACACATGTTCTCTACCCTCATCATGTTATGATTGCTTGCCTGTGATCCTTGGAGGGATTTGAGCAGGATTATTTTTTTATTCCGCTGCGTAAAATGCATCAAAACCCTACAAAGGTTATTTATGGGGATGAGAGAGTTCAGTTTTTCCTCTAATCATAACATTTATGATCAGTTTACATTCAAATCCGAAATCCACAATTGCTCTTTAGTCCAATAAATGAGTATTTAATTCCAATTTGATCCATTCGTGTGTGACCATATAGGTTCCTAATTACATTGGCAGTAAAAATTACAAACATTCAGTGATATCTAGCAATACATCACTGCTACCCAAGTAATAAGAATGTTTGTGATCTGACGAACCTCTACGACCAATGCTACAATGTTGTATAATCCCTTTGTCCATATATCCAGATTAGACACAAGGAATGGAGTATCACCCGTATTTATCCAATCTATAGTTTCTCGATTCTCTGAGCAGACTTGGACAGACAAATGACATCAATATCTCATATTAATTTATTTGAGCACGGCTATGCATTTTCCTAAGTCACACTCATCGAGTGGGCATGGATATTTACTCCTGTTATGTAAGAGGGACAAATCATATCTAAATCACTCACACCTCTCAGTATGTTTCATAATATGTCCAATTATCGACTTTATAATCACCACGTTACAGCGTGATGTTTGACGATATTAAAATATGTACTCCACACCTAGGGAATGTAGTGACTTCAAGTCACAGGATTACAACACCATTGTCACTATGAGAAGTGCTTGTGACACTCACATAACACCCATGTAGTGTTCTCATGGTGGGTCAATCTAGTACACCATTACTTTTAATGGGTACCCATGTGTTAGACTTGATATCTCATAACAATCTACCCACATATCAGTCTCGATGCATTATAGTCGTCCTAATTAACAATAATACTATACTAGGGATATTTAAGAATAAAACATTTATTCTAAGGACTTAATTATGTCAACATATCTCCATATACATAACAAAATGAATAGAAAGCCTTTACAAATGTCACGATAAATAGATTGCCTCTAGGGCATACTCCAACCATATGTCACTGTTTTTTTTGTTGTAGTCGCGGGACAGTTATTGCTGGTTGCTGAATCTTGATCGTAATCAGCTGTCTTTATAATCCTTTCTGAAATTTTGATGCTCATGTTCTTGGAAGCTATTTCTAAACTTGAAGCATGTTGGTGAAAGGACTTAGAAATGGAATACGAACCGATGAAAGAATTGAGTTATGATAGGGTTTTAAAGAGTGTGGAGATAATTTTCTCTCTATAGAAATACCTATTAATTTTCTCACTCTCTGAATTTTAGAGACTTTTCTTGTTTTTAGGATGTCTTTGTATATATTAAAAACAAATTATTTTGTTTCCAAAAAAAGAAAGTGTAGACAGACCGAAGAACAGTCATAGTCCGCAGTCATGTGGACCTATCAGCATCACGCAGGTGGCAACTCACATGTGCCCCATGCACATTAGATCATGCCATGTCAGCATAAGAGGACCATGAGAGAAGGTCCCATCGCATATTGCAGCTCGCACGGAAATCAGGGGATCGACTGATCAAGTTGTTTGAAGGCTGGAATAAAGCTTGTCACATGTTCTTTCTGACCCATCTGCGACTCATGTATGTCATAGAGAAGACTAGTTGAAACCATGTATATGCATTTCTGATATTAACGGTAACGATCTCCCAATCTCCACTTAGACCACTTAATGGGAGTTTGGTCAACGTCGTAACCACTCATGACCTTTACTACTGATTCCGTATATATAGGGATGACATCCTCTTCATAGAAGTTCTTCGGATTCATAGCGATTATACACCGAACAAGTTTTCTCTCTCCTCTGTGGCGTACATTGCTTATTTCCATTCCCCACCATCACTTACCTCTCCGTATTTTTACATCCGGATCACTGGTATTGATCTGTCATCATCGTAATGAGCAACGCCTAGCTACATAACGAAAAAACAGTCATTGAGTAAAAAAAACTTATTTTTCTTAATCTGGGAGAGCCAAACAGAACCTTGAGTACTTTTATTAAAGCCGATTAAGCTGCTGGCGTGGCTGTCTTATGGGCCACCTGAAAACTGACGTGTACTCGTACGACAAAAAGGTGCGTACTTCACGCATAAAGCGTCCATTAGCAACTTGCGCTTCATTTTTTTCTTTCCCCAATTTCCCTCCCTTTTCGTCATCTTCTCCAACCCACACACGTGTTTTTTTAAAAAAAATCCCCACCTAGAAACAGTTGAACCCTCTCTCTCACTCTCTCTCTTTGTTGTACAATAATCGTCTCTCTTTATCTATATCCGCACTCATTTACATCAATCGAAGCTCCTCCTACTCTCTCTCTCGTGCCTCTCTTGCGATCTTCAAGGTAAAGTCCCCAAAATCGACGATCATCACACACGACGCTTCCGATTCAGCTCTGATCTCTGTTTCCGGCGGAGTTAAAGCTATCGGAAGCTGTGGAGATCGCAAAACGTAGGTCAGATTTCGTTAATTGAACCATCGTTCGTTGATCGTTTGAGTTCTGTAATTAGAATCGATACGCATTAGTTGTTGATAATTCAGCCAAATCAATTTGTTCCGAAATTTACGCTACTGATGCTTTGCTACTTGAATTGAAAGTGTCGTGCGAATCGAAGAGTCGGTTGAGATCTACGTGTGTTCGCTCACGAGGTGTTTGTGAAAATGCCACACAGAACGACCTACATATTCCCCAGGAACTTTCCTGATCGTGGTGGATTCAACGCGCCTGAAAAGGTTTTCCAGAATCACGAGAATCAGACCACGAAAGAGACCGATAGGGAGACAAAGGAGTCAACGAAAGAGACCTCTAATGGTAGTGGTGGTGGTGGTGATAATGCAACCGTATCTTCAAATCGTTTCACGGGCGATAAAATCCACGGGAAGCAGTTGTCTGCTTTTCTCAATTGGTTGTTGGAGAAAAAGGAATCCAAGGCCAGTCACGTGAAGGTGAAATTGGGAGAGGAAACTGATCATCATGAGAGCGTGGAGGAGGCGTTATTGCTTCCGGCGGTGGTTCCACCAGCGGCCGTCGCTAAGGAACATGACCATGATCGCCACACATCGCTGCGGAGGTTGTCTAGTAGTGGTAGTAGTTATGGTCCTCCAGGTGGGCTGCCGGAGCGGCGTTTTGACCAGCAGACATCACTAAGGAGGTTGTCAAGTTCAGAGAGTTGTGTTGGGTTATGGGCTAAATCGACGGACTAGAACGCGAAAACAACGCCAACACGAACAAGTGCGGAAAAGTAGAAGATGTAGGACAAGATAATTTAACGTGGGAAAAACCCTCTAAGTGAGAGGGACAAAACAACCCACAAAACTTCCACTATAACAATTACAATGGGTAGACAAATCCTCCACTAGAACGTGGGTAAACAAACTAGAAACTAATAAACCGGGTAAAACAAAACTTCGCCACTTGGCGGAAACAAAGCAAACTAATTTCTAACAAGTTACCCGGAATTAATTTCTGAAATCTTGTTCGTCGTCGCGAACGATCACGTCGCGGTAGTCAAACTCCACTCCTTCTCGCAGTTACAGTAGCGAGGTATTCCGCATCTTGTGTCGAAGACCCACGGACTACTCGTGGACTATTGTTGGGTTTACTATGGAACACTTGCAGACATAATGATTGGGAGAGAATTAAATGAGAGACCTCACTATGCTCTCTGTATGTCTCTCACAAAATACTAAGGCATGAGCCATTAAATACTCCACTGTGGCGGTGGAAGAGAACATGCCCCTTTGGAAACTTTTTGACTTTTCTTTAAGACAAAGAACACATAGCCGACTTAACATTGCCAGCTCGTCACCACATCCATGACAAAAAGATATACTACCATGCTATGGTAATACATACGGGCCATATTATTGGGCTTGGACCCAACAAATCTCCCCCTCCAAACCCAACTGGAGGAGGGAACGCTATCACGACTCCATCACTTGAAGTCCATCCTGGCCATGTCCTTGCAGGACTCGAAATCTGGCCGAGTGCATATTGTAACATTCCTGAACCTTTCTACTGTAGCAGAGTAGGGAATAGCTGCCATCTCATCTCTAGCTCCTATGCTAGAGGAACACATGCTACAAAGCGAAGTTCTAGTAGACTTAGCACCACTCATGTTGAACCGTTCATTCACACGTTCAACGTACTCATCTTGTGACAACCAAAGCTTCCTCGCTTTCATGTTACGAACAATATTTAGTGCTTTTCTTACCTTCGGTAGTCTTACTAACTCATAAGTATCATTCTTCTGCAAGGAACTCATCTCTTCTTGCATAACCTTCATCCAACTGGATTTATCTTTATGAGTTTGTGCCTCCCGGAAACTTTCTGGCTCCCCCTCATCAGTAACTAAAATATACTCAGACGATGGGTACCTGACAGATGGTTGCAGATTCCTGGTGGACCTTCTCAGCTGAGGTCCTTCGTTCTCTGGTGGAGGGGGCTGCTCCCCCTGCTCAACACCCTCTTCATCGGAATCATTATCGTCATCGTCATCTTCCATCTCTGGAATCTCTATCTCTGGAACATCTCCAGGAATCTCTTCTCCACCCGTAGCACTAGGGGAGATATCTGGACTGAGGTCGGGAGCAACAACTTTCTTCGACTTTGAAGACATCTCGATATCTTCAATAGTCTGTTTCTCATAGAAAACCACATCCATGCTTCTTATCAGCTTCTTATTAACTGGATCCCATAACCTGTAGCCAAACTCCGCATCTCCATAGCCCACAAAAACACATTGATTGGCTTTGTCATCAAGCTTAAGTCGTTTCTCCTTGGGTATATGCGCGAACGCCTTGCAGCCAAACACCTTCAGATGAGAGTAGGAAACGTCTCTACCGTGCCATACCTTATCTGGAATCTCAAAACCCAAAGGAGCAGATGGAGACCTGTTAATCACATAACAGGCGGTACGAACTGCTTCACCCCAGAATGACTTTAACAGCTTTGCCATTCTGAGCATACATCGGACTCTCTCAACAATAGTCCGGTTCATCCTCTCGGCAACGCCGTTGTGTTGTGGGGTACCTGGAACCGTCATCTCATGCCGAATACCGTGGGCGTCACAATAGGCTTCGAACTCCTTTGAAGTATATTCACCACCATTGTCTGTACGTAGACGCTTCAAAGGATAGCCTGTCTCTCTTTCAACCATGGCATGGAACTTCTTGAAGTAATCAAATACTTCATCTTTAGTCTTCAGGAAATACACCCACACTTTGCGTGAAGCATCGTCAATAAAGGTCACAAAGTATCTGCGACCGCCAATAGACTCCACCTCTATGGGACCACACACATCAGAGTGCACTAACTCCAGTATCTTCAACTTTCTTTTAGCAGAGGAACTAAACGTAATCCTGTGATGTTTTCAAAATAAACAATAATCACAAGGATTCAGTTGTGTACCTTTGGCAAAAGGAATTGGAGAATTCCTTGCCAGAATCTTCAACACTTTCTCACTCATGTGAGCAAGCCTCTTGTGCCACAAGTTTGGTGATGCTGCATCCTCAACTGCATTCAAGCTGTCACCAAGAACCTTCACATGAGTCTTGTACAGTGTGCAGCAAGCTTCTCCTCTAGCCACGACCATTGATCCCTTGTTCAACTTCCACTTACTACTACCAAAGTAGTTATCATATCCTTGGCGATCTAGTGCAATACCAGAGAGTAGGTTCAGTCGCAAATCAGGAATATGGCGTACATCTTTCAACACCATCTTGCACCCAACATTGGTTTGGATGCGAATATCTCCAATCCCTGCGATCTTCAAGGTACTCGTATTACCCATCTTCACAGTTCCAAAGTCTCCAGCTTTGTATGTAGTGAAGAAATCTCGTCTCGAAGTTGCATGGTATGAAGCGGCTGTATCAACAACCCACTCAGTTTCCTGATTCGCTGCAACGTGAAGGCATTCTTCTTCTCCCACAGAGAGTACCACAACCTGTACGTCTCGTGGACTATTGTTGTGTTTACTATGGAACACTTGCTGACACAATGATTGGGAGAGAATTAATTGAGAGACCTCACTATGCTCTCTGTATGTCTCTCACAAAATACTAAGGCATGAGCCATTAAATACTCCACTGTGGCGGTGGAAGAGAACATGCCCCTTTCGAAACGTTTTGACTTTTCTTTAAGACAAAGAACACATAGCCGACTTAACATTGCCAGCTCGTCACCACATCCATGACAAAAAGATATACTACCATGCTATGGTAATACATACGGGCCATATTATTGGGCTTGGACCCAACAAGTTGTACGGGTGGGACTTCGGAGGCGGTGGGTAGAAGAAGACAACAACGCGGATTCGACAGGCAGGCATCGATACGGAGGTTGTCCAGTACCGAGAGCACTGGCCCTGGTCCACCAGGATTCGAGAGGCAGGCATCGTTGCAAAGGCTCTCTAGTGGGAGTAGCTATGCAGGGAGTCTATTCTCTGGAACAACAACTTGGGATGCAAATTTCTCAAGTGGTGGTATCAAAGACTCCCATTTCTCCACAACCATGGAAGAGAAAGGGGATGAGGAAGTAGAGAGGAAAGATAGTTTGGCGAAAAGATTGCGGGAAAGCTATTGCCTGCAGCTTACTTTGGCTAAA
Organism: Linanthus parryae; assembly: GCA_023055425.1. Classification (NCBI taxonomy): domain Eukaryota; kingdom Viridiplantae; phylum Streptophyta; class Magnoliopsida; order Ericales; family Polemoniaceae; genus Linanthus; species Linanthus parryae. The sequence goes on from JALGPY010000006.1 coordinate 41,751,065, forward strand.
CGGTTATCCGAGCAAGCATCACTTACTAACAGTAATCCCCTCTTCTTGCCAGAGTGGGGTCTGGAGAGACTCGGCGTATCTCCAGACTCGGAGGCTGTTTCATTTAGACTTTGGGTAATCTCATTTTGCTTTATTGGTGTTAATTTTCAGTTAGTTAGTGGATGCTTGTCCTACACGGACAAGATCTCAGATGGGTTTTATAACATTTTGGGAATGAATCCTTATTTATGGGTAATGTGTAACGAATCTGAGGAAGGTAAACGGATACCGTCTGTGATGTCCCTTAAAGCTGTGGAACCAAGTGATACTTCCATGGAGGTTTTTCTTGTTGATAAATACGGTGATTCTCGTCTAAAGGAGTTAGAAGACAAAGCACACGAGCTTTATTTTGCTTCAGAGAATACCTTGGTATTAGTGGAAAAGCTTGGTAAACTTGTTGCTATATATATGGGGTAAATTTCAAAGTCATTGTTAGGTTCTTGATTGATGTTGTCTCCAGTCCTATCGCAATTTAGATAGGATTGGAGACAACATCAATCAATGATATCATCACAATACCCATCTAGCAGTAACCTAATTTCACAAACCCATTACCAAAACCACCAAAGATTAGAAATTTTGAGTAAAGAAAACCCTAATCCCACAACCCAATTTCCAAGAACCCCCAATTCAATACTCTAGCAATATAAACAAGAGTCTGATTTTCCAATTCTTTCCAGAAATCAATTTCATCATCACAATACCCATCTAGTTGTAACCTAATTTTCACAAACCCATTACCAAAACCACACAAGATTCAAACCCTAACCCCACAGCCCAATTCCAAAAACCCTCACCTTCTCCGTCGTGACATCGTCGAAAACAAACACCTGCCCGCGGAAGGACAAGGTCAGCTGGTTTGAACAGTCGCTACTCTGCATAGCCACATCGGAACCCCCATCAGCATACTCAGAATGTACAACATTCACATTCTCGATTCCCACGCCGTCGTCCATAGCCTCGTACCTAACCTGGTGGTGGTTCTCGCCGGAGTCTCCGCCGCCGGCCGGGTGGTGGTCTTCGACGTACTGGGTGGCGTCTTCCATTGTTTGATTATACATTGTCGTTGTGTTCGCTCTGTGATCGCCCCAAGAGAGACTGAAGCATCACAAAGCGTAGTCGCGGAGAAAAACCCTAATCTGCCAGATGGGTTCTGATCAGAGAGGTATTTATGGAATTGGGTTTTCTTGGAGAGAAAAAAAAAAGGAGAGGTTTTTGCGGTGGTGGCGATGTGGTGGTGTTGGGTTCCAGAGAGATTGGTGAGAGGGGGACACAGCAAAAGGCCGGGGGGGGGGGGGGTTGGATTGTGTGTTTAGGAGAAGGTAAGAGAATAGCCCTAGTGTAGGGATTATTTACATGTTTTACCACGGAAAAATAGGGTGTTGATTGGAATCTGTGAGGGTGTTTTTGGGGTTGAAGTGGTTGTACTACGAGTCCATTCGTAAAGTGGGCTTTTGTTGTGTTTGCAAGTACTCTTTTTTTTTTTTTTTTGAGAAATCGTTTCTTCTTGATCTCGTAACCTCATGCAGGGACTTCCAACGCTCTACCACTTGAGCTACCACCCTAGCTGCTTGGTTTTTCTTTTCAGGGTAGCACTTGGGTTGATTTTTTTTTTTTTTTTTTTTTTGAGAAGTCCAAATATTATAGATTTTTTTAGGAGAATATTTTCATTAAGAACGGGGAGTCGTGCCAGGGGAACAATGTTAAATACATTTTCAGCCCAATTGGGAGTAGTAGAATAATATGACATATTGTCCTCGATGTAGCCCTTTTTCGCGAAGATATGCGCTAACTGATTGTGCATCGTTCGAATCCAAGAAACCTCTATGATATCAAACGTTTTCATCAGCTTGAAGCTCTCTTTCAGAGTGTACCTCATGTCAGATATGGAGTTCGCAGCCTTCATGTTACCAGAGCTTCCATCCCGCAAGAGCTTCACCGTCGGTAAACAGTCAATTTCCAGCTCAATATGCAAGCAGTTAAGTTCTCGTGCCAACGGAGACCCATCTCCACTGCAGCTAGCTCAGCTAATAACGGTGATCTTAGTCGTGGGACACGACAATGACGACCGGCGATGAAGGAGTCGTAGAACTCCACCCGTTCTCGTAACCACAACGTGCTCGACCCATGGGGCGTCAACATTGAGCTTGACCCGACCCAAGGATGGCTTCGACCATTTGACAGCTACGGCATTTGAAGCCATAAAATCTTCACCAGACAATCCTTTCAATTTTGCTTCTCTAAACCAATCAAGATACCCAGTGGCCATTTTTGCAATTTCGCAGGGGGTTTCTTGATTCCCTTGAACCTCAAAATATTTCTCTACCGCCAAATAGCCAAAATTACACCTGCAAAACGTGCACAAACCATCTCTTCCTCGGTTGTCATCACGTTAACAATCCAATCCCGAATGCCTCCAATATTTTTAGTTAAGAATTCATAGCCCGTCGAATCTGTCTATATTTGCCAAGAAAATGAACAGTGCATGAAAATGTGGTCTTCGGTCTTCCGCTCTTCATCCTCACACAATTGACAGCAGCCATATATTTCCATCCATCTGTCCTTCATGTAGGGAAGAGTGCCAATTCTCCATGGAGGTTGAAGAATTTTCTTCAGAAATTTTAATCTCCAATTTTTTTGTAACTATTGCCTGTTCACACGACCCCTTGATGTTACGCATTTCCTTTGGACCTAAAAAGTTGTGCCTTATAACCTGTTGATACTGAGTATAAATCGTCATCCGAATGCAACCAAGAAACGTCACAAGTGCTTCTCCTAGTGACAATGGTGTTGTAATCCTGGGAACCCAGGTCACACCATGAATCCAACTTACAAAGTCGATAGAGGAGATGTGAATATATGCAAGATTTCAACAGACAATAATCTTTCAGATCCACTTACAAAGTCGCTTGTTCATCGAAAGCATGAAGGACACATTAGATCTATAGGCATAAGAGATGCACCAGATTGGCTCTAGTGCAAGTGGGAGACTGTTGGAGTAGATGCCGTAGAGGAAATATGTATTTAGTATGAACATTATTTTGGCTAGAAAATTCATTTATTTTTCATGGAGATATTTAATATAATTATGTCCGTAGATTGCAATTGTTGTTTATCTTAAATATATCTAGTCCATTATATTGATTAATAGGACGATCACTATAGACTAGTATGTGGGTAGATTGATATGGAGATATCAAGTCTAACACATGGGTATGCATTGGGAGTAATGGCATACTGGATTGATCCACAACGAGAAGGCTACATTAGATTATATCAACGTCACAGTGCTTCTCCTAGTGACAATGGTGTTGTAATCCTTAGACTTGAAGTCACTAGATACTCTAGTTGTGAAATATCATGTTTTGATATTATCAAACGTTGCACCGTAACTGGGTAACTATAAAGATAGTAATCACGCATGATGGGAAGCAAGCTGAGAGATGGTATATAGTGATGTAGATAGGATTTGTCCCTCCTACATAATGGGAGTAAATATCCACGGCCACTCGAGTTATGGAATGTCTGGTCAGACTCAGATAAATCAATATGAGATATTGATGTTATCTGCATGGATAAGCCTATTCCCAAGATCGAGAAACTATGGATTGGATATACGAGTGTGACAATTATGTCTCGTGTCCAATCCGGATATGGAGACAACGGGATACATATAACACGGTAATATTGGGCACATGGTTTGTCGGATCACTGACTTTTTTGTTAGTTGGGTGGCATAGATGTGTTGCTAGACACCGCTCTATGTTTGTAATTGTTACTACCAACTAAGTAGAAACCTATGGGGTCACACACTTTATGGATTAAACTGGATTTGGATATTAATTAGTTAGACTAACTAAACAAAAGGATCAAAACGCAACCACAAGCAAAGTTAGTAGGACTAATTTGCAAGGTGGACTAATTCGTGTATGGACAGGGATAGTATTGGGGGAAATGTGTATTTAATGAGGATCTATTAACTATATAAAGGGAGTCCTAGCTTATTATTTCACACAAGAGTCGTTATTGAGTGAAATAACAAAGCAAGGAGAGAGAGAGACAAAGCAGATGCTGAAGCCCCTACCCATCCGCCCCTCTTGTCGTCGGCCACCTAGTGGCGCGGCCCTGATTTGCTCCGTTTGCGTGATCCTTCAACCTTCTTCTTCTCATAGCTATCACTAAGACGTGAAGGGGATTCCAGCTTGCAATCCTAGGTGTGTATACTCGTAGACACGTGGACATCATTCTACGTTGTGAACAAACAACCAATTAAGGTACACAATTCGTTTACTTTCATCATGTTATGAATGCTTGCCTGCGATCCGTGGAGGGCTTTGATCAGGAATTTATTTATTGTTATTCCGCTGTGTTACCTTCATCAAAATCCTACACTGATAGTCGTCCCTCCTGCACTACAATAGTCAAACTTTTTGAGAGAGTTTCACTAACAAGTAGAAGTAAATAGGGTGACAAAGGGCACCCTTGCTGCAATCCCCTTTCATGGGTTATGGAACCATGAACTTCGCCATTGACTATGAGACTTTATGAGGTTGTGGAAATACATTTTAGCACCAGGTCAATCCACCTTAAGCCAAAAGCTCATCCTCTCATAACTACTCGCAGAAAATCCCACTCCCCCATGTCGTAAGCTCTTCTCATATCCGCTTTTAGAGCCAAGTAACTTGTCTTTCCTTTCTTCTTGTTTTCATCATAAGGAGAAGATCGAAATATGAGATGATATTATCGTGAATCAGCCTTCCAGGTACAAAGGCACTTTGGTTCTCAAAGATCAAAGAATCCAGGATCACTTTGAGTCTGTTCGCAATTTTCTTCGTAAACCTTACTGGTAGTAGACCAGATATCATGTTCAGTGTATGTATGTGTGCAAAATTTCAAGCTGATCCAAAGGAATCACACTTAACTGCTGTGAAGAGAATATTCAGACATCTAAATGGTACCAAAGACTTAGGGCTTTGGTATCCAAGACATTCTAACTTCTCTTTGCATGGATTTTCAGATGCTGACTTTGCAGGTTACAAAGTTGATAGAAAAAGCACTTCTGGAACTTGCCAATTTAGTGGATCATCTCTGATCAGTTGGCACTCCAAGAAATAGAACTCAGTTGCTCTATCAACAGTTGAAGCTGAATATATATATCTGCTGGTGCATGTTGTTCACAAGTATTATGGATTGCTCAACAATTAAGGGATCTTGGATTTGATTTCAGAAGTATTCCCATCAAGTGTGAAAACACTAGTGCAATATCTATTACAAAGAATCCAGTACAGCATTCAAGAACAAAGCATATTGATGTCATACATCATTTCATCAGAGATCATGCTGAAAAGGTGATATCGTTCTTGAATTTGTTTCTACTAACATGCCACTTGCAGATATCTTCACTGAACCATTGCCAGATGAAAGATTCTCAGCTCTAAGACTAAAATTAGGCATGCTAAATAAGGATGCATTGGTTTAGGGGGAGCATTAGGTAAGAAGGGTAAGTTATTATGTGTTTCAAAGGTTTGAACTGATTTTCAAAGCCTTGAAAATCTATTCAAAGCTTTGGTCTTATGTGTTTCAGCTTAGCATTTCAAGACCTTGAAACTATTTTCAAAGTCTTGAAAATAAGTCTGATAACTTATTAGTGAATAAATCTTGGATCATTCAGTATTGGGTGCTATCTTTGTAGATATTTGCTCAATATTGCCCCTACCTTTTTCAAAATTTATTTTCAGCCAAATATAGTATTAAATTATCTATTCCCAACGACTTCAAATATTTGAATCATTGTTGATCGCTACAGATCTTTTAAGATCAGAAAAATATTACAAATTCCTTTTCAAACATAAACTCTCTGAGTATTTATCTCCTTCTCCTCTCCTTCACTCCGTATCAAATCCACCTCTCTCTATTCTTCTCCCAAACCCTAATGAGAACTAGAAGGGCCTCAGTCAGAATCAAGATGGCCGGAGGATCAAAACCTAGATCTGAGAAGAAGAGAAAGATAGTAGTGGATGAAGTTCAATAGATTAGTGGAGACTCCAACTCTAGAACACCTAGTGCAGAGGCAGTTGCAGAGAAAGAGAAAGCCAAGAAGAAAGTCAATAAGGATGCAACTCCTTCCTCAGAAAAGAAGAAGAAGAAGAAGAAGAAGAAGAAGAAGAAGAAAGAGAAAGTTGTTGCATAGAAGCAACCAGAAACAGAGATCTCCAGCCCCAAGAATTTGAAGAAAAAGAAGGCAACTCAAGCTGAAAAGGGGAAAGGAAAGGTAACAAAGGAACAGCCAGTAGATAATGTGGAGAAAGCCTTGCAGATATACTCAAAGAGCACTGCTCCTGATGAACCTTGGTTCATCTCAAACACTTCAAAAGGTCATTGGTTGGATTGTTTTGCATCTAGGAAGATTTCTTTCTGCAGTTTGATCAGTATGCATATGTTGCTTGGAATGAATCTGAACTGTATCACTATGTTGAATAAAAGCTCTTTGTGGTTCATGCTAAACTCCCCTGAGCCAGCTTATCCTAGACTCACCAGATTCTTCTATCTCAACATGAAGCAACTTAAGAATTCTCCACACTTAGTTTTCAAGTCTTTAGTTCCTGGAGTTACAATGGAACTAGATAATGCTTAATTTGCATCTGTCCTAGCGTGTCCTAAGAAATATGACACACAGAACTACCCTCCCAAGAATGAAGCTTTGAAATTGGCAAGAGAAGATCTCTTTCTACCCAATGTTCCTGTCTCATCCAAACAGTTAACACACTCTGTGTTAAATGTTAAAGCCAAATTTATATTCACTGTATTGATGAGATGCATCTTTCCAAGGGAACATTCTAAGGAGTTAGTTACTGAGAGGGTGTTGTACATTATGTATTTGATTATTCATGGCTATGACATTGATCTGCAGAAACATGTAATGGAACACATGCTTTTCAGTCAAACAGATCATAGAAAGCACCATTTTCCTTATGCAAACGTCATCACTATGTTCTTACAACACTTTGAAATTCCTACTACTGGTGAAGAGTCTATCACTTCTGGGATTGGCATGCTGAATGTGAAGGCTTTTGAGAAGATTGGGGTAGTTAAGACCAAAGATAAGGTTTGGAAGTTGTATTCAGATTTGACTGAGGAAGATCTGAATGCAAAGAAATTCGTTAAGCCCAAGGCCTTGACTCCTACTTCAAGCCAGACATCTCAGCCTCCTGATTTGTCTTCAATTCTTCAGAGACTTGATGGTCTAGAGATGGACGATAGTGATATCAAAGAGCACCAGCATGGGTTTGAGACAGATCTCTCACAGGTCAAATACATAGATGAAACCATCTTTAGAAGCATGACTGTGTTTGATTTCCCTGAAGATGAATAAGGTGCCAAGAAAGGTGACTCTGACAAGAACTTGCCAAGTGAACATTCCAACCCGGAAGAGGCTGCTCCAGCCAAAGATAAAGGAAAACAGGTGGTAGTTGAACAAGCTGCTCGGGAAGGAGATGAAGTGGATAGCCCTGACTCAGATGATTTGCTGATAACTCTGAAGAAGAAGAAATCTCCAAAGACTGCGACTAAGGACAAGACTGAAGAAGTGACTGCTGCTGGTGAAAATGAAGAAGAACAAGATGAACATGATAAGACTGATGAAGATAGTGAGGAAGAAGAGGGAGATCGTGATGGAGATGAAGACCCAACCCCTTCTGCCTACTCTTTCTTTCACAATCTCTTTTTTTTAAGTTTATTTTCAAAACTTTCCAGACACTAATCCAACATCTTCTCATTCTTTTTTATGAAAGTCAAAAAGGGGGAAAAAAATCTTAGCTTGTTTTGATTTTGTTTGATGTTTAGATGACCTATCTTTTGGTCAGTTGGATTCAGTAGGATTTTCTGCAGCTTACTTGCAATTTTTGATTTTGCTCATTAATAAGTTGGATCTTTTGGAATTACTGTGTTATTATTAATTTGTGCTTATCATTATTTTTTGCAGATACTAAGAATCAAAACAGTTGAGGTTTTGTCTTTCATCAAGGGGGAGATTGTAAGGTCACAGGTTTCATGGACTTGAAATACTTAGGCCTTGAACCAGTTTTCAAAGCCTTGAATCAGGTTTCAGAGAGCTATTACAAGGCCTTGAACCAAGTTTTCAAAGCCTTGAAACTGTCTGACCTGCATGCATGCTCAGAGGGGGAGTTTCTCTAACTCTTTTGATTTAATTCCATCCCTCTCACCCATTTAATTAATGTGTTAATTTTTGATGATGAAAGACAGAATGTTTTGATATATCTAACTATTTTAATCCATTATTTTGACTCAGTTTTGCATGGAAATTTTATTCCCTAAATATGCAGGATTTGTTTCCTTAACTGGATTTTGCAGGAAAGGAAATCACTTAGTGAAGATCATCCTGTGATCAATCAGAAACTCATGACAGCTTCTCATAATGTTTAAAGACAATATCACAACAATATCTCTGAAGATTGTGATCAACTATCCGTTGGAGAAAGCTGTTAAGAGAGTCAAAGTTTGTTGCCTACAAAATAGGAAGTTGTTGCTGAAAATATGGGAAAATTGCAGAGCTTCAAACAGTATAAATGGAGCTCATTTTGAAGCAACACGATAAAGCACTCAACGGGCAAAAAGAGAGACACAATTCTGGATTGACAAGTATCAGAGAAGTTCATCACTTTCACAATCTAATTCACAGAAGTTCACTGCATTCCTCACTGCAGTTCTACATTCTAGTGTTCTTCTGTATTGTGCTTTATTGGTAGATCATTTGTGTAATACTTCTACATTTCATTCTCAAGCATTTTTCAAGGTGAACAATAGAGCATTCTTAGTTAATCAATTAGCTAGACCAGGTACTAGATAGGTTAGGGAGAACCACAAGCAGTAACAGAGTAAGGGAACTCTCTGTGCTTGAGATCTAGGGCTTAGCTTTTGATTAATAAGAATTTAGTTGAAAATCCTACAGGGAGAAGATCCCTGAGGTAGAGACGTAGGTCAAAGTGGACTGAATTCTATAAATCCTTTGTCTCTTGCATTTACAGTTCATTCACATTCACAGTTTTTTACAGCACTCAAACTTGTCTGTTTTTCAAGGGTTTGAAACTCTTTTCAAGGCCTTGAAAAAGACTTGTCTATTTTATTACTAAGTGTATCTCTTTTCAAAGGCTTGAATTTGTGTTCAAGGCCTTGAACTCCTTTTCACTTGAACTAAAACTCTTTTTCACCTCAAGTTTTGAAAAAAGTTGGCATACTCTATTCAACCTCCCCCCCCCTTCTAGAGTATATGTGCTGCATATCCATCTGCATACTCCCCTTTCACTAAATATGGTTGTTACGAATGTGGCACTGTATTGGGGAGCTCTTTACGATATGTACACTAAGAGTACATACTTACACTTATGTAATAAGATTTTGGCATTATTCTTATGTTAAATAAAATATCCTACACTTTGATATGACCATTTAATTGGTGATGTTATCTTGATTACAATATTCCAGAGTCGTATTACTTTATTTGTCATGTCATCGGCTCACTTGCTTCTTAATGCACCTACGAATATTGTTCTTACCGTAAACTCCAAAGAAATTATAGCCCTATAATGTGGTCAGAAGTCAACAAAACTGCTCTATAAGAACGTTTAACTCTATAGAAAAATAATTTGCGGGAGCTAAAGTCACGCAAACTGCATAGAAACAAGTCTCCCTCTTATCCTTGCTCAAACCTGTAGAAAGGTGCCCACAAATTTGGAACACCTTAAAGAATACAAAATCTTAAAATGCATTTCTTTTGTTGAAACTTATGCATGAAAAAACTTGCACTAATGACATACCAGCGAGCATGCCTCTAGGCCTACCAGGACTATGCAACATCAACCCCATTTTCTCCTCCACATTCAAGAATAAAACTGAGCACACCATACTCTGATCCCGTAGTTTGTAAAGGATGCTCCATAACATAGCCATCTTATCCATACAGATGATTTATTCTTATAGCATCGCTAAAGATATCATGTCATACAGCTGATGATGGAGCATTTCTTCAATGTTCTTCTTTGAATAAGTGAAAAGACTATGTTGGAAGATAAACTTGTTTAGACCATACAAATAATAAACCCAACTGGGTTTTGATTATTAGTAACCCAATTATACTGAATAATAGTGACAATTATGTTAGTAGTAGCTAAACCTTATTATTTAGTCAATTGTTTTTATAACTTAGTAGAGAATTTTAAAATGGAGTCTGTGTAGAAGATTGAGGAGAAACAAAATATTAAAATTTTATGGAAGAAGTTTGTGGAAGGAATTATACTAGGAATATTCTTTCATCACCCTCCCTCATATATACAGTTGTAATTCAACCACTTCGTACCAAGCAAAAAAATTATAGTTCTTCTTTCACTTGTTGTTTCATATTCCCTCTCTAGAATTTTCATCACTCTCCTCTTCCACTAAAATTTTCTCACTAATCTCATCCTCCATCCTACATAATATGTGTAAATGGATGTGAAGTTATATATACCATGAGTGGACGTCATACACTATATTTTGGGAATCTGACAGGCTCAAGACATGCCGATTTTCTATTTTGTTCAAAGTGGGTTCTAGGAATAAGGTGTTCCTATAGTCACCTGATGTGTTATTCCTTCTTAGCCATTTCCTTATACAAGTAAAATCTTCACCATGTTACTAGTAGAAAAGTACAATTCCATTAAAATAGAATGGATCTTAGTAATAGTATTGTTTAATATGAATGGACAATTTTGTCGCGCTTTATCGGTTTCATCTTCTCTGTAATTGCTTATTTCTCTCTTTTGAGGTGTCATTCCCTATATCAATTTTAAAATGTCAATCTATGCCCTCAATATATCTTTGCGGTCAAGGGTTTCATATTTAGGGGCTGCATGATGGCTCATGATAAACTGAATATTTTTAGCAAATGGGCCACTATTGGGTATCAAACACCGCAATTTAGCAACCTGCAAATAACTCTTATTAAAGGGAATCATCGAGTATTGATGAGCACTGAAAAAAATATCTATTGAGCATTGGGACTGATCTCTAAACTAATTTGATTTTGTAATTTTCGATTCTTCTGAATGTTGTACTTTATACCCATCATTGGTTTCGAACTTCAGAAACTCTCTCACCTTGTCATATCATCTTCAAACTCGTAACCAGACTCCGTCTCCTAATTAATGTTGTTGTATTTGAAATATGCCCTTAAGAATAGTGAAGGATCATTTGCTCTGAGCCATGAATGTTTCCGCACAAACTCATTTCCATGCTTAATAACTAGTATTTTACTTTAATGTTTCATGTATCTCTCTAGTGAGCTTCAGATTCTACATTTTAAATCTCTTGCGGAATGCAGTTTCATGTATCTCTGGTGAATTCATATTATACACTTGAATCTCTGGTGAGATACATGAGTTTCTTATCAGTTTCATGTATCTCTCTCGTGCTGAGTTCTCATTTTTAACAATTATCATCTGTGTGCTAAGGCTGCTATTCTTTTGCTTGAGAGTTAGAAGTTATGGTTGTAACTCCCTCGGTTGTATGGTTGTTTGGCATTTTCAATGAAATATGTTGCTTTGTTGTTAAAATTTCTTCTAATTGTGCGTGAGTTATTGTTATTTTACTTGTAATTTAACTCTGCTTTGAATTTTGTTGCTGCAAGAGGTTTTAGATTGATTGACGAGCAGAAGCTAGATCCACTAAAGGAGCTCGTTGATTTCAATTTATCATATCGCAATTTAAATTTACTTGATTTGGATTAGTCATTTTATTTGTTGTTACTTGATTTGTCGTTGAACTTGTAATAATTATTGGATTTTATAGTGAGTTACAAACTTGTAGTATGATATCGTATTACAAAAAAAAATAGTTCAAGTAGTTTGTTTCACTTCATAGATTAAAGCTTTAAGCGGGTTTTGATAGGACACGGTATGTTGTGGGCTGCATCGGCATGCTATTGACTGGGTGCGGGTAGAGTAGCTTGCAGAGTGGGCCTCAATATCGGCTGAAAAATTGTTGGGTACTATGGCAAGTCGGGGCGGATTTAGTAAAATTTGCATCGACCCGGCCCGGTTTCCATCCCTAGATTTGTATACATGATGCTATAATAAACATAATACTAAATTGCACTTTCTCTGTTTCGCAAAGAACATATCTATGTTGACTTTTTACACTATTCACGGTCACTTTGACCTAGTTATTTTATTAGTAAGACAATGTAATGTTTTGATAATCTTTTCATGGTGCTTAAAAGTTCTTAACACCATAAGCAGATTATCGAAAAATTATATCGTTTTACTTATCCAAATTACCGGGTCACTTTGATCCGATTTCAGATGAAATAGTCAAATTGAGACTTGATGATAATTTTTCTTAAAATTTTATTGATTTAGTGGTTCATAGAAAGTTTATTATGAAATCGACCAACACCGGGATTCCAAAACGATTAGAGAAAGACTACACAAGCATAACTTTTCTTACAACAACTTTTAACACTAAATAATTAAAATTCAAATTCAAAATCTCAATTTATATGTCCTTACCCATGGCCGGCCCAATCCAAGACGCCTGCCTTAGGCCCTCGGGTCGGCATGCCCCGTGTTTTATAATTGTTTTTTTTTTTTAAGTTATCGTTTAGTTATTATAGATTTTGTTGTATTATTAAAAGAAATTGCATGTTAGTTTAATGGTAAGTTTTATTTTCCCCAAAAACCCCAAATTCGAATCTTTGTTGATGATATTTTAATTTTACTTATCAAAAAGTTATAAGTTCACCGAACGTCAATTAAAGTTAACATAATATCTAAGTGTCAAAAGTCATAAATCTCTTTTTCTAAAATAGAATATTTTACGTGTACATTTTTCTTTTGATTGGAGACCTCAAATTTATTACTTGCTTTAGGCCGTTTCTTTGGTTGGCCCTGTCCACACCGAACCCGACTAATCGGTTGGCTTCAACTTATAATCCAAAAATAATTTACAAGTTTCTTATAATTCATACCAAACTCACCCATACATTTTAAAAGACTCCGCATGACCCTTAAAACTTGTCGTAGAAAGCCATTTTCGTAAATGAAACATTGTATCATCAGATTAGGCTCCGTTTGGTTGGTGGTAAAACTATTTTCTCTATTTTGGTGCTTGGTTCGCCATTTATTTTATAAATGTTCTCCATCGTAAAAAAAATTCACTCAAACGATGTAAAATGATTTACACGTGGAGAGTGAAGGAGCATGACAACAACTACCTCAACCGCCAAGAACCACCATTGTCGCCACCCACCTCCACCGCCAGTGTTGTCACCGCCCACTGCCACCACCACCAACTAATTAATTCATTGATACATGTATCTTTTTTTTATAGAATCTAATGCACAAGTAAAATGTTTTTCAGTGTGAACCAAACAAGAGAAGATAATTGCAGATAATTTTCTTTCACAAACATACTTTACGCGTAGAATATTTTCTTTGTAAAACATTATACTGCCAACCAAACGGAGCCTTCGCAACTAGAACTTTTCATTTTTATTTGGCGTACGCTCAATGCCATAAAATGTTCAAGGTTCTTGGTGATTTTCGTACATACATGATATTATCTCTCTAGTTTTTCATCCAAACAATGAGGGTCAATTACATATTGAGCACTTTCAGTATGGGGTAATAATTCACTTACCACCTCAGTTTTGAAATTATCATGTTGCCACCTTCAATTATTGATTGCAAAACTGCTCTCTTCATAGATTTCTCTATCTTGATTTCTTTATTTCCGATCATCTTTTAGTTCTTTCTCTGCTTTGGAGGTTATTAGAAGGTGCAACATATACAATTTTCATCTTTTCAAGCAGTTTCGAGTGGTTTCAATCCCCGGGCCATGCCAAAGGTCTGGTTGAGGGGTTTCGTGAAGCTGTTTTTACATCATTGCATTGGTCGCTTAGGCTTCTGTCATTTCTTTTCACACGACATAGGGAAACGCTTCTCAGCTTTTCTTATTTCATCATTGTTTACGATTTGTATCTGCGCGAGATATCGCACTTGGGTTTGATTGGTCTTACGGTATCTCTGGTTTTGCATGGCTTAACTCAACACTCAAGTTAACTACGAGTTTAAGCCTGGTTAGCTCATATTGATTGCACCATAAGCTAGGGTTAGGTTAGGTCTTTGCATGCCGCGAGTCTGGACCAATTGTATGCGTTATAGGCTCTAGGTTAGATAGGTCGTTGCCGTGTTCTCCATTAGGGTTTCGTACTCTCTCTTCTTCCTCTCTCTATTCCTATATTATTACTAATTCTCTCTTCTTCATTTTCTTACTTGTTCAAATATGAATTTAGGAAATCCCGATTCTGATTCCAGATTAGATTACCACGTCTTTAACCCCAACTTTGTCCAGCTTCCTTGATAGGGACCAACCATGTTTTTTAATCTTGTGATGGTTACGGCTCTTAGAAACCTTTGGTCTAACACCTTCGTCGGGAAGTTCATTGATGGCCATCCCTTCCCTTTGTCTGTTGTGCAAGACGAGGTGCATGCACATTGGGGAACTCTTAATCGTAGGGTTTTGATGCAGGTTACGCAGCGGAATAAAGAAAATTATCTTGCTCAAATCGCTCCAAGGATCACAGGCAAGCAATCATAACATGATGAAAGTAGAAAACTGTATACTTTAGTTTGTGAGATAACTATGAAGAATTGTGTCTACGCCTCTATGGTATCCACACCTTTGGATCACAGATGGAATCATTCTCCACGTGTGCTGCTAGCAATGGAAGAAGGAGGAAGAATCACGCGAACCGGAGCACGACAGTTGTAACAGTTGCCCAAGAGGCAATCTTATTAAGTATGGACATTGTTTTTTCTTAGAATAATCATTGCATTTTTATAGAGATATTTAATATAATGAAGTCCTTAGATTGCAAATGTGTTGTTTATCTTAAATATCCCTAGTCCATTATATTGATTAGCGGGACAATCAACTATAGACTAGTATGTGGGTAGATTGATATGGAGATATGAAGTCTAGCACATGGGTATGCATTAGGGGTAATGGCATGCTGGATTGACCCACAACAATAAGGCTACATACAAGTTATGTAAAGTCAAAAGTGCTTCTCGTAGAGACAATGGTATTGTGGTCCTTAGACTTGAAGTCACTAGATACTCTAGTTGTGAAATATCATGCTTTGATATTATCAAATGTTGCGCCTTAACCGGGTAACTATAAAGGTAGTTATCAGGCATGATAGGAAACAAGCTTAGAGATGGTAGTGATGTAGAGAGGATTTGTCCCTCCCACATAACGGGAGCGAATATCCGCAACCACTCGAGGGGTAGTGCTTATAAAATGTCTGGCCAGACTCAGATAAATCAATATAGGATATTGCTGTTATCTGCATGGATAAGGCTATTCCCAGAATTTAGAAACTATGGATTGGATATACGAGTGTGACTTGTGTGTCTCGTGTCCAATTCGGGTATGGAGACAAAGGGATAAGACAATGCGGTAACATTGATCACAAGGTTTGTCGGATTACTGACTATTTCTATTAGGTGGGTGGCATAAATGTCTTGCTAGAGGCCGCTCTATGTTAGTATTGTTACTACCAACTAAGTAGAAAAATATGGGTTCACACTCCATATGGATTTAACCGGACTTGAGAATTTAATTAAATAGAATGATCAATACACAACTACTTGCAAACTTAATGAGACTAATTTTCAAGGTGGGCTAATCCATGTAAGGACATGATTAGTAGAGGGGCTAACATGTAGTCAACAAGGAGTTGTTAGACTATATAAAGATCACTCCTAACTTATTTCTCACAAGTTGTGTAATAATTGTTATCACACAAAAGAGAGAGAACAAATCAAGGAGAGAGCCAACAATGAGGGCCGAACCCGACCCCCCATCAGCCCCTCCTCGCCGTCGGCCAAAGAGGTGTGGCCTCTTTTGGTCTCGTTTTGCGTGATCTTCTTCTTCCTCCTTCTTCCATAGCTAGCAAAAAGGTGTTGAAGGATCCGGAGATCAATCGTAGGAGTGGAATTTGATTTTGGAATTTGATCAAGGTCACAAACTAAGGTTCTTGCTGTTCTCATCCTTTACCATCGTTATGACTAGTCCTGTGATCCTTGGAGGGTATTGAACGGAATTTCATTTTGTTATTCTGCTGCGTAATTTGTATCAAAACTCTACAGTGGTATCAGAGCCACAGGTCACAGAGCATAACATGGTTTATGTGTTACGTTTATGTCAATTTTACACCTTAATTATTAATTATCGCGTAAAACTAAAATTGGCATAAAGATGCAATTTGAATATGATTAAAACAAGAATGAGCTAATTTCATATATGATAAAAAGATTAGTGAATTTGGATCACATATGATGTAAAATTTTGGATCTAGAAAACTAGGGTTTAGACACAAATTAGGAAAAAGGGTTTTTTTTTTTTTTTTTTTTTTTTTGGAAACAAGGCAAACTTGGGAAGGACGGAAGGATGGAAGGAAACAAGCTAGGGTCGAAGCCCTAGCTCCTCGCCCCCCCCCCACTTTGGGCGACAAGGAATCACGGCCACTGGCCGTGCCGCCTTAGCGTGCGCCGGCTAGCCCAAGGCCCTTTGTGGCGGTCCATTAGGGGTTCGGCCAAAGTGTTGGTGGGCCCTCTTGGACCGTTTTGACCCTAGTACATCCAAAATCAATTAAAATTGACCAAGCGCGTTAAAATTGAATTTTAACTGTATCATATGCTTTTGCATGGTGATTGGATATGGCCTTGGATGTGGATATTGTGAATGTTTATTTGTGTGGTTTGGTTTTATTGTAATAATTAATTTATTAGGTTTTACGACCTGCGAGCCAGTCTTCTCCTCAACTTGTGAGGTCTATCTATTTAGTATAAATTCTAGCTAGTATTAGATATAGTAGATGATAGTTAAGACTTGGAGAAGAAGCCTAAAGAATTGAAGGAACCACAAGATAGCGACATTCCACAAAATAAAAGAGCATGGACTAAAAGACGGAGGCACATGGAGATGAGTTTTCTATTTTTTTTAGGGCTTATAGATATTCTCATTGGCTTGGAAATATCTTAGTTTAGGAGGCCATATCCACATCACGTTTATTATTGTTTGTGGTTGTTAAATTATTGTATTGTTATTTATTGTTTGGACTTATATGGGTGATGATAGCAAGATGAAATATATAAGCTTATTCATTAGATGTGCTAGCGATAGTCTCGAAGTTTCGAGCTCGATTTGGGTCGCAATCCATAACACTTGTGAGCAACATGCTCCTGCAGCTATATATTCAGCTTCAGCTGTTGATAGAGCAACTGAATTCTGTTTCTTGGAATGCCAACTGATCAATAATGATCTGATGAATTGGCAAGTTCCTAAAGTACTTTTCCTATCCACCTTGTAACCTGAAAAGTCAGCATCTGTAAATCCATGTAAAGAGAAGTTAGAATTTCTTGGATACCAAAGCCCTAAGTCTTTGGTACCATTGAGATATCTGAATATTCTCTTCACGGCAGTCAAGTATGATTCTTTTGGATCAGCTTGAAATCTAGCACACATACACACACTAAACATAATATTTGGTCTGCTTTCTGTCAGATAGAGTAATGATCCAATCATGCCTCTATACTCTTTTACATTGACACTCTTACCAAATTCATCCTTGTCTAAGGATAGTTTAGAGCTGATAGGAGTCTTGGCTTCCTTACATTGAGCCATGCTATATTTATTTAGTAAGTCTCTTGTGTACTTGCTTTGATGCAGAAAGATTCCCTTCTTCAATTGATGCATTTGAAGTCCAAGGAAGAAGTTCAACTCTCCCATCATGCTCATCTCAAATTCCCTGCTCGTAAGACTTGAGAATTCTCTGCACAATTGATCATTAGTAGCTCCAAACAATATATTATCAACATATATCTGAACTACAAATAAATCTTTCTCATGAGTCTTGATGAAAAGAGTCTTGTCTACTAAACCTCATTTGAAATCATTTTCAAGTAAAAACTTTGACAATATTTCATACCAAGCCCTCGGGGCTTGTTTCAAACCATAAAGAGCTTTGCAAGTTTGTAAACATGATCTGGAAACTTGTCATTTTCAGAACCAGGTGGTTGTGCAACATAAACTTCTTCTTGCAAATAGCCATTCAAGAAAGCACACTTCACATCCATTTGAAACAGTTTCATGTTCTTGTAAGTTGCAAATGCAAGCAAAATTCTAATTGCTTCTAACCTGGCAACTGGAGAAAAAGTTTCCTCATAATCAATACCTTCTTCTTGATTGTAACCTTGAGCAACTAACCTTGCTTTGTTTCTGATCACATTGCCACTTTCATCCAACTTGTTTCTGAATACCCATCTGGTACCAATGACAGACTGGTTTGAAGGTGCAGGAACCAGGTTCCAAACCTTATTCCTTTCAAACTCATTGATTTCACTTTGCATAGCAATGATCCAGTCTGCTTCTTGTAAAGCTTCTTTCACAGTTTTTCGTTCTACAAGAGAAATAAAAGCATTAAAAGCACATAATTTCTTCAACTGTGATCTAGTTTTTGTACCAGTGGTTGGATTAGATATGATATTATCAGCTGGATGGGATGAGAGATATTTGAATCTCTTTCTTGGAGACAATGATTCAGGTTCTCCATAGATCTTCTCTGGTCTTGAAGTAGTGGCTTTGTCACTTGAATCCTTCTGATCATCTTTTTCAAGGCTTTGAGCTTTACTTTCAAGGCCTTGAGCACCATTTTCAAGGTCTTGAAAATGTCTTCTATTCTCTTCTGAGCCTTTTTTGAATCCTAGTGGATTCTCAGTCTCTTCCTCTGATTCGGCTTGTTCAAATTCAAGTCTGCAAAACTTTCACTCAAAGAACCATCATAGCTTTCATCAAAAATAACATGAATGCTCTCTTCAACCAGTTTGGTTCTTTTATTGTAAACTCTATAAGCTTTGCTATTCAGAGAGTAACCAAGAAATATACCTTCATCACTTCTTGCATCAAACTTACCAAGATTGTCTTTTCCATTGTTATGGATAAATCAAGTACATCCAAAGGGTCTGAAGTAAGAAATGTTTGGCTTCCTCCCTTTGAATAGTTCATAGGGGGTCTTCTTCAGAACAGGTATGATCAAGCACGTGTTCAAAATATAGTTTGCTGTATTCACAGCTTCTGCCCAATAATGTTTTGGCAGCTTGTTCTCAAGAAGCATTGTTCTTGACATATCTTCAAGAGTCCTGTTCTTTCTTTCAACAACACCATTCTGTTGAGGAGTTCTTGGAGCAGAAAAGTTGTGAGTAACACCATTCTTATCACAGAATAAATCACATTCTAATTGATGAAATTCTCTACCATGATCACTTCTGATTGAAGCTACAGGTAGGTTTTTCAAGTTTCGAAGTTCTCTGCAAAGATTTGGAAATTCAGAGAGTGCTTCAGATTTTTCTTTGAGAAACATAACCCATGTATATCTAAAAAAATTATCTACTCAACTAGCATATACCTTTTACCTTTTGGAGTAGGAGTCCTTATAGGACCACAGAGATCCATATGAAGTAATTCAATGGGTCTAGTTGTACTTACAAACTTCTTTGGCTTGAAGGAGCTTCTGGTCTGTTTGCCTTGTGCACAGGCTTTGCACATTTCATCTTCTTTGAACTTGATGGATGGCAATCCTCTTACCAAGTCTTTGGAAATCAACTTGTTCAAAGGGTGCACACTGATATGACCAAGTTTCCTGTGCCAAATCTTTGAATCCTCTTTCAAGGCCTTGAGACACTTCAAACTCTCACCTGCAAATTTGTTAGCCTGAAAAGTATAAACATTGTTTGATCTAGAGGCTGTGAGAATGCAATCTCCTAATTTCTCATTTTGCACCACACACTTCTATTTATCAAAAATAACGTTTTTGCCATTATCACAAAGCTAAGATACACTAAGCAAGTTAAATTTCAAAGCTTCAACATGATATACATCAGAAATAGAGTTTCAGAATTTGTACCAACTTTTCCAATACCAAGTATATTGCATTTGCCTTTGTCACCAAGTGTTATTGAACCTTCTGATTGCTCCTTTAATTCTGAGAAAAGAGATCTCTTTCCACTCATATGTCTTGAGCAACCATTGTCCATGAACCACTTCTGTTCTTTGACATTGGTGACAACCTGCAATCACCAATCACTGCCTTACCCAGCTGTTAGACCAAGTGTGGAATTTGGATTCATATTCAGGATCAACAATGTTAGGTGGTCTAACCCCTTTAGGAACCCAAATCTGCTTAACTTGTCCTTTGAGTTGAAAAGGAAAAGTGTTCCTCATTATGTGAGGGTCTCTTCTTCTAAAAGGACAAGTCATCTTAACATGACCAGTTTTGCAACAGTAATGACATGTAGGAGAAGTTTTGTTTCCAGATTTAACAAATCTGGTAGTGTTTCTTCTTGGAAAGTTTGGATTGAATCCAATACCAGCTTTGTGAACAGACTGTGAACTTCCTCCAAGAATCAAGTTCAACTTATGTTCTGATCCAGCAAGCTTGACTTTGACCAATTTAGATTCTTGAAGTTTCTCAGTAAGAGTAATCTTTTGTTTCTCTAATATATCAACCTGATGTCTTAGATTAACAAGGCTGTCACTCACTGAGGAGTTTTCAGTGACTACTTCCTTGACTTGTGTTTTCAAGGCTTTGAAACTGGTTTTCAAGGCCTTGAAATCACTATCAGTTTTCTTCTGAGAGATTTCAAGATTATGATTTAGGCAAACAAGTTGTAAGTTTTCTTTTGCTTGCTCATGAAATTTTTCTTTCAAAAGTCTGATCTCTTTCAGATAATCTTCCTCATTTAAAAGCATTGTTCTGAGATATTCTGAAAGAGCTTCTTTTGGTTTTGAAATTAGACAATTCACCATTACCTCAATGTTCTTTTCAGAACTTTCATCATGCTTGGCCATGAAGCATAGATTGGCATGTTCTTCCTCAAATTCAGATTCACTAGAGCTGTTTGAATCACTCCATGAAGCTATCATGACTTTCTTTCTTCTGTCATGGTATTTCTTTTGAAAGCTCTTGCTTTTCTTGTGTGGACAATCTCTTATCAAGTGTCCTGCATCACCACATTCAAAGCAGTTCATCACTTTTAATTTGTTTTGTGAGGAGGACTTACCTTTGTAGTCCTTGCTGCTGGATGATCTATGCTTTTCTCTGTTGAAATTTTTGTTTCCAAAGTTATTCTTCATTTTGAGAATCTTTGTCAAGGCTTTGGAAATTAAGGCAATTGGATCTTCATCATCACCATCCTCAGTTTCAAGGCTTTGTGTTCTCTCATTCTCTTTGGCTTTGAGGGCTAAGTTCTTGACACCATCTGGGAGTTCTCCATCAACTTCATTCATAGATATCTCATGTAAAAGGAGATTCCCTTGTAGGTCATTGTAGATAGTGCTTTCTAGATAGACAGATCACAGCCACGTGGCAATCATCTAGCACACCTAGCTGTGCTCCACACACACTGGATCACCACCCGCGCTGATCCATGTGGGGGCTACGAGACAGAGCCCTCGCATACCACCACACGGGACTTGTAGGGACTTAGTGGTTTGGAGGCTAGAGTAAGTCCTGTCGCGCGCGAGCGACAACCAAGCCCGCGCGCGACCCTTGGTAACTGCTTTGAGAGATTTATGGCACGATCTCCCTAGACCCGGTCAACCTCATAACGGTTCCGGTATACGCGGACGAAGTGCGTAACAGTCCCTATATATGCGGACGAACGTGCCGTTGTGGTTAAGGTAATTAAGCCGCCATTAAAGGGCGCATTAACCCACTACAACGGTCATATTCTCCACCATATATACGATCGTTAACCCTTCATTACAGAGGAAGAATCACCTGAACTACGCGGAGGCTCTACCAAAACTCTGTCTCTCTCTCATACAGTTATCATTGTCTTACTCTCTCCCTACACACAACCCTACTCTTCCTGTGTTTCCTATCCCCTGTTCTTGGTGTACGTTGAATATCCCTAAAAGGATTCTCCCGTACACAGTCATCAAGTTGTAAAGTTGAGAGATTCTGAGCTTCTTCAATGGCTGTGGTCTTTGGTTCCCATTTTGCTTTTGGAAGACTTCTGAGAATCTTCCTCACCGTTTCTTCATTAGAAAAATGTTTTCCCAATGGGTCAAGGTTGTTAACAATATCAATGAATCTCTTGAGCATGTCTCTGATGGACTCATCCGCATTCATCCTGAACAACTCATATTGTCTGAGATAAATGTTGATCTTGGTTTGCTTGAATTGACTTGTTCCTTCAAAGGTAACCACAAGTTTATCCCAAATTTCTTTAGCAGTTGTGCATCCTGAAATCCTGTTGAATTCATTTGTACTCAAAGCACAATACAAAATGTTAATAGCCTTCTAGTTCTTAGAAAATTTCTCTAATTAAGAAGAGGAGAGTGAGTCTTCTATTTTGGGAGTTTTGATCCCATCTTTCTCTGTGTAGAAAGTATGAGGTCCATTTTGGAATAATGGTTCAAAGCTCTAGATCTTGATCAATAATGAAAATTTTCATAAGAGCTTTCCAGTGAGCAAAATTTTCTCCACAGAATAGAGGAGGTCTGTTAGCAGCTCTTCCCTGTGAGAAACCACCATCACCTGCAGTACTCATGATCACCAGATGGTTAAATCTTATACATGTTGGGTTTTTATTCATGGATGCGCAACAGAAACAAAATTAACCATGCAAAACCCTCCAAGGATCACAAGTCAAGAGACATAACGATGGTAAAGGAAGAAATCAATAACACAACTTAGGGTTCTCCTTTGATGACTTCAAACGCGAATTGTGTCACGTTCTCTATGGTTGATCCACACCTAGAGTTGATCCTATATCTCCCAAGTCCTTGGTGCTAGCCCGGAAAGAGGAAGAGGAAGAAAGATCACGCAAAACGAGACAAAAAATGGGGGTCTCGGCCTCCTTGTGGCCGACAGGACGGGCGGCGGGCTAGGGGGCGTTCGGCTCCTCTAGCTTGTTGCTCTCTCTCATTTTTGTTCTCTCCCACTCTTGTTATGTTCAATTATGAGCATAAGTTGTGGGAAGGACGGAAGGAAGGTCCTTTATATAGTCCAACAACTCCTTGCCAACTAGCTAAAGGACTTGTTCTAGTCCTACTAGAATTCAATTTAGTCCCTTCCTTGCAAATTAGTCCCTACTAAGTTTGCAAGGTTTTGCAAAGTGATCCTTCATATTAATTAATCCAATTAATTAATTCCCAAATCTAGTTCAAATCTATATAGCGTGTGACCCCATAGGTTCTATCTAGTTGGTAGCAACTATTTGCTAATATGGAACGGTTTCTAGCAAAACATCCATTCTAGCCAACTAATAGAATAGTCATCTTGACAACCTTTGTACAAGTAATTGTCTCATCCCTTTGTCTCTATATCCGGATTGAACACGAGACATACAAGTCACACTCGTATATTCAATCCATAGTTTCTCGATCCATGGGAATAGCCTTATTCGTGCAAATAACATCAATATCCCATATTGATTTATTTGAGTCGGGCCAGACATTCTATAAGCACTATCCCTCGAGTGGCCTAGGATATTTTCTCTCGTTATGTGGGAGGGACAAATTCTATCTACGTCCACTACGATCTCTAAGCTTGCTTCTTATTGTATCCAGTACATGCCTTTATAACTACCCAGTTACGGTGTAGCGTTTGACGCTACCAAAATCACAATAATCCACAACTAGAATATCTAGTGACTTCAAGTCTAAGGATGACAATACCATTGCACCGCGAGAAGCGCTTGTGACTCAGCATAACGTGTATGTAGCCTTCTCGGAGATGGGTCAATCCAGTGCAACATTACCCCTAATGCACACCTATGTGTTGGATCGTGATATCTCCATATCAATCCAACCCCATACTGGTCTATAGATGATTGTCCCATTAATCATTATACTGGACTAGGGATATTTAAGATAAACAAAACAATTGTAAATTTAAGGACTTCATTATATTAAATATCCAATAAATAATAAATGAATTTCTAGCCACAAATAAATTCATACTAAACTAGATTGCCTCTAGGGAATCTATTCCAACAGTCTCCCACTTGCACTAGAGCCAATCTGGCGCATCCCGTATGCCCATACTCCTAGTGTGCCCTTCATGCTTCCACTGCGTGAGCGGCTTTGTAAGCGGGTTTGACAGATTCTCATCTAGAGGAATCTTGCATATCCGAACGTCTCCTGTATCGATAATATCTCGAATCAGATGAAACTTCATGAGTACGTGCTTGGACTTCTGGTGCGATCTGGGTTCCTTCGATTGCGCGATCGCCCCAGTGTTGTCACAGTACAACTCAACTGGATCCGCAATGCTAGGGACCACATCAAGTTCAGAAACAAACTTTCTGATCCAAACAGCTTCCATTGTTGCGCCACTTGCAGCAATGTACTCAGCCTCTGTTGTAGAATCAGCTACCGTCTCTTGCTTGGAACTCTTCCAGCTCACCGCTGCTCCATTCAGGCAAAACACATATCCCGACTGTGATCTAAAGTCATCTCTGTCAGTTTGGAAGCTTGCATCAGTGTAACCCCTTACACGCAATTCTTCCTCACCGCCAAATATCAAGAAAGCATCCTTAGTTATTCTCAAGTACTTTAGGATATTCTTGACTGCAATCTTGTGACTCTCACCCGGATTGGATTGGTATCTGCTTGTCACACTCAAGGCATATGACACATCTGGTCTAGTACATAAAATGGCGTACATGATAGATCCTATGGCCGAGTCATAGGGTATTCTACTCATGCGTTCCTTCTCAATCTCATTGGAAGGACAACCACTCTTTGAAAGAGTGATTCCATGTGACATGGGCAAGAATCCCTTCTTGGAATCTTACATGTTGAACCGTTTAAACACCTTGTAAATATATATACTTTGACTTAGGCCTAGAAACCTTTTAGATCTATCTCTATAGATCTTTATATCGAGTATATAGGCTGCTTCCCCTAAGTCCTTCATTGAAAAACACTTCCCTAGCCAATCTTTAACAGATTGCAGCATGGGAACGTCATTTCCAATGAGTAGTATGTCATCCACATACAAGACGAGAAAAGCTACAGAGCTCCCACTAACCTTCTTGTAGACACAAGACTCATTTTCATTTCTGATGAAGCCAAACTCTTTGACTACTTCATCAAAACGTCGATTCCAACTCCTAGAAGATTGCTTCAATCCATAAATGGATCGTTGCAGCTTACAGACTTTGTTGGCTTGCTTTGGATCCTCAAAACCCTCCGGCTGTATCATATACACGTCCTCGAGGAGATTCCCATAAAGGAATGCTGTTTTAACATCCATCTGCCAAATCTCATAGTCATGGTATGCTGCAATTGCAAGTAGGATTCGGATGGATTTGGTCATAGCGACTGGTGAAAAGGTTTCATCATAGTCAATACCATGAATCTGTCTGAATCCTTTAGCCACCAATCGGCCCTTATAGGTAATCACATTACCATCCATGTCGATCTTCTTCTTGAAGACCCACTTGCACCCTATGGGGCGCGCCCCTTCGGGTGGTTCCACCAAAGTCCATACTTTGTTGGTATACATGGATTCCATCTCGGATCTCATGGCTTCTAGCCACTTCTGAGAGTCTGGGCCATTTATGGCCTCCTCATAGGTAGTAGGCTCATCATCTATGAGCATCGTGTCACCGGAATCAGTCACGAGAAGTCCATACCTCTCGGGTTCCTGGCGCACTCTACTAGATCTACGAAGCTCTTGTGTTACCTAAACAGGTTGCTCCACAACTGCTTGTGGTTCCTGTTCATGTTCCATTATCGGTTCAGTGATTTGTGGTTCTTGAACCTCTTCAAGTTCTACAGTCCTCCCACTTGCTTCTTTAGAGACAAAATCTCTTTCTTAAAACACGCCGGTCCGAGCAACAAACACTTTGTTCTCGGTTGGATTGTAGAAGTAGTAACCCTTAGTTTCCTTAGGGTACCCCACAAACTTACACTCATCCGATTTTGGCCCTAGCTTGTCGGATTGTAAACGTTTTACATAGACATCGCAGCCCCAAATCCTCATGAACGACAGTGTGGGACGCCTCCCACTCCACATCCCATATGGCGTCTTCATGACTGATTTAGATGGAACACGGTTAATGGTGAAAGCTGCACTTAATAGAGCGTAGCCCCAAAATGATAATGGAAGATCAGTTTGACACATCATAGATCGAACCATATCTAATAGGGTTCGATTTCTCCTCTCGGACACGCCATTCCATTGTGGCGTTCCGGGTAGAGTGAGTTGGGACACGGTCCCACACTCAAACTCTTGGCTTAAGTATTCTCTTCCACGATCTGATCGTAGAGCCTTGATACTTTTGCCAAGTTGCTTCTCTACTTCATTCTTGAATTCTTTGAACACTTCAAATGATTCGGATTTTG
This sequence comes from Linanthus parryae, assembly GCA_023055425.1. Taxonomy (NCBI): domain Eukaryota; kingdom Viridiplantae; phylum Streptophyta; class Magnoliopsida; order Ericales; family Polemoniaceae; genus Linanthus; species Linanthus parryae. Next base: position 41,777,579 of record JALGPY010000006.1, read on the forward strand.
CCCTCATGAGGTACACAAATCCATATCTACTGTAATCATCAGTAAATGTAATGAAGTAGACATAACCACCCCTAGAAGGCCTGACAAATGGCCCACACACATCAGTATGTATGAGCGCCAATTGCTCACTAGTCCTCTCACCTTTCTTATTGAAAGGGGACTTTGTCATTTTTCCCAATAAACAAGCCTCACATGTCTCATATGATTCAAAATCAAATGAGTCTAGTAATCCATCCTTATGGAGTCTAGATACACGTTTCTCATTTATGTGGCCTAAACGACAGCGCCATAAATAAGCTGGATTTAAATCATTTATTTTAATCCGCTTGGTATTAATGTTGTAGACAGGATTGCTTAGATCAAGGACATAAAGTCCATTAAATAATTGCGCACTAAAATAGTGAATATTATTTAAATAAAAGGAACAACAATTGTTCTTTATTGAAATAATAAAACCATCCTTGTCCAAACAAGAAATTGAAATAATGTTTCTGCTCATAGAAGGCACAAAATAGCAATTATTTAATTCTAAAACTAATCCTGAAGGCAGAGATAGCTCGCACACGCCAATGCCCAACGCAGCAACCTTTTCTCCATTCCCAACGCGCAGATCTACCTCCCCTTTAGCTAATCTTCTACTTCTCTTTAGATCCTGCATATTTCGACAAATATGAGATCCACATCCAGTATCTAATACCCATGATGTAGAGACAGTTAAATTGACATCTACAACAAAAATACCTTGTGGTGGTGGAATCACTATTCCAAGCCTCTTGTCCTCCAAATATTTTGGGCAGTTCCTCCTCCAGTGTCCAGGCTGACTGCAGTAGTGACACTCACCTTTAGTCACACCTTTGGCAATGCCACCAACAGGCTTAAGGGCAGGTTCCTTGGACTTGGCAACTGACTTGCCTTTGCCCTTGGAGGATGAGGCAAACCTTTTGCCCTTTCCTTTCTGCACCATCATAATGGCCTTGCCCTTACCCTTGTTGATGCTTTGTTCAGCTGTCCTCAACATATTGTGTAAATCTGGCAGTAGTTTCACGATCTCGTTCATGTTATAGTTCATGATGAACTATCCAGAACTCTTGGGCAACGATTGCAACACGAGATTGGTTGCCAACTCTTGGCCGACCGGGAACCCCAGTCGGGCGAGATTGTCCAAGTACCCGATCATACGGAGTACATGGGGTCCCATCGGGTTCCCTTCTGCCAGATGACACTTGAACAGTGCCTTAGAGACCTCATACCTTTCTACCCTTGCGTGCTCTTGGAAGAGCTGCTTCAGATGCTCGATCATATCGACAACATTCATGTTTCCGTGTTGCTTCTGAAGCTCAGTTCTCATGGTGCATAGCATAAGGCAGGCCGCATCATTAGCGTCGTCAACACGCTTTTGATACGCCTTTAGGGCAGCAGGTGTTTGGTACTCAGGACCTGCTGGAACATGCTCCTCTATTGCGTACAGTTTCTTTTCTTGCTTGAGAACAATTCTCAAGTTTCTGTATCAATCAAGAAAGTTGGTTCCAGAGAGCTTGTCCTTCTCAAGGACAGATCGTAGGGAATGTTGTGAACTCGATGAGTTGTTTTCCATTTGGAATTCTACAAAAGGAAAATACGTAAGTTTTAGTATTTGTGAATTTTTGACTATATTCAATAATGGCTATTTTATCAAATATAGCTCCCAATATTTTTCTACGGATTAATAACCCTCATGATATTAATGCGGAAAATATCCTTATATTTTCTAGTGGGCCAAGATCCATGTTTCACCTCCTTATGAGCTTGCTTTGGCAAGTCACCCATAATTTGACTACTTTAGGTAGGAACAATTCCAATTGCATCCCATATGCAACTCTTGGTTCAATTGGGCAAATAACTCCTTATTTATCCATCCATATGGATAATCCCAATTGATTGCCTCTAGGTTTCTCAATCATATTAATTGCCTAGTTGTGTTCAACCTCTTATTTAAACAATTGCACACGAGGTGTGCCATCGCATTCCATCATTATGAACCAAGTCGCCCTCCTTTGGCACGCACGAACTTGATAAATAATGATGATAATGAGTGTTTAAATAACGAGAAGGCAAGAACACAATATTTGAATTTTGAGGGATTTTTAAATTCAATTTTAATTATTTTGTTGATCAATATCAACTAATCTATCTATTTGAGTTTGGGCACAACTCCAAATAATAGATCCGGGTTGTCTAATTATCTTATTATCCTAATTGCATGCATCATCCATACACCAACCACACAATAATAAGACAATAAAGTAAACAACCACAAAACAGAAATTAAACGTGATGTGGATATGGCCTTTTCTAGACTAAGATAATTCCAAGCCAATGGAATTATCTATGAACCCTAAAGGAAACGCATCTCCATGCGTCTTGATCTTTTGGTCCATCCTTCATAGTCATGTGGAATGCTCCATGCTCCATCTTTGGGCTTCTTTTCTTCAATCTTGGCTAACAATATACTTTTATCTAGCACTAGCTAACTTCTATACTAAATAAAATAAATCTCACAAGTTGAGGAAAAAAAATGGCGCGCAGGGCATAAAACTCTAATTAATTATTACAATTAATTGATCAGCTCGCAGGCCGTAAAACCAAACCACAAAATTAAACATCCACATCAAACCACATCCTAAGGCCATATCCAATCACCATGCGAATTGCACATAAACAGTTAAAATCCAATTTTAGCGCGCTTGTTCAATTTTAATTGATTTTAGGATTTCATGGGTTAAAATGGTCCATGGGCCCAACAATTAAATTTTCCGGGCCCAAATGTTGAACCACAAGGCCCTAGGGCCGGCCCGGCCCATAACCCACACGCCTAGGCCGCGGGCTAGGGCCGCCCGGCCCCTAGGGCGGCCAAGCTTGGGTGGCAAGCAAGAGGGGCGGTCCCCTAGGGGGGCCGAACCTCCTTGAGGGAGTTGTTTCCAAAACAACTCCCTTGCTTGGTGCCCAAGTTTGGTTGTTTCCTTGTTTTGGGAGATCTCCTTCTTCCCCAAGGATGCCCAAACCCTAGATCTAAGATCCTAAAATTTCTCAAACTCACCAATTCATGCATCCAATGCAAAAATTAGATCTTGTTATGATAGATTATTAACAAATTGCATCCCATACTTGATTTGTCTTGTTTTACGCGATAAACAATCAATTTAAGGTGTAAAACAACTAAAACGTAACATATAAACCACGTTTATGCTCTACGACATGTGGCTCTGATACCACTGTTTAGGTTTTGATTCATGGATGCGCAACGGAAACAAAATTAACCATGCAAAACCCTCCAAGGATCACAAGTCAAGAGACATAACGATGGTAAAGGAAGAAATCAATAACACACCTTAGGGGTCTCCTTTGATGACTTCAAACGCGAATTGTGTCACGTTCTCTATGGTTGATCCACGCCTAGAGTTGATCCTAGATCTCCCAAGTCCTTGGTGCTAGCCTGGAAAGAGGAAGAGGAAGAAAGATAACGCAAAACGAGACCAAAAAGGGGGCTCTCGGCCACCTTGTGGCCGACGGGACGGGCGGCGGGCTAGGGGGCGTTCGGCTCCTCTAGCTTGTTGCTCTCTCTCCTTTTTGTTCTCTCCCACTCTTGTTATGTTCAATTATGAGCATAAGTTGTGGGAAGGAAGGAAGGAAGGTCATTTGTAAAGTCCAACAACTCCTTGCCAACTACCTAAAGGACTTATTCTAGTCCTACTAGAATTCAATTTAGTCCCTTCCTTGCAAATTAGTCCCTGCTAAGTTTGCAAGGTTTTGCAAAGTGATCCTTCTAATTAATTAATCCAATTAATTAATTCCCAAATATAGTTCAACTCTATATAGCGTGTGACCCCATGGGTTCTATCTAGTTGGTAGCAACTATTTGCTAATATGGAGCGGTTTCTAGCAAAACATCCATTCTAGCCAACTAATAGAATAGTCATCTTGACAACCTTTGTACAAGTAATTTTCTCATCCCTTTGTCTCTATATCCGGATTGAACACGAGACATACAAGTCACACTCGTATATTCAATCCATAGTTTCTCGATCCATGGGAATAGCCTTATTCGTGCAAATAACATCAATATCCCATATTGATTTATTTGAGTCTGGCCAGGCATTCTATAAGCACTATCCCTCGAGTGGCCTAGGATATTTGCTCCCGTTATGTGGGAGGGACAAATTCTATCTACGTCCACTACGATCTCTAAGCTTGCTTTTTATTGTATACAGTACACGCCTTTATAACTACCCAGTTACGGTATAGCGTTTGACGCTACCAAAATCACAATAATCCACAACTAGAATATCTAGTGATTTCAAGTCTAAGGATGACAATACCATTGCACCGCGAGAAGCGCTTGTGACTCAACATAACGTGTATGTAGCCTTCTCGGAGATGGGTCAATCCAGTGCAACATTACCCCTAATGCACACCTATGTGTTGGATCGTGATATCTCCATATCAATCCAACCCCATACTAGTCTATAGATGATTGTCCCATTAATCATTATACTGGACTAGGGATATTTAAGATAAACAACACAATTGTAAATCTAAGGACTTCATTATATTAAATATTCAATAAATAATAAATGAATTTCTAGCCAAAAATAAATTCATACTAAACTAGATTGCCTCTAGGGCATCTATTCCAACAATACAGTGATACAAGCTCTGATACCAATTGAAAGTGTGAGTATGCAGATGTATAAGCAGTTAAGATACTCTAGAAGGGGGGGTTGAATAGAGTATGCCAACTTTTTGTAAAACTTGCTAGGAAGATGAAAACTTGTGAAAACAATGAAGTTCAAGGCCTTGAAATCTAGTTCAATCCTTTGAAGAAGATGCAGAAAGTATAGAGCAAGTATGCCTTTTTCATGGCCTTGAAAACAAGTTCAAACCCTTGAAAAATAAACAGTTTTTGTGTGCTGCAAAAGCTATGAAAGTAGAAAAACTGAAAATGCAGAAGACAAGTGATATATAGAGTTCAGTCCACTTGGACCTACGTCTCTACCTCAGGGATTATATCCCTGCATGAATTTCGAATCAATTCTTATTAATCAAAAGCTAAGCCCTAGAACTCAATCCCAGTGAGTTCCCTAACTCTGTTACAGCTTGTGGTTTTCCCTAACCTGTCTAGTACGTGCTCTAGCTAACTGATTAACTAAGAATGATCTGTTGTTCACTTTGAAAAATCCTTGAGAATAGATGTAGAAATAATTCAGAAATGATCTACCAATATAGCTCTATACAGAAGAACACTAAGAGTGAAAATTGTAGTGAAAATGCAGTGAACTTCTGTGAATGGATTGGAAGAATGAAGAACTTCTTTGATGCTTGTCAATCCTGAATACTTTCTCTGTCTTTGCCCGTTGAGAATTGTATCCAGTTGCTTCGGATTTGAGCTCTATTTAAACTTCAAACAGCTCTGCAAATCTCCCCTGATTTCAGCAACAAACTTCCTATTTTGTAGGCAACAATGTTTGACAGCTTTGAAATCTTCTCCAACGATTGGATGATCAAAATCTTCAGAGATCTTGTTGTAATCTTTCATTTAAACACCATGAGAAGCTGTCATACTCGTCTGATTGATCACAGGATCAAAGTGTCCAACTACTTCCAAATCTGCAGCAATTCATTTTAGGAAACAATCCTGCAAAACTTAGAAACAAACTTTCCTGCATTATCAAGGTCAAACAGATGATGTATTATGATTAAAAACATGTCATAACAATTTGTATTTCATCATCTAATAACAAAGAATTAAACATATGAAAGAGAGAGTAAAACAATCCAGAGAGTTTGCAGAAAAATCCCGAGTGTGCATACAGGTTTAAGCAGTTTCAAGGCTTTGAATCCAGTTTCAAGGACTAGAAAATAGCTAAACAATTTTCAAGCTTCTGATACTGATTCAAGGCTTTGAAAGCTGGTTCAAGTCCTTGAAATAGCCAAGCTATTTCAAGTCTTGCACAACCTGATCTTTCAGTAACAAATGCAAAGAAGATGACATTTGGGTTCTAGTGTGAGTTTCATGAAATAGTCAAAATTTTGGAGTTAAACTCTTGATCAAACCATGAAAATGAAGAATAAATGATAGAAATGAAGAAATCTAAGATCTAATGTCACTAATCAAAGGTAAATATAGACATGCAAGCATGGATTTAAGTCTAGGAATAACTTTACCCCAAGATTCAACTAGATGCTGAGCAAGAAGGTGAATTTGACCTTCAATTCTTGAGTAGGATGGTGGAAGAACACCCCTCCATGATGATATTGTTGGAACCTGTAAAAGAATCTGACCCGCAAAATAAAATTAACTGAAAGAAAAGAACTTACAGAGTCTGTAGAATTGCAGCAGTAAAGCAGAGACGATCTCGTGCATAGACACGATGGCCTTAAGGCTTTATTCGCTCCCAATAGGTACTGTTGATCCGGAGCGAAGGCCTCCCAAGATAATCGCCTCTCACCGTGCAAGCAGAAGTGCCGTCTGGATTGCACCCGTCGAACCTGTTAATTGGTGTGATATCTCTCTAGTTGAAGAAGGAAGATGATTAGTTTCGGAATGGAGAAACAGATGAAGGTGTCTGCCTTTTAAAGAAGACAGACACCCGTTTGGAAGATTTGGAAACTGTTGGGAACAATGAAACGGTTGAAACTATTGAAACAGAGCAGTAACAAAAACTGTTCAATGAAAAATTAATTTCGGACTAAATACAATTTCTGAAAAAGGAGTTGGATTTTAGCCCAAAAAGATTAAGTCTAGCTTAATAAGGCCCAATCCCAAGCCCACACCACACCACGTCACGGCCAGGCCCGTGCCCGAGCCCGAGACCGAGCCGAGCCGGCGGGACGGACGGCGGCGGCAGCGCGCGCGTGCGTGTGGTCGTTCGGACCATAGCTAGGTCCTACCTCCTACACAAAATGTGTACCACCCAAAGGGTGTGTCCTATAGTGAAAACTTGAACTACATATGTTGAACAAGTTTGTTCTTCCCTTCAATGTGGGATGAATTAATTTTCCCACTTGAAGTTGCCTTCTTCACCTCTTGAGGTAGCCATCTTCACCCATGATATTTTCATTCACCCGAACTCGATTTGGGTCTAAATAAATTAGTAGGACGATCGCCTCGACATGAGGTTTTCATAACTACTTTCACCTCGACGAATCGATAACCCGATTCTTCACAAATCAGGTGTCGACCCGAAATCGACATTTTCCAACAATCCCCCACATGAATGATAAAATTGGCTGAGTATCCGGAATATCAAAGGATTGAGAGAGATATCACGCGAACGATAATCGCATCGAGAAGGTAGTCAGAGACTTTGAACGTTCTCTTAGTGAAGTACCAACGGGTATACTGGCTTGTCAGTAGCGAATTGCCTTGAACTGCTTGCCGTGACGTATACCTAGTCATTATCTCCCACACGGTTATCATTTTTCCCGTTACGATTCTCATTGTTGTGCCCGTTTTGGCCATGGAACACTTATGTCCTGGTTTCATGAGTGGTATTAGAGAATTTAGCCTCGTCATCCTCCTAGAACCGGCCCCCAGTTCCCACTCATATAGGTGAGTCTCATAAAGAGTATCTTTCCATACCCACTTGGTCGTTTAACCAAAGATATGAGCTCATTAAAAGCTTTAACGCTTAACCTTGTCCAATGCAAGCGTCACTCGACGTTCACCCTAGGAATAAGTAAGGAAATTAAGATTCCTCAGTGACTAAATATTTGCAGGATAGGTAGGTCGGACCTTTGAACTTAGTTATTGGGATCTCCAATCATCTAAGTTGGGTTTCTGCTATGTGCAACTCGGTGAGATAGGTTTTAGTCCCATTCCTCTCGATGAACTAAACAGTTGCTCTCTCGGTAATTCCTTTGTTAGAGGGTCTGCTACTCCTTAGACTTCACTTAATCGATCGATATTATTCCATTTGAGAGAAATTTTAAAATGGTGTTGTGTCTACGACGAATATGTCTAGACTTACCATTATAGATACTATTTTTCGCCCTTCCAATGGCTGATTGACTATCGCAATGGATGCAGATAGGTGCCATTGGTTTTGGCCACATTGGAAGTTCTTCTGGAAACTGTCGAATCCATTCCGCTTCTTCCCCTGAGTTATCCAAGGCAATGAATTCAGATTCCATTGTGGATCTCGCAATGCAGGTCTATTTAGAAGACTTCCATGACACGGCTGCACCTTCTAGGTTAAAGACATACCCACTTGTGGATTTAGAATCCCTCGTATACGATATCCAATTGGCAACCCTATACCCTTCAAGTACGGCTGGGTACCTAGTATAGTGCAGTCCAAAGGTTAAAGTATGTCTTACATACTTTAGCACCCGATTCAATCATTTCCAGTGATTTGCACTAGGATTGTTCGTGAATCGACAGAATTTGCCAACTGCTTGAGTAATATCGGGTCTGGTGCAGTTCATGAGATACATTATACTTCCGATAACTTGAGCACATTCGTTGCCTTACACTGGCCCCACGATTTTTGGCGAGATGTAGATTAAGATCCACTGGAGTCTTAACTTCCTTGTCGTCGTACTTATCGAATTTCTCCAGTATCTTTCCAACATAGTGTGATTTAGATAATGTGTATCCATTTGAAGTTCTAGTGATTTTCATCCCTAGTATAACATCAACTATACCCATAAATTTCATGTCAAAATTTGTTGTCAATAATCTCTTTGTTGAATTGATGATATTCTTATTACTTCCCATAATTAGCATATCATCGACGTATAAGCAAACAATGATATTACCATCACGAGTGGTTTTGTAATAAACACACTTGTCACATTCATTTATATGAAAGCCATTTGATAATATTGCGTTATCAAATTTGACATGCCATTGTTTTGGTGCCTGTTTATGCCCATAAAGAGATTTGACTAACCGACAAACCTTGTCTTCTTTTCCGACAACGTGAAAACCTTCAGGTTGTTCCATGTAAATCTCTTCATCCAATTCACCATTTAAGAAAGCAGTCTTTACATTCATTTTGTGAATTTCGAGATTATTTATAGGTGCAAGCGCTATAAGCATGCGAATAGATGTAATCCTTGTGGGTGGTGAGTAGGTATCAAAATAATCGATACCTTACTTTTGTTTGTATCCCTCTGCGACAACGCGAGCCTTGTATTTTTCGACAGTTCCATCGGTTTTAATCTTTCGCTTAAAAATCCATTTGCAACCCAATAGTTTGCAACCCGATGGAAGACTCACCAATTCCCATGTGTGATTTTGAAGTATTGATTCAATTTCACTATTTACCGCTTCCTTCCAATATGCCGCCTCACTACTAGACATATCCTCCTTGTAGGATTGAGGCTCATTTTCTACCATATAGGTAAGAAAATCCGGTCCAAAGGTCTTTGTTGTTTTGGCCCGCTTGCTACGTCTAGGTTCAACCTCTTCTTCGGACTGTTCAGACGAGGAGTTACGAGTTCGTTTAGAACTTCCCACATTCCTGTTTTTTTACGGAAATACATCTTCAAAAAATGTAGGCGAACAAGACTCAAAAATAGTATTTTCGTGTATATCTTAAATTTCTAATTTTACAACAAGAAATCTATATGCACTACTATTATGAGTGTAACCGATGAAACGGAGTCAACCGTTTTCGGTCCTAACTTAACCTTTTTAGGTTTCGGTATTGCTACCTTTGCAAGACACCCCTAAACTTTGAGGTATTTGTAGGATGGTGCTCTTCCTTTCCATAATTCATATGGAGTTTTTCTAAGCCTTTTCCGAAGAATCCTATTAAGGATAAGGTTAGCGGTCAGCAGGGCTTCCCCCCCCCCCCCCCCCCACAAGTTATGAGGTAAAATCAAACTTATAAGTAATGCATTCATCATTTCCTTTAAAGTCCGATTTTTCCTCTCCGCAACGCCATTTTGTTGTGGCGAATACGGTGCCGTAGTTTGATGAATAATCCCACTTTCTAGACAAATGTCCTTAAGTGGTGATTCATATTCACCTCCTCGATCACTACGCACAATTTTAATTTTCCTATCTAATTGATTTTCCACATCATTTTTGTAGTGTTTTAACATATATACCGCTTCGTCTTTGCTTCTAAGAAGATAGATGTAGCAGTATTTGGTGCAATCATCTACAAAGGTAATGAAGTATTTCTTTCCTCCTCTTATTTGCGTATATTTTAGATCGCATATATTCGTATGGATTAACTCAATAGGGGATGTCACTTTCCCATCAATTGGTCGGAAAGATTTTTTTGTTTGCTTTGCTTCAACGCATGTTTCGCATTTGTGGGATTTATCAGTTTTTGCACTAGATAGATGTTCCATATACATTAACTTGCCAATGGATTCAAGATTTGCATGTCCTAATCTACTGTGCCATAATTAGAAGACTCCAACAAGTAAATAGAATTGACGCTCTTATTCATAGCCTTAGTTGGCGTCACAGTCATTACATTTAACTTGAACATACAATCGCTAAGGTATCCCCTACCTACATATGACCCATTTTTAACTAGTACAATTTTGTCGGACTCGAAGACAAGCTTGAATCCTTTCTTAACTAAAACGGATCCCGAAACCAAATTCTTGCGAATCTCCAGCACGTGGAGCACATCTTTGAGCACTAGCATCTTTCCTGAGGTCATTTTGAGAGTGACGGTGCCTTGTCCTTCAACGGTAGACGAGGCGGAGTTGCCCATGAAGACCGGTTCCTCACTTTTCACCTCCTCGTATTTGGTAAACATCGATTTGTCCGAGCAAATATGGCGTGTCGCACCGGTGTTGACCCACCACTCCCTTGGGTTGCTTCCTATCATGTTCACCTCTGAGACGACCGCTGGCAATAGAATCCCATCATCCTCGTTTTCTTCTGCAACGTTGGCCTCGGTCTTCTTGTCTTTGTTATTTTGAGGTTTGCGCCTCTTTTTGCACTCGCTTCGACGATGTTTTGCCGCAATTGAAGCACTTCCCTTTGAACGATTTCTCACCCGCATCGATGGATTCCATGTCTTTAGCCTTTCTTTTCTTTTCCGGCCCTTGTTCCACAACGTTTGCTTTGGCTTGCACTATTCCTGTTTTGGAGTCGGCGTTGCGGTTGTCCTCCTCAATCCTCAAACGCATGATGAGTTCTTCGAACTTGATTTCCTTGCGTTTGTGCTTTGAGATAATATTTGAAGTCCTTCCACGATGGAGGCAACTTCTCATTTATACAAGCGACTTGGAACGAGTCGCTTAGAACCATCCCCTTGGCATGGATCTCGTGGAGAATAACCTGCAATTCTCGAACCTGACTTATTACAGTTTTTGAATCTATCGTACAGTATTTCAGAAATCTACCCACTACAAACTTTTTGGCCCTGACATCTTCCGTTTTGTACTTTTTGTGTAAAGTATCCCACAATTCCCTAGCGGTTTTAGCACCATAATACACACTATACAATGAATTGTCTAAACCGTTAAGAATATAGTTTTTAGCCAAAAAGTCCGACTGCTTCCACGCGTCTACCGATGTCACAACTTTCTTTTCAGAGTTTTCGGTCAACGCTGGTGCGTCTTCATTCAGAACGCCGGGCAAATTGAGGGTTGTCAAGTAGAATAGCATTTTTTGTTGCCATCTCTTGAAATCCTTCTTGGTGAACTTTTCTGGACGTTCCCCATGTCCGCCGATAGCCATCACAGTCGCGGGTTTGGTGGTACTTCCAGAACTGGTTCCTTCTGCCATTGCTGAAAAATTTGCAATCGGAAAAAAATTCGGTACCTATGGAAAAATACACTGTTGTAGAACAGAAAGGTAACATGGTTTCTGAAAATAAGCAGAAACAAAATTGGAAAAATTTAACAGTATAAATAAATAAAACTGAAAAATTAAACCAGATAACATATTCTTTCAGTAACTAATTCCGAAAGATATATAGAATACCCGAACAGATAAATTTACTGTTGCAGAAAATTGGACAGAAACAGAAAAAATATATGTTACAGAAAATAAACAGAGCAGTCTATTTTAACTGTTGCAGAAAATTTCGACAAAAACTGAAGAAATAATACTGTAACAGAAAAGATAAACTGCAGGAGAATTTTGACAGTAACAGATGAATTAGCAGTACCAGAATGTAAAAACAGATACTTAAAATTTGACTGTTTACAGAAACATAAAAATTAGCAGTACCGAAAAATGAAACTGAAACGGAAAAAAAAATACTGATACAGAAAAATAAATTCGTGGCAGATTATTTTTCCTACTGCGGAAAGTTAGAACATAACAGAAACAACAGTAGAAACTTGAACAGAATAAGAATTTAAAGCCTTAAGATTGTTGGAACCTGTACAAGAATCTGACCCGAAAAATAAAATTAACTGGAAGAAAAGAACTTACAGAGTCTGGAGAATTGCAGCAATAAAGCAGAGACGATCTCATGCATAGACACGATGGCCTTAAGGCTTTATTCGCTCCCAATAGGTATTGTTGATCTGGAGCGAAGGCCTCCCAGGATAATCGCCTCTCACCGTGCAAGCAGAAGTACCGTCTGGATTGCACCCGTCGAACTTGTTAATTGGTGTGATATCTCTCTGGTTGAAGAATGAAGAGGATTGGTTTCGGAATGGAGAAATAGAGGAAGGTGTCTGCCTTTTAAAGAAGACAGATACCCGTTGGGAAGATTTGGAAATTGTTGGGACCGAAAAAACGGTTGCAACTGTTCAAAAAGAGCAGTTACAAAAACTGTTTGATGAAGAACTAATTTCTGGCAGAATACAATTTTTGAAAGAGGAGTTGGATTTTGGCCCAAAAAGATTAAGTCTAGCTTAATCAGGCTAAAGCCCACACCACACCACGTCACGGCCCGTGCCCGAACCCGAACCCGAGATCGAGTCGAGCCGGCGGCGCGCGCGTGTGGTGGTTCGGACCATAGCTAGGTCCTCCCTCCTACACAAAGTGTGTTCCACCCAAAGGGCGTGCCCTATAGTGCAAACTTGAACTACATATGTTGAACAAGTTTGTTCTTCACTTCAATGTGGGATGAATTACTTTTCGCACTTGAAGTTGCCTTCTTCACCTCTAGAGGTAGCCATCTTCACCCATGAATTTTTCATTCACCCGAACTCGATTTGGGTCGAAATAAAGTAGTAGGACGATCACCTCGACATAAGATTTCCATAAATACTTTCACCTCGACAAATCGATAACTCGATTCTTCACAAATCGGGTCCAAAGTCGACCCAAAATCGACATTTTCCAACAGATAATAAGGTTGGACTCAAGTTTTCCATGATTTAGAGACTAGAATTATGAGTTTTGATGAAGTTTTGTGGAGGTGAAGCTCCAAAACGAGAATGGAGTTTTGAGAGAGAGAAAAGAGATTGTGTGAGTGTTCTTGAAGAGAAAAACATATGAAGAATTGTGGAAGGAAGAAATGGGGTTGAAGGTGAAGAATCCCATAAGGGATGTAAATAGACAAGGGTAGGTAGTAGTGGGAATTGAGGGAGTTGATGGGGATGAGAGTCATAGAGAATGATATGTTTGATGTAACAAGATGGTTCATATAAAGAGAGATGTACTAGTATCTCCATATTTTATGGAGTTGACCAAAGGTAGTGAATGGAGGAGGTAGTTGATTGTAATTGCAACAAAGTTAAAAGAGTTACGGATGGGGCTAAAGAATGATAGCCAAAAATTAAGGGGTAACAAAAATGCAATTTCCAACTACTAACCATAAAAGTCAAATTAAGGGGTAACAAAAATGCAATTTCTACATATACAAAACTACATACATATCCCAATTATACAAATAAAATTCAAATAATATTACTCAAGTAACCGAAACTACAAAATAATCACAAAAATAAAATTCTATAAAATCATAAATGTCAAATGACACCCTTATATTTTAAAACTAAGAAGAAGTCAAGAATAAGTTTGAAATAGATCTTTTTTGAAATTGTCAAATATTTTTTGAATTTAGCAAATAACCCCTAACTGAAATACGGGGTATTACAAATATCATATATTGATTTATCTGAGTCTGGCTTGAAATTTAGTAAGTACTACTCATCGAGTGGTCGTGGATACATACTCCCGTTATGTGGCAGGGACAAATCCCCTCTACATCACTACCATCTCTCAGCTTGCTTCATATCATGTCTGATTATCATCTTTATAGTTACCTAGTTACGGTGAAACGTTTGATAATATCAAAACATGATAATTCACAACTAGAGTATCTATTGACTTCAAGTCAAAAGACTACAATACCATTGTCACTACGAGAATCACTTCTGACATTCACATAACTCCCATGTAGCATTCACGTGGTGGGTTAATCCAGTATGCATACCCATGTGTTAGACTTGATATATCCATTAGAATCTGAAGGGAAGCGAATCCCTGGACCAGTTCGATTGCATGTCTGCTATACCGATTAAATCTGTTCGTTTATCAACAAGAACGCAATAAACCTACTAGGCGGAATTAGGGTTCATACATGCGTCCTAACTAGTTGATGTAGGTCTTAATCACTCCGGATCTTCTCCCGTATTCCTGAAGTTCCTCTTGGATGCAAGTGTGGGCTTGCTGCTTCCAGAATCCTTCTTGGCCCCCAGATGTATTGCTCACTCTCGAAACCCTAGATTTCGGTGTGTACCTGAAGCATCCAAAATTATGAAGACTAAGGAAACTTATATAGGCTGGGGAGGGACCTGCAGTAGAAAATACAAATCAGGCTCCTAATTTTATTAGGACTTCTGGTTCCACCCGAACCTAAATCAAATAAAGTTAATAACAGTTAGCACCACTAAATAACTGTTATTGCGCTCCTGTCCATATTCTCAAAATAATATTTCGAGCTCATGTTATTAAATACTTATTATCTCCCCATGTTAAGATTACAGATATCCATCGATTAAATTAATTACTGACTAATTCATTTAATCGACATCTTCCCAATTCCTTGATCCTTACCACTTAACTTATTTGATATGTCCAGATTACCAAGTAATCTACCTGCAGGGTTTGACATAATCAATACTTATAAGCTTCATTAAGGTGATATCATCAATCCCATAACCGGGACATGGATTCCTTCGATATATCAATTTAAACCATGGACTCAATAGTATCACCCAACTCATCGAGGTTATTGACTCCATATGAATCTCACTCACTTGACTTGTCAAAGCAATAACTACTAAATACATGTGCACATTGACTATCTAAGTATTAAGAGCATAAGTAATCGTAATAACCATGAGACATATCTTGTCTTGTTATGTTTGTACAAAGACAATGATCTCAACTTGGTCATGTTAAATATACACAAAGTATACTAGCACATTGAAGTGAAACTATAGTATGAAATATATCGTTTCCTGTAGCCAATACAGACCTACAAAAATAATGTGCTACAATCGTTCCGATGGTTTGTCTAATTCCATCTAGATTGTGAACTCATAACTTTCATTCCACAAGAACCGAACACGAGATCTTATGCGTGTAAGCTAGAGTCTACACACCAGATCTTCTACTATGTGGAATAATAGACAACTATGCACAATAATAACAAAATGCAAAAACATTGCCCAAAACCATTCTCATAAATATCAAATTCAGATAATCCAAAACAAAAAACATGGCTTTTAGTATTCCATCCAACACAATCTACCCACAAACTAGTCTCCATACATAGTGGTCGTCATGCTAATCAATATTCTTGGCTAGGAGTTATTTAAGATAAATAACAATTGTAATATATGACTTCATTATATTAAATATCTCCATAAATAAAATGAATATTCTAGCCAAAATAATGTTCATACTAAAATAGATTGCCTCTAGGTAATCTACACCAACATGACTAACACCGTTAACTTCTGTTAAATAAATAAGAAAAAAATAAAAAATATAAATATGAATGAAATTGGAAGAGAGAAAAACGGAAAAATAAAAATGAAAAACCAATGGGAAAAGACAACACTGCCCCTTTTAGAGTATTAGAATACTAAAATGCAACTTACTTATCTAACGGAATTAACGGTGTTAGTCAATTTGACCTAAGTGTCGGAATTTTACAAACAACATGTAGCTAAGTGTCAGCGAGGCGAAACTGCGATGGAATTTTCCGTCAATGTCAAAAGTTCAGAGCTTAATATTGAACTTATACTTGCTCTGTTTTGCCATAACGTTTTCGTTTTTGACTTTTTACATTATTCTTCGGGTCACTTTGACCAGATGATTTTATTAGCAAAACGATGTAAAATTGTTAATCTTTTCATGTTGTTATAGAGTAAAATCTTGCTCTACAACACCATAAAAAATTGCAAAAAAAATTACCTCGTTTTTCTATCCGAATCACCGGGTCAAAGTGACCCGATTTCAGATGAAACCGTCAAATTGTAAACTTTCTGGCGAAACAGAGAAAGTAGTTCTTAAGGGTACGTTTGGTTTTCTAGGATTAGATGTATTAGTTAGAATTGAACTAAACATAGTCCAAGTATTAGTTAATATTGTGTTTAGTTGTTCATCACTAATTTTAATACCAGTATTGAATAGTGAGAAGATGATATTTATTACCCCAAGTTAGTCCCCTGTCACATGTGGGTATTAGCTGGATTGGACTATTTATATCTTGATGCTAACTTTATATTGCACGAAATTAATTATAACTCAGCTAGCCCAATTCAATCCTATCAGAAAAATTTAGTGTAGTTCAGTCCAATCCGAATAGTCCGAAAAACAAAACATGCCATACACGTTTCTTGATGTAGTGGTTTATGGCAAGTCTATTATGAAATTCGCCAACATAGGGATTCTGAGAATAACGAAAAACTAAAAAGCACTATGGGAGTTTGATATGATTTATTTGTAGTTTAAATTGACTAATAAATTTATGTCATAAATGTCTACCATAGAAAAGTAGAAGAAGACAGATAACTGTGTTTGATTGAAAAGTTTGTTAAAGTGAAAACAGTTCGAGAAAGGCTTTACAATCATAACTTTTCTTAAGCAATTTTTAATACTATAGATAATACGTTATACGTATCGAGATAAAGAAATTGATAGACTAGTTGAAGAAGTTGAGAGAGATAGACGAAAGAGAGAGAGACGAGAGTTTAAGGGAGAGACTGATTATTTCATTGCTTGAATAATAATGAAGGACGTACAATGCTTAAATAAATAAATAAATTAACCCTAACCCTAATTATAGACCTAACGGGCCAAGTCCGAATATTAATTAATAAATAACTTCCTAAATAATTGATGATATTGATACAGCTACCCGTATCAACTCTCCCATCCTTAAAAACCACCTTGCCCTCAAGGTGGGTGCTGAAAAATTCAACGATGTCCTTGCCCGGATCAAATTGCAGACGAACGAACGGAAGAAAACCACTTTTTAGTCCCCAAAGCATCACGAAGCTAAAATGCCTGCCGCTAAAAAGAATTAATTCTAAAGAAAAATATAGGCCCACCGGTATTACAAAGCCGAAGGCGTTGTGAACCCTAGCTGCCCAATCAGACTCCTTGGCATCCATAGATGATTCTGCGATTGCCTTTGTTGTTGTCAGCCATGGTGTAGTGGGACCCAGTGGAAATGGTTGGTGAGATGATGGTCACTCCATGGGTAATGACGGCTGGTCTTTGTTGGTTGCAATTGAATAGTGCGGTGAACCAAGTGGAAGGCTCTTGTTCGGCTCTTGCAGTGGTTGTAGCGGTTGGGGCTGGGTATCGGCTGCGACGGGGAGGGCTTCGTTTTGTGGTTGGTTTTGTGGATGCGGTTGTGCATCCGACGACGGTAAATCCTCCTGTGTTTCTTCCGACTGTTCTTCATCAAGCGAGTTCGCCGTCTCTGATTATGTGCTGGAGGCGGCAAAATTCGTCAGTCAAAATCAACCGGAATTGATTCCGACTTGCTTTGAGGCATTCCAGATCTGAAAGGGTGAAATACCCAGGTGCTTGTAGGTCTTCCAGTTCCACCACGGTGAGACACTTGATTGTTTCACCTTGCTGGTAGAGCTTGTCGATTTCATCGAGGAGCACTAGTTGGACCCCTTTGTGACTGAGATCGACAATAGCGAACGGGAGATCCATGGAGTACGGGGCGAGCGCCGCGAACGAAAAAGTCCGACCGACGCTCTCGATGAAAGCACCAATGATACATTATGCGTATCGAGATAAAGAAATTGATAGACTAGTTGAAGAAATTGAGAGAGATAGACGAAAGAGAGAGAGACACGAGAGTTTAAGGGAGAGAATGATTATTTCATTGCTTGAATAATAATGAAGGACGTACAATGCTTAAATAGATAAATAAATTAACCCTAAACCTAATTCTAGACCTAACGGGCCAAGCCCGGCATATTAATTACATAAATAACTTCCTAAATAATTGATGATATTGATACGGCTACCCGTATCAACTCAGTTGATACGGTATCCGTGTCAATTTATTTATTTATCATTATTTAGGATATTTAATAATTTGGGCTTGACCCGTTAGGTCTAGGTCTAGGGTTAGGTTAGGGTAGGTAAGCTTATTTATCTATTTAAAGGATGTAATCCCCCAGCTTATTCATCAATCAAGAAATAAATCAGTCTCTCCCTTTTATCTCCTTTATTTTTAGTGTTCGTGTGCGTGTGTGTGCCCGATCGTTACCCGGGTGGGTAACAATTGGTGCTTTCATTGAGAGTGTCGGTCGGACTTTTGTTCGCGGCACTCGCCCCCGGACTCATGGATCTCCCTTACGCTGTTGTGAATCTCAGTCACAAGGGTGTCCAACTGGTGCTTTTCGATGAAATCGATGAGCTCTCCCGGAAAGGTGAAGCGATTTATTATCTCACCTTGGCAGACTTGAAAAAATTTCAAACCAGCGGGTACATCACCCGAGCAGATCTGGATGGCCTCAAAGTCAGACGGAATTAATTCCGTTTGATTTCGACGGATGAGTTTTGTCGCCTGCAGCACATCCTCAGAGCCGATGAACTAGAAGATGAAGAAAAGGTGGAGACTCCACCATCGCCGCCGGCGGCGCAAGAAGAAGAGCAGCAGCTTGTTGTTACGCCGGAATTTGAGCAGCAAAAAGCCCCCCTGAAGAACAGCGACCATTGATGCCGGCGAACAAAACCGCCGACGACCTCCTGAAGCAGGTCTCCACCAATCCCCTGACATCAATGCCGCCACAAACCCTCCTGCCTTCTCTCACGAAGCCACCCCAACCCCAAACCCAGATGGCCTACCAAATAGACGCCACAGCCACCGGCGAAATCTCACCACCGCCGGAGCTTCAGCCTACTCCGCTGGAACCAACCCCACCACCGTACCCAGCAGCTGCCAATCACTATCGTCCTTCCCTTCGCCGATCAATTCACGACCGTCTCAAGCCACAACAAACCCCCAATCGGTCGTCTCTGCAACGTCGGTCTCCAACCGCCGATGCAGCCATCGACGACGAAACCACCACCAGATCCACCGCCATCACGAACTTCTACCACCAATACCCGGCGGTGCAACCTCCTGGCCCCCGACGCCGCTGCAATCGAGGCACTCCGCCAACCAACGACGGACCCACAACAGCCAGAGCCAAAACCCACCGGAACCTCCTGACCCCTGCGGTCTCCGTCCGACCCCTCTCTGCCGTACATGACATCTCCGGCGTCACAACCACCAGGAGAACCGCCGCCGCCATCCAAGCACCCCAACCACCTACGACAATGGACAGGTAACGATCCTGGGTTGTTTCTTCCACAGGGAGAAGCTAGGGTTGGACTTCTATTTGGGCTGGGTTTCATCTTTAACCCTCGTGGACTTCACTTTTGGCCAAATTTAAGCATTGACCCCAATTTCAGCTTTGGACCCAATTCACTTTTTGGACTTCAATCAGTTGTTTGGCCTACTTCTCTTAAGCATAAGGCATTTGGGTTTCATATTTAGATTAGTGCTGATTTGGGACTGCGAAGTGAGGATTTAATGCTCGTTGGCCGTCCATTTGATCCAGGCAAGACTAGTGGCGAGTTGAGACAACAAAGTGGCATTTTGAAGAACGTTCAATGACAATTAGATCCGGGCAAGAATAGAAGCAATTTTTCAACGCCCGCCTTGAGGGCAAGGCGATTTTCGAGCATGGGAGAGTTGATACGGTATCCGTTTCAATATTTATTTATTTATTTATTTATATATTTATTTATTTATCAGTATTTAGGTTATTTAATAATCCGGGCTTGGCCCGTTAGATTTAGGGTTAGGTTAGGGTAGGTCAGCTTATTTATCTATTTAAATAATGTAATCCCCCAGCCTATTCATCAATCAAGAAATAAATCAGTCTCTCCCTTTTATCTCCTTTATTTTTAGTGTTCGTTTGCGTGTCTGTGCCCGATCGTTACCCGGGTGGGTAACAATAGACTTATGAGCCTAGATTCAAAATCTCAATATATAAGTCTACACCAAACAAGTCTTATTAGCTAACTTCAACTTATAACTCAAAATTATTTTACAAGTTTCTTAGAAGTCATACCAAACTAACTCTTAACTCATGCACCCGCCAAATTTGTCGTAGCAATATAGCCATTTTCGCAAAAACATTGTATCATGATATTTAGTGACAAAAACTTTTCATTTAATGGGGGTATGCTATCCGAGTGGCTTAAAATATTTCAGGTATTTTGTGAGATCTACTCCAATGGTGTTATGTATTTTACATAAGTTTGTGAGTATTGAATTATAAATAAAATATTTTATTAAATTAAAGTAGGAGAGAGATAGACACAAAAAATTTAACTACCTACATTCTAGCTAGCTACTTCTATTGAGTGGGATACATAATATGCAAAATATTGAGTCATTTAGCTAGCCCATTGTAGTTTATTATTTATTCTTGTTATGTAAATTATAACTAAACTAATTATTTTACATAACTATTGGAGATGCTCTTAGTCACCTCTCACATGAGAATATTACTTCGATTTGACTATTTGTACCCTATGCTGAACACATTATTAATTATCGTTCAGCTAATTCAATTCCATCAAGAAAATTTAATCCAGTCCAATCCAATCATATTAGTCTGGAAAACCAACCGTGCCATATACAAGTGATATTATCTCTCTAGTTTTTCATCAAAACTCTAACTACTACGCGACTTGCACAATGTTTTGTTGGCGTCACCACCACTACACCACCACAATTGGAAGGACACATCACACCTTGTTTACAACATTAAGTGTGTGTTGAGAAACCCGAATTTTGCTCAAAATTTGTAATTCTAATTTAATTCCATTTGTTACATAATTATGATAAGAATATGTATATGACTAATAATCTGCAGATATTCTCTTATTTCTGTAGATATTTAATTATGATTAAAATCTGTCTATTAAGTATTTAACCCGAGAATTTTCAACAACTTTATATTTTCAGGCAGAGTTTTCCCTCCGATTATTTCATCTGATTATTTAGATTTTTAGTTGATACCAAACATACTAATAATCACAACAATGTCGTCTATTGGAGACATACGTAAGTAAGTTTACTTTGATTCCAATGAATAATGATAGAGAAAAAACCAATGTAAAACGGGAAAAGAATATTCACAAAAAAGATGATTATGAAACACTAGATTTATATTTCGACTAATAACCTATAGTATTTGTTGTCCATATCCTATTCTTTAGCTATTTCTAAGCTCTATATTCTTTTGTGAAATGCACAGTTTGCTAGTAAAGCAAACCTCGAGATTTATGACTAAAAGCTCAATTAGTTTAAAACTAGCTTTTAACCCGTGCGATGCACGGCGAAATTTCAAATTCAAAACAAAAATGATGTCACTTAAACAGTCGATGTCTTATGCATTTCAAATAGTACATCCAAAAAAAATAACCAAAAGTACTTAGTTCCATAATCTTTTAAATTGAAAAGTGGATCGTTCTTAGACAGAGTAACCAAAAATACTACAATGTGAACAAACACACGACCTTAGTCCAAAAGTGGATCGTTCTTGGACTGATCTTCTTGTTGATCGATGTCCTCTACCTAAATAGAGTACGATCAAATGGGTGTTAACACTTAGTTAAATCATTTGTTATTAATGTTTTAATAAAATCGACTTCATGTTGGCTTAAGTTGTTACATTAATTGCATTGGAATTGATTAAGTTGAATTACCTTTCCCTACGCTAAATTCAAATTCCATGCATTTTATGATTTCTTTTTGTTTATTTTTTTAATCTTTAATTGTAATAATTTGTCCCTCAAAAAAATTATAATAATTTGAAGTCAAATTTAATTTACTGGTTGTATATTGTTAGCTATCATTGCTTTCCCTCATTTAACAATTTCATGTATTTTTCTATTATTTTATAAAGTCGATTAGTTTAGATTTAAGGAAGAAACAATTAAGGTCATTATGACAGATTGGTAATAAAATTTTGGTCTAAAAAATTTCATTTACTACGATAATTTACTATTAATAACTTCCTGATTAATTTACATATTAAAATTGTCAATTTAGCAGGTTAATATAAAGAAACATTTAGAATTTTCAGTTTAACATAAATTCCAATTATGGTAAAATTCTTAAATGTCATAAAAACCATTTAGAATCACATTCCACGAAATGATTGATTAATCGTGCTTTAATCAACACTCCTTTAATTTGTACTTTTTTTAACTATCTTCTTAGAACTCTCCCATATGTAGTTAATCTACTCATTTATACCATATTTTTTAATTCTCCCATATGTAGTTAATCTACTAATTTCTATGTGTAGTTATTCTACTCATTTGTAATAGGAGTCCACTATTTTCATTTTAATTCATTTATTTATACAATTATTTTGGACTTCACCCATATGTAGTTGATCTAGTGATATTCATATATAATTAATTTACTCATTTTGTAACCGAAGTTTACCATTTTCATTGTCACATATTCTTCAATTCATATTTCTCGTACGATTCTTTTGCATTCTACGTAATTTAAATTTTAAACATAAAATTTATATTAATTAATTTACAATACCACCTGTAAAATCCTAGGGAAAACGTTTAAATTTCCTTCCTATTTTGGATTTTATTTTATTTTATCCTATTTGTCTATTTTTTGGGAATTTTTTTTGGATTTGAAGTCAACACTATTATTCTAAAAATAATGTTTTAATTTCAAATCATCATGATTTGATGACACAAATTCCGACTAGGATCAATCACCACTTACCACTATAAAAATTTCAATCAAAATCAACTTGATTCCACTGATTTCAATTTATTATAATAAATTTCCACTTTGAAGCCACTGATTTCATGCTTCTAAATTAAATTGAAGCCTCTAATTTTTTTATACATTTTGATCTGAAGTACTTGCAGATTTGACGTTCCTTGCTTTTAAACCTTTCGATTCTAATCATTCAAACATGAACAGTTTGAGACCATTTCTTTTTCTTCCACTTATTTCAATGTTCACTCGCCATTACATTTCATTAAATGATTAAGATTTCTTCCTTAAACGGGGATGAAAAAGAAACAATCACTAAAAATAAATAATACAAATTGTAATAACTAACTGGCCTACAATTTTCTTAGGTATTATCTATTACTAATTATAATATCACTTATTGATGAAGAAAAACATCGTCCGGGCATCGTTTAAGTCCAAAGATACATATCGTTGAGTTGAATTGTGTCCCTCAAAATAGAAGATACCGTGTGACGGACATCGTCACCTACACCACCATAAGAAAGGATGTAAGAAACAACTAAACAAAAACCCAGAAGGAAGGAAAAGAACATAACAAACACCAATCGATTTTCTTATACGGGGATGGCGAGTGACTCTTTCGCGCAAGTATATGCCTTCGGCGACGGCCATGAGAACTTCACAAAGACAGAGCGACGATTTTGTCAGGGATAATGCACATAGACAAAGCATATGACTGTAAATTATGAAGGAAAAACTCACCGGATATGCAGGCTTATCTTTGCTCTTCCAATTTTCTCTTGCGCGCCAAGCGAACTAACTTACAATGTTCTCTCCACTCCTCATTTTCTTCCATCACTGGGAGATAAGAGAACGTAGTGGGAGAAGAGAATTACCAAAGAGGATGTAAACACCAAACACGATTTTTTTGGCACAATATGAAGGAAGAATCATACCTCCAAACACCAAACACGATTTTGTTGACTCCAAAAACCAAACACGATTTCTTTCACACTAAATGAATGGGAGAATCATACATCCATTATATGGGTTGGTTACTCGCCATTTTGGTCCATTTTGGAAACAAAAATTTACGGAAATCACTATCAATACCATTTTGGTAACGAATTTATGACATTCACTATCAATTTTATCAACTTAAATTAAGATTTGGTTCAGCATATTTTTTTGGTGGAAGTTTCCTTACAGACTAATCAAGTTTGCCAATTAACATCAATAACTTTAAACGTCGGCGCCAATTTTTTCATTTCAGTTCAAATTTTACAGATGTGATGTAAATTTAAAAGGTGCCAGTTTTTTCATTTTCAGTTCAAATTCAAGCAATATTTTTTTACATTAATTAATTATAATTTCTACATGGCAATTCCTCATGCAAAGTTTGAGAGGGCATTGTCAAATAGTATATATAGATAGATTCATATGGAACGTCACAATTTAAGTGAACCCAAAATATGCATCATTGCACTAACTACTTATATATAAGATAGAAGTCATCGAAGGACGTAGAAGCAGCCATGCTATATAACATGGCTTGATTAACTATAACTCTCGGGTTAAGGAACACGCAACATGCCATCATTAACATTTTTTGAGGAAACATGCCATCTTTAACATGCTAATTAATCATCAGTGTGTATAAAATAAATGCTAAAATAATTAAAACGGTAATAGAAATTCATAACCCTAATAACTTGCATTTTGATACAGGTCAACCATATTAGTGCGATTAATTAGTCGTTAACTAGTTATATTTTTTTTGAGAAACGGTGGGATTAAATTAAGGATGAGTAATGGACAAAATGTCCTGTTCAGTACAGTGAAAAGCCCAAGAAGGCGTCGATCCCCTCCAAACTATAGGAGAATCTAAGCTTAAACCGAACTTTGCGTAAACAAGCGCAAGCTAATTCGTACTCCTAGAGTTCCACCCAATTGAAAAATGAGTGGAACATTTTGGCAATAGAGCGACAGTCCACCATAATCGCCCCAAACTGAGAGCGGTCACTTTCCGGATAGTGGTTTGGCCGGAAATAAGCAGGTATCACTTGATAATCTACCCCCGTCTCTAAATTCACGAGTCCCATTCGCCAAGCAAGAAATAATCCTTCACGGAGAGCTAAACCTTCCGCCAACTGTGCCGTGGAAGCCATTGGAGCGTTCATTGCCATGGCAGCGATGACTTGTCCGGAACTGTCCCGAATTACCATACCAACAGCCGCCATCCCCGTCTCATCGTGCCAAGCCCCGTCACAATTCAACTTGTAAAAACCTTCAGCCGGCGGTTTCCACGTTCGCTCACCATAAGCTGCTATAGAGGACTGCGTCCGCTGAATCGTCGTGGTGGCCCCCTTGTCCAGATTGTGCGCGGCTGCAAGTTCATCACACCACGAATATATGCGATGTATCAACTCATCCACTGTAATGCTAGCCCCTTCAAAGATTCTACGATTTCGTTGTTTCCAAACTAACCAGATTGTGGAAATGAACTTGGCAGTGTCGTCAACATCGAGTGTTTCTAACAACTGACAAACCCACTCAGTCACATCCGAGTGGTTGTTGCGGCATGATTTCGAACCCAAAATTCGGTCCCAGACCTCCGTCATTGGCTTGCAAGAAAGGAATAAGTGCTCTTCCGTTTCATCGCCTCGTTCTCACCAAGAACACTGTGTTTGAACGTTAACACCTCGTCGGACAAGGTTCACACACGTCGGTAAAGATCTATGTGACACTCTCCAAACTGTATGGATTGCCCTGCTATGGGCATTCGAACTCCACAATTTCATAAGCAGGTTTGTAGGGGGTTGATGAAGAAGCACCTTGCCCCTCCGTCAGACTGCGCATACCTTCCGCCACAAAATAACCAGTTCGAACCGAATAACACCCATGCTTATCAAAAAACCATGCCCATGAATTGGACTGTGGAGTGCTGGGAATTACCAACTTCTTTGCAATCTCAACGTCTGCAGAATTCAACAAGCTCTCGAGCCGATCCGTTTGCCATTGGCATGTCACCAGATCAATCAAATCAGAAACACGCACCATGGAATTGGTGGTGTTTATAGAACTCACCCGAAAGCTATGGGGACGTGGCAGCCACCTTCCTGAAAAGACATTGATGGAAGATCCATCACCAATCCTCTGATAAACCCCTCTTTCGAGCACCTTCCTCCCCTCTAAGATGCTACTTCAAATATGAGACGGAATTGCGACCAAGCGAGGCCTCAAGGAAACCCGAATGAGCAAAATACTTGGCTTCAAGGACTCTAGACATCAAAGAATCATGAGAGAAAAGGATTCTCCATCCTTGTTTGGCCAACAACGCAAGATTAAAAGTGCATAGGTCACGAAAACCGACCCCCCGAAACCTTTGACTTTTTAACTTGATTCCACGCTACCCAACAAATTCCTTTTCCCTCTTTGCGGTTCCACCAAAAATCTCGAATAAGACTCTCTATCTTATCACATAGAGACGAGGGGATGAGGAAACATGACATAGCATAATTGGGTATTGATTGAATGACCGCTTTGATTAGTGTCTCCTTTCCCGCCGTTGAAAACAATTTCTCTTTAAAGCCATGAAGCCTCCTGTTAACCCGCTCCAAAACACCAGTGAAGGTCTGAGTTCGTGACCTCCCAACCTTAGAAGGGAGTCCTAAATATTTATCAAACATGGTAACCCGCTGAATACCTGCTGCTAACTGGCACAAGTGCTCCTGAACCCCCGTAGGCACATTAGTCAAAAACATAGTTGCCGACTTCTGAAGATTGATTTGCTGGCCCGACGCACGTTCATACATATTTAGAATCCGAAGTAGCTCCTGCACTTCACTAGCCTCGGCCTTAGTAAAGAAAATACTATCATCTGCAAACAGTAAATGTGAAACAGGCGGACCCCTTCTGGATGCACGCATGGGAGTTAAGACACCCTCCCTACTAGCATTCAAAAGAGAGTGAGATAAACCTTCAGTACAAAGAAGAAACATATATGGAGACAAGGGACACCCCTGTCTCAGTCCCCACTGTGAAGAAACCTCACCAACCACCTCCCCATTACGTACGAAAGAGTATCGAGCTGTGGAGACACACCGCAAGATCAGAGAAACCAGATTCGTGTCAAAACCCATCTTGAGCATAAATGCACTAAGGTAATTCCACTCAACCCTATCATAAGCTTTGCTCATATCCGCCTTGAAAGCCATCATCTCTTTTTTCCCTTTCATACGCGTATCCATGGTATGAATTAGCTCATATGCCACAATAACATTATCCGTGATCAAATGGCCCGGAACAAAGGCGCTGTGATTTTGTGAAATCCATGAATCCATCACTCGTTTCAACCGATTAGCAATTGCCTTAGTTACAATCTTATAGGTCACCATTCACAAACTTATCGGTCTATAGTCCGACGGACGTCTTGGTTGTTTGAATTTAGGAATTAAGACAAGAAGAGTATGATTGATGGATTGTACCGCATCGCCTGAGTTAAGAATAGCTAGACTGAAACAGCCCGGGATCTCGGTTCAAGGTTAAAGAGACCATCGATAACCAAAGTAGAAATATAGTTACGAATATTACATTTTTTTTAGTAAATACAACAATCTTGAGAAGATAAGATTACAAAAATGATGTGTTTGAAATAATCTATGTGATCTACTAAGTGAACTAACTTAATCTAAACGCCTTCGTCTCGATACGCGTTCCCATCCCCCACCTTGATTGATGACCTGCGGTTTTAAAATGGCAAAAGCCGACGCAGTTTTGAAGAAAATAATCAGTAAAAACTGAGTAAGTACACAATACGACATGTAAAGCAACGAGTGGCAGGAAAGCATGAGTTGAAACAAATCAGAAGATTTAAACAGTAAAACTATAATGTTGGAGAATTTGGATCAACTTGGAGTAACCGAGTAACAAAAACCTCTCAATTTAATAACGTTGAGAAACCACGAGTAGTTGGTAAAATATCCAGAGTAAACAAGTTCATTTGAACTGATAACGATAGTAGTTCATGAGTAGCCAAGATTTACAATTCATTTCAATCGATTAGGGCATATCAAGAGCCACAAACAACATTAATAAGTAGTCAATTTTTAATTTCGACTTCAATCAACAGTTTAATTTAGCTGAGGCGTGTCAAGAGCCACCAGCAGGATCGATGTAAACAGAGGGATCACGAAATAATCACTAAGGGTTCCTTCTAGGGTCTATCAAACCCTATTTCACCCGAGCGTTAAGGGAGCCCATTCGTCAACCCCGCTCACAACATTAGCTAAAAGGCCTTAAGTGTCGACACCCCTATACCGTAGTGACCCTTACAAGTATAAGTAGCACTCTATAGCTCTATAAACCCCTTGGCATCAATATCTTGATACATTTTGGCTCATCGGGGGCGGATTTTTGAACATTGACGTTCTATCCAATAATAAGAAGCATTGCTTCAATGGTCTTAGCCATAAGAAAATGGAGGATCGCTTGACGCCTCCCATTAATAACAGTACTTTGTACATCGTCCTAAGTCTATTAGAGGTATTTTATTTCTTCTCTTTCACATGAATAGAATCAAAATATTAACATATCACAAGTAATTTCCGAGATTTCTCAAAGGAGATGAATAAAATAGTTTAACAACATTCGAGTGGAAAACATGCATTTTCATACTTTTTCATATAACAAGCATTCATTTGAAACATCACACACATGCGCACATTTGATATGAAAAGGTCGTACATATGTACTTACCACTAAGATGAAGCACAATAAAAAGCAAGAAACTAAGCCTAGCACTCCGACGACAACCGCTCTCTCCTACGGGGTCGATGTCTACAATCACACGTATGACGTACTCGTTATAACCAATTTACACATGCATAATAACAATGAAAACCTACATGTCACATAGTCCTATATGTCACTAATGAACATATAAAGATGTTTAATTATCAAAATAATTCCAACAAAACACCTAGAAGTTCAATAATTCAAGTTTTCTAAAAAATGTGAAACTACAATTCTGGACAGAATTGTAGCTCGGACTTTGGAGCCATATTTACCATATCAAATCATCTCCTAAAACTTTGAAATTAATTTATGATGAACCTATATGTGTCTACTTTCAGAAACATCAAGAAAATTATGCATAGCTACTATAAACTCAAGTTACAAAGATAACAAACACTGCTATGCAGAGACATGTTTGGAAGAAAGTTTCAACTTTGAAGACAATTTACTACTACTTGGAGAATAGGTAAAATTCCCATATTCTCCAGAATGAATACCTTATGTGTCTAGTTTCTTCACAAGAAAGATTTGGTGCCATAAGTTTCTGAAAATGAGATTTTTAACAAAAATGGTAAAACTTGTCCAAAAACAGATTTTCAGAAAACATGCAACTTAGAATGAGCATATCTCCCTAACCAAAAAGGCTATGGAGTTGAATTTTCTTTCAAAATGACCCTCTATGAGTCTAGTTTCAGAGTCTGAATGATTTAAAAATTATATAGAGACAAAATTTAGAGATAATATACGTTTTTCACAAACTGGTCAGATTGTAAAAATGTGTAATTTTCAACTAGAGCACTTAAAACATGATCAAATCAATTATATGACACATGCAACTTATAGAGACTTGATTTTCACCCAAAATTACATCATTTTAGGCATTAAGTAAGACCTTTACATGCTCTTGACACAAATGATCAAAACCCTCTTGGGTAACAATGCAAGGAAGATGACATTCACAACATGCATGTGGGTTCTAATGTGGGTTTCATGAAATAGTCAAATTTTTTGGAGTTCAACTCTTGATCAAACCATGAAAATAAAGAATCAATGATATAAATGAAGAAATCTAAGGTACAATTCAATCAATCAAAGCTAAACATAGACATGCAAGCATGAATTGAAGGCTAAAAGAAAACTTTACCCAAATATTCAAGAAGATGGTGGATGAAAGAGTGAAATGGACTTCAAAACTTGAGAAGATTGATGAAAGAGCTCCCCTCCATGATCATATAACCATTGGACTCAAGTTTTTCATGCTTTGGATGCAACAAAATAGTGTTTTGATGGTGTTTTATGGAGGTCAAACTCCAAAAACGGGAATGAAGTTTGTTGGGAGAGAACAAAACTAGTATGAGTGTTGTTGAGAGGAGAGAGATGCAAGAAATGAGAGTGGGAAAGCTATACCATGAGGATTAATGGAAGTGATGTGATGGTGGAGTGAAAAGTGTGTAGGAAGTGTTTGTGATGAACATGGAGGTAGATAGATGTCACAAGAGTGTAAATAGAGTTTAGGTAGCATTATTTTATTGGAGTTGACCAAAATTGTGGAGAGTGTACTTGGAATGTAAAAATATCATTTACATGAATTGATGGATGGAGTTGAAATAATAAAACCAATAGTAAAGGGGGTAAAAATGTAATTTTCAATTACTAACTATCACATACAAGTTACTTTTATAAATTAGAACATTTCAAACAAGTTACTATGTGTATACGTATTAAATTCTACATTTACAAAACTACATAAATGTCCCAAGTATACCAAATAAATTTTAGATAGTATTACTCAAGTAACCAAAACTACAAAATACTCAAAAATGAACTTTTATAAAATCATAAATGTCAAATGACACCCTTATACTTTGAAAGGAATAATAAGTCAAGAACAAGTTAGAAATATAACTTTTTTTTTAAATTTTCAAATATTCTTTTCTTTTCAAAATGACCAAATAACGCCTAACTTAAATACGGGGTATTACATAGACATTTTGCCGTGACCTCCTCACCAACAATGTGCCACATCCTCTGATAAAAAATCGGAGAAAAGCCGTCCACCCCTGGAGCTTTATAAGGACCCATCATACAAAGGGCCTCCCATACTTCAGCCGTCGTGAACAGAGTTCTCAACCAAGCATTCTTCTCATGATTTAGAAGATTGGGAATATTCTCCACCACCTGGCCAATAGCTTCATCCGTCGGGTTAGTACTAGTGAACAAGTCAGCATAATACTCTTGTAGGATTCGGGTGATGTCCGAATCCCCTTCCCTCCAACAGCCCGAGTCATCTTCAATTCCTAGAATCGCATTCCTTACCCTTCTAGCATTGGGACATTGATGGAAATACAAGTCTATCCCCAAGTTGTAACCATGAAACACGCGATCTTTGTCGCCAAGCTTCTTCCTCCGTCTTCAACAATCCATTGTACTCTGACTTTAACTGCCGGACTTCATCAAGCATTGCCCGCGTTTGTCTTCTACCTGCCAAGATCCGTAACCGATGTCGCACCCTCCCAAGTTGGCGTGGGATACAGCCAAAGACTCTAGCTTTCCAGGACTTCAGCCCCTCTGAAGTAGTTGTCAGCTTGCCGACAATACTGGCCTGGTCAGAAACCCACGAGTCGTGCACCGTGTCTTCCAGCCCTCCCTATCAAACCAAGCAGATTCAAACATGAATCTGTGTCTATGGTGTCGCAATCTCCTAGACGCATCCGGATCCAATATCAGTTGTATGGGAACGTGGTCAGAAACCGTGGAAACCAGATGATTGACGCGCGCTCAAGCGAATTATTCAATCCATTCCGGAGTTGCGACAACACGGTCGAGCCTCTGCCGAATAAAATCGTCCTCACTTCACAGATGTGACCACGTAAAGCGACTTCCCAAAAATTCAATATCTTTCAACTCATTGCGATGTAGGGCTTGTAAAAAAGGCGACAACTGACTAAAAGGAATTTCTCGTCCTCCTTCCTTTTCCTCATTCGAAGTAATGGCGTTAAAATCACCGATAACACACCATTCTTTGACGTCTTGCCGGCGGAGGCGTTCAAGGAGAGTCCAAGTATGCCTACGCTCTGAGGCAATTGGGTCACCATAAAGAACCGTGAAGTGCCACCACGAAGCCGAACTTTGAGATTTTATTAGACAATCGATAAAAAAAGGAGAAGATGAGTAACTAGTAATATTTGGTTACTTAATTAATATTTACTTATTTAGTTAATAGTTATTTATTTAATTTTAATTAGTTTGTAGACCATGTTTTTATGTCGGTTCTTTCCCGGGTCCAATAGGTCAAACCGCCTAGTTAGGATTAATACTTTTTCTATTTTAAACAATTGTAATTTCACTTTTATCATCAATCAAGAAGATATTTAAAGTGTTAGTGTTTTATTTTCATGGGTTAAAGACACTTTCCACCCTCGACTTTTGATCTAAATACAGTTTGCTACCCTGACTTCTAAACAAAGACACTACACACCCTGTAACGGAATATTCTGTGGACAATTTGCACCCTTCTGTCAAATTTTGTTAGAAAGGTGGGTGATTTATTTTTTTCGGACCATATTGCCCTTGTGTATCTTTTTGTCTTTATTACCCTTGAACACCAAGAACACACTAAAAAATCAAATAGAATGGAAATAGTATGTTCCTATAAATCAATAGATCAAATAATCATCTTCCACAGACAAACACAAAATTGGAACTAACAAAACAACCTAGAAACCAATAGATCAATTCTGCGAAACTGAAGATCAAAACCTTAACTTCTCCCGTCCTCCGCCATCCACACTATGAACCCAAAATCCACCAATTAACCCAACTTCACACCAAAATCTCCAGACTTCACACCAGAATCACAGTCTAGGAAACTCAATATATGTACAGATTGGAGCTTAAAAATTATGGGTTTCACATCTTTGTTGTAAAATTTTGGATCCCACCAATTAACCCAACTTTACACCAGAATCACAGTTCAGGGAAGCAGCCTTTGTCCGCCGGCCTCTGCTCTTACCACCCCAACTCCTCCTCAATCTACCTCCAAGATGCAGAGGAGGTCTTCAACCGCTTTGACGGCAACTCCGACGGCAAGATCTACGGCACCGATCTCGTCAACATCTGACACCTCCCAAGCCCATCCACCAGAGCACCGAGACCCAACCCCCTATTCTCATCCATCAATATCTCGTACTTATTCATAGCAATACAACTCGATTTCTCAGTCGAAATTGTGATCTTTCTTCTTCTTCCCCTCGTCCTTCACCGCAACCGCCTGTCGTCGCCACACAGGGCTGCCCATCTTCGATCTGAGGACTCGCCTTGACAGCGATGTCGTCCCTGCGAGCTTTGAGATCAGCAAAAAAGAAGCTAGGGAAGAGGATCAGAGTCGGAGTTCTCGATTTTCAAAGGTCGAGACTCGTAGCTCTTGTAGGTGAGGAACAAGCGGTCTCAGGGATCGACGATGCCAGAGACATTGCTAGTGAACATTTCTGAGCGCTGAAACCCGAACTTGAGATTCTTATTTTCAACGACGGGGCTAGTGGCGGTGACGGCGGAGGAGTGAGGTTCTCATCTTCAAGAACGTCAAGGTTCATCCTCGCCTGAATTCTCTCACATAGCGCCGTTGTTTCGAGGCTAGAACAGACCTCAGAGCCACACTCAGATCTTAGGGTGGGTTCACGAAAGAGAGTGAGAGAGGAAAATGTGGTTTCAGGTTGGAGGATAGGGTTACCACTACCAAAGAAGTAAGGGAAGAAGAATGGGAAGAGGAAAATGAGAAGAAATAGATTATATAGTAGGTCACTCTCAGAAATGCGGAGGGTATTATTGACTTTTAGTATAGGTTGTTACTCAGCAGTTTGCTCCATCCATAAAAAAGGTGCATAGTGTCTTTGTTCAAAAGTCAAGGTAGCAAACTGTATTTAGATCAAAAGTCGGGGGTAGAAAGTGTCTTTAACCCTATTTTCATACATGTATTTCGTGTGTGCCCGAACGATACCGATTTTTTTTCTTTTTTTGAGGAAAACCAATTATATTAAACTCAAACCAGCAACTGAGAATTCAGATTTACATCTTTCTGAAGTAAGCAACTAAGCCAGCTAGGAGGGTGCTGGTTCCAAACTGAGTCTACTTCTAAATTTTTCCGTACTCTGCTAACTGGTGGGCAACAGAGTTTGCATTTCTGCTGACAAAATTTAGTTTCCAGCTGGTAAAGCTTCTAGTCTTCCGGAGTATTTCATCAATGGCCTCTTCCACCTCCGTGTAGTCTCTGGCTTCCTTACCTTATCTTCTATATGCAATTTCCTCGATCAATACTTTAGCGTCGCCTTCAAAGAATGCATTTTAAATACCGCATGATATAGCGAGGTTTATCCCTTCAAGAAGAGCTCTTGCTTCAGATTCCTTCGCTGAGTAGCAATAACCTGAGTACTTCGACGAACCTGCAATGAAATCACCTTCTTCATTCCTTATTACTGCTCCTGCTGTGCCCGTATTTGAATTCGAGAAGAAGATCGACATGGATGGTAATGTGATTCGAGATACCATGAATCCGATTGGTGCCCGTATCAGGAAGTTTCATCTGATTCGAGATATTATCGATAGAGGAGACGTTCGGATATGCAAGATTCCTACAGATGATAATCTGTCAGACCCGCTTACAAAGCCTCTCACGCAGTGGAAGCATGAAGGGCACACAAGGAGTATGGGCATACGAGATGCGCCAGATTGGCTCTAGTGCAAGTGGGAGACTGTTGGAATAGATGCCCTAGAGGCAATCTAGTTTAGTATGAATTTATTTGTGGCTAGAAATTCATTTATTATTTATTGGATATTTAATATAATGAAGTCCTTAGATTTACAATTGTGTTGTTTATCTTAAATATCCCTAGTCCAGTATAATGATTAATGGGACAATCATCTATAGACTAGTATGGGGTTGGATTGATATGGAGATATCACGATCCAACACATAGGTGTGCATTAGGGAATGTTGCACTGGATTGACCCATCTCCGAGAAGGCTACATACACGTTATGTTGAGTCGCAAGCGCTTCTCGCGGTGCAATGGTATTGTCATCCTTAGACTTGAAGTCACTAGATATTCTAGTTGTGGATTATTGTGATTTTGGTAGCGTTAAACGCTACACCGTAACTGGGTAGTTATAAAGGCGTGTAGTGGATACAATAAGAAGCAAGCTTAGAGATCGTAGTGGACGTAAATAGAATTTGCCCCTCCCACATAACGGGAGCAAATATCCTAGGCCACTCGAGGGATAGTGCTTATAGAATGTCTGGCCAGACTCAAATAGATCAATATGGGATATTGATGTTATTTGCACGAATAAGGTTATTCCCATGGATCGAGAAACTATGGATTGGATATACGAGTGTGACTTGCATGTCTCGTGTCCAATCCGGATATAGAGACAAAGGGATGAGACAATTACTTGTACAAAGGTTGTCAAGATGACTATTCTATTAGTTGGCTAGAATGGATGTTTTGCTAGAACCCGCTCCATATTAGCAAATAGTTGCTACCAACTAGATAGAACCTATGGGGTCACACGCTATATAGAGTTGAACTAGATTTGGGAATTAATTAATTGGATTAATTAATTAGAAGGATCACTTTGCAAAACCTTGCAAACTTAGTAGGGACTAATTTGCAAGGAAGGGACTAAATTGAATTCTAGTAGGACTAGAATAAGTCCTTTAGGTAGTTGGCAAGGAGTTGTTGGACTATATAAAGGACCTTCCTTCCTTCCTTCCCATAACTTATGCTCATTATTGAACAAAAGGAGAGAAAAGGAGCAAGCAAGCTAGGAGCTCGCCGCCCCTAGCCCGCCGCCCCATCCCGTCGGCCACAAGGAGGCCGAGACCCTCCTTTGGGCCTCGTTTTGCGTGATTCTTCTTCCTCTTCCTCTTCCGGGCTAGCACCAAGGACTTGGGAGATTCTAGGATCAACTCTAGGCGTGGATCAACCATAGAGAACGTGACACAATTCGCGTTTGAAGTCATCAAAGGAGAACCCTAAGGTGTGTTATTGATTTCTTACCCTTACCATCGTTATGTCTCTTGACTTGTGATCCTTGGAGGGTTTTGCATGGTTTTATGATTGTTTGTGTTTCCGTTGCGCATCCATGAATCAATACCCTACATGTGCCACTTTCGGTCCATGAGTTTTTGATCATGTTCTCGAAGTCAGGGTGGGTTTCCCACATAAGTTCATATTGGAAACGCCTTTTTGCTCTCCATCTAGCTCGCTGCTGCCTCCACTCGACTAATATCGGCACATGGTCCGAATTGGGCCACCATAAGTGGGTCACTTATGCTCCTTGAAACAGATCCATCCATGAAATATTGGCGATAGCTCTATCGATCCTCTCCCGAATGTTTGCTTCACTATTTTGATTATTATTCCAGGTGAATGTATTGCCATTTTATCCCAGGTCCATAAGGCCGACATCGTTTAGAACATCACGAAACTGTATAAGTTGACTGAAATTAACCCTCAAACCTTCGTCCTTCTCAGCGTATGAGGCGACCGCATTAAAGTCTCCTACGACGCACCATGGAACGTTTGGTTGGGGTGATAATCTGCGAATCAACTCCCACGAATTTGATCGCTCCGTTCTATTTGGATCGCCATAAAAACCCGTAAATTTCCACCACTTATTTTCATTTTCCTCTTTCACCATCGCATCAATGACGAAAAAGGAGCTTTAGGTAACTGTTACTTGCATACTATCCTTCCACAACAATGCTAGACCACCGCTTCTACCTCTTGATTCCACTACGAAAACGTTGTAGTAGCCAAGTCTAGCTATGTTTTGTTCCATCTCAAATCGTGACATCTTGGTCTCTATAAGAAAGACCAAATCCGGGGATTTTTGCTTCACGAGGTCGCGAAGTGATAGGAACGTAGGGAGGTTACCCAACCCCCGTACGTTCCAGCTTAGGAGGCTCATTGCGGCGGGCGGGGCTGACCTGCAGCCGCCGCCAAAACTTTGTTGAGGGACCTTGAGGCACTCTTCTCCGTCTGCCTGCTTTCATTACCCACTCTCTGATTCGCTTCTTGCTGGGTTGGTGGAGTCTCTTCGCCAACTACTGCTGTTTTGTTTGGTTGGGGAGGGGTACTGAAATCCATTATATGGCCTTTTCTTTTACCTGCTTCTCCTCTTGCCATGTTGCCCTGTGTCCTCATAGTCGTGGCGTTGAACGAATTGATCTTGTCCAGCACACCACCCACTGGCCGTGGTTTATGGACTTGCTGTATATTCTCACTGCCCCCTGACGTTAAGGGTTTTGGTACCCCCGAGTCATCTTCAGACCCCTTGGACGTGGATCTGTTTATCCCATCTGTATGCTCCTCCTTTTCAGTCAGGGGAGCTGTAGCTTCTTCACACGTTTCCATGCTTTCATTGTTGGTAGTCTCCCCCACTTCACCCTCCGTCTCCATACGATCCTCTGTATCAGGTCTTGTAGGACTCTTGCTTGTTTTACTTCCTCTACGATTGTTTCTCATTGCTGCTCTTCGAAGACTTTGCGGGTGGCAAATCAAGAAGTCTCCATATCCAGCCTCCATCTCATTCTGGACATCCTTCGGAAACACACCGCAGCCATCACTGGGATGCGTAATGCATCCACACCATCTACAAACGCTTGGTAAACGCTCGTATTTGAAGTCAATCCAGATCTCTTCACCCTTGACCACCAAGTTTACTCCCCTTGGAATCGACTCGTGGATGGGTAAGCGTGCCCTAGCCCTCATATAGTTTATTCCGTCTTCACTCTCGATGCGTTCATCCACATAAAGAGTCTCAGCCACCGAATCCACAATGAGTTTCCCTGTTTCCTTTTTCATAAGATGGATTGGTATATTGCTCAATTGAATCCAAACTTCGAATTCTGTAAACTCTACTGAGGCAGTCGGTTCCCCTAAACCCCATGGTTTAAGAAGAAGTGTGTTTCCATTGAACGCCCACGGACCTCCGGATGAGACCCTTTCCATGCTAGCATGATCAGGGAAGACAAATAAGAACGTGTTGTAATCAACTACTATCATGTTTACTTCATTACCTTTGTTCCAAATATTTCGAAAGACCGCCCTCATCGTCGAACCAATGACCTTTTCTTCCGAGACAAAAAGACCAATCAAAACGTGGCTGAACCCTTCCTCTGCTTCCTTGCATAAATCATCGTCGAGTACCACTCTTCTCTTCTCCTTCTCGGTGTATTCCGTGCTCGCCATTGTTGTCTTGAAGAGCATCCGCTGGTTGACAGAGGTTTGTGAGTAGATCGAGCTTCGCCGGCGCTGTACTCTGCAAACCCTAGGTTTCGCCTTGAAAAACTACCTCCGATCAATTCGGAGCACTAAAAACTATTTCTCCGTAATTTTTTTGTAAGTAATCTATTTTAACGATACCGATTGTGCTATCACACTTACACCTGAAAAAAAAAAGGACAGCGAGATATTTGTGGGATGGTGAAGTTATTCAATTGTTGCAGGATGATGCCATTTAAAATCACAAATTAGGCCCCGTTTTCTTTACCTAAATTTAAGCGACTTTTTATCTTTTTTTAAGTCATATAAAAAGTTCTAATCAAGTCATTTCGTTAAAATTTATGCCTGATATTTTTTTTACCTTTTTATAAGACTAAACAAAGTTAAGTGTTTCTAACATCAACTTTTTTATCTTTTTACTCCTTAAAATTACTTTTTAGGAGATAAAATTAAAGTTAAGTAAACAACCTTTTCTACTAAAAAAGTAACTAAAACTTATTAGAAAACTTATTAGGCACAAAGTAAACAAACTTTTTATCTTTTTTAAAAAAAAGATAAAAAGTCACCTAAATTTAGGTAAAGAAAGCAGGGCCTTAGTTGATACTACTATTAGACTGATGTTTTTGGAAGTTTTTTTTTTTTTTTGCTTCAACAGATTAATAAACAGACAGAAGAACAAAGGAGTTCACAAACAGAAAAGACAGAAAACAAAACAAAAAGGCCACTTATCCACTAGCCCTATTGGCGCTGATAATATCCCTAATCAGAAGGTTAGCTAACTGAGCCGGAGGCTCCTGGATGATGATCAATCTCTCAGGTTGGTTTCTACCCATCTTAGCAAGGGCATCCGCCACCTCGTTGGCTTCTCTGCTAATGTAGTTGATCTTGCATCGACATCCCCTGAGCAATATGCGTATCTCCAGAACAATAGCGGTCAAGTTGAAGTTCTCCGGAATCTCTCCATTGATAACAGTGACCGCTTCGAGAGAGTCAGTCTCAATTGTGACCTCCTGGTAATTATCTTCGTGAATAATGACCAAGCCTCTGTGGATGCCCCACAATTCAGCCTCAAGAATGGAGCTGTGCCCTATCTGACCCATGAATCCCTTAACCCAGCTGCAATCCTCGTCTCTGATGACTCCCCCATAGCCTGCTATTCCCATGGTGCCTTCCTTACTTCCGTCAGTATTAAGCTTGATTTTACCTGCAAAGGACGGGAACGAATTAGATCCATAGATATTGAGGAGATCCTTGGTCTTATCTGTCTCAATCACATTATTAATCTCTATAGCATAACACTGGATTAAATTAACCACTTGGGTGGATTTAGAAGAACGATTGTTAAAAACTGCATTGTTCCTCTCCTTCCAAATCCACCACAAAGTCACCAGAAAAGTGGTTGTTTTCAATCTAGTATTAGCCCCAGAAACAGTGAGATTAGTTTTACACCATTTCAAGAAATGAGTAAATGTGTTGTTCCTGACATACCACGGATCTCCCCAAAGGGTAATCCAGATAGCCTTGGCCTTTGGGCAAAAAAAGAAAATATGCTCAAGGCTTTCTGGAATCCCTTGACAGTGATTGCAAAAATTATTTTGGGCCATGCCCCTCAAAAATATTTGAACATTGGTAAACAGTTTTTTATGAAAGATTTTCCAAAGAAAAATAGTGAGTTTAGGGGGAATCTTGAGTTTCCAAATCCAATCCCAATTATCATTCTGGGATAACTGAAAATTCGCTGCCACATTATAAGTTGAGCTTACATAGAAAGAGCCATTCTGGGTATGTTTCCAGTGAATAACATCATTGGAATCAGCCCCATTAGGGATGAACTTCGCCAAAATAGTATTAATAATGTCCTGATGGACAATCCCAATAAGGCAGGAAAGATCCCAATTTTTATTAGCATCAATGAGACTGCTCACCTTAAGATTCTCATCGAAAGAAATATCAGGATAGATGTCCTTGAGAATGTAATCTCCGATCCATCTATCGCACCAAATGGAGATGTCAGAACCATCTCCCACAGTCCATTTAATACCATCAAGGACATGATCTCTAATATTAATGATACCTTTCCAAGTCCTAGTAGCCGATCTTTTGGACAGCCAGTTTTTGAAATTGGTATTCTTGAGGTATTTACTCTTCATAATATTGACCCACATGACATCATTCTTGGTGATCAAATGCCAACCCAGTTTCATGATAAGAGCTTTGTTTTGGGTTTTCGTAGTTTTAATACCCAAACCTCCCAAACTTTTGGGCTTACAGATAGTGGCCCAATCAACACTATGCATTTTCCTCATATTATCTTTTTCTCCCCAAAAGAATTTTCTATTAATTTTATCAAGTTCCGAACAAGTCTCTAAAGGGAGGACTTGCGTTTGCATAGTGTAGATGGGTATGGACGAGGTGGTGGACTTAATCAAAGTAAGTTTCCCTCCCGGGGAGAGAAGATCAGCCTTCCATCCAGAGAGTTTTTTATAAACCTTTTCAACAATATCTCTATATTGACTAGCACCAACCCTTCCTTGTTTAAGATTAATCCCTAGATATTTACCAAGGTTTTGCGTAAGGCCGATCCCCATATTATGGCTAATACAACGGGCTTTGCTACGGTGCACATTCTCCGAAATAAACATTTTGGATTTTGAAAGATTGATTTTTTGACCCGACAGGCAACAAAAATCCTTAAGAACATATTGGACAAAATCACAAGTTTGATCATCCGTTTGTGCAAAAAGGAGCATATCATCCGCAAAGAAAAGGTGGGTAAGAGGGGGGCACGAATTGGCAATTTTAATACCCTTCCATTTACCTTTCGAAGCATACTCATTAATCATGCAAGAGAGTCTTTCAAGACACATCACAAAGATATAGGGGGAAAGGGGGTCGCCTTGTCTAAGCCCCCTATTAGCTTTGAATTTAGGGAGGGGTTCACCATTCCAAATGATAGCGTAATTGACGGTGGTGATGCAATCCATGATAAGCTTAATCCAATTAGCATTAAAATTAAAAGCAATAAGCGTATCTTTGATAAAATTCCAAGAAAGTCTATCATAGGCTTTTTCGAGGTCAATTTTAATAATCATTCCCCCTTTTTTTCCTTTTTTCTTCTTGAGGGAGTGAAGAACTTCCTGAACTATAATGATATTATCACTAGTGCTTCTTCCCGGAATAAAGCTACTTTGATTTGGGGATATCATTTTATCAAGAAGGGGTCTAATATGATTAACAATGATTTTAGCAACAATTTTGTAGTTAACGTTGCAAAGCCCAATGGGCCGGAATTGGCTAACCAACTCCGGTCTGTCGATTTTGGGAATAAGAGCAATGAAGGTATCGTTCATAAAAGGGGGAAGGGAAAAGTTAGTGAAGATAGTCTTAATTAAACTACAAACTTTATTTCCCACAATATCCCAACACTTATGGTAAAAAGCCGCGTTGAACCCGTCCGTTCCCGGGGCCTTGTTACCATTGATACTTTTAACAACTTGATATATCTCTTCATCCGTAATATTGGTCTGAAGGGTGACATTAGTCTCATTGGAGAGAGGGGAAACCTCTAGGTCATATAACAGCATAGGTGACTCCCATATAGGGTCAGGAGTATAATGCTTCACAAAGAAATCAGACACATAACTCCTTAAGAGAGTAGGATCAGTAATCCAATCTCCCAAATCATTTTTAAGAGCAGAGATGTATTCCTACGCCTTCTAACAATAGTAGACATATGGAAAAATTTAGTGTTACGCTCTCCATGAATGAGCCAGTTAATTCGAGATTTTTGTTGCCAGAGGATTTCCTCTTTTGTAAGGACATGATTGAACTCAATGATCAGGGTTCTTTCCAGATTATGCAAAAAGTGACTGTAATATCTGCTCAAGCTCCTCTGTATACCATCAAGACGGGAAATAAGAAGTCTTTTTTCCCTATGAATATTACCAAATATCTCCTTATTCCAAATTTTAAGTTTCAATTTAAGAGAGTCAAGAGTTTCCCCCATGGGGGTATCATCATTGTTCCAATTATTCTTAACAAAGTTGAGAAAATCCGGATGATTAAGCCAAAAATTCTCAAATCGAAAGGGTTTAGAAGTAGGAGGGATCATACCATTAGTTTCCACTATGAGCGGAGAGTGATCGGAGTACGACCGAGGGAGGCAGGAAACCAGACTGTTAGGGAACCGAAGCTTCCATTGTTTGTTGCAGATAGCTCTGTCGAGGCGTTCTTGGGTATTGGCCATTCCTTCCCTATTGTTGGTCCATGTCATTCTAGGACCCGAGCACCCGAGATCAATGAAATTGCAATCATTGAGGTTGTCCATAAAAACCTGATTTTTGGACAAGCTTCTCTGTTTAACGAAGCTTCTTCTCTCCGAAGCTCCGGTAAAGTCGTTGAAATCACCTGCTAGCATCCATGGCTCTGAAATGGTAGCAGCTTTGTGGCGGAGATCTTCCCAAAGAGTCCCTCTATTAACTTCAGAGGGATTGGCATAGATAGCCGAAAGAATCCATTCGTCATAGTTTTGTTTCTGGATTCTCACATGGATGGCCTAGTAGGACTCGTCAACCAGGTTGATGTCGACGAGATTAGGGTCCCAAAGCAACCATATCCCACCCGATCTGCCTTCTGGGTCAACAAAGTACTTGGCTGTGAGATCCTGGTTATCAAAGAACTGACCCATATCTCCCAACTTGACTTTAGTTTCGAAGAGAGCAGCCACTTCAAATCTATGCTTTCTTTTGAGAAATTTGAAAGTTCTTTTGAAAGAACGGTTACCTGCCCCACGGCAATTCCAGAACAACATCTTGAGGGACTCTATCATGGAAAAGTTTGGAGGGAAGAGAACCTTATTGGCTCTACAGAACTTCACGAGCCGAGCTTTTGTTTGGACCAAATTGTCCATCGATTCCAACTCTACGATTCGGAGAAGCAGATCGGTGTCTTCC
Source organism: Linanthus parryae (assembly GCA_023055425.1). Taxonomy (NCBI): domain Eukaryota; kingdom Viridiplantae; phylum Streptophyta; class Magnoliopsida; order Ericales; family Polemoniaceae; genus Linanthus; species Linanthus parryae. The sequence continues at coordinate 41,820,805 of JALGPY010000006.1, forward strand.
TCCTGAATTAGACTTAGCTTCACTTCCAACGTCTTGATCGGCCATTTTGTCTTCGCTAGTGTTGCTGTTTCTGCTAATTCGATCATCTTGAAGCTGGTCTTGGCCATTATTGAGACTATTTCGACCTCTACTGCCTCCTGAATCTCCATTCTTTCTTGTTCTCTCCTTTCTTCTAGCAAACTGATTGGGATCAGGGGGTTTCGGAGGAGTAAATTCTGGCGGAAAATAGAGAAGGGAGGGTTGTGAAATAGTCCCCACTGAGTCTGAGATGGTGTTTTCAATGGGATTAACAATGGTGATAACACCTTGCTTTGATTGGTCAAATCTACATTGTATCTCTTCTGGTGGTAAGCTTTGATCCATATCTTCTTCAATTTGGGCCGTTGGATGAAGATCCATATCTTCACAGATCCACTCATTAACTGTTGGGGTTATGGTCTCCTCATTTTCAGCCGTGGATTGAAGCAAAGGGTTCTCTATCTCGGGAACCGTCGGCTCTTGAATGACATGTCCTTCAGAAAGAATCGTTTCACAGTGGGGGAGGCCTTTGGATTTTCCATACGCATGCTCGATGTCTTTAATGCCCTCATCAATTCCCTTTTGACTTTCCTCTCTACCAGGTTCATTCCCCCTCTTGGTATTGTTGGGTCCTCTATTAATGTCGTAGCTCCTCCCTTCCTGCTTATTGTTGTAGAAGTTTCGGTGATGATGTCGGTAATCTTCCTTTCTTCCGTCCCTTTGATTCTGAGTATTATTGGTCCGAGTATCCTCCCTGGTGTTTGGGCTTTTTTCCTTGGCATTGTTGTTATCTTCTTGGCCCAAATCACCTAACGGCCCAAACCTATTCTGATTTGTCTGGGCTCCGATTTTTTTATTCCAGTTTTTGCGTCTTATCTGGACTACAGTCCATGGGCCTGGGCCTTTTGGGCCTGATTCAAAATTATAAGCAGTGGATCTGTTGTTACCTTGAAGTTGCGCCGGAGAGCTATCCACATTTTCCATTTGATGGGGACGGTCTTTCTGATTTTCCGGCGTAACATCCACGGCTTTATCTTTGGCAATCGACATCGCTTCTCCCTCCCGGCAGAAATGTTTGGTATGCCCCAACCTGCCACAAGTGAAACACACAGTATGAATGTGTTCATATTCGAGGGAGTAAGATTTCCCCCCAAGCAAAACATCAGTAATAAGAGGAGAGTTTAAGTCAATTTCAACACAAAATCTAGCAAATCTCCCTTTTTCTGCATAAGCAGTGGTGAGATCAAGCTTAAGTGGATGACCAATTGCTGTCGCAATTTTTCGAAGGCTGTCTTCTTCATAGTATTCAACAGGTAGTTCAATAACTCTGACCCAAACAACAGTTTTTGCATCTTTGATCGCCGAGACTTTAAAGTCCGGTGACCATTTCTGAACTGTAAGATAGCGATCGAACACTACCCACGGTCCACCAGTAAGGGCTTTGTGATAGTCAGTTCTACTCTCAAAATGGAGAAGGAAAAATCCCTTTCCCATTTCAATATGAGTAATAAATCCTTGTGGATTCCATAGCTTTTTAATTCTAGGAATCAGAAATTTTTCTCCTATATACTTTCCCAGAGGTCGGACAATCAAATACTCTCTCCAAGGTTGTCGAATCCTTTCCAGAAACGACTTCTTAAACACCACCTTAACTGTGGTAGGAGGAAGGGGAAGATCAATTGAGGAATCATCCTTCATATCAGTGGGTTCATCTTCCTCATCCTCTTCTGAGGAGAGCTCTTCAACTTCACTATCAAACAGCTTCTCATTCTCAGAGATTCCAACCAAAGCTTTGATATACGAAGTTGATGCTCTCTCCTTCGTGAGGGGAGTTTTCCCTGAGGGGGAAGAGGGGAGATTGGCTCCTTCTAATGGATCTGAGTTCTCATCCATTTTAGTATCAGGGGGCTGATTGTAATCAGCTTCCGTAAGAGATTTGATCTTTTTTGTACTCCTCTCTAGATGGTCTTGTTCCTCAGCAGATGTCGCACCGTCGGACTCGCAAGGTGGCGTTGAAGCCATCAGGCTCGTCGGCGATACGACCGGCAAGAGAGAAAGAAAGGTCTGTTGGACACGGAAACCAAGCCAGAGAAAAGTCTAGAGGTTTTTGGAAGGTTATTATTGTTATGATTGGAGGGTTATTGTAGCGTATTATGTGTTGCCTCATTTGCTTTCTCTATATAGTACTAGTTCCGTTTCTTCTGAATAGTCGTACTTTAACTTTTTAACCTCTAACTAGGTCACTTTGACTCGGTGATTTAGATAGCAAAACGATATAATTTTTTGATTTTTTTTTCATTGTATTATAGAGTAAATTTACTCTACAATACCTTGCAAAGGTTACCAAATTCTTTTATCGTTTTGCTAATCAAATCACCGAATCAAAGTAACGCAGTGAATAGTGACAAAAAAATAAAGTAGTCTGAAATAAAAGAAACTGAGGTAATATATATTACTGATTTGACTTCTAGTTGATATTAGTTTCTTTCACGTTTTTTATTCTAATCTGACGACGCTGTGAACTTGGTTTTGTCTTCATTAATTCAATAATCGCTTGATTTTTTTAATAAGCTAGATTAATTGAATTTGATTATATTAACTAGATATGATTAGATTGGATTAATTGAGTAAATAGTAATAATGTGTTTGGTCTCGTACGATGAATTAATATTCAAATAAACAAATTCAGCTAATCTCCTCATATAAGTGGAGCCTAATTTAAGATATTAAAAAAAAAATGATACTTAAATTTGCCCCGAACAACTTGAACATGAACTGTCTTCACTCTTAAGTTAAATCCCTACTAATGGAGAAGATATTCAGTGTCACGGGAATATGGGTGATGTGATTCCACTGGTCACTCTAATTGGCACCACTCCGTCTCTACTCTTTGTTTTCATCCCGACTTTTTGACTCGTATCTAGGTCATTTTGACCGGTTAATTTGGATAGCAAAACGATGCGATCTTTTAATATTTTTTTCACCGTGTTATAGAGCAACTTCTACTCTACAATAACATGAAAAATTATCAAAAAGTTACATCATTTTGCTATCCAAATCACCGGATCAAAGTGACCTGGTAAATAGTGTAAAAAAATCAAATGAGAACAAAGAGCAGAGACAGAGTGATATTGAATATCTTCTCCTACTAATGGTCCCATGAAGGAATCACTCTGACCATGTTAGGTGATGTGATCCTTCAAATTGGCTCACCTAATTAGCTGATGGAGATCTGTTTGTTCTTTAATAGATAGTAGGATTACTGATTAGCTTTGAAGACATACATTAAACAGGCAACTCCATTGTCATGTTTATTTATTTTGGACACCAGAAGCCACCCACTAATCACTAATGGGGATATATTACAATTTGTATTTTCTTAATGACACGTTTGGTTTTCCGAACTATTCGTACTGGCTCGTACTGGACTGGACTAAATTTTCCGGATAGGATTGGACTGGATTAGCTGAGCTATAATTAATAATGTGTTTGGTTTTGTGCAGTATTAATTCAGTATTAAGGTATAAATAGTCCAATCCAGCTAATACCCTCATGTGAGAGGGTGATAATTTGGGGTATTAAACACCACCTTCTCACTATTTAGTACTGGTATTAAAATTAGTCCAGAACAACCAAACACAGTATTAACTACTACCTGGACTATATTTAGTCCAATCCTAGCTAATACCGCTAATACTGAAAAATCAAACGTACCCTAAAAGCTAATGATGTGATTAGCGCTAGTGTACTTATAAGACTTTAATCAATTAATAATTAAGAAACCCACCAATGAAATTCTATGCATTCTTTCTCCAATTGGGTTGCTTCCTTGCGTCACTAGTTAAGACATAGTCCATATTGCTATTTTTATCTTTTGCTCACTATTTTAAAACTTTGTAGTTTACGTTTAACATCTCTTAAGATCCATAATTTAATCATCACTCTAAAGTTTCAAGGATTAGTTGACTATATCACATTGGGAAAATAACTAACATTAACTAGAACATCAAAATATCAAATTAGGCCTCGTTTGGGCAAGGTATGAGGAGGGGAATTTTGATAAAATTGTAAATCCTATTCTTGATCATGTGTTTAGGTGCAGGATAAGGAGCATATACAAACTGATTTCCTTATTCCTTAGGTACAAAACTCAATTTTTTTGCTTACAACCTTATACCACTCTGTTTCTTCTCTTTAGCCCCATTTTGACTTTTGTCACTATTCACCGGGTCACTTTGACCCGGTGATTTAGCTATCAAAATGATGCAACTTTTTTTTTCATTGTGTTGTAGAGAAAAAGTTGCTCTATTACACGGTGAAAAAAATATTAAAAAATCGCATCGATTTGTTGTCCAAATCACCCGGTCAAAGTGACTCAGATACGAATCAAAAAAGTCAAATGAGCTAAAGAGAAGAGTCGGAGTAGTATCACCTAAGAGAGTATACGAGGATAAAGGAAAAAGAAGGTATAATGAGTGTGTTCTTTTTTCTTTTTTTTTTTGCTCAGTAATGAGTGTGTTCTCAAATGACAACATTCCCCCAATATATACGCGTGTGTGTATATATATATGTGACACACATATCGGCCTTTTTTATGTATATTGTTGCGTGACTCTTGATCCACTGAATTTCTCGTTTCTTCCTTTGTCGTGTTATTTTAATTAGAAAGATCAGAAATATTGTTGTGCTTTGAATAATGTATATGTATCGAAACACCATTTTGTATTGTGTCATTTCATATTCTAAGAGAGCAAAATTATTCCAAAAAAATACTATCAGTGATGGACCCCACCATTAACTAATTAAGTCATAATTAGTAAGTGCACACTATCTTGAAATTTGACACATTGAAGAGGTTAAAGTGTCATTTCCAATAGTGAAAGGGATGAAAGCGTCTATGCATTAAACTTGAGGGGGTGAAAGTGTCTTTTACCCATTGTTATTAGTCGAAACAGATTTCCCCTAAGAAATTGGCAAACTCCATTTAATCAAACAAGAAGCATCATAAGCATATGATTGTTTTGGCAAAGAAGACGACCAAAATTGAAACGTTATAAGAAAACTAATGAAAATGAGTAGATATCACTGATAACTGAAGTTGTGGCGGTCTATGATTGTCGATCTTCCTGACGTGCTGCTGCACCCGTCTTTGATCATTTGTTGCTGGTGCTAGATTGACTCAGATGTGAGGAGGTTAAACACTGGACTCGGGCAGGAGATTAGGGGAGATAATTTTCTATCTCTAGAGACACCTTTACTTTTCTCTCTCTGGAATTTCCGTCATCTAGCTTGTTTTTGGGATATATTTGTTTATATTAAAACAGAATACTACTGTAGATACTGCTTTCTGACATGACAGATCTCGGCCACGTGGCGGCCATCCAGCACACCATATTGTGCTCCACACACACTGGATCACCAGCCGAGCTGATCCATGTGGGGGCTGCGAGACAGAGCCCTCGCATACCACTGCACGGGACTTGTAGGGACTTTGTGGTTTGGAGGCTAGAGTAAGCCCTGTCGCGTGCGAGCCAAGCCCGCACGCGACCTTTAGTAACTGTTTTGAGAGATCTATGGCACGAGCTCCCTAGACCCGGTCAATCCGGTCAAACCCGGTCAACCTCGTAACGGTTCCGGTATTCGCGCACCACGTGCTCTAACGGTTCCTATATACTCGGACGAACGTGCCGTTATGGTTAAGCTAATTAAGCCGCCATTAATGGGCGCATTAACCACACTACAACGGTCACGTTCTCCAGTATATATAGATCGTCAACCTTTCCATACAGAGGGGAACACACTGCCATACGCGGAAGCTCTGCCAAACCTCTGTCTCTCTCTCTGACATTGCTACTGACTTACTCTCTCCCTACACACACCCCTATTCTTCCTGTGCGATCCTTGATCCACTACACACGGTGCACACGGAGGTCTCCCCGCCGGAATCTCTTGTGCACATTTTGGTGAACCCGACGTGAACTTACCAGCAAAAGCAACCATGTCTCAGGAGGATGATGTCAGCAACGGATCGCCTTCCACTGAAACTCCCTCGGGAGACGAGACCCGCCGTACTCCGACAACTCCCGGCGAAGCACCGACGTTAGAGTCTGTGGACGCCACCGTCCAGAGTCAGGCAAAAGCTCTCAAATCTCAATCTGCGCAACTAGAACAAATCTTGGCTGTTCTAGGCACCCTCGCGCCGAATCCTCCACCAGCTGCCGCTATCCCTCAAGGAGGAGGAACCCCTACCGCTCCAGGATTGGGAGTGCCAGCCACACCTCCCAACCCTCATCTGCAGACTCCACCGTCGGCTGCGCAACTGCCTTCGGTTCAAGGATCAACGGCACAGATGCTGCCTCCTGCTGCTCACGCTCCTCAGCCCTCGGCTTTGGCGTCCAACCCAACTCTGCAGTACCCTTTTCCTCCCCCAACGATGATCTGGGGAAACGCGGGCACTCAGTATGCTCCCAATCCTCCGGCGGCATATGTGTCGCCACCGCCCACGGCGACCCCTCCAGCAACTACCGAGGGGAGCATTCCAGAATGCATGACGTCTTTGCAAAAGCGCGTGGACACCATCCTGGCTCATCAGTCATTCGCGGATACCATTATCCCGAAGCTAGACAATGATCCACCTATTCCGCGAGAGATCTATCTCATGCCTAACCCGGCGGGGTACAAGGCTCCCAAATGGGATAGGTTCGAGGACGTCAATGGAAACGCTCATGAGCATGTCATGCGTTTCATCGACGTCATGGGTCCGTTCGGAGCCGATCCCAAACTACTGATGCGGGAGTTCCCAAAATCTCTTGGGAACGTAGCATACAAATGGTACCGGACATTGGAGGCCGGATCCGTGAAGACTTGGGACGACATGGTCCAAAAGTTCTATACCAAGTTCTTTCAAATGGAGGAAAAGGTGACGATGATCCATCTCTCGCGGATGTACCAGAAGCGCGAGGAGGATGGGATCACCTTCATCAAGAAATTCCGGGCGAAATCCTTGGAGTGCAAAGATCCAATGCTCGAAAGCCGGCTCGTGGAGATATGCCTACAGTGCATGCGAGATGAATACAAAGCTATGCTCATCAATTTGCAAACGCCTACGTTTTCAAAACTAATCGAATGCACGAAGAACATCGAGCCCATAGTCGAGAGACAGAAAAAGAAGAACGCTCCAGAGCGACCTGCGAGCGGCACCACTTACAAGATCGGAAGGTTCAACTACAAGCGGGGACGCGAAGCTGAGGTCAACACAGTTTCGCCCCAGAAACAAGCGAAGGTTGTGAACTTCGATGTACCGCCTCTGCCATGCTCGGTAGAGGAAGCGAGTGACCTCTGCAAACAGTGGCGCAAGGACGGCGTTCTGCCACCACTCGAGAAAATACCCTCCAAGGAGACGGTGAGGGACCCTAAGTGGTGCGAGTACCACGGCAAGATCATGCATCCCACCGCCGAGTGCAAGAAACTCAGGTTCGCGTTCGATCAGAAGATGAAGAACGGCGAGCTAATCGTCAGCGACAACAGGAAGGACGTGCGCAACAACCCACTTCCTGCCCATACAGAGTCAGGCTCGAAAGGCAAAGAGGTCGCCATGATCTCGATCGTAGACCTGGAGGAGGTCGCAGAGGATGGTCTACCCATCATTGCTGAGGTCCATCAAGACGAAGATTATAGCATGGACACGGAGGATGAACGTGCCGACCGCATGAAAGGGTCGCACGGCTTCAACAAATTCTTTGACGAGATGAATTTCTCCGAGAGGTGCCGGACTGATATGACAAAAGCAATCTTAAGGATAGCGGAGGACTACGAGGAGGACCTCGTGGTCTCCAACGGGAAAGTCATCAGGGCGTCTCGTTCCACAGAAAAGATCATGACCTTTTCTGCCAGCGACAAGAAGACGGATGCGAGTCACCAGAGGCCTCTGTACGTGACCGCCATCATCAATGGCGTCGAATTCAAGCGAGCATTCGTTGACGGAGGAGCAGCGGTCAATGTTGTTCCCCTCCACACACTGAAGCTAGCAGGGATCCCCGAGCACAAGGTAGTCAAACGTCCATCTCCACTGGTGGGATTCGGAAGCGACTCTAGAATGACGATCGGATGGATCCGCCTGGGCGTTCATGTAACACCCCTATTTTTCAAGCCGACTCTAAGTGCAATATCAAGACTTTGGGGGCGAATTTGTAAATAGTTTGTCACGGATTTAAAGTTTGAATTTTGAAGTGTTAGCAATATTTGACGTTGTTAGAGTGATTTTGAAGCACTAGATATGTTCGGGGTGGTTGTGCGATTCTTAGAAATTAAATAGAAGCTCTAATTCTAGCTGTACCCAAAAGTTTAGAAAAGTACACTTTCACCCCCCTTGCATGTATGCCACTTGTCCACTCCAATTTGATATTCTAGTGAGGTAACAACACATTCCACTCTCCCACTTCACCACCAGCTGAGAGAGAGAGAGAGACTTCATTATCCCCCTCATCTTCTTCTCCACCACAACTCCACCATGAAACCACCACCACCACCAAGGCAGCCACCTCTTCCCCCTTCCAAACAAAAATCTGTTGCTGCCACAGCACCTACTCAGCCCTCTAAGCAAAAGGCACAAATCAATTTGAGATTTCATCGGGTTTTGATGTCCAAAATCGAAGGTAACCCTCAAGAACCCTAGCTTGATTCATTGTCAAATTCTCTCTGCATGTTGTATTTCTGATCATCTGACCCCTGACTTTGAATTACTGAGGTTGAGGGGATTCAAACGCACCAATTTTCGAAGCCCGAATCGCCGGATTTAGCTCGCCGGAATCTGGGTTGAAGAACCCGTCGCAAACCGCCGGCCAACTTCGAGCTACGGTGGTTGCTTCGTTCTGGGATGTTTTTCCCCTCCCGTCGACTTACCCATGACCTAAAAACACCGACGAACACTGCTGTAAACCCAGAATTGGCTGTTGTTTGCCGGAGCACCGAATCCCCGCTGGTGGGTCGCCGGTTTCTGCCATTAACGCCGGAGCAGCGGTAAGCTTCTACTCTTCGTGATTTCTTGTCAAATTTTGTTCAATATTGACCCTAAGGCCCTGTAGAACTCGTCTAGACCATGCTAGAGTGCCCAGAAACACGTTTCGCTTGATTTAATTCCATGTTCGTCGCGTTTTTCCGGCGGGTTTTATCGCTCTGAAACCTCGGCGTTTCTCCCTCGTTTCTCGATAGTTTTGGAAACGGATTAGTTACCTGTAATCCCTGGATCACCCTCTACAAGTTTGGTGTTGATTTGTTTGAGTGATTTCATCTGTAACCCGTTGGATTTTGGCCTTGAAGTTGCAGCAGTTGTATGCTTATAATAGACTGTTTTTGGTTAAGTGATAAACTTTGTTTTCTCCCGAATTTGGAGCTTTGTATCTTCCTTGTCAATTCATGAAATGAGCTAATTCTTTCGCCTGTGTGTTCATTACGTATCCAACTTCAACTCTTGTGTTGATTTCATGGTTCGATTCGACCTCTAAATCCTCTTAGTTTGCTCTTAAAGTTGCTGCATGTGGTTGTTATTCACTAACAAAACCCAGAAAATTTCTAAGTCTTGATATCCTAGTTTTTCACCCAACTTTGAAATCTTGTATCTCACTCGTCTTTGGTCCGTTTTGAATGATCTTTAGCTTTCTGGAATCCTTGGAGAATTGGCTACAACTTTTGTGTTGATTTCTTGGTCCAATTTTAACTCTAAACCCTCTGATTTTGGCTCCAAAGTTGCTGCAATGCTAATGTTCTTCGCTAGCAAAGAATTCAAAATTTTTCTAAGTATAATGTCATGGTGAAACACCCATTTTCCAAGCCTTGTATCTTCTTCAAAACTTACTGAAATGTTGATCTGCTTTCTCCTGTGTGAAGATGATACATAATACTTCAAATCATCGTCTCTGGGTCATCTTCAAATTTATAACGGATTTCTCACAAAACGAGCCTAAAGTTGCTAGGTTGAACTCATGAAGCACAAGTGAATTTTTCTAAGTGTTGAATCGGAATTTTTGTCCAACTTTGAGTAGCGATATCTCTTTGCATACTTAGAGTTTCTAGGAGTTCAAATATGTTCAGGAATCTTTGATCTACCATCTTCAAAACCCTATTCTTATATTTCCAAGTATCCCCCTCAATTGATCACAAATCAGCTCTAAAGTTGACTAGTTGAGTCGATTTTCCTCTATTTTTGACTTTTGAATTCGACACTCGAAATGACATTTCTGGCCTTAGCGTTCTTCACGAAACTTGTTCGTATTCATATTCTGAGTCTAAATATCAAGTTTGACCAAGTTTGACTTTCCGAAAACCCTAGTTTGACTGAATTGTATAGGAGGGGCAAAATAGTCATTTCACTTAAACTTTGAATTGAGGTTAGTTTAGTAACTTTGAGTTTGTCAGCATGTCTTGTATGCTTATTTGGAGTACTTGTATGTAATTCCGGGCTAGGGTTAACCAAGTCAAATGTTGGGGTCTTTTTGCAGTTTTACAAAACTTCGGGGGCCTACGTGCATTTAATTAAAACTTCACACTTGAACTAATTTAATGTTTTGGGACTAAAAACCTGAATTAGAAGGATATTTGAAGTCTCAAGAAGGAAGTATTTGAATCGGGAGTTATCAAATCAATGGTGGGGGTCTTTTTGCAATTTTACCAAACTTTAGGGGCCTAAGTGCAAATTATTGAAAGTTGGAGATTTCGTTGCTAAGTTCATATGGAAGAGTTTGGAGTTAATTCTCGCATGTTTTCGGGCCAATATGAGTATAATTTGGGATCTAGGAAGTTTCAGACACTGTACTAAACGGTTTTGGAGTATCAGGGGCATTTTGGTCAAGTTAGTTTGCATGACCCGCATTCCATTGCATTATTGCATACAACCTCATATAGAGGGTAAATGCTAATAGACTGTATACTTGACTTGTTTATATCCAGCCGTTGTTGAGGACCGTTCCGCAATAGACGAACGTGTTCGCATCGCTGCATTCACTGTTAGACCGGATTCACATGAGATGAGCGTTATATGAGTGCTAGCTTTGCTTTGCGCCTTTCATGGCTCAGAGGTAAGTACATATGTACGGCCTTTTCATATCAAAATCTGCGAATGTGTTTGATGTTTCAAATGAATGTTGTTATATGAAATAGTATGAGAATGCATGTTTTCCACTCGAAAGTTGTTAAACTATTTTATTCATCTCCCTTGAGAACTTTCGGAAATTAGTTGTGAAATGTTGATATTCTGATTATGTTTATGTGAAAGAGAAGAAATAAAATACCTCTAATAGACTTAGGACGATGTACAGAGTACTGTTATTAATGGGAGGCGTCAAGCAATCCTCCATTTTCTTATGGCTAAGACCATTGAAGCAATGCTTCTTATTATTGGATAGAACGTCAATGTTCAAAAATCCGCCCCCGATGAGCCAAAATGTATCAAGATATTGAGGCCAAGGGGTTTATAGAGCTATAGAGTGCTACTTATACTTGTAAGGGTCACTACGGTATAGGGGTGTCGACACTTAAGGCCTTTTAGCTAATGTTGTGAGCGGGGTTGACGAATGGGCTCCCTTAACGCTCGGGTGAAATAGGGTTTGATAGACCCTAGAAGGAACCCTTAGTGATTATTTCGTGATCCCTCTGTTTACATCGATCCTGCTGGTGGCTCTTGACACGCCTCAGCTAAATTAAATTGTTGATTGAAGTCGAATTTAAAAATTGACTACTTATTAATGTTGTTTGTGGCTCTTGATATGCCCTAATCGATTGAAATGAATTGAAATGCTTTGAACTTAGTTATTCTCTTAAATGAACTTGTTTACTCTGGATATTTTACCAACTACTCGTGGTTTCTCAATGTTATTAAATTGAAAGGTTTTTGTTACTCGGTTACTTCAAGTTGATCCAAATTCTCCAATATGATAATTTTACTGTTTAAATCTTCTGATTTGTTTCAACTCATGCTTCCGTGCCACTCGTTGCTTTACATGTCGTAGTGTGTACTTACTCAGTTTTTACTGATCAATTTCTTCAAAACTGCGTCGGCTTTTGCCATTTTAAAACCGCAGGTCGTCAATCAAGTTTGGGGAATGGGAACGCGGAGTTATGGGAACGCAGACCGAGACGAAGACGTTTAGATCACTTAGTAGATCACCTAGATTATTTCACACATCGCTTTTGTATACTTATCGTCTCAAAAAAATTTGTATTAAATAAATTGTAATATTTGTAAATATAGTTCTACTTTTGGTATTGATTGTCGCGTTAACCCTGAACCGAGATCCCGGGACGTTTCAGATGGTATCAGAGCATCGGTTCACTGGTTAAAGTGACTTTTCGATTTCCATTAGTAGAGAATAAGAAAGATAAAACGTTTTCAAAATTTAAAATTGATTAGAATAACCCAATTTGACAATAATAATAAAGTAAGCAAGCCGTCGGGGAGTTTGGGTACTTACGTTTGATGAAACTCGACTTGTACCGTATATGTTGATTAAATATTAATGACTATTTGAGATGTTCATGCAAAATTTACTTGCCTATTTACAGGCGCAATATTTATGCGACATGCTTATTTATATCGAATTGTTTTTAGTAGTTGTGTGATGCGTATCTTTGACTCTTTATTTTTGTAAGTAATTTCTCGACGAGAGAGTAGCGACATTGTGACTTAGAAGACCCCAAGACCATTCCCTCGCACCTACGAGTGACGAACCTTAAATCATTAGTTTGAATTTGGTTTATTTTGAGTTAGCTTGACATGGTTCTTTCCAAAAGTAGAAACTTTTGAAAATAAAGTATTTATTACAAAAAAAAATAGTTTCTGAAAATTATTGACGTTTCGAGCTACCAAATGCCAAGTGATATGGACCACTTTGTTTATCAGTCCGCTGGCGCGACTCTTAGTACGACGGTACTATAAGTTGTACCCGCTGTGTAGACTAAGTTGGAACATTTGAAGCACATGCGAGTTGTGTTAGAAAGGCACGTTGTGTGACGACACATAGTGTTCTTTCTCCCTCGTATGCGTGGAACACTTTAGGTGATTGGTTTATCTAACCCTATAGAGGTAAGACAACATTTTTAACGCGTATGATTCAAGCAAAATGACATATTAGTCTTGATAAAAGTATTTCTCTAAAAAGTTTCGAGATTTGTATAAATTCTAGCAAATTTTTGAGTCATTTCTAAAATTGAGAACTTGTATGTTGTTATTGAACTTTCAAAATCCTGTTTCGAAATTTTACTTGTACTAACCATATACGAAACCCTATTGTGATGCGAGTCTAGGCTGGATAGTAATATAGACTTATAATAGACCCCGTCCCGCGGAGGGTGATAATGAGAAATTTCTTCCAGTTAAGGTGTTTCTAGCTGACCATCTAAGGAAGCCATCTTTTGGGAACAGAACATTCGACCAGAGCGGTTCAGGTACTTGTCTGGCTAAGTCAAATAGACTGAGTCACTGTGCTACATTTCATGTGCATTTCATGTATGAGGGTAAGTATAGTATGAGATCTTCGGGGACGAAGATTCTTTTAAGGTGGGTAGACTGTAACACCCCTATTTTTCAAGCCGACTCTAAGTGCAATATCAAGACTTTGGGGGCGAATTTGTAAATAGTTTGTCACGGATTTAAAGTTTGAATTTTGAAGTGTTAGCAATATTTGACGTTGTTAGAGTGATTTTGAAGCACTAGATATGTTCGGGGTGGTTGTGCGATTCTTAGAAATTAAATAGAAGCTCTAATTCTAGCTGTACCCAAAAGTTTAGAAAAGTACACTTTCACCCCCCTTGCATGTATGCCACTTGTCCACTCCAATTTGATATTCTAGTGAGGTAACAACACATTCCACTCTCCCACTTCACCACCAGCTGAGAGAGAGAGAGAGAGAGAGAGAGACTTCATTATCCCCCTCATCTTCTTCTCCACCACAACTCCACCATGAAACCACCACCACCACCAAGGCAGCCACCTCTTCCCCCTTCCAAACAAAAATCTGTTGCTGCCACAGCACCTACTCAGCCCTCTAAGCAAAAGGCACAAATCAATTTGAGATTTCATCGGGTTTTGATGTCCAAAATCGAAGGTAACCCTCAAGAACCCTAGCTTGATTCATTGTCAAATTCTCTCTGCATGTTGTATTTCTGATCATCTGACCCCTGACTTTGAATTACTGAGGTTGAGGGGATTCAAACGCACCAATTTTCGAAGCCCGAATCGCCGGATTTAGCTCGCCGGAATCTGGGTTGAAGAACCCGTCGCAAACCGCCGGCCAACTTCGAGCTACGGTGGTTGCTTCGTTCTGGGATGTTTTTCCCCTCCCGTCGACTTACCCATGACCTAAAAACACCGACGAACACTGCTGTAAACCCAGAATTGGCTGTTGTTTGCCGGAGCACCGAATCCCCGCTGGTGGGTCGCCGGTTTCTGCCATTAACGCCGGAGCAGCGGTAAGCTTCTACTCTTCGTGATTTCTTGTCAAATTTTGTTCAATATTGACCCTAAGGCCCTGTAGAACTCGTCTAGACCATGCTAGAGTGCCCAGAAACACGTTTCGCTTGATTTAATTCCATGTTCGTCGCGTTTTTCCGGCGGGTTTTATCGCTCTGAAACCTCGGCGTTTCTCCCTCGTTTCTCGATAGTTTTGGAAACGGATTAGTTCCCTGTAATCCCTGGATCACCCTCTACAAGTTTGGTGTTGATTTGTTTGAGTGATTTCATCTGTAACCCGTTGGATTTTGGCCTTGAAGTTGCAGCAGTTGTATGCTTATAATAGACTGTTTTTGGTTAAGTGATAAACTTTGTTTTCTCCCGACTTTGGAGCTTTTTATCTTCCTTGTCAATTCATGAAATGAGCTAATTCTTTCGCCTGTGTGTTCATTACGTATCCAACTTCAACTCTTGTGTTGATTTCATGGTTCGATTCGACCTCTAAATCCTCTTAGTTTGCTCTTAAAGTTGCTGCATGTGGTTGTTATTCACTAACAAAACCCAGAAAATTTCTAAGTCTTGATATCCTAGTTTTTCACCCAACTTTGAAATCTTGTATCTCACTCGTCTTTGGTCCGTTTTGAATGATCTTTAGCTTTCTGGAATCCTTGGAGAATTGGCTACAACTTTTGTGTTGATTTCTTGGTCCAATTTTAACTCTAAACCCTCTGATTTTGGCTCCAAAGTTGCTGCAATGCTAATGTTCTTCGCTAGCAAAGAATTCAAAATTTTTCTAAGTATAATGTCATGGTGAAACACCCATTTTCCAAGCCTTGTATCTTCTTCAAAACTTACTGAAATGTTGATCTGCTTTCTCCTGTGTGAAGATGATACATAATACTTCAAATCATCGTCTCTGGGTCATCTTCAAATTTATAACGGATTTCTCACAAAACGAGCCTAAAGTTGCTAGGTTGAACTCATGAAGCACAAGTGAATTTTTCTAAGTGTTGAATCGGAATTTTTGTCCAACTTTGAGTAGCGATATCTCTTTGCATACTTAGAGTTTCTAGGAGTTCAAATATGTTCAGGAATCTTTGATCTACCATCTTCAAAACCCTATTCTTATATTTCCAAGTATCCCCCTCAATTGATCACAAATCAGCTCTAAAGTTGACTAGTTGAGTCGATTTTCCTCTATTTTTGACTTTTGAATTCGACACTCGAAATGACATTTCTGGCCTTAGCGTTCTTCACGAAACTTGTTCGTATTCATATTCTGAGTCTAAATATCAAGTTTGACCAAGTTTGACTTTCCGAAAACCCTAGTTTGACTGAATTGTATAGGAGGGGCAAAATAGTCATTTCACTTAAACTTTGAATTGAGGTTAGTTTAGTAACTTTGAGTTTGTCAGCATGTCTTGTATGCTTATTTGGAGTACTTGTATGTAATTCCGGGCTAGGGTTAACCAAGTCAAATGTTGGGGTCTTTTTGCAGTTTTACAAAACTTCGGGGGCCTACGTGCATTTAATTAAAACTTCACACTTGAACTAATTTAATGTTTTGGGACTAAAAACCTGAATTAGAAGGATATTTGAAGTCTCAAGAAGGAAGTATTTGAATCGGGAGTTATCAAATCAATGGTGGGGGTCTTTTTGCAATTTTACCAAACTTTAGGGGCCTAAGTGCAAATTATTGAAAGTTGGAGATTTCGTTGCTAAGTTCATATGGAAGAGTTTGGAGTTAATTCTCGCATGTTTTCGGGCCAATATGAGTATAATTTGGGATCTAGGAAGTTTCAGACACTGTACTAAACGGTTTTGGAGTATCAGGGGCATTTTGGTCAAGTTAGTTTGCATGACCCGCATTCCATTGCATTATTGCATACAACCTCATATAGAGGGTAAATGCTAATAGACTGTATACTTGACTTGTTTATATCCAGCCGTTGTTGAGGACCGTTCCGCAATAGACGAACGTGTTCGCATCGCTGCATTCACTGTTAGACCGGATTCACATGAGATGAGCGTTATATGAGTGCTAGCTTTGCTTTGCGCCTTTCATGGCTCAGAGGTAAGTACATATGTACGGCCTTTTCATATCAAAATCTGCGAATGTGTTTGATGTTTCAAATGAATGTTGTTATAT
Organism: Linanthus parryae; assembly: GCA_023055425.1. Lineage (NCBI taxonomy): Eukaryota > Viridiplantae > Streptophyta > Magnoliopsida > Ericales > Polemoniaceae > Linanthus > Linanthus parryae. The sequence continues at coordinate 41,837,412 of JALGPY010000006.1, forward strand.
GAAATAGTATGAGAATGCATGTTTTCCACTCGAAAGTTGTTAAACTATTTTATTCATCTCCCTTGAGAACTTTCGGAAATTAGTTGTGAAATGTTGATATTCTGATTATGTTTATGTGAAAGAGAAGAAATAAAATACCTCTAATAGACTTAGGACGATGTACAGAGTACTGTTATTAATGGGAGGCGTCAAGCAATCCTCCATTTTCTTATGGCTAAGACCATTGAAGCAATGCTTCTTATTATTGGATAGAACGTCAATGTTCAAAAATCCGCCCCCGATGAGCCAAAATGTATCAAGATATTGAGGCCAAGGGGTTTATAGAGCTATAGAGTGCTACTTATACTTGTAAGGGTCACTCCGGTATAGGGGTGTCGACACTTAAGGCCTTTTAGCTAATGTTGTGAGCGGGGTTGACGAATGGGCTCCCTTAACGCTCGGGTGAAATAGGGTTTGATAGACCCTAGAAGGAACCCTTAGTGATTATTTCGTGATCCCTCTGTTTACATCGATCCTGCTGGTGGCTCTTGACACGCCTCAGCTAAATTAAATTGTTGATTGAAGTCGAATTTAAAAATTGACTACTTATTAATGTTGTTTGTGGCTCTTGATATGCCCTAATCGATTGAAATGAATTGAAATGCTTTGAACTTAGTTATTCTCTTAAATGAACTTGTTTACTCTGGATATTTTACCAACTACTCGTGGTTTCTCAATGTTATTAAATTGAAAGGTTTTTGTTACTCGGTTACTTCAAGTTGATCCAAATTCTCCAATATGATAATTTTACTGTTTAAATCTTCTGATTTGTTTCAACTCATGCTTCCGTGCCACTCGTTGCTTTACATGTCGTAGTGTGTACTTACTCAGTTTTTACTGATCAATTTCTTCAAAACTGCGTCGGCTTTTGCCATTTTAAAACCGCAGGTCGTCAATCAAGTTTGGGGAATGGGAACGCGGAGTTATGGGAACGCAGACCGAGACGAAGACGTTTAGATCACTTAGTAGATCACCTAGATTATTTCACACATCGCTTTTGTATACTTATCGTCTCAAAAAAAAATTTATTAAATAAATTGTAATATTTGTAAATATAGTTCTACTTTTGGTATTGATTGTCGCGTTAACCCTGAACCGAGATCCCGGGACGTTTCAGATGGTATCAGAGCATCGGTTCACTGGTTAAAGTGACTTTTCGATTTCCATTAGTAGAGAATAAGAAAGATAAAACGTTTTCAAAATTTAAAATTGATTAGAATAACCCAATTTGACAATAATAATAAAGTAAGCAAGCCGTCGGGGAGTTTGGGTACTTACGTTTGATGAAACTCGACTTGTACCGTATATGTTGATTAAATATTAATGACTATTTGAGATGTTCATGCAAAATTTACTTGCCTATTTACAGGCGCAATATTTATGTGACATGCTTATTTATATCGAATTGTTTTTAGTAGTTGTGTGATGCGTATCTTTGACTCTTTATTTTTGTAAGTAATTTCTCGACGAGAGAGTAGCGACATTGTGACTTAGAAGACCCCAAGACCATTCCCTCGCACCTACGAGTGACGAACCTTAAATCATTAGTTTGAATTTGGTTTATTTTGAGTTAGCTTGACATGGTTCTTTCCAAAAGTAGAAACTTTTGAAAATAAAGTATTTATTACAAAAAAAAATAGTTTCTGAAAATTATTGACGTTTCGAGCTACCAAATGCCAAGTGATATGGACCACTTTGTTTATCAGTCCGCTGGCGCGACTCTTAGTACGACGGTACTATAAGTTGTACCCGCTGTGTAGACTAAGTTGGAACATTTGAAGCACATGCGAGTTGTGTTAGAAAGGCACGTTGTGTGACGACACATAGTGTTCTTTCTCCCTCGTATGCGTGGAACACTTTAGGTGATTGGTTTATCTAACCCTATAGAGGTAAGACAACATTTTTAACGCGTATGATTCAAGCAAAATGACATATTAGTCTTGATAAAAGTATTTCTCTAAAAAGTTTCGAGATTTGTATAAATTCTAGCAAATTTTTGAGTCATTTCTAAAATTGAGAACTTGTATGTTGTTATTGAACTTTCAAAATCCTGTTTCGAAATTTTACTTGTACTAACCATATACGAAACCCTATTGTGATGCGAGTCTAGGCTGGATAGTAATATAGACTTATAATAGACCCCGTCCCGCGGAGGGTGATAATGAGAAATTTCTTCCAGTTAAGGTGTTTCTAGCTGACCATCTAAGGAAGCCATCTTTTGGGAACAGAACATTCGACCAGAGCGGTTCAGGTACTTGTCTGGCTAAGTCAAATAGACTGAGTCACTGTGCTACATTTCATGTGCATTTCATGTATGAGGGTAAGTATAGTATGAGATCTTCGGGGACGAAGATTCTTTTAAGGTGGGTAGACTGTAACACCCCTATTTTTCAAGCCGACTCTAAGTGCAATATCAAGACTTTGGGGGCGAATTTGTAAATAGTTTGTCACGGATTTAAAGTTTGAATTTTGAAGTGTTAGCAATATTTGACGTTGTTAGAGTGATTTTGAAGCACTAGATATGTTCGGGGTGGTTGTGCGATTCTTAGAAATTAAATAGAAGCTCTAATTCTAGCTGTACCCAAAAGTTTAGAAAAGTACACTTTCACCCCCCTTGCATGTATGCCACTTGTCCACTCCAATTTGATATTCTAGTGAGGTAACAACACATTCCACTCTCCCACTTCACCACCAGCTGAGAGAGAGAGAGAGAGAGAGAGACTTCATTATCCCCCTCATCTTCTTCTCCACCACAACTCCACCATGAAACCACCACCACCACCAAGGCAGCCACCTCTTCCCCCTTCCAAACAAAAATCTGTTGCTGCCACAGCACCTACTCAGCCCTCTAAGCAAAAGGCACAAATCAATTTGAGATTTCATCGGGTTTTGATGTCCAAAATCGAAGGTAACCCTCAAGAACCCTAGCTTGATTCATTGTCAAATTCTCTCTGCATGTTGTATTTCTGATCATCTGACCCCTGACTTTGAATTACTGAGGTTGAGGGGATTCAAACGCACCAATTTTCGAAGCCCGAATCGCCGGATTTAGCTCGCCGGAATCTGGGTTGAAGAACCCGTCGCAAACCGCCGGCCAACTTCGAGCTACGGTGGTTGCTTCGTTCTGGGATGTTTTTCCCCTCCCGTCGACTTACCCATGACCTAAAAACACCGACGAACACTGCTGTAAACCCAGAATTGGCTGTTGTTTGCCGGAGCACCGAATCCCCGCTGGTGGGTCGCCGGTTTCTGCCATTAACGCCGGAGCAGCGGTAAGCTTCTACTCTTCGTGATTTCTTGTCAAATTTTGTTCAATATTGACCCTAAGGCCCTGTAGAACTCGTCTAGACCATGCTAGAGTGCCCAGAAACACGTTTCGCTTGATTTAATTCCATGTTCGTCGCGTTTTTCCGGCGGGTTTTATCGCTCTGAAACCTCGGCGTTTCTCCCTCGTTTCTCGATAGTTTTGGAAACGGATTAGTTCCCTGTAATCCCTGGATCACCCTCTACAAGTTTGGTGTTGATTTGTTTGAGTGATTTCATCTGTAACCCGTTGGATTTTGGCCTTGAAGTTGCAGCAGTTGTATGCTTATAATAGACTGTTTTTGGTTAAGTGATAAACTTTGTTTTCTCCCGACTTTGGAGCTTTGTATCTTCCTTGTCAATTCATGAAATGAGCTAATTCTTTCGCCTGTGTGTTCATTACGTATCCAACTTCAACTCTTGTGTTGATTTCATGGTTCGATTCGACCTCTAAATCCTCTTAGTTTGCTCTTAAAGTTGCTGCATGTGGTTGTTATTCACTAACAAAACCCAGAAAATTTCTAAGTCTTGATATCCTAGTTTTTCACCCAACTTTGAAATCTTGTATGTCACTCGTCTTTGGTCCGTTTTGAATGATCTTTAGCTTTCTGGAATCCTTGGAGAATTGGCTACAACTTTTGTGTTGATTTCTTGGTCCAATTTTAACTCTAAACCCTCTGATTTTGGCTCCAAAGTTGCTGCAATGCTAATGTTCTTCGCTAGCAAAGAATTCAAAATTTTTCTAAGTATAATGTCATGGTGAAACACCCATTTTCCAAGCCTTGTATCTTCTTCAAAACTTACTGAAATGTTGATCTGCTTTCTCCTGTGTGAAGATGATAAATAATACTTCAAATCATCGTCTCTGGGTCATCTTCAAATTTATAACGGATTTCTCACAAAACGAGCCTAAAGTTGCTAGGTTGAACTCATGAAGCACAAGTGAATTTTTCTAAGTGTTGAATCGGAATTTTTGTCCAACTTTGAGTAGCGATATCTCTTTGCATACTTAGAGTTTCTAGGAGTTCAAATATGTTCAGGAATCTTTGATCTACCATCTTCAAAACCCTATTCTTATATTTCCAAGTATCCCCCTCAATTGATCACAAATCAGCTCTAAAGTTGACTAGTTGAGTCGATTTTCCTCTATTTTTGACTTTTGAATTCGACACTCGAAATGACATTTCTGGCCTTAGCGTTCTTCACGAAACTTGTTCGTATTCATATTCTGAGTCTAAATATCAAGTTTGACCAAGTTTGACTTTCCGAAAACCCTAGTTTGACTAAATTGTATAGGAGGGGCAAAATAGTCATTTCACTTAAACTTTGAATTGAGGTTAGTTTAGTAACTTTGAGTTTGTCAGCATGTCTTGTATGCTTATTTGGAGTACTTGTATGTAATTCCGGGCTAGGGTTAACCAAGTCAAATGTTGGGGTCTTTTTGCAGTTTTACAAAACTTCGGGGGCCTACGTGCATTTAATTAAAACTTCACACTTGAACTAATTTAATGTTTTGGGACTAAAAACCTGAATTAGAAGGATATTTGAAGTCTCAAGAAGGAAGTATTTGAATCGGGAGTTATCAAATCAATGGTGGGGGTCTTTTTGCAATTTTACCAAACTTTAGGGGCCTAAGTGCAAATTATTGAAAGTTGTAGATTTCGTTGCTAAGTTCATATGGAAGAGTTTGGAGTTAATTCTCGCATGTTTTCGGGCCAATATGAGTATAATTTGGGATCTAGGAAGTTTCAGACACTATACTAAACGGTTTTGGAGTATCAGGGGCATTTTGGTCAAGTTAGTTTGCATGACCCGCATTCCATTGCATTATTGCATACAACCTCATATAGAGGGTAAATGCTAATAGACTGTATACTTGACTTGTTTATATCCAGCCGTTGTTGAGGACCGTTCCGCAATAGACGAACGTGTTCGCATCGCTGCATTCACTGTTAGACCGGATTCACATGAGATGAGCGTTATATGAGTGCTAGCTTTGCTTTGCGCCTTTCATGGCTCAGAGGTAAGTACATATGTACGGCCTTTTCATATCAAAATCTGCGAATGTGTTTGATGTTTCAAATGAATGTTGTTATATGAAATAGTATGAGAATGCATGTTTTCCACTCGAAAGTTGTTAAACTATTTTATTCATCTCCCTTGAGAACTTTCGGAAATTAGTTGTGAAATGTTGATATTCTGATTATGTTTATGTGAAAGAGAAGAAATAAAATACCTCTAATAGACTTAGGACGATGTACAGAGTACTGTTATTAATGGGAGGCGTCAAGCGATCCTCCATTTTCTTATGGCTAAGACCATTGAAGCAATGCTTCTTATTATTGGATAGAACGTCAATGTTCAAAAATCCGCCCCCGATGAGCCAAAATGTATCAAGATATTGAGGCCAAGGGGTTTATAGAGCTATAGAGTGCTACTTATACTTGTAAGGGTCACTACGGTATAGGGGTGTCGACACTTAAGGCCTTTTAGCTAATGTTGTGAGCGGGGTTGACGAATGGGCTCCCTTAACGCTCGGGTGAAATAGGGTTTGATAGACCCTAGAAGGAACCCTTAGTGATTATTTCGTGATCCCTCTGTTTACATCGATCCTGCTGGTGGCTCTTGACACGCCTCAGCTAAATTAAATTGTTGATTGAAGTCGAATTTAAAAATTGACTACTTATTAATGTTGTTTGTGGCTCTTGATATGCCCTAATCGATTGAAATGAATTGAAATGCTTTGAACTTAGTTATTCTCTTAAATGAACTTGTTTACTCTGGATATTTTACCAACTACTCGTGGTTTCTCAATGTTATTAAATTGAAAGGTTTTTGTTACTCGGTTACTTCAAGTTGATCCAAATTCTCCAATATGATAATTTTACTGTTTAAATCTTCTGATTTGTTTCAACTCATGCTTCCGTGCCACTCGTTGCTTTACATGTCGTAGTGTGTACTTACTCAGTTTTTACTGATCAATTTCTTCAAAACTGCGTCGGCTTTTGCCATTTTAAAACCGCAGGTCGTCAATCAAGTTTGGGGAATGGGAACGCGGAGTTATGGGAACGCAGACCGAGACGAAGACGTTTAGATCACTTAGTAGATCACCTAGATTATTTCACACATCGCTTTTGTATACTTATCGTCTCAAAAAAATTTGTATTAAATAAATTGTAATATTTGTAAATATAGTTCTACTTTTGGTATTGATTGTCGCGTTAACCCTGAACCGAGATCCCGGGACGTTTCAGATGGTATCAGAGCATCGGTTCACTGGTTAAAGTGACTTTTCGATTTCCATTAGTAGAGAATAAGAAAGATAAAACGTTTTCAAAATTTAAAATTGATTAGAATAACCCAATTTGACAATAATAATAAAGTAAGCAAGCCGTCGGGGAGTTTGGGTACTTACGTTTGATGAAACTCGACTTGTACCGTATATGTTGATTAAATATTAATGACTATTTGAAATGTTCATGCAAAATTTACTTGCCTATTTACAGGCGCAATATTTATGTGACATGCTTATTTATATCGAATTGTTTTTAGTAGTTGTGTGATGCGTATCTTTGACTCTTTATTTTTGTAAGTAATTTCTCGACGAGAGAGTAGCGACATTGTGACTTAGAAGACCCCAAGACCATTCCCTCGCACCTACGAGTGACGAACCTTAAATCATTAGTTTGAATTTGGTTTATTTTGAGTTAGCTTGACATGGTTCTTTCCAAAAGTAGAAACTTTTGAAAATAAAGTATTTATTACAAAAAAAAAAATAGTTTCTGAAAATTATTGACGTTTCGAGCTACCAAATGCCAAGTGATATGGACCACTTTGTTTATCAGTCCGCTGGCGCGACTCTTAGTACGACGGTACTATAAGTTGTACCCGCTGTGTAGACTAAGTTGGAACATTTGAAGCACATGCGAGTTGTGTTAGAAAGGCACGTTGTGTGACGACACATAGTGTTCTTTCTCCCTCGTATGCGTGGAACACTTTAGGTGATTGGTTTATCTAACCCTATAGAGGTAAGACAACATTTTTAACGCGTATGATTCAAGCAAAATGACATATTAGTCTTGATAAAAGTATTTCTCTAAAAAGTTTCGAGATTTGTATAAATTCTAGCAAATTTTTGAGTCATTTCTAAAATTGAGAACTTGTATGTTGTTATTGAACTTTCAAAATCCTGTTTCGAAATTTTACTTGTACTAACCATATACGAAACCCTATTGTGATGTGAGTCTAGGCTGGATAGTAATATAGACTTATAATAGACCCCGTCCCGCGGAGGGTGATAATGAGAAATTTCTTCCAGTTAAGGTGTTTCTAGCTGACCATCTAAGGAAGCCATCTTTTGGGAACAGAACATTCGACCAGAGCGGTTCAGGTACTTGTCTGGCTAAGTCAAATAGACTGAGTCACTGTGCTACATTTCATGTGCATTTCATGTATGAGGGTAAGTATAGTATGAGATCTTCGGGGACGAAGATTCTTTTAAGGTGGGTAGACTGTAACACCCCTATTTTTCAAGCCGACTCTAAGTGCAATATCAAGACTTTGGGGGCGAATTTGTAAATAGTTTGTCACGGATTTAAAGTTTGAATTTTGAAGTGTTAGCAATATTTGACGTTGTTAGAGTGATTTTGAAGCACTAGATATGTTCGGGGTGGTTGTGCGATTCTTAGAAATTAAATAGAAGCTCTAATTCTAGCTGTACCCAAAAGTTTAGAAAAGTACACTTTCACCCCCCTTGCATGTATGCCACTTGTCCACTCCAATTTGATATTCTAGTGAGGTAACAACACATTCCACTCTCCCACTTCACCACCAGCTGAGAGAGGGAGAGAGAGAGAGAGACTTCATTATCCCCCTCATCTTCTTCTCCACCACAACTCCACCATGAAACCACCACCACCACCAAGGCAGCCACCTCTTCCCCCTTCCAAACAAAAATCTGTTGCTGCCACAGCACCTACTCAGCCCTCTAAGCAAAAGGCACAAATCAATTTGAGATTTCATCGGGTTTTGATGTCCAAAATCGAAGGTAACCCTCAAGAACCCTAGCTTGATTCATTGTCAAATTCTCTCTGCATGTTGTATTTCTGATCATCTGACCCCTGACTTTGAATTACTGAGGTTGAGGGGATTCAAACGCACCAATTTTCGAAGCCCGAATCGCCGGATTTAGCTCGCCGGAATCTGGGTTGAAGAACCCGTCGCAAACCGCCGGCCAACTTCGAGCTACGGTGGTTGCTTCGTTCTGGGATGTTTTTCCCCTCCCGTCGACTTACCCATGACCTAAAAACACCGACGAACACTGCTGTAAACCCAGAATTGGCTGTTGTTTGCCGGAGCACCGAATCCCCGCTGGTGGGTCGCCGGTTTCTGCCATTAACGCCGGAGCAGCGGTAAGCTTCTACTCTTCGTGATTTCTTGTCAAATTTTGTTCAATATTGACCCTAAGGCCCTGTAGAACTCGTCTAGACCATGCTAGAGTGCCCAGAAACACGTTTCGCTTGATTTAATTCCATGTTCGTCGCGTTTTTCCGGCGGGTTTTATCGCTCTGAAACCTCGGCGTTTCTCCCTCGTTTCTCGATAGTTTTGGAAACGGATTAGTTCCCTGTAATCCCTGGATCACCCTCTACAAGTTTGGTGTTGATTTGTTTGAGTGATTTCATCTGTAACCCGTTGGATTTTGGCCTTGAAGTTGCAGCAGTTGTATGCTTATAATAGACTGTTTTTGGTTAAGTGATAAACTTTGTTTTCTCCCGACTTTGGAGCTTTGTATCTTCCTTGTCAATTCATGAAATGAGCTAATTCTTTCGCCTGTGTGTTCATTACGTATCCAACTTCAACTCTTGTGTTGATTTCATGGTTCGATTCGACCTCTAAATCCTCTTAGTTTGCTCTTAAAGTTGCTGCATGTGGTTGTTATTCACTAACAAAACCCAGAAAATTTCTAAGTCTTGATATCCTAGTTTTTCACCCAACTTTGAAATCTTGTATCTCACTCGTCTTTGGTCCGTTTTGAATGATCTTTAGCTTTCTGGAATCCTTGGAGAATTGGCTACAACTTTTGTGTTGATTTCTTGGTCCAATTTTAACTCTAAACCCTCTGATTTTGGCTCCAAAGTTGCTGCAATGCTAATGTTCTTCGCTAGCAAAGAATTCAAAATTTTTCTAAGTATAATGTCATGGTGAAACACCCATTTTCCAAGCCTTGTATCTTCTTCAAAACTTACTGAAATGTTGATCTGCTTTCTCCTGTGTGAAGATGATACATAATACTTCAAATCATCGTCTCTGGGTCATCTTCAAATTTATAACGGATTTCTCACAAAACGAGCCTAAAGTTGCTAGGTTGAACTCATGAAGCACAAGTGAATTTTTCTAAGTGTTGAATCGGAATTTTTGTCCAACTTTGAGTAGCGATATCTCTTTGCATACTTAGAGTTTCTAGGAGTTCAAATATGTTCAGGAATCTTTGATCTACCATCTTCAAAACCCTATTCTTATATTTCCAAGTATCCCCCTCAATTGATCACAAATCAGCTCTAAAGTTGACTAGTTGAGTCGATTTTCCTCTATTTTTGACTTTTGAATTCGACACTCGAAATGACATTTCTGGCCTTAGCGTTCTTCACGAAACTTGTTCGTATTCATATTCTGAGTCTAAATATCAAGTTTGACCAAGTTTGACTTTCCGAAAACCCTAGTTTGACTAAATTGTATAGGAGGGGCAAAATAGTCATTTCACTTAAACTTTGAATTGAGGTTAGTTTAGTAACTTTGAGTTTGTCAGCATGTCTTGTATGCTTATTTGGAGTACTTGTATGTAATTCCGGGCTAGGGTTAACCAAGTCAAATGTTGGGGTCTTTTTGCAGTTTTACAAAACTTCGGGGGCCTACGTGCATTTAATTAAAACTTCACACTTGAACTAATTTAATGTTTTGGGACTAAAAACCTGAATTAGAAGGATATTTGAAGTCTCAAGAAGGAAGTATTTGAATCGGGAGTTATCAAATCAATGGTGGGGGTCTTTTTGCAATTTTACCAAACTTTAGGGGCCTAAGTGCAAATTATTGAAAGTTGTAGATTTCGTTGCTAAGTTCATATGGAAGAGTTTGGAGTTAATTCTCGCATGTTTTCGGGCCAATATGAGTATAATTTGGGATCTAGGAAGTTTCAGACACTGTACTAAACGGTTTTGGAGTATCAGGGGCATTTTGGTCAAGTTAGTTTGCATGACCCGCATTCCATTGCATTATTGCATACAACCTCATATAGAGGGTAAATGCTAATAGACTGTATACTTGACTTGTTTATATCCAGCCGTTGTTGAGGACCGTTCCGCAATAGACGAACGTGTTCGCATCGCTGCATTCACTGTTAGACCGGATTCACATGAGATGAGCGTTATATGAGTGCTAGCTTTGCTTTGCGCCTTTCATGGCTCAGAGGTAAGTACATATGTACGGCCTTTTCATATCAAAATCTGCGAATGTGTTTGATGTTTCAAATGAATGTTGTTATATGAAATAGTATGAGAATGCATGTTTTCCACTCGAAAGTTGTTAAACTATTTTATTCATCTCCCTTGAGAACTTTCGGAAATTAGTTGTGAAATGTTGATATTCTGATTATGTTTATGTGAAAGAGAAGAAATAAAATACCTCTAATAGACTTAGGACGATGTACAGAGTACTGTTATTAATGGGAGGCGTCAAGCAATCCTCCATTTTCTTATGGCTAAGACCATTGAAGCAATGCTTCTTATTATTGGATAGAACGTCAATGTTCAAAAATCCGCCCCCGATGAGCCAAAATGTATCAAGATATTGAGGCCAAGGGGTTTATAGAGCTATAGAGTGCTACTTATACTTGTAAGGGTCACTACGGTATAGGGGTGTCGACACTTAAGGCCTTTTAGCTAATGTTGTGAGCGGGGTTGACGAATGGGCTCCCTTAACGCTCGGGTGAAATAGGGTTTGATAGACCCTAGAAGGAACCCTTAGTGATTATTTCGTGATCCCTCTGTTTACATCGATCCTGCTGGTGGCTCTTGACACGCCTCAGCTAAATTAAATTGTTGATTGAAGTCGAATTTAAAAATTGACTACTTATTAATGTTGTTTGTGGCTCTTGATATGCCCTAATCGATTGAAATGAATTGAAATGCTTTGAACTTAGTTATTCTCTTAAATGAACTTGTTTACTCTGGATATTTTACCAACTACTCGTGGTTTCTCAATGTTATTAAATTGAAAGGTTTTTGTTACTCGGTTACTTCAAGTTGATCCAAATTCTCCAATATGATAATTTTACTGTTTAAATCTTCTGATTTGTTTCAACTCATGCTTCCGTGCCACTCGTTGCTTTACATGTCGTAGTGTGTACTTACTCAGTTTTTACTGATCAATTTCTTCAAAACTGCGTCGGCTTTTGCCATTTTAAAACCGCAGGTCGTCAATCAAGTTTGGGGAATGGGAACGCGGAGTTATGGGAACGCAGACCGAGACGAAGACGTTTAGATCACTTAGTAGATCACCTAGATTATTTCACACATCGCTTTTGTATACTTATCGTCTCAAAAAAATTTGTATTAAATAAATTGTAATATTTGTAAATATAGTTCTACTTTTGGTATTGATTGTCGCGTTAACCCTGAACCGAGATCCCGGGACGTTTCAGTTCAGATTGGCAAGATCAAATGCTCGGCGATGTTCTATGTCATAGACGCGAATACCACATACCACATGATCATAGGTCGAGCCTGGATTCATCGCTTCGACGCAGTCCCTTCGACGGCTCACCAGGTTATGAAAGCTATCTGGAACGACAGAATTGTCGACATACCGGCTTCGACTAACCCGTTCAACTTGGACGAAGCACATCTCAGCGAGGCGGTGTGGTTCACCGAGATGGCGGACGAGCAAACACCCGAGCCTTTTAATCCTACTCCTTTACCTCTCTGGGAGGACATCAAGGACCAGTCACCTGCGGGCGTAATGGTGACAAGGGAAGACGCCAAGGAAAAGCCGCCTGCACGCGAAGAGGCGCCACGTATCGCATATCATAGAAAGAATGTGTATACCTTGAAGAGGATCGCGAAGCATGACCCCGAGGGCAAGGAGATAGAGAGCTTCTACGCCAACGGGAAGAAATGCTATTGCATATGAAGGTGCGCGGGGATGTCCTCAAACGGGCATGGGGATGTCCCTGGGCAAATCAATCAAATCGAGCAAGTCGCGCTAACGGAAGAGCCAACACAAGGCACTCCAGACGAGAAGCTCAAAGAAGTGCCTGAATGCATGGAAGACAGGCCAAGACCGCAAAAGCAAGAGCTAAAGGAAGTGTTCCCCAGCCCGAACGAGGAAAAGAAAAGGCCGGTCTTCCTGAGCGCGGACCTCACAAGCGAAGAGGAACAAGGACTACTGCAGCTCCTGACTAAGTACAAGGACGTGTTCGCATGGGAATATGATGAGATGCCAGGACTGGATACAAGCATCACCATGCACCGTTTAGACATCATCCCAGGGTCTAAACCGGTCAAGCAAAGCATCAGAAGCTTCAGGCCAGAACTCAACGTGAAGATCAAGCAGGAGATTGTCAAACTCCTAGATGCCAAATTCATAGAGCCAAACCATCATCCCACATGGCTGGCCAACATCGTGCCGGTGGTGAAGAAAAACGGACAGCTTCGCATCTGCGTGGACTTCCGGGATCCCAATCGCTTCTGCCCTAAGGACGATTTCCCACTGCCCAACATCGATTTGCTTATCGATTCAACAGCAGGCCATCGCATGTTCAGTTTCATGGACGGTTTCAGCGGATACAATCAAATCAAGATGGATCCCGAAGATACGCGGAAAACTGCATTCATCACTCCTGTGGGGGTATTCAACTACACGGTAATGCCGTTCGGTCTTAAGAACGCGGGCGCAACCTATCAGCGGGCCATGATGGCTCTGTTCCACGACATGATGCACAAAGAGGTGGAATTCTACGTGGACGACCTGGTGGTTAAATCCAAGCACGAAGCGGATCACCTTGCAGACCTGCGAAAGGTGTTCAACAGATGCAGGAGCTTTCAACTGAAAATGAACCCCATGAAATGCGCGTTCGGCGTGACCTCGGGGAAGTTCTTGGGATGCGTGGTCCATCGCCAAGGGATCGAGCCTGACCCTGCGAAAGTGTCAGCCATCACTAGCATGACGCCACCCCATAACCAAAGTACCTTGAAAACATTCTTGGGAAAACTGTCGTACCTGCGGAGATTCATCCTAGCAATTGCAGAAATCACATGCTGTTTCAGCACTCTTCTCAAGAAGGACGCCGTGTACAACTGGGCTCCGGACCACGAAGCTGCATTCGAAAAGCTGAAAGAGCTGCTCACGTCCTCAAAGATAATGATCGCGCCCCAGCTGGGATCACCGCTTCTGCTATATCTCACATCAACAAGGAGATCCATAGGAGCACTCTTGGCCCAGGAATATGAAGGCCAAGAGAGGCCCATCTACTATATCTCTCGCATTGTGCAGCCTGCTGAATCAAGGTACACAGACATCGAACGTCACTGCCTTGCTTTATTCTTTGTGATAGAAAAGTTGAGACACTATTTTGCATCACACAAAGTAGTGATGGTCACCAAGAGCGACCCCATAAGATATTTGCTAACTCACACTACTCCGGGTGGGAGACTGGCGAAATGGTACATGACCATCTCTCAATACGATATCACATGCGTGAAACCAAGAGCGATCAAGTCGCAGGCGGTAGCGGATCTGTTGGCACAGTTTCCCGACAACAGCCACGAACCTGTGATCGAAGAAGAGCTCGAAGGCCCTGAAATCTACGCAATCGACGTGCCCTATTGGACCCTCCACTTCGACGGTTCGTCAACCAGGAAGGGCGGAGGCATTGGGATAGTCTTGACAAAACCAGATGGGGAAGTCATACAGATGTCCGCAAAGCTCAACTTCACAGTCACAAACAACGAAGCGGAATACGAGGCTCTCATCGTGGGGCTCCGTGCGGCAAAAGCCTTGGAAGTGAGCAACTTAACAGTCATGGGAGATTCCAAGCTGATTGTTAAGCAAGCCTCGGGCGAATATGGCTTGAAGGAGATCAACCTCCTGTCTTATCGTACCCTAGTACAGAAACTGATGCAACAATTCTGCGATGTGAAGTACGAGCACAAGCCTCGAGCAGACAACAGGCACGCAGACGCCTTAGCAACTCTGGGATCTAAGGTCAGCATAGACAAGTGCCCTGCAAGGATTTCCATCGAGGTGCGAACATCGTCAGCATTAACAGAAGATGCGTGCGACGACGAACACATGGATGATGCAGACTGGCGGAAAGCAATCCTGCAAGCCATTACGAAAGGCACCAGCAGCGAAAGCTGGGCACTCACAAAAGGATACTGCATCCACGACAACACCCTTTACTACAAGGGTCCTGGAGGAATACTCATGCGGTGTGTCTCCGAGCAAGAGGGACAACAGCTGTTAGAAAAGATTCACCAACACGCTTGCGGAGAAAGCGAGGTGTCAATCTACAGAAAGGCTCAGAGATATGGCATTCATTGGCCAGGCATGTCAACAGCTGCAGCCCTGATACAAGGGAAGTGCGAAAGTTGCGCGCTAATCAAAGACTCTCTACTCATCGCCCTAACCGATGACGACACGGACTGGAGGAAGCCACTGTTTGATTTCCTCACCCACGGCACCATGCCCGAATCGAGAAAAGAGGCCGAAAAACTGAAAAGGAAAGCGTCTCGATACGTGGTACAGGAAAACCTGCTTTGGCGAAGAGGTCACGAGGGCAACTTGCTGCGATGCCTAGACGGCAGAGAAGCACAAGAAGTCATGGACCTTTCTCATCAGGTGGAGCATCAAGGAGGTGCGAAATTATGCAGACAGCTCCTCTCAATCGGATACTTCTGGCCCACCATGGAAGTCGATTGCCGCACCAAAGTGCGACGCTGCCAAGAATGCCAATTTAAAGGGAACCTAGTGCACGCTCCCGCCGTGGACTTACATGCATTAGGGACGCCATGGCCATTTCACACATGGGCTCTGGACTTCATCGGTCCCATCCGACCAACGTCGCATGGGAACCATTTCATTCTCACCGCAACCGAGCTGTTCACTAAGTGGGTGGAAGCAATACCGCTAAAGACGGCAAATGCGCTGGCTGTGGTCAATTTCATCCAGGAAAGCATCGTATGCAGGTTCGGAATCCCAAACACCATTCTTTCAGATAACGGTACTCCTTTTGTTAATCGCCAGGTAGCTGCGAAATTAGCAGAGTACAACATCAGGCAGATATGTTCTACCCCCTACTACCCAAAGGGAAACGGACAAGCCGAAGCGACTAACAAGACGCTGTTGAGAATATTGAGCAAAATGGTCGCAGACGACCACAAGAAGTGGGCCGATTCTCTAAGCATAGCTCTGTGGGCCTACAGAACTTCTCCAAGGACACCCACAGGGGCCTCGCCATTTCTACTGTGTTATGGGGCCGAAGCTGTGGTACCTGCGGAGGTTAGAGTTAACTCGGCAAGGCTGGCCTTCCATGCACTCTATGAAAATCAACGCGATCATGACTTAATCTTGCTGGAAGAAAAGCGAGAACAAGCCAAAAGGACTAACAAGCGGTACCAGGAAAGAATCGCTCGCGCTTACAACAAGACCGTCCAGCGAAGGGATTTCGCAGTCGGAGACCTGGTCTTGCGCGCATCTGACCACTGCATGCGAGAAGCAACTCACCCAAAATTCGCAGCTAACTGGGAAGGACCCTTTGAAGTCACAGAAGTCTTCGATAGTGGCTACTGCAGCATACGAAGGTTGCACGGTACAACCTCAACTCCCAGTTCAATCAATATGCGTTGGATCAAGAAGTATTATCCCTGACTTCTCTCATTTCATACGTTTTATGATAACGTGTTTAATGTCTCATGTGGCTATGATTTACGCAACCTCCTCTCCCATATGAGAGGATTGTAATCCCATCTCTCCCATATGAGAGCATTATAATAAAAGAATTCTCCCAAATGAGAAGTTCATATTTCTAGCTGTTTATGTTGCTCTATTTAATTTGTTATTACTGTTGACAATGGTTTATGCGCTGCAATAGCAATTTATACAAACTGCGATCTTAAATGATCATCTAAGCCTATCTCTAACGATAGCAGCCAATTCAAATGCGATCTTAAATGATCATCTAAGCCTATCTCTAACGATAGCAGCCAATGCAAATGCGATCTTAAATGATCATCTAAGCCTATCTCTAACGATAGCAGCCAATGCAAATGCGATCTTAAGTGATCATCTAAGCCTATCTCTAACGATAGCAGCCAATGCAAATGCGATCTTAAGTGATCATCTAAGCCTATCTCTAACGATAGCAGCTAATGCAAATGCGATCTTAAGTGATCATCTAAGCCTATCTCTAACGATAGCAGCCAATGCAAATGTGATCTTAAGTGATCATCTAAGCCTATCTCTAACGATAGCAGCTAATGCTAATGCGATCTTAAGTGATCATCTAAGCCTATCTCTAACGATAGCAGCTAATGCAAATGCGATCTTAAGTGATCATCCAAGCCTATCTCGCACGATAGCAGCAAATGCAAATACGATCTTAAGTGATCATCTAAGCCTATCCCTTACGATAGCAGCCAACACAAATGCGATCTTAATTGATCATCTAAGCCTATCTCTAACGATAGCAGCTAATGCAAATGCGATCTTAATTGATCATTTAAAGCCTATCTCTCACGGTAGCAGCCAATTCAAATGCGATCTTGATTGATCTTGTAAAGCCTATCTCTTACGGTGGCAGCCAAACGCAAATGCGATCACAATTGATCATCTAAGCCTATCTCTTAAGATAGCGGTCTATGCAGGTGCGATCTCAAGCCTATCTGTTATGATGGTGACTTATACACAAAACGATTTTACCGGATCTTCTCAAGCCTATCTGTTACGATAGCAACTTATATGCAAAGTGATTTTAGTTGATCACCAAAGCCTCTGTTACGATGGCAACGCATGCGCAGGATGATCTTACTGGATCTTCTAAAAGTCTATCTGTTGCGATAGCAATTTATGTGAGAAACGATCTCAAGCAGTTAGCTAATAAAGCCTATCTTTTGTGATAGCAGTTCGCACCATTTAATGATCTTAATTGATCTGCTAAAGACTATCTGTTACGATAGCAATGTTGTGAACATGATCTTAAATGGTTTACAACGGCCAACCGTAAGCCCATCCGCCGAGATGGCACAGCTGCGAAGATACGATCTCGAACGATCTAGCGAAACACCCGCGAATCAATATATCGCAGATACGAAACAATCACATAGCATTACGCGAGGCGAAATGGCTGAAACGCATGCGAAATTGTATTTGTTGTAAAGAGACAGCAGATAATACAGAAAACTATTTATCATTACGAGTCAAATGACTTACAATTTATCTGTCTAGATAGCAGCTTACAAACGAAAAGCTCGAATCTAACTACGCAGCCAACATGGCTTACAATACATTCGAAAAGTGGCTGGTAAGCCAGCAGAGACACTAGGGAACTCCCGACTAAGAAAAGGAGGAACCCACCGGTCCTAACACCGGCAGTTCAACACGCAGATCTGCGGCCAAATATCTATAGCAAAAGGGATGCTGCCGCGAAGAGATCAACTTGTCATTTGCTACATCCCTAGCAGCGAGGTCAGGGATGCGATACGCCCAAGACCCCAAGGAATGACAAAAGCCTCTGTCTGATCAAGATAGGCGCCGGAGGAGCTTCCTGTTCCGACACATACTACTCTGCAAAACAGGGGAAGCAGTCATTCCTCTGGTGATGGATTCCTTGTCATGATAGACAAGGGCATTGACGAGCACCCTGAGTTCAAGAACGAAGAGGCAAGAAATCCTCCTCCAGGGATGCTGGAGGAGAATTCCGCCGTTCATTACGAGACGGTAGCACGGTCACTTCGGCGCTGCACCTCGCCATGAGGCGGCCGGAAACATGACCTGCACACATAATACACGAAGAAATTTCTTCGAATACGCATGAGATATTATCTGCATCTTCTTTATGACGGTTATAAATTGCAATAAGCCTCATAAAGTGGATATTGGAAACTATTTCTATAGCACAAAGCGCAAACTCAGGATTCAAAGCTTGAAGTTGCCATGAATCAACGAAAAACAAGCGTTGAAGCCAGCAGTCGTAAGGACTCACGACAAAGCACATGTTTGGGATGAAGAACCCAAATAGCAAATACAGGGTTTATATAGACCCTGTACAGACTCTTCGGTTGCCTAAGATGAGTCAGCAAAATTCAAAAAGAGGGTAAGTTCAATCACTTACGCCTTGAAAAGAGGTAACAATCAATTACCCTACTAAAGGCTACGACGATTCAGTTGCGTATCCTAATAAATGACGGATAGTCATGATTCGGATGGACTTCCCAACGGAAGCGTGCTTATCTGCCGAGAAATTAGCGCGAAAATCAAGCAGAGAATCAATTGCTGATGTCATAATTGGATATGCACAGAAATGTCCAATCAAATCCCGGAAAAAGGGCAAAACGGGAAGTTCAATGTTCTTGTTAAAAAAAATGGGGAGAAACCCTAGCAACATTACATTAATGTTCAAAATGTTACATTAATGTTTCAGCTATTTTTCGAACTATTTTTGCAAGATTCGAAGAATCAAAGCAAATTCTTGATTAAGGAGTCTTGGGGCGCGAACTGCTCGCTCAGCTTCTCTACCTGCTCCACTTCTTGCTTCAGTTGCTCGCACCTGGCATTCATCTCATGGTACAGCTTTAGAGCTTCATCAACCTTTTGCTTCTGCTGCTCCACCTTCTGCATCTCGACTGCGAGATTCTGGTGACCGAGTTTCAAAGTTACGGCCGCGCGGATCAGCGTGACTCTGTCCTTAAGAAACTTAAAACCCATTCTGCCTTGGACTTTGGTCACGAGGTTTTGGCACATGCCACATAGCAGTTCAGCACTCTGGACCGAAATGGTCGCAGGCGTAGCCACGGATAGCTGCTCCAGTATCCAAATGGCTTCAGTAAGGAACAGCCTCCTGTCAAAGGGCCCGATCTCCATAGATCTCACAAACGAGCGAGGGTACCTGAGACGCATTCGAACCACCCAGTCTACATCGGTTTGCTTCAGACCTGAGGAGATGTCAAAAATAAGTTATGATGCCAAAATTCGCAAGCGAATAATGTGACGCGAGAACAGTAAAGCTCTACTTACCAGTTCCTTCCAGAATCTCATGAAGAGAAGGAATGCGCGCTGCAGGGGCGGTTGAAGACTGTCCTCGCTCCATAGCTCTCCTATCAGCTGCGAGCTCTAATCTCTCGTAGTCGGGAGGAAGAATGTAGGCCGCGCCAGCTGCGACTACATTCCCAACCTGCGAGCCCCAAAAGCTCCACGCAGGAATGGGTGCCTCTGACTCAGTCATTGCCGGAGGTGAAGAGACAGCCGTAGTCGCTTGCCGGAGGACGCTCTCGGATGCGGAAGCATTAGCAGCAGTTGTCCTCACCTCGTCAGCACTAGCATGGACATCTTCATCCATCAAAACAGTGTCAGCTCCAGCATCGTCGGAAAGCTCGATGATGTCCTCACGAGGCACACCCGCGTGATCAGCAGCTGCGACGGGCTTCTCGGTATGGGAGCTCGGAATTGGGACGTAGGGCGCAGAAGGCTGACTTCTCTGCTCCAGCTCAGGTTCCTCAGCATGACCTGCGACATTAGATGCGATGATATGAGGTAACTTGCGCTATAAGTTATTCTGCTATCTTTGCCAAATGCGAAGAATAAGCACCTCCACGCGAAAGTGGGATTGAGGTATCTTCGTCATACACTAAGGACGTGGAACCATGCCCTATTAGTGTATCCTCACTAAGCAAGTCTGTAAAGGGAGCGTGACCTGGGATGCGAATAAACCAGTCATGACTTTGCCTCAAGTTGCTAAAGCCTAGTACATGCGTATCACTCAAATGATTACCTGAAGGTTCTCCGCATTTGTCTACTAACCAACGGCGAATGTCAGCCTTTGACACGCCATGCTTTAACGCACCCACAATAACATCTCTATAAGTGACTGCGAGATTGAAGATCTCACCTTTATCGCCGCCTGCGATCTCCTCGAAATCCGCTTGGACTTGCTCTAAGGCTGCTGCATCCTCTCCGAGAACCTCATCTTCCTCCTCCGCATGAGGAGCCACTTCTTCGGGAAGCTCGTCCTCCTCGACAGTTGGACGCGCTAAGTCGTCAACATGCCGCTCTTCGAGGCTCCGCTGCTTCACACGCTCAAGCTCCTCTTCTTCCCGACGCCTCCTTCTCTCAGCAGCCTCCGCGGCTGTCTTACGGGACTCAGCCAGAATGTCCTCGCTTATGGGATCATCTGGGATGCCAGAATGGACATCCCTCTTTTGCCTCTTGGCCGCGAGGCCGCCAGCGGTCTCATCATCATCATCTGCGAATACACGAGTGGTTCAAAGAAAAGAAGTGCAAAGAAGTTACGATGATGGGAAATGAAGTGCGACGGAGGTACCTCCTGGTTCTTCCTCATGCATCACAATTGTTGCTTCTTCTTCTTCATCACTTGCTTGGGGCTCCTGCCTCTCTTCCTCTCCCTCTTGATCGAAGGGAACGAAAGACTCAACTGCGAGCTCTTTCCGCACTTTGCTGGGCATGCGACCTTTGCCTTTGTCCTTGATAGAAAGGGACCTCGCTGAAGGAGAAGCTGGAGCGCTTCTAGGGGAAGAAATGGTAATTCCCTTTTGCCTAGGTCTCTTCGCTCTTGGCGCCGCAGTTGCTGGAGGAGACGGGTCATCTCCAGGAGGAGACGGAGCCGGAGGATTGTCTATCAGCGAGTCAGCAAAAACATTCATGACTGCGCGAACCTTTGTTTCAACCTCAGCGTCCATCCTCCATGAAAGCCGGAACGGCTGCTGTTGTCTTCTGGTGGCAACAATAGTGTTGACCAGCGACTTGGAGCGATCACCAGCTGCGAATCTCCGCACATGACACTACAACAGTACAGTAAAAGTGTCAGCATAAGGAAATCGAGAAAATTTAACACATGCGAAGAAAAGTACTTACGTCAGCAAAAGCCTTGCTGTATCTGACGACTTGCGTGTCGCCCTTCTTGATTGCGGCGACCTGCTCCTTCAGAATGAAATCAGGGCACAAATGGTTCTCACGGTCCCACAGTGAGTAGCAACCATACTCAGACTCGCTCAAGATACAATTGGGGCGAAACGGAAAAGAGTTTCTTTTGAGCAAGGGGGCCCTGCCTGGCTGCGCCGCCGACTCCGTCTCAATCCTCGTTTGCAGGGCAGCCCAGTATGCGAGCCAGTTCTGGGAACAACTGTAGGGTTTTGATTCATGGATTGCACAACGGAAGCATAATCAAACATAAAACCATGCAAAACCCTCCAAGGATCACAAGTCTAGATGCATAACGATAGTAAAGGTAAGAAATCATAAACACACCTTTGGGTTCTCCTTGATGACTTCAAACGGGAATAGTGTCACGTTCTCTATAGTTGATCCACGCCTAGAGTTGTTCCTAGATCTCCAATCACCTTGGTGCTAGCCCGGATTGAAAGGAGGGTGAAGAAATCACGCAAAACGAGACACCAAAAGGGGTTCGGCACCCTTGTGGCGTCGGGGACAAGGGGCGGCGGCAAGGGGGCGGCGTCCCTCTTGTGGCTTGCTCTCTCTCTCCTTTGTTCTCTCCTACTCTTGTTATGTTCTCTCTAGAGCATAAAAGTGTGTAGGGAAGGAAGGAGGAGGGTCCTTTATATAGTCCAACAACTCCTTGTTAACTACCTAAAGGACTTATTCTAGTCCTACTAGAATTCAATTTAGTCCCTTCCTTGCAAATTAGTCCCTACTAAGTTTGCAAGGGTTTGCAAAGTGATCCTTCTAATTAATTAATCCAATTAATTAATTCCATAATCTAGTACAACTCTATATAGCGTGTGACCCCATAGGTTCTATCTAGTTGGTAGCAACTCTTTGCTAATATGGAGCGGTTTCTAGCAAAACATCCATTCTAGCCAACTAATAGAATAGTCATCTAGACAACCTTGTACAAGTAATTGTCTCATCCCTTTATCCCAATATCCGGATTGGACACGAGACATACAAGTCACACTCGTATATCCAATCCATAGTTTCTCGATCCTGGGAATAGCCTTATTCGTGCAAATAACATCAATATCCTATATTGATTTATTTGAGTCTGGCCAGACATTTTATAAGCACTATCCCTCGAGTGGCCTAGGATATTTTCTCCCGTTATGTGGGAGGGACAAATTCTATCTACGTCCACTACGATTTCTAAGCTTGCTTCTTATTGTATCCAGTACACGCCTTTATAACTACCCAGTTACGGTGTAGCGTTTAACGCTACCAAGATCACAATAATCCATAACTAGATAATCTAGTGACTTCAAGTCTAAGGATGACAATACCATTGCACCGCGAGAAGCGCTTGTGACTTAACATAACATGTATGTAGCCTTCTCGGAGATGGGTCAATCCAGTATGCCATTACTCCTAATGCATACCCATGTGTTGGATCATGATATCTCCATATCAATCCAACCCCATACTAGTCTATAGATGATCGTCCTTTTAATCATTATAATTGACTAGGGATATTTAAGAATATAACACTTATATTCTAAGGACTTCATTCATGTTAACATATCTCCATATCGATAACATAATGAATCGTAAATCCATAAATGTCACAATTAATTGATTGCCTCTAGGGCACAATTCCAACAGTCTCCCACTTGCACTAGAGTCAATCACCTGCATCATATGCCTATTGATCTAGCGCGGCCCTCCACGCTTACACTGCGTAGGAGCGAGACATCCGCTGGCGCTTTGCAAATATTCACATCTCCTCCATCAACAATTTGATTGAGATTGAATGTTCTGAATAAATGCATCTTATGCATTAATTTACTCAGTCCTTTATGTTAGAATTAGTGACTGAATCTTGCCTGGAACCTTTCCAGCTCACAGTCGCTCCCACTAAGGCAAAACTCAAAACTTGACTTATAATCTGTATCTTCTTTGTCAGATTTGAAGTTCGCATCACTGTAACCCCTTACAGCAAACTCTTCATATTATCTATTTATCAAAAATTCATCCTTAGTGCTTCTCAAGTACTAAAGGATAATCTTGATAATTTATCCCGTGACTCTCACCCGGATTTAACTGGTATCTTTGTGTCATGCTTTATGACACGTCTGGCCTAGTACATCTCATGGCGTATCTCGTGAATCTAATTCATACGGTCCATTCCCAATCTAATTGGTAAGACAATTAGCCTTCCAAAGACTAATTCCATGTGACATGGGTAAGAATCAATATTCTTTTCACGTTGAACCATTTCAACACCTTTGTCAATTTATGTACTATGACCTAAGCTACACAACCATCTTGATCTACCTCAATAGATCTTCACAAGTTGCTTCGCTTAGGTCTACCATTAGAAAGTCAACTCCCTAGTCAATCTACGCAAGACTGCCAAGTAGGGGCAACATTCCCAATGATTAAGTATGTCTCCACATACAAGACCAGAAAAATAACTGTGCTCCCACTAACCTTCTTGTAAACACAAGTCTCATCTTCAATTTTGATGGAATCAAACTCCTTTGATTACATCATCCATTCGAAGATTCCAACTCCTAGAAGCTTCATCCAATCTACAAACAGATTGCTACAAGCAAGATACGAATGGATTTAAGCATCACAATTGGGAAAGATTTCGTCATAGTCTATACTATGAACTCACATGAAATTCCTTTCTTGCCAATTTTCCCTTATAGGTAATCATATTACCATCCATGTTGGTTTCCTCATAACCCACTTGCACCTTATGGGTCCTACCCTTCAGGTGGTTCCATCAAAGTCTATACTTTGTTGGTATACATGGATTCCATATCGTATCTCATGGCTCCAAGCCATTTCTGAGAGTATGGTCACACGTGGCCATCTCATAGGTTGTAGGCTCATCTCGATGAGCAATATATCAGGGGTTATGAGAAATCCTTATTTCTCTAGTCCCTTAACATATCCTACCTGACCTATGAGGTTCTTGTGTTATCTGAGTAGGTTGCTCCACAACACCTTGTGATCCTGCTCATGTTCCATCAAACGGATCAATGTTCTATTGTGGTTCTTGAATTTTTTTCAAGTTCTACTGTCCTCCCACTGTTTCTTTTAGAGACAATCTCTATCTAGAAACAATGTGGTTTGAGCAACAAACAGTTTGTTCTCGATTGGGTTGTAGAAATAATATCCTTTTCAGGATATCCCACAAAACATTTATCCGACTTGGGTCCAAGTTTATTTGTAAACCTTTTACATAAACTATATAACCCCAAATCTTTATGAATGACATACTAGGACTATTCCTAGTCCATATCTCATATGGCGTTATTCATATTTCATTTTTGATGGAACAAGGTTAGGGGCGAAATTTGCTGTAATTAGAACATAGCCCCAAAAGTAAACTGGAAGTTCTGTTTGACTCATCATGGACTGAATCGTGTCCTACAAGGTTCGAAATCTCCTCCTAGACACGCCAAAATCATGTGGCGTGCTAGGTGGAGCGAGTTTTGGATCATATCCAACACTCCCATAGATTCTTGTCAAACTCTTGGCTCAAGCACTCTCCTCTATGATCCAATCGTAGAGCCTAAATACTTTTGCCAAGCTGGTTCTCTACTTCATTCCTGAATACTTTGAACAATTCAAAGGATTCTGATTTGTTTCTTCCTAAGATACACAAATCCATATTTCCCTGATCCCATCAGTAAATATGATGAAGTACTGAAAACCATCTTTAGCATTTGCGCTTAGCGGCCTTCATACATCAATATGTATGATTCCCAAAAGATCATATCTTTGCCTAATAAGTCTTACATGTCTCATATGATTCAATAATCAAATGAGTTCCAGAAATCCATCCTCATGGAGTTCTAGATATGTATCTCTTATTTATGAGGCCTAAACGATAATGCTAAAGATAAGTGAAGTTCATATCATTATATGCAAACCTCTAGGTATTAATGTTATAGATGAAATTATCATGATCATGGATATAGAATCCACTTAGACAAAATTGCATTACAATAATGCATACCATAATAAATGGAACAACATTTGTCCTTTTATTATGATAAGGAGCTTTCTTGTCCAAACAAGAAACTATGATAATGGTCCTACTCATAGCAGGGACATTATCCCTTTTGTCTAATTCATGAACAATTTCTGAAAGGTAGAAATAATTCCCTACGGCTTTTCAGCAACCCTTTGCTTCATAGCCCCACGTGTAGGATTATTTCTTCCTTATCCAACTGTCTTCGTCTCTTCAGATCCTCCACATTTCTATAAATGTGAGATCCTCATCTAGTATCATATACTTATGATGATGAGATAGACACATTGATTTATATAACAAAAATACCCATATTGGAATTCATAATTCCTTTATTATTTACTTCCATATACTTTGGGTAGTCTCTCTTCCTCTACACCACCATGGGACTTCGAGGCAACTCGGTTTTAGCAACAGGCTTGCTTTATACCCATGGGTTCGGCGCAAACCATTTGCCCTTACCCATGCTGTTAACTATTAACAGTTTTTGCCCATGCCCATTATGAGTGTTTTGTTTAGTGATTTTTCAATCATATTGAGTAAATCAACTTTAAAACAAAACTATAATTGCATCCAATGCAATTCTTGGTCCACTTGGGTGAATAACCTTTTATTCTTTATCTGTCTCATGGATAATGCATATTTACTAATGTTTCAATCATATTGAATTAGTATATTTGCATAACCCAAAGTAGAGCAACACTTCAAACCTTTCATGCCTAGCTCCTTAGTTTGAAAGAGCTTCTTTCAATGTATGATCATATCATATTTCTCCATGTCTCTCTTCTTGCTTCCAAAGCTCAGAGTTCATGGCAGCTAGCATGAGGCAAGTCATAACCAAAGAACCATTCTTTGGTGTTCCTTCCATAGGTTTTAGTGTGTTTTGGTAGTTGGTAGGAAGAGAGCTTTATGTTCTACTAATTACAACAATTTCCTTTTATTTGAGAACAATTCTCAGTTTTATACCAGTCTAGGAAATAGATAGAGTCGCGTTTTTATTTGTTTAATGCCATGGGTATTCAACATAATAGGAATATGCAAAGTTTGTGACGTATAACTATATTCAACAAGGATTTAAATTGTCAAATATAGCTCCCACTATTTTACTACGGATTAATAACCCTCAAGATATTAATGCGGAAAATATCCTTGTATTTTCTAGTGGGCCAAGATCCATCTTTTTCATCTCCTTATGAGCTTGCTTTGGCAAGTCACCCATAATTCGACTACTTCTTAGGTAGGAACAATTCCAATTGCATCCCATATGCAACTCTTGGTTCAATCGGGCAAATAACTCCTTATTTATCCATCCATATGGATAATCCCAATTGATTGCCTCTAGGTTTCTTAATCAAATTAATAGCCTAGTTGTGTTCAACCTCTTACCTAAACAATTGCACATTGTTACGTGCCATCGCATTCCATCATTATGAACCAAGTCGCCATGCTTTGGCACGCACGAACTTGATAAATAATGATGATCATGAGTGTTTAAATAACGAGAAGGCAAGAACACAATATTTGAATTTTGAGGGATTTTTAAATTCAATTTTAATTGTTTTGTTGATCAATATCAACTAATCTATCTATTTGAGTTTGGGCACAACTCCAAATAATAGATCCGGGTTGTCTAATTATCTTATTATCCTAATTGCATGCATCATCCATACACCAACCACACAATAATAAGACAATAAAATAAACAACCACAAAACAGAAATTAAACGTGATGTGGATATGGCCTTTTCTAGACTAAGATAATTCCAAGCCAATGGTATTATCTGTGAACCCTAAAAGCAAACACATCTCCATGCGTCTTGATCTTTTGGTCCATCCTTCATAGTCTTGTGGAATGCTCCATGCTCCATGCTCCATCTTTTGTGGCTCCTTTTGGCTTTGGGCTTCTTTTCTTCAATCTTGGCTAACAATCTACTTTATCTAGCACTAGCTAACTTCTATACTAAATAAAATAAATCTCACAAGTTGAGAAAAAAAATGGCACGCAGGCCATAAAACCCTAATTAATTATTACAATTAATTGATCAGCTCGCAGGCCGTAAAACCAAACCACAAAATTAAACATCCACATCAAACCACATCCTAAGGCCATATCCAATCACCATGCGATTTGCACATAAACAGTTAAAATCCAATTTTAACGCGCTTGGTCAATTTTAATTGATTTTAGGATGTTCTAGGGTTAAAACGGTCCATGGGCCCAACAATCCAATTGCCCGGGCCCAAAAAGGTGAACCGCAAGGCCCTAGGGCCGGCCCGGCCCCTAGCCCACGCGGCTAGGCCGCGGGCTAGGGCTGCCCCGGCCCCTAGGGCGGCCTTGCTTGGGCGGCAAGCAAGGAGGGGCGGTCCCCTAGGGGGGCCGAACCTCCTTTGGGAGTTGTTACCAAAACAACTCCCTTGCTTGGTGCCCAAGTTTGGTTGTTTCCTTGTATGGAAAGAACTCCTTCTTCCCCAAGGATGCCCAAACCCTAGATCTAAGATCCTAAAATTTCTCAAACTCACCAATTCATGCATCCAATGCAAAAATTGGATCTTGTTATGATTAATTATTGACAAATTGCATCACATGCTTGATTTGTCTTGTTTTACGCGATAAACAATCAATTTAAGGTGTAAAACAACTAAAACGTAACACATAAACCACGTTTATGCTCTACGACCTGTGGCTCTGATACCACTGTAGGGTTTTGATTCATGGATTGCACAACGGAAGCATAATCAAACATAAAACCATGCAAAACCCTCCAAGGATCACAAGTCTAGATGCATAACGATAGTAAAGGTAAGAAATCATAAACACACCTTTGGGTTCTCCTTGATGACTTCAAACGCGAATAGTGTCACGTTCTCTATAGTTGATCCACGCCTAGAGTTGTTCCTAGATCTCCAATCACCTTGGTGCTAGCCCGGATTGAAAGGAGGGTGAAGAAATCACGCAAAACGAGACACCAAAAGGGGTTCGGCACCCTTGTGGCGTCGGGGACAAGGGGCGGCGGCAAGGGGGCGGCGTCCCTCTTGTGGCTTGCTCTCTCTCTCCTTTGTTCTCTCCTACTCTTGTTATGTTCTCTCTAGAGCATAAAAGTGTGTAGGGAAGGAAGGAGGAGGGTCCTTTATATAGTCCAACAACTCCTTGTTAACTACCTAAAGGACTTATTCTAGTCCTACTAGAATTCAATTTAGTCCCTTCCTTGCAAATTAGTCCCTACTAAGTTTGCAAGGGTTTGCAAAGTGATCCTTCTAATTAATTAATCCAATTAATTAATTCCATAATCTAGTACAACTCTATATAGCGTGTGACCCCATAGGTTCTATCTAGTTGGTAGCAACTCTTTGCTAATATGGAGCGGTTTCTAGCAAAACATCCATTCTAGCCAACTAATAGAATAGTCATCTAGACAACCTTGTACAAGTAATTGTCTCATCCCTTTATCCCAATATCCGGATTGGACACGAGACATACAAGTCACACTCGTATATCCAATCCATAGTTTCTCGATCCTGGGAATAGCCTTATTCGTGCAAATAACATCAATATCCTATATTGATTTATTTGAGTCTGGCCAGACATTTTATAAGCACTATCCCTCGAGTGGCCTAGGATATTTTCTCCCGTTATGTGGGAGGGACAAATTCTATCTACGTCCACTACGATTTCT
This sequence comes from Linanthus parryae, assembly GCA_023055425.1. Lineage (NCBI taxonomy): Eukaryota > Viridiplantae > Streptophyta > Magnoliopsida > Ericales > Polemoniaceae > Linanthus > Linanthus parryae. Next base: position 41,866,651 of record JALGPY010000006.1, read on the forward strand.
AAGCTTGCTTCTTATTGTATCCAGTACACGCCTTTATAACTACCCAGTTACGGTGTAGCGTTTAACGCTACCAAGATCACAATAATCCATAACTAGATAATCTAGTGACTTCAAGTCTAAGGATGACAATACCATTGCACCGCGAGAAGCGCTTGTGACTTAACATAACATGTATGTAGCCTTCTCGGAGATGGGTCAATCCAGTATGCCATTACTCCTAATGCATACCCATGTGTTGGATCATGATATCTCCATATCAATCCAACCCCATACTAGTCTATAGATGATCGTCCTTTTAATCATTATAATTGACTAGGGATATTTAAGAATATAACACTTATATTCTAAGGACTTCATTCATGTTAACATATCTCCATATCGATAACATAATGAATCGTAAATCCATAAATGTCACAATTAATTGATTGCCTCTAGGGCACAATTCCAACAACAACCACCCTCGCGGGTACCCGCAGGCTGCTCGAAAGGAAGGTTGTTCATGAAAACTGTCTTGCACTCCTTTATGAGCAAGCGCTTGTAGCATCCTCTGACAATGGACTGAGGCCAGATTGATGGGGCCACAGCGTCAAAACCAAATTGAGGAGAGACTCGAGTAGGGACAACATCCACTGTAAGCTTTTCATACCTTGGCGCGAGCTCACGAATATGCTCCGCGAGGGCAGGAAGGGAACCTCGCAGACACCAGCAAAAAAACTCGCGATACCGCTCGTGGAAATGCGGTCCCTTCTCAAAGAGAAGTTCTTCTGAGAAGACCATACCTTTGGAGGGGTATAGCCTTGGAAACCATCTCACATTCTCGATGCGCGTGGCATAGGGCCTGGCAGTAAACTCCTTCCGTTTGTCGCATATCAAACTCCAAACGCACTTGGTGTTGCCTGTTCCGAACCATCTCGCAGCTCTTCCGCTGTTGCGCGCTTCTGTCTCGCCTGGGGAACACCACTTATCAAGTTGGAGAGCAGTTGGGGCATAAGACGGCCAGCGCTCGAAAACCCACATTGTCAAAAAGGAAATATTGACAAAGGTCAGGATATCAAGGCGGCCACGCGACTCCCTCATAGCCAAAACCAGCTGATCGAGCCTATAATACAGCGTGCCCAAAACCAGGGGTCCGAGTGCGACTCTTTGGCCAAGGGCGAGCCTCACAGCAAGTGGTAACACATGGTAGAAAACTCCATCGTGGGGGTGACCATCGATCAGGTACCTTGACAGCCAAGCACAGAGAAAAGCACAGAGGGTCAGGTGATAACCCTTGCCCTCTACGAAATTTTCGGCTTCTGGGTCCTCACTCAGAAGTTTCTTAGTGATGCTGCTGTTCGCATAGTCTCGGAAGAAGTACTGCAACCATTTGTTCCAGGTATTCTTCGCAGACGTATCGACCAGCTGCCAGTTCGGAAGAGGCTTGGTAGTGGTCCACCGAGTGGAGATTTTCTTCACCTCTGCTAGGCATTCCTCCATCTGCGTATACAAGGCAATCTCCGCAGATGTCCTCAAGGGACTCAGAGGGTCCACTTCACCCATGGGGGAAAGCTCGTACAGCATTTGCACATCCTCTAGCGTGGGAGCAGCCTCGAACTCAGCAAAATGGAACGTGTGAGTCGCAGGCGAGTAACGGGACAGAAGGTCTAGAAGCATGGATTGATCCAGCTTCACGGCAGCACCCTTCATAGCACGGATAGCAAAATACACGCCGGCTTCGTTAAGAGTCTCAGCGTGATGTTCCAACACGTGGTCAATCCACTCATCCATATAGTCCAATTTCTGGACGAACGCCTGAGTAGAAATCGCAGTATACGGGAAGTGCCCGTTCTCGATCCCCAATCGAACTATATCCTCGGAACTAACCCACTCGAGCAGGGCTGAGTTAACTGGGCGAGTCAACGTCAGCAATCGCTCAACGGGAACAGGATCAGGCATTCTCTTCGCCTTTATTCTCGCATGATAGAAATATTTGCCGCCTAAAAAGGGGGCTTTTCGCCACAAGGCCTGCGGAAGGTCGGGTATCTCTTCATCTTCCTTGACGGGTCTGGTTACTCTTGTCTTGGCCATTCCTGCGAAAGAGCAAGAAAAAAGGGGGAGGAATACCACACTTCAGTTTGAATTTTGGGAATTCAAGATCTATGCGAAGGAAAACGAACAATTCCGGTTATCGATTTCAGAAATTGGATAATTGCAAGATCCAATATTGTCGAAAGATTACAACGAAGCGGGTCCAAAGACCAAAACCTCTTCACAAATCCCACGGGTTTACAGATTCAACGCAGTTCAAGGCAAACACTGGTATCTTAAATCAAAAGTAAACGAGGCCAACCTTGTTTTCTTGAAGTTTGCTTGGATACGCACAATTGAAGAACACGGATTGCAGTTCTGAACTGGTGATTGATTATCTGGATCTGCTCTCGAAGATCTCCGGGTACCATTCACTTTAAGAGGAAAAAGTAATGCTTTGCAATAATGGGGGATACAAGGTATTTATCCAAAACAATGAAGGGTTGCGTCCTTTCGATAGTCGAATCGCAACCGTCACCGTCGAATCGCGCAATCACAGGACAAGCTGACGTCATGCCTAAAACCCTAAAGGTCAGACGGCACGACTCTAGGGGTTTTAGGTCATAATGATACGCACGGGGGCTGAACTTACCCGTATTTGAATTGGTGCGTGGCGGCGACGCGTATGTTGGTTTCCGCGCATGGAAGACTATACGGCTATGAATCTTCACGCGCAGAAAGGGGGCTAATGTAGATACTGCTTTCTGACATGACAGATCTCGGCCACGTGGCGGCCATCCAGCACACCATATTGTGCTCCACACACACTGGATCACCAGCCGAGCTGATCCATGTGGGGGCTGCGAGACAGAGCCCTCGCATACCACTGCACGGGACTTGTAGGGACTTTGTGGTTTGGAGGCTAGAGTAAGCCCTGTCGCGTGCGAGCCAAGCCCGCACGCGACCTTTAGTAACTGTTTTGAGAGATCTATGGCACGAGCTCCCTAGACCCGGTCAATCCGGTCAAACCCGGTCAACCTCGTAACGGTTCCGGTATTCGCGCACCACGTGCTCTAACGGTTCCTATATACTCGGACGAACGTGCCGTTATGGTTAAGCTAATTAAGCCGCCATTAATGGGCGCATTAACCACACTACAACGGTCACGTTCTCCAGTATATATAGATCGTCAACCTTTCCATACAGAGGGGAACACACTGCCATACGCGGAAGCTCTGCCAAACCTCTGTCTCTCTCTCTGACATTGCTACTGACTTACTCTCTCCATACACACACCCCTATTCTTCCTGTGCGATCCTTGATCCACTACACACGGTGCACACGGAGGTCTCCCCGCCGGAATCTCTTGTGCACAACTACAATTTTGTCTAAAAAAAGAAAGAAAAACAGGTCAGAAACTTGTTTTTCTTAAACGCGCCAAACAGGCCCTTGGTACTTTTGTCAAAGCCGTATAAGCAGCTGACGTGGCTGTGGTATGGACCACTAGAAAACTGACGTGTACCCGTACGGCAAAAAAAGGTGCGTACTCACGCATAAAGCGTCCATTAGCAACTTGCGCCTCATTTCTTTATTTCCCCAATTTCCCTCCCTTTTCGTCATCTTCTCCAACCCACCCTCTCGTGTTTTTCAAAAAAATATCCCCACCTAGAAACAGTTGAACCCTCTCTCTCTCTCACTCCCTCTCTCTCTTTTGTTGTACAATAATCGCCTCTTTATCTATATCCGCACTCATTTACATCAATCGAAGCTCCTCTTACTCTCTCTCGTGCCTCTCTTTCGATCTTCAAGGTAAAGTGGCCAAAATCGACGATTATCACACACGAGACACGCTTCTGATTCATCTCCGATCTCTGTTTCGTCGAAGTTAACGCTATCGGAAGCTGTGGAAAACGTAGGTGAGATTTCGTTAATTGAACCACCGTTTGTTGATTAGTTCAGTAATTAGAATCGATACTCATTTGTTGTTGATTATTCAGCCAAATCAATTTGTTCCGAAACTTACGCTACCGATGCGTTGCTACTTGAATTGAAAGTGCCGTGCGAATCGAAGAGTCGGTTGAGGTCTCAGTGTGTTCGCTCACGAGGTGTTTGTGAAAAGGCCACACAGAACGACCTACATCTTCCCCAGGAACTTTCCTGATCGCGGTGGATTCAACGCGCCTGAAAAGGCTTTCCAGAATCACGAGAATCAGACCACGAAAGAGACCGATAGGGAGACAAAGGAGTCAACGAAAGAGACCTCTAATGGTAATGGTGGTGGTGATAATTCAGCTTCATTGTCAAATCGTTTCACGGGCGATAAAATCCACGGGAAGCAGCTGTCTGCTTTTCTCAATTGGTTGTTGGAGAAAAAGGAAGCCAAGTCCACTCACGTGAAGGTGAAATTGGAAGAGGAAATCTCTCATCACGAGAGCGAGGAGGAGGCGTTATTGCTTCCGGCGGTGGCTCCACCAGCCGCCGCCGCCGCCGCTAAGGAACATGACCCTGACCGCCAAACATCGCTGCGGAGGTTGTCTAGTAGTGGTAGTAGTTACGGTCCTCTAGCTGGTGGGCTGCCGGAGCGGCGTTTTGACAGGCAGGAGGCTGTCAAGTTCCGAGAGTTGTACAGGTGGTGGGACTTAGGAGGCGGTTGGTGGAAGAAGACAACAACGCGGATTCGACAGGCAGGCATCAATAAGGAGGTTGTCAAGTACCGAGAGCACTGGCCCTGGTCCCGGTCCAGGTCCTCCAGTATTTGAGAGGCACGCATCGTTGCAAAGACTCTCTAGTGGGAGTAGCTATGCAGGGAGTCTATTCTCTGGAACAACAACTTGGGATGCAAATCTCTCAAGTGGTGGTATCAAAGACTCTCATTTCTCTACTACCATGGAAGGGAAAGGGGATGAGGAAGTAGAGAAGAAATATAGTTTGGCGAAAAGTGAAAGCAAACCCAGAATTTCTAGGGTTTGATGAATACAGAGAATGTAAACCAGAGATGCAGAGAATGACAGAAAGAAAATGAGCCGTCAAAGCTAGGGTTCATTGATTCAGAGGAGAGAATAAATACAGAGAATTGTAACGGGTGAGAATATACCCGTTGAGTTCTTTAGAATTGCAATACAGTCCTTCTAGTGTTAAATAATGCTACAAGGCAACATATAATGTAGGATGGTTGTATTGAAGTCTATCAAATGTGGTCTTGACTCTTGATAATTGTGGAATGACCTCTGGAAGCTTGGAAATGACAATAACAGTCCTCTAACATCTTTAACACCCTCCCTCAAGCTCAAGGTGGTGGAAGCAGCTTGAGATTGCATTTTAATGTGTTGAATGTAGCTGGATGAAGACCCTTGGTCAAAATATCAGCAAGCTGATCTGCACTTGACACAAATTGCACATTTAGTTTCTTCAAAATAGTTTGTTCTCTAACATAATGAAAATCAAGCTCTATATGTTTTGTTTTGGAATGAAAAACAGGGTTATGAGCAAGAGAAATGGCTGAACTGTTATCACAGTATAAAGTTGGAGCTTGAGGTATATAAAAATGTAGGTCTTGAAAAAGCATTTTGAACCATGAGAGTTCAGCAGAGGTGGTAGCCAGAGCCCTATATTCAGCCTCAGTTGAGGACCTGGCCACTGTGGATTGTTTCTTGGATGACCAGTGAACTGGGTTGGAACCCAGAAAGATGAAGAAGCCAGTGGTGCTTCTTCTATCTGTTGGGTTGCCAGCCCAGTCAGCATCAGAATAAGCATGCAAAGTAATGGGTGTTTTGGTATATAAGAGACCTTGTGTTTTAGTTCCTTGAAGATATCTAAGAATGCGTTTAGCAGCAGTCATATGCAAAGAGGTAGGATTATGCATGAATTGGCAGAGATGATTAACAGAGAATGCAATGTCAGGTCTTGAAAAAGTAACATATTGTAATGCACCTAATAACTGTCTAAAAGGTGTAGCATCATGAAGTAATTCACCATCAGAGGCATGCAATTTTGGACCAGGAGTAATAGGAGTAGATGCAGGTTTACAATTTTGCATATTGAATCTAAGAAGAAGATCATGTATATATTTTGATTGATGCAGAAAAATACCAGAAGTAGACCTTACAACTTGGAGCCCCAGAAAATAAGTCAGTGGGCCTAGATTTGTCATGGCAAATTCAGTATGAAGTTTTCTTACCAGAGTGTGGATGTATGAAGTATCACTGCCAGTTAGGATGATATCATCCACATAGAGTAATAGAAGAGTCATTTTTGGACCATTGTGTCTAATAAAAAGAGAGCAATCTGCAGCAGAACTTATAAAGCCAAGAGATAAAATGTAACTTGTAAATCTTTCAAACCAAGCTCTAGGAGCTTGTTTCAAGCCATATATGGCCTTGTTCAACCTACAAACATGTGTGGGAAATTTTGTGTCTACAAAGCCCTGTGGTTGTTTCATAAAAACATTTTCTTTGAGATGTCCATGTAAAAAGGCATTTTTGACATCTAACTGTTGCAGGGGCCAATTAAAAGATGCAGCTAAAGCCAAAATTATTCTAACTGTTGAATGTTTAACCACAGGACTGAATGTTTCATCAAAGTCTAAACCAGGGGTTTGATGAAAACCTTTAGCAACTAGTCTGGCTTTGTATCTAGAAATTGTGCCATCAGGATTGTATTTGGTTCTGAAAACCCATTTATTTCCCACTATGTTTGCATGTTTAGGTTTAGGAACAAGAGTCCATGTATTTTGATGTTTGAGACTCAGAAACTCTTCAGTCGTGGCTTTCTGCCACTGAGAGTATTTCTTTGCCTCAGAGAAACAAGTAGGGTCAGATAAAAGAGAAAGATTAGGGTTACCAGCAGTAGCACTGAAGCCTATTACTTTCTTTTTGAAGATCCCTGACTTGCTCCTAGTCTGCATATGATGTCCAGGAGCATTTTGATGCATTGATGGTGAACCAGGTGCCAAGCCAGGGCTAGCAGGCTGCTCCTCAGGTTCATTTGAGTGTGAGTCAGGTGGAGCCATCATTGGTGCCTCCCTTGGACTAGGTGGCTGCATCTATGGATTTGAACCAGATGCTTCATGGATAGCTCCTGGATCATGATGCAAACTTGAATTATATGGAACTGGAGAAGGGACAAAGACAACAGAAGAGGGATTAGTTGCAGTTGAAGTAGTAGTTGGCACTGTTTCAGAAACAACATTCTTAGCATATGGAAATAAATTCTCATCAAAAATGACATCTCTGCTAATGAAAAAATTGTGTAAGTGAATGCTATAGCACAAATAACCCTTTTAATTAGAAGCATAGCCCAAGAACACACATTGATGAGTTTTTGGTTCCAGTTTAGAATTCATGTAAGGTCTCAAATTGGGATAGCATGCACAACCAAGAATTTTTAAGTGTTTGTAATCAGGTTTCTTTTTGAAGAGAAGTTCATAAGGTGATTTATAATTGGTTGTCTTACTGGGCATTCGATTAACTAGATAAACAGCAGCTTCAAAACAGTGAAACCAAAAACATTTAGGCAAGGAAGCATGTTGCATCAAAGTAACTGCAGTATCAACTATATGTCTGTGCTTTCTTTCTGCAATACCATTTTGTTGTGGTGTGTGTGGACATGATTTTTGGTGTTCTATACCATTAGATGACAAGTATTGTGTAAACAAAATAGATATGTATTCTCCACCACCATTTGTTCTAAGAATTTTAATAGTGTGTCCTAACACATTTTCAACAAGTAACTTAAACTTGGGAAAGACAGTCACAACTTCAGATTTATGATGCAAAGGAAAAATCCAAGAATATCTAGAGAAATCATCCACAAACAGCAAGTAAAATCTATAACCATGATATGATTTCACAGAAGAGGGACCCCAAACATCACTATGTAAAAGTTGAAGAGGAGAATTGCTTGAAGTAACAGACTTAGAATATGGTAATCTTGACATTTTTCCTTTGAGACAATGTTCACAAACAGTAGAAACAGTTTCTGTAGATAAAGTATGACTACTATTAGAAAGAGCAGAAGACAAAATTTCATCAGTTGGGTGACCAAGTCTGGCATGCCACAAAGGGCTTTTTATTTTGGCACCAAGAAAACACTAATGTGTTGCAGAGGTTGGAGCAGAAAAGGGGGAGGAGTGAATTGGATATAATCCATGTTCACTCTGACCTTGGTAAAGGAGATTCCCAGTAGTTTTGTCCTGAATATGAAAGGAATCAGCATCAAATACAAAAAGACGGTTGTGTTGTTTGCATAACTGATAAACAGAAAGTAAATTTGTGGCAAGTTTAGGAACATGAAGAGTATTTTTAAGAGTAAAAGTGTGACCATGAGTATGTATGTGAGCAGTACCAGTGTTAGCTATAGGAAGATGAGTACCATTCCCAACAGACACTTGATCAGCACCAGTATAAGGATCATTCACAGAGAGATTACTCAATTCAGATGTCATATGATTTGTTGCTCCAAAATCAGATAGCCAGTAGTTTGGTAAAGAAGAACCAGAGTGAGTGGAAGCATTCATGGCAGTTAATTTGGATGGAGGCATCTTCCCTTGATAGGATTGATCCATCATATGCCAGCAATCTATGGCTGAGTGGTAGTCATAACCACAGATCTGGAAGTTAATAGGTGTATTTCCATTTTGACCTCTGCCTTGATTATACCCATTATTACCTCTTCCCCTTTGATAACCTCCCCTATTAGATGAGTTATAGCCATTATAGTTGGTGTTTCGACCACCAGAACCACGGTGTGAATCACCCCTACCTCCTCTGTGATCATTACGACCACCAAACTGGCCACGATTAGGTGGGTAACGACCCCCAGATCGACCACCACGAGAGTAACCTCGTTGACCAGAAAAAGAAGACGACCCAGTGGACATATTGAAAGCAGACATAGAAGAGGACTCAGAAGACATTAAACTTTGAGATTCATGCATCCGTTCTTCAGCACGCAACAAAACATGTAATTCCTCAAATGAAATAGGGGAAGAGTGAATCCGTAAAGAGGACCGAAAGGGGTTGTATTCAACAGGTAAGCCATTTAAGGCATAAAGAAGTAAATCCTCATCATCAACATGAACAAGAGAAATAGCCAGTTTATCACGAATTGTTTTAATCCTTTGCATGTAGAGATCGATTGAATCATTCTTTTTCTTGATATTTTGTAGATCAGATTTTAGATCTAGAATATTTGACCTTGTGAGAGACGCATACCTTTGCTCCAGAGAGAGCCAAGCAGATCTGGAAGAGGTCTTACCAATAACAAGAGTTAGGGCTTCTTGAGTGAGAGTTGCGTTGATGAGCGTGAGAATCGCCTGATCTTGAACAGTCCAGGTGGTGAACTCAGGGTTAACAGTTGATTGCAGAACGCCGGTGTCGTCGGTGAGGTATTGAGGAGGTGGTGGGGTGGAACCGTCGATGAAGCCATAGAGGCTTTGAGCACGAAGAACAGAGGAAACTTGATGTTTCCAGATAACGAAGTTGGTGTGATCAAGTTTGAAAGGGACCAAATTGTTGATATTGGCCAAAATATATAGGGGATTGGAACAGAGCCGGAGGAAGTTGTGAGACTCATGGCTCTGATACCATGAAAGCAAACCCAGAATTTCTAGGGTTTGATGAATACAGAGAATGTAAACCAGAGATGCAAAGAATGACAGAAAGAAAATGAGCCGTCAAAGCTAGGTTTCATTGATTCAGAGGAGAGAATAAATACAGAGAATTGTAACGGGTGAGAATATACCCGTTGAGTTCTTCAGAATTGCAATACAGTCCTTCTAGTGTTAAATAATGCTACAAGGCAACATATAATGTAGGATGGTTGTATTGAAGTCTATCAAATGTGGTCTTGACTCTTGATAATTGTGGAATGACCTCTGGAAGCTTGGAAATGACAATAACAGTCCTCTAACATCTTTAACAAAAAGATCGCGCGAAAGCTATTGCCTGCAGCTTACTTTGGCTAAACGGTTATCGGAGCAAGCTTCGCTTACTAACAGTAATCCCCTCTTCTTGCCAGAGTGGGGTCTGGAGAGACTCGGCGTATCTCCAGACTCGGAGGCTGTTTCATTTAGACTTTGGGTAATCTCACTTTTACTTCGTCTGTGTCAATTTTCAGTTAGTTCTCACGTTTGACAACTACTGCTTGATACTTAAATTTGATTGATTGTTCAGGTTAGTGGATGTTTGTCTTACACGGACAATTTCAATTCTCCTTCATTTCTTTGTTCCACGCATTATTCAATTATTTAGTGTAGAGGAGAAAATCAAGAGATTTATTTGTAGTTCCACTGTCTATGCTGATGTTGAACTTTGTCCTTAAATTTGTGTTTCCCCTATGTTTGGCTGAGTGATCTCAAAGCAAACCTAGTGTCTATGACTCGCACTTGATTAACCAAAATAACGCTTTGAATTTGCTTAGGGTTTGCTTAAAGATGAATTGAACAATTATGTTCAGAATTTTATCTGACTTAAGTTTTTCTAACCAGTTTGCACAAAGTTCTTCCACTTACTTTGAATATTTAGATTTCTATAGAAGGGCTATTGTTTGCTGGTCTCCCATAATTTATTGCATTACTTCCAGTTATTGCTATAGCTGCAAGAACAATTAATTTTGTTGCTTCATAATTGAAAACACATCAAACAAGAGCCATTACAGAGAAAGTAAATCGAGAGGATCGTACGTATATCTCTTGACATAATGCTTTTTGTGGCTACTTACTGTAAGATGTTCTGAAGCATTTAAAGTGTACCGCGCTTTTTCTTACGATAATAAAGAAAAGTATAAATGCCAAAATACATGAAATCGATTTGGATTTGCTGGATGAAAAAAATTATCTTTAAAATCTATATCTCTTTTATTTAATACGAGCCTTCAAGGTGACTTAGGGAGACGCATTCAGTTTACGGTAACTAAAGTTTACCCCTGATGCTGTACACCCTCACTGAAAGTTACGTTCATCAAGTAAATTGAGAAAGTTTGGATGGGGCTGGATCTGTAGTAGGACAGTACTTAAATGGGTTCGACCCTCATCTTGCTATCTGAGAGATTTTTTTTGTTCATATTCTTTGTTTAATGTGTATGTTTCTAATTTGTCTCGGCAACCTTGGATTAGCTCTTTGTTTTAACTTTTCAATACTCTGTTTGCAGGTCCTTGTAGTTATCCGAAATTAAAAGGGTGGTGATAGAAGACGCATTGTTGCTTGAAGATGAAAGACATCAATCAACATGGAAGCAACATGATTTCTTAATACAGTTGCTAAGTAGGCTTCCAGGCAATGCCCATGGTGGTTCTAACTGTTTCCCAGTACCTATTGCGAACCGAATTACTGAGCACGGGCCACATTGGCCAAATCTCAGTCTCCAGTAGCAATGGGGATGTTGTTCACCAATGTCGCAGGCTTCAGTCTACTCGTATATACATCAATTGTGACGAGTATGTAATTTGACTTTTTAAGTGTAATCCGACTTTTTAAGAGCAGTGCCGAAGTATTTTGTAATGGCATGGTGCCCCATCTTGTGTATGTATTGCATTAAGTTAAATTATTTTTATGGAAAATTGGCCAACAAATTTTGGGCATGCAAGGTTATAGAGATATGCAAGGGTATTTAAGTCTTTGGAAACGGTGGCATTGGCTGTAAAATATATACAATGTAAGGTTAAAATAGGTAAATATAGTATTAGAGGGTAAAATGGGAATGAAAACAACTCCCACATGTGAGGCCCACAACCAAGTCATAGCATACTAACAGGAGCTAACGGAAGGGTGAAAACTGTAATTAGTTTGGCAAAAATTAGGGGTGCTTTCTGTCAATCGATGAACAGTAGGGGTAGTGATTGCCTATTTACGTAAACCCAGGGGTAAAAACTGTAAATTACCCAAAAATAGGGTGTTGATTGGAATCGGCGAGGGTGTTTTTGGGGTTGAAGTGGTTGTACTACGAGTCCATTCGTAAAGTGGGCTTTTGTTGTGTTTGCAAGTACTCGGTTTTTTTTTTTTTTTTTGAGAAATTTTTTTGTCCTCAACGGGGCTTGATCTCGTAACCTCATGCAGGGGTTTCCAACGCTCTACCACTTGAGCTACCACCCTAGCTGCTTGGTTTTTCTTTTCCGGGTAGCACTTGGGTTGATTTTTTTTTTTGAGAAGTCCATATATTATATAGATTTTTTATAGGAGAATATTTTCATTAAGAACGGGGAGTCGTGTCAGGGGAACAATGTTAAATACATTTTCAGCCCAATTGGGAGTAGTAGAATAATACGACATATTGTCCTCGATGTAGCCCTTTTTCGCGAAGATATGCGCTAACTGATTGTGCATCGTTCGAATCCAAGAAACCTCTATGATATCAAACGTTTTCATCAGCTTGAAGCTCTCTTTAAGAGTGTACCTCATGTCAGATATGGAGTTCGCAGCCTTCATGTTACCAGAGCTTCCATCCCGCAAGAGCTTCACCACCGGTAAACAGTCAATTTCCAGCTCAATATGCAAGCAGTTAAGTTCTCGTGCCAACGGAGACCCATCTCCACTGCAGCTAGCTCAGCTAATAACGGTGATCTTAGTCGTGGGACACGACAATGACGACCGGCGATGAAGAAGCCGTAGAACTCCACCCGTTCTCGTAACCACAACATGCTCGACCCATGGGGCGTCAACATTGAGCTTGACCCGACCCAATGATGGCTTCGACCATTTGACAGCTACGGCATTTGAAGCCATAAAATCTTCACCAGACAATCCTTTCAATTTTGCTTCTCTAAACCAATCAAGATACCCAGTGGCCATTTTTGCAATTTCGCAGGGGGTTTCTTGATTCCCTTGAACCTCAAAATGTTTCTCTACCGCCAAATAGCCCAAATTACACCTGCAAAACGTGCACAAACCATCTCTTCCTCGGTTGTCATCACGTTAACAATCCAATCCCAAATGCCTCCAATATTTTTAGTTCAGAATTCATAGCCCGTCGAATCTGTCTATATTTGCCAAGAAAAGGAACAGTGCATGAAAATGTGGTCTTCGGTCTTCCGCTCTTCATCCTCACACAATTGCCAGCAGCCATATATTTCCATCCATCTATCCTTCATCCCCGCTGCCACGAGTAGGGAAGAGTGCCAATCCTCCATGGAGGTTGAAGAATTTTCTTCAGAACTTTTAATCTCCAAATTTTTTGTAACTATTTCTTGTTCACATGACCCATTGATGTTACGCATTTCCTTTGGACCTAACAAGTTGTGCCTTATAACCTGTTGATACTGAGTATAAATCGTCATCCGAATGCAACCAAGAAACGTCACAAGTGCTTCTCGTAGTGACAATGGTGTTGTAATCCTGGGAACCCAAGTCACACCATAAATCCAACTTACAAAGTCGATAGAGGAGATGTGAATATATGCAAGATTTCAACAGACAATAATCTTTCAGATCCACTTACAAAGTCTCTTGTTCATCGAAAGCATGAAGGACACATTAGATCTATAGGCATAATAGATGCACCAGATTGGCTCTAGTACAAGTGGGAGACTGTTGGAGTAGATGTCGTAGAGGCAATATGTATTTAGTATGAACATTATTTTGGCTAGAAAATTCATTTATTTTTCATGGAGATATTTAATATAATTATGTCCTTAGATTGCAATTGTTTTTTATCTTAAATATGTCTAGTCCATTATATTGATTAATATGACGATTACTATAGACTAGTATGTGGGTAGATTGATCTGGAGATATCGAGTCTAACACATGGGTATGCATTGGGAGTAATGGCATACTGGATTGACCCACAACTAGAAGGCTACATTAGATTATATCAACTTCACAAGTGCTTCTCCTAGTGACAATGGTGTTGTAATCCTTATACTTGAAGTCACTAGATACTCTAGTTGTGAAATATCATGTTTTGATATTATCAAACGTTGCACCATAACTGGGTAACTATAAAGATAGTAATCAGGCATGATGGGAAGCAAGCTGAGAGATGGTATATAGTGATGTAGAGAAGATTTGTCCCTCCTACATAATGGGAGTAAATATCCACGGCCACTCGACTTATGGAATGTCTGGTCAGACTCAGATAAATCAATATGAGATATTGATGTTATCTGCATGGATAAGCCTATTCCCAAGATCGAGAAACTATGGATTGGATATACGAGTGTGACAATTATGTCTCGTGTCCAATCCGGATATGGAGACAACGGGATAGATATAACACGGTAATATTGGGCACATGGTTTGTCGGATCACTGACTTTTTTGTTAGTTGGGTGGCGTAGATGTGTTGCTAGACACCGCTCTATGTTTGTAATTGTTACTACCAACTAAGTAGAAACCTATGGGGTCACACACTTTATGGATTAAACTGGATTTGGATATTAATTAGTTAGACTAACTAAACAAAAGGATCAAAACGCAACCACAAGCAAAGTTAGTAGGACTAATTTGCAAGGTGGACTAATTTGTGTATGGACAGGGATAGTATTGGGGCAAATGTGTAGTTAATGAGGAGCTATTAACTATATAAAGGGAGTCCTAGATTATTATTTCACACAAGAGTCGTTATTGAGTGAAATAACAAAGCAAGGAGAGAGAGAGACAAAGCATAGGCTGAAGCCCCTACCCATCCGCCCCTCTTGTCGTCGGCCACCTAGTGGCGCGGCCCCGATTTGCTCCGTTTGCGTGATCCTTCTACCTTCTTCTTCTCATAGCTATCACTAAGACGTGAAGGGGATTCCATCTTGCAATCCTAGGTGTGGATACTCGTAGAAACGTGGACATCATTATACGTTGTGAACAAACAACCAATTAAGGTACACAATTCGTTTACTTTCATCATGTTATGAATGCTTGCCTGCGATTCGTGGAGGGCTTTGATCAGGAATTTATTTATTGTTATTCCGCTGCGTTACCTGCATCAAAATCCTACACTAATAGTCGTCCCTCCTGCACTACAATAGTCAAACTTTTTGAGAGAGTTTCACTAACAAGTAGAAGTAAATAGGGTGACAAAGGGCACCCTTGCTGCAATCCCCTTTCATGGGTTATGGAACCATGAATTTCGCCATTGAATATGAGACTGTATGAGGTTGTGGAAATACATTTTAGCACCAGGTCAATCCACCTTAAGCCAAAGCTCATCCTCTCCATAACTACTCGCAGAAAATCCCACTCCCCCATGTCGTAAGCTCTTCTCATATCCGCTTTTAGAGCCAAGTAACTTGTCTTTCCTTTCTTCTTGTTTTCATCATAAGGAGAAGCTCAAAAGCTGAGATGATATTGTCGTAAATCAGCCTTCCAGGTAAAAGGCACTTTGGTTCTCAGAGATCAAAGAATCCAGGATCACTTTGAGTCTGTTCGCCATTGTCTTCGTAAACCTTACTGCTAGTAGACCAGATATCATGTTCAGTGTATGTATGTGTGTAAGATTTCAAGCTGATCCAAAGGAATCACACTTAACTGCTGTTAAGAGAATATTCAGATATCTAAATGGTACCAAAGACTTAGGGCTTTTGTATCCAAGACATTCTAACTTCTCTTTGCATGGATTTTCATATGCTGACTTTGCAGGTTACAAATTTGATAAATAAAGCACTTCTGGAACTTGCCAATTTAATGGATCATCTCTGATCAGTTGGCACTCCAAGAAATAGAACTCAGTTGCTCTATCAACAGTTGAAGCTGAATATATATATCTGTTGGTGCATGTTGTTCACAAGTATTATGGATTGCTCAACAATTAAGGGATCTTGGATTTGATTTCAGAAGTATTCCCATCAAGTGTGACAACACTAGTGCAATATCTATTACAAAGAATCCAGTACAGCATTCAACAACAAAGCATATTGATGTCATACATCATTTCATCAGAGATCATGCTGAAAAAGGTAATATCGTTCTTGAATTTGTTTCTACTAAGATGCCACTTGCAGATATCTTCACTAAACCATTGCCAGATGAAAGATTCTCAGCTCTAAGACTGAAATTAGGCATGCTAAATAAGGATGCATTGGTTTAGGGGGAGCATCAGGTAAGAAGGGTAAGTTATTATGTGTTTCAAAGGTTTGAACTGATTTTCAAAGCCTTGAAAATCTATTCAAAGCTTTGGTCTTATGTGTTTCAGCTTAGCATTTCAAGACCTTGAAACTATTTTCAAAGCCTTTAAAATAAGTCTGATAACTGATTAGTGAATAAATCTTGGATCATTCAGTATTGGGTGCTATCTTTGTAGATATTTGCTCAATATTGCCCCTACCTTTTTCAAAATTTATTTTCAGCCAAATATAGTATTAAATTATCTATTCCCAACGACTTCAAATATTTGAATCATTGTTGATCACTACAGATCTTTTAAGATCAGAAAAATATTACAAATTCCTTTTCAAACACAAACTCTCTGAGTATTTATCTCTTTCTCCTCTCCTTCACTCTGTATCAAATTCACCTCTCTCTATTCTTCTCCCAAACCCTAATGAGAACTAGAAGGGCCTCAGTCAGAATCAAGATGGTCGGAGGATCAAAACCTAGCTCTGAGAAGAAGAGAAAGATAGCAGCGGATGAAGTTCAAGAGATCAGTGGAGACTCCAGCTCTAGAACACCTAGTGCAGAGGAAGTTGCAGAGAAAGAGAAAGCCAAGAAGAAAGTCAAGAAGGATACAACTCCTTCCTCAGAAAAGAAGGAGAAGAAGAAAGAGAAAGTTGTTGCAGAGAAGCAACCATAAACAGAGATCTCCAGCCCCAAGAATTTGAAGAAAAAGAAGAAGGCAACTCAAGATGAAAAGGGGAAAAGGAAAGGTAACAGATGAACAACCAGTAGATAATGTGGAGAAAGCCTTGCAGATCTACTCAAAGAACACTACTCCTGATGAACCTTGGTTCATCTCAAACACTTCAAAAGGTCATTGGTTGGATGGTTTTGCATCTAGGAAGATTTCTTTCTGCAGTTCGATCAGTATGCATATGTTGCTTGGAATGAATCTGAGTTGTATCACTATATTGAATAAAAGCTCTTTGTGGTTCATGCTGAACCCCCCTGAGCCAGCTTATCCTAGACTCACCAGATTCTTCTATCTCAACATGAAGCAACTTAAGAATTCTCCACACTTAGTTTTCAAGTCTTTAGTTGCTGGAGTTACAATGGAACTAGATCATGCTTAATTTGCATTTGTCCTAGGGTGTCCTAAGAGATATGACGCAGAACTACCCTCCCAAGAATGAAGCTTTGAAATTGGCAAGAGAAGAACTCTTTCTACCCAATGTTCATATCTCATCCAAACAGTTAACACACTCTGTGTTAAATGTTGAAGCCAAAGTTCTATTCACTGTATTGATGAGATGCATCTTTCCAAGGGAACATTCTAAGGAGTTAGTTACTGAGAGGGTGTAGTACATTATGTATTTGATTATTCATGGCTATGACATTGATCTGCAGAAACATGTAATGGAACACATGCTTTTCAGTCAAACAGATCAGAGAATGCATCCTTTGCCTCATGCATACGTGCTCACTCTGTTCTTAAAACACCTTGAAATTCCTACTAGTGGTGAAGAGTCTATCACTTCTGGGATTGGCATGCTGAATGTGAAGGCTTTTGAGAAGATTGGGGTAGTTAAGACCAAAAATAAGGTTTGGAAGTTGTATTCAGATTTGACTGAGGAAGATCTGAATGCAAAGAAATTCGTTAAGCCCAAGGCCTTGACTCCTACTTCAAGCCAGAGATCTCAGCCTCCTGATTTGTCTTCAATTCTTCAGATACTTGATGGTCTAGAGATGAACGATAGTGATATCAAAGAGAATCAGCATGGGTTTGAGACAGATCTCTCACAGGTCAAATACATAGAGGAAACCATCTTTAGAAGCATGACTGTGTTTGATATCCCTGAAGATGAATAAGGTGCCAAGAAAGGTGACTCTGACAAGAACTTGCCAAGTGAATATTCCAACCCAGAAGAGGCTGCTCCAGTCAAAGATAAGGAAAACAAGTGGTAGTTGAACAAGCTGCTCAGTAAGGAGATGAAGTGGATAGCCCTGACTCAGATGATTTGCTGATAACTCTGAAGAAGAAGAAGAAGAAATCTCCAAAGACTGCGACTAAGGACAAGACTGAAGAACTGACTGCTGCTAGTGAAAATGAAGAAGAACAAGAAGAACATGATAAGGCTGATGAAGATAGTGAGGAAGAAGAGGGAAATCATGATGGAGATGAAGACCCAAACCCTTCTGCCTACTCTTTCTTTCACAATCTCTTTTTTTAAGTTTATTTTCAAAACTTTCCAGACACTGATCCAATATCTTCTCATTCATTTTTATGAAAGTCAAAAAGGGGGAGAAAAATCTTAGCTTGTTTTGATTTTGTTTGATGTTTAGATGACCTATCTTTTGGTCAGTTGGATTCAGTAGGATTTTCTGCAGCTTACTTGCAGTTTTTGATTTTGCTCATTAAATAAGTTGGATCTTTTGGAATTACAGTGTTATTACTAATCTGTGCTAATCAGTATTTTTTGCAGATACTTAGAATCAAAACAGTTGAGGTTTTGTCTTTCATCAAGGGGGAGATTGTAAGGTCACAGGTTTCATGGACTTGAAATACTTAGGCCTTGAACCAGTTTTCAAAGCCTTGAATCAGAGCTATTACAAGGCCTTGAACCAAGTTTTCAAAGCCTTGAAACTGTCTGACCTGCATACATGTTCTGAGGGGGAGTTTCTCGAACTCTTTTGATTTAATTCCATCCCTCTCACCCCTTTACTTAATGTGTTAATTTTAGATGATGAAAGACAAAGTGTTTTGATATATCTAACTATTTTAATCCATTATTTTGACTCAGTTTTGCAGGGAAATTTTACTCCCTAAATATGCAGGATTTGTTTCCTTAACTGGATTTTGCAGGAAAGAAAATCACTTAGTGAAGATGATCCTGTGATCAATCAGAGACTTATGACAACTTCTCATAATGTTTAAAGACAATATCACAACAATATCTCTGAAGATTGTGATCAACTATCCGTTGGAGAAAGCTGTTAAGAGAGTCTAAGTTTGTTGCCTACAAAATAGGAAGTTGTTGCTGAAAATCTGGGAAAATTGCAGAGCTTCAAACAGTATAAATGGAGCTCATTTTGAAGCAACACGATACAACACTCAACGGGCAAAAAGAGAGACACAATTATGGATTGACAAGTATCAAAGAAGTTCATCACTTTCACAATCCAATTCACAGAAGTCCACTGCATTCCTAACTGCAGTTCTACATTCTATTGTTCTTCTGTATTGTGATTTATTGGTAGATCATTTATGTAATACTTCTATATTTCATTCTCAGGGATTTTTCAATATGAACAATAGAGAATTCTTAGTTAATCAGTTAGCTAGAGAAGGTACTAGATAGGTTAGGGAGAACCACAAGCTGTAACAGAGTAAGGGAACTCTCTAAGCTTGAGATCTAGGGCTTAGCTTTTGATTAATAAGAATTGAGTTGAAAATCCTACAGGGAGAAGATCCCTGAGGTAGAGACGTAGGTCAAAGTGGACTGAATTCTGTAAATCCTTTGTCTCTTGCATTTACAGTTCATTCACATTCACAGTTTTTACAGCACTCAAACTTGCCTGTTTTTCAAGGGTTTGAAACTCTTTTCAAGGCCTTGAAAAAGACTTGTCTGTTTTATTACTAAGTTTATCTCTTTTCAAAGGCTTGAATTTGTGTTTAAGGCCTTGAGCTCATTTTCACTTGAACTAAAACTCTTTTCCACCTCAAGTTTTGAAAAAAGTTGGCATACTCTATTCAACCTCCCCCCCCCCTTCTAGAGTATATGTGCTGCATATCCATCTGCATACTCCCCTTTCACTAAATATGGTTGTTACGAATGTGGGACTGTATTGGGGAGCTCTTTCCAATATGTACACTAAGAGTACATACTTACACTTATGTAATAAGATTTTGGCATTATTCTTATGTTAAATAAAATATCCTACACTTTGATCTGACCATTTAATTGGTGATGTTATCTTGATTATAATATTCCAAAGTCGTATTACTTTATTTGTCATGTCATCGGCTCACTTTCTTCTTAATGCACCTACGAATATTGTTCTTACCGTAAACTCCAAAGAAATTATAGCCTTATAATGTAGTCAGAAGTCAACAAAACTGCTCTATAGGAACGTTTAACTCTATAGAAAAATAATTTGCGGGAGCTAAAGTCACGCAAACTGCATAGAAACAAGTCGCCCTCTTATCCTTGCTCAAACCTGTAGAAAGCTGCCCACAAATTTGGAACACCTTAAATAATACAAAATCTTAAAATGCATTTCTTTTGTTGAAATTTATGCATGAAAAAACTTGCACTAATGACATACCAGCGAGCATGCCTCTAGGCCTACCAGGACTATGCAACATCAACCCCATTTTCTCCTCCACATTCAAGCATAAAACTGAGCACACCATACTCTGATCCCGTAGTTTTTAAAGGATGCTCCATAACATAGCCATCTTATTCATACAGATGATTTATTCTTATAGCATCGCTGAAGATATCATGTCATACAGCTGATGATGGAGCATTTCTTCAATGTTCTTCTTTGAATAAGTGAAAAGACTATGTTGGAAGATAAACTTGTTTAGACCATACAAATAATAAACCCAACTGGGTTTTGATTATTAGTAACCCAATTATACTGAATAATAGTGACAATTATGTTAGTAGTAGCTAAACCTTATTATTTAGTCAATTGTTTTTTATAACTTAGTAGAGAATTTTAAAATGGAGTCTGTGTACAAGCTTGAGGAGAAACAAAATATTAAAATTTTATGGAAGAAGTTTGTGGAAGGAATTATACTAGGAATATTCTTTCATCACCCTCCCTCATATATACAGTTGTAATTCAACCACTTCGTACCAAGCAAAAAAATTATAGTCCTTCTTTCACTTGTTGTTTCATATTCCCTCTCTAGAATTTTCATCACTCTCCTCTTCCACCAAAATTTTCTCACTAATCTCATCCGCCATCCTACATAATATGTGTAAATGGATGTGAAGTGATATATACCATGAGCGGACGTCATACACTATATTTTGGCAATCTGACAGGCTCAAGACATGTCGATTTTGTATTTTGTTCAAAGTGGGTTCTAGGAATAAGGTGTTCCGATAGTCACCTGATGTGTTATTCCTTCTTAGCCATTTCCTTATACAAGTAAAATCTTCACCATGTTACTAGTAGAAAATTACAATTCCATTAAAATAGAATGGATCTTAGTAATAGTATTGTTTAATATGAATGGACAATTTTGTCGCGCTTTATCGATTTCATCTTCTCTGTAATTTCTTATTTCTCTCTTTTGAGGTGTCATTCCCTATACCAATTTTAAAATGTCAATCTATGCCCTCAATATATCATTGCGG
Organism: Linanthus parryae; assembly: GCA_023055425.1. NCBI lineage: Eukaryota > Viridiplantae > Streptophyta > Magnoliopsida > Ericales > Polemoniaceae > Linanthus > Linanthus parryae. The sequence goes on from JALGPY010000006.1 coordinate 41,888,044, forward strand.
TCAAGGGTTTCATATTTAGGGACTGCATGATGGCTCATGATAAACTGAATATTTTTAGCAAATGAGCCACTATTAGGTATCAAACACCGCAATTTAGCAACCTGCAAATAACTCTTATTAAAGGGAATCGAGTATTGATGAGCACTGACAAAAATATCTATTGAGCATTGGGACTGATCTCTCAACTAATTTGATTTTGTAATTTTCGATTCTTCTGAATGTTGTACTTTATACCCATCATTGGTTTCGAACTTCAGAAACTCTCTCACCTTGTCATATCATCTCCAAACTCGTAACCAGACTCCGTCTCCTAATTAATGTTGTTTTATTTGAAATATGCCCTTAAGAATAGTGAAGGATCATTTGCTCTGAGCCATGAATGTTTCCGCACAAACTCATTTCCATGCTTAATAACTAGTATTTTACTTTAATGTTTCATGTATCTCTCTAGTGAACTTCAGATTCTACATTTTAAATCTCTTGCGAAATGCAGATCTCTGGTGAAATTCATATTATACACTTGAATAAAATAAACAGAACTAAATATTTTTAAAGTTTATAGCCACATAACAATCTTAAACGATGAACAATTGCCAAGTGTTTTATTTAGCACTCAAAGTTTGTGCAAGCGAACAACCTTCTCTTATCCAAAGACTTTCTCAAAAACCCTTTGCATTGACGACAGCCACGTGTGAGTACAATGGGTCATTACCAAATAGAGGTTGTAGAGTGGGCTCTGGTGAGATACATGAGTTTCTTATCAGTTTCATGTATCTCTCTCGTGCTTATCATCTGTGTGCTAAGGCTGCTATTCTTTTTCTTGAGAGTTAGAAGTTATGGTTGTAACTCCCTCGGTTGTATGGTTGTTTGGCATTTTCAATGAAATATGTTGCTTTGTTGTTAAAATTTCTTCTAATTGTGCGTGAGTTATTGTTATTTTACTTGTAATTTAACTATGCTTTGAATCTTGTTGCTGCAAGAGAGGTTTTAGATTGATTGACGAGCGGAAGCTAGATCCACTAAAGGAGCTTGTTGATTTCAATTTATCATATCGCAATTTAAATTTACTTGATTTGGATTAGTCATTTTATTTGTTGTTACTTGATTTGTCGTTGAACTTGTAATAATTATTGGATTTTATAGTGAGTTACAAACTTGTAGTATGATATCGTATTACAAAAAAAAATAGTTCAAGTAGTTTGTTTCACTTCATAGATTAAAGCTTTAAGCGGGTTTTGATAGGACACGGTATGTTGTGGGCTGCATCGGCCTGCTATTGACCGGGTGCGGGTAGAGTAGCTTGCAGAGTAGGCCTCAATACCGGCTGACAAATTGTTGAGTACTATGGCATGTCGGGGCGGATTTAGTAAAATTTGCACCGACCCGACCCGATTTTCATCCCTAGATTTGTATACATGATGCTATAATAAACATAATACCAAATTACACTTTCTCTGTTTCGCAAAGAACATATCTATGTTGACTTTTTACACTATTCACGGTCACTTTGACCTAGTCAATTTATTAGTAAGACAATGTAATGTTTTGATAATCTTTTCATGGTGCTTAAAAGTTCTTAACACCATAAGCAGATTATTGAAAAATTATATCGTTTTACTTATCCAAATTACCGGGTCACTTTGACCCGATTTCTGATGAAATAGTCAAATTGAGAACTTTATGATAATTTTTCTTAAAATTTTATTGATTTAGGGGTTCATACAAAGTTTATTATGAAATCGACCAACACCGGGATTCCAAAACGATTAGAGAAAGACTACACAAGCATAACTTTTCTTACAACAACTTTAACACTAAATAATTAAAAGTCAAATTCAAAATCTCAATTTATATGTCCTTACCCATGGCCGGCCCAAGCCAAGACGCCCGCTTTAGGCCCTCGGGTCAGCATGCCCCGTGTTTTATAATTGTTTTTTTTTAAAGTTACCGTTTAGTTATTATAGATTTTGTTGTATTATTAAAAGAAATTGCATGTTAGTTTAATGGTAAGTTTTATTTTCCCCAAAAACCCCAAATTCGAATCTTTGTTGATGATATTTTAATTTTACTTATCAAAAAGTTATAAGTTTCACCGAACGTCAATTAAAGTTAACCTAATATCTTTTATAAATGAACATAATGCATTACACACAAGTGTCAAAAGTCATAAATCTCCTTGTATAAAATAGAATACTTTACGTGTACATTTTTCTTTTGATTGGAGACCTCAAATTTATTACTTGCTTTAGGCCCCATGTTTCTTAGGTTGGCCCTGTCCACACCGAACCCGACTAATCAGCTGGCTTCAACTTATAATCCAAAAATAATTTACAAGTTTCTTATAAGTCATACCAAACTCACCCATACATTTTAAAAGACTCTGCATGACCCTTAAAACTTGTCGTAGAAAGTCATTTTCGTAAATGAAACATTGTATCATCAGATTTAGGCTCCGTTTGGTTGGTGGTAAAACTATTTTCTCTATTTTGGTGCTTGGTTCCCCATTTATTTCATAAATGTTCTCCATCGTAAAAAAATTCACTCAAATGATGTAAAATGATTTACACGTGGAGAGTGAAGGAGCATGACAACAACTACCTCAACCGCCAAGAACCACCATTGTCGCCACCCACCTCCATCGCCAGTGTTGTCACCGCCCACTGCCACCACCACCACCACCAACTAATTAATTCGTTGATATATGTATCTTTTTTTTTTTATAAAATCTAATGCACAAGTAAAATGTTTTTCAAGTGTGAACCAAACACGAGAAGATAATTGCAGATAATTTTCTTTCACAAAACATACTTTACGCGTAGAATATTTTCTTTGTAAAACGTTATATTGCCAACCAAACGGAGCCTTCGCGACTAGAACTTTTCATTTTTATTTGGCGTACGCTCAGTGCCATAAAATGTTCAAGGTTCTTGGTGATTTTCGTACATAAATGATATTATCTCTCTAGTTTTTCATCCAAACAATGAGGGTCAATTACATATTGAGCACCTTCAGTATGGGGTAATAATTCACTTACCACCTCAGTTTTGAAATTATTATGTTGCCACCTTCAATTATTGATTGCAAAAATGCTCTCTTCATAGATTTCTCTATCTTGATTTCTTTATTTCCGATCATCTTTTAGTTCTTTCTCTACTTTGGAGGTTATTAGAAGGTGCAACATATACAATTTTCATCTTTTCAAGCAGTTTCGAGTGGTTTCAATCCCCGGGCCACGCCAAAGGTCTGGTTGAGGGGTTTCGTGAAGCTGTTTTTACATCATTGCATTGGTCGCTTAGGCTTCTGTCATTTCTTTTCACACGACATAGGGGAACGCTTCTCAGCTTTTCTTATTTCATCATTGTTTACGATCTGTATCTGCGCGAGATATCGCACTTGGGTTTGATTGGTTGTAACACCCCCAAATTGGTTAAGTCGGAAACCCAGGGGTGTCACTCCGTACCCGGGGTTAAACCCGAATACAAGGAGGTTTTACAACAGAAATTCCAAACCAAATCCATAAAAATATTTAATTAAAACTTAAAACTTGTCTTGCCACAAATATGGGCATCATTCCAAATTTAATAAAATCCAAACTACTAACAAATGTTCAAATAAAACTAAATTTAAATGATAATACTAGCGTGAGTCGCGTTTTCCCCTCGGACCAAGCTCCCATCTAACCTGTGGTGCAGAAAACAAAAAGAGAACACCACAGTTCCAAAAGTCAGCGGAAATACTGAGTAAGTAACACCCAAGCATGTAAAACGATTATGAAGTAATTTACAAATCATGAAGTATTTTGTAGAAGTTTAAATAAAATCAAGTGGTAACAAAAGCTTTGACACTTATGAGAAATAAAGAGATATTTCAATTCCAATCTTCGTATTAGGAGATTCCAAATTCATATTCTTCCCATAAGATCCAAAAATTCCAAAATTCATGTTATTAGCTTGTTGATACGGGGAAAAATCAACCAACCACTTCGCAAGCATCCAAGACCTTAAGTGTCGACACCCCCTTACTGACTTCTTGCGGCCAGAAGAGTGAGTACAAGGAGTTATCCGGGGACTTGCAACCGGATTAAATAAATTAAATTGGACGAGAGACCGAAGTCAACACGCCCAATGCCAATAGTAACCATACAACAACAATCATCCCCGTACAACTCTTCCACTTTACGTTATCATCGATTATTAGATTGAAGTGATATTTTTAGAGAACATTTCAATTCGAAACAAGTATTCAAGCATCACATATTTTGCATAAAATCATTTTGAGACATATAGGAATGAAAAACATTTGACACGGAAAGAGGAATGGGCGCTAGGCCTGGCATGTTTACTTACCTCAACAAATAGCAATCACAGCAAATCAATCGTAGTATTCGACGTATCCTTCGTCGGAGAATTCGTTTCCTACAATTCGATAATATTCTAATCAATTATCGCTAACACACAAATACAAACAAGTCCTATATGCAATGCAAGTATAATCCCCCTTATTATTTCCCCAAACTTTAATAATTATAATTCTATTGTTAAAACGTGATTTATAGGACTATTGTTTACTATCGTAAAACATGGCTTATAATATTATCTAATTTAAATTCTTCTTCTATTACTATAAAACATAACCCAATAATAATATTTTTTTCGAAATATTAACTTTTAAACAAGAAAATAAACTTCCTAAATAAATAATTCTCAAGTTTTTTAAACCCTCCAAACCTCTCTTTCAAATTTTGAGTGTAGAGTAGTAAAAAAAATAGTTGCAAGCTATGAGACTCGAACCCCAGACCAACACAATACTAACAGTCAACTTTTACCACTGGGCCACTGCCCAATCTTGTTGTTCTTACCCAGATAATAATAATATAGCTTTAACAGTTAACTAAGGCTTATAAGAAAAAGAAACAAAAGAATAATAAGAACAAAGAACAGGTTGTCCTCTTACCCGAACACAGCAGAGGACGACGACGATGGTGAAGACCAGAGGGGCTTGCGGTGGTGGCGAAGGAGGAAGCCGACGGTAAGGGCGGCGGCGACGGCGACGGGTGAAGACGCCGGGGACGGCGGCGGCGTCGAACGGGGCGGTCGCGGTCGGGTTCGGTTCTCCGGACCCGGCGGCGGCTGGGTTTTTGGTTGATGATTCGAACGAGAGAGAGAGGGCGAGAGAGAGGGCTTGGTGGTGGGTTTTGATGTGGGTTTCGTTTCTGATTTCACAAGCTATTTATAGGCTTCAATTCGAAGAATCCGGCGAAGAGGAGGATTCCTCCGGGTTGATTTTTGATTCCGAATTGGTTCACTGTTTTGGGCGAAATTGGTTTCTTGGTGCTAAAGAATCGATCTTTGTCGAATAGGGAGTGTATTGGGACGAAAATTGGAAGATTTGGAGTCGAATTTGGTGTTGGTGGGTGTTTGGGTCGAAGAAGGAGAAGAGCACATCTCCTGTTACTACCAGGAGAGGAAGAAGATGACCAGTTTGGCTAAAAGACACTTTCACCCCCCTTAGTTAGTTAAAAGACACTTTTTACCCACCAGAATTATATTAACTGCACTATTTAAGTTACGAAAAAGACACTAAAGCCCCCTAAAGCTTAAAACAATAAAAATTAACTTTTAAATAATTAAACTAATACCCAAAGCTTATACTAATATTATTTTAACACCTAATATGGTTATAAAATACCCGTTTTAATAAACTAAAACTTAATATTTGTTAAAAATACCCGTTTCTAAATAACGGGGTATTTCATTGGTCTTACGGTATCTCTGGTTTTGCATGGCTTAACTCAACAGTCAAGTTAACTACGAGTTTAAGCCTGGTTAGCTCATGTTGATTGCACCATAAGCTAGGGTTATGGTAGGTCTTTGCATGCCGCGAGTCTGGACCAATTGTATGCGTTATAGGCTCTAGGTTAGATAGGTCGTTGCCGTGTTCTCCATTAGGGTTTCGTACTCTCTCTTCTTCCTATCTCTATTCCTATATTATTACTAATTCTCTCTTCTTCATTTTCTTACTTGTTCAAATATGAATTTAGGAAATCCCGATTCTGATTCCATGTTAGATTACCACGTCTTTAACCCCAACTTTGTCCAGCTTCCTAGATAGGGACCAACCATGTTTTTTAATCTTGTGATGGTTACGGCTCTTAGAAACCTTTGGTCTAACACCTTCGTCGGGAAGTTCATTGATGATCATCCCTTCCCTTTGTCTGTTGTGCAAGACGAGGTGCATGCACATTGGGGAACTCTTAATCGTAGGGTTTTGATGCAGGTTACGCAGCGGAATAAAAAAAATTATCCTGCTCAAATCCCTCCAAGGATCAGAGGCAAGCAATCATAACATGATGAAAGTAGAAAACTGTATACTTTGGTTTGTGAGATAACTATGAAGAATTGTGTCTACGCCTATATGGTATCCACACCTTTGGATCACAGTTGGAATTATTCTCCATGTGTGGTGCTAGCAACGGAAGAAGGAGGAAGAATCACGCGAACCGGAGCACGACAGTTGTAACAGCTGCCCTAGAGGCAATCTTATTAAGTATGGACATTGTTTTTGCTTAGAATAATCATTGCATTTTTATAGAGATATTTAATATAATGAAGTCCTTAGGTTGCAAATGTGTTGTTTATCTTAAATATCCCTAGTCCATTATATTGATTAGCGGGACGATCAACTATAGACTAGTATGTGGGTAGATTGATATGGAGATATGAAGTCTAGCACATGGGTATGCATAAGGGGTAATGGCATGCTGGATTGACCCACAACCAGTGACGGACCTACATAGGGAGAAGTGGGGGCTATAGCCCCCACTCAATTTTAAAAAATTGCAATTTGACCCTATAATTTATTCAATAATTTTGTTTTAGCCCCCACTGAAATCGAGCAATAACCCTTGCTATGCATCAAAATCTTCTCCTTTTTAAAATTTAGCCCCCACTGACACAAAATTCTGAATCCGCCCCTGCCCACAACGAGAAGGCTACATACAAGTTATGTAAAAACAAAAGTGCTTCTCGTAGAGACAATGGTATTGTGGTCCTTAGACTTGAAGTCACTAGATACTCTAGTTGTGAAATATCATGCTTTGATATTATCAAATGTTGCGCCTTAACCGGGTAACTATAAAGGTAGTTATCGGGCATGATAGGAAACAAGCTTAGAGATGGTAGTGTTGTAGAGAGGATTTGTCTCTCCCACATAACGGGAGCGAATATCCGCGACCACTTGAGGGGTAGTTCTTATAAAATGTCTGGCCAGACTCAGATAAATCAATATAGGATATTGATGTTATCTGCATGGATAAGGCTATTCCCATAATTGAGAAACTATGGATTGGATATACGAGTGTGACTTGTGTGTCTCGTGTCCAATTCGGGTATGGAGACAAAGAGATAAGACAATGCGGTAACATTGATCACAAGGTTTGTCGGATTACTGACTATTTCTATTAGGTGGGTGGCATAAATGTCTTGCTAGAAGCCTCTCTATGTTAGTATTGTTACTACCAACTAAGTAGAAAAATATGGGTTCACACTCCATATGGATTTAACCGGACTTGAGAATTGATTAATATAATTAATTAAATAGAATGATCAATACACAACTACTTGCAAACTTAATGAGACTAATTTTCAAGGTGGACTAATCCATGTAAGGACATGATTAGTAGAGGGGCTAATAAGTAGTTAACAAGGAGTTGTTAGACTATATAAAGATCACTCCTAGCTTATTTCTCAGAAGTTGTGTAATAATTTTTAACACACAAAAGAGAGAGAACAAATCAAGGAGAGAGCCAACAAGGAGGGCCGAACCAGACCCCTCGTCCGCTCCTCCTCGCCGTTGGCCAAAGAGGTGTGGCCTCTTTTGGTCTCGTTTTGCGTGATCTTCTTCTTCCTCCTTCTTCCCTAGCTAGCAAAAATGTGTTGAAGGATCCGGAGATCAATCGTAGGAGTGGAATTTGATTTTGGAATTTGATCAAGGAGATAAACTAAGGTTCTTGCTGTTCTCATCCTTTACCATCGTTATGACTAGTCATGTGATCCTTGGAGGGTATTGAATGGGATTTGATTTTGTTCTTCTGCTGCGTAATCTGTATCAAAACTCTACAGTGGTATCAGAGCCACAGGTCACAGAGCATAACATGGTTTATGTGTTACTTCTATGTCAATTTTACACCTTAATTATTAATTATCGCGTAAAACTAAAATTGGCATAAAGATGCAATTTGAATATGAGAAAACAAGAATGAGCTAACTTCATATATGATACAAAGATTAGTGAATTTGGATCACATATGATGTAAAATTTTGGATCTAGAAAACTGGGTTTAGACACAAATTAGGAAAAAGGATTTTTTTTAATTTGGAAACAAGGCAAACTTGGGAAGGACGGAAGGATGGAAGGAAACAAGCTAGGGTCGAAGCCCTAGCTCCTCGCCCCCCCCCCCTCTTTGGGCGACAAGGAATCACGACCACTGGCCGGGCCGCCTTAGCGTGCGCCGGCTAGCCCAAGGCCCTTTGTGGCGGTCCATTAGGGGTTCGGCCAAAGTGTTGGTGGGCCCCCTTGGACCGTTTTGACCCTAGTACATCCAAAATCAATTAAAATTGACCAAGCGCGTTAAAATTGAATTTTAACTATATCATATGCTTTTGCATGGTGATGGATATGGCCTTAGATGTGGATATTGTGAATGTTTATTTGTGTGGTTTGGTTTTATTGTAATAATTAATTTATTAGGTTCTACGACTTGCGAGCCGGTCTTCTCCTCAACTTGTGAGGTCTATCTATTTAGTATAGATTCTAGCTATTATTAGATATAGTAGATGATAGTTAAGAATTGGAGAAGAAGCCTAAAGAAATATTGAAGGAACCACAAGATGGAGACATTCCACAAAATAAAGGAGCATGGACTAAAAGACGGAGGCACATGGAGATGAGTTTGCTATTTTTTTAGGGCTTATAGATATTCTCATTGGCTTGGAAATATCTTAGTTTAGGAGGCCATATCCACATCACGTTTATTATTGTTTGTGGTTGTTTAATTATTGTCTTGTTATTTATTGTTTGGACGTATACGGGTGATGATAGCAAGATGAAATATATAAGCTTATTCATTAGATGTGTTAGCGATAGTCTCGAAGTTTCGAACTCGATTTGGGTCGCAATTCATAACACTTGTGAGCAACATGCTCCTGCAGCTATATATTCAGCTTCAGCTGTTGATAGAGCAACTGAATTCTGTTTCTTGGAATGCCAACTGATCAATAATGATCAGATGAATTGGCAAGTTCCTAAAATACTTTTCCTATCCACCTTGTAACCTGCAAAGTCAGCATCTGAAAATCCATGTAAAGAGAAGTTAGAATTTCTTGGATACCAAAGCCCTAAGTCTTTGGTACCATTGAGACATCTGAATATTCTCTTCACAGCAGGCAAGTATGATTCTTTTGGATCAGCTTGAAATCTAGCACACATACACACACTAAACATAATATTTGGTCTGCTTTCTGTCAGATAGAGTAATGATCCAATCATGCCTCTATACTCTTTTACATTGACACTCTTACCAGATTCATCCTTGTCTAAGGATATTGTAGAGCTGATAGGAGTCTTGGCTTCCTTACATTGAGCCATGCTATATTTATTTAGTAAGTCTCTTGTGTACTTGCTTTGATGTAGAAAGATGCCCTTTTTCAATTGATGCATTTGAAGTCCTAGGAAGAAGTTCAACTCTCCCATCATGCTCATCTCAAATTCCCTGCTCATAAGACTTGAGAATTCTCTGCACAATTGATCATTAGTAGCTCCAAACAATATATTATCAACATATATCTGAACTACAAGTAAATCTTTCTCATGAGTCTTAATGAAAAGAGTCTTGTCTACTAAACCTCTTTTGAAATCATTTTCAAGTAAAAACTTTGACAATCCTTCATACCAAGCCCTTGGGGCTTGTTTCAAACCACAAAGAGCTTTGTCAAGTTTTGTAAACATGATCTGGAAACTTGTCATTTTCAAAACCAGGTGGTTGTGCAACATAAACTTCTTCTTGCAAATAGCCATTCAAGAAAGCACACTTCACATCCATTTGAAACAGTTTCATGTTCTTGTAAGTTGCAAATGCAAGAAAAATTCAAATTGCTTCTAACCTGGCAAATGGAGAAAAAGTTTCCTCATAATCAATACATTCTTCTTGATTGTAACCTTGAGCAACTAACCTTGCTTTGTTTCTGATCACATTGCCACTTGCATCCAACTTGTTTCTGAATACCCATCTGGTACCAATGACAGACTGGTTTGAAGGTGCAGGGACCAGGTTCGAAACCTTATTCCTTTAAAACTCATTGAGTTTACTTTGCATGGCAATGATCCAGTCTGCTTCTTGTAAAGCTTCTTTCACAGTTTTTGGTTCTACAAGAGAAATAAAAGCATTAAAAGCACATAATTTCTTCAACTGTGATCTAGTTTGTGTATCAGTGGTTGAATTAGATATGATATTATCAGCTGGATGGGATGAGAGATTTTTGAATCTCTTTCTTGGAGACCATGGTTCAGGTTCTCCATAGATCTTCTCTGGTCTTGAAGTAGTGGCTTTGTCACTTGAATCCTTCTGATCATATTTTTCAAGGCTTTGAGCTTTACTTTCAAGGCCCTGAGCACCATTTTCAAGGTCTTGAAAATGTCTTCTATTCTCTTCTGAGCCTTTTTTGAATCCTAGTGGATTCTCAGTCTCTTCCTCTGATTCATGCTTGTTCAAATTCAAGTCTGCAAAACTTTCACTCAAAGAACCATCATAGCTTTCATCAAAAATAACATGAATGCTCTCTTCAACCAGTTTGTTTCTTTTATTGTAAACTCTATAAGCTTTTCTATTCAGAGAGTAACCAAGAAATATACCTTCATCACTTCTTGCATCAAACTTACCGAGATTGTCTTTTCCATTGTTATGGATAAAGCAAGTACATCCAAAGGGTCTGAAGTAAGAAATGTTTGGCTTCCTCCCTTTGAATAGTTCATAGGGGGTCTTCTTCAGAATAGGTCTGATCAAGCACCTGTTCAAAATATAGTTTGATGTATTCACAGCTTCTGCCCAATAATGTTTTGGCATCTTGTTCTCAAGAAGCATTGTTCTTGACATATCTTCAAGAGTCCTGTTCTTTCTTTCAACAAAACCATTATGTTGAGGAGTTCTTGGAGCAGAAAAGTTGTGAGTAATACCATGCTTATCACAGAATAAATCAAATTCTAATTGATCAAATTCTCTACCACGATCACTTCTGATTGAAGCTACAGGTAGGTTTTTCAAGTTTCGAAGTTCTCTGCAAAGCTTTGAAAATTCCAAGAGTGCTTCAGATTTTTCTTTGAGAAACATAACCCATGTATATCTAGAAAAATCATCTACTCAACTAGCATATACCTTTTACCTTTTGGAGTAGGAGTCCTTATAGGTCCACAAAGATCCATATGAAGTAATTCAATGGGTCTAGTTGTACTTACAAACTTCTTTGACTTGAAGGAGCTTCTGGTCTATTTGCCTTGTGCACAGGCTTTGCACATTTCATCTTCTTTGAACTTGATGGATGGCAATCCTCTTACCAAGTCTTTCGAAATCAACTTGTTCAAAGTGTGCATACTTATATGACCAAGTTTCCTGTGCCAAAGCTTTGAATCCTCTTTCAAGGCCTTGAGACACTTCAAACTCTCACCTGCAAATTTATTAGCCTGAAAAGTATAAACATTGTTTGATCTAGAGGCTGTGAGAATGCAATCTCCTGATTTCTCATTTTGCACCACACACTTCTCTTTATCAAAAATAACTTTGTTTCCATTACCACAAAGTTGAGATACACTAAGCAAGTTAAATTTCAAACCTTCAACCAGATATACATCAGAAATAGAGTTTTCAGAATTTGTACCAACTTTTCCAATACCAAGTATATTGCATTTGCCTTTGTCACCAAGTGTTATTGAACCTTCTGATTGCTCCTTTAATTCTGAGAAAAGAGATCTCTTTCCACTCATATGTCTTGAGCAACCACTGTCCATGAACCACTTCTGTTCTTTGACATTGGTGACAACCTGCAATCACCAATCACTGCCTTACCCAGCTGTTAGACCAAGTGTGGAATTTGGATTCATATTCAGGATCAACCATGTTAGGTGGTCTAACCCCTTTAGGAACCCAAATATGCTTAACTTGTCCTTTGAGTTGAAAAGGAAAAGTGTTCCTCATTATGTGAGTGTCTCTTCTTCTAAGAGGACAAGTCATCTTAACATGACCAGTTTTGCAGCAGTAATGACATGTAGGAGAAGTTTTGTTTCCAGCTTTTACAAATCTGGTATTGTTTCTTCTTGAAAGTTTGGATTGAATCCAATACCAGCTTTGTGAACAGACTGTGAACTTCCTCCAAGAATCAAGTTCAACTTGTGTTCTGATCCAGCAAGCTTGACTTTGACCAATTTAGATTCTTGAAGTTTCTCAGTAAGAGTAATCTTTTGTTTCTCTAATTCATCAACCTGATGTCTTATATTCACAAGGCTGTCACTCACTGAGGAGTTTTCAGTGACTACTTCCTTGACTTGTGTTTTCAAGGCTTTGAAACTGGTTTTCAAGGCCTTGAAATCACTATCAGTTTTCTTCTGGGAGATTTCAAGATTATGATTTAGGCAAACAAGTTGTATGTTTTATTTTGCTTGCTCATGAAATTTTTCTTTCGAAAGTCTGATCTCTTTCAGATAATCTTCCTCATTTATAAGCATTGTTCTGAGATATTATGAAAGAGCTTCTTTTGGTTTTGAAATTAGACAATTCACCATTACCTTAATGTTCTTTTCAGAACTTTCATCATGCTTGGCCATGAAGCATAGATTGGCATGTTCTTCCTAAGATTCAGATTCACTAGAGCTGTTTGAATCACTCCATGAAGCTATCATGGCTTTCTTTCTTCTGTCATGATATTTCTTTTGAAAGCTCTTGCTTTTCTTGTGTGGACAATCTCTTATCAAGTGTCCTGCATCACCACATTCAAAAGCAGTTCATCTGTTTTAATTTGTATTGTGAGGAGGACTTACCTTTGTAGTCCTTGTTGCTGGATGATCTATGCCTTTCTATGTTGAAATCTTTGTTTCCAAAGTTATTATTCATTTTGAGAATCTTTGTCACGGCTTTGGAAATTAAGGCAATTGGATCTTCATCATCACCATCCTCAGTTTCAAGGCTTTGTGTTCTCTCATTCTCTTTGGCTTTCAGGGCTAAGTTCTTGACACCATCTGGGAGTTCTCCATCAACTTCATTCATAGATATCTCATGTGTCAGGAGCTTCTTGTAGGTCATTGTAGATAGTGCTTTCTAGATAGACAGATCACAGCCACGTGGCAATCATCTAGCACACCTAGCTGTGCTCAACACACACTGGATCACCACCCGCGCTGATCCATGTGGGAGCTGCGAGACAGAGCCCTCGCATACCACCACACGGGACTTGTAGGGACTTAGTGGTTTGGAGGCTAGAGTAAGTCCTGTCGCGCGCAAGCGACAACCAAGCCCGCGCGCGACCCTTGGTAACTGCTTTGAGAGATTTATGGCACGAGCTCCCTAAACCCGGTCAACCTCATAACGGTTCCGGTATACGCGGACGAAGTGCGTAACGGTCCCTATATATGCGGACGAACGTGCCGTTGTGGTTAAGGTAATTAAGCCGCCATTAATGGGCGCATTAACCCACTACAACGGTCATATTCTCCACCATATATACGATCGTTAACCCTTCCTTAGAGAGGACGAATCACCTGAACTACGCGGAAGCTCTGCCAAAACTCTGTCTCTCTCTCTCATACAGTTATCATTGTCTTACTCTCTCCCTACACACAACCCTACTCCTCCTGTGTTTACTATCCCATGTTCTTGGTGTACGTTGAATCTCCCTAAAAGGATTCTACCGTACACAGTCATCAAGTTGTAAAGTTGAGAGATTCTGAGCTTTTTCAATGGTTGTGGTCTTTGGTTCCCATTTTGCTTTTGAAATACTTCTGAGAATCTTCCTCACCATTTCTTCATTGGAAAAATGTTTTCCCAGTGAGTCAAGGTTGTTAACAATATCAGTGAATCTCTTGTGCATGTCTCTGATGGACTCATCCGCATTCATCCTGAACAGCTCATATTGTCTGAGATAAATGTTGATCTTGGTTTGCTTGAATTGACTTGTTCCTTCAAAGGTAACCACAAGTTTATCCCAGATTTCTTTAGCAGTTGTGCATCCTGAGATCATGTTGAATTCATTTGTACTCAAAGCACAATACAAAATGTTAATGGCCTTGTATTTCTGAGAAAATTGATCTAATTCATACGAGGAGAGTGAGTCTTCTATTTTGGGAGTTTTGATCCCATCTTTCTCTGTGTAGAAAGTATGAGGTCCATTTTGGATAATTGTCCAAAGCTCTAGATCTTGATCAATAATGAACATTTTCATAAGAGCTTTCCAGTGAGAAAAATTTTCTCCACAGAATAGAGGAGTTCTGTTAGCAGCTCTTCCCTGTGAGAAACCACCATCACCTGCAGTATCATGATCACCAGATGGTTAAATCTTATACAGCGATACAAGCTCTGATACCAATTGAAAGTGTGAGTATACAGATATATAAGCAGTTAAGATGCTCTAGAAGGGGGGGTTGAATAGAGTATGCCAACTTTTTGCAAAACTTGCTAGGAAGATGAAAACTTGTGAAAACAATGAAGTTCAAGTCCTTGAAATCTAGTTCAAGCCTTTGAAGAAGATGCAGAAAGTATAGAGCAATTATTCCTTTTTTAAGGCCTTGAAAAAAAGTTCAAACCCTTGAAAAATAAACAGTTTTTGTGTGCTGCAAAAGCTATGAAAGTAGAAGAACTGAAAATGCAGAAGACAAGTGATTTATAGAGTTCAGTCCACTTGGACCTACGTCTCTACCTCAGGGATTAGATCCCTGCATGATTTTCAAATTAATTCTTATTAATCAAAAGCTAAGCCCTAGAACTTAATCCCAGAGAGTTCCCTTACTCTGTTACAGCTTGTGGTTTTCCCTAACCTGTCTAGTACCTGCTCTATCTAACTAATTAACTAAGAATTATCTATTGTTAACTTTGAAAAATCCATGAGAATAGATGTAGAAATAATACATAAATGATTTACCAATATAGCTCTATACAGAAGAACACTAAGAGTAGAAAACTGTAGTGAAAATGCAGTGAACTTCTGTGAATGGATTGGAAGAATGAAGAACTTCTTTGATGCTTGTCAATCCTGAATACTTTATATGTTTTTGCCCGTTGAGAATTGTATCAAGTTGCTTCGGATTTGAGCTCTATTTAAACTTCAAACAGCTCTGCAAATCTCCCCTGATTTTCTGCAACAAACTTCCTATTTTGTAGGCAACAGAGTTTGACAGCTTTGAAATCTTCTCCAACGGTCGGATGATCACAATATTCAGAGATCTTGTTGTAATATTTCATTTAAACACCATGAGAAGCTGTCATACTCGTCTGATTGATCATGGGATCAAAGTGTCCAACTATTTCCAAATCTGCAGCAATTCATTTTTGGAAACAATCCTGCAAAACTTAGAAACAAACTTTCCTGCATTATCAAGGTCAAACAGATGATGTATTATGATTAAAAACATGTCATAACAATTTGTCTTTCATCATCTAATAACAAGGAATCAAACATATGAAAGAGAGAGTAAAACAATCCAGAGAGTTTGCAGAAAACTCCCCCTGAGAGTGTGCATACAGGTTTAAGCAGTTTCAAGGCTTTGAATCCAGTTTCAAGGCCTAGAAAATAGCTAAACTATTTTCAAGCTTCTCAGACTGATTCAAGGCTTTGAAAGCTGGTTCAAGGCCTTGAAATAGCCAAGCTATTTCAAGTCTTGCACAACCTGATCTTTCAGTAACAAATGCAAAGAAGATGACATTTGGGTTCTAGTGTGAGTTTCATGAAATAGTGAAAATTTTGGAGTTAAACTCTTGATCAAACCATGAAAATGAAGAATAAATGATAGAAATGAAGAAATCTAAGATCTAATGTCACTAATCAAAGGTAAAGATAGACATGCAAGCATGGATTTAAGTCTAGGAATAACTTTACCCCAAGATTCAACTAGATGGTGAGCAAGAAGGTGAATTTGACCTTCAATTCTTGAGTAGGATGGTGGAAGAACACCCCTCCATGATGATATTGTTGGAACCTGTAAAAGAATCTTACCCGAAAAATAAAATTAACTGAAAGAAAAGAACTTACAGAGTCTGGAGAATTGCAGCAGTAAAGCAGAGACGATCTTGTGCATAGACACGATGGCCTTAAGGCTTTATTCGCTCCCAATAGGTACTGTTGATCTGGAGCGAAGGCCTCCCAAGATAATCGCCTCTCACCGTGCAAGCAGAAGTGTCGTCTAGATTGCACCCGTTGAACCTGTTAATTGGTGTGATATCTCTCTAGTTGAAGAAGGAAGATGATTAGTTTCGGAATGGAGAAACAGATGAAGGTGTCTGCCTTTTAAAGAAGACAGACACCCGTTTGGAAGATTTGGATACTGTTGGGAACAAATAAACAGTTGCAACTGTTCAAAAAGAGCAGTTACAAAAACTGTTCGATGAAGAATTAATTTCGGGCTAAATACAATTTCTGAAAAAGGAGTTGGATTTTGGACCAAAAAGATTAAGTCTAGCTTAATCAGGCCCAATCCCAAGCCCACACCACACCACGTCACGGTCAGGCCCGTGCCCGAGCCCGAGACCGAGCCGAGCCGACAGGACGGACGGCGGCGGCAGCGCGCGCGTGCGTGTGGTCATTCGGACCATAGCTAGGTCCTCCCTCCTACACAAAATTTGTACCACCCAGAGGGTGTGTCCTATAGTGAAAACTTGAACTACATATGTTGAACAAGTTTGTTCTTCTCTTCAATGTGGGATGAATTAATTTTCCCACTTGAAGTTGCCTTCTTCACCTCTTGAGGTAGCCATCTTCACCCATGATATTTTCATTCACCCGAACTCGATTTAGGTCTAAATAAAGTAGTAGGACAATCGCCTCGACATGAGGTTTTCATAACTACTTTCACCTCGACGAATCGATAACCCGATTCTTCACAAATCAGGTGTCGACCCGAAAATGACATTTTCCAACAATCCCCCACATGAATGATAAAATTGGCTGAGTATCCGGAATATCAAAGGATTGAGAGAGATATCACGCGAACGATAATCGCATCGAGAAGGTAGTCAGAGACTTTGAACGTTCTCTTAGTGAAGTACCAACGGGTATACTAGCTTGTCAGTAGCGAATTGCCTTGAACTGCTTGCCGTGACGTATACCTAGTCATTATCTCCCACACGGTTATCAGTCTTCCTGTTACGATTCTCATTGTTGTGCCCGTTTTGGCCATGGAACACTTATGTCCTGGTTTCATGAGTGGTATTAGAGAATTTAGCCTCGTCATCCTCCTAGAACCGGCCCCCAGTTCCCACTCATATAGGTGAGTCTCATAAAGAGTATCTTTCCATACCCACTTGGTCGTTTAACCAAGATATGAGCTCATTAAAAGCTTTAACGCTTAACCTTGTCCAATGCAAGCGTCACTCGACGTTCACCCTAGGAATAAGTAAGGAAATTAAATTTCCTCAGTGACTAAATATTTGCAGGATAGGTAGGTCGGACCTTTGAACTTATTTATTGGGATCTCCAATCATCTAAGTTGGGTTTCTGCTATGTGCAACTCGGTGAGATAGGTTTTAGTCCCATTCCTCTCGATGAACTAAACAGTTGCTCTCTCGGTAATTCCTTTGTTAGAGGGTCTGCTAAGTTATCCTTAGACTTCACGTAATCGATTGATATTATTCCATTTGAGAGAAATTTTTTAATGGTGTTGTGTCTACGACGAATATGTCTAGACTTACCATTATAGATACTATTTGCGCCCTTCCAATGGCTGATTGACTATCGCAGTGGATGCAGATAGGTGCCACTGGTTTTGGCCACATTGGAAGTTCTTCTGGAAACTGTCGAATCCATTCCGCTTCTTCCCCTGAGTTATCCAAGGCAATGAATTCAGATTCCATTGTGGATCTCGCAATGCAGGTCTATTTAGAAGACTTCCATGACACGTCTGCACCTCCTAGGGTAAAGTCATACCCACTTGTGGATCTAGAATCCCTCGTATTCGATATCCAATTGGCATCGCTATACCCTTCAAGTACGGCTGGGTACCTAGTATAGTGCAGTCCGTAGGTTAAAGTATGTCTTAGATACTTTAGCACCTGATTCAATCATTTCCAGTGATTTGCACTAGGATTGTTCGTGAATCGATAGAGTTTGCCAACTGCTTGAGTAATATCAGGTCTGGTGCAGTTCAAGAGATACATTAGACTTCCGATAACTTGAGCATATTCGTTGCCTTACACTGTCCCCGTGATTTTTGGCGAGATGTAGATTAAGATCCACTGGAGTCTTAACTTCCTTGCCGTCGTACTTATCGAATTTCTCCAGTATCTTTCCAACATAGTGTGATTTAGATAATGTGTATCCATTTGAAGTTCTAGTGATTTTCATCCCTAGTATAACATCAACGATACCCATATATTTCATGTCAAACTTTGTTGTCAATAATCTCTTTGTTGAATTGATGATATTCTTATTACTTCCCATAATTAGCATATCATCGACGTATAAGCAAACAATGACATTACCATCACGAGTGGTTTTGTAATAAACACACTTGTCACATTCATTTATATGAAAGCCATTTGATAATATTGCGTTATCAAACTTGACATGCCATTGTTTTGGTGAATGTTTCTGCCCATAAAGAGATTTGACTAACCGACAAACCTTGTCTTCTTGTCCGAGAACGTGAAAACCTTCAGGTTGTTCCATGTAAATCTCTTCATCCAATTCACCATTTAAGAAAGCAGTCTTTACATTCATTTGGTGAATTTCGAGATTATTTATAGCGGCAAGCGCTATAAGCATGCGAATGGATGTAATCCTTGTGAGTGTTGAGTAGGTATCAAAATAATGGATACCTTACTTTTGTTTGTATCCCTCTGCTAAAACGCGAGCCTTGTATTTTTTGACAATTCCATCGGTTTTAAGCTTTCGCTTAAAAATCCATTTGCAACCCAATAGTTTGCAACTCGATGGAAGACTCACCAATTCCCATGTGTGATTTTGAAGTATTGATTCAATTTCACTATTTACCGCTTCCTTCCAATATGCCGCCTCACTACTAGACATAGCCTCCTTGTAGGATTGAGGCTCATTTTCTACCATATAGGTAAGAAAATCCGGTCCAAAGGTATTTGTTGTATTGGCCCGCTTGCTATGTCTAGGTTCAACCTCTTCTTCGGACTGTTCAGACGAGGAGTTACGAGTTCGTTTAGAACTTTCCACATTCCTGGTTTTGTACGGAAATACATCTTCAAAAAATGTAGGCGAACAAGACTCAAAAATAGTATTTTTGTGTATATCTTAAATTTCTAATTTTACAACAAGAAATCTTTATGCACTAATATTATGAGTGTAACCGATGAAAACGGAGTCAACCGTTTTCGGTCCTAACTTAACCTTTTTAGGTTTTGGTATTACTACCTTTGCAAGACACCCCCGCACTTTGAGGTATTTGTAGGATGGTGCTGTTCCTTTCCATAATTCATATGGAGTTTTACTAAGCCTTTTCCGAGGAATCCTATTAAGGATAAGGTTAGCGGTCAGCAGGGCTTCCCCCCCCCCCCCCACAAGTTATGAGGTAAACTCGAACTTATAAGTAATGCATTCATCATTTCCTTTAAAGTTCGATTTTTCCTCTCCGCAACGCCATTTTGTTGTGGCGAATACGGTGCCGT
This sequence comes from Linanthus parryae, assembly GCA_023055425.1. NCBI lineage: Eukaryota > Viridiplantae > Streptophyta > Magnoliopsida > Ericales > Polemoniaceae > Linanthus > Linanthus parryae. The sequence goes on from JALGPY010000006.1 coordinate 41,907,926, forward strand.
AGTTTGATGAATAATTCCACTTTCTAGACAAATGTCCTTAAGTGGTGATTCATATTCACCTCCTCGATCACTACGCACAATTTTAATTTTCCTATCCAATTGATTTTCTACTTCATTTTAGTAGTGTTTTAACATATCTACCGCTTCATCTTTGCTTCTAAGAAGATAGATGTAGCAGTATTTAGTGCAATCGTCTACAAAGGTAATGAAGTATTTCTTTCCTCCTCTTGTTTGCGTATATTTTAGATCGCATATATTCATATGGATTAAATCAATAGGGGATGTCACTTTCCCATCAATTGGTCAGAAAGATTTTTTTGTTTGCTTTGCTTCAACGCATGTTTCACATTTGTGGGATTTATCAGTTTTTGCACTAGGTAGATGTTCCATATACATTAACTTGTCAATGGATTCAAGATTTGCATGTCCTAATCTACTGTGCCATAATTAGAAGACTCCAACAAGTAAAAAGAATTGACGTTCTTATTCATAGCCTTAGTTGGCGTCACAGTCATTACATTTAGCTTGAACATACAATCGCTAAGGCATCCCCTGCCTACATATGACCCATTTTTTAACTAGTACAATTTTGCCGGACTCGAAGACAAGCTTGAATCCTTTCTTAACTAAAACGGATCCCGAAACCAAATTCTTGCGAATCTCCGGCACGTGGAGCACATCGTTGAGCACGAGCATCTTTCCCGAGGTCATTTTGAGAGTGACGGGGCCTTGTCCTTCAACGGTAGACGAGGCGGAGTTGCCCATGAAGACCGGTTCCTCACTTTTCACCTCCTCGTATTTGGTAAACATCGATTTGTCCGAGAAAATATGGCGTGTCGCGCCGGTGTTGACCCATCACTCCCTTGGGTTGCTTCCAATCATGCTCACCTCTGAGACGACCACTGACAAGCGAATCCCATCATCCTCGTTTTCTTCCGCAACGTTGGCCTCGGTCTTCTTGTCTTTGTTATTTTGAGGTTTGCGCCTCTTTTGCACTCGCTTCGACGATATTTTGCCGCAATTGAAGCACTTCCCTTTGAACGATTTCTCACCCGCATCGACGGATTCCATGTCTTTAGCCTTTCTTTTCTTTTTCGGCCCTTGTTCCACGACGTTTGCTTTGGCCTGCACTATTCATGTTTTGGGGTCGGCGTTGCGGTTGTCCTCCTCAATCCTCAAACACATGATGAGTTCTTCGAACTTGATTTCCTTGCATTTGTGCTTGAGATAATTTTTGAAGTCCTTCCACGATGGAGGCAACTTCTCATTTATACAAGCGACTTGGAACGAGTCGCTTAGAACCATCCCCTCGGCATGGATCTCATGGAGAATAACCTGCAATTCCTGAACCTGACTTATTACAGTTTTTGAATCTACCATACAGTATTTCAGAAATCTACCCACTACAAACTTTTTGGCCCCGACATCTTCCGTTTTGTACTTTTTGTTTAAAGTATCCCACAATTCCCTAGCGGTTTTAGCACCACAATACACACTATACAATGAATTGTCTAAACCGTTAAGAATATAGTTTTTAGCCAAAAAGTCCGACTGCTTCCACGTGTCTACCGCTGTCACAACTTTCTTTTCAGAGTTTTCGGTTAACGCTGGTGCGTCTTCATTCAGAACGCCGACCAAATTGAGGGTTGTCAAGTAGAATAGCATTTTTTTGTTGCGATATCTTGAAATCCTTCTTGGTGAACTTTTCTGGACGTTCCCCATGTCCGCCGATAGCCATCACAGTCGCGGGTTTGGTGGTACTTCCAGAACTGGTTCCTTCTGCCATTGCTGAAAAATTTGCAATCGGAAAAATTTCGGTACCTATGGAAAAATACACTGTTATAGAACAGAAAAATAATACGGTTTCTGAAAATAAGCAGAAAAAAAAATTGGAAAAATTTAACAGTATAAATAAATGAAACTGAAAAATTAAACCAGATAACAGATTCTTTCAGTAACTAATTCCGAAAGATATATAGAATACTCGAACAGATAAATTTACTGTTGCAAAAAATTGGACAGAAACAGAAAAATATCTGTTACAGAAAATAAACAGAGCAGTCTATTTTAACTGTTGTAGAAAATTTCGACAGAAACTGAAGAAATAATACTATAACAGAAAAGGTAAACTGCAGCAGAATTTTGACAGTAACAGATGAATTAGCAGTACCACAAAGTAAAAACAAATACTTAAAATTTGACTGTTTACAGAAACATAAAAATTAGCAGTACCGAAAAATAAAACTGAAACGGAAAAAAAAGATACTGATACAGAAAAATAAATTCGAAGCAGATTATTTTTCCAACTGAGGAAAGTTAGAACATAACAGAAACAACAGTAGAAACTTGAACAGAAACAGAAGTTAAAGCCTTAAGATTGTTGGAACCTGTGCAAGAATCTGACCCGAAAAATAAAATTAATTGGAAGAAAAGAACTTACAGAGTCTGGAGAATTGCAGCAGTAAAGCAGAGACGATCTCATGCATAGACACGATGGCCTTAAGGCTTTATTCGCTCCCAATAGGTATTGTTGATCTGGAGCGAAGGCCTCCCAGGATAATCGCCTCTCACCGTGCAAGCAGAAGTACCGTCTGGATTGCACCCGTCGAACTTGTTAATTGGTGTGATATCTCTCTGGTTGAAGAATGAAGAGAATTGGTTTCGGAATGGAGAACAGGAAGGTGTATGCCTTTTAAAGAAGACAGATACCCGTTGGGAAGATTAGGAAACTGTTGGGACCGAAAAAACGGTTGCAACTGTTCAAAAAGAGCAGTTACAAAAACTGTTTGATGAAGAACTAATTTCGGGCTGAATACAATTTCTGAAAAAGGAGTTGGATTTTGGCCCAAAAGATTAAGTCTAGCTTAATCATGCTAAAGCCCACACCACACCACGTCACGGCCCGTGCCTGAACCCGAACCCGAACCCGAGATCGAGTCGAGCCAGCGGCGCGCGTGTGGTGGTTCGGACCATAGCTAGGTCCTCCCTCCTACGCAAAGTGTGTTCCACCCAAAGGGTGTGCCCTATAGTGCAAACTTGAACTACATATGTTGAACAAGTTTGTTCTTCACTTCAATGTGGGATGAATTACTTTTCGCACTTGAAGTTGCCTTCTTCACCTCTAGAGGTAGCCATCTTCACCCATGAATTTTTCATTCACCCGAACTCGATTTGGGTCGAATAAAGTAGTAGGAAGATCACCTCGACATAAGGTTTCCATAACTACTTTCACCTCGACAAATCGATAACCCGATTCTTCAGAAATCGGGTTCAAAGTCGACCCGAAATCGACATTTTCCAACAGATATTAAGGTTGGACTCAAGTTTTCCATGATTTGGAGACTAGAATTATGAGTTTTGATGAAGTTTTGTGGAGGTGAAGCTCCAAAACGAGAATGGAGTTTTGAGAGAGAGAAAAGAGCTTGTGTGAGTGTTCTTGAAGAGAAAAACATATGAAGAATTGTGGAAGGAAGAAATGGGGTTGATGGTGAAGAATCCCATAAGGGATGTAAATAGACAAGGGTAGGTAGTAGTGGGAATTGAGGGAGTTGATAGGGATGAGAGTCATTGAGAATGATATGTTTGATGTAACAAGATGGTTCATATAGGGAGAGATGTACTAGTATCTCCATATTTTATGGAGTTGACCAAAGGTAGTGAATGGAGAAGGTAGTTGATTGTAATTGCAACAAAGTTAAAAGAGTTACGGATGGGCTAAAGAATGATAGCCAAAAATTAAGGGGTAACAAAAATGCAATTTCCAACTACTAACCATAAAAGTCAAATTAAGGGGTAACAAAAATGCAATTTCTACATATACAAAACTACATACATGTCCCAATTATACAAAATAAAATTCAAATAATATTACTCAAGTAACCGAAACTACAAAATAATCACAAAAATAAAATTCTATAAAATCATAAATGTCAAATGACGCCCTTATATTTTAAAACTAAGAAGAAGTCAAGAATAATTTTGAAATAGATTTTTTTTTTTTTGAAATTGTCAAATATTTTTTGAATTTACCAAATAACCCCTAACTGAAATACGGGGTATTAAAAATATCATATATTGATTTATCTGAGTCTGGCCAGAAATTTAATAAGTACTACTCATCGAGTGGCCGTGGATACCCGTTATGTGGCAGGAAAAAATCCCCTCTACATCACTACCATCTCTCAGCTTGCTTCATATCATGTCTGATTATCATCTTTATAGTTACCTAGTTACGGTGAAACGTTTGATAATATCAAAACATGATAATTCACAACTAGAGTATCTATTGACTTCAAGTCAAAAGACTAAAATACAATTGTCACTACGAGAATCACTTCTGACATTCACATAACTCCCATGTAGCATTCACGTGGTGGGTTAATCCAGTATGCATACCCATGTGTTAGACTTGATATATCCATTACAATCTGAAGGGAAGCGAATCCCTGGACCAGTTCGATTGCATGTCTGCTATACCGATTAAATATGTTCGTTTATTAACAAGAACACAATAAACCTACTAGGCGGAATTAGGGTTCATACATGCGTCCTAACTAGTTGATGTAGGTCATAATCACTCCGGATCTTCTCCCGTATTCCTGAAGTTCCTCATGGATGAAAGTGTGGGCTTGCTGCTTCCAGAATCCTTCTTGGCCCCCAGATGTATTGCTCTCACTCTCGAAACCCTAGATTTCGGTGTGTACCTGAAGCATCCAAAATTATGAAGACTAAGGAAACTTATATAGGCTGGGGAGGGACCTGGAGTAGAAAATACAAATCAGACCCCTAATTTTATTAGGACTTCTGGTTCCACCCGAACCTAAACCAAATAAAGTTAATAACAGTTAGCACCACTAAATAACTGTTATTGCGCTCCTGTCCATATTCTCAAAATAATATTTCGAGCTCATGTTATTAAATACTTATTATCTCCCCATGCTAAGATTACAGATATCCATCGATTAAATTAATTACTGACTAATTCATTTAATCGACATCTTCCCAATTCCTTGATCCTTACCACTTAACTTATTTGATATGTCCAGATTACCAAGTAATCTACCTGCAGGGTTTGACATAATCAATACTTATAAGCTTCATTAAGGTGTTATCATCAATCCCATAACCGGGACATGGATTCCCTCGATATATCAATTTAAACCATGGACTCAATAGTATCACCCAACTCATCGACGTTATTGACTCCATATGAATCTCACTCACTTGACTTGTCAAAGCAATAACTACTAAATACATGTGCACATTGACTATCTAAGGATTAAGAGCATAAGTAATCGTAATAACCATGAGACATATCTTGTCTTGTTATGTCTGTACAAAGACAATGATCTCAACTTGGTCATGTTAAATATACACAAAGTATACTAGCACATTGAGTTGAAACTATAGTATGAAATATATCGTTTCCTGTAGCCAAGACAGACCTACTAAAACAGTGTGCTACAATCGTTCCGATGGTTTGTCTAATTCCATCTAGATTGTGAACTCATAACTTTCATTCCACAAGAACCGAAGATGAGATCTTATGCGTGTAAGCTAGAGTCTACACACCAGATCTTCTACTATGTGGAATAATAGACAACTATGCACAATAATAACATAATGCAAAAACATTGTCCAAAACCATTCTCATAAATATCAAATTCAGATAATCCAAAACAAAAAACATGGCTTTTAGTATTCCATCCAACACAATCTACCCACAAACTAGTCTCCATACATAGTGATCGTCATACTAATCAATATTCTTGGCTAGGAGTTATTTAAGATAAATAACAATTGTAATATATGACTTCACAATATTAAATATCTCCATAAATAAAATAAATATTCAAGCCAAAATAATGTTCAAACTAAAATAGATTGCCTCTAGGTAATCTACACCAACATGACTAACACCGTTAACTTCTGTTAAATAAATAAGAAAAAAATAAAAATATAAATATGAATGAAATTGGAAGAGAGAAAAACGGAAAAATAAAAAAGAAAAACCAATGGAAAAAGACAACACTGCCCCTTTTAGAGTATTAGAATACTAAAATGCAACTTACTTATCTAACGGAATTAACGGTGTTAGTCAATTGGACCTAAGTGTCGGAATTTTACAAACAACATGTAGCTAAGTGTCAGCGAGGCGAAACTGCGATGGAAGTTTCCGTCAATGTCAAAAGTTCAGAACTTAATATTGAACTTATACTTGCTCTGTTTCGCCATAACGTTTTCGTTTTTGATTTTTTACATAATTCTTCGGGTCACTTTGACCATATGATTTTATTAGCAAAACGATGTAAAATTGTTAATCTTTTCATGTTGTTATAGAGTAAAACCTTGCTCTACAACACCATAAAAAATTGCAAAAAAAATACCTCGTTTTTCTATCCAAATCACCGGGTCAAAGTGACCCGATTTCAGATGAAACCGTCAATTGTAAACTTTCTGGCGAAACAGAGAAAGTAGTTCTTAAGGGTACGTTTGTTTTCTAGGATTAGATGTATTAGTTAGAATTGAACTAAACATAGTCCAAGTATTAGTTAATACTGTGTTTAGTTGTTCATCACTAATTTTAATACCGGTATTAAATAGTGAGAAGATGATATTTATTACCCCAAGTTAGTCCCATGTCACATGTGGGTATTAGCTGGATTGAACTATTTATATCTTGATGCTAACTTTATATTGCACAAAACCAAACACATTATTAATTATAACTCAGCTAGTCCAATTCAATCCTATCAGAAAAATTTAGTGTAGTTCAGTCCAATCCGAATAGTCCGAAAAACTAAACATGTCATACACGTTTCTTGATGTAGTGGTTTATGGCAAGTCTATTATGAAATTCGCCAACATCGGGATTCTGAGAATAACGAAAAACTAAAAAGCACTATGGGAGTTTGATATGATTTATTTGTAGTTTAAATTGACTAATAAATATATGTCATAAATGTCTACCATAGAAAAGTAGAAGAAGACAGATAATTGTGTTTGATGGAAAAGTTTGTTAAAGTGAAAACAATTCGAGAAAGGCTTTACAGACATAACTTTCCTTGGCATCCATAGATGATTCTGCGATTGCCTTTGTTGTTGCCAACCATGGTGTAGTGGGACCCAGTGGAAAAGATAACCCATGTGCACTATTTGCAAATGGTTGGTGAGGTGATGGTCTCTCCATGGGTAATGACGGCTGGTCTTTGTTGGTTGCAATTGAATAGTGCGGCGAACCAAGTGGAAGGCTCTTGTTCGGCTCTTGCAGTGGTTGTAGCGGATGGGGCTGGGTATCGGCGGCGACGGGGAGGGCTTCGTTTTGTGGTTGGTTTTGTGGATGCGGTTGTGCATCCGGCGACGGTAAATCCTCCTGTGTTTCTTCCGACTGTTCTTCATCAAGCGAGTTCGCCGTCTCTGATTATGTGCTGGAGGCGGCAGAATTCGTCAGTCGAAATCAATCGGAATTGATTCCGACTTTCTTTGAGGCATTTCAGATATGACAGGGGGAAATACCCAGGTGCTTGTAGGTCTTCCAGTTCCACCACAGTGAGACTGTTGATTGTTTCACCTTGCTGGTAGAGCTCGTCGATTTCATCGAGGAGCACTAGTTGGACCCCTTTGTGACTGAGATCGACAATAGCGAACGGGAGATCCATGGAGTACGGGGGCGAGCGCCGCGAACGAAAAGTCCGACCGACGCTCTCGATGAAAGCACCAATGATACGCTATACGTATCGAGATAAAGAAATTGATAGACTAGTTGAAGAAATTGAGAGAGATAGACGAAAGAGTGAGAGAGAGGCGAGAGTTTAAGGGAGAGACTGATTATTTCATTGCTTGAATAATAATGAAGGACGTACAATGCTTAAATAGATAAATAAATTAACCCTAACCCTAATTCTAGACCTAACGAGCCAAGCCCGACTTATTAATTAAATAAATAACTTCCTAAATAATTGATGATATTGATACGGCTACCCGTATCAACTCAGTTGATGCGGTATCCGTGTCAATATTTAGTTATTTATTTATTTATCAGTATTTAGGATATTTAATAATTTGGGCTTGGCCCGTTAGGTCTAGGGTTAGGTTAGGGTAGGTCAGCTTATTTATCTATTTAAAGGATGCAATCCCCCAGCTTATTCATCAATCAAGAAATAAATCAGTCTCTCCCTTCTATCTCCTTTATTTTTAGTGTTCGTGTGCGTGTGTGTGCCCGATCGTTACCTGAGTGGGTAACAATTGGTGCTTTCATTGAGAGTGTCGGTCAGACTTTTGTTCGCGGCACTCACCCCCGGACTCATGGATCTCCCTTACGCTGTTGTGAATCTCAGTCACAAGGGTGTCCAACTGGTGCTTTTCGATGAAATCGATGAGCTCTCCCGGCAAGGTGAAGCGATTTATTGTCTCACCTTGGCATACTTGGAAAAATTTCAAACCAGCGGGTACATCACCCGAGCAGATCTGGATGGCCTCAAAGTCAGACGGAATCAATTCCGTTTGATTTCGACGGATGAGTTTTGTCGCCTGCAGCACATCCTCAGAGCCGATGAACTAGAAGATGAAGAACAGGTGGAGACTCCACCATCGCCGCCGGCGGCGCAAGAACAAGAGCAGCAGCTTGTTGTTACGCCGGAATTTGAGCAGCAAAAAGCCCCCGCTGAAGAACAGCGGCCATTGATGCCGGCGAACAAAACCGCCGACGACCTCCTGAAGCAGGTCTCCACCAATCCTCTGACATCAATGCCGCCACAAACCCTCCTGCCTTCTATCACGAAGCCACCCCAACCCCAAACCCAGATGGCCGACCAAATAGACGCCATAGCCACCGGCGAAATCTCACCACCGCCGGAGCTTCAGCCTACTCCACTGGAACCAACCCCACCACCGCAAACCCATGCAGTTGCCAATCACTATCGTCCTTCCCTTCGCCGACCAATTCACGACCGTCTCAAGCCACAACCAACCCCCAATCGGTCGTCTCTACAACGTTGGTCTCCAACCGCCGATGCAGCCATCGACGGCGAAACCACCACCAGATCCACCGCCATCACGAACTTCTACCACCAATACCCGGCGGTGCAACCTCCTGGCCCCCGACGCCGCTGCAATCGAGGCATTGCGCCAAAACAACCAGAGCCAAACCCACCGAACCTCCTGACCCCTGCGGTCTCCGTCCGACCCCTTCTCCGCCGTACCTGACATCTCCGGCGTCACAACCACTAGGAGAACCGCCGCCGCCATCCAAGAACCCCAACCACCTACGACAATGGACATGTAACGATCCTGGGTTGTTTCTTCCACAGGGAGAAACTAGGGTTGGACTTCTATTTGGGCTGAATTTCATCTTTAACCCTCATGGACTTCACTTTGGGCCAAATTTAAGCTTTGACCCCAATTTCAGCTTTGGACCCAATTCACGTTTTGGGCTTGAATCAGTTGTTTGGCCTACTTCTCTTAAGCATAAGGCATTTGGGTTTCATATTTAGATTAGTGCTGATTTGGGACTGCGAAGTGAGGATTTAATGCTCGTTGGCCGTCCATTTGATCCACGCAAGACTAGTGGCGAGTTGAGACAACAAAGTGGCGTTTTGAAGACCGTTCGACGACAATTCGATCCGGGCAAGAATAGAAGTAATTTTTCAACGCCCGCCTTGAGGGCAAGGCGATTTTCGAGCTTGGGGGAGTTGATACGGTATCCGTGTCAATATTTATTTATTTATTTATTTATTTATTTTATTTATTTATTTAATTATTTATCAATATTTAGGTTATTTAATAATCCGGGCTTGGCCCGTTAGGTCTAGGTTAGGTTAGGGTAGGTCAGCTTATTTATCTATTTAAATGAGTGTGCCCGATCGTTACCCGGGTGGGTAACAATAGACTTATGAGCCTAGATTCAAAATCTCAATATATAAGTCTACACCAAACATGTCTTATTAGCTAACTTCAACTTATAACTCAAAATTTTTTTACAAGTTTCTTAGAAGTCATACCAAACTAACTCTTAACTCATGCACCACCCAAATTTGTCGTAGCAATATAGCCATTTTAGCAAAAACATTGTATCATGATATTTAGTGACAAGAACTTTTCATTTAATCGGGGGTATGCTATCCGAGTGGCTTAAAATATTTCAGGTATTTTGTGAGATTTGTTCATAAGGGCACATTTGGTTTTCTAGGATTAGCTGTCTAAGTTGGGATTGGACTAAATATAGTCCATATATTAACTAATACGGTGTTAGATTATTATGGATTAAATTTAATACCAGTACCATACAGTGAAAATATGATCCTCAATACCCCAAATTAGTCACCTCTCACATGAGAATATTACTTCGATTTGACTATTTGTACCCTAATGCTGAATTAATATTGCACGAAACTAAACACATTATTAATTATCGTTCAGCTAATTCAATTCCATCAAGAAAATTTAATCTAGCACAATCCAATCCAATCATATTAGTCTGGAAAACCAACCGTGCCATATACAAATGATATTATCTCTCTAGTTTTTCATCAAAACTCTAACTACTACGCGACTTGCACAATGTTTTGTTGGCGTCACCACCACTACACCACCACAATTGGAAGGACACATCACACCTTGTTTACAACATTAAGTGTGTGTTGAGATACACGAATTTTGCTCAAAATTCGTAATTCTAATTTAATTCCATTTGTTACAAAATGTTATGCTCACCACAAGTGTATGTTGCTTTGTTGTTTGTGTTTTTCTGTCTTTGGCTTGTAGTTGTTGGACTTTGAACTTTTAATTTCCGTTGAATAGAAAAAAAAAAAAAAAAAAAATATATATGTACAGTAAAACCTCTATAAATTAATACTCGATAAATTAATAACTTCGATAAAATTAATAATTTGTCCAGTCCCAACTTGGGACCAGTACAAAATTAGATCCCAATCGATAAAATAATAAGATAATATGTTTTTTTGTAATCCCAGTGCATATATATTGGTTCCAACGAAACTATAAATTAATAATTACTAAACAATTCCAAATTACCTAATGAAAAGTTAATCTATAGTCATTTGTTTTTTGTTGAAGTTCAGATCTATGTTGAGTTCATCTTTAAATCTTCTCATTGCACTTAAGAGTTTGGACATTGTCTTCTCGTATTGTAACAAAAAGTTGTGAAGAGTTGTTGCCGCTTGCAATGCTTCTTTCCGAGTGACAAGTTCCAACGCTATTGAATCATCCTCAACTTCATCATCGATCGGATTTTGAATAATATCCGCCACAATTTCTTCAATATTTTGGACATCGTAGTATTCGTTATTTTCACCAGGATAATCTAGGAAGTGATTTACATCCATTTAATAAGGATAAAACTGGTTTATTTTAAACTAATATACATAACTAGTACATTGGACTTGAAAATTTAAAGGTCATAAGTAAAATCTCTCTAAATTAATAAATTATTATTTCATCGATATAATAATATCTCGCTATATTAATAAAATATTCCGGTCCCAACATTATTAATTTATAGAGGTTTTACTGTATATGACTAATAATCTGCAGATATTCTCTTATTTCTGTAGATATTTAATTATGATTAAAATCTGTTTAGGAAGTATCTAACCCGAGAATTTTCAACAACTTTATATTTTCAACCAGAGTATTCCCTCCGATTATTTCATCAGATTATTTAGATTTTTAGTTGATACCAAACATACCAATAATCACAACAATGTCGTCTATTGGAGACATACGTAAGTAAGTTTACTTTGATTCCAATGACTAATGATAGAGAAAAAACCATTGTAAAACGGGAAAAGAATATTCACAAAAAAGATGATTATGAAACACTAGATTTATATTTCGACTAATAACGTATAGTATTTGTTGTCCATATCGTATTCTTTAGCTATTTCTAAGCTCTATATTCTTTTGTGAAATGCACAGTTTGCTAGTAAAGCAAACCTCGAGATTTATGACTAAAAGCTCAATTAGCTTATTAAAATTCATACGGAACGTCACAATTTAAGTGAACCCATAATATGCATCATTGCACTAACTACTTATATATAAGATAGAAGTCATCGAAGGACGTAGAAGCAGCCATGCTATATAACATGGCTTGATTAACTATAACTCTCGGGTTAAGGAACACGCGACATGCCATCATTAACATTTTTTTGAGGAAACATGCCATCATTAACACGCTAATTAATCATCAGTGTGTATAAAATAAATGCTAAAATAATTAAAACGGTAATAGAAATTCATAACCCTAATAAGTTGCATTTTGATACAGGTCAACCGTATTAGTGCGATTAATTAGTCGTTAACTAGTAATATTTTTTTTTTTTTGAGAAACGGTGGGATTAAATTAAGGATGAGTAATGGACAAAATGTCCTGTTCAGTACAGTGAAAAGCCCAAGAAGGCGCCGATCCCATCCAAACTATAGGAGAATCTAAGCTTAAACCGAACTTTGCGTAAACAAGCGCAAGCTTATTCGTACTCCTAGAGTTCCACCTAATTGAAAAATGAGTGAAACATTTGGCAATAGAGCGACAGTCCACCATAATCGCCCCAAACTGAGAGCGGTCACTTTCCGGATAGTGGTTTGGCCGGAAATAAGCAGGTATTACTTGATAATCTACCCCCGTCTCTAAATTCACGAGTCCCATCCGCCAAGCAAGATATAATCCTTCACGGAGAGCTAAACCTTCCGCCAACTGTGCCGTGGAAGCCATTGGAGCGTTCATTGCCATGGCAGCGATGACTTGTCCGGAACTGTCCCGAATTACCATACCAACAGCCGCCATCCCCGTCTCATCGTGCCAAGCCCCGTCACAATTCAACTTGTAAAAACCTTCAGCCGGCGGTTTCCACGTTCGCTCACCATAAGCTGCTATAGAGGACTGCGTCCGCTGAATCGTCGTGGTGGCCCCCTTGTCCAGATTGTGCGCGGCTGCAAGTTCATCACACCACGAATATATGCGATGTATCAACTCATCCACTGTAATGCTAGCCCCTTCAAAGATTCTACGATTTCGTTGTTTCCAAACTAACCAGATTGTGGAAATGAACTTGGCAGTGTCGTCAACATCGAGTGTTTCTAACAACTGACAAACCCACTCAGTCACATCCGAGTGGTTGTTGCGGCATGATTTCGAACCCAAAATTCGGTCCCAGACCTCCGTCATTGGCTTGCAAGAAAGGAATAAGTGCTCTTCCGTTTCATCGCCTCGTTCTCACCAAGAACACTGTGTTTGAACGTTAACACCTCGTCGGACAAGGTTCACACACGTCGGTAAAGATCTATGTGACACTCTCCAAACTGTATGGATTGCCCTGCTATGGGCATTCGAACTCCACAATTTCATAAGCAGATTTGTAGGGGGATTGATGAAGAAGCACCTTGCCCCTCCGTCAGACTGCGCATACCTTCCGCCACAAAATAACCCGTTCGAACCGAATAACACCCATGCTTATAAAAAAACCATGCCCATGAATTGGACTGTGGAGTGCTGGGAATTACCAACTTCTTTGCAATCTCAACATCTGCAGAATTCAACAAGCTCTCGGGCCGATCCGTTTGCCATTGGCATGTCACTGGATCAATCAAATCAGAAACACGCACCATGGAATTGGTGGTGTTTATAGAACTCACCCGAAATCTATGGGGACGTGGCAGCCACCTTCCTGAAAAGACATTGATGGAAGTAAAAGACTAAAGGACTAAACTGAAGACAGGACAACCTTGAAGGACAATTGTGGAGCTTTGCATGACTTCAGGGCCAAACTGTTAATTCTAGGAATCATGTGGCAGTTCCAGAAATGCAATGGACTATATTGTAATGTAATCCAAACTCTCTAGCCATCTAGTAGATTAACAAATAGTACTTCCCTCAAAAAAAAAGATTAACAAATAGTACAATCAAGCCAACGGTCTGAAATAGAACCGTTTGGATTTCATCTATATTAGCTGTATTTGTCCTCATTGAATGATATGGAGTAATTAGGGTTTATCCCCTTTGCAGCATTGTCTTTTGATTTCTTTATTAGTTCTTTGAATTCTATCATGGTATCAGAGCGTCGCTCGATCCATTTATCTTCTCTAGGTGCTTGATTCATTCAAAGCATATTTTGTTTTCACAGTTTATTTACCTCAGATCATTTTCGCTCTTACTTTGTTTGCTCAAATCAGTTTCTTCCTCAGCCGTTTATGCTTTCTGTTACATCTCCGGTCACCACCATGACCACCACCACCACAAATCCCTTGTTTCTTCTCTCACACATCAACCAACTAGTGCCATACAAGCTTGATAACACAAACTATGTGCTATGGCGTCATCAGATGACGACCGTTCTCAAAACCCAATCGATGTTTGGGTATGTAGATGGATCACTACCAGCACCAGATCCAGTTATTATTGCAGCCGATGGATCATCTTCTCCGAACGAAGCATTCTCTGCCTGGCAGATCCAAGATCAGGGTATTCAAACCCTAATCAACGCCACCCTCTCACAAGAAGCTTTGCTTCAGGTTATCGGTCAGTCTTCCTCTTTTGCTATCTGGTCTCTCTTGGAGCGAAGGTACGCCTCTTTGACTAGGGAAAATATAATTCAATTAAAAGGAGAATTTCAATCTATCAAGAAACGATCTGATTCTATTGACTCCTACATGCAAAAATTGAAGTCTATTCGTGATAAATTGGCTCTCTGTTCTGTGATTATTGATGATGAAGACATGCTTATTCATGCTCTTAGTGGGTTACCTCCAGAATATAACTCCTTCCGATCAACTTTGGGGGTTCAATCTGCATCTATAAGTTTTCGTTCTAAAATGTCTCTTTTGAGGAACTTCATGTGCTTCTTAAAGCTGAAGAACAACTTGTTGAAAAACAGTCTCAATCTGAACTCAATATGGCTTTTGCATCTCTCAATACTGGGTCTCAAAATTATTCTCACCGTGGTGGCCGTGGCCGTGGAGGAAGACACTTTCAAAACTCAAATTACTATAATCAATCTGATTTCTCTGGTAGGGGAGGTAATCATAGAGGAGGTAGGAATGATAATCAAAGGGAAAGAACTGGTAATACAAGAGGAAGAGGGAATTATAGAGGCAGAGGTGGAAATGGTAGTTTCTCTAATTCTCAGGGTCAAAGAAACAATCAAGGATACTCCAATCCTGTTGTTAACTGTCAAATATGTGGTTTAGACTACCACTCTGCTTTGGATTGCTGGTACAAAATGGATCATTCTTACCAAGGAAAGAAACCTCCCTCTTCTTTGACTGCTTACACTGCCAATACCTCTAATGGACCTACTCAACTACCATCACACTACTGGCTATCAGATAGTGGAGCTAGAAATCATATGGCTACTGACTTAAGCCAACTCTCTTATGCTGAGTCCTATGGTGAACCTGACCATGTTGCTGTTGGTAATGGTCAGTCACTACCTATAACACATTCTGGTACTGTCTATCTATCTACTCCTTCACATAAATTTCAACTTAATAATACTCTTTTAGTTCCACAACTAGCTACAAATCTGTTATATGTTCATAAACTTTGTCTTCAACACAATTGCACATTTTTATTTGATGCTGAACATTTCTCAATTCAGGACAAAGCTACGGGTCTCCTTCTATATCAGGGTCAGAGTGAAAATGGGCTGTACCCCATTCACTCTATTCCTCCCAACTTGCTGAATTCCGTCAAGAATCAAGTCCAAGCTAATGTGTCTTCTGTGAAGCCCATTATTCAAACTCATCTTGGTCAAAGAACCTTGTCTCATTTATGGCATGTCCGTTTAGGACATCCTACTGATACTGTTTTAAAAACAATTTTTCCTAATACTGTTTTGAATGATGTTTCTTTTGTTTGCAAACACTGTCTTGAAGGCAAAATGTCTAGGTTGCCATATAAATCTTCTACTACAACATCTGAAACACCTCTTTATTTGTTACACTCTGATGTTTTGGGTCCTGCATCTGTTAAATCCCTGAATGGTTACAGATTCTATGTTACTTTTATTGATGATATGTCCAGGTTTACTTGGTTATTTGGCATGCACAAATCTGATATAACTATGTTATTTCCTAAATTCAAAGCTCAAGTTGAAAAACTGTTTGGACATGTTATCACCATTCTAAGATCTGATGGTGGTGGGGAATACATCTCTTTTATATTTCAAAAAATTCTTTCTGCCTCTGGCATTTCTCACCAAAAGTCATGTCCTCACACACCACAACAAAATGGTATAGCTGAAAGGAAACACAGACACATCATAGAAACTTCTATCACTTTACTTCAAAATGCTTCTATGCCAAAGTTCATGTGGTTCCATGCTGTAGAAACTGCTGTTTATCTCATCAACAGAATGCCTAGCAAGAACACCAACAATAAATCTCCCTATGAACTTTTGTACAACAAAAGACCTGATTATGATCTCTTGAAAGTGTTTGGTTGTGCTTGTTATCCTTGCCTAAGGCCATACACAACATCCAAACTTGATCCCAGAACTAAACAATGTGTTTTTATTGGATATGCACATCAGTACAAGGGGTATTTGTGCCTTGATAGAAGTAGCAATAGAATATATATCATCAGAGATGTCATCTTTGATGAAACTTTGTTTCCTTATGCCTTAACTACATCATCTTCTACTGCTCCAACTGACTTTTCCACATTTTGTGATACAGGACCTGGTCTGCCTAGTTCATCTGAGGAGAGACATGATGGTTCTTCACATCAACACTCATCAATGATGAATTCTCCCAATGATCCATATGTTGTTCCTCAGATGCAACCAACTGACAATGTTCATTCTGTAAGTAATACTGGGATGCATACAGAGGGGAATCCCAGTTTTGTGAGGGCATCTCAGATGCATACATCTGGGAGTCCTAGTGCTGTAAGGGCAACTCAGCAATACTCAACAGCTGACATTGCCAGCCCTGTGATGGCAACTGTTAGTGATGACAATGAGGATCCAATCAATGCTGAGATGAACACTGAAGCAATACCTTCTGTCTCTCCAACAATTACAGGACATCACATGCAGACCAGGAGCAAATCAGGTATTTTCAAAATGAAGAAGTTAGGTTTTAATGTGATCAGTTCTAGTAAGGATCCAACTACCTTTTCTGAAGCTGTGAAACATCATAAATTGCAACAAGCTATGAATGATGAATTCACCAGCTTAAATAAACAAAAAACTTGGATTCTTGTTAAACCTCCCCCCTTTTCAAAAATTGTTGGAAATAAATGGGTTTTCAAAACCAAATATAATCCAGATGGATCTGTGGCCAGATATAAAGCCAGACTTGTTGCCAAGGGGTTTCACCAAACCCCTGGCATAGATTTTGATGAAACCTTTTCTCCTGTTATCAAACATACAACTGTTAGAATCATACTTTGTCTTGCTACAACTTACAATTTGCCTCTTCAACAATTAGATGTCAAGAATGTCTTCCTTCATGGGAACCTAAGAGAAACTGTTTATATGGTTCAACCTCAAGGTTTTGTGCATAAACAGTTTCCCAATTATGTGTGTAAACTGCAGAAATCCATCTATGGTCTCAAACAAGCTCCAAGAGCTTGGTTTGAGAGATTCACCTTTTATATTCAATCTCTGGGTTTTGTCACATCAGGAGCTGATTCATCTTTATTTGTGAGACACTCTGCACATGGCATCACTCTTCTTCTACTTTATGTTGATGATATTATCTTGACTGGTAGTGATAACAGATACATTACTTATCTTATCAAGAGGCTGCACAATGAGTTTGATATGACTAACTTGGGGCCATTAACCTATTTTCTGGGTTTACAAATCAAAAGGTCAAGCCGAGGCATATATGTTCATCAAAGCAAGTATGTCAAAGATCTACTTGCTAGATACAATATGGTCTCTTGTAAACCTTTTCCCACACCATTGGCCTCAGGTGCAAAGTATCATTCTCAGGAAGGTACTCCCCTACATGATGCTACTGTTTACAGACAGCTGATAGGAGCTCCTCAATATCTTACATTCACTAGACCTGACATCTGTTTTACAGTAAACCATTTATGCCAATTTATGCACTCTCCAACTGACATTCATCTCACTGCTGCTTAAAGAGTACTCAGGTATCTGCAGGGAACTCTATCTCATGGTCTCTTCTATCAACCAAGAAACTTGCCAGTTCAAGCCTTCAGTGATGCTGATTGGGCTGGCAATGTCACAGATAGAAGGAGCACTTCAGGTTTGGTTATCTTTATGGGTACAAATCCCATTCAATGGTCATCAAAGAAGCAACCAACAGTTGCTAGATCTTCTGCTGAAGCAGAATATAGAGCATTGGCTACCACCACTGCTGAACTTTCTTGGCTACAAACTCTTTTTAAAGATCTCAAAATTTATGTATTTCAAGCTCCTCACATTTACTGCGATAGTCAATCAGCCATTGCCATGACAACAAATCCCATTTTTCACTCTAGAACAAAGCATGTTGAAATTGACTATCACTTTGTGAGAGAGAGAGCAGTAAGGAAACTTATTCAAATTTCTTTTGTGTCTAGCAGGGAACAGGTTGCAGACATTTTCACTAAGGGACTCACCATTCATCAGTTCAACACTCTCAAGCACAAACTTATGGTGAAGACTCCCCATCAGTTTGAGGAAGGGTAAAAGACTAAAGGACTAAACTGAAGACAGGACAACCTTGAAGGAAAATTGTGGAGTTTTGCAAGACTTCAGGGCCAAACTGTTAATTCTAGGAATCATGTGGCAGTTCCAGAAATGCAATGGACTATATTGTAATGTAATCCGAACTCTCTAGCCATCTAGTAGATTAACAAATAGTACAATCAATCCAACGGTCTGAAATAGAACCGTTTGAATTTCATCTATATTAGCTGTATTTGTCCTCATTGAATGATATGGAGTAATTAGGGTTTATCCCCTTTGCAGCATTGTCTTTTGATTTCTTTATCAGTTCTTTGAATTCTATCAGGAAGATCCATCACCAATCCTTTGATAAACCCCTCTTTCTAGCACCTTCCTCCCCTCTAAGATGCTACTCCAAATATGAGACAGAATTGCGACCAAGCGACTCAAGGAAACCCGAATGAGCAAAATACTTGGCTTCAAGGACTCTATACATCAAAGAATCATGAAGGAAGAGGATTCTCCATCCTTGTTTGGCCAACAACGCAAGATTAAAAGTGCCTAGGTCACGAAAACCGACCCCCCGGAAACCTTTGACTTTTTAACTTGATTCCACGCTACCCAACAAATTCCTTTTCCCTCTTTGCGGTTACACCAAAAATCTCGAATAAGGCTCTCTATCTTATCACATAGAGACGAGGGGATGAGGAAACATGACATAGCATAATTGGGTATTGATTGAATGACCGCTTTGATTAGTGTCTCCTTTCCCGCCGTTGAAAACAATTTCTCTTTAAAGCCATGAAGCCTCCTGTTAACCCGCTCCAAAACACCCGTGAAGGTATGAGTTCGTGACCTCCCAACCTTAGACGGGAGTCCCAAATATTTATCAAACATGGTAACCCGCTGAATACCTGCTAACTGGCACAAGTGCTCCTGAACCCCGGTAGGCACATTAGTCAAAAACATAGTTGCCGACTTCTGAAGATTGATTTGCTGGCCCGACGCACGTTCATACATATTAGAATCCGAAGTAGCTCCTGCACTTCACTAGCCTCGGCCTTAGTAAAGAAAATACTATCATCTGCAAACAGTAAATGTGAAACAGGCGGACCCCTTCTGGATGCACGCATGGGAGTTAAGAAACCCTCCCTACTAGCATTCAAAAGAGAGTGAGATAAACCTTCAGTACAAAGAAGAAACATATATGGAGACAAGGGACACCCCTGTTTCAGTCCCCACTGTGAAGAAACCTCACCAACCACCTCCCCATTACGAACGAAAGAGTATCGAGCTGTGGAGACACACCGCAAGATCAGAGAAACCAGATTCGTGTCAAAACCCATCTTGAGCATAACTGCACTAAGGTAAATCCACTCAACCCTATCATAAGCTTTGCTCATATCCGCCTTGAAAGCCATCATCTCCTTTTTCCCTTTCATACGCGTATCCATGGTATGAATTAGCTCATATGCCACAATAACATTATCCGTGATCAAATGCCTCGGAACAAAGGCACTATGATTTTGAGAAATCCATGAATCCATCACTCGTTTCAACCGATTAGCAATTGCCTTAGTTACAATCTTATAGATCACCATACACAAACTTATCGGTCTATAGTCCGACAGACGTCTTGGTTGTTTGAATTTAGGAATTAAGATAAGAAGAGTATGATTGATGGATTGTACCGCATCGCCTGAATTAATAATAGCTAGACATTTTGCCGTGACCTCCTCACCAACAATGTGCCACATCCTCTGATAAAAAATCGGAGAAAGGCCGTCCACCTCTGGAGATTTATGAGGCCCCATCATACAAAGGGCCTCCCATACTTCAGCCGCCGTGAACGAAGCACTCAACCAAGCATTATGCTCATGATTTAGAAGACTGGGAATATTCTCCACCACCTGGCCAATAGCTTCATCCGTCGGGTTAGTACTACTGAACAAGTCAGCATAATACTCTTGTAGGATTCGGGTGATGTCCGAATCCCCTTCCCTCCAACACCCCGAGTCATCTTCAATTCCCAGAATCGCATTCCTCACCCTTCTAGCATTGGCACGTTGATGGAAATACCTTGTATTTCTATCCCCACGTTGTAACCATGAAACACGCGATCTTTGTCGCCAAGCTTCTTCCTCCGTCTTCAACAATCCATTGTACTCTGACTTTAACCGCCGGACTTCATCAAGCATTGCCCGCGTTTGTCTTCTACCTGCCAAGATCCGTAACCGATGTCGCACCCTCCCAAGTTGGCGTGGGATACAGCCAAAGACTCTAGCTTTCTAGGACTTCAGTCCCTCTGAAGTAGTTGTCAGCTTGCCGACAATACTGGCTTGGTCTGAAACCCACGAGTCACGCACCGTGTCTTCCAGCCCCTCACTATCGAACCAAGCAGATTCAAACATGAATCTACGTCTGTGGTGTCGCAATCTCTTAGACGCATCCGGATCCAAGATCAGTTGTATGGGAACGTGGTTAGAAACCGTGGAAACCAGATGATTGACGCGCGCTCCAGCGAATTTTTCAATCCATTCCGGAGTTGCGACAACACGGTCGAGCCTCTCCCGAATAAAATTGTCCTCACTTCGCAGATTTGACCACGTAAAGCGACTTCCCACAAATCCAATATCTTTCAACTCATTGCGATGTAGGGCTTGTAAAAAAGGCGACAACTGACTAAAAGGAATTTCTCGTCCTCCTTCATTTTCGTGATTCGAAGTAATGACGTTAAAATCACCGATAACACACCATTCTTTGACGTCTTGCCGACGGATCCGGTCAAGGAGAGTCCACGTATGCCTACGCTCTGAAGCAATTGGGTCACCATATAGACCCGTGAAGTGCCACCACGAAGCCGAACTTTGAGATTTTATTAGACTATCGATAAAAAAGGAGAAGATGAGTAACTAGTAATATTTGGTTACTTAATTAATATTTACTTATTTAGTTAATAGTTATTTATTTAATTTTAATTAGTTTGTAGACCATGTTTTTATGTCGGTTCTTTTCCGGGTCTAATAGGTCAAACCGTCTAGTTAGGATTAATACTTTTTCTATTTTAAACAATTGTAATTTCACTTTTATCATCAATCAAGAAGAAATTTAAAGTGCTAGTGTTTTATTTTCATTGGTTAAAGACACTTTCATGGGTCAAAGTCAAGGTAGCAAACTGTATTTAGATCAAAAGTCGGGGGTGGAAAGTGTCTTTAACCCTATTTTCATACATGTATTTGGTGTGTGCCCGAACGATACCGATTGTGCTGTCCCACTTACACCTGAAAAAAAAAAGGACAGCGAGATATTTGTGGGATGGTGAAGTTATTCAATTGTTGCAGGTAAGCCTGGCCATCGGCCCAGTGGCCCGCCCAACCCGCCCAACCCAGCCCAGTGTGGGTGGGTTTGGGTTCAGGAAATTTCAGCCCGGTACGGGCTTGGGCCAACAAAATGAGCCCGAACCATGAATGGGCTGGGCTTAGGTTGAACCTCCTCAGCCCGGCCCAGCCCGGCCCGGTGACGTAATAAATAATCAAACATTAATAATTATACATACGGGTTATATATGTTTTGAATAGTTTTACTTTGCAAATGTGTAATTTTGTATTTTTTACTAACACATAGGGGTATTAAATTGTCATAAAATAATATGCACTAACATATCAATATCATATAATAGTACTACACTTACAAGTTACAAATCATTCAAAGCTAATAATCTTTTCGTTTCTTTACAGACAGCGGCACAACGACTGGCTTTCTTTACGTGATTGATATAAAAAAAATTAAATGCGTTAAATACATGATTAATTTCAATCATATTTGTATTTTACGTACTGCTAAGTAACTTTTAAATTTTTAAAGTTATTATTTTAAATAAATATTGAAATTATTTTGGCCCACGGGTTGGGTTTGGGTTTAGAGTTTCTCAAATGGGTCGGGCTTGGGTTCGAGTGTTGGCCCAGACGATGGGTTGGGTTGGGCCTGGGTTCACGTTTCCAAAGCACTGGCCCGATCTGGCCCAGCCCAACCCAACCCAGCCCGGCCCATGGCCAGCCCTAGTTGCAGGTAGAGATGATGCAATTTAAAATCACAATTTAGGCCCCGTTTTCTTTACCTAAATTTAAGCGACTTTTTATCTTTTTTTAATTCATATAAAAAGTTTAATCAAGTCATTTCATTAAAATTTGTGCCTGATAATTTTTTTATCTTTTTATAAGACTAAAAAAAGTTAAGTTTTTCTAACTTCAATTTTTTTATCATTTTACTCCTTAAAATTACTTTTTAGGAGATAAAATAAAAGTTAAGTAAACAACCTTTTCTACTAAAAAGGTAACTAAAACTTATTAGAAAACTTATTAGGCACAAAGTAAACAAACTTTGTATCTTTTTCTAAAAAAAGATAAAAAATCGCCTAAATTTAGGTAAAGAAAGCAGGACCTTAGTTGATACTACTATTAGACTGATGTTTTTGGAAGGTTATTATTGTTATGATTGGAGGGTTATTGTAGCGTATTATGTGTTGCCTCATTTGCTTTCTCTATATAGTACTAGTTCCGTTTCTTCTGAATAGTCTTACTTTGACTTTTTAACCCGTAACTATGTCACTTTGACTCGGTGATTTAGATAGCAAAATGATATAATTTTTTGATTTTTTTTTCATTGTATTATAGAGTAAATTTACTCTACAATACCTTGCAAAGATTACCAAATTCTTGTATCGTTTTGTCAATCAAATCACCGGATCAAAGTAACGCAGTGAATAGTGACAAAATAAAGTAGACTGAAATAAAAGAAACTGAGGTAATATATATTACTGATTTGACTTCTAGTTGATATTAGTTTCTTTCACGTTTTTTACTCTAATCTGACGACGCTGTGAACTGGGTTTTGTCTTCATTAATTCAATAATCGCTTGATTTTTTTAATAAGCTAGATTAACTGAATTTGATTATATTAAGTGCATGTTTGGTATCCCAGATTTCAATCCAATTGGATTAAAATCGCCCTCTTTTCAACAATATCGTTTGTTATGCTTGCAGATTTTAATCTGATAATCTGTAGATTAAAATAATCTGTGTGCAATTGTAGAATCTCTAAAATTGGGGATTATGCAGCTTATAATCTCAAAAAAAATAATTTTGATTTTATTTTTTACATTAGCATGATCACATTTCAGTTACAAATATGTGTATTCAATTATTTGACTTTAGAGCTCTTTAAAATTTGTTAAATGGATCAAATTAGTGATCTATAATTTCAGCTCGTACCAAACATATTGTGATTCTCAGTTAAGTTGGATTTTCCTTTCAACTTATTTTCAGATTATTGAGATTTTAAGTTGGTACCAAACAAGCTCTAACTAGATATGATTAGATTGGATTAATTGAGTAAATAGTAATAATGTGTTTGGTCTCGTACGATATTAATTCAATATGTATTAATATTCAAATAAACAAATTCAGCTAATCTCCTCATATAAGTGGAGCCTTATTTAAGATATTAAATACCATATTTTACTATTTTAGTAATGATACTTAAATTTGCCCCGAACAACTTGAACATGAACTGTCTTCACTCTTCAGTTAAATCCCTACTAATCGAGAAGATATTCAGTGTCACGGGAATATGGGTAATGTGGTTCCACTGGTCACTCTAATTGGTACCACTCCGTCTCTGCTCTTTGTTTCCATCCCGACTTTTTGACTCGTATCTTGGTCATTTTGACGGTTAATTTAGATAGCAAAACGATGCGATCTTTTAATATTTTTTTCACCGTGTTATAGAGCAACTTCTACTCTACAATAATATGAAAAATTACCAAAAAGTTACATCATTTTGCTATCCAAATCACCGGATCAAAGTGATCCGGTAAATAGTGTAAAAAAGTCAAATAAGAACAAAGAGCAGAGACAGAGTGATATTGAATATCTTCTCCTACTAATGGTTTGAATCACTCTGACCATGTTAGGATGTGATCCTTCAAATTGGCTCACCTCATTAGCTGATGGAGATCTGTTTGTTCTTTTAATAGATAGTAGGATTACTGATTAGCTTTGAAGACATACATTAAACAGGCAACTCCATTGTCATGTTTGTTTATTTTGGAGAACAGAAGCCACCCACTAATCACTACTTCTGGGGATATATTACAATTTGTATTTCCTTAAAAGCTAATGATGTGATTAGCGCTAGTGTACTTATAAGACTTTAATCAATTAATAATTAAGAAACCCACCAATGAAATTCTATGCATTCTTTCTCCAATTGGGTTGCTTCCTTGCGTCACTAGTTAAGACATAGTCCATATTGCTATTTTTATCTTTTGCTCACTATTTTAAAACTTTGTAGTTTACGTTTAACATCTCTTAAGATCCATAATTTAATCATCACTCTAAAGTTTCAAGGATTAGTTGACTATATCACATTTGGGCAAATAACTAACATTAACTAGAACATCAAAATATCAAATTAGGCCTCGTTTGGGCAAGGTATGAGGAGGGGAATAAGGATAAAATTGTACATCAGATTCTTGATCATGTGTTTAGGTACAGGATAAGGAACATATACAAACTGATTTCCTTATTCCTTAGATACAAAACTCAATTTTTTTGCTTACAACCTTATACCACTCTGTTTCTTCTCTTTAGCCCCATTTTGACTTTTGTCACTATTCACCAGGTCACTTTGACCCGGTGATTTGGCAATCAAAATGATGCATTTTTTTTTCATTGTGTTGTAGAGAAAAAGTTGCTCTATTACACGGTGAAAAAATTATTAAAAAATCGCATCGTTTTGTTGTCCAAATCACCCGGTCAAAGTGACTCAGATACGAGTCAAAAAAGTCAAATGGGGCTAAAGAGAAGAGACGGAGTGGTATCACCTAAGAGAGTATACGAGGATAAAGGAAAAAGAAGGTATAATGAGTGTGTTCTCAAATGACAACATTCCCCCAATATATACGCGCGTGTGTATATATATATGTGACACACATATCGGCCTTTTTATGTATATTGTTGCGTGACTCTTTGATCCATTGAATTTCTCGTTTCTTCCTTTGTCGTCTTATTTTAATTAGAAAGATCAGAAATATTGTTGTGCTTTGAATGATGTATATGTATCGAAACGCCATTTTGTATTGTGTCATTTCATATTCCAAGAGAGCAAAATTATTCCCAAAAAATACTATCAGTGATGGACCCCACCATTGACTAATAAAGTCATAATTAGTAAGTGCACACTGTCTTGAAATTTGACACATTGAAGAGGTTAAAGTGTCATTTCCAATAGTGAAAGGGATGAAAGCGTCTATGCATTAAACTTGAGGGGGTGAAAGTGTCTTTTACCCATTGTTATTAGTCGAAACACATTTGCCCTTAAGAAATTGGCAAACTCCATTTAATCAAACAAGAAGCATCATAAGCATATGATTGTTTTGGCAAAGAAGACGACCAAAATTGAAACGTTATAAGAAAACTAATGAAAATGAGTAGATATCACTGATAACTGAAGTTGTGGCGGTCTATGATTGTCGATCTTCCTGACGTGCTGCTGCACCCGTCTTTGATCATTTGTTGCTGGTGCTAGATTGACTCAGATGTGAGGAGGTTAAACACTGGACTCGGGCAGGAGATTAGGGGAGATAATTTTCTATCTCTAGAGACACCTTTACTTTTCTCTCTCTGGAATTTCCGTCATCTAGCTTGTTTTTGGGATATATTTGTTTATATTAAAACAGAATACTACAATTTTGTGTCTGAAAAAAGAAAGAAAAACAGGTCAGAAACTTGTTTTTCTTAAACGCGCCAAACAGGCCCTTGGTGCTTTTGTCAAAGCCGTATAAGCAGCTGACGTGGCTGTGGTATGGGCCACCAGAAAACTGACGTGTACCCGTACGACAAAAAAAGGTGCGTACTTCACGCATAAAGCGTCCATTAGCAACTTGCGCCTCATTTTTTCTCTTTCCCCAATTTCCCTCCCTTTTCGTCATCTTCTCCAACCCACCCTCTCGTGTTTTTAAAAAAATATCCCCACCTAGAAACAGTTGAACCCTCTCTCTCTCTCACTCCCTCTCTCTCTTTTGTTGTACAATAATCGCCTCTTTATCTATATCCGCACTCATTTACATCAATCGAAGCTCCTCTTACTCTCTCTGCTCGTGCCTCTCTTGCGATCTTCAAGGTGATTGCTCCAATCAGGTAAAGTCCCCAAAATCGACGATCATCACACACGACGCTTTTGATTCAGCTCCGATCTCTGGCGAAGTTGAAGCTCTCGAAGCCGGCGAGATTGGTAAACGGCGCTTCTGATCCCTGTTTCGAAGCTGTACCGGAGGTGAGATTTCGCTAATTGAACCACAGTTCATCGGTCGTTTGAGTCAGTGTTGATTATTCAGCCAAATCAATTTGTTCCGAAATTTGAGCTGCTGATGCTTTGCTACTCGAATTGAAAGTGGCGAATCGAAAAGTTGGTTGAGATCTCTGTGTGTTTGCTCACGAGGTGTTTGTGAAAATGCCACACAGAACGACCTACATCTTCCCCAGGAACTTTCCTGATCGCGGTGGATTCAACGCGCCTGAAAAGGCTTTCCAGAATCACGAGAATCAGACCGCGAAAGAGACCGATAGGGAGACAAAGGAGTCAACGAAAGAGACCTCTAATGGTAATGGTGGTGGTGATAATTCAGCTTCATTGTCAAATCGTTTCACGGGCGATAAAATCCACGGGAAGCAGCTGTCTGCTTTTCTCAATTGGTTGTTGGAGAAAAAGGAAGCCAAGTCCAGTCACGTGAAGGTGAAATTGGAAGAGGAAATCTCTCATCACGAGAGCGAGGAGGAGGCGTTATTGCTTCCGGCGGTGGCTCCACCAGCGGCCGCCGCTAAGGAACATGACCATGATCGCCACACATCGCTGCGGAGGTTGTCTAGTAGTGGTAGTAGTTACGGTCCTCTAGGTGGGCTGCCGGAGCGGCGTTTTGACCGGCAGACATCACTGAGGAGGCTGTCGAGTTCTGAGAGTTGCACAGGTGGGACTTCGGAGGCGGTGGGTGGTGGAAGAAGACAACAACGCGGATTCGACAGGCAGGCATCAATAAGGAGGTTGTCCAGTACTGAGAGCACTGGCCCTGGTCCTCCAGTATTCGAGAGGCAGGCTTCGTTGCAAAGGCTCTCTAGTGGGAGTAGCTATGCAGGGAGTCTATTCTCTGGAACAACAACTTGGGATGCAAATTTCTCAAGTGGTGGTATCAAAGACTCTCATTTCTCTACAACCGTGGAAGAGAAAGGAGAAGAGGAAGTAGAGAAGAAAGATAGTTTGGCAAAAAGATCGCGCGAAAGCTATTGCCTGCAGCTTACTTTGGCTAAACGGTTATCCGAGCAGGCCTCACTCACTAACAGTAATCCCCTCTTCTTGCCAGAGTGGGGTCTGGAGAGACTCGGCGTATCTCCAGATTCAGAGGCTGTTTCTTTTAGACTTTGGGTAATCTCACTTTTACTTTATCGGTGTCAATTTTCAGTTAGTTCTCACGTTTGCCAACTACTGCTTTGACACTTAAATGTGATTGATTGTGGTTTATTGTTCAGGTTAGTGGATGTTTGTCTTACACGGACAAGATCTCAGATGGGTTTTATAACATTTTGGGGATGAATCCTTATTTGTGGGTAATGTGTAACGAATCTGAGGAAGGTAAACGGATACCATCTGTGATGTCTCTTAAAGCTGTGGAACCAAGTGATACTTCAATGGAGGTTGTTCTTATTGATAAATACGGGGATTCTCGTCTAAAGGAGTTGGAAGATAAAGCACATGAGCTTTATTTTGCTTCGGAGAATACGTTGGTCTTAGTGGAAAAGCTTGGTAAACTCGTTGCTATATATATGGGGTAAATTTCAACGTTACAGTTAGGTTCTTGATTGATTTTTTCTCCAGGCCTATCTAAATTGTTAAGTGCAAAATGTTCAGGGGCAATTTCCCGGTGGAGGAAGGTGACATGCACATAAGGTGGAAACTGGTTAGTGAGAGGTTAAGGAATTCTCGCAAATGCATTGTGCTTCCTATTGGCAGCCTTTCCACAGGTCTCTGTAGGCATCGTGCTATTCTGTTCAAGGTATGGAGTACTGCCTATTTTTCAGTTTACAGGGGGGTGGGGAGGTGAACCTGGTATTTTCTTATTTATCTCAAATGGTTTCAAAAATGAAGTTTGGCAAAGGCATTTTGTGTCTGGTGTGTGTGTGTGTGTGTGGTTCCCCCAAATGAGCAAAAAGTGAGAAACCTTTAGTGTATGGAAGATGGAAGAAATTAAGAAGTAAATGTGAACTGAAAAACTATGTACAAACAATCAAATAGGAAAATTCAGTATTTGAGCCCGAAGATTTCTGCAAAAAGAATGCTATAGAGATCCCCAGGAGAACTGTGTGGCTGCTGAAAAGTACTACTAGGTACTTAATTGTGGCAGGAAGACCAAAGAACAATCACAACAGAGTTGGAGAAAGCAAATTATTTTTGTCTTACTGGCCGGCTAGAGCATGCTGTGTAAACAGAGCTGTCATATGCTGGTGCGTGTTGGGAATATGATTATTTTGCTTAGATTTCCCTACGTGGAGTACTTCACAGGTTTTGGTTGCATGTCCAGAATTTCAAATATGTTTTCTATCACTATATGAAATGTACTTCACTCCCTGATTGACTTCCAGTAATTTTGGTCTTACGTATGTTTTATCTGGATAGTTTCTTATGAGAAATCAAGTTGCATTGTCCTTAAGGAGCAAGTACCAGTAAGAAATATTACATTCCACCAAGAAGACCCAGTGGAAAGAGAACAGATCTTCTTGTTTATTCGGGAAGTGTGATTGTACTTCTTCTGTGTGTGTCGTGTATTTTCCGTTATCCGTGTCCTTTTCTTGAAGTCTGAACAAGCCATATTGCGTGCATTCAATAAATGAGAAACCAATCATCAAGGTCACACCATTCCGAATTTTTATGTTTGCTGTGCAAGTGCATGGGCCTTGCCTTGAGGTTTCTATGCATAAAGATAGTCAATCACAACATAAGTCACCTCTTTTCAATTTCAGAAGTTAGCAGACTGCATAGGCCTTCCATGCAGGATAGCTCGGGGTTGCAATTACTGTGCTGCAGATCATCGCTCTTCCTGTCTTGTCAAAATCGAGGATGAAAGAAAATTTTCTAGGTAATATATTTCATATAAAGCTTAGGATTTCATGCCTCGATAGTTGATAACTTGAGCAAAATAAAGATAGTTAATCAATATATTTTTCTATTTTTTTGATGGTTTGGGTCATTTGTGTAGGGTTACTGGTTACTATAGGGGTCATGTCTCTATTTAGTTTTGTATGCTTGTAGTGTCCAGTGAGGGCTTTCCCGCAAAACTGTGACCATAAAAACTCTCTGATCATTTGGGAAAATGTTTATGAGTTGAGTCGGGTTCATGGCTATAGAACTTCCATTAGGAAGCCTTGGCTATAGAACCCTAAAGCGGAAAGAAATTGATTGCAAAGTTTAACCATTTCATTTGTATGAGATGCTAGCAATGCCTTCAATTGATTGTGCTTTAGATTCCTACAAGCTCTTCAACCTTCCTGATTTTGGTTATGTATCCGTTTGGTCTTTGAAACTGCTATTTGTTTATAACAGGGAATATGTAGTTGATCTAGTTGGGGAACCAGGAAATATTCGTGGTCCAGATTCCTCAATCAATGGGGGCTTACTCTCTTCTGTGCCTTCACCGTTTCACATTTCCTATCTAAAAGAATATCAACAATCATACATGGATAACCCATCAAATCATCAGGTCCTGAACCCAAGCAATGCATGTGGCCGTCCTGGCAATCCTCCATTTCCAGGTATGTTGTTGTTTACGCGATAATTGCTCGTCGTTACTTTCTGTACCTAGAGCTGATAAGTGGATAACACATGGATTAAGGTGCTTAATAATTTTGATAGGTAGATTTTTGTACTTATGCTTATGATATGAAATTTTTTATGTCTTATTCTCCTCCAATAAGTTTACAATGAACATAAGAAAAAGGAAGAGATTTGCAAAACTTTCTATACTGAAAATGGTTTCACTAAACTTAACATACACGGTCTCTGTTGTAGTATTAATTTACAACAAAAGGTATTGATATGCATATTTGAAGGTCTTTAGTCTGTAGCTTAGTTCCATAATGGTGTTGGTTCGGATGTAAATTGCTATGCGAACTTGGCCATATTTGTGAGTATGGTTCTTTTTGGGACATTCTACTGTTCTACGTGGTTGCATGAAATATGAATAAGCTTGTTTAACTTTCCAACTGATCCAAGTATATTGAACATAAGCCATCAAGTTTCTTGTTCCGTTATTGCGGCATTTAATGATTAAAGAGATTTAATGTCTACAGTGATTGGTGTTTCATGGTCTTATGATGACAGTATGACACCCGGTTGGCTTTCTCTTAATAGGTCTACGGCTCTGGTAGACTAAAACCGTACCCATATAAATGTTGCTTTTGCCGATCAGGTTCAGTTTTGACCTGTGGTTTTGCAGGAAGTGGAGAAAGTCAACTAAAGGAGCACATCTGTAGTTCGAGTGATCAAGTTTGTGGCGGAAATGAATCATCTGGAGTTATGAATAATACTGCTGCTCCTATAATGAGAGATGCATACCCTAGACCTGGAAAGGACAAAGTAATCATACAGCAAGCTTGGAGAACAGAGATATATGTTTCTGGAAATCCAACTATTAGCCGGGCCCTCGAACATTCTATAGCAGATTTAACTGATGGATCAAATCAAACAAAGGTCGAGAGTGAACGTGAGAGTCAACACACCTTTCGTACTGTGACGATACCAAGCTATGTGAGCCTTGAACCTTCCCTTGCGATGGACTGGCTTGAGATTTCATGGGATGAATTGCGAATCAAAGAGCGCATTGGTGCAGGTATCTTGAAGATGTCTTATGAACTCTTTGACTTGCGATTTCACCCGACCGACCTTACACACTGATCGCTGCTTTTGCAGGTTCCTTTGGGACAGTGCATCGCGCGGAATGGCATGCATCGGTTGGTTTTCAAAATCCCTCAAATTAGTGGTGACTATGTTAACTAATAGATATACCTTTGATGCTTTGTTTATATTCTTATTACAACAATCAATGTGCTAAGTTTACAGATAATTGCCTACATTAAGCTATCTGATCAGTTCATTTGAATATGCTTCACTAAGTTTAGAAGGGAATACCTCATCAGTCTAACATTGTGTATCCCTTGTTTCACTACAATGATAAATCCATGACCATATCAAAGAGATAAATCCTTGTATATCGCAACATTTTGCAGAAGTTTCTTGAATCATAGCAATTGTCTCAACAGTCTTCAGAAGCTTAAATCCAATCTACAGCCTGTATCAATTGAATAAAGAACAAGCTCTTGGAAGGAGTTTTTGGAAAGTGTTAGCACTTAAAAGCTAAAAGGAATCATTTGTAATTTCAATAGCCCTCCACAGAAAGGAAAAAAGAACACTGGTAATTCAACCATGTTAGAGAAGGTTTTAATTCAATATTACAGGATCTTGATTGGAAAGTGCTTTTGAGCCTTCATGTCGCCAACTGCGACAACATTGTCGTGCAAAGCCTGACCAGATTAATGATATACTAAAAGTACAATAGCAAAGTACCACTGCATTGATGACAATATAACAATTAACGGGAGCTGAACTTGACCCTCCATTAATGTTCACCCTTAAGTATTTGTAACCTCAAGAACACTTATGATGTCTGCAACTCTATAGTTCAAAAGTTCAAATTCAAGTGATATCGACCTTAATAGATTTGGTACAGTGTGGATTCAATCATTGAACGCGCAGGAAAAATCACAACGGCTGAGTGCATTCTCTTTGATGCTGAAAGAAAGATACTTGTTCAGTGTTTTGTCCTCTACCATCCGTCATGGATGTGATTGCTGCTACTGAGTTGTTCTAGACAAACTTAATATGGTATATAATAAATATGGCTCAAATTCATTGTTTGCGAAACTTTTAATAGCTCTGATGCCTAGTTGTTCACACATACTGTTTGGTGCTTGCTTGAGTTGAAAATATCTCGTTTCTTCTATTTCATATGATGTCTCATTAGCATTTGTTGCACCATTCAGGACGTTGCTGTAAAGGTTCTAACTGTCCAGGACTTCCGCGATGACCAGTTGAAGGAGTTCTTAAGGGAGGTCTGTATTCCAAATACTAGAATATTAGATTTCGATACATCTGAACATTCGCTCGCATGTCTTGGTGCACTTGGACAACTTGAACCTTAAAGGTTCATTACTGCCATAGCAACTTGATGACAATCTTTTTATGTAGATAGAATAACAAATTCCATTAAACTATAACATGTGTGAAGATTCATATTTTGACAATAAGCTAATCGAAAATTCCTAAAATCGCAGCCATAAATAATGAGTTGCGCACATCTAAAATGAGTATAAAATAAAGAAGATAGGAAGGTGTGTAGAGTAAGGAATGTATAAATAGCAGGCGAAATAAAAATAAGAGGGATCTATTATCGTTGGCTTAAGAAAAATGTGTCAGGCATTTTAAAACGAAAGGAAAGCATTACTCCTTCCACTGGTTTCAACTCATTGATACCCTCTAGTTAGCCTATCTCTAGTTGACTCAATGATGGATTATGAATTGGGATTAAGATAAGAAAATCCCGTTAGAATTCACAGAGAGATTTGCGTTGTTTCACGGTGAGTCAAATCAAACCGTAGGATATGAATCGCCATCCACAAGATTCTGAATACTCTAATGCCACCGACTTCATTTTATTTGCCAGCCTCTGCATGTTTCTTGTAATTTTATTTTTGATAAACTCCAGATGCCAACACAGACAAATTTTTATGACGTGCACGTGTATAAGAGGTCTAACCCATTCACCTTGTTGTTAGAACTTGTCTATCTTTAATGCATGTTCTCGTAAAATATTGCAGTTTGCAGCTAATGTTAGTGGTTACCATTTGTTCAGGTTTCAATAATGAAGCGTGTTCGTCATCCTAATGTGGTTCTTTTCATGGGTGCTGTCACACAAAGCCCGCATCTGTCAATAGTGACAGAATATCTTCCAAGGTAAAACCTCTTAGCTCTTGTAGAAACAATGATGTGAAGCCAAACAATATCTGGCGCAAGTGATTATGAGTTAACCTCCATTCCTATATTGGAACAGGGGAAGTTTGTACCGCCTCATACATAAGCCATCTGCTGGAGAAATTATGGATTCAAGAAGGCGTTTACGCATGGCTCTGGACGTGGTTGGTCATTCTTATAGCTTTAAGTGTTTCCGGATCATGAATACTAAGTTTATGTTGTATTGATTCGTAGCATGACTTGGGTTTCAGGCTAAGGGTGTTAATTATCTTCATCGTCTCAGTCCTCCAATAGTTCACTGGGACCTTAAATCTCCTAACTTGTTGGTTGATAAGAACTGGACAGTGAAGGTAAACTTCCTAATGTACTCATCTTTCCTCTCATTCATAGAAAAATTATGCTGAATCTCCATCTTGTATATTGTGGTTAGGTATGTGATTTTGGGTTGTCGAGATTCAAAGCTAACACTTTCTTGCCATCGAAGTCTGTTGCTGGGACGGTAAATCTCTCTGCTTTCTTCAAGTACAATAAATGTATATGTTGAACATGGAGCATGAGATGAAAGTCCAGGGTGTCTCCTGGAACTAACTTTTCCTCGTACAAAACCTCCACTGCCCCACATCTAGAGATTTCTTTGTCCATAGGTGTTACAGTGATCACGAAAACATTTACAACTACACTAAAAACTCAATCTTATTACTCATCTACTTGACAGTTTTTTTAGCTCATCTAGAAAATCTATCAACAGATGCAGGGTTGCTAAAATGTCCTCTATACTGGAAAGAAAATATGCTAAAGACGAAAGGCTTCAACTTTTGGTGAGGCACTGCCTGGTCTCATAGTAGGTTAATTTCACTCCCTTCACATAAAACCAAAAAATTCTACTTGGAACTACCTACCGTAACATCCTCTTTCCCTTATCATAGTTTTTGAAATAAATGTCCCTTGCTATTCTACAACATTACCCAGGGGTGTCTCAACCATTTTGGGGCCTAACGCGACCTCTAAATTGGGACTTCATACTCACTTATTAGTGTAATATCACGAGTTCAACTGTCTATCTTGGGATGTAGGTCAGAATATACAGATGTGATTCGTCTGTTCTAAACAATGCTCCTATCTTTTAGCATTCATTCCCCAAACGGCCTGAAGTAAATCATTTGTGCGGATGAGAACCCCAAACTTTGATCAGTTCCGTTCTTTAATGTATATGTATTTTTGTATGATAAAACAAGACCAAAATGCTTCTATTGGAATATCCATTAAGCCACAATATAATGTGTGCTCATGTTATCTTGGTTAATGTACTACATCTCTCCTCCCAAGCTGTTGAATCCATAAATCTGCTCTCTTCTTAGATGGCTTCCATAGGTATATAAATTTCTTTGATCTACCAGCTGAAAGGCATGCCTAGGTAACAGAGCCACGCAATATTGATGGTTATAACTTGTAAGGATTGTCTGCTGTGATACTGATTGATAAGTACTGATCATTTTGGACATTGATTTGTGAACTCCCAGTGCTAGTGAATTTGCTTGAGTTGCATTGGCTTTGTAGATACCTTTATTGATTAACCGCAGGTAGGAAGGGCATGTTTTTCTTATAAAAGAATGAAACTGGCAATGTTGTCGTCATGTGCCCATGTTTGTACTGTTACTCCTGTAGAGATGTGGGGTTAAGGGCACTCATAAGTGAAAGCCCATATCATTCTTTTACTAGCTCGCTGCAAGTGGGAGCCTATACAAGCAACTTATCCCCAGGATTCATGGGTACCAATGAAAAGATAAAATTTTAAGTAAAAGAACTCTTATAGAACTGACATGCATTCTAAGAGCATTAATGCAATGAAACTCAGTCCATTTTAACGGCATTTTGAGAACTGAAGCTATATGCACATAGGCTTCGGTATTGGTCAACTTTGACATGTTTACAGTTTATGTTGGAAATCCCCTCATCCCTAGAGGACCTGGCATATTACAGAAAGCCTTTATGTAATTAGTTAAAGATAATCCAGTTAAATCTTTGGGTTGGCGATTTCTATTTGTAATATGTAATGGCTGTGTCAAGTTTCAGAATACTGTTTATAGTGAAGTTCCAAATTTAGTAGACCCTTTGCTCCTAACGGCCTGACAACTGAAAATTACATCTCATTTCCTTTCTCTCTTTAATTCACTTAGAATCTCAAGCGGGCCTGAAAGCACGGAATAAGTGGCCAATCTAGTTCATAGCGTTGATACTATCCATTTAGTTCTTTCCAAAAGCCATCAACAATCTCATAAGCCTGATACCCTTTATTATTGACATGGAACGAGCTTGCAGAGAGGATGTTAGCAATTGGTGCGCCCATGTGGGGTGCCCAATGCAATTAACATAACCTTATGGGGTTAGTTGCACTAATACATAAACTAGAGGGGTTAGTAGCTAAGGCTCAAACCCTAGGGGTTTATGTGCAAACTTAGGAGAAGTTATGCCTATATAAGGAGGCAGCCTCCTACATATTATATTGGCTATTCCATACAGTAAAGTCTCTCTGTCTAGATTCATACTAGTTGTAGAGAACCCTAGTCTCTCTCCAACTTCATCCAAGGAGGTGGAACGTGGTGTGGAAATCAGTGTTCGTCCTCGAGATTCGCACTCGATTGGTGGGAGCAAGATCAAGGAGTAGGCGCGTGAAAGCAAGCAACACAACGATCATCCGCTGCACTAAGGAGCTTAGGAAGACAAGGTAAACACATGAATATTCCGCTTTAGTTCATGTTGTTGATCTGAGCATGTTAGATCCTTCCTGCCCTTCATTGGTATCAGAGCCCTAGGCTTACTTTTCGTGCCTCGATAAGCGTTCCCGAACCTGTTATTAAAAAATCGCGTTTCTGAATTTTCATAACCAGTAGACGAAACCTATATGGTTAGGTAGGGTTTTTCACGAGGATTCCAGATATATAAATTTTATATTTTTTGGATTTACGGTGAATTAGTTATGAATTTTCAAAGTTTCGGAACAGTATTAATCTGGACTGCTAGATCCAATAATTAGAACACGGTTTTCAAAAACTTATTAAAATTGGATTTTGACCACATTATCGGGATCAGGACGAAGAGACGATCACGGGAAAATTTTTCTCGTCGCGATCGGAGCACGGGAAGGCGGCGCGTGGGCTTCACGCGCCACCGACGCCGCCCCCACGCGCGGCCACGCGCGGCCACGCGCCGCACGCGCCCAAGGGCTGGCGGCGGCTGCTGACGTGGCCCTAGGGCTGACGTGGCAGATGACGTGGCGGTGCCACGTCAGCAAGTGGCTGACGTGGCGATGACGTGGCAGCCACGTGTCGGCTGACGTGGCGATGACGTGGCGGGCTGACGTGGCAGTTGACGTCAGCATAGGTGCTGACGTGGCATGCCACGTGGCATGCTGACGTGGCACATGGCCGACGTCAGCGCGTGGCGGAGGCGGACGCGCCCACGCGCGGCGGCGCGTGAGGGCGCGTGCGGCCTCCTCCCGCCGTCATTTTTCGTCCGGTTTTTTCCTAGGGACTCCAAATTAAATTTCCTATTTTATGGGTATTTTTTCATAATTTTTGGAGCGACGGAAAATTTTAGTAATTTCGAGATTAATTAATTAGTGTTTAGCACACTTCCCGAGGCAGTTTGACGACCTTAAACACACTGTTTTGAGCCCAAATTTTTTCTGGAGACTTAGGTCAATTTTCCCTACGTTTTGCCATAGGTGGTGAGACCCTAAGTGGTAGGGAGCAATTTTCGATCTTTTTAGTTGATTAGATTATTGCTTATTAATTTCCAGTAATTATTGCTTAATTCCGGAAATTTCCAGAAAATTCCAGTATGTTTATTATATTGTTATACATGCTGTTGTGGGTTGAATGGATGTGTTTGGTGCATGGATGTGGCATAGATGTTTTATATTTTGGTTTTTGTTTTGTTTTTTGAATATGTAATCAAAATACGGCCTGCGAGTCGTGCCTCTCTATACTCTAGTGTCTTCTCTTCTCATCCACTCGCCTCTATGAGGTTACTTCTTATTAGAAATAAGATAGTTAGTAGAGATTGAAGATTGAAGCTTCAAGAGAGATGGCCAAACCAAAAGCTATGGCGCAAGGTGCATGGAGCAATTAGACGGTCTAATGGAGCCTCAAGCTTGGAGTCCTCGAGTAGGCGAGATGGCGTGAGATGGAGTTCAGGACTTGCTCAAGAAGTGCTCTCAATAGTGGGAGTGCACCTTAGGGGCCACATCCATTGCATATTTATTTATGCTTATGCTTGTTTTATGTTATAACTGCGTGTGATTGGATATATATGTTTAACCTCGCATGCTAAAGAACTAAAACAAAAGAGCTCACATGATGACATGATTAAAATTGATAGGAAATCACAAGTGATGAGATTTGATTCCTAGGATATACGCTAGGTTTTGGTGGAGTCCTTGTGAGGAACTATTAAGTTTTAATTGATGTCACATGTTACTTTGGAGCTAAGTAAATGCTAGTAATTAACCTCCACAATGTCTCTATCAATCGTGTCTAAATATAAACTGTAAAGGCTAAATGGTGACAACAACGACATGATAAGCCGTCGTACTATGTAACCATCCGTTGGACATAGGTTGTCAGCCACCTACAAACATGGTCGAACCTGTGATGAATAAGTTGTCACAGCAGCACATAGACATTATCTTTAGGCTCACCAATAGTGGGAGGCAGCAGTCAAGATAATATCATAGAGCATGCTATGAAAAGGTGGGGAAATGACCTCATCAGCATGTTCTAGACCACTTTTAAAATTGTAGGAAGCCAAAGAAGAATCTTGGATCCATCTTAGCCATTTGCGTACATAAATTCTGAGCATTGGCTCATAATAATCCTACCTCTACTATGAGTTATGGCTCATGTCATAATATTGAGCACTCGACTTTACCGTCTGAGATTGATGCCATGTATGATAATAGAGTTAAGGGTTGTCAGGTATAAGCTATCCATTTTGTAATTTGTTGCAATCTCTGCCACGTTTCATGAAACGTTATATGACACACCTTGCACGTGTCAGAATGTTTGGATAAGACCAAAACATGCAAGGATGTTTGGATTAGACCAAACATCACCCCGTTCTAGGATCTAAGCAGAAAGAGCTTGCTAAGAATACTAGTCCAGCATACTTCGGATGTCTAAGCGACATATGATTGCTAAAGGCTGTTGGAGAAGTATGATCATACTTAGTGAAGTATGATAGGCAGATATAGTCCCTAGCCCGGTATTAGGACCAAGGCAACAGGTGGGGCAAGGATAAAGGAATTTAGGGGCAATGTTGGTATAAGACCAATATTACCCAAGACTGGCAAACGCAAATGAAGAAAAAGGACTTTTTCCTGAGACAAGAGAAAAGGCCAGACCTGGCACTAACTTCTCTTCTAAGGATCCAAAGGATTATCTTTGAGGGAGTAGCCACCAAAATTTGTTTTGGTAACAGTTTTAACTTTGGATATGGTTATATCATGGTGTTTGCGTTCTTAAAATTCTAGCATGAGTGACGCCTCAGAATTCTTAGATGTCAACTTATGAGTATGACTTAAGATTCTGATATGTGGCGCGCTAGATTAAGACACACGATAACAGGAAAGGATGTTCAGGCTAGCTAGGGCAAGCCTGCTTGGATTATGCCCAAGGTACCCTTACCTGTGTGTGATTCTTGCCGGACATGAAAGGCAAAGCGCAAAATCATCCAGTAGAGCATTAAGGACTACTGAGTCTTTATACATTATTCATTCTGTTGTTGTGTTCCATTATTTGTTAAAGCTAAGACATGGTGCTTACTGTTCCATCACATTCGTAGATCATTGTCCACGTCTCAACTATGTGTGCTTGGGCCACATAAATCTGAGGCACAAGGGTGCTTCAGACAGGTCTCTACAAAAGGTAGAAAACCGTCTGGATAAAAGGATATGTCTTTGGCCAGAATGAGACTGGAAGTATCTATCTTAGCAAGAGCTATGTGATGGAGAGAAGTAAGGCAGTTGGCTATTCCCACGCTCCAGCAAAAGGCTGTAGAGAATAAGAGGAATAGGTTACTGTAAGAGATGGTCTGAAGTATGATAGAGCATGCAAAGTACAAGTTCCCTATTCGGAGGAGACACTTTGCTAAACGACTATTAACATACGCAACCATAAGTCCACCAAGTCTGTAGCCACTACACCCTACGAGATGTGGACCAAAAGGCAACCTGTATGAGGTCACCTTAGGCCATGGGGATCGGCAACTTATGTACTAACTAAATTTCTAGTCAGGAAGAGGTTCGTTGAGAAATAAGTCTCTACGAAACAAAGGTTTCACTGGATGACACCCCATCCCTGAATGATCAACAGGAAGTAGTTCCTACGGATCTTCAGGACAGTGGGAGTAACTTGCCTAGTGAACAAGCCCACCATAGATTATGACTATGTGGAGGAACCCTCTTTGCGTAGGAACGCTCTTTAGAGCATATCCCATCGATGAATTGACATCACTGGGAAGACCATAAGGGTCACCACGCAAGACAATGATGAACCTAGGATATTGTCCCAGGATATTTCATCACCTGACAAGAAGGAATTGGAAGTTAGACCCTAGATGGAAGAAACGTATCTTCATGGAGTAACGTATCTTCTCATGCTATTTGGAGCATCCTAGGGATTGCGTATTTGAAACGCGATAGCCGATAAGTAGTGTAACATAAATGGATTCACGAGATATATGATT
Source organism: Linanthus parryae (assembly GCA_023055425.1). Taxonomy (NCBI): domain Eukaryota; kingdom Viridiplantae; phylum Streptophyta; class Magnoliopsida; order Ericales; family Polemoniaceae; genus Linanthus; species Linanthus parryae. The sequence continues at coordinate 41,948,440 of JALGPY010000006.1, forward strand.
TCTCATAGGAGATGTCCATAATTAAGGGATATGTTCGTAGAGATGATGATCTCCACGAGCATGGAGGAACCGCTGGAAGATACCCTGTTCCTTAGTTGATTATGAGGAATTTGTTCCTCAGGGATCCTTTGAACAGTGGGAGTGACTTTCCAAGCAGGATGCTCCATCCATAAGGGATGAGAGCAAATGATGATCCTCCTATGCAAAGGTATTGCTCATAGGAGCATACCCCATCGACTACCTGAGATCGAATGGGATGATCTTAAGGATCACCTTGCATAAAACGATAGGATAGAATCCTAGTCCTTATCGTACCCTAATTATGAAGAATGAATAGTAAGCTTTACAGGATAAATTAGAGTCTATAAGGGGCCAACCAAGTTTAAGGCTAGGTTGACTTTCCGACTGGATGGAAGACTATTGGAGATTAATGGATTTCCAAGGTCAATCAGAGACCCAGACGGAAGCGTGGAAAGGCATACGACTTGCGTAGAAGCGAATAAGGCTACACTCATTCTGAGAGTAGACATCGACGAATTTGGGTCGATCCGACGAATTTGCGTTGGTTCGACAAGGTATCCTTCCCAAGGCTTTGGGTGGTAAGGATTACGTTGATTCGCTTGGTAGCACCAATAGTTGTGGATCCATTCTCGATAGACGTGACGACTGAATTTCTCAATGGAGAAATCCTAGAGGTGACTAAGGTCAAATGCACAGAATGTGTGCAAGCTAACTAAGTCCATATGGGATCTTAGCTAGTCCTCTGGACAGTGGTATTTCAACAGGGATCGTTTACTATATGTTTACGATAACAAGTGGAAACCGCTGTGAATCACTCTCACTAGTAGAGAGTTAATGATCACGTCACTTTAAAATCGATGACACACTATTGGCTAGTGGAGCTTAGGGATTGTTCGAGTCCCCTAAGGAGTAACTGTACTCCTGTAGCTCAGCGCAAGAACTTTACGAGCCTAGGCATGTACCCTAAAAGACACCATAAAATAATGACCAAGTGACCAGAGTGCCTGATGCAGTATAAGTCTTATATGCACTATGGTGTATACTCAGACCTAGCAAACGCTATGCAATCGGAAGAATTGGATTTCAGGATATTCCAATTTAAGACACAAGATTGTAACCAGGATACTCTATATGATGGATCACGTGCTATGACTATCGAAGAAGATGCTTCGACTAGTTAGCCATATATGGTAACTAGGGTGGGGACCTAGATGCACTTGGATCCGACTCAGGCTATCATCCATGCTCGATGATAGACTCGCATGGAAGAAATGCAATATAAGTGTTGCATGATCGTATTAGACCGCTCCATTAGCCATGGAAGCAAAGCACGATTGCCTGTTCTGCCATAGGGCAGAAATGTGTTTAACTAAGAAGGTTTCTTGTAAGCTTATGAGCTATCAACAAACCTATTACCATGAGTAGTGTTAGCATATGGCTGTAACACCGCGGTAAAGACGAACACATAGTCAAGGGTACTATTTCACAAAAGGTGAAATGACTACCTAAAGGGTAATCCTGGAGTGGATCGACTATGGGCCAGGATGTTGGCTCATCCCATTCCTAAACCACTTAAGAATTGTCCTTGTGGATATCTTTAGAAAATTGGGACTTGGTAGTCGATAACTAGCAATATGATTGATGAGCACACGAGACATTGATTGACGGGATTTTAATTGGATTTGTTTTAAGCAGCATGTTGTTTTTGATACATGTATGATATGTTACATTTCCTGTACTAGCATAGAGCATGTCACGCAGACACTAGGTTGGCTCACTCACACGAGCAACTGCCTTCGCAATATCCTGGATATGTCTGGGTGTGGCGGAAGATGAGACGGAATCCAGATAAGTGCTGAAGGCCTGCGATATGATATGAGATGCCTTCTTCATATGAGCATATGGCCTATGATAAGAGCTTGAAGTCTATCAGTAGTGCTAGGAGCCTGTCATACGGATCCAAATGTCGCATTGGAAATGAGTTCCAAGCTGAGATCGGTTATGGCCAATCGAACATGGTTGTTACCCCGAACCATGTATAGTCTGTGTAGAAGAAGCCAGATGCGAGAGCTGATAATTGATCACAATAGTGTGACATGGCAGCACTCGGGCTGGTGGCCATAAGGGCTACCGGATAGACATCTGCATAGTGGTCCTTTTGCAAGGATAAGACATGCGCTCTCATCAGAGTGTAAACACTATGGCGCATATTTCCCCTTGAAATAACGCGCGCTTATGAGTGACCATGAGGTGATGAGTAGAATTAGTCCCTGGGATTCCTCATCGTGTGAGCCTCGTCGATCGTATGAGGATGATCGACACTGTATACCCTTTGTACTTACGTCTGTGTCATGAGGAGACGGGTCGGTGGTGCTACTTTGGCGTGACACCTTACGGCTATGGATGATTCGGCCTTCCGGACACTGCTGGGAAAGCAGCTGAGCCGAATCTGAGTGACACATGTATGTAAGGAAAGATTCTCGTTGCATCGCTCTTTATTATCTTTCATTGGGCCCACCTGCAAGATCTTATGGGATCATGTAGGATATGAAAATATAAAGGAGATGTGGACTCATTGGAGCATGGCCTTCGGGACAAGGCAGGTGCTCATGATCCACGAGATGACAATCGGAGGAATCTGGGGGATACGAGAGTTACGGAGAGCATTATCACTATTTTATGTTTTAAGGGTGCCTTCCTGCGCTGGCTATACGAGTTTGGTATGTGGATCTCCCGAGAGGGTGCCTTCCCATGCTGGCTATACGAGTTTGGTGTACGGATCTCCCGAAATGCAGGTACTCTCACCGGTCACACGCCACGGCCACACAATACTCTTTTGTAGATGATAGAAAGTTGGAGATTGATGGAGACTGGATGAATTGTGCAACCCCACTGTGCGAGTGGGAGATGTTAGCAATTGGTGCGCCCATGTGGGGTGCCCAATGCAATTAACATAACCTTATGGGGTTAGTTGCACTAATACATAAACTAGAGGGGTTAGTAGCTAAGGCTCAAACCCTAGGGGTTTATGTGCAAACTTAGGAGAAGTTATGCCTATATAAGGAGGCAGCCTCCTACATATTATATTGGCTATTCCATACAGTAAAGTCTCTCTGTCTAGATTCATACTAGTTGTAGAGAACCCTAGTCTCTCTCCAACTTCATCCAAGGAGGTGGAACGTGGTGTGGAAATCAGTGTTCGTCCTCGAGATTCGCACTCGATTGGTGGGAGCAAGATCAAGGAGTAGGCGCGTGAAAGCAAGCAACACAACGATCATCCGCTGCACTAAGGAGCTTAGGAAGACAAGGTAAACACATGAATATTCCGCTTTAGTTCATGTTGTTGATCTGAGCATGTTAGATCCTTCCTGCCCTTCAGAGGATTTCAGAAGTAACTCCTGAAAAAGAAGATAAGATTGAAGTATTCGTGCACGCACGCACGCACACACAAAAGTACATGCTACGGAGGACGATCTTAGGACCCACATCAAATTGGTCAGGTAGGTAAACACCTTCAGAGTCCCAGAACAAAATCATCCAGTTATATATTCACGAACTAACCAGATAATAAAAAGGTGGCTTTGAAAACGTGTATTGGTTGGCTATTTCTGTTGTCCCACAAGATGAGGGTACCCCATATTGGGCATATAGTCTCTAAAGTAAGTCACTGCATAACCCCTGGTAGTTGTAATAAATCTAGCAATTTGGAAATATTTCACCAGCCAACTGTCTACTGAAAAGGAACTGTTTTATGGATTGCATTGTTCTAGCACAGCCTTCAGCCTTTTTCTCAACATCTTTATAGACCACAGACATCTTAGAAAGGTTCTCTGGTGACCAGAGAGTAGTAATATCTTCCTTTTGTCGTGCAGCTTAATTCTGAGTCCTTCTCCACACTGTTGCACTTTAAAGATAATTGACCATCCAAGCGCTCATGTTCTTTCTCTCAGTTTGTATCCTTGTTTGAAAATTCGTGAAGCCTGCTTGTTTCATGAGCTTATAGCCATTTGTCGCCAACTTCACTAGTTATACTTAGCTGGTCCTCATTTGTGGAAAATAATCTTCACCAATCAGGTGCAAGTGTGCAACAAGTAGGTCCAATTACCATGATCGCTCTACATGGAGAATATTCATATTTGTATAACTTCTCATAGTTAACAAAGTCATACCTAATTTCTCCATGTTTATTGAATGAACTTGGTTTACAATAGTGTCACAAGAAATTTTATGTTTTCCTTTTTATGAACTTGGTTTACAATAGTGTCACAAGAAATTTTATGTTTTCCTTTTTAGTAGTGGGTTTCTTCTCCTTCAAAGTCAGAAGATTTTAACTTCTTCATACGCTAATCAGCATAATGCATCTTGCTTTCATTACAGCCTGAGTGGATGGCCCCTGAATTTCTTCGAGGAGAACCCTCAAATGAGAAATCTGATGTCTACAGTTTTGGGGTGGTCTTGTGGGAACTTGTAACCATGCAACAGCCTTGGAACGGTCTTAGTCCGGCCCAGGTACATCATAGTAGTAAAACAGACCCTATACCTGTGTTGTTATTTCTCCACTAACGACACTGCACAGCAATAGACATGAAAGTGCCGTACTTTTTGACTGATACGCTAAAAACTCGCAGGTCGTTGGGGCTGTTGCTTTCCAGAATAGAAGGCTTTCTGTCCCACCGAATACCTCCCCCATCTTGGCTTCCCTCATGCAATCTTGCTGGGCAGAGTAAGAATTATCTTTTACGCTTGTACATCCTATAAATATTTACAATCTCAAGACAAGTAGACCACATGGATTATTAAATACAGAACTTTTTTTGGTAGTCATATACCTTCGTATCCCTTTATGCATATTAATGAAAGGAGAAGGATATGACATAGTAACAAGAAGAAGCACATGGAGGGTTCACTATAGGATCAAATATGTAACTCATGCATATGCATAATCTTGGTTTAAAGGACCACGGGTAAGTTTTATCATGATTCCTGACAATAAGCATTCATTTGAAACCAACCACATGTTTCTTTTGGGATTTAAGCGCAAAGCTCCATGATTTGTATCATCTTTTTTTCTTTTTCTTTTACATTGCATGACAGTGTATGCCTTACAATAAAAGCTTGAGTACATTTTGCGCCAAATTATATTGGTATGAATTGAGAATTTATGCAAACTTTCTTTGCTTTTGCTACCTTTTTTCACTGGTTATATCTTGATCCATACGTTTCTGTACGCCATGCTTCGCCATTCCCTTCACTACCTGTTAAAATTAGTCTAACCCTAATGTAGCCCGGATACGTGATATTCTTTTCTTTTGTAGATGTCTTTGTCTAACTAATTTAGTCCTCATATCTTGTTGAGAAGTCCCACATCAGACATTCAAGAAGAAGAAAAGAAACATAATTAATAAGTGTCATGGGCTACTCCCCTCATCGCCAATTGGTTTTGAGTTGGAACCCCATGGATTCTTACATGAACTTTGTTATATATATGTCCGTGTCATTTCCTCAGTGGTAATGTTAATAAATTGGAGATTTTGACACTTGATGTCGAAAACCATGTGTCTAAAATAGTGATCTAGTGCTGCTAAAGTGCACCCCTAAGTGATATTCCCAATCACAAGAAAGTGTACCCAACATATATAGATGATTGTATATCTGTAATTTTTTGCTCGTAAGTGGTGTAATTATCGTGTCTTGCTTCTTCTTGACAGTGACCCTGCCGAGCGACCTTCCTTCACAACGATTGTTGACACATTGAAGAAGATGTTGAAGTCCCCTCTACAGATAATGCAGATGGGACTGCCATGAAGAACCCTACATAAATTAGTTGATATGACTAGTCCACTACTTTCTGGTACTAACCTGGTCCAATGACTGTAAATATTTAGTAGTACATCGGTAACTTATTTAGACGGCGTATGCCCATTATGTTGGAGGTCTGCAAGTGTAAATGCAGAATGACTGGAATCTTTCGCCAGCAGCAGGAGCTCCCCATTCAATTTGTCAATGCTGAATTATCCAAGATTTAAGCCGATAAATATATTAGTATTAGACTTCTTATTTGTATATTGATCCAAGTGAATTATGCAGTCACGCCTGGCTACGGCAGATGTAATAATGTGGTTAAATTAATAAAATTACGAATGTTATACGATCTTCTGGTGCGGAGACGACTACTTTCTAGTGCCTTGCAAGAACTTGTACGTATTCTTAGTCTATACAAGCTGCTGATTGATAAATCTAGACCTCTGAGGTCTGCGAGGTAAAGTAAAATGTTTCACTATGTGATTGCTAGTTTTGGATTGAGTATAGTACTAGATTTATTTCGCTGATATTTCGGCCTTGTGACCATGTTAATGCAGGAAGTTCTTGAGGTTGAAAGCTGAGAACTTCAGGAGCTTGTTGACTCTACTTCCAGAAACCTCAGCTAGAAAGGTAAGTGCTTGCTTTTCTGTGAATTTGTTCCGTACATATGTTGGGTGGTACAGTTTTACTATACCAAAGGACTAAAAGATTCCTATGCCTGTACTAGGAATCACAGAAAATATTTGTAAAGACAACTAGCTAAAACACTCTACAGGCATCAATCATTGTAAAACCAGAGTTAGGCTACTTAAGATAAACTACTACTTGTCGTATTTAATACATGGCGTTCTCCGCAAGTTCCTGTCATGGTACTTTGACTCCTTCCTCCCCACGGCAATTGCCTTGATGATGCATTTAACCTACCTCCTTAGTAATATTCTCTAAAAATGCAGTTGAATTAAACATTTCATTGGAGTTTGATACTTTGATTAAGTCATTGATCCCTCAAGTTATCTGGTGCATAGTTAAGAAAAAAATATGCCATTTTATTAGGCAGACATTGTTTTATAATTTTAAGTTTATGCTTCTCTTCAATAATGAATTATTTAGCTTCGGATCGGTTTGGGTTTGCATAGGAAACACCTTACTTAATGCCTAAATTTTGTTAATGGTGATAGCTGTTTTCTGGGTTTAGTTTATTGTTTGGCTATAATAACTAGTGATTTGGTTTATTCATGGTTGACATATATATTTATAAATAAATTTGCAGCTACCCAAATAATTGTGAGTGTTGAGCAAGGAATTCAAAGGCTGACTCAGTTCTCAAAACTTATAAATACCTGGCATGAGAAGCTGATCTTAACAGAGCACAGTTATTTCAGAAAAAGAAAAACCAGAGAAGAAAAGAGAGAGAGGTTTACAAATTTTAAGGTGCTTTACAGTTGATATGGGTGAAAACTGGGAATGAGGCAGGCATTGGGTCTTCATGTCCTATTAGCCCTAGGATTGCTCTTATTTGTCAATGTTGGCTTATGTTTGAATGGGTGTCCAAAGATATCGGAAGAAGATAGAAAGCATTACTTTGAAGATGCACCATGTAAGTTACGCAACATGTTTTTTTACGAGTTGAAACTATTTCACACGTGATATAGCACGTCTTCATATTAAATGATTTGGCTACAACTTAAACGAACTCTTAGGTTAGAACTTTGATTCACCATATGTTCTCACTTATCAGAGGATACGATAGTTGCATTCACATTTTCATTCTTGCAAACATATGCATCCATTGTTCCTGCTTTCCCTACATTTGAAAGATTACATTTGCATCAACTGAAATTCAGGAAAACTTAGAGGAATGGTGCCCTAGAACTTTGTATACCATGGAGGTCGTTTTGATGGTTGTGGTGCCCTTGAACTTTGTATACCATGGAGGTCGTTTTGATGGTTGGTTTTTTAGTTTTTAGTTTTTTGAGAATAGTGGTTAAGATGAGGAGAGAGAGTACACAATTTATTCTCTTCCCTCACTTCAACCAATAATTCTCAAAAAACTAAAACTCACAAACTAAAAAAACCATCTATCCAAACTACCTAAACTGGAAAGTACTGCTTTGGTGGTTACCAACTCGACGACACTGTTTCTTCTAGTTGTTGACAATTTTTCTATTTTGTGCAAATCTGCAGTTCAATCACATGGAAGGAGCATCAGCGACGGCTTCACCACTCCAGCAATCAAGTTCCTCCATTTCTTCATCGCCAAGAGCGTACAATTTAGATACCTGTTGCCGCTGTCTAATCCGGCACGTTCAACTACTACTATATCCCCGTTGTTTTGGGTTACGTTGACTAGATCAGTGTCTTCAATGTATTCATGATTCCAATAAATAAATAATCGATACTGAAATCTGTAAGACTAATGGTCGCATTACTGCTTTTGTAAATGAATTCATGATCACCCAAGGGTTTAATTGCATGGGAGTTGTCAGCCCGAAGCCAATTTATGAACTGTCAATATAAGAAAGATCCCATTTTTAATCTCGAGAAGTTGAGATTTTTGTTTGTGAACTGATTTCAATCGAGGAAGCCGAGTGATCATTATTTGACACTTAGCCGGCACCAATTGGGCCTCACATGTATTGGGTGTGTGTAGATATTTGTTTAGAAGTGTTTGAGTCTGTAATTTGGGGTAACTGAAGCGAAGTCTATTGGCAATATTCAGCTGCAAGTCTAATAACGAGATAATTTTGAGTCGGGGGGAATTTTGGTGCTTGAAAACTCAAAAGATGTTGCAAGAGCGTGGATGCACAGCAGTACGTTAGATTCTCTTCACAATATCAGATAACTCGTTGTAAGAGTTGGCCCTTGGCCCTTGAGCAATGAGTTGATAATCTATATTATAAATTAGGACGGTTGACTTTAAAATGTCTTTTAGATCGTTAGATTGAATTAACCCCAACCCTAGATCCCACCTACCTCCCACTTAACCACCATTACTTATTTAACCGCTTAACTACCCACTCCTTTTATCATAATTATGAAAAGGGGGCTTCATTTGTTCCTGATTATTTAATACAATTATTTATATTGTCTTCGTTTTCTGCCCATGTTTCTAGATGAAAATACTCATTTTATTTATGGCATTACAATAGGTGAGACCCACTACTTAACTACCAACTCCCTTTATCATCATAATTATAAAAAAAGGGACTTCTTTTTCTTCCAGATTATTTAATACAATTATTTTTGTTGTCTTCGTTTTCTGTTTTCTGTCCATGTTTGTAGATGAAAATACTCATTTTTATTTATGACAATACAATAGGCCGTGAAACATGTTTTTGGAGTAGTGCCCTCGGGCACGGGCAATCCCCTAGTCACATGTAAATATTTGTAAATATGCCAAGGAACAGCCGGGTTTCACTGTTCACCGTGTGGTGTTGGGCTCATTTGAACTGTTGGATTTTGAGGAGATTGATGGTTGAAAGTTGAGCACATTTGTTATTTTAAACTCAATGATTGTTATATCTAACTCATTTTTTCTCTCACCTTAGTGGTGGTAGCCCCTTTAAGGACGGAGTTTCACACTAATATAGGGAGGCTCTAATTTGAAAAGATGAACGGATAAACACGCACGTTTTAATACCGAGTTAAGTACAAATTAGTCTGAGAGGCTCGAGAGTATGCTCAGTCAAAGCTTGCCTCGCCAACCTAACGAGTTAGAGCCTATATTTTGAGAATTTTTTTAGTTCTCCATTAGAGCATCACGTGGTGCTCTACAACCAATTAAAGTGCAAAATTTAAATAAAATGTTAGTGATTGACAGATACCACTCTGTCCTGCCTCTTCCTCCCCATTGAGGAAGGGCACGGGAATTAAGGAAAAGCGTTTTTGGACTATTTTACCCCCATCCCTCCAATAATTTACCCCCTCTGTCCACCCCCCTCTCTCTCTCTCCGACTTCATTTCACAGAAAATTGCTAATTTGTTTGATCCCGGTGGGCTAAACGAGTTGAGCCCAAATATGGGAGGTTGGACTTGTAAACTCAAATATGGGAGATTGGGCCACAAAGCAGTATATATCTTAAAATTACGGAAGAAGGGATCGGAGAAAAAGGAAGAACACAAACGCTTCTCTTCTCGCTTCTCCGACGCCCTTTTGGCTCACTCCGGCCACTCGTACGGACGCCGGCGACGAATCTGGGAGGCGACAACACGGTAGTTCAGCTCTTACCTCCTTTTCTCTCTCTCTCTCTCTGCGGCTCTCGTCCTCTGTCAACATCTGAAACCCAGACACTCTCTGCCTGCCCAAATTAGCTCACAAAACCCGATTCGTTTCTCTCTTCCTGACGATTTGAGTCAGACGACGGCGAGGATTCAGTCCAATAAGATTACCGTAACCCCTGTGCGGACTTGGAGGCTCGCGTGAGACTTTTGATTTGCAACCCTAGTTCTGGAACTTGAGGTATTTTCCCTATTCTCGTGTAACTTCTTTTCTTTTTTTATTGGAATTAGGGTTTCTTATTATGATCTTATGAGCTACAAGTATATGTTAGCGTGATGGAATTGAATGAATCGGAATGATGAATATGGATAGCACCCAGCAGGGAATTTAATTTGTAAATATGATGCAATTAATGAATTCAATAATAGGTTAGAGACTGTTAGTGTGATTCGGGTGAATATGATATTTGACTTTGGGATTTTGTTCAATCACAAGGATTTAGTACTTCTTGTCGACTTGTTGGAAGGTATTACTTGGCATTCTTTTGATTTCGAGTTTAATCAGTTATCTTCAAGGATCATGTAATTCCCCAATTGTAAACCGTATGATACAGTGGGCTTGTATCACTAATTACTACTATAATCTTTTGTTCGTTGAAGCGAGACTTTATGTCGTTAAACTGAACTTTGAGTAGAGGAGGGAGATGTCAGTCCCGAGAGCTTTAAACAGCTCACTGTTATTATGTTTGGAATTGTTAAGTTACCCCTTTTTGGTTGATTATGATACCTTTTGGTACGTAAGATAATTACTAACAAGGGAGACAAACCAACCAAAAGTTGCACACTCAGAAAGCCTAAGTTTTGGAGTTTAAACAGTGTTGTGTAAGTTAGTTTATGATACTCAGTTTTAGCTTGATAATTATGTTGTATTTGTGCCTGCCCTCCGTTGATCCGGTTTACATGGGCCCATAATTTCTCTGATTTGCAGACTGTTGTCTTTTCCTCTTCATACTAGTAATGGATGAATCTGAGAAGAGAAGTGAGAGATTGAAAGCGATACGCATGGAAGCATTAGAATCTGGAGATCATGGTGACTTTGAAAAATCTTCAGATGTTCATCAACTCTCTAACCCGTTGATAGAAAATTCTCCAGTACCACAGATGGACTTGAATGCAGCAGCAAGGTTTGATTATTATACAGATCCTCTGGCTGCTTTTACTTCCAACAAGAGGGGCAAGGTTGGCAATCAGAATTCACAGGGTCATGCTACACCTACAAGTAATAGTTATTTCTGGTAGCAATTTTGTTTTTCTTGATTGTGTCTACTAATTGCGTCGTCATATTCAGGTTTTTTTATATCTGCTCATTGCTTTACTTTTTTTTTATTGTTGGATAAACTGCAAAGTTGTTGCTTTTTGGTGATTTGTTGGTGATACGATTCGATAATAAGTTGTACTTAGGACAGAATTAGTCTGGTCTGTGTAGGTCATCTTACCAAACTTGCCCAGACAAAAGCTTTTTGTGGATACTTCAAATATAGAACTGTATTCGTTGGTGCTGACCTCTGGCCTAAGAACAATCATACCTGACCTGGGGAAACCAAGGAGCATTGTCCCTTAAACGAAAATATCTGACAGGATCCTCATTTAGCTGGAAGGTGGTCTGGTTTTGAATGCACAAACTCAACTCACTGTGAGAAGTAAAACCTATTGCAAATATTACCCAAATGGAGAGGAAGTACGTGGAAAGACTAAGTTTAGTATTATGTTTGTGACTTGAAGATAATACTTGTAGGCTAGGACCCTAGGGGGATATGCCTTTCCGGACAAATTAGAGGAAGGTATCCATCAAACAGTAGCAAATAATATCCAGCGATGCAAAACAAGTGAATGGTAAATGGGGGAAACTCTTATGAATTGCTGACTAGTGCTTAGCTTTGCATGTAAAAGTTCGCTGGTAAGTCCAGCTCCAAACTCTGACATATTAGCTTTTTTTCACTTTTGCTCTTCGCGCTACACTTGAAGAAGGTTGTTTGAGTACTATATTAATGCTTTGATAACTGTTGTAAGTCTAGTCAGATACTGAATAGAATCGTAATCAGAATGTTCACTCAAAATCCAACCCTGGCTTATTTTACTCTTGCACGCTGTGAAATTAAGTACTTAGTGATCAACTCACCACCCAGCCAAGACGTACGAGCAAGGAGCTACCCTGAAGAAAATAAGAAAGGGGAAAGAAGGGGAAGTAAAGCTTGAGGATAAGTTTGGAATCTTGGATATAACTTTGTTCATTTTGAATACACAAATTTAGATTACCAGATTTTGGACAAATTATTTTTTGGCAGATTTTTGTTAGGGAACCGTTTAAATCAGAGTTATTTTGAGATAATATATTGTATTAATTACCTAATAGCTCGAACTCGTTTTTTTATGTCTTTTGAGAAATCCTTATTTCATTTGTCACTATGTCATATATGCACACACAACGTAAATGTGAAATAAGAAAAATATGTGTTATCCTTTCTGTGTAGTGTGTCCCGTAATTCCCTTCGAGGTACTCTTTATGCAATGTTTTCAACGTTTATATTGATGCTATGTGCAAATTATGATCCTTTGTCATGGACATCTTTTATATGCCTTGTGTTCATGATAATAATAGGTAATGATCAAAATTTTATCACTGTGGCTTTTCTTTAATTGGGTCTATATGCTTAATCTGTTTTCTGAATAGGACCCTGGAACTCTGAAATGAGACCATCCCAGTCTCCTCAGGTCCAATCTCAACTCCCCACCAATCAAAGGATGCCCCAAGCTCAAGGTGCATATCATGGTTCAGGATCGAACAACCCTGGAATTTCGACCCCCTCCCCAGCTCATCAGTTCCAGCCTAATTTTCCACCTAATCAAAGTGTCTACCAAGCTAGAGGCCCGTTCTACGGCCCAGGTCCAAGAAACCCCGAAATGACTCCCCCTTCTCCAGCTAATCACATCCGACCTAATCATTCCCCTCATCAACAGATCTATCAACCTCGAAGTCCTTATCAAAGCTCTGATCAACCTCTTTATTCCCCTCATCAACACATGTATCAACCTCGAAGCCCTTATCAAAACGTTGGTTATTCTCCACGTCACCAAAGTTACCCAGCTCGCAGTCCTCATCAAAGCTCTGGTTCATATGGAAGCCCACTAGGAATGACCGGGCATGGTAATATTCCGGGTCCTGGATTTAGAGGTAGCCCCAATTTTGGTTCAGGCCAGGGCAGGGGACGCTGGTCCAGCAACAGTCCTGGCTGTGGTCCAGGACGTGGAGGCACTCCTTCACATAATAATTCTGGAAGAGGTAGGGGTAGATCGTCCGGTCACAGCAATGTGTCGGCGGAGCTTAGACCAGATCTGTATTATAAGAAATCGATGGTGCATGATCCTTGGAAGCATCTGTCACCTGTTATATGGAAGAAGAGAGCGACTGTCTTTTCAAAGTTTTCAAACTCTCCAAACACAGGTATCAAGAAAGCCAGATTTGAAGGAGTCTCTAATGAATCTAGTTCTCAGCCTAGCCTTGCTGAGTATCTAGCTGCTGCATTCAATGAAGTTGTTGAGGAACCTGGTGATGATAAGCCTAGTTGATGAGGAATTCTGAGTTTTATTGAGGTTTTGGCACATGCTTTTGGACAAATGATGCAATTGGGTGACTATTGAGAATGCCTTCAATCATGTCCGTTTCAATGTCAGCACGTTCGTTGAGGTATCTGGGACATGAATGCTCCAGAAGTGTCATTTATGTCGTTTTACCTATGGCCGCTTGTTTTTGTAACTTAAGTTATAAAGGTGAGGTTAAGCTTATAATTGGTTTTGTTACTTCACTGATGAATCCTAGAATAAGATGCTGCTGGGAAAATCATTGGTTCTTTATAGTACTTTTATTCCAATGGAGTAGCACAATTTTATTCCCTCTATGTCGGATAGTCATTGTCTGACTGCTAACTGTGAATGTACTCGTATTGAAGTTTCTAGTAATAGTCATTGTCTGACTGCTAACTGTGAATGTACTCGTATTGAAGTTTCTAGTAATAGAATTGATGGGTTTCATAGTTTCTCGATGTGCTTTTGTGTTCTATTACTCATTGCGTATAGCCTAGGGATGGCAACGGGTCGGATTTGGATCGGATCAGGCCCTTCTCGATCCATATCCGACCAGGAGAAATGGGATCCAGATCCGTTCGGATCAGATCGGATCGGGTTTTCAATCAGCTGAACCAAATCCGATCCGTATATCCATATAGAACGTGGTTGGATCAGATTCGGATCCGATCCGGCTCGTGTTTGCAATAGAATAGAAAATATCACATAAAAAATAAACACTATTTCATACGCTAAGGCATGTTCGTAATTTATGAAGTGTAAGAAGCAAAAGAAGCTGCTTTGTAGGTTGAAGTTACTATAATATTCTTCTTGTAAGTGTAAGGGGAGAGGTAATAGATGTATATTTGTAAAATACACATATACGTCGGATCGGGTCGGAACCCGGTGGATCTGCCCTCATATTCAAATTCAGATCCAAATCCGTTCGGGTTTGGCTTTCCGGATCCAAATCCGATCCATTTTCAATTAGATCAGATTCGGATCTGACCCATTCGGCTCGGATGGCTCGGATCGAATCGGATCATATTGCCATCCCTAGTATAGCCCCATTCGCCCTTATACATTTGATAATGCGGAGTGTATTGCAAAAAGAGTTTGAACCATACTGGGTTTTTTCTTTGTATTAGAAACTATACCACGAGTGATTTTTTGCCCTTCTACCATATTTTCACTGGTATAGAACGAAAAACTCTGAAAGCAATGAAGTGTATGTGCTAGGGAGAAAGTATTCATTGGGGCAAGCCCCACCACTGTGGCATGCCTGCGTGGTGGGGCGCGCCATTCAGCTTTTGACAAATATGCAACAGTCACATGGTATTTGTCAAAAGCTGAATGGCGCGCCCCACCACGCAGGCATGCCACAGTGGTGGGGCTTGCCCCAATGAATACTTTCTCATGTGGTAGGGGTTGCTGGGTTTGTGAACCTAGGTTCCATTGGTGATTAATGCTAAAGGCAGCTTCTCTTTCATCAGCACTGCAAAAGAACTCCAATTTCTTCCGCCCTTCGAGGTGTTTGGTTTTGCCTTTGAGTGATTCAGTTCACCACCCTTCATCCATCCCTTGTTTGAGTTGTTTGCAGCAACAAAGCTCATTGCAGTGGAGACGATCATTGAGATACTTGGCTGTTCGGTGCTTGAATTATAATTGGCTTTGAAGATTGGCAGTTTATGTGTTGTTTTATGCAAGCAGACATCTTCTGGCTGATGTGAACCCTAGTGCTCATGCTGAACCTCTCTAAAGTCTCCCAGACAGTCCCCTCTCCATGAAACAAACTTGAATGCTGAGTGGCTACAAAATGAATCTCCTTATGTACAATCTGAAATGTCAGAATGAATCACTAAACGACTCTATAAGATGTAGCAGAAACATGACAAAAACCATAAATTTCGGAATAATCTAGCCTTTTCGGTACAGAGATGATGATGAAGACGACGATGATGACTACATATCTGCAGGTTAACATGCAATTAGTCCAATACAAGAATAAGAATAACTACATCGATTCTAACCATTTCCCAAAAGAGAGACCCGATGCCATTGAATCTTAACGTAAAACCCCCTGCCTCTCTACTCACTGTACAATGAGTATCTTCTAATGCCACAAACTAGAGCAGAAGAAGCCAGGTCCCATCACAGCTTTCTTCTCCCCATAAATCAAGTCTGTGAATGTGTGGACGAGTTGTTCCGCCAGGCTTGAGGGGTCTTCAGCTAGAGTATCCACAAAAACGCTCACTATCCTTCTCTCCCCCGCCGTGGCTTTCAAGCTGAACCAAGTCAGAAACTTCACCCTAAATTCTGTCTCAATGTGCCTTTCCCTCTCCAACCATCTTATAACTTGCACACAGTAGTCGTAATCTCTCTCCTCAAATTGCTTCCCGCCACTGACGTCTCGTACTACACCAGTTCTCTGATCGGATGTGGACGGCGTTGATGGAGGCAACGAAGGGAACCGATCGTTCTTGGTCAATTCATCGGACGGTTGAGGCTTGATGAAATGCTTGGTGGAGGATAAGCTATTGTACCCACAATCCGTGGTATCCACATGTTTGTCTTGAACTGGGATAGAGCATTCTGTAAATGCTGGTGTGACCCAGTTAGCTTCACAGACACCCAAGGTTCGTGCATCGCTGAATAGGGACACCTTGCATGAGTATTTAGTTGAAGGAGAGAGATCGGCCAACTTGAAACTCTTTTCCGGCATTAGTGTAATGTGAGTTGCTTCTTTGGGGTAATCCTTTGCAGTAGTTTTTTTATGCCAGAGTTTGCAGCCTAAGCATTCCTTCAAAATATTATCTCTGTAATCTAAGATGACCTTCACTGAAGTTGGAGATAGGCCTTCAAAGCGGATCCGGCACGCTGAAAAGGATAAAAAAAATAGAAAAAATAAGATGTTTTCCCAAGTATTGTATCAGTGATTTAGCTCACCTGTCCTAAATTCCTAATCTACATCCAAAGTTCCAAACTGGCAATCCTACTGCTCATTGTCAGCAAATATCCTGACAGTTTCCTTATGGCTCCGCAAAAAAAATCAATTTTCAAAATTTACCTTATATGATCTTCGGGGTACATAGTTGTCAAATTGGGATTCAGAGAGTAAATCGAAATTCAACTTTACTGAATCGTGAATCGAATCGTGAATCGTAAAGATTCACTTACAATCTCTTTAAGCATAAATAATAACATATTCCATAAAACTATAACATGCGAGAACAGTATACTTTAATTTAAGCATAACCAAGCTCATGTTTTTAGCTTAGTCGCAGCTAATAAGACCTATTACGAGTTGCACCCACCTACAAGATAAGAATAATGAAGATATAGGAGTGTATGTGAAGCAAGGAACTACAAGATCCGATAGAAAGGAAAATAACATGAAGCTATTAGTCGTGGACTTAAGAACAATGTACTAGCAAAGAAATGTACGAAAATGAGGCAAGTGTTATTTTTTAGAACTGTTACTAACTCAATAAGACTCCAGCTGAATCGAGATGAATTGTATGAATCAGTCTGAATTGCAAATGAATAGTAAGATTCGGTCCTTGAATCGGGATTCGGATAAAAACAAATTGTCCATTTAAGATTCACCCTCCGATTCGCATTGTTTCATGGGTGAACCGAATCGAATCGTAGGATTGTAGGATTCTGACAACTATGTCGAGGTATATAATTATGTTTAGTTGCTTAAAATTTCAAACATATACCCTTCAAAGTTGCCTTGTCAAGAAAAGTTTTAAGGGTTTTGAGAAGTGTGCACCATTTCGATAATTCATCAGCTCTACCACTGGTGATGTCTGAGACGATATTTTCCAAAAGAAGCATGTAAAGCTGAACCAATTAACTGTCAAAGTGAAAGAAGAAACTTACGTGGTTCTGTGTCATTGACATGTTGAGAGCATGGAATAGCAAACATAGAATCAAAAGCGTCAACAGCTAAACCGCACAACTTCTGCACCTCAGCTCCACATGAAAGTCTGTTGACAATGCCACGGTCCATCTGTGTACAAGCCAGATCCAGTGGCCCAACTTCATTCTCAAGCTTCTTCAATGCGGTTTCCACTATCTTGTGCAGTTTTGCATAATGCTTAGTTCCCTCTAGTATTTTACAGCTCAGGGAGACTCGCAGACACAAAACATCAACTCTTCTCGCATCCTTGGCAACTAGCAACTGTCTTTTCCAGGACCTGAAAGACAGTGACCTCAGATAAATACACCTTTGTCACTTGGTGCAAGGTCTTATAAATTATATGGCAGAATAAGAAAGCATACCCATGAATCATGAGCTGTAGTTATCAATTCTCAATAGTACGAAAACAAATCCATAATGTATTGATGATACAGAACATATGACTGTAGCTTCGTTTCCTTACTTTAGTCACAAGGAATTTTCAGTTCTTTACAAGAATGGAAAATAGACTGTGGAAAAGCAATCATCCTCTTTAGATGAACTGTTTAGTTTTCTACAGCAGGAAGAACGAGCTACGACTGAATATAAGGCATCAGGGTTAAGTTCCTGTTAAAGAAAACTTAGGTATTTCATAGTGTGTTGTGCAACTACATGGTGAAGAGCACTGTAACTTGTTTGGTGCAATAACTGCCGAGTTTTACTTAACACCAGGTAAGATAGGATAAGTGAAGAACTGACAATAGTTCTTGTACAACTCCACCAGTGCAATGGTACAAGGTGTGAGGCAAAACGAGAGATAAGCATGTACATCATCTAAGGGCGTCTCCAGTAGAATAGGAAAATCACATTTTAATTAAAGTTTAGACAAGTTTGAGAAAACTTTTACATCATGCATTTGAAAATGTGGAATAAATGTTCGGCGGCTTCCTTGCCAGGTCTCGCAATGGGATATGCATCGCCATCTCTCCAAGAATTTAGCAACAACCAACATGTGTCCTAGTGAGATATAACTTCCACCTATTCTATTTAAGATACTCTATTTTTATTGCTTTCTTCACCTATAGGATAACCAACAGTTGTGATATTATCTTAAAATATTATTTGGGGATTCAAATTACCTACAACTTTTAGTTAATAATGTTGGTGTCCAGGTTAAATATGTACTGGATAAAATGCAAAATAGTGTTTTTAGGTATAATATGCCTATTTTATGCCTACTACTATTGGAGATTCTCTAAGGATCGGAAATTTCAGTTTTTAGATGACAAGCTATATCTGAAAAAGGGGTGACCATGAAATTGATCTAGATTGCCCCAATTTGCATCGACCAAGATACAATCAGTCCATAGAGGTTATAAAATAGAAAAGTTGACATGTTGAAAAGCATGTTACCTCAGCAAGCCATTAACTTTGCCACAGGAAACACAACAATAGCTTCCGTCCAACTTGAAACTCCTCGACATTACAGCTCTTTCTTTCTCCAGAGCACACTTCAGGTGGCACGACATTCCACAAGAATCAGCCTCGTCACCAGGATCAGACTCGCAGATCAACCATAGTCCTGGATCCTTGTTATCATCAAACAGGTGACAAATACAGCACGAACATCTCTTGCAAAATGCATCTTCTGGTGCTAGACTAGCTTTACAGGCAACATTCTGACAGAGTAAATTTTTGGTATTTCTTTTGACAACATTCGTGGAAGCAACTTCTGCTTGTTCTTGCCTTCTCTGCCTCTTAAGTGTCGGTTCAGCTGTAGTTGGAGATGCACAAAAGGTACCTTTATAACTCTTCAGTGAACTCTCAAATACCACACTCAGAAGTTGCTCTATCAGTCTTGTTTTTGTATATCCAGTATACTTTCTTTCTTTACCCGTTTCAGCGCGGATGATTTCACGTAGCTCTTCTCGTGTGAATGAACTTAAAATACTTGGGGCATCATCTGAAAAATGAGCAATTTGATGAACCAACTGTCTCTTCTCTTCCATGTTTAGCTGATTGCACTTTGCAGGGTCCAGAAGAAAACCTGTGGAATGGAAAATGATACCGGAACTTAAGACATACAGTTTCTGTTCTCCTATGGTTCAATTTGTACGGGAAAATCACCATTACAGTTCTTTAACTCTATAGTAAAGGTTTGGTTGCCCTTCAAATTTGACTCGCCCGTATTGACTCCTCTGAATGTTATTTCTACATATTGAAGAGTTTCACAAAATGATTGGAAACTGGAAAAACAGTGCATCGACTCTAAGATGAAATGAAGGAGTACTTCATTCAGATATCAATTTATTTCTATCTATAAAAGGGACACTGCGGAAATGTGGGTGAGCTTTTGATTAACTGAACTAGTGTATCGACTTGTTAACTCTTTGCAGTTGAGCCTGTTAAGGTGTTTGGAAACAAAATTTTGAGGATATTAGTTTCAGCTCATTAAGCTTGGCTTTTCAACTATAGCTTTCATGTACCAAATGAAAAGCTTATTTCAGGAAATTTGAAGATTTGTGTGGTTTTAACGATAGCTTTCATCTACCAAATATGTTTTCGGGGCACTACTCACAATAAGCTTAACTTTTCAGTTTGACTTATTTGTGCCTTATAAGCTCCTACCTGAATGTTACTCCTGATAAAGAATCTAACTACAACTAACATCACTTTCTTTTCTTGAAGGTTCTTCTTCTTCATGAACATTCGTGTCCTATCTATATCAGAAGTACATGCATCATAGATTTAACATTCCGACATAAAATTTCTAGAAATAATACAGTGAAGCTCCTAGCGGCTGAAACCAACATGCTGTGAGGATAGTTAATCAATGACTCGTAAAGTCCAGAAATGATCTCCCCACGATAACCATCAGGTGGACATAATGCATTGAAGCTCCTAGCGGCTGAAACCAACATGCTGTATTTCAAAAATAACTATCACATTCCAGAAGCTGCTCTTGACAAATATAACTTACTGTAATACAGAATGGTACCTTATCGCTGATTATATGTTCAGTTGTCAACATTTTAACAGTATTGCAGTAGCCACTCAGCTATCAAATCAGGATGTAGAATGATGTCTATTCCATTGTGGGGTTTCACTTGCATGACTCATAACAAAACACATACAGTATAATTGTGAACATCTCGTGAGAACAAAGCATCGGACAATGTGAATTTGATGCGCAAAGCTGGTAAGGTGATTAAAAGAAGTTGTACACAAATGACGAAGGAAGTGAATATGTAAGAAGAAAAGATGAGGGAAATGAAGGAATAAAAAGGCATTTTCGAGTACTCGTGCAATATTACATGTTAAATTTTTAGACCTCGGCAAGATCAAACGTTCCAACACTAATGAAATCAAAACAGTTTCCATATGGGTTCAACCTTTTATTAATTCATGAATAACAATTTCTATCAATCTGATAGACTAACACTCATCTTCCACAGATTGAGAAGTTCTTCGACCATGACATGCAAGTTTGAACTCGTTTATTTACAAACAGATAATGACCATTCATCAATATTTTACCAACCTAGGGTTCTATTATGTCTTAACAACTGCAGAATCATACCCACATAGAAGACAATGCTTGTTTAAGAACTCCCAAAATTAAATTCCCACCAAACTTGCAAGCATAGAATTCTTATTTCCCCCAAATCAAGCCAACTGAAACCCAAAAACCTGGTTAAAGTCAATGACAGAGCAAGGAAGAACCCAAAATATCCCAACTAGAAAAATCACAAGAAAACCTTTCTAATGTAAATGATTTTCTCTGAAAAGAACCAACCCCTGGAGGAAATCACCCAAACCCAGAAGAAACCAACCTGCATTGTCAACAAATAGACCAAAAAACCCCCTCTGGGTACACACACAGATACATGCACATCGGGTAGGTAAAAGCAGAAATGAACAAACCCAGATACGCAAAACGAGACCCGGATCAGAGAAATCGAACCAACCCTTGAGATCAGTCGTGAAACAACTAAAAAATTGAGAATGGCGATGAACCCAGAAGAGATAACTGACCTGAGAAGGCTGAATCCATGGCGGAGAACGAACCCGCCTCTGGATTTCTCATCATCGGAAGGAAACAAGAAGGGGGAGAGTGGTCACGGTTCAGAGCAGCGGAAAATGTAGGAGACAGCTAGGGAGAGAGCAGATGAAGCACAATAACGCAAGAATAGGAACAACCCACAAGAGAGAGAGAGGGGAAGGCGAAAAAGAGCATTGATGAGATAAAATAATGGCAGGAAAGAGAGGAGAATAGATACAAAATGGCATAAAGTGCTTGGTTTTACTATAAATGTGACACTTTGGGGTTTGGTTTTTAGTGGCAGTGACGAATCAGAAGGCAGCTACTGCAGTCTAACGGAGCACTAAGAAATTTCTCCTAATGGAGAGTAATTTTAATTAGGGCATGGATGCTGGCTCAAGTGATACAGCGTTTAAAAGTTTTTGTGTTGATTCTGAGTTCGAACTTAGTAGACGACAAACAAATAAGCCTCAAAAAAAAAATTAGGGGTGTGACCATGAACCAGTTTAGATAGGTTTTAGCCAAAACTTTCATTTGGCACAATGGGTTTGGGTTAGATAAGGTTAAACCCACAGCTACCCGATTATTTGTAAAACTCAAATTAAGCATAACTTATCGACTCATGTTCGAATCGAATATTTCAAACGGGTTGGAAAATTTGATGTTTTATTTGAACAAATGTATCAATACTAGCAAATGACCCGTGCCCGCACTTATAAAATATATAATCCGACTTATACTTAATTTCTTGAAATAAGTTTAATTAATAAATTAATGGGTAAAAGACAAAAACCACCCCTCGAGTATGGGGTATATACAAAAACACCCTTCGTGTTCGGGGATATACAAAAACTACCTTCGGAGTTGACGGAAGGTAACGGAACCCTGACGGAGAGGCAAAAAGACCTATTTATCTTAAGATTGACGAAAAATGACACTATATAAATATCATTTTTCCTCTTCCCATTATTCTTCAACAAAAAACTCTCTCTCTCTTAATTCACAATCTGCCTTCAACCCACCGAATCATTCATCATCCAAAACACTTATGGCTAGAATTTCTAGTCGCCACAAATCCACCATCTTCACCAACAATCACCAGCCACCACCACAGCGCCACCGTCCTTCACTGAGACTCAATCGAAAAACCCAATTTCCATGAAACCCATATCGCCCAAACCTGCCCATCTAAACCCAACTCAATCACCAAATCCATCGTGATTAAGTTGAGAGAAAGAGAGGCAGAGAGAGAAGGGGAGACGACGGGAGGAGGGGTCGACGGCGGGAAGAGCACCAGGGGACGAAGCTCATCTGCAGCAGGGCCGGCGACCATGGATACTAGCACAACAACAAAAACAAGGAAGAAGAGCTAAAACAAACGCCTCCTCTCCTCCATTGATCGATCGATTATTTGCAAAAACCTCCATCGATCGATTATTCACCATTGCTGAATTCCCTTTTTCTTTGTTGGGTTTTTCAAAATCAGACATGGGTCGGTGCTCAAATGACAACTGATGTGTCTTCCACTCCTCTAGATCCCTCCTGGGTCACCCAAATCTCTTGGAAACCCAGGTTTGTTCCTCTCTCTTCCTCCAGCCTCTCTAGATCCGGCGATTCATGGTTGGGGGGCAACCTTCACAGACACATCCCATTCCCGTTTCGCCCCTCTCTTCACCAAATCCATCGATTTGAGAGGATTGGTGTTCGATTTGGTTTTCACTTGTGGGAGATCGACTGAGAGGTGGTGTATAGATGGAGGATTTGTGGGTCGATGGAGGAAGGAGGACAACATGGTGGTGATGTAGAGGATGTGAACCGGATATGTGGAGGTAAGGGTGGCGGCATCAGATTTGGAGGATGAGGTGGTGGTGCTGCTGGGTTGGTAATGGCTAGTCGAGTGTTGATACCCAGTGTCTTCATTTGTTTGTCTCAAGTGAGAAAGAAAAAAGTTGTAGTCTTGTTTTGTATAGAAAGATTATTGAAATGATATGAAAATTGATTTAAGAAAAAATTGGTATTTGTTTCTCTCCACAAATACCTTCTTGGATTACTGTAGTGTTTTGCTGGTGGTGGTGTGGAGGTGGGGATCTGGTGGTGGTGAATCGTGGTGAGGTGTTGTTGGTGGTGGTGGTGGTGTTGGTGGTGGTGGTGGTGTTCAAGAACACCAAAAACACAACAACATGAACAAAGTAAACAGAAAAACACAAATAGGGGTAAAGTGGTCATAATAAAATTAAGTTGTACCATTTAGTAGCTGACACTAACAGAAGGGTGGTATTTTTCCAACGGCCATCCACTCCGAGGGTAGCTTTTGTATATCCCCGAACACGAAGGGTGTTTTTGTATATACCCCATACTCGAGGGGTGGTTTTTGTCTTTTACATTTTGTAATGAATAGATAATTTATGAAGATTGTGTTTGATCAGATAATTTGAAAATATAAACCATATCTAAATCAATTTCAGTAGTACTTTAAAATAGTTTTCAAGTGGCTATCTTTTGCTCCGAAAAGTTTGGGGCGCAAAAGGAGGCGATCTAGGGTTCCGGTGCGATAACTCTTTGAAGAAGGTTTCACGTTGGTTCTCGCTGGTTTCCTCTCTGCTCCGAGTCTAGATCCATCGCTGAGTAAGATTGACAAGGAATCTACTGCTTGTTATCTCAATGGAGGACTATGAGAGGATCATGAGAAGGATGGTTAAGCTATCAGTTGAGGAGGAACAAGTTGAGGAATACGACGATGACTACTGCATGAAGGCGATTCAGAGTTGCGGGCCATGTTTACTAGGTACTTTTCTTCACCCGGTCACCTTCAATACGTGGGCTATGAAGATTCTGTTTAAGAATATTTGGCCGGAAGGGGAGGAGATCAAGATACACGAGCCTTCACCAAACAAATTCATCTTTGAGTTCCCATCTGAAGAGACAATGCAAAAGATCCTCCATGGCGGACCTTGGATGTTTGATGACAATCTGTTACTTCTCCAACCATGGACGGTAAACGGAGTGGTTGACTTTGCAAGGCTTGGTAGAATAGACGTTTGGGTTCAAGTAACGAATCTGCCTTTCTACCTACAAACAGATGAATAGCTCCGTAAGGCGGTTAAACTCACTGGCCCAGTGATAAAAATCGATGCTAGGGTTTTATCTGGTGTAGATGGTGACTATATGAGGGCAAGGGTGACAATAGATATCAATGTTCCTCTTGTGAGGGGAAAAGCCATAAAAATTTTTGGCAAGAAGAGATGGCTGAGCTTTAAGTACGAACGATTACCGGGAGCTTGCGAATGGTGTGGGAGGGTATGTGATGCGCAAACTAACGTGATGTTCGCAAGTATACGAATCTTTTAATACCGGGTGTAATTAAACTCGGGTGATCGTTCCCACGAGGACTATTTCGGGTTTTTTCGAGAAATCAGTTTTAACTCGCAGAGTGAAAAAAGGAGGAGTAGTTTAGGATTGTGATTAACTATAAACTAAAAATAAACAAAATAAAACACAAATACTTTTTGTGACGTTTTTCTGAAAATCTTGAAAGTTGTAAATCTAGGGTTTGGAATACTAGGTCCCAGGATCCCCTAGGGTTTCTTCAGAATTATGTTCTTCGGTTTGATATGAAAACACTCAGCAGTTTTAATTATCCGTGACACGTACCGATTGTGCAGTAACCTTTCAGATTCCACACGCTGTCACGATCCTGCAGACTTTCGGGTTCCTGTTAAGCTGCCTAAGTCTGCAGTCTCGTTCTAAGTCTGCTAGGGTTTCTAACCTGTCCTGATGGCCCGTCTTAGATTCTCTAACAGTTGGTTTATACGTTTTGGCTAGTCCTATCTCCCTTTCTCTGGTCGGTCTATCAGGGTAAGGTACTAAATCATGTCTTTTCTTCCTAACCCTAACCTGACGTTTTCACCTACAAGCTCGGGTCTATAGCAATTCTGGTTCGCGACTCCGATCATGCATAAACAGATATAATCAAAGACAGAATAACTGATAATACTGCTGAATTAAGATAACGTAATCATGAATTCATACTCAAACTGCAGAACAATGTCTGAAAACGAAACCCTAGGTTCACCGAGAACCTAGGTAAAAGGTTTAGCTACTAAACGACATAACTAATTAACAAAGTTTCTGAATTTAAGAGAGAGAATAAGATCAAACTAAGTCTTCGGATTTGGATGAGTGCTTCCGTGCTCTCCCGGGATGCTCAGACTTGTCCTTAGATGAATTGTCTTGTGTGTTGTGTCCTCAAAACGAGTCTGGACGAGTCTTTATATAGTGCTGGCGAAGTTTCTGGAACTTGTCTTTATTTACGAAACTGCCACTGCCCGAAACCGCCTCAGTTTTTTTGTGCTGTCTCCGTATAATACGCCGCCTGCTGCGTATAATACGCAGACAGGGTCTTCTCCTGAGCTGCTTTTCTTCCTCTGTTGATGCTGTCTGCGTATAATACGCAGACATGGACCCCTTTGTGCCTTCTTCTTCCTTCTTTCTGCGTATTTTCTCCCCCTGGCTGCGTATAATACGCAGACATGGGAGAAAACTGTCCAAAATCCCCTCTCCCTCCTTGCTGCCTGCGTATTTTACGCAGGGTCTGCGTATTATACGCAGACAGCAAGGCATGGTGCTCTTTTCTGCCTCTGTTTGCCTCCTGCTGCATTCCCGATCCATTCCTGCTGCATTCCCGGGCCCTGTTCCTGCATAGACAACATGAACACACCCGCGATCATATCCAATAAAAGTAAGGAAAATGCAGAAATTTATAAAGAGCAAATAACTGTCTCGTTCCTAAAACCGAGGCTTTCCGAGGGTGAAAATTGGCTAAAACATGATTTTTCCGGCACAAATGCACAAAAACCGAGCTATAAGATAACCCCGATTTGGGCGTTATCAAATACCCCCGCACTAAATATTGCTCCTCCCGAGCAATCCCCTTGCATACCAACCTGCTTGCATACCTCTCGGTTTTTGCAAAACCGACCCTGTCGTGCATACACTACCTTTTCATACTCCCTGCAATTGCATACTCTTTCGACCTAAACCGTATAACCAGACGACTTGATAGAAAGACTGACTGAGATAGAATTTACACAGACTCAATACACACGACTCAAAAATACTAAAACAATTTATTTTTGGTGAGATTGGGCAATCTCAAAAACATAACCGAGTGTCCTCAAAACCTCACCCTTTTTCCAGAAAATACTTCCCTGCAATCGATCCGTAAGTCTGAACAGATTTCTTTGGTGGATTTAAGCACTGGACCCGAGTACTGTTACTTTTGCTATCAACCTGAGCGAATCCCTAGTTAACCGACCATCCGAGCTATTTCCGAATCAAGGTTCTAAGTCTAACAGGTAGGATATATATCTGTGTATAGGTACGGCATGATCCTACTCGTTATGACATTCTCACAATTTCCCCAAACTCACACCCCTCACCGAGTTCCCGAAAAACTGCCTGAAACACCTAAGTTCCTGCCATATCATCTTTCTGTCCCCCGGTGTGTCTTCGCCGCTCTCGCGGCCACAAATGTGAAGCGGTGTAACTCGTCTCGAAAAGTGTGCTACTCACTCAGCTTTTTGACTCAATAACATAACAACATAAATAACTGAAAAACTGCAAAACTAGATCATTTTCTTTTTTTTTTCTTTTTCTTTCGTTTATTTTTTTTTTCTATTTTTTTTTTTAATAATAAGACTCTATATACACATAAATACACAAATAAAAATAAATAAACTGACTAAAGCTGAGTGAGTAAAAATAAACTGTCGTCGTGAGGTATGAAAGATGTCCTCATATGAAGTACCCCTACACTAATCCTGAAGCGCTGCTCCTGTAGTCGGAATAATACTGTGCAGTCCCACCGAACTTCCTCATCACCAAAGATGTAGAAAAATGGCACAACCACCAATTAACCTCACAACCCCCGGACCCCATTGTGTGCGGAAAGATGTCTCGCACGCGAATAACTCCTCCTGTGGTCACTATGTAATGCAGTGATCCACCTCCGCAAATTAATGCACTGTCGCCTCTAACTCACCCTGTCCTTCCCTCGAAAAACGTGTCAATGTCAAAGTTGTCCAAAACTGATATATCACGAAGTGTTTCCATCTAAAACCCTCCCCAACTCACTCCCTCCGTCATAACTCGTAGAATAGCCAACTAACAACTGATGAGGTCTCAAAGAAGGCTTCCTAGGCTATAGTGGCTGAGAATAAAAAGGGGTAAATGGCTTCAAATGGGTTTACTAGTTGGACCTAGGGGTAAGAAACAGGACGTGAGGTCCCTTGATAGCCAGTCACTCCACTGAAAGATGCGATGACCGTGACGGCGCCCGTGGGCGGGTTGTCGACTACCTAGATGACGGCGGTGTGGCAACTAGTCGGATCCTTAGCTCAGGTGATAACTACTTGCGGTTTCCAAGGGTCACTGGCTCTCACCTATCTACTATACCTCGGTGCAAGCTTTCTTTTCTGTCAAAGGATTTAACCTCGATTTCTTCCCAGTTTCTGTTATCTTGATTTCCCTTTCTCAAATTTTCCGATTTTTTTAATTTTCTTTTTTTTTGGATTTTTCTGAAAATTTTCGATTTTTTTTTAGATATACAAAATGCAAGGTCAGAATGGTGTGGTGGGTTGACTCAAATAAAGAAAATATGCTGACTCAAAAAATAAAATAAAAACTGCAAATAAATATGACAAAACGTGCAGACCGGGTAATGCAGACACGACTCCCACCCCCACACTGAGAGGTGGCATGCCCTCATGGCACTGACTCGTCTGGACTTTACGGCGGGTCTGACCCGGTCTCAGATGATCCGGACATGCTGCTGGGTGAGCTGCTGGTCTGCCTGAATCTGGCACTACTAGACTGTCGTGGGTGCGAGCTCGACGACTGGCGTTACTGTGAGCTCGATGACTGTCGGGACTGTGTCCGAGATCCTGACCGACTGCTAGGTGGGTGTGGAACCGGCTCTGTGGCATGCTTACTCGAGCTCGCCTTGTCCGACCAGCTGGTAGTGTAGTCACTGGAATAGGAAGGAGGGAAGATGATGGGCAATGGCACCTCTCGGCCCGCATGGCGGGCTGCCTCTCGCTGCTCCTCTCGGAGTGCAGTAATAGCGTCGCCATGGTCTTTGGCTATCTTTTTCGTGGTCTTCTTGAGGTGATTTAGGTATCGGAAAACTTTCCCTATCTTGTTAAGCACCTTCTCACCTAAAGACTCCTGGCCAGCACGGCAGCCCTCAAGCCCCTCCTCAACTCGGGCCAACCTACGGTTCATGACCGAAAGTGGCGGTGGACCGGTCGTACCTCTCGTACTAGGTCTAGCTCTCTGACTCGGCCCGACTCTCTGGCTCGGCTCCCCGTGGTCATGGGTGGACTGAGAACGCCTAAGTGTAGACGCTCCCGTCCCCCGAGTAGGTCTATCCTGGGTCGATCGCCTCCTAGGAGCAGGGGCAGGCTCGTCCTCCTCCATAGGGGCTGCATCAAGGTCTATGACTGGGTCATTCGGTCCCGGACCTCCTCCTCTAATCTTCCTATAGGCCTTAAGAAGAGGAGGCATCCAGTCACCCTCGTGCTCTGAGATAGGAATCTGATAGATACGAGCCAGTTGGATAATCAGGTTGCTATACCCGAGTCCCTTCCGGCTCGCGGCGACGTTCCTCTCCTGAATATAAGCCCAAGTGAGCTGGGCTATATCAATCCGCCTCCTCATCATCAGACAGTACACTATAACAGTCGACTCATTCTCTAGGTAGGTAAAGTGTTGGATCCCCACAATGCGGTTCACCACCCAGTCAGCCCACTATTTGGCAGGTTTGCACAAAAATCCCGAGTGCAGTTCAGCCCTACGTTTCCTTCCTCCTCAAAGTGGGCCCCCGCGGCTCCACCTGTCAGAACCCCCAAAATTTCCCCAGCCGATGGAGGGTCATTCATAGCTAACTGGTATGCACACGGCTCTTGGGATGGTGAAATCCCGTAAGCCTGCCTAATAGAGTCGGGGGTCAGCAAGATATAGTCACGACGGCAATAGACCCACCGCACATCAGTGTTTTCGGCATCGCCAGCATGCTTAAGGTTGCAAAAGAACTCCCTAGTCAGTGTGGAACTAGACGCACCCTCAAATCTAGCTAGTGAAGTGCCAAAAATGTCTGCTCGACTGGCAAAATTCACCATCTGGATCGGCATCCTATCATCATCTACTTCGAAACGGTGGTCCTTAGCCAACCTATAGTTCGGCTTTTTACCGGTCAGATAATAGGTATGGGCCTGGTGGGTCACAAACCGATAGCTGTCATAGTAATGCGGCGTGATGTCGCTGACAGGGATATCAATTGGCTCATGCCTACGGTTCGGGTCTATGACTGGTTTGACTAAAGCCATGACAAAAATGCAAAAACGAGCAGAAACAGAAATCTAGAGTACGTGCGCGTGAATTCGTGCGTCTCAGCAAATAAGCCCCCTAAGATCTACCAGAGGTCCACACGACACGAAAACCGAGAAAAAATTCAGAAATAATGACCCGGCTACGGGTCGTGCTTAAAACGGAAAAATTAAAGAGAGAGAAGAAAGTTGGACCTTCCCACAAAGGGGGTGAAGTGCAGAATCCGGCAAGGTTATCGCCGGAAAAGTCGCCGGAAAAGTCGACTTCGCCGGAATGAAATTCTGGGCCCTCCCACACCTAGCTTTCTTCCTCCTCTTCAACGTTCCCTTCTGCGAAATTTTCCGGTTTTGCTTCAAACTCCACAAATCTGAGATTTTTCTTCAAGAACACCCTTCACTTTCCTTCCACCCCCACACTAGCTCGGTTCAAATTTCTGAAACCGAGAGTAGTTCCGTGCTCCTTCCGACGAGGGGATTCCAAAAATGCCTTCGATTTTTTATTCCGAGCACTTTTGAAAAATTGGTGTGTTGGTGCTAGAGACGAATGGAGGTAGAGAGAGAAAGCTTGAAGGCCAAAAATGGCTTCCATGGCCGGCCTCCTCACCATTTAAACCCTAAGTGCCAAAATGACGAAAATGCCCCTGGCTAAAAATGGTCAAAACTGTTTATTTTGTGCGTATAATACGTATATGTTGCGTATTTTACGCACACATGGGTACCGGGGTGATCAAAAAAGTAAAAAAAAAAAATTGCAATTTCATCCTCTGTCTGCGTATAATACGCAGAAAGCTGCGTATTTTACGCAGACAGGGGGTGAAATTGCATTTTTTTTCAAAAAACCTTATTTTTCAGAACTGTCTGCGTATAATACGCAGGAACCTGCGTAAAATACGCAGAAAGTTCTGAAAATAATTTTTCAATTTTTCAAAATTTTCAAAAAAAATTCAAGTTTTATTGCTGGCTGCGTATAATACGCAGATGCTGCGTAAAATACGCAGACAGCAGCAAAATAATTTTTTCGATTTTTTTTTAAAAAAACATGTTTTACAAAACTGTCTGCGTATAATACGCAGAAACCTGCGTAAAATACGCAGAAAGTTGTTGAAAATAATTTTTTAATTTTTCAAAATAAAACAAATTTCCTTGCTGGCTGCGTATAATACGCATAAAGTTGCGTAAAATACGCATACAGCAAAGAAATAAATTTTTTCAATTTTTTTTTAGAGAAATACAGTTCATGCTGCTGGCTGCGTATAATACGCAGAAACCTGCGTAAAATACGCAGACAGCAGCTGAAATAAAATTTCAAAAATTTTCAAAAATTAAGATTTTCCCTGTTGGCTGCGTATAATACGCAGAAAGCTGCTTAAAATACGCAGACAGCAGGAAAAAATATTTTTTTTTTCAATTTTGTTTTCACTTTGGTTATTTTGACACTGTGGGTTGAAGGGGGTAACTTTTCTCTCTCTCTCTCTCTCCTTTCTGTTTCTTGTCGTCTGCTTCTTCTGTATCTGCACATGCTTAATTTTCATTAAATACCCACTCATCTCACCTCTCTCAAAAAAGTCAAAACTTAAAATAAAAGCTAAAAAATAATTTAAACTTACTACGTTGGGTTGCCTCCCAACCAGCGCTTTGTAATTTACGGTCGAAGGCTCGACCCAGTTACCTCAGGTTCGATCACGGGTCGTCGAAGTAGATTGGATCTACCCTGGCGACTTCGGCGTTCTCGAGATATGGCTTGATTCGGTTTCCGTTCACCCTGAAGCTTGAGTTATCTTTTGGATTTTCCAGCTCAAATGCGCCCCATGCGAATATCTTCCTGATGATGAACGGCCCCGACCAACGAGATCTCAACTTTCCCGGAAAGAACCTCATTCTTGTGTTATAGAGAAGTACTTTGTCTCCTTCGTTAAACTGCTTTGGCATGATTCGCTGATCATGCCACTTTTTCGTCTTCTCTTTATAAATTTTGGCGCTCTCAAATGTCGTCCTGCGGAACTCCTCTAATTCCAGCAGCGCCATCTTTCTCTTATCTCCGGCCAGACTCTCATCCATGTTGAGCAGTTTGATAGCCCAATAGGCCTTATGCTCCAGCTCAACCGGGAGGTGACACGCTTTCCCAAACACGAGCTGGTATGGTGACATTCCCAGCGGTGTTTTGAAAGCTGTCCTATATGCCCACAACGCATCATCCAGTCTCATCGACCAATCCTTTCGGCCCAGATTTACGGTTTTATCGAGAATGCCCTTGATCTCTCGGTTTGACACCTCTGCCTGCCCGTTACTCTGGGGGTGATAAGGTAGTGATACCTTATGGATCGATACCCCGTACTGCTTAAGTACCCTGGCACACACTTTGTTAATAAAGTGTGACCCTTCATCGCTGATCATTGCTCTGGGGGTCCCGAATCGTGTGAATATGTTGCGTTTCAGAAAACGCTCAACTGTCGCTGCATCGTTTTTCTGACACGCTATCGCCTCGATCCACTTTGTAACATAGTCCACTGCCAGTAGTATGTACAGATTTCCCATGGAAGACGGGAACAGCCCCATGAAGTCAATCCCCCATACATCAAAGGGTTCAACTTCCTGCTAAATAGTCAAAGGCATCTCGTCCCTTTGTGACGTACTCCCTGTCCTCTGGCATCTATCACATCCCTGTACATAATCATGACAGTCCTTGAAAAGTGTTGGCCAAAAGAAACCTGACTGCAGTACCTTGTGTGCCGTGCGGGTCCCTCCGAAGTGACCCCCACACTGAGCCGAGTGACAGTGCCTGATCACGTTCCAGGCCTCGTGGGTCGGAACACACCTCCTCAGAATGTTGTCGGCTCCCTGCTTGAACAGATACGGGTCGTCCCAGAAATACTGTCGGCTTTCGGAAATAAATCGTTTCTGCTGTGACGGGGTTAGGTCCTCGGGAAGCGTGCTACTCACCAGATAGTTGGCTATAGCATAGTACCATGGTCTCCCCAGTTTGACTGCCATGATGTGCTTGTCCGGAAAGTTTTCCTGGATTGGAACCGGGTCCACCTCAGCATTCTCAAGCCTGGACAGGTGGTCCGCTACTACGTTCTCGACTCCCTTCTTATCCCGGATTTCCACATCAAATTCCTGCATCAGTAATACCCACCTCAGCAATCTCGGTTTTGCGTCCTTCTTGTCCAGCAGATATTTCAGGGCACTATGGTCGGTAAAAACAATGACTTTTGACCCGACCAAGTACGGCCTGAATTTATCCAGGGCATATACCACAGCAAGCATCTCCTTCTCAGTAGTGCCATAGTTGATCTGGGCATCGTTGAATACCCGACTTGCGTAATAAGTCACATGGCAAACTTTGTCCTTCCGCTGCCCCAGAACTGCACCGACTGCATAGTCGCTTGCGTCACACATTAGCTCAAACGGAAGTGACCAGTCCGGTGTAGTGATGACCGGGGCTGTGGTCAGCTTCTCCTTCAAATGGTCAAAGGCCTGCAGACAGCCAGCATTAAAGTCAAAGGGCACGTCTTTTCCAAGTAAAGCACAGAGTGGTTTGGTGATCTTGGAAAAGTCTTTGATGAACCTCCGGTAAAATCCTGCATGTCCCAGAAAACTCTTGATTGCCTTTACGGTTGTCGGATATGGGAGCTGTTTTATCACCTCGATCTTGGCTCTGTCCTCCTCGAGTCCTTTGCTGGAAATTTTGTGACCCAGCACGATCCCCTCGATGACCATAAAATGACACTTCTCCCGATTCAGCACCAAATTCGCCTTCTTGCATCGGATCAGAACTTGTCCCAGGTGGTGCAGGCAGTCGTCAAAACTGTCCCCGAACAGTGAAAAGTCGTCCATAAAGACCTCCAAATTTTTCTCAATCATGTCGGAGAATATCGCCATCATGCATCTCTGGAACGTGGCTGGAGCATTACACAACTTGAATGGCATGCGCCGTAACGCAAACGTATCGTACGGGCTGGTACACGTTGTCTTCTCCTGATCTTCCGGGGCTATGCAAATCTGGTTGTACCCGGAGTACCTGTCCAGAAAACAGTAATAGGTGTGATGGGCTATCCTGTCCAACATCTGGTCCATGAATGGTAGCGGGAAGTGGTCTTTCAGTGTTGCATCGTTTAGCCTCCGGTACTCCATACAGATTCGCCAGCCTGTAACCGTGCGCTGCGCAATCTGTTCCTGGTCCTCATTCTGCACCACCGTAATACCCCCCCCCTTTTTGGGCACACACTGGACCGGGCTGATCCAAGTGCTGTCTGATATGGGGTATATGATTCCTGCTTCCAGCCACTTCATGACCTCCTTGCGCACAACATCCTTCATGTTCGGGTTCAGTCTCCGCTGGGGCTGAATCACCGGTTTCTTGCCTTCTTCAATCTTGATCTTATGCATGCAATAGGAGGGGCTGATCCCCTTAATATCTGGAATCGTCCAGGCGATTGCTTCTTTGTGCTCTCGCAATACTTCCAGCAGTTTCTCTTCCTGTTCCTGAGATAGAAGAGAAGAAACAATTACGGGCAGAGTATTATTATTACCAATGTACGCATACCTGAGATGGTTCGGGAGCGGTTTAAGCTCGAGTGCAGGCGGCTCCTTGAGTGACGGAACCAGGATCATCTTCTGCCCGCCATCTTCGTCCCGGTGCAAAGTGGTCCAGCCTTCGGCTCTCATGGCCTGCTCGCACCGAGTCATCTCCTTTTCTTCTCCGTACATGCTATCAATTTCTTCCCATAACTGATCCATCTCCTCGTTTTCCCAGCCTTCATCAACTACATCTATGGCGAAGATGTCTTCGTGATCATAATAATTTGGCAGTTGCAGATTTTTGAAAACGTTAAATTTAACCTTGTCCTCGTTAATCTGCATGGTCAGTTCCCCGCTCTTGCAGTTTATCATGGCTTCTCCAGTGGCCGAAAACGGCCTGCCCAGTATGAGTGGTACCTCCCCTGCCTCCATGTCCAGGATCACGAATCTGCTGGAAAAATCAGCTCGCCGACCTTCACCAAAATATCCTCGATAACTCCATAGGCCTGTTTTACGGACCTGTCTGCCATCTGCAGCATGATTCTGGTGGTTCGGGGCTCCCCGACTTTCAAACTTTTGAAAATCGTCAATGGCATCAGGTTGATGCTGGCCCCTAGATCACACAGAGCCTTTCCTGTGTAAGCGTTACCTAGGGTGACGGTATTACAAAACTGCCAGGATCTTTTCTCTTCCTCGGTATCCCATTCTTCACACAGTTGCTCACTTATGCCGTCAGGTTTATAGTCTCGAAATCGCTCATTCGCCTCCTCCCATACAGAATGTCCTTGAGGAATTTGGCGTAAGTGGGCATCTTTGCCAAGGCCTCAGCAAAGGGTATGTTGATCTGCAGCTGCTTGAACATCTCGAGAAACCTGGCGTAGTCCTTGCTGTCGTCCCTCTTTCGTGTCTTCAAGGGGTATAGTACCTCCTTGGAGACAGGTACCGTTTCTGCATTTGTCTCATTCTACACTGCATCCTGCTCAACCGAGCCCTTCGGCTGGGGGCGGTCGACTGAGCTGTTATCCAGGCCAGACAGTTTGCGTTCTACTTCTTTCGACTTTTCTGCGCGTGCGTGTCTAGGATACGGTGGATCCTGTAGTGCTAATCCACTCCGAGTGGTGATAGCATTGATCTGAGCACGTGGATTATTCACTGTATTCGAGGGCAAGTTTCCTGGCTGTCTCTCCCTTAGCAGCTGTGCTAACTGCCCTACTTGTACCTCCAAAGCACGCAGTGACGTTTTGGTCGTCTGCATGTCGGCTGTCAGGGCATCCATATGTGCGAACCGGGTCTCCATGGTCTTAAACATGGACTCGATCTTCTTCATCTGGGCGTCATACTGCTGTGCAGATGGGCCCGGTTGAACCTGCTGAGTCGGTGCAGCCTGCTGGGCTGGTGGCTTGTGCTGGAATCCCGGTGCATAAACTACAGAGTTCGGGTTTCCGTAACGGAACCCGGGATGGTCTCTCGTACCCGGTCTGTACCGGTTCGAGTCCCACTGCTGTTGTACGTAATTGGTGTCTTCGGTTCTGATCTCCTCAATGGTCGCGTCCAAATCAGGTTCTCCGACTGCTGCAACAGGCTTCTTATCCGAGTAGACTTTCTTGATCAAGTCATGAACGATCTTGGCCAGGTTGTCTATCCGGTCGTCTTCTGCTGGTTCGGCTCTAGCCGTCATCCTGCGATCGTCAAACATTCGGGTGTCCTGCTTGGCTAACTGCTTCATCAGGTCGTATGCACCATCTTTGTCCACATGATACAGGAAGTTTCCCCCAGCCTCTCTGTCGATCCTGTCAGCACTCTCCCTATCTAGGGCATGGTAGAATACCTGCAGGATCTTTGCATCACCAAAACCGTGGTTCGGGCATCTTTTCACCAATCTCATCAATCTGTCCCATGCGTCTACCACCGTCTCCCCCATCTTCTGCTTGAATGACAGAATCTCGCTCTGCAACTGAATGACTCGGGAAGCGGGATAAAACTTTGCCAAAAAATCTGCGACACACCCCTCCCATGTAGTGATGGATCTGGGTGGTCGGGATTCGAGCCAGTCCCTGGCTACTCCGAATAGGCAATATGGGAACAGGATTAACATAAGTGCCTCTGCGTCTACCCCCTTGTATCGGACCTTGTTGCAGTAATCCTCGAATTTCCCGATAAATTCGTTCGGGTCTTCGTCGGCCTTGCCGTGAAACGGGCAGAGGGTCTGTACCGTCTGGATGGTGGAGGGTTTGATGTCGAAGTGTTCTGCGGTGATCTCGGGCACCACAATAGCTCGCTCATGCCCCCCGGCGGGGACTTCGAAATTCTCCACCAATGCCTTCCCAGACCGGTTATAAGTTCTCTGGTTTCTTCGAGTAGCCAGACCTGCTGTGACAAGCTCTTCGATGTACCGAGCCATCTGGGCTGGGGTACGTGTCTCTCGTTCCTCCCCACTGGTTGCAGGGATTTCTGGATTGTCTCTCGGGTTTCCTGCCATTCTGCTTTCTCGGTTTCTGCGGTTCTGTTCGGTGTACAGCTTTCTGGATTGTCGAGTGGTGGTACCAAATCGCGAGGCAATCTGGGCATCAACTGAACAGTCCTGAAAAACGCAGATTCTAAAAGCAGTGAGATAAAAGAAAAATAACGAAACTGAAAAATAAAAACTCCGAAAACTAATTCTGATAAATAAATTAACCCTAAAAAGTCCCCGGCAACGGCGCCAAAAACTTGATGCGCAAACTAACGTGCTGTTCGCAAGTATACGAATCTTGTAATACCGGGTGTAATTAAACTCGGGTGATCGTTCCCACGAGGACTATTTCGGGTTTTTCGAGAAATTAGTTTTAACTCGCAGAGTGAAAAAGGAGGAGTAGTTTAGGATTGTGATTAACTATAAACTAAAAATAAAAAAATAAAACGCAAATACTTTTTGTGACGTTTTTCTGAAAATCTTGAAAGTTGTAAATCTAGGGTTTGGAATACTAGGTCCCAGGATCCCCTAGGGTTTCTTCAGAATTATGTTCTTCGGTTTGATATGAAAACACTCAGCAGTTTTAACTATCCGTGCCACGTACCGATTGTGCAGTAACCTTTCAGATTCCACACGCTGTCACGATCCTGCAGACTTTCGGGTTCCTGTTAAGCTGCCTAAGTCTGCAGTCTCGTTCTAAGTCTGCTAGGGTTTCTAACCTGTCCTGATGACCCGGGTCAGATTCTCTAACAGTTGGTCTATACGTTTTGGCTAGTCCTATCTCCCTTTCTCTGGTCGGTCTATCATGGTAAGGTACTAAATCCTGTCTTTTCTTCCTAACCCTAACCTGACGTTTTCACCTACAAGCTCGGGTCTATAGCAATTCTGGTTCGCGACTCCGATCATGCATAAACAGATATAATCAAAGACAGAATAACTGATAATACTGCTGAATTAAGATAACGTAATCATGAATTCATACTCAAACTGCAGAACAATGTCTGAAAACAAAACCCTAGGTTCACCGAGAACCTAGGTAAAAGGTTTAGCTACTAAACGAAATAACTAATTAACAAAGTTTCTGAATTTAAGAGAGAGAATAAGATCAAACTAAGTCTTCGGATCTAGATGAGTGCTTCCGTGCTCTCCCGGGATGCTCACACTTGTCCTTAGATGAATTGTCTTGTGTGTTGTGTCCTCAAAACGAGTCTGGACGAGTCTTTATATAGTGCTGGCGAAGTTTCTGGAACTTGTCTTTATTTACGAAACTGCCACTGCCCGAAACCGCCTCAGTTTTTTTTTGTGCTGTCTGCGTATAATACGCCGCCTGCTGCGTATAATACGCAGGCAGGGTCTTCTCCTGAGATGCTTTTGTTCCTCTGTTGATGTTGTCTGCGTATAATACGCAGACCCTGCGTATAATACGCAGACATGGACCCCTCTGTGCCTTCTTCTTCCTTCTTTCTGCGTATTTTCTCCCCTAGTTGCGTATAATACGCAGGGGGCTGCGTATAATACGCAGACAGGGGAGAAAACTGTCCAAAATCCCCTCTCCCTCCTTGATGCCTGCGTATTTTACGCAGGGTCTGCGTATTATACGCAGACAGCAAGGCAGGGTGCTCTTTTCTGCCTCTGTTTGCCTCCTGCTGCATTCCCGATCCATTCCTGCTGCATTCCCGGGCCCTGTTCCTGCATAGACAACATGAACACACCCGCGATCATATCCAATAAAAGTACGGAAAATGCAGAAATTTATAAAGAGCAAATAACTGTCTCGTTCCTAAAACCGAGGCTTTCCGAGGGTGAAAATTGGCTAAAACATGATTTTTCCGGCACAAATGCACAAAAACTGAGCTATAAGATAACCTCGATTTGGGCGTTATCAGTATGTCATCATAGCTGCGATTGTCGCATGATTGATGAACAAGTGAAAGCTAAATATTCTTCGGGGTTCGGTGATTGGTTATTCTTCAAACCGCACGCGAGAAGGAATCTGTTTATTGATGGCAGATTGGGAGGCCTAGGTGACAATGAGGGCTCTCAGCCAGGTGACAAAATGGCCGATAAACCCAAGGAGGTGAACTCTCTAATCTAAGAAAAATCGGATCATGACACTGAATGGGGTTTTGAAGGTGAGGATGAATTGACATGCACTGATATGGAGGTCGAAGTCACTGCTTCTAAAGAAACCCCAAGGGGTATGTCCTCCTTTGTTAATCCACTGGCAAATCCTTTATCAGAGGATAGTCCCATGGCGAAGCCAACTGCTGCTCAGAAAGGAAAAAATATCGTCACAGAGCCGGAAATCATGGCCTCGGGAGCAAAGAGAAAAGTAAGCCAAGCTAACCTATCCTCGAACCCTACTGCTAAGATCAGGGGAGTGGACACTGATCGGTCTTTGAACGCGGCGAGAGGTGGGGGCGGAAGACGTGGCAGAGGAAGGGGAAGAGGCCGTCATGCAGGTGGTAACGACATCAATCCAGGCAGGGGGTCTGAAACTTCTGAGCAGCAAGTAAAATCTCGAGTTCAAGCAGGGCACAATGCACGTAGAGCAATTACGAGCAGTGAGAAGAAAGAGGGGACTGATTCTTCGGCTGAAAGACGAAAGAAGTAGGTCGTCCGATAACTACTTCTCCACAAAACCAAGGTCATGCCTCGGGTACAACTTATTTGAATTTGAACAGTAACTTGTCTATTGTGAAAGAGGTGAACAGTTCTCCATTGGCAACAACACATGTTTCAACTCAGATTCCGACAGAGGAAGGGGGCGCCTTAAATAACCCACAATCCGTATTGGTTGAGGTTACGCTGCACTCCATCCAGGGGCAATGAATCTCCTAATCTGGAACGTACGAGGGCTTGGAAACCCCCGTAGCGTTGCTTCTCTTCGCGATCTTGTGGGGAGAAGTAATCCAAACGTTTTCTTCTTGATGGAGACAAAGCTGTATGCAAAGGAGATGGAATGGGTTAAAAGAAGACTGAGCTTTCATAACGGCATCTACCGAGACTGTGACGGCAGTGGTGTGGGTAGAAGAGGAGGCCTCGCTCTATTGTGGGACGACTCGATCAGTTTCAGCCTTTTTAAATGGTCGAGTCATCAGATTCATGGTAAAATTTCCTTTGATAATGGTTCGAAGAATGGTTATCTTACTGGTTTTTACGGGGACCCGGACAAGAAACGCGAGACACAATTCTTGACGTTTGTTAGAGTCCTTGAATCCTGGAAGCTATCCTTGGGTTTTAGTAGGTTATTTCAACGCCTTTACGTCTATACTGGAAAAGGAAGGAGGAAGAAATGTCTCCTTTAACCAGATAGAGGATTTATGCAGCTTTATTCACAGATTATAGTTGAGGGATATGGGCTTTTCGGGATCACCTTTTACATGGAGAAATAATCAAGGGGACGATCTGGTCATCCGCGAGAGACTTGATTGTTACCTTTGTTTCAGATAATTGGATAAATATGTGTGGACGGGCTCGAGTCAGTCACTTGATAGCTGAAGTTTCTGACCATGTCCCGCTTGAAGTTTACTGGAATTTAAACGCTCCAGTCAGACGAAGCATATGAAGAAGGTTTCTGTTCGAGGCGATGTGTTTGCAACACGAGGGGTGTAGAGACATCATTTCAGAGAGTTGGTAGAACTCTTCTAGTGGAGTGGAGGGGCGTTTGAGCTCCCTGGCTACGGGTCTTAAAAGCTGGGAAGCATCTACCTTCGGCAATGTAAAGAGGCAATTAGCCCAGCTCAGGGGCAAGTTGCAAGTCCTTTCGGATAGACCTCAATCCTCAGAGGCTCTATCTGAGATGGGGTTAGTCCTATGCGATATACTCTGAATCCTTTACGGGAGGAGGAGATGTGGATGCAACGCTCTAGAGAGGTCTAGATCCAAAAAAGGGACCAGAACACGGGTTTTTTCCATCGCAAAGCTTTTATCCATAGGGCTCGGAATCACATTATTGGGCTGGAAGATAATAGAGGTGTGTGTCAAGAGGAACCTAATCAGGTAGTTGGGATACTAGGAAATTAATTCAGGAACATATTTGGCTCCAGTAACCCCTCTAGACAACAGATGGAACCGGTTATGGGGGGTATTGAGAAGCTTGTCTCTTTAGAACATTGTGCACTGATGAACCAAGCTTTTACTCTGGAGGAAATTCGGCAAACAGTTAAACAGTTGCCCCCTCTGAAAGCGCCTGGTCCTGATGGCTTTCCGGCTCTATTCTTTCAGATAAACTGGCAGGTAGTTGGAGCTGAAGTGGAAGCCACTTGCTTGGAGATCCTCAACGGTGGTGTTGGCATCTCCAGATTTAATCATACCCTCCTTTCTTTAATTCCTAAGGTTAAACAAGTGAGAAATCCTGCTGATCTTCGTCCGATTAGTTTATGTAATACTATTTATGAAATAGTTACCAAGACTATGGCTAGCCGTTTGAAGATTATTTTGAGTTCTTTGATTGCTGAAAATCAGAGTGCTTTCGTACCGGGTAGACTTATCTCGAACAATACGGTAACTGCTTTTGAACTCCTACATTCTATGAAGAACAGGAAGAAGGGTAAGGTGGGCTTTCTTGCACTAAAGGCTGATATGAGCAAAGCCTATGATTGGGTGGAATGGGATTTTCTACGTGCAGTTATGGAAAGGATGGGCTTTGATTTGAGGTGGATCGAACTTGTCATGAATTGTGTCTCTTCAGTCACCTACAGCCTCATTGTCAACGGGGAGATACACGGCCATATTGTTCCTGAAAGAGGACTTCGTCAAGGATGTGCTCTATCACCTTGTCTATTTTTACTTGTTAGTGAAACTCTCTCCCGCAGTTTGTCAATTGCTATACAGGAAAACTATATTTCGGGGTTATTAGCGTCTAGAGGTGGCCCTACGATCTCTCATCTTTTCTTTGCAAATGACAGCTTGTTGTTCACAAAGGCTACACCAGAGGAGATCAGGTATCTACGTGCTATCCTCAGAGACTATGAGGTTTCCTCAGGTCAAGTTCTTAATCTGCAAAAGTCCTCTGTGGTGTTTTAAGACAACGTCAGTCCAGCGGACAAACAGAATCTCAGTCAGTTG
The DNA here is from genome assembly GCA_023055425.1 of Linanthus parryae. Lineage (NCBI taxonomy): Eukaryota > Viridiplantae > Streptophyta > Magnoliopsida > Ericales > Polemoniaceae > Linanthus > Linanthus parryae. The sequence goes on from JALGPY010000006.1 coordinate 41,990,475, forward strand.
TGTGGAGTCTAACTAGTTGAAGAACATGATAACTATTTGGGGCTGCCCACGACAGTGGGTAGGAGGAGACATCGACTTTCTCCTATATTCCAGAGAGGGTTCTTAAGAAGATGAAGGGTTGGAAAGCGAAAGAGCTCTCAACGGCAGGTAAAGAAGTTATGATCAAGTCTGTTATCCAGGCGGTACCTTATTATGCTATGGGTTGTTTCTTGTTGCCAAAGAAAACATGCCAGGACTTGGAGCGGTTGGTTAGGCAGTTCTGGTGGGGAGGGGATGATACCAAGAGGAAAATTCATTGGGTGGCTTGGGAGAAAATGAAGAAGGCTAAAGAAGATGGGGGGATTGGTTTTAGGGACTTTCAAGATTTTAATATTGCCCTCCTAGCAAAACACACATGGTATATCCTTAGAGATCCAGACTGTTTCATAGCTCGAGTGCTTAAACACAAATACTTACGTCATAGCTCAATTCTAGACGTGGTCATTAAATCTACATCGCATGTATCTTATGGTTTTCGTAGTATCATTTCTGGTCGAGATTTGTTAAAATTCGGGCTGTTTGGGAAGATTAATGATGGAAGTAATGTTCGTGCCTTTGTTGATATGCGGATTCCGAGATTTAGCTCCTTTCTTCCTATCTCAGTTAGTCCACCGAATGCGTAAGAAATAAAGGTAGCTCACTTTATTGACAGAAACACTAGCACTTGGAATGAAGATTTATTGAACAACTTCTTTGTGCCAGAGGACAAAATTTTGATCATGTCAATCCCAATTCAAATTCAGACTCCATATGAGTATTCATTGTTACACTTGGATGATGGTAATTACTTGGTTGCGACGGGTTATGAAGCTCAAACCATTCGCTCAAAAGGCAATCCTTCTTCCTCACAAGGTAATGCAAACAAGCGGTGGTTGCAGAAATTGTGGAGCCTTAAATTGCCCAAAAAATTCACTTTTCCGGTTTGGAGGTTGTGCATGAGTCACTCCCGGTAGCTTCCACATTGCTGAACAGGGGGGTCCAAGTTTCACCGGAGTGTCGAATATGTGGTAATCATTTCGAAGACGAGGATCACTGTATGTTGTTTTGTGAGGTTTCCAGAAGGGTTTGGAGAGAGTCGATGGGCGAGGATTTTCGAATTCCTCTTGCTGGGAATATAAAGGATTGGGTCTTCGATACCTTCAACAATCAACCGGTGAAGAAATGTGAAGAGTTTACGGCAACAATATAGGCAATTTGGCGTAATATAAACGATTGTGTTTTCAATGCCACCGATAGATCTCTAGTGCAGGTTGCGAGACTAGGTCAGGACCATTTAAACTGGTATAGAGAAGCAATTTGCTGTGGGAAACTCGAAGATGCGTCGGTGATAAACACCGTCACATGGCCGCACAAAAATCAATACAGACTCGGCCTGGATTGAGGACGACATCGCGACGGGTTTGGGAATCTGTGTTCGAGATGATTCAGGAAGCTTCAAAGTAGGTCGTTTTAGGAGATTCCCTCGCCAACGGTCGCTGCTAGTAGCAGAGGTTGCGACAATTGAGGATGGGCTAAATTTTGCAGCAGAGCTTCATCTCCGAGACATTGTAGTGGAATTTGACTGTTTGCTAATTCCTTATCGGAGCTGAAGACCTCACTGGAAGGGTGTGCGAGGAAGATCAAAAAATTCAACAAAGTGGAGTTCTCTTTCACAACAAGAGATGGTAACCAACTAGCACACTCATATGCCAGAAAGGGTGTCTATGAAGATGATATGTCGTTTTTCTCTTTTATACCTAGCTGGGCTGGAGATGTATTTCAAACTGATTTCTTGGGATTGACTATCCATTCTTAATGAAATAACTTTTTCTCTAAAAAAAAAAGAAAATATAAACTATATCTTATGTTCGTTAAATAGGTAAGACCGTTTCCTCAAAAAAAAAAAAGATAAGACCGAATTTTTTAAAATTTAAACAATATCTTAAATTTAATTTAACGGGATTGAATTTAAAACTTGTTTAAGGGAAAAACATTCAAATCAACGCACCAAAATGTCTCAAGACATTTTTAGGGAATGGATGGCTAGGATCTTTTCGTCTAGAATTTTTGGAGGGAAACACCTAGCTGATTTATTATATAGATCTAAATAGATTTTGCGGTTAAGTTCTCAACTTTTACTCATAATACCTTCCAAGTCGATAAGGCACCACCACCATAACATTTATCACCAGATGTTATGCGTTTATACCACTCCATCTCATCTCTTCCTCCCTATTTTCTTATTTGATAATCTTAAACGCTTAAAATTATCAGTTACCCTTAAAAAATAACCCCCCCACCTTTACTTCACTTTTGATGTGAGGGTTGGTAAATATTGTATTTTTTTCTCTCCTTTTGGTGGTATATTTGTCAAAATCAGCATTTTCTTAATTTTTGTGTCCTTCCTCCATGGGAGGAAGATGGAGGAAGAGGCGGGACTGAGTGATACTACAGACATGATATATATTTAATGCAAATAAGTATGTTATGGAGTGGATAAAAATATCTATTAATAAAAACTAACAAAAACTAGGTTTGGAAAATATCTCCCTTGATTCTCAAATGTTACGTTGAGAAATCATTTATGGATTGACACTTAACTACCTTGCAGTTTGACAATACTGACATTTCAGTGCACACAGTTTCAAAATCGACACTTAATTATCATGCAGTTAGACAATACTGACACTTTGGTACAAACAGTTTCAAATTTGACACTTAAGTGCATGCACAATGCAAATTACTGACATCCGGCTCCCAATTTCGATGAAGACTATCACTTTAATAATCAAATGACATAATGAAACCGTCACAAAATTGGAGTGGGTTGTCGGTAATCTGCATGCTTCGTGCACTTATGTGTCAAATTTGAAACTGTGTGTACCAACGTGTCTGCAATGTCTAACTGCATCATAGTTAAGTGTCAATTTTGATACTGTGTGAACCAAAATGTCAGTATTGTTAAACTGCATGGTAGTTAAGTGTCAATTGTTCTAAAAAATTATAAATAGAAAGCATCGTTTTGAATAGTAAAAGTATCATCAGACTATTTTTTTTAGAATATCATCAGACTCTTAGAGCTTGTTTCGTATCCTCTAAAAATAAGAAAAACAGTGGGAAAAAAACATGTTTAAAAACAGAATAAAAAAAATTGTTTGGTATCCGTTTGAAAACCGTGTTTAAAATCAAAAAACACATATGGCAACATTACTAAATTTCAATGTTAATTTGTTTAAATATCATTTTTACGTACAATAACGACATATATTTGATATTTTTTTGCGTCTAATCATAGTTGAAATGTCTTTAAACACCAATAGTATGAAAAAAATCAAAAAAAAAAAAAAAAACACCACACGTGCTGTTTTTTTAAACAGCTGTTTTTCAGCATGTTTTTATTTTTAAACAGATAAAAAATAGACATACCAAATGAGTTTTAACGAAAACACCATATTTTTAATAAAGACATATATCAGCATGTTTTGTCTTTAAACAGGTAAAAAACAGACATACTAAATGAAGTTTAACAAAAACGCCATGTTTTTAATACAGGCATATAAAAAAACAGGGTTGTAAAACATGCACTTAAGCTACTAGGCTATAAGCCTTGGAAAAATTTTATAGACGGAGAGGCGAATAGTTAGAAATAAAGAGTTGTGAGGGATAAGATGAGGTGGTGCCCGGGCTAAAAACCCTTGATGGACATGCCCTAATATTTTTCTTTTTGTTCAACCAAGCTATAACACTGATTGCTCGTGATTTAATTTCGGGTTTGGTTCGTTCATGGTAAGATCTGTAGAGGCCCACCATCTTTTTTGTCTTTCCTTTTCACTTTCCTCCCCTCAAAGAGTCAAAGATTCCAATGCACTTTTGTGGAGACTTTTTTTTTTTCAAAATAGGCAACATTTCATTAATTAAAAAAAACAAAGATACAACATTGGTTTAAGGCTACTAACTACTATAGATAGCACCCAAAACTTGCTTAAAACGACACAAGAAAAAGGATACAATTGTTGTTGAGAGTCAACGAAGAGATTCACTATGCCGAGCAGAAAACCCGAAGCGGTGCTGAGGAGTGAACCGGATTTGTCGATGGAATTTCCGGTGCTGAAGAAGCTCAGAGTGTTGGGGATTAAACATGACCAAGGATTGAGGGTAAGGGAATTCGGACAATACATGATCCGAGAGGTGGCATATTGTGATTCAACTGATTGGGTGATGAAGACACCCGGTTTTGTTGAATTCGAACTCAGACGGGGATGCCATGAGGCAGCGTCGAAGCATATATGAGCTTCGTTTGAGGGAGGAGTCCTTAAACATCTTCGGCCAGCAAGGACAAGAAGACAGGACAAACAAAAGCGAAAAAAGAAAGCCTTGGACCAGGAAACCTTGAAATCGTTGGAACGAATTTGAACACAATGAGAAGCAGGAGCACACTCCAACGGAAAGTACACATGGCTGGATGTCCCTTCTACGTCGACCAAAACAACAAGAACACTAACATGAACAAAACAGGGCATAAAAGGAGCTGACTGAATTGTGCAAGACTGCCCCGGGTCTTGACAATTCCAGCGAAAGGCTATCATGTCTGATTCGGAGATTGTTTAAGCACAATCTCCGAAAACTCAAGATAACTCAACTTGTTGAGACGATCAAACCTTGGAAAACAACTGGTAGTCTCCAGTTTTTGGACCTTCACCACAGAAATATCTCCTACCAATCCAAATTTGCGCTTTCTTTGATAGATGCTTGACTTAACATGAACGATAGGAGTTCCCAGGGGCTTATGTGTTTTCCCCCAAAAATTGTTCACGAGGTTAGAGCAATGTCGTTTTGAGCGACCAAGCTGCTGATGTCCGAGCCAATGTCGAGGTCGTTTTTTTGGGCTGTAGGAGCGGAGTGCTCGAGCCACAGCCATTTCCTTCACTGAACTATGCGGACTAGGAGGGTCCGGAGGATCAAGAGACGGTTCGGACGAAACCTTTTGAGAGTTCATGAGACAGTCCAAAGCATTAGAATTTTCAAAAACTCTTTTCCTAGAAAGGGTTTGAGGCAGAGGGAGTTCAGTTTTATGAAGATTCATACTGGTATCAGGGATAGAAGGTTTAGGGGCAACTCTTGGAGCATCAACTGCATAAACAGTCTTATCAAAACAAGATTGTTTGATAAACTTATCCCCTTCTGTTGTGAGGACACATTTAAAATGTCTACCATTCCCATAGTAAATCTTGTCCTTCACACATGTGTTGTTCCGAGTCACCGATAAGACTGAAGAGCGTTTAAAGTAACTCACCTGGTTAGTTCGTCGATTTAAGTACGGAACAAAATCCGGAGAGTGAAGGCGATCTTTTCCAACGATTTTCCTTGGAGGTGTAGAACCCAACTGACGGTTTATTGTGGCACAAACTGATTTCAGATGTTTTGATGAAGGCTAGTGAAAACGCATATCCAGCAACTCCTTTATGCTATACACAGTGCGTTTCATATCTATATATGAGCTATCAAGGGTATCACAAGGTCGAAGGACATCTGATGATGGCTCAGTATCACATGCTGAGAACATCTGGGTTGTCGGATTCAAAGTAAAAGTAAGAACACAATTGGGGGAACTATCACTCACAGTATTCTCCTTTAGAGTTCTTCCCCCTTCAGCGATGAAGACCTCTTTTGGAAGATGAAGGTCGGTACCATCAACTGGGAAAGCAGCCGAATGTACAGATGATTTCCTGATGCTACTGGTAGTATTTAGTTTCAATATCGCCGGAGCTGGCGGTGTCAACATATAGAGCGTCAATGGGCCTCTTCTCTTGTTTAAAATCTTTCTGAATTGGAAAAGGGAGGTGAATAGGTTGTTGGACATCGTCCGCAGACTCCACAGTGTGGGATTTCTCAGGTTGCAGGACATTTTTGCTATTGTCCTGTTTGAGAAGCCGTTTTAAGGGCACTTAGTCGTGCAATTTCCACTGCATCGGAATTCATCGGAGACACACCGTCGCTAGCCGGATTTCTGGGTTCAGGAGCCTTAGTGGCTGAGAATCGCTTCGAACTTTTAGAGGAAGTTGTAGATCGGTTGGTGATCGATCTGTTGGAGGTGGGTGATGTGGCTTTCAGCTTCGCTGGGGCTTCGTCGGCACTCGGGACGAGGGTGTTGAGCGTAAGTTTCCCTCTCTTAATCTGATCTGTGTTTCGAGCTTGAGATGGCTCGGTTTGAGGGATAAAATTCTCCATTCGATGGGGCGGCGTGGATGATTTGGAAGGCTTCCTCGCCGTGTCTTGTTTTGTCCTCTTCACGAAAGTAATAGATCGGCTTGTGGTAAGACTATTGCCGGGGTTTGATTTTGGTTCCGGCATCGTCGGAAAGATGCCGCACTTCGCCGGAAAATGAAATTTCAGCCCTTTTCCCAAGAAATTTGATCTGGTCGCTGTTGTGGGGTTGTAGATCGACCCATCGCCGTCCTTTTGGTGGTGATGGCATTTGAGCTCGAGTTCGCCGGAGCTTCGCCGTCAACAAGGAATTCATTAATGGGTCTCTTTCCCCGTCTAATTTCTTCCTTTCTCTGAGCAAGGAGAAGATCGGGGAAAGGAGGGGCTATGAGTTGAGAAGAAGAGAATTTTTGTGTCGTCTAAGTTGAGTCGAAGTGCCGCCGGTGTTGGGTCTGGAGGCTTCCTCCTGTTGCTCCCTGTTTCTCTCTCATCTCTCTCCCTCTTCCAGTTTTAGTAGAAGTACCTTTTTTGTGGAGACTTTGATTGCAAAAAGTAAACCATTTAGGCCCCCTCGTTATCAAATCTCTTGTTTGGGTGGGAGTTATCATATCTCATCTTATCTATATCTATCTATCTATCTATCTATCTATCTATATATATATATATATATATATATATATATATATATATAATAGCAGAATCAACGTTTGTAAATAATTCCATATATGTCACCCTTAGGCTTATCCTTTTCTCACTTTCTAAAAATGAATCCATCAATTCAAAAAGTGGCGGCTGGGTTTTAAATTCAAAGAAATACGTGTGGTTAAAATCTTTAAAATATATCGAGCTTTAAAATATAAGTCAATTGAGTTTATGTTTATCTTTTTTTTCTCGAACACAAATCCAAATCGATAAAAAAAAGGATATTCGATACTTAAAAAAAATAGTATGTGGTCTTCTAAAAAATAAATCTGTCGAGATTAGTAGTTAAAATCAGTGTTTATTTTTTCCTATAGAACCAAAACCAATATTTATCAATAATTCTCTCTCTCTCTCATAAATCTCTCTCTCAAAAAATTTTAAAATATATTTGACAACAGTTATTTTACTATTCCTTAAAATCTGTCATCGATATGATATGATGTGGATATCTTTCAGTTTCAACTCCCACCCTCTATATATTCTCTCGTAAGCTCACAAAATAATTTTTACATCTCGGGTCCATATCATCTCACAGGTTGGTTTTCTCCTTCTACGTTTTTGAAGAATTTTTCATTTTTCTTTATAATCTGGATATTTACCTTTTACATTGTAACAGTGATAATGGCTGGGAGATTATTTACCACACTTCCAGGTCAATTTTGATGGTCGTCGCTTTATATTTGAGCGTAGTGTAGGAATAGAGGTCTTTTTTCCTTCTGCTTCTGCTTTGTGTCTTGAAACTGACGGATCGATTGGATGGATGGATGGATGGCTGATTCAGTGATGGTTTTATAGGCAATCAAATTGGGGGTGATGGCGATTTGCTCAATCTATACGCGGAGATTGCCGACTTCACCTAGGAGTCAGTTGGGTTGGGCGGGCAATAATGTGAATCAGTGGGCCGAAGCCCAACCAGTCAATTACACTAACTACCCTTCTAGTTCGGTTAAATCGGGTCACGATGAGCTTTACAAATGCAACGGGCCTCTCAATATAGTCTCGTGCTAAGTCTAATGGTGGCAGAGAGCTCACTTATTGTTGGGTTAAAATAAAATTGCATCTAAAACATTTCAATGTCCTTAAACAGGATCTCTCATAAAATCGAGGGGCTTTACGGAATAAATCAACGGAAAGCAAGGAATTATTACAATCAAGTCCCTACAATCAACTCTCATTCACACACACAAAAATACATCGTACTAGCTCAAACACTCTCAAAAGTCCACTATGTCGTCAACCTCTTCTCTTTGAGGAAATCTTTCTATCGCCACGCATAAAGTTAACAAAGTCAAGAAGTATGAGATTTAATTAGATGTTTCTAATCCGGTGTAAAACCAAGAGAATTGTACTGTTGGAATAGATGCCCTATAGGCGATCTAGTTTAGTATGAACATGTTTTGGCTACAACATTCATTGTATTATTTATTGGATATTTAATACAATGAAGTCCTTGTTTTGTTTATCTTAAATATCTCTAGTCTATTATATTAATTAACAAGGTGATCACTTATAGACTATTATGGGTTGGATTGATATGGAAGTATCACGATCCAATACATGGGTGTGCATTAGGGGTAATGGCATGCTGGATTGACCCATCTCCGCGAAGGCTACATACAAGTTATGTAAAGTCACAACTGATTAGGATAGAATTAACGTGTTACATAGATAATCCATAAATAGTATACAGCCCTAGGTGATCTAGAGATCACCTGGTTTCTCATACTTATTTATTAAATAAAAAATCCAAAAATATTAGTTAGTTGTTATTTTAATTCAGTCGCTTTTTTTGGGGGCGACAACTTATTTAATAAAAGTTGTTCCTCCTGTTATCGTACCCTAAATTAGATAACTAATTAAATAATCTTGAGTATGTCCTCGTGGGATTGATAACTTGGGGTTGAAATATCACTCATATATTACTTGACCGTGCACTTGGGCATACGCGTTAAGAAATCGCGTGTAGTTTTTTGGCGCCGTTGGCGGGGACAGTGGTAGATTATTTAGTTAGAAGTTAGTTTAGAGTACTTTTATTTTAGTTTAATTCTTTATCTCTGTGCTTCACGGATGTCTTGTGAGTGTGTTTTCTCAGGAATGCATGACGCAGGAGCTATCTAAGCATGTGGAGCCAAGACTATTGTTCGGATCACCCCTATTGTGACCGCTACAGAGGATGGCACAAAGAAGAGGAAACATGCACAATTATCTGGTGATCTCGATGCACGTGCTATCATGGTTATGAGGAAGCATGTATATATTATTCTTCCCAGCTTCATCACCACCAGCATGAGCATGTTGAGACTCAAGCTGAGCTTCCTCCTTATTGTTTTGCATGTAGAGGTAATCATGAAGAAGGGGAAGAATGCATCGTCTGGTGTTATCACTGTGGTTCATCAGCAGTTGAGCCGCAACTTGAGCCATCATCAGCACCATAGCCACAAGAGGATGATTCAGAAAAACCTGATTGGCTTCTAGTTGTACGGGAGATACAGAAGAAATTTAGGGCCAAAATAGAGCAAGAACGAGAGTCTGCATTGCAAGCAAAAACTGTGGAAGAAGAGATACATGAGCCGAGCAATGGAAGAAGAGATACTTGAGAATAGCTGAGCTATGTGAATGAGCCTCAAAATACTAAGAAGATCCTTTTGTACTTTCTGCATTCTCGAAGAAAGGCGGGTAAATTCTATTTTTAATAATTCATCATCATGGTTGAGCTTGAGAATAATTCTCCAAGATTCACAGAATGAGAGCACTTTGTGGCTTTGGAAGAGGGATTGGTGGTGCCTTTGACTAAACTTGAAGATGTTGGGTTGACGAAACCACCTCTCAAGGATTTGTTAAACCAATTCAAGGATTCTTCAAACACGGATAGTTTTCGGATACGCGCTCTAGAGTGTTTGACCCAAACACCTACAAGTTGCTTGCTCGATTCGATTAGGACTTCTCGAAAGCCCCCACAGGAGGAGAGTTGTATTTATGTCATTGGATAGAAAATTATGGTATCACTGGATCAAAAATTAAAATCAAGAAACAACTGATAACTCCTTAGTTGGAGTCATCTTTCCTATCAGATACACTGCAATTTGTGTGCATTTCGGTGCAAAGTGATGAAATTCAAGCATAAATGAGATGGGAATGAGTTTTTATGACTTTTGAGCTTAAATCTACAATTTGGGCGTTTCTTTCATGGTTGTATGTATGATAGAAGTGATAGCGCCTTTTCGGAGCTATCTATTACCTCCATTTTACCACATTATCACGAGTGATTTGAGCTGTATTGTAGAGAATATGAGTCGTTTTACCACTTGTTGCTCACCATGTGCAATATTGTTAGTCCGGGCGTTTCTGTGCATATTTAGATGTTATTTTTCAAATATAATCGCTTGGTAAGTTTGTTCATATTGTCTTGGAAGGAGTGGATGCTAATCGGCTGATAGGAGGCATGGAACGAACTTCGTAAACAACGGAAGCACAAGTGGAATGAAGAGAAGCAAAGATGGAGGAGCTTGGATGACCAATCTGGTCTAATCTGATGATATCTTGAGTTCTACAATTCATTTTGGAGTGAGACCAGAGCCAAATGAAATTAGACTCAAAGAGATTTCCAACAATAGGTCACGGAGCTTAAACGGAGTCCGAAAGAGAGAGATCTGGCCTGCGCAAGATCAGCTTACAATTCTGGACGGGAATTACAAACTGGAGGGGCTGAAATGCAATTTTAGCAAAGTACATTACAAATTCGCCCTAGCTGGTTAAAAACGTGAGGAAGGCCAGGAGAAATATATATTTACGCATATTCACGCATAGAGAGAGCCAAGAACAAGGAGGAGGACGGAGGGGACGACGCGGAAGCTCCGGTTCAACGTTTGATCTCTTCTTCCCTCTTTTAATCACTTGTATGGAGAAACTATGTTTTGTTGATACGATTTCAATTAGTAGCTAGACGTTCTGCTAGGCTTCTCTAGAGATCCTAGGGTTTATGTAGACGATTATGTTTTTCGGGTTTAAGACTTTGTTTCATGCTTTTTGATTTGATCTATTGGATGACATTTGATTTCATGAACTTGTTGAAGATCTTAGTCTATTGACACGGCTAGGGTAGGAATTGATAATTCATGAATCTTCATGTTCTTCATAGATTGTAATCTTGCTTAAAGTTAATTTATGTTTTAGCTAATTGTTCATATGCTATGCTTAATCCTTAGCAAGAAAGAAGTAATTAACCGGACTTTCTAATTAGCTAGCGAGTGCGTGAGAGCGACTTAGACATAGTTGTGATGAGATATGAACAATAATCCTTAATCACTGAGACTGAGAAGAGAAGTGTGTAGGATTGGCCTTAGTGGGTAGATTCGGTAGGAGATAGTGAGGTGTTCGTGAGGTGGTGGTATGAGAGGACATCATTCTGTGCACTGTCGTTAGCCTACTAGAACGGACCGGTAGATGTAGGTGGACCAACAAGACACCAAGTAACCGTGACGTAGAACGACATGAGACAGATAGGAGATTGTCAGTACTATTACCCGGCTTAGCTAGAATAGGAATAACGTGTTACTTAGCTATTCTGCAAATCGTCTATAGCCCTAGGTGATCTAGATATTGCCTAGTTTATCCATCTTTGTGTTGGGTTTTGACGTAGGTAACACAGCAGAATAACAAAAATTTAATCTTAATCAAATCCCACCAAGGATCATAGGAAGAGATATCGTAACATGATAAAGGACATAGTAATTGTGTACCTTTTGGTTTGAGATATCACACGAAGAATGATGTCCTCGTCACTACGTTTGATCCACGTCTAGAGGTGAGATCTAGATTCTTCCTTCAACAAGTGCTAGCTTGAACCGGAGGAAGAGGGAAGAAGAAATCAAACAACGAGGGACAAGGAGGGGTTCGGTCCTCCTTTTGGCGCCGACGGGAAAGGGGCGGACTTGGATTAGCCTCTTCCTCGCATATTAGTCCTACTAAGTTTGCAAGGTGTTGCACAATGATCCTTCTTATTAATTAATCATATTAATTAATCCCAAATCTAGCTCTACTCTATTTGACGTGTGACCCCATAGGTTTCTACTTAGTTGGTAGCAACTTATTACTAACATGGAGCGGTGTCTAGCAACACATCCATGCCATTCCAACTAATAGAAATAGTCAGTGATCCCGACAAACCTCTTGTGCCCATATTTCATTATTGCACTATCCCTTTGTCTCCATATCCGGATTGGACACGAGACATAAATAGTCACACTCGTATATCCAATCCAAAGTTCCTCGATCCTGGGATTATGCTTATGCAAGCAGATAACATTAAAATCTCCATATTTATTTATCTTAGTCTGGCCAGACATTCAATAAGCCTCATCCCTCGAGTGGCTGTGGATATTTACTCCCATTATGTGGGAGGGACAAATCCTATCTACATCACTACGATCTCTAATCTTTCTTCCTATCATGCCCGATAGCTATCTTTATAATTACCCAGTTACGGTGTAACATTTGATAACATCAAAGCACAATATTCCACAACTAGAGTATCTAGTGACTTCAAGTCTAAGAATTGCAATCATATTAGCACTACGAGAAGCAATTGTGACTTTAACATAATCTAATGTATCCTTCTCGTTGTGGGTCAATCCAGTATGCCATTACTCCTAATGCATACCCATGTGTTAGACTTGATATCTCCATATCAATCTACACACATACTAGTCTATATTTGATCGTCCTATTAATCAATATAGTGGACTAGGGATATTTAAGATAAGAAACACATTGTATCTAAGGACTTCATTATATAAAATATCACAATATATAATAAATGAATATTATAGCCAAAAACAATGTTCATGCTAAATATAAGATTGCCTTTAGGGCATCTATTTCAACAGTCTCCCACTTGCACTAGAGCCAATCTGGCGCTTCTCATATGCCTATAGATCTGGCGTGCCCTTCATGCTTTTGCTGCGCAAGAGGTTTTGTGAGCGGATCTGAAAGATTGTCATCCATTGGAATCTTGCACATCTTCACATCTCCTCGATCGATCATATCACGAATAAGATGGAATCTCCTAAGTACATGCTTTGATTTCTGGTGTGATCTTGGTTCCTTGGCTTGTGCGATCGCCCAGAGTTGTCACGGTACAACTCTATGGGATCCACGATGCTAGGGACCACACCGAGCTCAGTGATAAACTTCTTTATCCAAACTGCCTCTTTTGCTGCTTCCACAGCTGCAATGTACTCAGCTTCTGTTGTAGAATCAGCAACTGTTCAGTAAGGAAAAACACGTATCCAGACTGCGATCTGTAGTCATCTCTGTCGGTTTGGAAGCTTGCATCAGTGCAACCCATTACACTTAGCCTTTCCTTACCTCCAAATATCAAGAACGCATCCTTAGTTCTTCTCAAGTACTTTAGGATGTTCTTGACAGCAATCCAGTGACTCTCGCCCGGATTGGACTGATATCTGCTCACCATGCTCAACGCGTATGATACGCCTGGTCTAGTACACAACATGGCGTACATGATGGATCCTATGGCCAAGGCATAGGGTATCCCACTCATGCGATCCTTCTCAATCTCATTGGAGGGACATCCATTCTTAGAAAGAGTGACTCCATGCGACATGGGTAAGAATCCCTTCTTGGAATCTTTAATGTTAAACCTCTTCAACACCTTGTCTATATATGTACTTTGACTTAGGCCGAGCAACCTTCTAGATCTATCTCTATAGATCTTTATACTAATTATATAGGCTGTGTCTCCTAAGTCCTTCATTGCAAAACACTTTCCTAGCCAATCTTTAACAGATTGCAAAGTAGGAATGTCGTTGCCAATGATTAGTATGTCATCCACATACAAGACCAGAAATACTACAGAGCTCCCACTAACCTTCTTGTAAACATAAGGCTCATCTTCGTTCTTGATGAAGCCAAACTCTTTGACCGCGTCATCAAAACGTCGATTCAGACTCCTAGAAGCTTGCTTTAATCCATAAATGGATCTTTGCCGCTTACAGACTTTATTGGCATTCTTTGGATCCTCAAAACCCTCCGGTTGTGTCATGTACACATCCTCGAGGAGGTTCCCATAAAATAACGTTGTTTTGACATCCATTTGCCAAATCTCATAGTCGTAGTATGCTGCAATATCAAGTAGGATTCGAATGGATTTAGTCATGGCGACTGGTGAAAAGGTCTCATCATGGTCAATACTATGAATCTGTCTATACCCTTTGGCTACCAATCGCCCCTTATAGGCAACTACCTTGCCATCCATGTCGGTCTTCTTCTTGAAGACCCACTTGCACCCTATGGGCCGAGCCCCTTCGGGTGGTTCCACCAAAGTCCATACTTTTTTGGTGTACATGGAATCCATTTCGGATCTCATGGCTTCTAGACAATTCTTAGAGTCTGGGCCTTTCATGGCCTCTCCGTAGGTTGCAGGCTCATCATCCATGAGTGGTACGTCATCGGGCTCAGTCACGAGAAGTCCGTACCTCTCTGGCTCATGACGCACTCTTCCTGATCTACGGAGTTCCTGTGTCACCTGAACAGGTTCTTCCACAACTGCTTGCGGTTCCTGTTCATGTTCCATCATCGGTTCAGTGATTTGTGGTTCTTGAATTTCTTCAAGTTCTACAGTCCTCCCACTTGCTTCTTTAGAGACAAACTCTCTTTCTAGAAACACGTCGGCCCGAGCAACAAACACTTTGTTCTCGGTGGAATTGTAGAAATAATATCCTTTAGTTTCCTTAGGATATCCCACAAATTTACACTTATCCGCTTTGGCCCCGAGCTTGTCTGTTTGTAAATGTTTTACGTAGACATGGCAGCCCCAAATCCTCATAAACGACACTATGGGACGCTTCCCAGTCCATGTCTCATATGGTGTCTTCATGACTGATTTGGATGGAAAACGGTTAATGGTAAAATTTTCCGTCATTAGAGCATGTCCCCAAAATGATATCAGAAGATCTGTTTGAGACATCATAGATCGCACCATATCCAATAGTGTGCGATTTCTCCTCTCGGATGCGCCATTCCATTTTGGCATTCCGGGTGGAGTGAATGGGATACTATCCCACACTCTCTAACATACTCATCAAACTCTAGGCTTAAGTATTCTCCTCCACGGTCCGATCGTAGAGCCTTAATACTTTTACCAAGTTTCTTCTCTACTTTATTCTTGAATTCTTTGAACAATTCAAAGGATTCGGATTTTGCCTTCATAAGGTATATAAATCCAAATCTACTGAAATCATCAGTAAATGTGATGAAGTAGGTGTAACCACCTCTGGCAGGCGTGGGGAATGGCCCACATACATCGGTATGTATAAGTGCCAATAACTCACTAGTCCTCTCACCTTTCTTATTGAAAGGGGACTTTGTCATTTTTCCTAATAAACAAGATTCACATGTCTCATATGATTCTAAATCAAATGAGTCTAGAAGTCCATATTTATGGAGTCTAGATATGCGTTTCTCATTTATATGGCCTAAACGATAGTGCCATAGATATGTAGGATTTAAATCATTAGTTTTAATCCTTTTAGTATTTATGTTATAGATTGGACTATTTAGATCAAGGATATACAATCCATTAGACAAATGCGCACTACAATAGTGCATACTATCAAAATAAATGGTGCAACACTTGTCCTTTATTGAAATAGAAAAACCCTTCTCGTCCAAAAAAGATGCGGAAATAATGTTTCTGCTCATAGCAGGCACATAAAAGCAATTGTCTAATTCTAAAATAAGTCCAGAAGGAAAAGATAGCTCATAGACGCCTACAGCTAATGCAACAACTTTTGCTCCATTCCCGACGCGTAGATCTATCTCCCCTTTAGCCAATCTTCTACTTCTTTTCAAATCCTGCACATTTCGACAAATGTGAGAACCACATCCAGTATCCAATACCCAAGATGAAGAAATAGAAAGATTGAAGTCTATAACATAAATACCTGGTGGTGGTGGAATCACTATTCCAAGCTTCTTATCCTCCATATATTTAGGGCAATTCCTCCTCCAGTGACCCGGCTGGCTGCAGTAGTGACATTCACCTTTAGCCATGCCTCCACTAGGCTTTAGGGCTTCCTTGGATTTCGCAACTTTCTTGCGCTTTCCTTTGGAAGTAGAGGCAACTCCTTTGTCCTTCTTCCTATGTACCATCATTATGGCCTTGCCCTTGCCTTTGTTCACGCTCTGTTCCGCTGTCTTTAGCATGTTCAATAAGTCTGGCAGAGTCTTGCTGATCTCGTTCATATTATAGTTCATAATGAACTTATTATAATTGTCAGACAACGATTGCAAGACAAGATCAGTTGCCAAATCTTGGCCAAGTGGGAATCCCAGTCTCTCAAGGTTCTAAATATACCCGATCATTCGGAGCACTTAGGCCCTACTGGATTCCCCTCTGCAAGACTACTCTTGAACAATGCTTTAGACACCTCATAGCGCTCATGCCTTGCCTGTTCCTGAAACAATTGTTTCAAGTGTATGATTATATCATAGGCTTCCATATTCTCGTGCTGCTTCTGAAGCTCAGGAGTCATGGTGCAAAGCATGAGGCAAGTCACGTCATTAGAATCATCAATATGTTTCTGACGTGCCCTCACATCCGCTAGAACAGACTCATCTTGTGGTGGGGATGGAATTTGAGTGTCCAAGACGTACAACTTATTTTCTTGCTTAAGGAAAATCCTTAAGTTTCTGTACCAGTTAAGGAAATTCGTTCCTGACAATTTATCCTTCTCAAGGACAGATCGTAGGGATGCAGTCGGTGCGTTGTTGTTTGCCATTTGGAATTCTACAAAACGAGAAATGTGCAATTTTAGTATTTTGAACAATTTAACTATATTCAACAATGGCTAGATCATCAAATATAGCTCCCACTATTTTTCTCGGATTAATAGCCCTCACTATTAATGCGGAAAATATCATAATATTTTCTAGTAGGTCCGATCCCTTTTTCACTTATTCTTGAGCTTGCTTTGGCAAGTCACCCAAGAATAGGTTATTTAGGTAGGAACCATTCCAATTGCATCCCATGCAACTCTTGGTCCAATTAGGTGAATAACTCTTTATTATTTATCCATTGGATAACCCCTAATTGTCATGCCTCTAGGCTTATCAATCCAATCGAGTCTTACCCAGTTGCGTCCAACCTCTTGCTTCAACATACACTCATTACTAGCTTGTGTATTCCTCAACACATCATGGTAAATTAAAATCGCCTTGCTTTGGCAAGCCCGAATTTTAATAAACCTTGATCATGAAGGGTGTTTTGGCAAGAGAAGGCAAAACGCAATATTTAATTGAGGGATTTAATTTTCTTAATTTGTTTGGTTGATCCAAGCAACATGATCTACTTATTTGGATTGGGAAATCCACAATAAAAGACCATCCTTGTTTATTATTATCTTGTTAACGTTTTGCTAGTATTGCCATACACACAAAAATAAATAACAAGACATAAATAATAAACATCCACAAAATAAAATAAAATAACGTGGCATGGATATGGACCCTAGACTAAGATATTATCAAGCCAATGATAATATCTAATTGCCCTAAAGTGACAAGCTCATCTCCATGTGCTCCACCATAGCCGCGCGCCTAGGGGGTGTCTTTCCTTGTCTTTTGGCTCCTTTGGTCCTCTGGTCTTCTTCTCCATGCTCTTGGCTACCATCTAAATATTTCTAATTCTAGCCTAACATCAAGAATAAATAAATAATAAAAGTATCACGTGTCGAGGAGAAAAGACGACTCGCAGGCTGTAAAACTTAGTTAATTGTTACATTAATTTGATCAACTCGCAGGCCGTAAACCAAACCACAAAGCAATAAACATCCACAATCCTAGGCCATATCCATCCACCATGCAACAAAGCACATAATAAAGTTAAAACTAATTTTTAACGAGCTTGTTTAATTTTAATTGAATTGGGCAATTAGGGTTACAACGGTCCAAGGGGTCCAACCTAACCCTAGGCCGAACCCCAAGGACCGCCGCCCGCCACATAGGTCCGGCCCAAGGCCGGCCGGCCCATGTGACCCGCGGCCTTTGCTTGGCGCGCAAGGAAGGGGGCGGACGGCTAGGGTTTTGCCCTAGCCTCCTTCCCTTCTTCCTTGTTTCCCAAGCATGGTTGTTTCCTCTTATGAATGTTTCCATAAAATTGTTTCCATAATTGAAAACTCCTTTTCAACTATGTGCCCATGAACCCTAATTTTTCAAGAACCCAATAATTCATATCATATGTGATTAAAATCACAAATTCTAACATCCAATATTAAATTAGATCTTGTTTAAATTGAATCAAATTCAATGTGCATCTACTATGCCAATTATTTTAAGTTTTCGCGTAATAACAATAATACGGTTTATGAACTGAAATCGTAACACATAAAATCATGTTATGCTCTACGACCTGTGGCTCTGATACCACTGTTCAGTTTTGTCGTAGGTAACGCAGCGGAATAACAAAAATTTAATCCTACTCAAAGCCCACCAAGGATCACAGGAAGAGATAACATAACATGATAAAGTACATAGTAATTGTGTACCTTTTGGTTTGAGAGATCACACGAAGAATGATGTCCTCGTCTCTACGGTTGATCCACTTCTAGAGGTGAGATCTAGATTCTTCCTTAAACAAGTGCTAGCTTGAACAGGAGGAAGAGGGAAGAAAGAATCAAACAACGAGGGACAAGGAGGGGTTCGGCCCTCCTTTTGGCGCCGACGGGAAGGGGGCATACGGCTTAGGGGCGGTCGGCCTCTAAGCTTGTCTTGCTCTCTCTCTCTTTTTCTCTCTCCCACTAACTTGTGTTATGTCTTAAGTGGGAAGTAAGCTAGAGCATCATTTATATAGTCCAACAACTCCTTGTTAACTACATAAAGGTCCTTCTAGTTCTACATGAACTTGGATTAGTCCCTTCCTCGCATATTAGTCCTACTAAGTTTGAAAGGTGTTGCACAATGATCCTTCTTATTAATTAATCTTATTAATTAAACCCAAATCTATCTCTACTCTATTTGACGTGTGACCCCATAGGTTTCTACTTAGTTGGTAGCAACTTATTACTAACATGGAGCGGTGTCTAGAAACACATCCATGCCACCAACCTAATAGAAATATTCAGTGATCCCGACAAACCTCTTGAGCCCAATATTTCATTATTGCACCATCCCTTTGTCTCCATATCCGTATTGGGCACGAGACATAAATAGTCACACTCGTATATCCAATCCAAAGTTCCTCGATCCTGAGAATATGCTTATGCAAGCAGATAACATCAATATCTCCATATTGATTTATCTGAGTCTGGCCAGACATTCAATAAGCCTAATCCCTCGAGTGGCCGTGGATATGTACTCCCATTATGTGGGAGGGAAAAATTCTATCTACATCACTACGATCTCTAAGCTTGCTTCCTATCATGCCCGATAGCTATCTTTATAATTACCCAGTTACGGTGTAACGTTTGATAACATCAATGCACAATATTCCACAACTAGAGTATCTATTGACTTCAAGTCTAAGGATTGCAATCATATTAGCACTACGAGAAGCGATTGTGACTTTAACATAATCTAATGTATCCTTCTCGTTGTGGGTCAATCCAGTATGCCATTACTCCTAATGCATATCCATGTGTTAGACTTGATATCTCCATATCAATCTACACACATATTAGTCTATATTTGATCGTCCTATTAATCAATATAGTGGACTAGGGATATTTAAGTTAAAATACACATTGTATCTAAGGACTTCATTATATTAAATATCACAATATATAATAAATGAATATTCTAGCCCAAAAAAATGTTCATACTAAATATAAGATTGCCTCTAGGGAATCTATTCCAACACTTTGTTTTCGTCATATAAAAGATACAAAAATATTAGTTTAGTTGTTATTTAATTTCAGTCACTTCTTTGAGGGTGACAACATATTAATCACCATTCTTTCCTCCTTGTATTGTATTCTAGGCTAATAAATAATTAAATAATATCAAGCTTGTCCTCGTGGGATCGATAACTCGGGGTTGAAATACCACCCTATATTACTTGACCGTGCACTTGCGCATACACGTAAGAAATCGTGTCAAGTTTTTTGCGCCGTTGCCAGGGACAGCGGTAGATTATTTAGCTAGGAGTTAGTTTAGGGTACTTTTCTTTTAGTTTTTTTTTTTTTTTTCTATCTCTGTGCTTCACGGGTATCTTGTGAGTTTGTTTTTGCAGGAACGCAAGAAGCAAGAGATACAATGAGCATGAGCAGCAAAGATGATTATGAGGGGATCTCTGATTACCCCTACTACTGTGCTAGATGCAAAATTTGGCACACAGATGACTGCTCAATGATATAGTGCTAAAAATTCAAGAAGGATCACAAGTATGAAGACGCATGCATATTTGATCTGCCACAGCTTCAGCACCACCAAGAGGACTCATCGGCGAGCATGGCAGAATTGCACAATATGATGGGGGAGATCCAAGCGCGCATCACAAGGATGTCCCTTGTTACAGATGAGCCACAAGAGGAGCCTATGCCACATACCATCGAGATCCTAATAGAGCCTCTGTGGTCACCATCACAAGATGGTTTGGATGAACCTCATTGGCTACCAGCTATCCTAGAGATGCAAAGGACACTTATTGCTAGGATGGAGAAAAAAACGAGAATCCGAAACTTCAAGCTGCAGTTATGGAAGAAGAGGTACCCGAGCCGAGCGAAGAATGCAATGTCCATGAACCATTTGTGGACTTTGTCATTTATGAGGACTCGGACTCTGATTCAGACTGGGGTGGACTTGTGCGTCCAACAATGGAGGAGGCGATGCTCTCTGCAAGGTAACATCTAATCATCTCACAGTCCTGGAAAGATTGGGATGACACCGATATTGGAAGTTTGTGGTGTGCTGATGATGAAGCGGGCGAAGAAATAGTGTCCATTACAATTGAGGTAAAAGCCCCTACTCAGATTTGTAAAGACTTTTCCACATCTCATATAAATCAAGTCCGCAATGAGTTGAAACGACTTGTGTGTGAAGAGTCTTTTGGGGAAGAACATGATGGGTAACTTCCAATTCCTTGTTCTATTGGCTATCCTATTGACGGTATATATGCCATACTCAAGGGGTTGGAAATCGTCAATTGAGGGGGTGTGGATGAAATGCATGCATTGACTGAAGAGCATTTAGCACCGAAGGAGTGCTACTGGGATGATTTCATGGCCAGAGACTCATTTGAGCCCAGTAGCACTCTGTGGAAGTTGATCAAGAGAATCAATTTCATAATGAAAGAGGTTGGCTTCCGCAATGGCCCGCCATCATTAGAGCACAGGGGTGCTCGTGATAAAAGACTTATTGAGAAAAGATGGTGAAAGAAGAAGAAGTGGAGATTTAAGCATTCTTCACTATCCTAGACGGTTGAGGTAACCGAATTGGGCCGTCGACCTTAAATCACAAGCGCCTCTTGGGAGGCAACCCAATGTAGAGTATGATATTTGTTAGTGTATTTTTGTATTTAGTTCTCCATATTTGATTTTGAGGGGTGAGATAGATTTGTTTTAATATATCATATGAGTGTGCAGGACAAAGGTGCCGAAGAACTCTCCGGATTCCCATTCTTGATGTGTGTGCATGACTTTGCACGCAAAACGAGGAACAACTAGCTAACCGGAAGAATTTAGCTTGATAAAGGAGCTAATCGAGGTTCAGGAGTAGCCAATTAGTCGTGAGGAACATGGTAGCGAGTTGGAGTATCGGGTTCGCACGCATCAGAATTCGGAGTGGACATAAAGTTCAAGAGCTTTGGAGGCGAGATTCTTTGCACAAGAGAGAGAATTTGAGAAGAAATGAAAAATTCCCTAGATTTGAGAATTTTCTAGTCAAAAATAGGTTCCTCTTCGAATATGGAGTCCGTTGGTGAAAGAATTGCGCGAAACGGATGTCGGATGAAGAAGATAGAGCAAAAACAAGTTGGAGAGTTCCGGGCATTTCGGGCACCATTTCGGGCCGAAATAGAGGCCGAAATGCCCCTATTTCGGCCCGAAATGAAAAGAGAATTCTGCTCCAAAATTTCCCGGTGATTTTGGGCCCCATTCCAGGCCGAAATGGCCCGGGCTGGTCACTTTTTGGGGGTATTTTTTGACTCTTTGGTGGTGTTTTTGACATTTTGGAGGGTAGTAAAGGCTAAAAACCGACCAACAAGCCTCCTAACACCACACAATCGGATCAAACACCTCCCAACTTCATCTTCTTCCTCTCCAAACCCTCAAGAACACCAACACACCCCAAACCCAAAACGCATCCAAATCGCGAAGTTTTTGAGATAGTGAGCGGATTAACTCTTGAGCTTTTGAGATAGTGAGCGGATTTAGTGTGGGGGAATTCAAATAGGAAGAGCTCCAAGAACTTAAATCTTCCAATTCGTTGAGGGGGATTCGGCCAAATCCCCAAGAGAGACTTGCAACGGGAACACCGTGGAGCATAACAATGTAGTCTTACTTCGACATGCGCGAGTTTTCGGAAAATTTGGTTGACCGATTCGGTCATTTCTTGACCAATTTTCGCGAAACCGGTCCCGTAAGAACGGTACTCCGGGAACGTAGGTACGTTTTCTTTCTCTCGCTTTAAATAGTCACTCTATACGGTATGATTCATTTCATGCATAATGCCATGCAACACTTGTCTTTTTCAATCCTTATACTTTGAGATCATGTCATTGAGGGGACACTCTAAATTCATTGAGGACAATGATTATCTCAAGTGTGAGGGGGTTTACACATATCTTTGATTGCCTTAACTTGCATAGCCTTGTTACATGTATTTTAGTGAGTCAGTTTTGCATGTAGTTGTCGAGTCGGATATTTTTGCATGTGCACGTTTATTTTATGCATTCTGTATATTTGTTGCACGTTTACTTATTGAGTCCACCTACCCTTTGTGTTGGTTAGTTGAGTTGGCCAGTTACATGTAGTGTCTAAAAAAACATAAAAACAAGAAAAATCCTAAAAATTGATTTTTTTTGAGAAATGGCAACTTAAGACCTAGAAAAAGAAGAAAATCCAATGAAAGGGCTCATGAGAGTAGGAAACACCGTAGTAGGGAGACTTTAATTATAGTATTTTGTGCACAAGTCTCACGAAGGGATGTCCTGGGTATCTATGGAAATGTGACGGTAGATTAGGGCATACTTTTGTTTCCTTATTGTGCTAGGAGGATTGAGTGTTTGAGTGGTTGATTATTCCGTTTCCGGTGGAAACTTGTGGACTCTTAGAATATGGGGTGGAACTTCGTGTTGAGTTGGTTTCATGTGGTACGAATCTTCAGCCTAAGCGAAGTCGGGGAGCGTACACCACCATCCCTTAAGGTGGTTCTAAGAGAAAATCATAAAAAGCCGACACTCTTAAGTTCTATTGCACGGTTGTAAAAACAGAGGAGGAAATCAAAGAAAATGAAAAATCTAAAAGAAAATTGTGCTTAAAGGTGAAACAACCTAATGTGCTTTCGTGTGCAGGTAAAATTTGGATTCAATCCAACGTAGAGATTAAGAGGGAAACTAAATTCAAGCCGTATTACATAGGAGTTGGGTCTCCCAGCAATGCGACAATTTGCATTCAAAGCAATAACGGCTAAGAGGGTCTGAAAACCTCAAATGACTTGGCGAAGGAAGATCATTTAGAAACTTGAAATGCCTAGACGCTTTGAATCAAAAGACGTGCCGTATCTGGGTATGATTTGGTGGATGTTTGGGGATGCCTTAGTGAGTTTGTTCATAGGATCACCATATCTTATTTCTTGCTATGTGTTGTGAAATTTCAAAATGAGCTAGTGAGGATTTGATGATTTTCGGTTAATGATAGAGAGGTTACCCATTCTCTAACTAAAAAGAAAAAATGTGTTATTTAATTTCTTGCATTGTACATAATCGATTTGCATTATTCAAATTCATGTAGATTTCATAGTCCGGTGTTTGTGTCGTTTATCTAAGGCAAAGTAAAGATATATATGAATCTTGGAAGCAAGTGTTGCTCGGGACGAGCAAGAAGGTAGTGTGGGGGAATTTTATAACGCCTTTTATGAGCTATCTATAAACTCAATTTTACCACATTATCACGACTGATTTGAGCTTAATTGTAGAGAATATGAGTCGTTTTACCACTTGTTGTTCACCATGTGCAACATTGTTAGTCCGGGCGTTTCTGTGCATATTTAGATGTTATTTGTCAAATATAATCGCTTGGTATGTTTTTTCATGTTGTCTTGGCAGGAACAGATGCTAATTGGTTGATAGGAGGCATGGAACGAACTTCGGAAACAACGGAAGAACAAGTGGAATGAAGAGAAGCAAAGATGGAGGAGCTTGGATGACCAATCTGCACTAATCTGATGATATCTTGAGTTCTACAATTCATTTTGGAGTGAGACCGGATCCAAATGAAATTAGACTCAAAGAGCTTTCCAACGATAGGTCACGGAGCTTAAATGGAGTTCGGAAGAGAGAGATATGGCCTGCGCAAGATCGGCTTACAATTCTGGACGAGAATTACAAACTGGAGGGGCTGAAATGCAATTTCAGCAAAGTACATTAAAAATTCGCCCTAGCTGGTTAAAACCGCAAGGAAGGCCTGGAGAAAGATATATTCACGCATATTCACGCATAGAGAGAGCCAAGAACAAGGAGGAGGACGGAGGGGACGACGCGGAAGCTCCGGTTCAACATTTGATCTCTTCTCCCCTCTTTTAATCACTTGTATCACGAAACTTTGTTGTGTTCATACGATTTCAATTAGTAGCTAGACGTTTTTCTAGGCTTCTCTAGAGAGCCTAGGGTTTATGTAGACGATTAAGTTTTCCGGGTTTAAGACTTTGTTTCATGCTTTTTGATTTGATCTATTGGATGACATTTGATTTCATGAATTTGTTGAAGATCTTAGTCTATTGACACGGCTAGGGTAGGAATTGATAATTCATGAATCTTCGTGTTCTTCATAGATTGTAATCTTGCTTAAAGTTAAATTTATGTTTTAGCTAATTGTTCATATTCTATGCTTAATCCTTAGCAAGAATGGAGTAATTAACCGGACTTGCTAATTAGCTAGCGAGTGCGTGAGAGCGACTTAGACATAGTTGTGAAGAGATATGAACAACATTCCTTAATCACTGAGACTGAGAAGAGAAGTGCGTAGGATTTGCCGTAGTGGGTAGATTCGGTAGGAGATAGTGAGGTGTTCGTGTGGTGGTGGTCTGAGAGGACATCATTCCGTGCACCGTCGTTAGCCTACTAGAACGGACCGGTAGATGTAGGTGGACCGACAGGACACCAAGTAACCGTGACGTAGAACGACATGAGACCGATATGAGATTGTCAGTACTATTACCCGGCTTAACTAGAATAGGATTAACGTGTTACTTAGCTATTCCTCAAATCGTCTACAGCCCTAGGTGATCTAGAGATTGCCTAGTTTCTCCATCTTTGTTTACAAAAATATGAGTTAGTTGTTATTTAATTTGAGTAACTTGTTTGAGGGTGACAACATATTAATCACCATTCTTTCCTCCTTGTAATGTATTCTAGGCTATTAACTAATTAAATAATCTCAAGCTTGTCCTCGTGGGATCGATAACTCGGGGTTGAAATACCACCCTATATTTCTTGACCGTGCACTTCTGCATACACGTAAGAAATCGTGTCAAGACTATTGTTGTAATTTATCACATTTGATCTCCGCGGTAGTGTTCGTGTTGTGTTTCACAGGAATTATGCTGCGAGTATCAAGTGGAGAGAAGACACGAGCTTCACAATAGAAGGGATGCCAGAAGAAGAAGAAGAAAAAAGTGCAAGAACAAGATCTCTTTGCATGAAGAGAATTTCGGTTCGCACGAAGAGAGCAAATAAGTTAGGCCAGGAGAGTTTCAGGTGCTGTTCGCACGAAGAGCATATTGTCTTCGTACAAAGACGTATACTGAGCCCATTTTGAAAAATGTAGAAATTCTTCCTGAAAGACCATGCTATCGCAAAGTAAGAATACATTTCACACGAAGAATCCATGTCTTCGCACGAAGACATTGCAGAGAACGGCCAAAAAATAAGGAAACTTCTTGTATTTTTTCTCAAAGTTCCCGGTGATAATTCTCTATTAGAGTTATATTTCTTGCATAATTTTTATCCTTTATGTGATTTATGGGTAGATTATATGAGTTTTACACTGTGAATTTGAGGATTTCGTGAAAGTTAAGGATTTCGATATGCGATACGATAGGATACACGATATGAAGATCCTACTATCATTACACGATACGTATCAAACTTTGACAACTATGAGCGCTACAATCCTTGATGAAGGTACATACTCAACGCACGAGTATATACTACACTACGCAAAAAAAACACCAAAATGAACTACGCTTGGCTTAATCCTGCAAAGGTACGTATGCCTGAAATCATGTTCCCGGTGCAGCCATAACAACAACAAAAATTCTCGTCCCTCATTTAAGGTGTGGGAAATGTTAGCATACGTCAAAATGCGGACTAAATTCTCTATGGATGTTTGTCCCTCTGGAAATAACCTTCAGAAAATGGGGATGTAAGTGTAGACGTATCCGGCTAAATCCTGGTAAAACAAAACTCAAAGATGCTATTTGGATGATAACCAATAATTCATGATACTTGGGATAATATGCCTCAAGGTATTATCCAGGATATTTAGGATCTACCCAGGATAATATGCCTCACGATGTTAATCCAAGATATTTTTTAAGAATTCAGGATAACATCCTCTTAAAAGTGATGGATATGCTGGTAAGTATTTTCAAGGATAGTGTCTCCTTCAAGTGTGTCTACGCGTGCATACGGCTGGTGGAAGCCGGGCATGACAAGCTCCATGTTTCCGTGAAAGAATTTTTTTAAGCACAAAGTACCTACGTGAGGTCTTTGTCACAACAAGCATTTTATCCGCGGTGTGATGACCCAATTTGATTTTGAGTATAATTTATAATTTAATTATTGGATATGTGATGAGTATTTTAATATATTCTATTCCATGTAATGTGATAAAATTCAAAGGAAAGAAAAAAAACAAACAAACTTGTAAGGACTCTAAGTAGGTGGTAAGTAAGGAATATTGCATATGTTCCCTCTAACCTCCCAAAACCATTTGGTGCAACACACCTACGGGTTGTTCTTGGAGCTCCAAGGGAGTTGTAGCATAACATAATATCTTTGACACTTGGAGGGAAAGATAGGGGAATAGGCTGTGTTGTCACAAGAGGAAGAAAGATGGATGTATTCTCGGCACATGAAGGGGGATAATGGGAAATATATGAGAGAGTAGGGATTCTCCTACAAAAGAAATTCAGCAACCAAGAGAGAAACAAGGGAAAAAGGGAGTGCATGAAGAGAGAGAGATAAAAAGGGAAAATGAAAGGAGGTTCGGAGGAAGGGTGAGGATGAAGAGAGAAACATTGGAGAAGGCTCCTTGCTGAATTTAAGAGTAATGAGAAGGCTTAGGACACTCACCCAAGTGACCAAAGTGGATAGATCACTCTCTAGAAGTAGGAACTTGTCAATACTTTAACCATGTCTTCCTTGAGCTTTAGTTTTCAATTATGATCGCACCGATATGTTTCGTGTTGTGTTTGAGAGGAAACGGTACCCGAGGATTAAGTGGAGAAAAAGAAACGAACTTCGGAACTGAGATGAAGCCCAGGAAAGATGTTCAAGATTGAAAACGCGACAAATTTTGCAGTAGAGGAGCAAAATGAACAAACAGTTATCATCACTATGCATCACCAAACACCTACTGAAACTAAATCCAATCAACCTACCACCATAAACCAGCTAACACACCACTGCCTTCACCATTAATCCCCCAAACTGACTTCACCACTCTCCAAGATCCTATCCTTTATCACCATTTCCCACCAGAACCATAACTAACCTACTGAATTCACCCACAGCCACCAAAAAACGACCAAACAAACTATCAAACTACTATCCCCATACACCATTAATCTCACCACCATTACTCCCTCCCTAACTTGTAACTAGTTCTTCCACAAACCAGACTCATACACCTCCATCTTCACAACCTGCAAGTTACGACCTCAGCACCGAACTCCCTGCAAACCAATTACATACAAACCTAAAACCCAACTGGACCTCCTGCACTGCCGCAGTACACCACTACCTTCAACAATTCAAACACCAGCCCCATATCACACCTAAGAACACCTAGTAGCACGTGAAATCTCTACCTATAACCAATGTCTTCACCATGTCTTCACCTGACCATCACCTCTGCATAATAAACACATCACCATGATTGCTACCTCTTGGCCTTCACAAAATAACCACCTAATCACCATTAAACCTACAACCTACCGCTTTAACAGGCACAACCTTTATCCACCACCAACTAGCCAATACCTTCAACCACTACCACCAAAGACCTCCCTGATCACATACCCGAGCAAATACCGCAAGAAGCATAGAAAAAGCGCAGAGAAGAAGGAGCAATTAGTAGCGCCAATTGAACCAGAAGCTGAATCTTCCTTAATTTATTTTGAAACTGGGATCCACAAAGACCAGCAGCAACAAAGAGGATCAGCGCAGAAACAGACAAAATCAGAGAAACAAAGAGCCAATCGTACGATTGGAGAAATCCAATCGTCCGAGGGAAAACATTTAAAAAAATCGAGATTTCAGCTGCAATCCAATCGTAGATAACCTCTCAGTCAATCGTACGATTGTGAACAGGGCTAAGCAATCGTACAATTGGGGTTATGTCGGGCGAATTTTGGCTGGGGTTTTTGTGAAACTTTTAAAATATAGGGGCGGCAAGTGTCTTTATGAAACTTAATGACGATAAAAAAGAAAAGTTCGACCTGGACATAATGGATACGACGGAAAAATAATATAGATAACGCAGAAGACATACGCAGAAAAGAGACGAAGAAATGGAGTTGCAGGGTGAAGCTTGTAGCGCGCCGAAGCTTTAATTTTCCGTTTGAGATCTCTAAACTCTCTCTAGTGTCGCTCGTTTGATGTTTACAATGAGTTTCGTTGTCGTAAACACAAGAATGAGTAGCTAAATTAATCTGCTAGGTTCTTACGTTTGAACCTAGGTCATGAAATTTTCCCGGATTGTTAGCATTGATTCGTGAAGTTATCATCACAATATGATTTAGATTTCGTTATTCTTTCATTCTTGTAATTTATTTTATGCAATTGTAGCATCGCGAACTATAATTTCTAATTGGTGAAAATTGATGGACTTACAGGTGAAAACGATTAGCCTAGAATAAGGAATGAAAGCAACCCCGTATCGTGATAGACCGACAGGAGAAGCGTTAGGGTTTGGTTCATTACATAGAATTGTTCGTAACTTTTACTCAAAATAATTAACTTCTTTATATTCCTTGTGTAAAATTTTTAGAATCACATGACACTTCTAACATATTCAAATAAATTAAATAATAAACTGCTGTAACAAAGTCTCGATTATGAAATTAGCCACTGTTTTTATTTAATTTAAGACTCTTCAACTCCTCTTAGGATTAAGAAGATTTTAATATCTATACATAACTTCCTTATATTCTTTGTCTAAAATTTGAGAATCACCAGACATCTCTAACATATTTAAATAAATTGATAAATACACTGATGTGAATATGTCCGGTTTCTGAAATCTACCAATGTGTTTATTTAATTTGGTACACTCATATGTTATGGAATTTCCACTATAGATTCAAATAAATAACATGTTTCTTGTAAAAACAATTCAAGGTCTTGTAATAATCATAACTTGTTCAAGTAAATTAAAACATTGCACTAGTATCCTATAACTCATTATCGGATTTGATTGCCTATGAAACAACCTGTGATCTCGGTTCGGGGATAAAGAGACAATTGATAACAAAAAGTATAAATATATTTATGAATATTAATATTTATCTAATAAATAAAACGTAAGCTAACGTTCTTGTCTCGATCCACGTTCCCATCCAGGCCTACATTAACCTGTGGTGGTTTGAAATAGAAAACGCATACACAAAAGTTTGAAAGCAATTAGTAAAAACTGTGTAGATACACACTACGACAAGTAAAGAAATGAGTGATACGCACGAATAAATTTAAATAAATCAATAAAATTTGAAACAATAATAAGTAAGAGTTCGGAATTTTTAAACAACTATAACTAATCGCGTAGCAAGAAACCCTCGTTCGGCAAAAGCAGCAGAACGTCAATTGAGATAGTGGAGCTGACTACCGCCTGTTCGAGATAGGTAATCCGTCTCTCATCTAAAGTGGGCCTCATCTCATGGGAGCGGACCGGATCATCAA
The DNA here is from genome assembly GCA_023055425.1 of Linanthus parryae. NCBI lineage: Eukaryota > Viridiplantae > Streptophyta > Magnoliopsida > Ericales > Polemoniaceae > Linanthus > Linanthus parryae. The sequence continues at coordinate 42,020,749 of JALGPY010000006.1, forward strand.
ATCGAAAGCGCTAATACGCGGGACGGGGGAAAAGTGGTGCCCGACCCCTCAAAGGCTAGCCTAACTCAAGGAAAGTACTAGAAAAAGGGGTCAACTTCCGTACGAGAAAGCCCGGGGACTCTCAACTTTAAAACATCATTAAACCATGAGTATTCAAGATATTCTTAAACCAATACAATCTTACGAGAGCAAATCATGTTCCGGTGAAAAACGTATTAATTCCGGAGTACAGAACTTATTTCATCTTCATTTACTTTGGTTGGGGCATATCCTGAGCCACAAATAGGATAGATAGAGTAATAAACTTTCATTCAACTTCAATTAACAGTTAAGTTTAGAAGAGGCATGTCCAGAGCCACCAGCAGGATCGGTGTAGGAAAAGGGATCACAAAGTAATCATAAAGGGTTCCTTCCAGTGTCTATCAAACTCTATTTCACCCGAGCATTAAAGGAGACCATACATCAACTCCCGCTCACAATTCATAGCTAAAAGGCGTTAAGTGTCGACACGCCTATATCGTATTGACCCTAACAAGTATAAGTAGCATTTTATAGCTCTAAAAGCCCCTTTACCGCAATACCTTGGTACATTTTGGCTCGTTGGGGGGGGGGGAGATTTTTGAACATTCAAGTTCTATCCTATAATACGAAGCATTGCTTCAATGGCCGCATCCATAAGTAATAGGAGGATTGCTTGACGCCTCCGGCCAGAGCCATAAATAAACACAACTTTGTACATCGTCCAATATCTATTAGAAGTGTCTTATTTATTCTCTTTATCGTATTCAATATTTCACAAGTAATTTTCAAGAGTTCTCAAAGGATATCAATAAAATATTCCAAACAACTTTCGAGTAGAAATCATGCATTCTCATACTTTTCAATAAAACAAATCATTCATTCGAAACTTCACACACAAACGCACATTTTGATAAGAAAACACAGCACACATGTACTTACCACAAAGATGAAGAACAACCAAGACGAAGAAAGTAAGCATAGCACTCCAACGACAACCACTCTCCCTTACGAGGCCAATGTCCACAATCACACGTATAAGGTACTCGTTACAGCCAATTTACACATACATAATCAGTCGCAACCCTACATGCCACATAGTCCAATATGTAACAAATGCACATATAATGAAGAGTGGTTATGCTCGAGTATAACCACTCGTTAGGTTTTGTAGACTCATTAATGACTATTTCATCTGGTTTAAAACCTGACGAGTGAGTATGCTCGTCAGGTACAACCAGACAAGCACATCCAGTGGCTTGATTTTAATCAGAGTATATCCAATCGTAAGGCTCTTACACAGACGATTATAAATTTCACAAATTTTGATCAGACGAGACACTCACAAAACCCAAAGCAGAGTAGATTCAACAAAAAATTCAAGAATATATGAAGAATAGATGAAGGTGAAAGCAAAAAAATATATTAAATAGAATATATTTCAAGAAAAATGTGGTATGACAAACATGATACATTAAAATAACAAAACATCTACAAATTTACCTCTGCTCTTGAAGAAACACTGAAAACACTAAAGTCACAAAGGATGAAAACAATTTTTCGAGAGAAAAGACTGAACTGGACCAGATGAGAATGACAATGCACAAGTTTTGATGGCTTTAAGATGGATTGTTTGTAGACTTTAAGGCATATTCGGAGGCATTAATGAATACAGTTGAGTAGTTGGTAAAAAAAATTAATGTTTTGTAGAGAGGGAGATAGGAAGTTACGTATGTACATGGAGAGGGGTGTAATGGGAATTTTACACTATTTTCAAATTTGTTGGGGACCACTGCCTAACTAACAATATTGTAATGGTTGCTTAAAATTGCAGGGTAATGGTTCCAAGAGTGAATTCAAGCTAGTGCATTTCATCAAGTTTGTTTGACAGAATGGAAGGCGGCAAAATAGCCCGTTGCAGCATCCTCACATCATTCTTAAGAAATCCCCCTGAGAAGTTCAACCAGTCCAACCCCAGTAATCTGGAATTGGTAAGAAGCCTCAAGAACATAATTTCTTGTCACTTGAATCGATAGGATTTAGAAACGCCCAATTTCTTTGAATAACCCGGCCACTGGAAAAGCCATACACCAGTGGAGTTTGGTAAATCCTTGTAAACTTGGTCTCTACTTCATCAAATTGGTGCATTAATGTCATAGAGCATGCTTAGTAACCCATATTGTGCCCATATACCTAAAATATTGATTTTGATTCATGATCATCATCGATTTTTCGAGACCTTTCCTGTCATGTTCATGAACCTTTTTGATTCTCAATTCCTAATGGATTGGGATGCTTGTTGGCTATGTGTAATCTCTATATGACCAGCTAAAAGTTTCATGTTGATCAGCTGAATCAATCTGTAATACCCCGTCTAATTTCTAGGGGCAATTTTGTAATTTAGAAAGCTATAATAATAATAATAATAATAATAATAATAATAATAATATAATAATTTAGTCGCGAGAAATAAGGTTTGGTTATTTATCGTATTAATATTCAGAATACGTTACATTAATAGTCGTGATTTAAAACGCGAATATTTTCTTTACTTTATTTATCAACGCGTGTAAAACCACCGCGAGTTGTTGCGAGTGTGTTACACCCAAACACTCTAGTGTATAGTGCTTCAGCCACACCCTAATAATTCTCTTGAATTCATCTTCTACATGAATTCTTCTTCAAAGATTTTTTCTTCGGCTTGATTTTTATCACCGCCACAACCATCATCATCTCCTCCTCCAAATTTTCTCACCTATAAAACCAGCTCACCACCGTCATCATCAACTTCATCTTCTCCTTCTTCTCCTCCGGCAACTCTACCACCAACCCCACCACCATAACCGCCACCAAGAAGAGTCTCCGTCCACCTTCATCCCCTCTCTAGCCCTCTGCTTTTCCTTCTCTGTTTCACTCTGTTCTCTGTCCAAAAACAGAGACAACAACAGTGGCTGCAACTGCAGTGGCCAACGACCACCACCAAGGCCGCCACCGTCGGGAACACCGAGAGCACCACCACCTCCACCACCCAAACACTCTCTGATTATTCTTCTTCTTCCTCTCTCTCTCTCTCTCTCTCTCTCTCTCTCTCTCTCTCTCTCTCTGTAGCGCAGAAACCCAGAGCTACAGGAGCAGCAGCGGCAACAACCAAGAAAAACCGCCGCCGCCACCGCCCCTGTTTCCGTCGGCCAAAACAGAGCCCCGACCCAAGAGATCCTTGCTATATTTCCTCTGTTTTAACACCTCTGGACCTCTCTTTACCTGTTTCGAACTCAAACGAAGAAGACCCAAGCCGTTGCAGTAAACCCACCACCACCATCGGCCATTAAAACCGGCGAAAAGCTCCGGCCAACTTCACCCAACTGAAAGGCAGCCACCCACCACCTAAAACCTACCCCAATCTACTCCTAAGGGGACGAATAAGACACTAGGAGGCTCAGCCGCACCAAAAAACGACCGGAAACAGCTCCGGCGAGCTCCACCTCTGACGCCGCCGTTCGGACGCTTGACCCGGACCGTTTCTTGACGGTTTCTTGCGATTTTTGGTACCGGTACGCTCTACTATTCGCCCTGAGTTGAATTACATAGCCAAAATCATGTCTTGAGGCTTTAATTTGTGTTTTGTTTGTATTAGAAATAATATGTTCTTGTTTGGGGGGGTTCGTGTAGTTTTTGGAAAACTAGGGGGTTATATGTGTATGTTATGAGACTGTTTGGGGACTAGTTGTAGTTTGTCTATTCTGTTATTATTATTATTAAGCTAATTATTGATTTACTTATATTTCAACTAAATACTTTGTAAAAACTATATATGCTTGTATTAATTTAAACTAATATATATATATTAGTTTAAATTAAAGGTGCTTATAATAATTGTCTACAAAAGAATGCTCTAGAAAAATTAATAATAATAATAATAATAATAATAATAATAATAATAATAATAATAATAATAATAATAATAATAATAATAATAATAATAATAATAATAATATATGTTTTAGAAATTGGTTGTAACGAACACTTTTCTTGAAAAATGAACTACAATATTATTATAATTTTTTATTTGAAAAATACTATTTGCCACTTTATTTTTATTTAAATAAGCATTGAGTTTCAATAATTATGCACTAATATTTTATCAGTAAATATAAATATTTATTTAAAGCTAAAATAACTCTTTAGTAAGTATTGTTATCCTTTTCTTATTATTACTAGTAGTTGTGATATTAATCTCTTAATTAAATAAGGACTCGTAAAGAGAGTTGTTTTGATTATCCAAATTATTTCAAGAATATTTCCTTATATACATATATATATATAAGTATATAACTTAAATACGAGCTTTATAAGGGTATTGTGAGAATGGTTTTAGTACTCGACCTAGTCGAACATTGGTATAGGGCTAATGCATTTGCATATTCGGAAATAACACTGTTGTGACTAGAGGTTTGTAAATTGTAGGAGACGGATTCGTGGACGTAGGCTTCGTCGGACATTCGTTGTATAACTGCTGAGTTGACTTCAGGTGAATTATATGCTTAGCCTAGAACGCCTAGCTCCTTTCGTGTCAAAAATTGATTTTAATACTGTTTCAAAATATATTTGTGAGTTATATGCTTAGTCTTGCTTGCCTAGCTTCATTCGTGTCGTGAAATGATTTTATAATACGTCTCGAAATGAGTTTTGTGAAATACATGCTTTAATTGAGTTTGATTACGTTCGAAATGATTGATTTGAAACTGAGCTCACAAGTACTGGGATAAGTGGTTTTGATTTGCCCTTTGTTGGCTTCATTTGCCCTTATTGGGTTAGTTTGGCCCTTGGTTGGCCGGACTCTTTGCCTGATTGGCTAGAGTCCCATCTAGTACTACTCTTATGGACTGACGATCCATAAGGGGGTGTCGACACTTAAGGTCTAGTATAGTTTACATAATTAGGGCGGGAGAGGTTCTCCACAACGCCAGGCACGGAGGAAAGGTTTTCTCTCTCGTTGTCGTCCTACACGGGAAGGTTTCCCAGGGAAAGATTTTCCCAACCCTCGATCCGGATAACCGATCAGAGGACTGTTCTTATCAACTCTGGTTACTGTGAGCAATAACTTATTTTGAAAGTTGATTTATATCGGGATGAATGTTACTGGTATTACTATTTATTCTGCTGCAAACTCTGATAATGTTTTGCTCGTATTCTATTACGGTTTTACTTAACTCGTGAATCAGCAACTATCTCATCTTCCTTGTTTTACACGCTAAGGTGTATCTCACTTAGCATTTCTTGCTGACTTTGGAAACTGCGGTACTTGTTTTTCTTCCCACCGCAGGCCTAGGAGCTGGATTGTAAAATAGAAGGGGCACGGGACTCATCTAGAGTATGAACGTCATCAGTAGACTATCTAATAAATGTTAAATAAGTTTTGTGTAATAGTAGCACTTCTTGTATAGTACTCTAAGTTTGATTTTTAATAATATGAATAAGTGTTGTGAAATGTATTGCTTTTGATCTCCGCCGCTTCTACTAAGCATCGCCCTCTCGCTCTTGTCCCGAGCCGGATAAGGGGGTTGTTGCACAATCTCTAAACACTCTAAAATCTCGATCGAAGTTCCTGCAAAATGTTGATGAAACTGACAAAACAGTACCCTGTGATTTTTGCCCAACTTTCATCTCTTATATCTTGATCAACCTGTAATGGATAAGCCCGCAACTTGAACCTACTTGCTCCATGTACATAGCTCTACAATTTTCATGTTGATTGTTTCGCGACTGCAACCAAGTTCCCAAAGTTCACCTCAAATCATTCTATACCACAAACAATACCAGTATCACTACTTTTATGCACATAACTATTGGCCAGCACCCAAATTTGGTGCTGAAAGAAGCCAAAGACCCAAATATTCACATGCCCTTGTATTTGTTGGAACCCAATAGGTTTTTCACAAGCACATTTTTCTTCCTCCTTCCTTGTATTCTTCAATCCAAATGTAGTATCGTATTCGCCCAAAGATTATATAAGAATTCTGAACAAGAGACGACAGCTAATAATGGGTTGGTTCATGCTTATGAGTTTCACCTAAAATTTGAGATTTCAGAGTATCAAATCATATATGCATCGATTTGATGAGACGATCTGTTGCTGGGGAGTCTCGGGTGCTGTTGTCGGGCTCTTTGGATGCTTCTATGACCCTTTCATCATGAACTAAGCTCCAAACGGAATTTGATAACAACCCAAACCGTTAATGGAAGTGGAGATAATGTTTCACAGTCCACTTCCGACTGACTCTCATTTTATTTTTAGGAATAGCAAATTTATATTAAACAAGCAGCGACAACATTGAGTTTGGCTTTTCCACACTTTCACCCAGAACTTGGAAAAAACAGGAAAAATTACATGATCAAAACAGAAAAACACAAAAACAACACAATGAGTTAGGGTGTTACATACTTTCCCCCAAAACTCGAAAAATACAGAGAAAATTACATGATCATAACAGAAAAACACAAAACCGACCAGTGAGCACTGAATTGCAGGAGGGGAGTCAACGCGACATAACCAATCTAAGAAATTTGGTCATCCCAAAACTATTGGGTATAAAGCTGGGAGGGAGAGGAAGACAGGTAGATCAGATAACACATTATTCAAAACTGGGTTATAAGACGTTCGCACAAGTCTGGGGAGTTTAATAACCTGATTTGGAGAGGCCGGTAGAACCCAAGATGTCGAGAGGCGTAGAAGCGCGTCATAGCTTCGGAAGAGGTTGAGGTATTTGATCAATGTTACTAACAAGAAAATCGTCCCACATGCCCTCAAATAGGCATGTCGATGACCCAAACCCAAGCCTACGGATACCGACCCCTCACAAACCTGGAGCCATCAAACACGACAAAGTGAGTATACCAGAAGCTCTGGCTACATATCATGAAGAGTTATCGAGGCCCATCATAAAACATATTAAGTGAATGAGATGTTTCTTAACCACACTAACTGCAGATGTAACATTTTTGGTTTCCCTTGATGACGTGTCAATTATTCTATCGGTTACGTAACAAATTACGTTCGTATTTCTGTTAATCAATAAACAGTTAAATTGCACTTGCAAGCCCCAGGCTAAAATGTCTCTCCCTTCTTCCACCAAGACCATGTTCTTAGCTCCACCACCAAATAAGCAAAAAACCAATATTATGAACATAATTCTTGGGATCGGCCATCACAACACCTATCTATCCCAAATTAATGTTCAAACTGAAACCGAAAACCCAGAATTTGAATAGAAATCAGGTTGGTTTGGATGCAAATGTTTAACTACACGGCTGAAGATTTGTGACATTTGTGTGGTGATGGTTTTCCAACTTGAAAGATGGGGGCATAATTTAGAAAACAAAAAACAAATGCATTGTAAAAAGAGAGTGGTAGATATAGATCACCTAATTCCTCCAAACAAGCCCTCGCTACCTCCAAAAACGCGAATTAGAAGAAATAATGGACGAATTGTGAAATATTATTAACCCCAGCCCTTAGATCTCACCTACCACCCACTTAACTACCCACTACTCAACTTCCCACGTAACTATCCACTCATTTTATCATAATTATATAAAAAAGGGCTTCCTTTATTGCTGATTATTTATTACAATTATTTATGTTGTCTTTATTTTTTGCCCATGTTTGTAGATGAAAATATTCATTTTATTTATGACATTATAATAGGTGCAAACGTGTTTTTGGGTAGTGTTATTGCGCACGAGCAATCCCCTAGTAACTTAATAAACATAATAAATGGCTTTGCCCTTTAGTTGTTGGACCATTCCCTTTTAATCAGGGTAGCCCATTTACTACTTAGCCATTGGAAAACAAAACAATTGAGTCGTTATTTATAGGCCTAGAGATGAGTTATTTTCTCAACACCAGCGATGTGGTACGCTTTTTGAACAAATAGAGCAAGTTTCAAGCATTAGTTTCTTTGGCTGTAAAATTGCATAGCTCTGCTCACGACTCATGACGTAGTTGACATATCATCTACAATTTTTCACCATGTTATCCAACAAACGTCGCCGGAAAAAGACCATGGCATTTGAAGAGTAATAAGCAATAAGTATCGACGTAGAGAGAAGGTGAGAGTGAAGACGAAGACGTTAATGATACAAAGGACAAAGTATGTTTCTTTGGTTTCATCTAGATTATAACTACTTCTAATCTACTTCTCTTCATCAATCCGATCTAACTTTTTGATTAAGATGTTGACAACTAGAATAAGTTGTATTTCGTATTTCCTAATACTCAAAACAATTACATATACATGTAACTTTGTTGTAAAAAGATATGAATTAGGACACATTTACATTAAATATAATATCAAATATCGACACTCTCATGCCGTTCTCAAACTCAATCATTTTGATATTTGCCGCTTTCTAGCTCCCGTTCTCGCTCCCGCATGTAACTTTGTGATAAAAATACATGAATTATGACGCATTTACATTAAGTATAATATTGAATATCGACCCTCTCATGCCACTCTCAAACTCAATCATTTTAATATTTGTCGCTTTCTCGCTACCGCTCTAGGTAACTTTGTTGTAAGAAACATGAATTACATTAAATATAATATTAAATATCGACGCTCTCATACCACTCTCAAACTCAATCATTTTGATATTTGCCGCTTTCTCACTCCCGCTCTAGGTGACTTAGGTAAGATAAGTAGGACATGTAGAAATACAAACTGTGCATCGGTAATACTATATTCATCATACTGAATATATTTGGTGAAAACGTACAAAGATAACTGTAGTAGTACAAAGAAACAACTGAAAATATTTGGTGAAAACGTACAAAGATAACAACTGTAGTAGTACAAAGAAACAACTGAAAATATTTATTTATACTTGGGACCATTATCTAATACAACATGCTCAACCGCACCCTTGATTCTTGAGAGAGGACACATGTTTTGGGCTTTCAAAGATGGACGTCTTGGCAAGCATGTGATTCACGTCTTCCAATCTGTTGGTCAAAGGTTCGAATGGCAAACACTGCCACTTTCCACGGATGAAATTCATACGTCCAATCTGTTAATCAGAGGTTCGAATGGCAGTGTTGCCCAAACCGCAGGTAAACCTCCGATTTCGGATTCATTCTTCACATGGCAGCGGACGAGCAAGCCCAATTGGTGGCAGCGAAGAACCTACACGTTCAGTTATGTCAGCAATTGCGTTGTTCAACTCGGCTTCAGTCGGGGCAGGTCCAAATTTAAAGCCCTGTCTTACAATAGACATCACCACAGCTCTTCTTCCTGAGAAATAGTTGAGATATTTCAAGTTAGTTAAGACTATGCTCCTTAAATAAACATACAATAGAGACAGAGAGGGCATACAAGACCTGTTGTTGCCATAAAAAATCCAAACTCCTCTTCTGAAAGAAAACAATCAAATTTTAAGTAGTCCTCAGTGTCCATCGAGTACCGCGCCACGCCCGAGCCCGGTCTATTCCTGGAAATAATTGGGAAGACAGGTAAGCATATAAATTCAGTGCATTGGGATAACAACCAGAAGAAACTTTGATCAACAGAAAAATGGAAATCTATCTTTCACCTAGTAACATCAATCAGAATCTCCCTGAAGCGGGATTCAGCAGCCACCATTCTTGCACGAGTGTATTCGAACGACCATTCTTTTGCGTCAGCCTGATCCTGATCCTCATCCTCCTCCTTCAGCAACACAGTGAATCGCTGCAGCCACACAACATATCAAATTAAAAGAATAATAAGCCCAATTACGAGAGATAATGCAGTATCTTCTCGGTTTTCTCTCAATCCATCCATAAATAAGAATGCCTAATTCAGAATCCAGGCAAGGAATTTATATCAAACAAACATCTAAAAGAACCATGTTTTGAGAAGAAGAGGTCAAGCAAAATTTTTAACACCATGAGTTTCAGGTGACCGAAAAAATCCATCCTGGACTTTGATCAGTAGTTTATGTAAGTTTAATACTAGCAATCAGCGTAGACACTTCCTTGGGTACTTAGGAAGAACCGCCGGCCTTGGGGCAGGGCCCTTCTTCTTTTGCAACGCATTGGTTTTATAAGCCACGCATTGGTCGTGAGAAGCCCTCTCCCTTTGGGTGCTAGTCGTAGTCAATGAGTTACCAAAGTGAGACCGGAGCATAGAAGCAGCTTAGAATGAAGATGTTGTACCTAATTCCACTGGGAGGTAATCCACTAGTTATAGTTAACAGGAAGGATTGAGTCTTGGCACAGGGAATGGAGATGATGCTGGGACGAAGTTCCACTTAGAAGCGAGTAGGCTATGAACATACATAATATGAGGATTTATGCCAGTTGAGGATGCGGACTAAATAAAGAAACCTCTCTGGTTAAAAGGCAACAAGTCCCTGTAATCGGGAAGAAGATATATCGATTGCAGAAGGAAATGCCAAATCAATAAGAGAAAAAGAGGATGAAAGCATGGCTTTGTGGGGGGTGGGGGGGCATGGGCGGTCATATCTATACAAGGGTTCAAGTTTTGATCGATATTAGCCGAGTTGATTATCCCTGATTTGAAGTGGTCTATAACTTACTGAGTACTCGGTATAACTATACAAGGGTTCAAGTTTTGATCCGGGTCGATTGCTTGTTGTTCACATAATGCATAAAGCTTTATTTTCTGGTTGGGCCGGTTCAATTGCTCTGTATGAATTAGCGATTTTTGATCCCTCTGACCCTGTTCTTGCTCCAATGTGGAGACAGGTATACAAGGACAATTACAAGAAATGAGAGTGTGAGAACGACAAAAGAGTCACTAACGACTTAAGTGATGTGAATTTATATTTGAAAAGCAAATGGTTCAGATTTGAGGTTCTAAATCAATCAATGACACATTTTCTTGAAGGGAGGCAACAGAAAACTGCATACCGATAACATTGACGAGTTCTTCTCGCTCACATCGCCAGTATCTTGGCTTAGTATCGCTACATCTTTCCATATCCTTTGAGAATAGCCTGCAAAACCACACAGACACACGCACCATAAGGAATGAAGGAAACAACAAATACAGATAACAGACCAGTCATTAATAATTGGAAAATGTGATAAGACAATTGTATTTACTGTATATAACAGAAGAATATCAATAAAACAACCAAACAAACAAGTTTACAGCAGAGCTTCTTTCAAAAAAAAAAAAAAAAAATTACAGCAGAGCAGTAGTACCTTTAGGACGACGAGTCAACCCAGATGAATCAATCGAGGCAGTGCTGGGGTTTGAAGATGAGTCACTGGGAATCCTACCTAGGAAGAGAGCTTTCGGGGCATAAGACCGACGGTCTGAAGTGACGACATTCATCCACGGCCACGCCCAAGGCGAACACGGATCGCTAGATTCTACCAAGCCGCCGTAATTAAACTTCTTACTTGGATCTGGTTCCAAGCTGCTATCTCCCAAGATAGGTTTCCAGGGAACCCATATACTAGGGTTTGGAGATACAGGAGAGCCCCCGATATCCCACGGCCAATTCGAAGAAGAAGAAGACGAAGACGAAGAATTCCGATCTATGTTCCATTCCATTGTTGAGTTGAGTTGATCTTCGGATCAGAAATTGAAACAGAAGCGAGGTAGGGAGAGAGGTCTTTTTGCCTTCTGCTTCTGCTTTGTGTCTTGAAACTGACGGATCTATTGGATGGCTGATTCAGTGGTGGTTTTATAGGCAATCAAATTGGGGGTCATGGCGATTTCTGCTTAATCTATACGCCGAGATTGCCGACTTCACCTGGGAGTCAGTTGGGCTGGGCGGGCAATACTGTGAATCAGTGGCCCGAAGCCCAACCACTCAATTACACTAACTACCCTTCTAGTTCGGTTAAATCGGGTCACGATGAGTTTTACAAATGCAACGGGCCTCTCAATATAGTCTAGTGCTAAGTTTAATGGTGGCCGAGAGCTCACTTATTGTTGGGTTAAAATAAAATTGCATCTAAACGTTTCAATGTCCTTAAACAGGATCTCTCATAAAATCGAGGGGGCTTTACGGAATAAATCAACGGAAATTACTAACACACAAAAAAAATACATCGTGCTAGCTCAAACACTCTCAAAAGCCCGCTACGTCGTCAACCTCTTCTCTTTGAGGAAATCTTTCTATCGCCACGCATAAAGTTAACAAAGTCAAGAAGTAGGAGATTTAATCAGATGTTTCTAATCCGGTGTAAAACCAAGAGGATTGTACTGTTGGAATAGATTCCCTAGAGGCAAATTAGTTTAGTATGAACATGTTTAGGCTAAAACATTCATTTTATTATTTATTAGATATTTAATATAATGAAGTTCTTAGATTTACAATTGTTTTGTTTATCTTAAATATCCCTAGTCCATTATATTTTTTAACAGAACAATCACTTATAGACTAGTATGGGGTTATATTGATATGGAGATATCACGATCCAACACATGGGTGTGCATTAGGGGTAATGGCATGCTGGATTGATCCATCTCCGAGAAGGCTACATACAAGTTATGTAAAGTCCACAAGTGGTTCTCGAGGTGACAACGGTATTGTCATCCTTAGACTTGAAGTCACTTCATCATCTAGTTGTGGAATATTGTGTTTTGATAGCGTCAAACGATGCACCGTGACTGGGTAGCTATAAAGGCGCGTATTGGATACAATATGAAGCAAGCTTAGAGGTTGTAGTTGATGTAGATTGAATTTGTCCCTCCCACATAACGGGAGCAAATATATGCGGGCACTCGAGGGATAGGGCTTATGGAATGTCTGGTCTGACTCAGATAAATCAATATGGGATATTGATGTTATCTGCACGGAGAAGGCTATTTCCAGGATCGAGAAACTATGGATTGGATATACGAGTGTGACTTGTATGTCTCGTGTCCAATCCGGATATAGAGACATAGGGATGAGACAATACTTGCACGAGGTTTGTCAGGATGACTATTCTATTAGTTGGCTAGAATGGATGTCTTGCTAGAGACCGCTCCATATTAGTAAACTGTTACTACCAACTAGATAGAACATATGGGGTCATACGCCCTAGGGGTTGAACTAGAATTGGGAATTAATTAATATGATTAATTAATTAGAAGAATCACTTTGCAACAACTTACAAACTTAGTAGGACTAATTTGCAAGAGAGACTAATCCGAACTTGAGTAGGATCAGGAAGGGCCCTTTTGGTAGTTGATAAGGAGTTATTGCACTATATAAAGGATGCTCCTAGCTTTCTTCCTACAGTTAATGAACAATTGCTCATAACTTAAGTGGAGTAGGAGAGAAAGCAAGGAAAGAGCAAGACAAGACAAGGAGGCCGAAGCCCCCTTGCCCGTCCGCCCCTACCCGTCGGCAAATAGAGAGAGGTCGAACACTCTCTTTGGTCCCGGTTGCGTGATTACTTCATCATCTTCCTCCGTTCCAAGCTAGCACAAAAGAGAAGGAAGATCTATATCTCAACTCTAGGAGTGGATCAACCCTAGAGAACGTGACACAATTTGCGTTTGAAGTCATCAAAGGAGAACCCTAAGGTAAACAATCACGAATCTCTTACTATCGTTATGATTCTCCTCCTGTGATCTTTGGAGGGTATCGAATGGATAATTATTTCTTAATTACGCTGTGTATCCATGATCAAAACCCTACACTGGTATCAGAGCCACATGTCGTAGAGCATAACATAGTTTATCTGTTACGATTCATGTCTTTTACACCTTAATTATTAGACTATTGCGTAAAACAGACAAATTAAGCATATTAGATGCATGTTGAATATGATTCAACCAAACAAGAACTAAATTTTACATTGGATGTATGAATTAGTGAGTTTGAGAAATTTTAGGATCTTAGATCTAGGGTTTTGGGCACCGACTGGAAACAAGTTCCATTTGGAAACGTTTTGGACTTGGGGAATAAGGAAGGAGTTATTTTGGAAACAATTCATGAGGTTCGCCCCCCCCCCCCCCGGGGGGACCGCCCCTCTTCTTTTCCGCCCAAGCCACCTAGGCAGGAGGTCGCCAACCCCGCGGCTTGGACCTGCCGGCCTAGGCTCGGCCCGGGGCGGCTTCAAGAGGGTTCGGCCACTTGTTGGTTGGGCCTCTTGGACCGTTTTGACCCTAGTAATTCTAAAATTAATTAAAATTGATCAAAAGCGTTAAATTTGATTTTAACTGTTTATGTACTTTCACATGGTGATTGGATATGGGCTTAGATGTGGTCTGGTGTGGTTTTTTATTTTTGTGGTTTGGTTTACGGCCTGCGAACTGATCACTCGTTGTAATTAATTATTTGGGTTTACGGTCTGCGAGCCGATTTTTTTCTCAACTTGTGAGATTTATTTTATTAGTATATTTGTTAGCTAGTACTAGATAGAATAGATTGTTAGACAAGATTGGAGAAAAGAAGCCCAAAAATCAAATGAGCCACAACATGGAGCATGGCGCATTCCACAAGACTATGAAGGATGGACCAAAAGATGGAGGTGCATGGAGATGTGTTTGCTATTTTTTAGTATTCATAGATATTTCCATTGGCTTGGAAATATCTTAGCCTAGGAGGCCATATCCACATCACGTTTTTTTTTTGTGGCTGTTTATTATTGTTTTTTTGTGTGGTTGGTGTATGTTTTGATGCATGCAATTGGATAATAAGATAATTAACAACCCGGATCTATTATTTGGAATTTTGTCCAACTCAAATAGATAGATCAGTTGGTATAGATTAACAAAACAATTAAAATTGAATTTTAAAATCCCTCAAAATTTCAAATATTGTGTTTTTGCCTTCTCGTTATTTAAACACTCATCATCATCGTCATGGTTTATCAAGTTCGTGCATGCCAAAGTAAGGTGACTTGGTTTATAATGATGTGATGCGATGGCACAAGCAAGTAATGTGTAGTTGTTTAAATAAGAGGTTGGACACAATTAGGTAATTAAAATGATTAAAACCTAGAGACAATCAATTGGGATTATCCATATAGATGGATAAATAAGGAGTTATTTGCTCAATTGAACCAAAAGTTACATGGAATGCAATTGGAATTGTTCCTATCTAAAGTAGCCAAATTTTGGGTGACTTACCAAAGCAAGCTCAAACGGAAGTGAAACATGGATCTTGCCCCACTAGAAAATATAATGATATTTTCTGCATTAATATCTTGAGGGTTATT
The DNA here is from genome assembly GCA_023055425.1 of Linanthus parryae. Classification (NCBI taxonomy): domain Eukaryota; kingdom Viridiplantae; phylum Streptophyta; class Magnoliopsida; order Ericales; family Polemoniaceae; genus Linanthus; species Linanthus parryae. Next base: position 42,035,936 of record JALGPY010000006.1, read on the forward strand.
AATCCGTAGAAAAATAGTGGGAGCTATGTTTAATAATCTAGCCATTATTATATAGTTAAAAGTTCACAAATACTAAAACTTGCTTATTTTCCTTTTTGTAGAATTCCAAATGGCAAACAACTCGTCGAGTTCACAACATTCCCTACGATCGGTCCTTGAGAAGGACAAATTAACTAGAACAAACTTTCTAGACTGGTACAGAAATTTGAGAAAATTTCTCAAACGGGAAAAGAAGATGTACGCTCTAGAGGAGCAAGTTCCTAATGCTCCAGCCAATAATACTGCTGCGGCCCAAAAGGAGTATCAAAATTTCATTGACGATGCTAATGTTATTGCTTGCCTTATGCTTTACACCACGTCTTCTGAGTTTCGGAAGCAACATAAAAACATGAATGCAGTCGATATAATCGAACACTTGAAGCAACTCTTTCAGGAGCTGGCTAGGGTCGAGCGGTATGAGGTCTCCAAAGCATTGTTCAAATGTCATCTGTCATAGGGAAACCCTGTGGGCCACACGTGCTTCGCATGATAGGGTATCTTGAGAATCTAGGTCGGCTAGGGTTTGTGGTAGGTCAAGAGTTGGCCACTGATCTCATCCTGCAATCGTTGCTGGAGAGTTATGGACAATTCATCATGAACTATAACATGAATGAGATCGTGAAACCACTGTCATATTTACTCAACATATTGAGGACAACTGAACAAAGCATCAACAGGGGTAAGGGAAAATTCATAATGATGGTGCAGAAAGGAAAAGGCAAAAGGTTTGCCTCATCCTCCAAGGACAAAAGCAAAGCATTTTCCAAGTCAAAGGAACCTTCCCTTAAGCCTATTTGTAACAGCCCGGGATCTCGGTTCAGGGTTAACGCGACAATCGATAACCAAAAGTAGAAATATAGTTACGAATATTACATTTTATTTAATAAATACAGCAATCTTGAGAAAATAAGATTACAAATATAATTTGTTTGAAATAATCTATGTGATCTACTCTAACTTAATCTAAACGTCTTTGTCTCGTTCCGCGTTCCCAACCCCACCTTGTTCGATGACCTGCGGTTTTAAAATAGCAACAGCCGACGCAGTTCTGAAGAAAATGATCAGTAAAAACTGAGTAAATACATACTACGACATGTAAAGCAACGAGTGGCACGAAAGCATGAGTTGAAACAAATTAGAAGATTTAAACAGTAGAACTATCATGTTGGAGAATTTGGAACAATTGAAAGTAACCGAATAACAAACCTCTCAGTTTAAGAACTTTAAGAAATCATAAATATTCAGTGAGATCTCCAGAGTAAACAAGTCCATTTGAGTTGATAACGATATTAAATCACAAGTAGCATATGCTTTTCAATTCATTTCATTAGATTAGGCAATCAAGAGCCACAAACAATATCAATAGAGTAATCAAACTTTCTTTCAATTCTAATTCAACCGTTAAGATTGGGTGCCATAAGTTTCTGGAAATGAGATTTTTAACAAAAATGGTAAAACTTGTTCAAAAACAGAGTTTCAGAAAACATGCAACTTAGAATGAGCATATCTCCCTAACCAAAAAGGCTATGGAGTTGAAATTTCTTTCAAAATGACCCTCTCTGAGTCTAGTTTCATAAAATGAAAGAGTTAAAAATTGTACAGAGAAAAAATTTAGAGATAATATACGTTTTTCACAAACTGGTCAGATTGTAAAGACATGCAATTTTCACCAAGAACACTGAAAACATGATCAATCCACTTCCATCATACATGCAACTTGAGAAATATGTTTTTATACTCAAATACAACAATTTAGACATACAAAAAGAGATCAAACAAGAAATTTGGGGAATCATGTGAAGAATTTGAAAAAAAACAAGTTTAAAGTCTCGAATTCATGTTCTAGACACACATGCAAGCAAAGATCAAGAAGTTTTCTATCATTATGATGAAAGTAACATCAAAATGCACAAATTTAAAGAGGAATGAAAGCTTACAAATGAGCCTTAAGAGAGACATTTGGGAAAATGATGGTGCTTAGAGAAGCTTGAAGTCCATGAGAGCTTGAAAACCCCTTCAATGGAGGGAATTTTGATATAAGAGGAATGTGATGATGAAGAAGATGATGATGAAACTAACATCACACAAATGAAAATAGAAAAGAGATTCTTACAAGACCTTGAGGAGCTTAAAATCATGAAGAAGATGAAGAAAATAGCTCCCCCCATGCATAGTATGACCTTAGACTTGAGTTTTTCATGAATTTGAAGGTGAAAATGATGTTTTGGAGGTGTTTTTGTGAGGTCAACACTCCAATCCGGGAATGGAGTTTTTTGGAGAGAGAATGGAGCTTTTGAGTGTTCTTCAATGTAGAAAATGAGTGGAGGAGAAGATGATGATGATGCATATGGTGTGAGAGTTAGTGTGGGAATGTGTATGTGTGTGTGTATGTATAAGAGTAGCCATGAAGACATTATTTTATTGATGTTGACCAAAAGGATGGTAAGAGCACTTGGGGTAAAAATATCCTTTACATGAATTGATGGATGGAGTTGAAATAATAAAACCAATAGTAACGGGGGTAAAAATGTAATTTTCAATTACTAACTATCACATACAAGTTAATTTTATAAATTAGAACATTTCAAACAAGTTACTATGTGTATGAGTATCAAATTCTACATTTACAAAACTACATAAATGTCCCAAGTATACCACATAAATTTTAGATAGTATTACTCAAGTAACCAAAACTACAAAATACTCAAAAATGAACTTTTATAAAATCATAAATGTCAAATGACACCCTTATACTTTGAAACCAATAATAAGTCAAGAACAAGTTTGAAATATAACTTTCTTCAAATTTTCAAATATTATTTTCTTTCCGAAATGACCAAATAACCTCTAACTTAAATACGGGGTATTACATTATATTCCCCTTAAAATGAAGCTTCGTCCCCGAAGCTCAAGAAAACTTTTGAGTGAAACTACGAACGAGAATGCAACTAATGCACATTAGAGTTGTATGCAATGCTAATGCACAAATTGTATGCAAGGCTAATGCATATGCAACACTTATATTAACGGGAACAAGCTCTCGGTCGGTAAAGTCTCTTCTCACTTGTATCTTAGTAGGGGTTCAAATACAATTAGCTCAAGTAAAAAGGTCGACACCAAATTCTGAAAGATCTAAAGCAACATACAAGTTCTCACGTTTACAAAGCGTTTCGAAAGTTTTAGATACAAATACTTTCATCGCAACTAACATGTCATTTTACTTGACTCATCCGCGTTTCAAATGGTGTCTTACCTCTATAGGGTTAGATAAACCAATCACCTAAAGTTTTTCACGCATACGATGGAGAAAGGACACCATGTGTCGTCACACAACGTGCCTCTCTAACACAACTCGCATGTGCTTCAAATGTTCCAACTTAGTCTACACAGCGGGTACGACTTATAGTACTGTCGTACTAAGAGTCACGCCAGCGGACTGCTAAACAAAGTGTTTAATATCACTTGGCATTTGGTATCTCGACCCTCAACAAATTTTTTTTTCAAAACTTCTTTTTTGTGTCAAAATTTTCTAATTTTGGAAACGACCAAGTCGAATTAACTCAAAATGAAACAAAACAAGGTATTATCTTAAAAGTCGTCGCCCGTAGGTATGAAAAGAATGGTCTCAGGGTATTTAAGTCAAAAGGTCGTTACTCTCTCGTAGACAAGGTAGGTAACCAAGCAAAGGAACACGGATACGCATCACACGACAATGATAAATTATTTCTATATAGCAGGTAAACATGCTCATAGGATAGCAAACATTTAAATAAGCAAGTAGATTCCGCATGGAGCACATACCAATTAGCAAGTAACAGTTAATCAAGAAGTACGATAAAAAACGTGTTTAAGAATACGTAAGTACCCCAAAATCCCCGGCGGCTTGCTTACTTTGTTATTACCAAATTGAGATATCCTAATAAATTTTAAAATTTGAAAAACGTGTTATCTTTCTTCTTTATCTACTTAAGGAAATCGAAAAGTCTCGTTAACCGGAGAACCGATGCTCTGATACCATCTGTAACAGCCCGGGATCTCGGTTCAGGGTTAACGCGACAATCGATAACCAAAAGTAGAAATATAGTTACGAATATTACATTTTATTTAATAAATACATCAATCTTGAGAAGATAAGATTACAAATATAATTTGTTTGAAATAATCTATGTGATCTACTCTAACTTAATCTAAACGTCTTTGTCTCGTTCCGCGTTTCCAACCCCACCTTGTTCGATGACCTGCGGTTTTAAAATAGCAACAGCCGACGCAGTTTTGAAGAAAATGATCAGTAAAAACTGAGTAAATACATACTACGACATGTAAAGCAACGAGTGGCACGAAAACATGAGTTGAAACAAATTAGAAGACTTAGACAGTAGAACTATCATGTTGGAGAATTTGGAACAATTGAAAGTAACCGAATAACAAACCTCTCAGTTTAAGAACTTTAAGAAACCATAAGTATTCAGTGACATCTCCAGAGTAAACAAGTCCATTTAAGTTGATAACGATATTAAATCACGAGTAGCATATGCTTTTCATTTCATTTCATTAGATTAGGCAATCAAGAGCCACAAACAACATCAATAGAGTAATTAAACTTTCTTTCAATTCCAATTCAACCGTTAAGTTTAGCTGAGGCATGTCTAGAGCCACCAGCAGGATCGATGTAGACAGAGGGATCACGAAATAATCACTAAGGGTTCCTTCTAGGGTCCATCAAACCCTATTTCACCCGAGCGTTAAGGGAGCCCATTCGTCAACCCCGCTCATAACATTAGCTAAAAGGCCTTAAGTGTCGACACCCCTATACCGTAGTGACCCTTACAAGTATAAGTAGCACTCTATAGCTCTATAAAAACCTTGGCCTCAACATCTTGATACCTTTTGGCTCATCGGGGGCGGATTTGTGAACATTAACGTTCTATCCAATAATAAGAAGCATTACTTCAATGGTCTTAGCCATAAGAAAATGGAGGATCGCTTGACGCCTCTCATTAATAACAGTACTCTGTACATCGTCCTAAGTCTATTAGAGGTATTTTATTTCTTCTCTTTCACATAACCAGAATCAGAATATCAACATTTCACAAGTAATTTTCGAGAGTTCTCAAAGGAGATGAATAGAATAGCTTAACAACATTCGAGTGGAAAACATGCATTCTCATACTTTTTCATATAACAAGCATTCATTTGAAACATCAAACACATACGCACATTTTGATATGAAAAGGTCGTACATATGTACTTACCACTGAGATGAAGCACAATTAAAAGCAAGAAACTAAGTCTAGCACTCCGACGACAACCGCTCTCTCCTACGAGGTCGATGTCTACAATCACACGTATGACGAACTCGTTATAACCAATTTACACATGCATGATAACAATGTAAACCTACATGTCACATGGTCCTATATGTCACTAATGAACATATAAAGATGTTTAATTATCAAAATAATTCCAACAAAACACCTAGAAGTTCAAATATTCAAGTTTTCTAAAAAATGTGAAACTACAATTATGGACTGAATTGTAGCTCTGACTTTGGAGCCATATTTACCATATCAAATCATCTCATAAAATTTTGAAATTAATGTATGATGAACCTACATGTGTCTAATTTCAGAAAAACCAAGAAAATCATGCATAGCTATTACAAAACTCAAGTTACATAAATAACAAACACTACTATGCAGAGACAAGTTTGGAAGAAAGTTTCAACTTTGAAGAACAATTACTACTACTTGGAGAATAGGAAAGATGCCCATATTCTCCAGAATGAATCCCTTGTGTGTCTAGTTGCATCACAAGAAAGATTGGGTGCCATAAGTTTCTGGAAATGAGATTTTTAACAAAAATGGTGAAACTTGTTCAAAAACATATTTTCAGAAAACATGCAACTTAGAATGAGCATATCTCCCTAACCAAAAAGGCTATGGAGTTGAATTTTCTTTCAAAATGACCCTATCTGAGTCTAGTTTCATAACATGAAAGAGTTAAAAATTCTACAGAGAAAAAATTTAGTGATAATATACGTTTTTCACAAACTGGTCAGATTGTAAAGACATGCAATTTTCACCAAGAACACTGAAAACATGATCAATTCACTTCCATCATACATGCAACTTGAGAAATATGTTTTTATACTCAAATACAACAAGTTAGACATACAAAAAGAGATCAAACAAGAAATTTGGGGAATCATGTGAAGAATTTGAAAAAAAACAAGTTTAAAGTCTCGAATTCATGTTCTAGACACACATGCAAGCAAAGATCAAGAAGTTTTCTATCATTATGATGAAAGTAACATCAAAATGCACAAATTTAAAGAGGAATGAAAGCTTACAAATGAGCCTTAAGAGAGACATTTGGGAAAATGATGGTGCTTAGAGAAGCTTGAAGTCCATGAGAGCTTGAAAACCCCTTCAATGGAGGGAATTTTGATATAAGAGGAATGTGATGATGAAGAAGATGATGATGAAACTAACATCACACAAATGAAAATAGAAAAGAGATTCTTACAAGACCTTGAGGAGCTTAAAATCATGAAGAAGATGAAGAAAATAGCTCCCCCCATGCATAGTATGACCTTGGACTTGAGTTTTTCATGAATTTGAAGGTGAAAAATGATGTTTTGGAGGTGTTTTTGTGAGGTCAACACTCCAATCCGGGAATGGAGTTTTTTGGAGAGAGAATGGAGCTTTTGAGTGTTCTTCAATGTAGAAAATGAGTGGAGGAGAAGATGATGATGATGCATATGGTGTGAGAGTTAGTGTGGGAATGTGTATGTGTGTGTGTATGTATAAGAGTAGCCATGAAGACATTATTTTATTGATGTTGACCAAAAGGATGGTAAGAGCACTTGGGGTAAAAATATCCTTTACATGAATTGATGGATGGAGTTGAAATAATAAAACCAATAGTAACGGGGGTAAAAATGTAATTTTCAATTACTAACTATCACATACAAGTTAATTTTATAAATTAGAACATTTCAAACAAGTTACTATGTGTATGAGTATCAAATTCTACATTTACAAAACCACATAAATGTCCCAAGTATACCAAATAAATTTTAGATAGTATTACTCAAGTAACCAAAACTACAAAATACTCAAAAATGAACTTTTATAAAATCATAAATGTCAAATGACACCCTTATACTTTGAAACCAATAATAAGTCAAGAACAAGTTTGAAATATAACTTTCTTAAAATTTTCAAATATTCTTTTCTTTCCGAAATGACCAAATAACCCCTAACTTAAATACGGGGTATTACACTATTGGTGGCATTGCCAAATGTGTGACTAAAGGTGAATGTCACTGCTGCAGTCAACCTGGACACTGGAGGAGGAACTGTCCAACATATCTAGAGGACAAGAGGCTTGGAATAGTGATTCCACCACCACCAATTTTTTTTTTTTTTTTTTTTTTTTTTTTTTTTTTGTAGATGTCGATTTAACTATCTCTACATTGTGGGTATTGGATACTGGATGTGGGTCTCACATTTGTCGAAATGTGCCGGATCTAAAGAGAAGCAGAAGATTGACTAAAGGGGAATAGACCTGCGCGGTTAGAATGGAGCAAGGTTGCTGCATTGGCCGTGGGCGTGTACGAGTTGTCTCTGCCTTCTGGATTAGTTATAGAATTAAATAATTGCTATTTTATGCCTGCTATGAGCAGAAACTTTATTTCTATTTCTTGTTTGGACAAGGAATGTTTTATTATTTCAATAAAGGACAATTTTTTTCCATTTATTTTAATAATATTCACTATTGTAGAGGGCATTTAATTATACGTCCTTGATCTAAGCAATCCAATATATAACATTAATACCACGACAATTAAAATGAATGATTTAAATCCTGCTTATTTATGTCACTGTCATTTAGGCCACATAAACGAAAAACGTGTATCTTGTGATAACTCCATAGTTGGAGTTATATTCTATTGTGGTTACTTGTCGTTTCGCGTACTTTCCGATGCATTTATGTGTGTTTTAGGCCGAGTTTTGATAGTTTTGAGCATACATGAGTATTTGGACTTCATGGTGTAATCCGGGCGTTTTATGCATGTTTTATGCTTTATTTGTCGCATTTGATCTTCCGGTATTTGTTCGTGTTGTGGATTTCAGGAACCGGAAGCGTGGAGTGCGGATTTTGGAGCGGAAGCGAACTTCGGAAAGAAAGAAACTCAAGGAATGCATGAGAGAATAGAAGAAGAGGACAAGCTAAGAGGAGAAAAAGACTTAGCCAAATTTTCAAGAGGAGTGAAAAGAAGCAAACTCACATGGAAGATCATTGTGATCCTAAAGAGGTGATCCTATGATCACAAGATCAAAGTGCAAGACCACATAGAAGAGTAACGTGACTCTACAACTACAAAAGGTGATCCCAAGATCACATATTGGATCTGACGTGATTAGAAGAGGGGTGAACGTGTTAGTTTTAAAAACCTACAAGGAAGGAACGTGTTTAACTAGTAGGGAACGACCTAGGGCGTGATTATTGATCTATTCAACGCCATTGGAGAGCGAGGAGCATTCTTGGAGCTTGGAGACCATCGTTTGATTCTCTATCTTCTTCCCCTCTTTAGTTTTTGTTTATGATCATTGAAACTTTGTACTTTGATCATGTGTTTTAGTAGCTAAACCCTCTATTCGGGATATATCGTAGGGAACTAGGGTTTTGAACACCATGTTTTGGTGATTTATGGATTATGCTTCATGTTTATTGGCTTAATTGGATGTTTATGCTTAGTTATGCTTGATTCATATGCGTAATCCTATCTTTCATATTGTTTGACGTCACAATAAGATTGATCTAGGTGATAATTATTAGAGGAATCAATAGTTATTGCTTGAACTTGAATCTTGCACTAGTCGAATCTGGGGTTGAGGAATCTTGCTAGTTAACTAGAACTAAGAGTTGATATCAAGATCATAATGCATATTTAAACTTAAGTAGGCTAGAGGAATCAAGTACAAGAGTTTAAATATAGACTTTGGTTGAGGAATCTTCAAAGTGAAATTGCTCGTTTGACTAAGTAGAAAACATCCGTGTTGTATGAACATAAATCCTAAGTGGTTTGAATTCCCTAGTGAACCCGTAGAGATATCCTGAACTTGTCCACTTGTTAAGTAACTGAAAAATCATTCTTCGTTAATCGTGAAGCTTTTCACCTGATTAAGTGAGATCTTTGTCTTTTAATTTTAGTAGAGTTAGTAGAACAAACCACTGCGCTTTGCCCACATAGGGTTAAGGATTATCAATTAATTTATAAGAAGTCATTTGGGTTCGAAAAACCCGGATTTACCGGATTATTACTACACTGACAATTGTGCACTTGCAGTTGGAACGTGTCAAGTTTTTGGCGCCGTTGCCGGGGACTTCGGCTAAATTAGTTACAATTCCTAGCCTTAGGGATTTTATTTTATTTTCTTATATCTATTACTCACCTACTTTCTGTGTGTTATATGTGTTTTCAGGTTTAATTTCACGGTGCATGTCCCGTTCTCGAGACGAGCCTTTGCACCCAACACTTGAGGACCCGGAAACTTTGTTACGCGCACAACGTAGAGACAAGAGGAAGACAAGCTCAGTATCTATGGATGACCAAACTAGAGCTGAGTTTGAGAGGATCCGCAAAGGTATGCAGGATGCGGAGGCAGCTAGAGTAGCAGCTGTAGAGGATGCATCCAATAGAGCACGAGAAACAGAGCAGCTGAGGGCTCAAATGGATGAGATGCAGGCAATGATGGATCGCTTGCCCCCCCTCCAAATCCACAACGGCGTCCTGGTGTAGGGGCACAAGTGGCGAACATCGGTGGGAACAATAATGGGAATATGGGGGAAACAACAGGCAGAACGCGGAGGCACCGGTTAACAATGCCGAGATTGAAGAACGCCCTATGATTGAAGAACGCCCTATGAGTGCGCATTCAACGGAGCTCCAGGAGATGATCCCAATCACCATCTGCTGGTATTTGAGCAAATCACATCAACCCTGCACGACCAACGAGTTCCAGATGAAACAGTTAAGCTATTACTGTTTCCTTTTTCTTTATCTGGAAAAGCCAAGAAGTGGCTTATGGAGCTGCCAGCTGGGAGCATAGTGACATGGGAGGATTGTTGTTATGAGTTTCTGAGGAAGTATTTGCCACCATCCAGAGTCGCTCAGCAGATGGCTGAGATTGCAAAATTCACTTAGGAAGAAGACAGCTCATTGGGAGATGCTTGGAGGAAGTTCAGCCAAATTCTCCGTAGATGTCCGAATCATGGGGAGCCATGGCACAATCTTCTACATTATTTCTACACTGCATTAGACAAGGAGACAGCTGACCAGTTAGATATGCTAGCTGGAGGTAATTTTATGGGGCTTGGGGCACAACGAGCTCAAGATCTGCTGAATAACGTGTCGAAGAGGGAGACTACACGAGCTGAAACTCGTAGGTACTCCAAACCGGGGGATGCAGCCTTAGTCAACAAGATTGAGTCTATGGAGCAAAAGCTGGAATCCATGACCTCAGCATTTCACAGCATGCAACCTCCATCACAAGTGAAGCCCATGGGTGAGGTACTCCCGGATGAGAATCAGGGATATGGCTCCATTGAAGATGTGAATTACATGGGTCCACCACGACAGCAGCAGTGGACTAACACTTACCATCCCAACAACCGCAACCACCCCAACTTTAGCTATGACAACCCTAACAGTGGGCTATATGCGCCCGGACAGCAGCCGAATTCTCAGTATCAAGCTCAAGGGAAATTTCAACAGCAACAGGCTCAGCAACCAGAAGAGCAAGAGACAAATGCCTCATTGAGAAAGTTACTAGCTAATCAAGACAGGATGGAGAGCACGATTGTCTCAATACAAGAAACAATAAAGAGCCACGAGACTCAGATTGGGCAGATTGCCAATCAGAATGCTAAATTCCCGCCAGGTATGCTTCCTTCCAAAACCATTCTTCCTACAGAGCAGCTCAAAGCTATTACTACTCGCAGTGGTGTGACTACTCAGGATCCTCCATATCCTAGCCATGCGAGAGCCGAAGCTACAAAAGCTACAGAGAAGGAATTGGGTGAAGAGTTTCCCAAGGCCGTGAGTCCCCAATCAAAGGACACGGTTGAGAAGAAAGAAGAGTCCAAGAGCACTCCAGATCCGGCTACTTATGAGCCACAAATTCCATATCCGGCGGCAATAAAGAGGAATGATGAGGAACACTTTGGGAGATTTATGGATATATTCAAACAATTGCATATCAACATTCCTCTTGTAGAAGCACTTGCTCAGATGCCCAGGTACAAGAAGTTCTTGAAGGAAATCCTATGGGGGAAGAAGAGCATAGAACCCTATGCCACGGTAAAGCTAACAGAGACGTGTAGCACTGTCATACAAAGAGACAATCCCAAGATGAGAGATCCAGGCATTGTCATCTTAGACTGCACTCTTGGGGGTGGATATCATACACATGGTCTCTGTGATTTGGGCGCGAGTATTAATCTAATGCCATTGTCTCTATTTGAGATATTGGGCATTGGTGCGCCAACCCCTGTGAAGATGGGTCTGCAATTGGCAGACAATTCTATAGTTACAGCAAATGGGGTGATTGAGAACTTGCTCGTCAAAGTGGGTGCATTTGTATTTTTAGCTGACTTTGTGATAGTGGATATCAAGGAGGATCGCGATGTTCCACTCATCTTTGGAAGACCGTTGTTTAGACAATGCGCGCAAATGTGGATCTAGAGACTGAGGAGTTGACTATCAAGGCTCTAGACTCATCACTCGTGTTCAAGGCATTTGTTCCGAGCAAGGGGAAGAATAAATTGGCCATGATCAAGTTTAGAGAAGATCGTGTGGATCCTTCTCTTGGGTTGCCTACAGTTTTGCATCCCGATCCACCCGAATCGCAGAAGCAGCCAAATGTGGTGAGTGCACATGATGTGGTGCAGAAGATTAAGAGTAAGAAATTGAAGGAGGAGGCACGTCGTTCTAGACCTCCTTAACATCTTTGAGGTAACTGGGTCGGGCCGTCGACCTTAAATTACAAACGCTTGTTGGGAGGCAACCCAACGTATTTTTATGCTTTAGTGTAGAGTGTGTGTTTAAATATTGTTGTGTGCGTTTTTCAATACAGTTTTCTTATCTGAGGGGTGAGAGAGTGAGAATCTGACATTTGAATTGAGTCGTTTCAGGAATACAGGTTGGAGACGCGGTTCGGACTCCCCTTCTTGAAGCACGTGAAAGAAACGCAGAAAAACCGAGAAAGCGATGTAATTATCACGGAATTTGAGGCCATAATTCTGTAGATTACTCCGGTAATTTTGGAGTAACACAAGCAAAAGAAGAAAGAGCACGAAACAAGCTTTCCGACGATATAAAATATGCGTGCATCGGAGTCCGGAGACGTAAACTAGAAGAAAAAGAAGAAAAAAAAAAACAGCAGCCGAACACTTAAAAAAATGGAGGAGGCTTTTGTTTGGGCAACTCACTGCTTATGCACGATCAAAATGGATGATCGTGTGATCAAAAATTTGATCACAATATCACATTTTGTGTTAAAGTTGCCTTCATTAAGATGGGGCAATTTGGTCTTTTCGGGTGTTAAGTAAAAAAAAAAGAAAGAAAGAAAGAAAGAAAGAAAGAAAGAAAGAAAGATGAAGAAAAAAACACGCTGCTTGTTGCAGCGTTGCAGAGCACTCAGAACCACGCAGAGCACGAGTAGAAGACGACAGCGCCTCAAGCTCGTCCCAACGGAAAATCGCCGGGATTAGGTGGGTTCTGGTCGGCTAATCAGCGCCGACAATATCCGGTGGCGCGTTTGTGAAGATTCAGCAAGGAGTTCCAAAACCACGCAGAAACCCAGGAGCTCTCAAGCGAGCGCGAAGCTCTACCAATCGGAAAACTCGCCGGAAATCACCGACGTTCGGTGGGTTTTGCTCGAATCCGCAGCGCCCGCGTCAAACCACGGGTTTCCTTGTGTTCGGTAGACCCACGCAGAAGAATCACGCAGAGCTCTCACGCGACCACCAAGAACACTATCGGTCGGATAATCACCGGAAATCGACGGGAATTGGTGGCTTTTTTCTCGGCTCAGCAGTGCCGGCGACATTCTGGTTCCGATTGTGGGTTGATTTTGAAGATTTAGTGCAGCTAGGCGTGGGGGAAGCAGGGTGAAAGCTAGGGTTTTTCTCAAGACAAATATGTCAATTCGTTCTCAACCGGTTGGAATTTTATTAAACCGTTTGCGGGGTTGTGACGGGGACAACGAGGAGAAGCTATTGAGCTAAAAATCTCACATCGCGAAAAGTATCGAAAAATCAGTCGACCGTACGGTCATTCTTGACTGATTTTGTCGATCAAGCCCTGTCAGAACGGAACTTCGGGGCTTCAGGTATCGCTAATCTTTCTCTTTCGCAATTTAATTTTATCGAGTCTAGGCACATTGAGTAAAAGCCCAAATTTGTTATTGTTGTCGCTTAGTTGCGACGTTTGGGGGCGATTGACTAGTGTCCTAGGATTTATCTACTAAATTGCGTTTCTTGCTTTGATTCAGTACACACTCCTTGTCACTTGCACGTAGCGAAGATAATCTCTAAATTTGAACTGCTACTTTCTTGTGCAATGAGACTGTTTAGAAGTAAGAGGAGTAAGGCGCATGAGTTTGACTGTCGAAAGAGACAAAAGTAGTTGAGGCATAGGGTGATAATGGCCCTGAGTAGATACATCGCACCTCGCACTAGAATTGCCGAGTCCTCTTGATTGATATTTAAATTCGTTGAGGACAACGAAGCATTCAAGTGTGGGGAGGATTTTTAATCTTGACTAGCTAGTCCGTGTCTGCATTCACCTGTTACATTTAGGACGTTTGTGTCGTATAGAGTCAGTAGTTGTGGTCCACGTCGTGTTTGTGTCGTGTTTATATATATTGTTCGTATCGTGTCATTGTTAGTTGATGTTTGTATTTAATCTTGCACTTTTACTTAATTGAGTCTACCTACCCGAACTGAGTCAGTTTCGAGTCTTCTTTCGTGTCTGGCCTTGCATGTAGAGTTCAAAAAAAATTAAATTAAAAAATTTGAAAAATAAAATATAAGAAAATTTGAGAAAAGGCAATCAAAAGAAGCTTAAAATTTGGTAGAATTGAGGAGTGTGAGAATTTTAGGCGTAGGGCGTGACTTGTGACCGAGAAGGAAAAATTGAGTTCCCCCTAGTACGTATAGAGAGACTTGCTTTACGGGAATGTCTACCTATTTTATTACACTTACTTGATTTGAAAATTTAAAGTGTGTGTCGTTTTCTTTTACAAAAGTTGAGCTAGGTGTGAGCTAAACAAGCCGAACGTTCATGTGTACGTCTTAGGTAGTCGCCAGCCCGCCTCGTAGTGGCACACAGAACAGGTGTGCGGGGATGCGTATTAGAGCACTCACTGCTTGATAGATCTCACCTTGTAGGACCATTAGAAAGACCAATTTGAACCTTGGTTTTATTCATAACCTCTTCACCTAGGGTGACGATTCTTGGCCTTCATCATAAATCGTTTAGAATCACCACTTTAGTGCGTCACGAGGGGGTCGTAGTTGAGGGGGTTCGATGAGGGAGAGCTGTACTGCATATACTTGTGAGTTCTACATGATCGCTTGCGTATTATTACATATCTTCATGGGGATGCGAGGGTGAGTGAGTAGGCTTGCGCACTTCAGTGTGGCGGTGTTCCATGTCACTACACCATGGACACAGTTGTGGAGAGCCGTGAGTGCGTGACGTCTAATCCGCACAACAATGGGGTGGTTGATCTTAATTGGTGGATCGTGCTAGGTATCGTTTCTTTTCATCATCACGGTGTAGGAGGATCGGTTGGATTAGGCAAGAGACTTACATACATTTGATTACTTGAGAGGGGGCATGTTTACATTCTAGTGTGGGGATGTCGACTTTTGACTACGGACATCGAGATTGAGCTTCTGACGACTACATCCCTACACACGCGCTTTGACTATTTGGCGGCTTTGTTTGGTGACACCGTGTACTTCATTGAGTTAGGGGGAGATGAATTTTACTTGTGATATACATTCATTGGATCGTCTATTTCCTCCCCTTAACATGCTTGCTTTGCTGGATTCTTGGAAGACCACTCGGATACTTTTGCGGCATTTTGTTATATTGAGAGATGAAAAAAAAATAGAAAAAAAGAAAGAAGAAAAGAAAAAAAAGAGAGAGAAAAAAGGAGAGATGGAATAAAAGAATAAATTTGAGCTTATTGTAAATTGAGTGGTGGAAAGTTGCTAGTTCGTTGACGACGGTTTGCATGTCGTGCACGTATTGCCATGGTGGCCACGGAGATCGTTATTGTACCGGGGTTTGAGGGGATCAAGGGCCGGAGGCGGTGAGTTTCGGTTTGCGGTTTCTATCATCGTGGTGAGGGTGTGTGAGATGTGGGGTTTAATGTGAGAATGTGACGATTAGGACTTGTTACTACATAATTATCCTTTTGTCCCTAAGCCTCAACATTCTAAACCGCTAGCGGAATAGGAGCTCGGACCTTGAACGTGGCTTAGCCTGGCGTAGCCTCTTATTTTTCTCGACACATGCGAAGAGGTAGGTATTCTTTTACATAGTAACGCTAGGCTCTCTATACTAACTAGGGGAAATTCTCGTTGTCGAGTTTAGTTGCAATTCACGCCTTGTTCCTAGATTGATCATCACTCCATGAGAACCGATTTGAGAAAATTGAGATTGCCCAATCTCGCAAAGGAAAAGAAAAAAAAAAATGTTATTTTGTTGTGTGCATTGTATATATTGCATTTTCATATTGTTGCATAGTAGAGTCATGTATTGAGTCGTGTCTATGTCGAGTCGGCTAGTCTTGGTTTGTATGCAAGTGGTGTTTCGAAAATGCAATTAGTTAGACTGGTACCATGATTTGTTGGGAAGAAAGTTTGGAGATGATGGCCGGTTTTGATAGATTGCTCGGGACGCGCAAATGGTAAGTGTGGGAATATTTGATAACTCCATAGTTGGAGTTATATTCTATTGTGATTACTTGTCGTTTCGTGTACTTTCCGATGCATTTACGTTTGTTTTAGGCCATGTTTTGATAGTTTTGAGCATACTTGAGTATTTGGACTTCATGGTGTAATCCGGGCGTTTTATGCATGTTTTATGTTTTATTTGTTGCATTTGATCTTCCGGTATTTGTTCGTGTTGTGGATTTCAGGAACCGGAAGCGTGGAGTTTGGATTTTGGAGCGGAAGCGAACTTCGGAAAGAAAGAAACTCAAGGAATGCATGAGAGAATAGAAGAAGAGGACAAGCTAAGAGGAGAAAAAGACTTAGCCAAATTTTCAAGAGGAGTGAAAAGAAGCAAACTCACATGGAAGATCATTGTGATCCTACATAGGTGATCCTATGATCACAAAATCAAAGTGCAAGACCACATAGAAGAGTAACGTGACTCTACAACTACAAAAGGTGATCCTAGGATCACAAATTGTGATCCCAAGATCACATATTGGATCTGACATGATTTTTTTTTGAGGGAATGACGTGATTAGAAGAGGGGTGAAAGTGTTATTTTTAAAAACTTACAAGGAAGGAACGTGTTTAACTAGTAGGGAACGACCCAGGGCTTGATTATTGATCTATTCTACGCCATTGGAGAGCAAGGAGCATTCTTGGAGCTTGGAGACCATCGTTTGATTCTCTATCTTCTTCCCCTCTTTAGTTTTAGTTTATGATCATTGAAACTTTGTACTTTGATCATGTGTTTTAGTAGCTAAACCCTCTATTCGGGATATCTCGTAGGGAACTAGGGTTTTGAACACCATGTTTTGGTGATTTATGGATTATGCTTCATGTTTATTGGCTTAATTGGATGTTTATGCTTAGTTATGCTTGATTCATATGCGTAATCCTATCTTTCATATTGTTTGACGTCACAATAAGATTGATCTAGGTGATAATTATTAGAGGAATCAATAGTTATTGCTTGAACTTGAATCTTGCACTAGTCGAATCTAGGGTTGAGGAATCTTGCTAGTTAACTAGAACTATGAGTTGATATCAAGATCATAATGCATATTTAAACTTAAGTAGGCTAGAGGAATCAGGTACAAGAGTTTAAATATAGACTTTGGTTGAGGAATCTTCAAAGTGAAATTGCTCGTTTGGCTAAGTAGAAAACATCCGTGTTGTATGAACATAAATCCTAAGTGGTGTGAATTCCCTAGTGAACCCGTAGAGATATCCTGAACTTGTCCACTTGTTAAGTAACTTAAAAATCATTCTTCGTTAATCGTGAAGCTTTTCACCTGATTAATTGAGATCTTTGTCTTTTAATTTCAGTAGAGTTAGTAGAACAAACCACTGCGCTTTGCCCACATAGGTTTAAGGAATATCAATTAATTTATAAGAAGTCCTTTGAGTTCGACAAACCCGGATTTACCGGATTATTACTACACTGACAACTGTGCACTTGCAGTTGGAACGTGTCAAGTTTTTGGCGCCGTTGCCGGGGACTTCGGCTAAATTAGTTACAATTCCTACCCTTAGGGATTTTATTTTATTTTTTTTATATCTATTACTCACCTACTTTCTGTGTGTAATCTTTGTTTTTCAGGTTTAATTTCATGGTGCATGTCCCGTTCTCGAGACGAGCCTTTGCACCCAACACTTGAGGACCTGGAAACTTTGTTACGCGCACAATGTAGAGACAAGAGGAAGACAAGCTCAGTTTCTATGGATGACCAAACTAGAGCTGAGTTTGAGAGGATCCGCAAAGGTATGCAGGATGCGGAGGCAGCTAGAGCAGCAGCTGTAGAGGATGCAGCCAATAGAGCACGAGAAACAGAGCAGCTGAGGGCTCAAATGGCTGAGATGCAGGCAATGATGGATCGCTTGCCCCCCCCCCCAAATCCATAACCACGTCCTGGTGTGGGGGCACAAGTGGCGAACATCGGTGGGAACAATAATGGAAATAATGGGGGAAACAACAGGCAGAACGCCGAGGCACCGGTTAACTATGCCGAGATTGAAGAACGCCCGAGAGGAGGAATCGAACTATGTTGGACATGGTTCGATTTGTGATGTGTCAAACTGATCTTCCATTATCATTTTGGGGCTACGCTCTATTGAGAGCAGCTTTCACCATTAACCGTGTTCCATCTAAATTAGTCATGAAGACACCACATGAGATGTGGAGTGGGAGGCGTCCCACACTGTCGTTCATGAAGATTTGGGGCTGCGATTTCTATGTAAAGCGTTTACAATAAGACAAGTTAGGGCTCAAGTCAGATAAGTGTAAATTTTTGGGATACCCTGAGGAAACTAAGGGATATTATTTCTAAAATCAACTGAGAACAAAGTGTTTGTTGCTCGGACCGTCGTGTTTCTAGAAAGAGAGTTTGTCTCTGAAGAAGCAAGTGGGGGGACTGTAGAACTTGAGGAAGTTCAAGAACCACATAACACTGATCCTTCTATGGAACATGATCATGAACCACAAGAGGTTGTGGTGCAACCTGTTCCAGTAGCACAAGAGCTTCGTAGGTCGAGTAGAGTGCTCCGGAAGCTAGAGATGTATGGACTTCTTGTGACTGAGTCTGGTGACACGTTGCTCATAGATGATGAGCCTAATACCTATTAAGAGGCCATGAAAGGGACATACTCTCAGAAGTGGCTTGAGGCCATGAGATCCGAGATATAATCCATGTATACCAACAAAGTATGGACTTTGGTGGAACCACCCGAAAGGGCGCGGCCCACAGGGTGCAAGTGGGTCTTCAAGAAGAAGATCGACATGGATGGTAATGTGATTACCTATAAGGGCCGATTGGTGGCTAAAGGATGCAGACAGATTCATGGTATAGACTATGATGAAACCTTTTCACCAGTCGCTATGACCAAATCCATCTGAATCCTACTTGCTATTTCCGCTTACTATTACTATGAGATTTTACAGGTGGATCTCACAACTGCTTTCCTATATGGAAACTTACTCGAGGATGTGTACATGACACAACTTGAGGGTTTTGAAGATCCAAAGCAAGCCAACAAATTCTGTAAGTCGAACGATCCATTTATGGGTTGTAGCAAGCTTCTAGAAGTTGGAATCGACGTTTTGATAAAGTAGTCAAAGAGTTTGGCTTCATTAGAAATGAAGATGAATCATGTGTCCACAAGAAGGTTAGTGGTAGCCATGTTGCTTTTCTGGTCTTGTATGTGGATGACATACTACTCATTAGAAACGACATTCACATGCTGCAATATGTTAAAGATTGGCTAGGAAAGTGTTTCTCAATGAAGGACTTAGGGGAAGCGACTTATATACTCGGTATCATGATATATAGAGATAGATCTAGGAAGTTTCCAGGCCTAAGTCAAAGTACATATATAGACAATGTGTTAAAACGGTTCAACATGCAAGATTCCAAGAAGGGATTCTTGCCCCTGTTGCATGGAATCAACCTTTCGAAGGCTGATTGTCCTTCCAATGAGATTGAGAGGGAACACATGAGTAGGATTCTGTTGGGTTTTGACGTAGGTAACGCAGCGGGATAACAAAAATTTAATTCCTACTTTAAAGCCCACCACGGATTGTCAGGAGGAGATATCATAACATGATAAGAGACATAGTATTGTGTACATTTTGATTTGTGAGATCACACGAAGAATGATGTCCTCGTTTCTACGGTTGATCCACGTCTAGAGGTTTGATCTAGATTCTTCCTTCAAACAAGTGCTAGCTTGAACCCGGAGGAAGAGGGAAGAAGATCAAAGCAACAAAAGGCAAGAGGAGGATTCGGCCTCCTCTTGGAGCCGACCGGAAGGGGGCGGACGGGCTAGGTTTCGACCTAGCTTGTCTTGATCTCTCTTTTTGCTCTCTCCTACTCACTTTTGTATGTCTAATAACATTAAGTGGGAAGGAAGCTAGAGCCTCTTTATATACTCCAACAACTCCTTGTTGTTTCCATACAAGAGTTTTCTAATTCTAGATGAACTAGAATTATTCCCTTCCTTGCAAATTAGTCCTACTAAGTTTGCAAGGTGTTGCACAATGATCCTTCTATTAATTAATCAATATTAATTAATCCCAAATCTAGCTCTAATCTATTTGACGTGTGACCCCATAGGTTCCTATATAGTTGGTAGTAACTCTTACTAACATGGAGCGGTGTCTAGCAACACATCCATGCTACCCCAACCAATAGAAATAGTCAGTGATCCCGACAAACCTCTTGTGCCCAATATCTTATATTGCACTATCCCTTTGTCTCCATATCCGGATTGGACACGAGACATAAACAGTCACACTCGTATATCCAATCCATAGTTCCTCGATCATGGGAATATGCTTATGGTTGCAGATAACATCAATATCCATATTGATTTATCTAAGTCTGGCCAGACATTCAATAAGCCTCATCCCTCGAGTGGTTGTGTATATTTACCCCCATTATGTGGGAGGGAAAAATCCTATCTACATCACTACGATCTCTAAGCTTGCTTCCTATCACGCCCGGTAGCCATCTTTATGATTACCCAGTTACGGTGTAACGTTTGATAACATCAAAGCGCAATATTCCACAACTAGAGTATCTAGTGACTTCAAGTCTAAGGATTGCAATTATATTAGCACTACGAGAAACGATTGTGACTTGACATAATCTAATGTATCCTTCTCGTTGTGGGTCAATCCAGTATGCCATTACTCCTAATGCATACCCATGTATTAGACTCGATATCTTCATATCAATCTACCAACATACTAGTTTATATTTGATCGTCCCATTAATCAATATAGTGGACTAGGGATATTTAAGATAAACAACACATTTTATCTAAGGAATTCATTATATTAAATATCACAATATATAATAAATGAATATTCTAGCCAAAACAATGTTCATACTAAATCTACGATTGCCTCTAGGGAATCTATTCTAACAGTCTCCCACTTGCACTAGAGCCAATCTGGCGCATCTCGTATGCCTGTAGATCTGGCGTGCCCTTCATGCTTTCGCTGCGCAAGAGGTTTTGTGAGCGGATCTGAAACATTGTCATCCGTTGGAATCTTGCACATCTTCACATCTCCTCGATCGATCATATCACGAATAAGATGGAATATCCTAAGTACATGCTTTGATTTCTGGTGTGATCTTGGTTCCTTGGCCTGTGCGATTGCCCCAGAGTTGTCACAGTACAACTCTATGGGATCCACGATGCGAGGGACCATAGCGAGCTCAGTGATAAATTTCTTTATCCAAACTGCCTCTTTTGCTGCTTCCGCAGCAGCAATGTACTCAGCTTCTGTTGTAGAATCAGCAACTGTCCCTTGCTTGGAACTCTTCCAGCTCACAGCTCCTCCATTCAGGCAAAACACGTATCCAGACTGCGATCTGTAGTCATCTTTGTCGGTTTGGAAGCTTGCATCAGTGTAACCCTTTACACTTAGCTCTTCCTTACCTCCAAATATCAAGAACACATCCTTAGTTCTTCTCAAGTACTTTAGGATGTTCTTGACAGCAATCCAGTGACTCTCACCCGAATTGGACTGGTATCTGCTCACCATACTCAACGCGTATGATACGTCTGGTCTAGTACATAACATGGCGTACATGATGGATCCTATGGCCGAAGCATAGTCCTTCTCAATCTCATTGGAGGGACAGTCATTCACAGAAAGAGTGAATCCATGCGACATGGGCAAGAATCCCTTCTTCGGAATCTTGCATGTTGAACCTCTTCAACACCTTGTCTATATATGTAATTTGACTTAGGCCGAGCAACCTCTTAGATCTATCCCTATAGATCTTTATACCAAGTATATAGGCTGCGTCTCCTAATTCCTTCATTGCAAAGCACTTTCTTAGCCAATCTTTAAGAGATTGCAAAGTAGGAATGTCATTGCCAATGATTAGTATGTCATCCACATACAAGACCAGAAATACTACAGAGCTCCCACTAACCGTCTTGTAAACACAAGGCTCATCTTCGTTCTTGATGAAGCCAAACTCTTTGACCGCGTCATCAAAACGTCGATTCCAACTCCAAGAAGCTTGATTTAATCCACAAATGGATCTTTTTAGCTTACAGACTTTATTGGCATTCTCTGGATCCTCAAAACCCTCCGGTTGTGTCATGTACACATCCTCGAGGAGGTTCCCATAAAGGAACGCTGTTTTGACATCCATTTGTCAAATCTCATAGTCGTAGTATGCTGCAATAGCAAGTAGGATTCGAATGGATTTAGTCATGGCGACTGGTGAAAAAGGTCTCATCATGGTCAATACCATGAATATGTCTATACCCTTTGGCTACCAATCGCCCCTTATAGGCAAATACCTTGCCATCCATGTCGGTCTTCTTCTTGAAGACCCACTTGCACCCTATGGGCCGAGCCCCTTCGGGTGGTTCCACCAAAGTCCATACTTTGTTGGTGTACATGGAATCCATTTCGGATCTCATTGCTTCTAGCCACTTCTTAGAGTCTGGGCCTTTCATGGCCTTTCTGTAGGTTGCAGGCTCATCATCTATGAGTGGTACGTCGTTGGGTTCTGTTAGGAGAAGTCCGTACCTCTCTGGATCATGACGCACTCTTCCAGATCTACGGAGTTCCTGTGTCACCTGAACAGGTTATTCCACAACTACTTGCGGTTCCTGTTCATGTTCCATCATCGGTTCAGTGATTTGTGGTTCTTGAATTTCTTCAAGTTCTACAGCCCTCCCACTTGCTTCTTTAGAGACAGAATCTCTTTCTAGAATCACGCCGGTCCGAGCAACAAACACTTTTTTCTCGATGGGATTGTAGAAATAATATCCTTTAGTTTCCTTAGGATATCCCACAAATTTACACTTATCCACTTTGGGCCCGAGCTTGTCTGTTTGTAAACGTTTTACATAGACATCGCAGCCCCAAATCCTCATAACGACACTATGGGTCGCTTCCCAGTCCATATCTCATATGGTGTCTTCATGACTGACTTGGATGGAACGCGGTTAATGGTAAAAGCTGTCGTCATTAGAGCATGTCACCAAAAGGATATTGGAAGATCTGTTTGAGACATCATAGATCGCACCATATCTAATAGAGTGTGATTCCTCCTCTCGGACACGCCATTCCATTGCGGCGTTCCGGGTGGAGTGAGATGGGATACTATCCCACACTCTCTAAGATACTCATTAAACTCTTGGCTCAAGTATGCTCCTCCACGATCCGATCATAGAGCCTTAATACTTTTGCCAAGTTGCTTCTCTACTTCATTCTTGAATTCTTTGAACAATTCAAAGGATTCAGATTTGGCCTTCATAAGGTATACAAATCCATATCTACTGAAATCATCAGTAAATGTGATGAAGTAGATGTAACCACCTCTGGCAGGCGTGGGGAATGGTCCACATACATCGGTATGTATGAGTGCCAATAACTCACTAGTCCTTTCACATTTCTTATTTGGAATGGGACTTTGTCATTTTTACTAATAAACAAGATTCACATGTCTCATATGATTCCAAATCAAATGAGTCTAGAAGTCCATCCTTATGGAGTCTAGATATGCGTTTCTCATTTATATGGCCTAAACGACAATGCCATAGATATGTAGGATTTAAATCATTAGTTTTAATTCTTTTAGTATTTATGTTATAGATTGGACTATTTAGATCAAGGATATACAATCCATTAGAAAAATGCGCACTACAATAGTGCATACTATCAAAATAAATGGAGCAACACTTGTCCTTTATTGAAATAGAAAAACCCTTCTCGTCCAAACAAGAAATGGAAATAATATTTCTGCTCATAGCAGGCACATAAAAGCAATTGTCTAATTCTAAAATAAGTCCAGAAGGCAAAGATAGCTCATAAACGCCTACAGCTAATGCAACAACTCTTGCTCCATTCCCGACGCGCAGATCTATCTCCCCTTTACTCAATCTTCCACTTCTTTTCAAATCCTTCACATTACGACAAATGTGAGAACCACATCCGGTATCCAATACCCAAGATGAAGAAATAGAAAGATTGACGTCTATAACATAAATACCTGGTGGTGGTGGAATCACTATTCCAAGCTTCACAATTTATTTATATGTTTGGATATTTATTTACTCGGTATTTTATTGGATTTATTTACAACTATGGTGTCTGCTTTGGCGGTTTTCAAAACCTACCACACGTTATTGCAAGCTTGGATGGGGGAATGCGCACGCTTTTGATCCAAAAACATCAGCGATAGTTAATAATCAGACATTGAATTTCAGGCTATACCACATGAAATTGTAGTTGCAAATTTGTTTAGCTTTGTAACACTATTTGTTTCTCGTCAATTTAATAAAGTCAAATTTATAGTTGCAATTTTTCTGATTACTGATTCTCCTGGAACCTTAGAGTGGTCTTGGACGCAGGGTGACACTTTCGTATGTTCTCGGCGGTGGAAATACAGAGTGTTATACATACATTGGTGCCCACTTTTTACCTCACACTCAACCAGTCGATGCATTTCTAACAAACATTCAACAAATAATTAGGTGTAGGGGACTTGTACACCGCATTATGCAAAAATAAATCCATTCTTAGCCAAACTGCAACACCCCATGATCCCCAACTCTTCCGTTACGGACCGGAAACCTAGAAGGGCGATGCTAAAAGTCCCAGATCATAAGCTTGGACATCCATATATTACAATACTATTAAACATTACATAAGTCTTTAAGTTTTTCATACGTTATTACAAACTACTACGTTATAATTAGATTGGCCACTAGTTATGTCATCACTCTACATGAGTCTCGTACCCAGCTTTCCCATAGCCTCCAACATCTACATCTGTGGTGGGAAGGAAACTGAAATCGCAGTTTCGAAAGTTAGCAATGAAATACTGAGTGAGCAACACCCAAGCTTGTAAACAGATGAGGAAGCATGAAGTCTTTTTAAAACAACACTACATAAGGAATAACTGAAAACACATTCTTGCGAAAGAAGCATGAATACTTGCATCACATACAAAATTCTCTTTATTTACCTTGCTTTTCAAACTTTCTTTGATTCTCAAACGGGGAGTATTGCTCCCAAACTATATCTTTCTTTATTTTTTTAAGTAAATATCATTTCCTCAACTACCACATTATTAACTTGTTGATGCGGGAAAAACTATCATTTCACTAGCAGCCATGACCTAAAGTGTCGGTACCCCCCTAAGACTCCTCGGGGCCAGAGAGGTGAGTACATGAAGCGACCCGGCAGGTTGCGACCAGGTTAAAATAATACGGGGCGAGTAACCGAAGTCTAGCCGACCAAAATATCTATAATATAACGATCCACGCACAACTCTTTTCACTTTGCATTATTTTCGAATTGTGATTCTCGTGTGACATTCTCAAAACATCTATTTCAAAACATACTCAAGTCTCAACTAAAAACATATACTTCATAAAACACATTTTGAGACAAGTAATAAAATCATGTTTAGATACGAATTAAGTTAGGCACGCAACGCTTGGCATGTATACTCACCTTGATCCTTTTGCGACTATCACGCAAGAGTTCCTATGAAATTCGCTTGTACAAATTCGTCACCTACAAAAAATATTACCTAAATCAACACAAATCCACTATTGAAGTATATGCTATAAATTCCATTGAAGTATCTTGACCTCTAAACCAACCCGTTTCCCCCATGAACAACGCTATTCCTAGCTATACTTCATGACATAACGTTTTATAAAGAATACTATAAAATATTGAGTAAGAGAATATATTTATAAACTCTTATAACTCGTTATTTTCAAAAACAACTATTCAATCTATTTAGTATGTCTAAAAGAGAAGATTTATTTAGAAAAAAAAAATCTTAGTAAAAGGAACTTGTAGATTTTGGTGAAGAAGGGAGTAATTAAATGTTAGCTTATATTTATAAAAATTAAATAAGAGCGATAGTTCTAAAGTATGAACAATTTTGATAGGTAAAAATATTCAGTTTCTTGAGAAAACGACTTCTAAATATTCCACACAATGAAACGATGTTTTTAGTGTAGCTAGCATCATTTTACAAGTGTTCGAGCAAAAATTTCCAAAGTAGCTAAAAAAACAAGTGTTTGAGCAAAACCGAAATGAGAGTTACGTGATAAAACACAATATTCAGTTAGTCTTCAATAAAATATAACTCGTTTAATTTTTAAAGCAACTTTTCCAAAAACATCTCAACACCTGAATCACTTTTCCGTAACGGGAGCGAAAACAAGTATTTTTAGAAAATATTTTTAATGGAAAACTATCATTTTTATTTTCACGTAACGTATATTGTTTAAGTAAACGACATGTGAAACCTCCAAGTTTACTCTAAAAGATAGCAGGCACCCTGCCACTCACAAGACAGATTCACTAAAAGACATTATCTCCCCCAACAGTTTCCAATAAAGACAATAGCTCCCCCTTCTATGTCTTACACCTAACTTAGGTAAAAGACACTTTAACCTCCTATCATAAACTCTCAACTCGGTCGATATAAAAATGGATTCAAGCATGCAAGACATGATTTTGACTATTGAAATTAACTCACAACGAGATTTAGAGCATACGGGAACCAAAAATTACAAGAAAAGGTCGAGATTTGGGTCAGTCTCAATTCCCATCGAATGGGTCGTTTGTGACTCTCAACGCCGGCAAACAGAGGGGTACTAGGGCTGGCTAAGCCTCCTGCTGACCTCTTCAGGACCCTAGGAGGCGACTGGAAGTGATCTGATGGCGTGGGTGGCGTCCGGTGGGGTTCGACGAACTGGTCGCCGGAAGTAATGGTGGACGGCGGCGACTATGGTAGCTCCTGTTGCTACTTTCTCCTTCTTTCATACTCTCTTCTGGTCACGACAGAGAGGGGGTGTTCAAACAGAGAGGCCTAGAGGAAGAAGGTGAGTCTCCTCTCTCGGTGGTTTTCCATCGGGAATGATAGTGGTTGTTGGTGGGGCTAACCCCCTCTACAACTCCTGGGCTTGTTTTGCAGAGGTCTCCGATGAACAGAGAGGAGGATGAGGCAGGGAAGAGACAGAGAAGGAAGATAAGTGGCTAGTGTCGGTGGTTCTTGGCCGAGAGAAGGAGGATGATGATGGCAAAGATGAGGATGAAGATGGTGGGTGTGGTTGTGTGGAGTTGTGGAGAGGTGGATATGAGTTTATACAGCAGTTCTTATGGCAAGAATGTGCAAACATGTACCACTCTGTCCCTGCTCTTTCTTCCCGAGTTGACTTTATAACTCATATCTGGGTCACTTTGACCGGATGATTTGGATACCAAAGCGATGTACTTTTTTGATAATTTTTCCACCCGGTTATAGAGCAGCTTTTACTCTACAATATTATAAAAATTTTATAAAAATGTGGCATCAATTTTCTGTCTAAATCACCGGGTCATAGTGACCAGTGAATATTGGTAAATGTCAATTTGGGAAGAAAAAGCAGGGACAAAGTGGTACAAGCATGTGCAAACATCAAAATTGAAGTGATAGATAACATGGTGGAGGTGAAAAATCGTGGTGATGGTGACAAAAGTGAAGAAGAAATGTTTTGCTGGTTACTTGTTTTGGAGGGGATGAACTTGAGAGAAAGTATTGGTTGTGGGTGGGAGAACATGATGACTAAGTAATTGGGTGTAGCAAACACACGTAGACTCGCGGTGGTTTCACACCCTGTCATAAATAGATAAACACACTCACATATTGAACTACGAATTATATTTCTAATATTTCACACATTTCTTAACTATTTAAAATGGAAACGGATCATCTCCCTGTTTTTCCTCCACCTATCTCCTTCCCTTCATCCGATGGTCTGGATAGAACCACATCACTTGCTATCACTTATTTTATCAAACTTCCCCAAACTACCCCTGACCATCAAGTGGCGTGGTTTTATCCTGACCATCGGATGAAGGGAAGGAGATAGGAGGAGGACAAAAAGGGAGGAGAGGATCCATGTCCACTAAAAATACGATAAATCACCCAAACACTATTTCGCAAACAAAGTCGTCTGTAACTTTACAAATTATTATTTTACCCCTGACGAATATATGGGGTATTACACAAACACCTCAAATTATATTTTAAGTAAAATAATATATTGTATCCAAACCAACCCCATCGTTTGTGATATGTACTATATTCTATATATGTAATATTTCCATAGATTATGGTTTCCACAGAATATCGAGTGTATAGATAGAGGTTGAGAGACCTGCATATTATATCAGTTCATTCAAAGTATTGAATGTAAGTGATTTAGCGAGACGGGTAAAACTGGCGCATACTTGTTCATTCTAAATCATGTTAACAATTATATAACAAGGTAGTGACATAACTTTTCTAATTTCGTATATACCACACTGTGGGCAATCCATTTGAACACGTTTCAATAAGAATGTTTATTTAGTGTAAGACAAATATATTAATAATATATGAACAAGAAGCAAATATGTTATATAAAACATCATGGTTTAACTAACTTATGACTTTTCAGCATTTAGATTAAATAAATCAGCTCCAACACTTAGATCTCACCTACCACCCATTTAACTACCCACTACTTAACTACCCACTTAACTACTCACTACTTGAAAATTTACCCTCTCTCTCGGATTGATTTACGTAATTATCAAAAGTGTGTAAGAACATGACATGATGGATATCATATGAAATTACCGCGGACACCATTTTCATCTTCTCCTCCAGCAAAACCGATTATGAAACGTGTTTTTTGGATAGTGCCCTCGGGCACGGGCAATCTCATAGAATACAATAATCTACTTGTAACTATATGTAAAATTAGGGCACTTAATGCATAAACTAAAATGCATATTGAAATCTATAAGATGGCATGCAAAAATAAAGAATAAATGAGATTTATAAAATATATGTAAAGTATAATAAACAATAATATGGTAATTTTTCGTCAATTAATATTTTAAGTTGCAAGTAGTGATTTGAAGTTATGGTTACCCTTTTTCAAAAAAAGAACAAAATTAAAAAGCTTATGGTTGCCCTGACAGTGTTATTCCATTCTCCAAACGACTAAATTTGTCCCAAAATTTACTACCACAGATGGACCCACTCTTAAACTAACCATGTCACAATTAAGGGATGCAGGCATCATGAAATTACTGATGGAGCCACTCTTAAACTAACCATGTCACACTACAGAATGCATGTACCGTGAAATTTGGCACACTAACGAGGTGCAAGTGTCATTTCCCAAACTAGAAGGAGCGAATATGTCTTTTTATTAGATCATCTCCAATCGATTTTGTAAACCAGTTTTGTTAGGTATATTATAAATAAATTGGTAGAAAATGGCCTTCAACATCATATGTATCTTAATATGTAAAACACAAATCATGTATCCACTTCGCCAAACTTGACCGTGATTTTTTGTTATGCAAAATCACATTCCTCCCCTATTTATGTGGGTAATAACAGATTTCCCGAATTTTCTCACCAACTTTCACTATTTTCTCTCCATGTGTCCACATTTCTAGCATAAATTAAATTAAAAAATGCTACTATATATTTTTTTGCCAAATCACTATTGGAGAAGATGATATCTTCTTTTTTTTTAAGGAAATGAAATTTTCATTATTTGTTAGAACTTTTGAAAGAAAACCCCCATGCAGTATTATCTCGCTGACACTTAGCTGCACACAGTATTGGTTTTGTGTGTTTTATCACAAAACCACCCTGCACTTTGTAAAAACAAGACATTCAGGTCTAATTAACTAACACTGTTAGCTGGATTGAAAATTTCGTTAAATAAGTGAGGGCAATATAGTATTTTCATACTTTAAAATAGGGCAAGGTTGTCTTTTACCCTTGTTTTTCACCCTTAGTTCTTTTTTCTAATTCTGTTTCTTCTTCTTTTTCTACTTCCCCGACCTTCCTCATCTCTCTGTTACTCTCTACGACTCCAATGGTTCTATCAATCCAAAACTTAATCACCGAGAAGAAGACTCCATTCGTCTTCGTCATCTTCCTCCTTTTCTCGGTCGGTTTCTTCCTCTTCACCTAAACCAATTCCCCTATGGTCGTCTCCAGCGTCGGCGTCGTCAAATCTCGTGATCCTCATCCCCATCCTCCCCTCCGATGCCACCTCCACCAACGACGAAAAAGGAGACGGAGAAGCCGGTTCAAGATCCTCCGATCTCGATTTCTGCTACACAGGCGTCGTCTCCACGGCCTCGTCGAGAACACCGGCCAAAATTCGACAACCCGGCGGTTTCCGGTGTTTTGAGGGTCGTTCTTGTACTTTCCAGGATCGCCTCGACCTCATGTTCAACATGTGATTAATTGGAATTAATTTCATCAGAGAAGGAGTACTTGGACAAAAACCGAAGTAGGGTTCAATCAAAATTTACCTAATTTTGAGCTATAAAGTTGTTGTTTCCTCAAATTGATTGAGGGGTTATGCTCTGAAGGTGATAGGGAGTATTTGCTTGCAGCAGTTTTGGAGGAGAAGAAGAGTTGGCTTCTTGTGTGGGTATGGTGGTGGTTGTTGGATCACTAGTGGAGGTGGAGGGCGACGACGGTGGTTGTGTTGGTGTGGCTGTAGTGGTATTGGTGGTTGTGGTGATGGTGTAGGGTCTCTGCCTCTCTGGCGATATTTGTTGCGGTTGGGTTGGTGGTGGTAGAGGGTGGAGGTGGCAATTGAAGAAGAAGATGGTAGAGGGTGGTGGACTGGTGGTTGTGGTTCTTGGTGGTGAGTGGTAAAGAAATGACAACTCTACCCTCACTTATGCTGACATGGCTAACAACAAATCCTAGTTCAGCTAACGGTGTTAGTAAATTGGACCTACGTGTCATATTTTTGCAATGTGCAAGGTGGTTTTGTGACAAGACCAATACTGCGTGTAGCTAAGTGTCACAGAGACAATACTACAAGGAGGTTTTCTGTCAAAAGGTTAGGTAAAACTTAAAAGAATAGTTTTTAGACTTGCCCTCTCATCCAAATAATTCCAATATTTTCAGAAGGATCCCAAAACTTTGTCTACAATTGCATCTTCGCCCCTCTTTCTCAGAAATGTCTCGTTTGAATGGAACAGACCACGTCTCTGCCGGCAACCCAAAACCCCCATGTGTCATTCCTCACATGTAAATACTCCCCACCACCGCCATCACTAAACTACAGTCTTGGCTTCTCGCTCTCTCAGTCTCTTTCACCATCTCTAGGGTTCCAGAGGAATCAAATCTCCTCTCTCAGATTGAGATTGACGGTTTAGGACTCCTTTTTGATTCCGACGCCGGAGATCATGGCTTCGCAGTCGGAACTGATCAAAGCACTGGAGACAATGCTGGGAGTGTCGTTCTCTTCCGAGGGCTTGACGGAGACTTCGGTCGCGGTGGTGACTTCCTCCGTTGCGGCGGTGATTGCGGTGTTCTACTTTCTGTGGAAGAGAGGTTCTGATAAGAGTAAAGAGGTTAAGCCCATTGCTGTTGCGAAGGCGTATCCAGTTGTAGAGGAAGAGGATGAGGTTGAGGTCGGTTCAGGGAAGACGAAGGTGACTGTGCTCTTCGGTACTCAAACTGGAACTGCTGAGGGTTTCGCCAAGGTATGCTTGATTAATTAGAGTTCAATTTTGGGGGTTTGATTGATTAAGTACTATTTTGACTGTGTTGTTGGTATATCAATTCAGCTAAATTGCTTTTGAATGTAGACGTCTTACTGGCTTTCTGAGATTGGGACTTGTTAAACCTTCATGTTAGTGTATCTCCCAAGCTCCCCAAAATAGTATAGTGACAGGGAAAGAAAGGCGGCATTTGGCTTTTTGGCACAATGGATTTTTTTTTTAGGTTTTTATACCAGCACTCCATAAGATTAGCCCACGGCATCATTCTACCAACTCCATTATCATCCCTGATCCCACTATCATAGGCACCATCACCATCACTACCACCCGAAGCCAACACAACTGTCATTATTGTCCTACTCCAAAAACAGATTAGGCATTCCCACCCTGTTGAGCCACACTCAGCGATTCCACTGGCCTTTGGACACCGTCAATACCTATTGTTTGCAGGCATCTAGGAACAATCTCTCCATTTTCTGCACTCTTCAATGCACAGGCGATATCTGCAGACTCTCACCCGGAATGTCAAGACAATCACAATCACCCACAACACGCATATAAAATTAGTTAATCACTGTCCCAGCACCTCCAGCAGGTCCAGCACTGTGACCACTGTATTTGAATTGTTATTTACTAACCGAAATAACCTCTGTAACCTGCAGTACACAAGTACTTAACTGGTCACCTACATTTTGAAAGAGCGAATTATCATTTACTAACGGAAAGAATCTCTGTAATCTGCAGTACAAAAGTAGTTAACTGGTCACCTACAGTATTTAAAGAGCACCACCAGTACAAAAGCACATAACTGGTCAGGTACAATTTCGAGAAGCACCACCAGTACCTTAGATAACATTATCTATCTGGATATCCCAACCCACCTATATCAATTTTAACTCTAAAAATAATTAACATCCAAGGACCAGACCCATCCTTCTATAATATCACTTATAAATGCAAGAACAATTAAATGCTAGAACCATATTTAAAAATGTGCTCAAAGAGCAGAGATTTTCACAAAACTGGCCTTGTTGGAGCCGAGTAAAACGGGAGAAACCCCCACTGGGAAACAAATACCAAAATGAGCCCGTTTTTAAACCAATATTAGGAATGTCGATTTTTGGCCCAAAAAACCGACATTCCCAATATCGGTTTTTACTATTTTCCAGGCCAAGCAAACTTTAAAACCGACAATATTAATGTCGGTTTCTACCTTTAGAACTGATGATATGAGTATCGGTTGTCAATGAATAGAGGTATGAATGTACAGACTTCAACTCCCACTGTCCCACATGCATCCTTCCTTCTCTCTCCTCTTTTCCCTTTTCAATTCTTCTGTTAATCTCTTTTCACCATTTTCTGTACTTTGTTTTACAACATTAAACTGGTATTGAATCAACCAAGCATCGGTAAAAATGAAAATCAACAAATCCTTTTATACAAGAGTAATTCATGTTCGTCGACGATGGTGGAGTCGATTTATCTCTGTTCTTAACCAAACTATAAAGGATTTAGCTCATCGCCGGCGATTCGTGACTGACTTTTGATGTTGAAGAATCAAAGACACATATGGCATAAACACTAACTGATAATGCATCCGATCCAATTCCAGATCTAGGTTTAAGGTTTCGACACAACAGAGCATGGTTGTTGGAAATTGGAAGGAAGTAGTGTCGGTTCTTGCCGACCTCGACGGTCATACTAAAACAATCACTCCTCCTCTACAAACTGGAACGACATAGAAGCATAAAGAAGGGAGAGGAGAGAGACATCCCCTTCGCGCCGCTGCGCGTGCAAGAGACAAGAGAGACAAGAGGCGGAAGAAAAAAAATGACACAGATGAGGAAAAGCTCTATGAAGCTAGATTATCTTCAACCTTTTCTCATCCAACTTTAAACCATAAATTTACACAGTGGGACCTAAAAGAATTGAAGGGTAAAGGTTAGAACCAACAGTTGTAAAATCGGTTTTAAAGGCAATGAACCGATGATACTATTGCGGGTTTTAAAGTTTGCTTGGCCCGAAAAAAATAGTAAAAACCGATATTGGGAATGTCGGTATTTTTGGGCCAAAAACCGACATTCCCAATATCGGTTTCAAAACGAGCTCATTTTGGTATTTGTTCCCCAATAGGGGTTTCTCACGTTTTACTCGGCTCCAACAAGGCCAGTTTTGTGAAAATCTCTCAAAGAGAATGTGTGAAAATAGAGTGAAATAGCCAAATAGGTATAGAGAAGTAAATGTTTTAAATTCCCAGAAAGGACCAATAGACAATATGAAGCTCCAGTCCACCTTTGGTGTTCTGTATTGCATTCAAAACAAAAGGTAAAAAGGATCTGCTACAATTACTAGTATCCCATGATGCAACTACTTAATGGATTACGACGTTTGGCCCAGTGTTACATGAATTTATCCCAGAGAGAGGCTTGTTGTTTTGCCTTTTACCACTTCATTTTTCTTTTTGGTTGAATATATCAGCTTTCAGTTTTGTTCATCCCTCCTAACAATCATCTTTCAGTCTTTAGCAGAAGAAATCAAGGCTCGCTATGAAAATGCTGTCGTGAAAGTTATCGACATGGTACAGACAACAAAAGTCTCTTGCGATTTATATTATAAGTTGAACTTCCTATTATTAACTATTCATTATCTTTCTCTCCTGGTGCAGGATGATTACGCTGCTGATGACGATCAATTTGAACAAAAGCTGAAGAAAGAAACTTTTGCGTTTTTCATGCTGGCAACGTAAGATAGATCTCTGTCCTGTACTTCTGCATGTGTGCATTTCTTGACTTCTCTAGTTGAGGAGGTAAATCACTTACCCATAATGAGCTTGTCGTGATAGTTATGGAGATGGAGAACCCACGGACAGTGCAGCAAGATTCTATAAATGGTTTAGTGAGGTGGGTGATTCTGTTACTCCAAAGCTCTGTTATGAGCCTTTAACCATGCATTAACTGGTAGTTGATATATTTGTAGGGCAAAGAAATGGGAGTCTGGCTTCAGCACCTTGCATTTGGCGTCTTTGGTCTAGGAAATCGCCAATATGAACATTTCAATAAGGTATATTTTGGTGTATCACTCGACCTTCACCCCCTCCTCAATATTCCAATCTGACCGGAACTATCTGAAACAGATTGGAATCGTCATAGATGAGTGTCTTGGTGAACAAGGTATGATGATGCTCGCCATCAACGAATATAATCTGAAATTATTATATAACCTTAATCCTTTTCTTTTGTTGAGTTTATCACTATGTACTTTGTTCGTATGATTTAATATACTTGCAAAATTTCACCCCTGTTTCGCTTTTAAAGAATTATTAATTCTTGTTTGATGAAGGTAGAATTATTATTTGGTACACACATGAAGTATTTGGTGGCGTGATATTAAGTATTTATTTGGTGGTGGATGTTAGTATGCTTAAGAAGTCATACCTGATGGCTTGACCACCCTAGAAAAGGGGGTAACACAAAATTAAAGTTTAACGCAAGAAACATAAGAGCAAAGCTAGCTACAATTTTTCGTATTGAATTTATGAGTTCACTTATTGAGTTCCTTGACTTTCTTTGGATTAAAAAAACATTGAAGAGTTATATTATAACTGTTTACTATTTAAGAGTTCATAACATTTTGGGATGTCAGAGGCTGACTTACAACTTGGGGGGGGGGGGGGGGGGGGGTGGGGGGTGGGGTTGGTTATAGCTATTACTTCCAGTTTCTCCTCATTATGACAGTCATAAATCAGATCAAAAGTTACAACTAGTGAGAATCAAAACTCTGATGCATGTTGCATCAATTATTATAGGGGCTGAGTAGGAACTTAAACAGGCGGGTAAAATGTGAGGGAAGCTCTTCCTAAGTGAATTACTTCATCTGAAATTAGGTTAGCATTTTAAAACTCCAAATATTAGACATCCTGACTGCATTCTATGTGAGTTATGAAGAATTCCAATTAGTACGAGCCTTTAGATCTTGCTCATTACTGACTTAATAACTTAGTTAGTCACATTGTCTTACCTATCTCATGAAAAGGGCAAATATATAAAGAAGTCGCAGCCTGAAATGAAGTGGAAGTCACGCCATGGAATGAAGTTATAGGTAATAGTGTTCTCTTGGAAGAGCAGCGCACTAGATGTTCTTTTGTGAAAAAAAACACAGCTGTCTCACGATACATACACAGAAGCTATACGCGACAGTTTTTGGAAATAAGGATTATGGATCATTTTCCGCTTGTTGAAGCCGTTTCATAACCTTCCAGTCCACTTTTGAATCCTGGGAAACAGCCTCCTCTAGCTCCTAGTATCTCGTGGTGGTGGGGTTCTACACTATGTTACTAACTCAGGCACCCGGGCTTCATTCTTTTCTATTCTTAAGTCA
Source organism: Linanthus parryae (assembly GCA_023055425.1). Taxonomy (NCBI): domain Eukaryota; kingdom Viridiplantae; phylum Streptophyta; class Magnoliopsida; order Ericales; family Polemoniaceae; genus Linanthus; species Linanthus parryae. The sequence goes on from JALGPY010000006.1 coordinate 42,071,952, forward strand.
AATTCCGGCTGCTAGATGAAGACCGTGATAGGTTGATGGCTTAGCTAAAACTTGGTCATGCCTCTATATATCGACTCAGAAATTCTTTCAATACCAACACAGGGTTTCTGCTGATTACGGGGTTTGCGCACCCACCCAAATCGCACCAATCGAGCTGAGCCACCCAATAAATGAGCTAAACCGAGGAATATTGAATGGTTCCAGGCTGGGAAGTTTTGCAGCGAGCTTTATGGGCGGGTCAGGGATTTGCAGTTTAGAGGTATGATATATGTGGAGGAGAGTCTAAATCCTGACTTTACCCCTCAAGTAGTGAGAGAACAAACCTTCCAGGCCACACATCACTTCATTCATTGAAATGATGTATACTTGTATCGAAATTATACATTTATAGCATTATACTGTGAGAAACCTTACCTTCAAGGTTTCTGTTAAATTCTCAAAGGAAACACAAAGAAGAAGATGAACAGCAGAGAAAGACAGATTTCGTTGACTGAGTAAAACGACACAGAATGTCTCCAATGAGAGGAATTAGGGTTTCTCAGCCCTTTATACAAGCAATGCCAACGGTCTCAATTAGGACCTTTAGATTAAGTATAAATGGAATATTTACACGATGATCCTTATAATGATGGGAGGATGACAACATGCTCTTGAGAAGATAACAGAGAGGCCTCCACAGTTCTTTCGTCTTTCAATTTTGTCCTTTTGACTTCTTTTTGCTGCTCCAGAGTCTTCAAGTTTGTGTTTGACTTCACTTGAGTCCTTTAGTTAATACCTTTCTACATTATGTGCTAGCCTGTTCTGATGCATTAATGTTGTTGTGTGCTCCAGTACAGTCTCATCTATAATAGTCCCAGAAAATTTTGTGCTAGCTTATTCTGATACATTGATGATAATTTTGTGCTCCAGTACCTTTTCATCTATAATACTGACAGAAAATAGAGAGGGAGAGGGAGGGTAATCTTGCATTATTTGAGAGTATTGAATCACAATCAAATTTCTGGCTAATGTTGGTCACTGACGAAACTTGAACTGGTATTTTGACACTTTAGGTGCAAAGCGTCTTGTCCCTGTCGGTCTTGGGGATGATGATCAATGCATTGAAGATGATTTTTCTGCTTGGTATGCATAAAAAACTACATAATTTTTTTGCACGTTGTACAAGACTCTGATGCTCTATCATGACTATCGAGTATGTGAAAACGGAGAATTACAAACTACAAATTGAACTTTCTACCATGCTTCTCTTATAGGAGAGATAAATTGTGGCCTGAGCTTGACAAATTACTTCGTAAAGAGGATGGCTCAAGCACCGTGTCCACCTCATACACAGCCGCCATCTCTTCATATCGGGTCGTGATTCATGACCCTGTTAACGAGGTTAAAGAATTGCAGATGTCAAATGGTATTACTTCATATGATATTCACCACCCGTGCAGGTAGTTAGATCTCTATATTTTCATTCTCTTCCTTGATCTTCTAATGTATAGCTTCGTGATACTGGAACAATTTTATTTCTTGCAGAGTTAACGTTGCTGTGCAGAGAGAACTTCACAAACCTGAATCCGACCGCTCTTGCATACACCTGGAGTTCAACATATCTGGCACTAATATTGTGTAAGTTCATGTATGCATTAATTACATCGGTGTTCTGTGTATCATGGCTTTGTCCCTTCGCGATCCTTAATAATAGTAGTTGGCAGAAGCAGCCTGAACAACGGAAAGAAGAACAAAAGTGATATTTCCTGGGGTAATTTTCACTTACACCCCCTCACATTTAGCCTTTAGGCGGATAGGTCTAATCGTTTTAGATAATAAGCAATTACACCCTTTCAGACCTTTTTTTCTACTTTAACGCAATTCCGTAATGACCCAATTTTTTAATGTTAACTGTTAAGTCCTGTAACTACTTTCAAGTCATATCCGTTTTTGAATTCCTTTATTGTAATGTTTTGACAAAAATTGACTTCTACTAAAAACAAAAGCGTACATTTTAGAAATATTACTGTTATCATTGTTCAAAAAGTAGTACATTTATAAGTGTTATTCATGCCTAGTCAAGTGTTATTTTATCAAGTGACTAAGTGGAAACTTAAAAGTGGATAGAGTCCGGTAGACGATACTAATGCACGCAAGTACGAGCGTGTCTACCATTCCCACCGGATACCAATAAAAGCGAAGAGGCTAGGAACAACCAATGTTAACTTTTAAGTAAAGCAGTAAATTAAAACTAAACAGTGAAAGAGAGAGATATGAAGGACACGGCACACCCGATTTGTCCCAGTGTTTTTTATTTGCCAGACTCGTGTGGGTAGGACGCAAAAGAGAACTAAATAAAAAATAAACGTCTTTAGGCTGATGTAATTAGGTAGTAGAAGAGGATGAAGAAGTCCTTAGACCTAGATGAGAGAAAATATAACTTACTTGACAATAAAGTAAAGCTGCTAACCTGGATCTAGAAGGAATAAATCAAACGTCCCTCCTGAAGAGGGGAAGAGGAATTCGGCCACTAGGAAGAGGGGGACGGACGACACGAACTTAGAGGCACGTCCGAAGAGAGGCATGGAAGGAAAACCCTATCCTGCCTTGAAAAACTCGTCTCTCTCTCTCTCTATGAGTGTGAGTTATATGATCTGTATAACTTTTTTTTCTTAAAACCGTGGACGTCTATTTATACTCTTTAGTTACTTCTCCAAATAAGAGAGTTTAAGAGAAAATCTAGCAAAAATCTAGCTTTAGGAAATTAATTAAAGCCAAACTATATATTAGTATTTTAGTAATCATCTAATTCTAGAGTTATAGTAATAGTGATATTTTTTGTTTCTGTAAGACTAAGATTCCTACTACTACCTCTGTTTCTTCTCAGCCTACTTCCTTAAACCAGAAGTTCCTTCTGAATCAGCCTACTTTCCATTTTTAGTAATGTTTTGATGCTAAATGACTAAACTGCCCTTCATCATCTAACCCTCCTAAGTACCCACAACTCATTACCCACCACCCATTTTTGTTACTGATGAGAGAGGGGCGGAGCCATGTAGGGGCACCGGGGGATGGGGGGGGGGGGGGGGGGTTGGACGTGCCCCCCCTAATTTTCCCGGAAACACTAGGGTACCCCTATATTTTTTGTTTTATTTTAGTTGTGTCAGTGTTGAATATATACTTGTGCCCCCTTCCCCTTCGTATCACAACTGGTACTTTGGTCTAGTGTTAGGACTTAAGTTTTCGATTCTTGTCTAGCATGTTTTTTTGACCAAAAAAAGCACCACCTATTTAATATACGCAATTACCCCTTTATTTTTTCATAAGTAGACAAAAAGACCATAGTATTTACTACACTAGCATAACTTTTTATTCATTAAAAATCTATTCCCTCTCCTTAAAAAAAAATGTGTGCCCCCCCCCCCCCCCCCCCCCACACACACACACACAAAATCCTGGCTGCGCCACTGGAGAGAAAACAGATCGAAGATGGGGGGTTAAAGGGGGTGAAGAGGCGAGGGTGAGGTGAAGCCTGCGGGCGCGCCTGCTTGGTGGGCCAAGTGGGTCTCTCTCTCTGTTTGTTTGTTAAAAAATATATGTAATGGGTACATACCCCCTAGTTTGGTTATTGTTTACACATTTTTGTTCTCTTTACTCACTAAGGACCCAATTACGAATTGCGCAATAATGTTTGTATTTTGAACGTTTTCTTTGATTGCTGTATTTTATTTCACTTCAGTTATGTTTTTCACCTCTTATTGGAATGTCACTTTTTTTCTTTTTCTTTTTATGTGTTATTATGCGATAACTTTGAAATTTTATTTCTCAAAAAAATTAACACTGTTTTAATATAGTATGTATTAGATAAAATTAGTTAATAATGACTTCAAAATTTAATATTATATCATTAATAGAAATATAGAATCGTATACTTACAATAAAATATTATAAGAGGGGATGAATAGTGTTTTGACTGTTGTTGTGTTATTATACGGCCCACTGTTTTGGCAAGAGTCAACCAAACACGAGAAAATAATTGCAGTGAAAGCTTTTTCACACAAAACATTTTACGCGTAAAATATTTTCCCTTGTAAAACATTTTACTGTGAACCAAACAGAGCCTTAATTCAAATTTGTTTGGAAAAGTGCATTTATGTCTTGAAAGCATTAATATAAAGCAAAAAAATGTCTTAGTGTCTATTAATTCTGAAACTATTGGATCTATCCAGCTAAGACCAAATGTGAGGGGGGAAGTGGGAATTACCATATTCACTGACATCATGTTCCCGATGTCATTTTAGCCCTATAGATACTGATTTTTCCAATAACCCTATGATAGGGTAATGGCGTAAAGCAAATACCAAAGGTTTCCATTGCCATATTAAGTTTATTTACTCTTCTTTTCCAGTTATGGGACAGGAGACCATGTGGGTGTTTATGCTGAAAATAGTGATGACACCATTGAAGAAGCGGCTAAACTGTTGGGTCAGCCACTAGATCTAATGTTTTCGATTCACTCTGACAAAGATGATGGTACAGCTCTTGGAGGTTCATTACCACCACCTTTCCCGGGGCCTTGCACTCTTCGGACTGCTCTGGCACGTTACGCAGACTTGTTGAATCCTCCCCGAAAGGTAGTGCAAATTCATATTACTCATCATTTCTAAGATCCGATCTTTTTCCTTCATATTTTAAGATTAAATTTCATTTCATCAGTGTTTTTCTTACTTTTTTTAATCTCAGGCTGCATTAATTGCTTTGGCTACCCATGCAGTTAACCCTAGTGAAGCAGAAAGACTAAAACATTTATCATCGCCACAGGGGAAGGTAAGGACACTGTCCTCATTTATCTAACTAGTATCCTTCTCTCCTTTTCTGTGTGAAATAATTGCAATAATATAGTACCCGTTGCTTATGGTAAGTTCCTTTTGTTAACCACCTGTTTGATTTGGTAGAGTTTATCAACTTGAGTTTGTTGTCATATAAAAGCCTTCAAGGGTTGGTGATTTGTGAAAATAGACCTCAAATTTTGGGTAGTGGTGGATTCTTTTTGAGGGAGGGGGACTACCCTTTCTGACAGGAAATGTGGCGAGAAGTGATCAATATTACATTAGGATAATCAGTACTTTCCCTGGAAAAAAAAGTGTCTTTCCTTGGTTCATTGTAGAGATATTTATTTGGTTTGTCTTCTCTATTTGATTATTAGCTTCAGGTTGTTGTACATGCATTTATGCTCTTATTTTTTATTTTTATTTTTGTTTTTTATCAGGGCGAGTACTCTAAGTGGGTTGTTGCAAGCCAAAGAAGCCTTATTGAGGTGATGGCTGCTTTTCCATCTGCGAAGACTCCAATTGGTGTATTTTTCGCAGCAGTTGCCCCTCGCTTACAGCCTCGTTATTATTCTATCTCTTCCTCACCTAGGTGGGTTCCTTGTTCATTGTGGATTAACTGACAGGATGTACCATATTATACGTGGATGTTGGCAATATAATACTCTTTGGTTTTGATTTTACAGATTTGCCCCAGATAGAGTTCATGTGACCTCTGCGCTAGTTTATGGCCCAAGTCCAACTGGCCGAATTCACAAAGGAGTGTGTTCAACTTGGATGAAGGTGCAGTTTGGCATAACTGTCAAGTTGGTTTTTCTCTTTAATGTTCATTGCTATTTGACTTTGTAAGTATTTGACTTAATTTGCTTGCATAAATGTAAGCAGAATGCGGTCACTCAAGAGCAAACGGGTAGCTCTAGCTCAGCTCCAATTTTTATCAGGACATCTAATTTTAAGTTGCCAACCGATTCTGGAGTTCCAATTATCATGGTGGGACCTGGAACTGGTTTGGCACCTTTCAGAGGATTTTTACAGGTTCAAATTCTCAGCAATCTTTGTTGGTTTCTTTACCTTACATAAGCATCTCTCTCATAGCATAAAGGTTCTTTTTTTCCAGGAAAGATTAGCCCTGAAAGAAGACGGTGTTCAACTCGGTCCTGCACTCCTGTTCTTTGGTTGTCGAAATCGGCGAATGGTAAGAGCATTTGTCACATAGAATTGCAATTCTGGAGAAAGTTTTAGGTTTGTTTACCCAATTCTTTTGTAGGACTTCATTTACGAGGATGAGCTCAATAATTTCCTTGATCAAGGGGCTTTGTCTGAGCTTGTTATTGCCTTCTCACGAGAAGGGGTACAGAAAGAGTATGTTCAGCATAAGCTGAAGGAGAAAGTAAGGCAGAATTCTAAAGTAGTTCATGGAGATAATATGTAAGATTTGTTGTCTATTAACATGTACATTGTGCAGGCTACACATGTTTGGAGTTTGATATCGCAGGGGGGTTATCTATATGTTTGTGGTGATGCAAAGGGCATGGCCCGAGATGTCCACCGCATGTTGCATACCATTGTCGAAGAACAAGTATTAATCTCTCTCTCTCTCTCTCTCACACACACACACACACACACATGCAATCAGTGTTGGAAATTCCAGCTCCAAAGAATAATGACTCGTATTGCTGTGTTGGGATTTGTGTAACCATTGTGATGAATGCATCCATGCGTCGAGTAATTACAATTTGAAAAGACCTTCCAACCTACAGTATGAGAAATGTGTAAACACTTTTAAGATAGACAACTTCCTCTGAACTGGCATGCATTTCCACAGTGACAAGTATGATAATGATGGGTGTTTTTATTTGGACGTGCTGTTATTGGAATTTCCAACAACCATAAACTGCCACATAAAGGGTGAATTCAAGGGTGAAGCATAGCCGCCTTCTTGTGTTAGTGATGTAGAGCTTAGATATTGACTAGTAAGGAAGTGTTTGGTAGGTCTTGCCCACCATCTTTTCTTCTTCATCTTTGTCTTATGCGGGTATCTGGGTTTAAAAAGTTCCAATAGCAAGAGACTAGAAACCCCTGTTCCCCATATATTCTCTTCCATGTCCTCTTCGCCTTAAAATCACAATAATACAAATTTAATAGTCTTCAAAATATTCTAAAATTTAAGCTATAATTTGTACTAATTTCAGTTTTGTGTCTATCACTAATATGTCATCTTTTTCTTTTTTTTCTTGAGAAAACACTATTATATCATCTGACTTATGCAAACGGATAACATTGCTTCAAGTCTTCATCAACAAGAAAATAAATAAATAAACTGAGTTTTCCTTCTTTGCCTCGGCAAAATTCCGCAAAAAACTCTCCACCAAGCTCCAAACTTAGATCTCGTGTAGGTTCATCATAATTAGCTTCATTAGTTTATCTCCAAGATCCTGACGAACTCATTATTTCAATTTTCACTAAAATGGGGCTGCATAAAACCCAGCTCTTGATGAACTCTCTAAAGCTTTGATCTCAAAATAATGTGTTGCATCCTATTTATTTCAAGTTGCTTCTATGTCTCAAGTGGCAGTCACTTAGAATTTGTCGTGGCTTGTTGGAAGGAGTTCAAACTCAAATCATGATCGTTTTAATAATTGATTGTTTCAGACACTATGAAAGTTGTATCAATTGTATTTCCTACTGTGTCAGTCTAGGTTAACAAATGTCATTGTGGTATGAGTATAAAGATAATGGTAATAAGTTTAACCAATAAGCCGAAGGGGACATGGAAAACGACATAATTAGGGAATACAGGATCCCATAGCAAGAAGCCATATTATCATAACAAACTACTTTATCTGATCCCTGATAATTTGCTTGGAAATAGAAAAGGAAGCGAATTTCTTGAAATAATAATGAATCGTGTAATTGTGATCTGTTATATTTTGAACGTACAGAAATGAAGAATTCTGTGCACAATCAATACAGACTTTTCCTTGCATTCTATTCCGAGTAAAATCCATGGTTCCAAGCAGTAAACGTGGACTATTCTGACAATAATTTTAGTTAATTGACTCACCTCCCTAACAAAATTATGGCATATCATTATTCTACTTGTAGATCACCCTTGAAACACAACTGAAGGTCCTAAATCTCCTTTTTCAGCGTCTTCCATGAAACACATATTAACTAGTTCACCATCTGAACTTATTTTTCAGGACAATGTGGACTCACCAAAGGCAGAGGCCATAGTGAAGAAGCTTCAGATGGACGGCAGGTATCTAAGGGACGTATGGTGACCAAATCCAAAGTCTCTCCCCCATCTTGTTGCTCCTCGCTTCTTTTGTCAACGCTGGACAGTAGCAAATCTCCTATAGAGCCTGCGGATGATGACTCGCAGTCAATACCTGAAACTAACTTCCTTGAATACATGCAAATTTATGCTATAGAAGAAATAAACATAGTTCGAGTTCTCTGCGACTGTGAAAGCCATGACATTGTAACTCCTTTTTCATCTAGATATTACATAGCAAGCAGTTTAGTACTTCATCATAGTGGTGTTGGAACTTTATTATGATTTTGTAATAGTTGTAGTCATACGTCCTGCATGTTGATTGTAGGCAAATTGAATACGACTGTTGGAGGTATATTCAAAGTTCTGGATGTTTTATATTTTTATATTAGCATATTGTTTGGACTGAGCTAGGAAATTTCAATTTTAAAGTCGTATTGTGTTGTTTGTTTATATGCTGCTATTACCTCTGTTTCTTTAGTAACAACCTACCTCATTTTTTGTCACTATTCACTGTATCACTTTCACCTGGTGATTTGATTAGCAAAACGATACAAGAATTTAGTAATCTTTGCATGGTCTCGTAGAGTGAACTTTACAACACCAATGAACAATTTCTAACATATTATGTCGTTTTGCTATATAAATCATTGAGTCAAGATGACTTAGATACGGGTTGAGAAGTCAAACCAGGACATTCTTGACGAAACTGATGAAACAGTTGTTATTAACAACTGTCTAGGTTATATTTGTTGATTTATTGAGTTGCTATTATTGTGCCGACTTTATGCCGAGTAAAATTAGAGATTGGTGTGTTCATGTAGCGATGTTGTCGAGCTTGTTGTTTAAATATTTGAATCATGCACAGGTAGGGGCGGAGCTAGAGTGCAGCACAGTAAAGCACGTGTCATAGCTTAATTTCAAAAAGTAACACTATCACCCCTATATTTATAGAGATTTTCAATAGCCCCCGACGACCCATCTTTATTTGAAATGTGCAATTGTGACCCAATACTTAGAAGTTCCTAGCTCCACCTTGTGCACATGTGCAATTGAAGTTGCTATTTCAATATATTGTTGATATTTATGAAGAAGTTGAATATTTGCTATCAACTGAATTAATCGTTGATACGATTATAGCATGATGATATTGTCTATAATATTGTTCATGTACTATTTTGCATACGACTGGTAATGAAAGAGAAAAGATAAATAAATGTACTCGGCAAGAAGGGGTTGCGCATCCTATGGGTAAAAGATCTTGAACCATTGACGGACACAAGGCACAAGGGGTTGCGATTTTTAGAGATGCACATTAATCTACTATATATATATATATATATAGTTTTGTATAATTTGGTTTATTTCGTTTTTATGGAAAAATATTACAAATTTTCATTGCAATTACATGATAATAATAATAATAATTAACAATATACTCTCTTTTCAAAATTAATAATATACATGTACAACAAATATGACTAAATTATAAATCCTTGCTTCTTTACATAAGTTTGCCTCCGCTCGACCAGATTCCTGTGTCTGCCACATGGACACACTTGAGGGTTAGTGCACAAAGCATTACAAGCTAGATGACATGTGTGAAACATAATAAAGTGATTACACATACTGTAACTTATGTCATATTAGTATTTTTTAATAAATGGATGAACTTCATTCATGGGCTTGAAGACCTTTTGAGTCCAAATAGTTTACGATGTAGTCTCAATCGGGCACCTGAAAATATCCAATTTCAAGGTTTTAACTTTTAAGGTCATTCCTTGTAAACATGTTAGCCCCATTATATGCTACACATATGATGTATCTGACTATAAAAGGATACCAATTATTGAGTAAGTGGACATTCTCTTATGTTTTTACTAGTTTTCATAATGTTCATATCTCGCGTGGTGTACCTAACTTGAAACTGACATCAACGGTTGAGTAAGTTGATAATCTCTGCAATGACTGTACCAAATTTTAGAGCGTCTCTTTCACTCTCATCTTCCAACATTGACCGACTTCATATCTCTCACTTTAAATCATGTTATTATCTATATGATGGGGGATCAATCATGGTGATCGAATTTTAGTTATATTATTCATCATTGTCTTTAGGACTTAAACATTTTTCTCCACTTCTATGTCAAATGGCGAGCTCTCTGCATTTTAGAAGAAAACGACTGTTAAAGTCAGAAAAAGAAGGCGATAAAAAGGAGGGAGGGAAGGAGAGAGGGAGTAGAGAGAAAGATTGAGACTTACCTATTTGTTGTCATTCAGGGGCTTTTAAACGCTCTACCACTTGAGCTGGCACCCCATTTGCATTTCGTGACCTACTTGGAAGATAGAGTCACGTGGTACAACCTTTCTCATTTACTAATGTAGTAACAAATCATATTAGTTTAGCTTCTATTCACTGCCAATGGTGATTTCTGTAGACATTATATTAACAACATACTAAAACAATAACACGTCATATATTACTTTTATGTTTTTTTGACGAACATAAAGTAATATGACGTGTTATTAGTAATATGTCATATGAGTATCTTTTGGCTGAACGGATGTACCTCGTTAATGGGCTGAAATGTCTTTTCAGTCCAACAGGATTATATTATAGGCCCAATCGGGTACCTGCAATACCTAATTTTAAAATTTGAATTTTTAAGTCCCCTCCCTGCAAACATGTGAGCCTTCTACGCCAAGTGAGATGTATATGACACAAACGACACGAGAGACAAGTGGATACTCTTTGCTTTGTTTCTATCATATTCTATAACGCTTATCTCTCGAACCTTCCGTCCTTCATGTATTTATCTTCAAACCGGCATCGACTATCGAGCAAGTGGACAATCTCTTAAATATTTCTACCATACTATAAAGAGCATCTCCATCTCTCTGTTCCTCCCGTCTCCGTCTCTTCATCTATCTTACAAGAGAGAAATAATCTCTATTTATTATTTGCGCTACGTGATATACATCCGATTTCAAACGGCACCCCTTATTGAACTAGTGGATGCTCTCTTCAATGGTTCGACCATATGAATTTTCTCCGTCAGTCGCGCCGGCCATTTCCGATTTGTTCATCACTTACTTTAAATTTTATTATTATTTGATATAATAGTATTTTTTTGAAAAAATATATATTTGTCAAATAATTACTGCTTGATATAATATTTGTCATGAAGACGTAGATAATAATTTTCATTTACAAAAATTTAATTTTATTTGGTTGTAATTGTGTTTTCCCCCACGCGATTTAAAGTAATTACATATACAAAAGTGATTACACATAACTTTACTTTATGTCGTATTAGTATTTTTTTTTTAATAAATGGATGAACTTCATTCATGGGCATGAAGACCTTTTGAGTCAAAATAGTTTACAATATAGTCTCAATCGGGAAAATGGGTGCTAGCACAAGTGGTAGAGCATTTAAAAAATCCCTATATCAGGTCTTGAGTTCGAACCCACTAGACGACAAACATATAAATCGGATACCTAAAAATATCATGTTTCAAGATTTCAACTTTTAAGGATATTCTTCGCAAACATGTTAGCTCCATTATATGCTACACATGTGATGTATCTGATTATAAAGGGACATTAGTTATTGAGATTGAGTAAGTGACTAGAGAGAGATAATTGCTCCCTATTAGCGCACCGTGTGGGATATATCTTGCTATACACCAAAACAGTATATTGTGCAACATCAAGAACGTCTATTTCAATCTCATCTTTTAACATTGGTCGACTTCATCTCTGTCACTTTGGCCCTATTTGGATGATCTTAAATAAGGTAAAATTATATTAACTTATTGTTGAGGTGAGGAGAGAGACTGTCCATCTTCTCACCTCAAATACTCATTTCCAATAAGTTGATATAATTTTAGCTTATTTAAGCTCGTCCAAAAATACCCTTTAAATCATGTTATTACCTGATGAGGGATCAATCATGGTGGTCGAATTTTAGTCATATTATTCGTCATTGTCTTTAAGACTTAAACATTTTTCTACACTTCTATGTGAAATTGCAAGGTCTCTAAATTTTAGTAAAAAAAAACACGATTGTTGAAGTAAGAAAAGGAAGGTGAGAAAAAAGAGGGAGGGAAAGAGAGAGAATAGAGAGAAAGGGAGCTTCATAGAGGGGTAACGTGGCGATTTCGTGATCTACTTGGAAGATGGAGTCACGTGGCACAACATTTCTCATTTACTAATGTAAGTAACAAATAGTATTAGTTTAGCTTCTATTATTATTCACTCCATATGGAAATTTTTGTAGACATATCTACATAATAAGGGGCTGTAGGGAATAACTTATTCCAAAAATATGACATGTGGAATAGCTTATCCAACATATCATATTTTGGGTATCGTCACTTCTTCATCGCCCCTTACTATATAGATGTGGGATAACTTATTCCACCGTACATAGTTGAGCACTACCGAGGACAACATACATGATTTTTCGGGATAGTGACATCGGGCACGGGGTATGCACTAGTCTACATAATAAGGGACTATGGGGATTAGTGTATCCCTAAAATATGACATGTTGAATAGCTTATCCCCACTATCAACCATGAAATTTTAAAATAATTTCCAACACACATTGAAGATAAATGTCCTCTTTGGGGTCGTGCCCTCGGACACGGGGTATGCATTAGTTATATTAACGGCATACTAAGTTAATAACACTTCTCTCTTTCTTACACACACAGACTTACCTGTTTGTCGTCTACTGAGTTCGAACTCATGACCTGAATGCATGGATTTTTAAATGCTCTATCACTTGAGCTAGTACCCATTTGCAATAACACGACACATTACTTTTATGTTTTTCTGCCAAACATAAAGTAATATGACGTGTTATTAGTTACTAGTGCATATCCCATGACCACAACAAAAGTATGATCGTTCCCTAAGTTCCAATGGCCGATATTGTCTTATTATGAAGTATTTAGTTCTTAGTGGGGATAAGCTATTCCATATGTCACATTTTAGGGATGGCTTATTCCTCATACCTGCTTAGTATATAGATGTGGATAAGCTATTCCACATGTCACATTTGGGGGGATAGCTTATTCCCCATAGAAGCTTATTATGTAAATATGCCATATTATCGTATTTTAGTTAAACGGATGTACCTCGTTAATGGGCTGAAATGTATATTCAGACGAACGAGATTACATTATAGGCCCAATAGGGTACCTGCAATACCCAATTTCAAAATTTGAACTTTTAAGTCCCCACCCCGCAAACGTGTGAGCTCCTAGGCCAAGTGCGATGTATCTGACCACAAACGACACGAGACAAGTGGATGCTCTTTTCTTTGTTTATATTATCTTCTGTAACGTCTATCCCTCGGACTTTCCGTCCTTCGTGTATATAACCTTCAAACCAGCATCGACTATCGAGTAGGTGAACAATCTCTTAAATATTTCTATCAGGCCACAAAAGAGAATCTCCATCTCTCTGCTCCTCCAGTCTTCGTCTCTTCATCTATCTTACAAGAGAGAGATAATCTCTCTCAATTATTTTTACTACGTGATATACATGTGACTTCAAACCGACACCCGTTATTGAACCGGTTGATACTCCCTTCAATGGTTCGACCATATGGATTTCCCCCGCCAGTCGCGTCGGCCATTCCCGGTCTGTTCATCACTCTTACTTTAAATATTATTATTATTATTATTTGATATAATATTTGTCTCACAGATGTAGATAATTTTTTTTTTTTTTTACAAAAAATAATTTATTTTGTTATAATTGTGTTTTCCCCCAAACTGATTTAAACCGAAACCCCCGACAAATCCTCCACTCTCTCCTCTCTTCTCCGCTCCGTTCGCCACCAAATCCTCCGGCCGATACCCTGATAAGTCCGTCGAGGGCTTCCGTCTCTGGAGACTCCCACACAGCCGATTTCTGCCGTCGATCTTCTGTTTCCGATTCTTTCCTCTCACTCTGAATTTCACTCCAGGAGTGAGGTCTCCTCTCGAATCCACCATGGGTGAAGGCGCAAAGAGGCACAAAAAGACCAAGTTCAGCGAAGACGATGCCGCGACTCTGTTGAAAAGGTATTTGATTCGTTCTTTCACAGTTTTGTGAGATTCTGATGGTTTGTTTGTGAAAAGTATTTAAGCCAGTGATCATGAGGGCTTGTAATTTTGCGATGATTGAGGGATACGACAAAGATCTGTAGAAAAAGATAATAACCGATTGTGTTTTATGTGCTGCATTTCGTGGGTTTTGTATTTTGATTAGACACTTGTAATTGCTCTATTTGTGATAAGCAGTCTTTTGATTTGAAAGTGTTAGCCTGCTTCATTTTTGGTTCTTGATTTTACTGTTTTTTTTGGGTAAAATTTTGTCTACATGTTGCTGTACATGATCAAAATTCTTCAAGCCTTTTTGGGAAATTGTAATATTCTCTAACTACAAATTTCTGAACAAGTTATTTTATTTTTACCGGTTAAATTGTGTTCTATCTAGGCAGAAGGTTGTTCATTCATTGTATTAAAGTATTAACTATAATTTGTGCATAAGGAAAATAACGCAAAAAAAAAAAAAGAAGAAGCTAAATCCGTATTCTAGTGCGGTTTACTAAAGCAGCTTTTTAGGCGACTTGTGTATAAGGCTAGTTTTGCGCAAAATTTAGTTTACTTGTTTAGAAGTTATTAACGGCCGGGAGAATTTTTTTACAAGTCAACAGGCTCCTATGGTCTGCAAGTAAATGCTTTTTTCACCTTTTTATAGCGATTATTGAAAGCAATCATGCTCTTTATAATTGAACTGTTATTTATTTTAGAAAGAAATATTTCTCACTTTAAGTTTAAACCAAACTTATATAGAACCACAGTACATGTTTACTATCTTACTATCTTTTTTACGACTACATTAATGGTAATGGTTGTTCAGGTACAACGCGACCACAGTTCTTACATTGCTTCAGGAAGTTGCTCAGGTTCAAGATGAGAAGATGGATTGGAAGGAGCTAGTGAAAAATACTAAAACTGGGATTACGAATGCAAGGGAGTACCAGATGCTATGGCGACACTTGGCTTACCGCCATGCATTGATGGAAAGATTAGATAACGAGGCTGAATCTGCTGAATGTCTGGTTAGTCTAGTATTTAACTGGAGTACCCTTGGCCAATTTTTCTGAATGCTGCATGCGCATCATATATATTTTTTGCTTTAAAATGCAACATGAGTAGTAGTTGAGGCTCAATTTAGTGCTTAAAATTCTGTGGGATTGAGTGATTTTTAGAAGAAAATGAAACCACCTGACTTACAAAGAGTTCACAGCCCCCCATCCTGTAGATATAGGAGAGGAAATGAAAGAACACATTTCTCTAAAAAATGCACCTTTTAATCAATGTAGGTTGAGATTTGGAGGAAAAAAACACAAAAGTTGTATTTTGTTTTGAACTTTATTTATGTATTATTACTTTGCAAATCCTTCTTTATGAACCTATATCGCCGATGAAACCTTTCAACACATGCTTTCTTGCCTACAGAACATTTGAAGTAGGATAAACTAGCCAATAAAACAAATGTACCTAAAGAGATGCATTCTCTACAATTGTACCTGTTTATTATCAGAAAAATCGCCTGGAACTGTGGGGAACGGACTTACAGTAGTTTAGGATGGAGTCACTTGGTAACATGATATCATTACCCTTACATGGGATACCAAACAAACAAGAGGAGCACTCGGTACGAGAAACTAACAACTCTTACTGCATGAATTTATGGATTTAGATTGAATTCCCCGTTGAATTTGTTATTGAATCCCTGATGTAACTTGCCCTGCCGATAGAGTAATGTTTGAACTGGCCGGATGTTAGCTTGTTTGATAGATTGCTTCACGTTTGGGCTGGTTTTTGTTTTGGTAAGTTTGTAGAGCGCTCCATAACTAGTCATAGCCTGTGTATTCAGTTTATATGATCTCTGTCACTCTTTGATCCTCTCTTACTCTTTCTGCCTTCAAATTACTTTGCTGTGTGGATTTTTACAAGTATGTGATTTTTGTGACTTCAGTGTGCTAATGTGAGGTGGTGGGCGTGTTATGATCAAAAAAGGAAAAATATAAAAAGTGGCGGGTGTGAATCACATGACTTTGAGTTGAATATGTATATTTTTTTAATTTTGTTTTTTAAATCATTCTTTTACATATATTATCTATACACACAAACATACACTGGTATACGTAAAATTTGCCACACCCTCACCCTTAAGTTTTAGAAAGTTGCCGCACTCTAACCATCATAGATGAGAATAAGCTATATTGTTGCGCTCTCCTCGAGATGTAGAAAGAATAGGAAGAGTGTTTGAATTTCAGAAAATCTACCAAATTGTTTGAAATAGACATTATGTCGAAGAGGACGCGTTTCCTTCAGTGGAGTACGTGTTCCCATTTCCTGAATGATCCACATCAAAACTGAAGGTCCTAGGCTCCGAGCTCTTCAACGCCATCACTCCGTGCACACATTCTGGAACTCTGAAACCCTTGGAGGAGGTGTATTTCGGAATGATCAGAATCTAGCTTCACAATGATGTCAGAGGAAGACAATTAAGCACAAGTTTGACCCTTCCTGAATTAGCTTTTTCTCAAACACTATCAATTATCAATCATGAAAATGGAAATAAGGGTTGCACATCTAATAGAAGTTGCCCAATGCAGAGCACCTGCGGGAGATCAAAGAAAGAAATGGTCGTGCTAAGTGCTGCACAGTGGTGAATAAAATGAACAAACAAATTTTACCATTTTAAGTGGTTCGTTCAAGAATATCATGGCGTTAAACATGGTTACCTAAATGATGAAACATAAAGAATTCACAAGAAAGTTAATTAATGCTCCTCCAATCAGTTGCCTCCCAGTGCAGTGCAACATTTAAAATCAACCTTAGCCTCAATGGTTCGCCCATCCCCCTCCCTTGTCTCTCTTGATTCTATGGAATCTATATTGGCTAAGCTTAAAGGTTGACGTGGGTTGGTATTTTGTGTCTGTTTGATGCCTCTAGGAAAGTAGCATAGACTGCTGAGTAAATGTGATACTGAATTATTAATTCAGTTATTTGCCTCAGGCATCACATGATGACTCTTCTCTGAAGAAAGACTCTTCTGCAGTTATGTATAAGATTACTTTTCTCCGTGAATGTTTCAACCACCCTATAAAAATGGCCTAAAAGCATTTTTTTTTTTTTTGCTTTTATCAATTTAACACAGCTTCCATTTTATATATTTTCCTTTTTCTTGGCAGGATGATGATAGTGATATAGAATCTGAGTTGGCTCCTATGCCCTCTGTTAACAGTGAATTATCAACGGAAGCTGCTGCTTATGTCAAGGTACATCGAACAAGTTATGTAAAATCAGACATTATATCCCTAGCTGGCTTATATCTCGCACGAACTTCCAAATGCTTTGTAATCTTTATTCTATTAAATATGTGTTACCCGCTAGCATGGTTCCTTATCATGGATTATCTCTAAAGGAGCTCGGTTGCAGAGTTTAATCCATAATTATCATAGAGGTTAATCGTGACTGTTCCCTTGACTTTTGCAATGTTCCTGTAGTTCAAAATTCAAGATTTAAACTCTTAGGCAAAATCCCAGTGAAATGGATATCATTAGAAGGGAGAGTGTTCCCGGGATCATCACTCTAATCCCGTACACTTGTTCACCTTCTCTGCGTGAGCAAGTGCCAGTATTATACCTCCATTTTCACTGTCTTCCTCCCCCAGTTTCCTTATATTACTTACCATTTCTAAGGTGTCCTTTTTTGCGATTAATAAGCTACAATTTCCAAAATTGCTAAGCCCTGTTCATGGGGAGTGAATAAATGGCTGGACTGATGAGGAAGTTGCAGCTCATAATCGGCCATCGTATACACACCGTCGGAATTTTGCAATTTGCAGAAACCATGCTATTGTTTTCTTGTTCTACCGGTTACTTCCTCA
Organism: Linanthus parryae; assembly: GCA_023055425.1. Lineage (NCBI taxonomy): Eukaryota > Viridiplantae > Streptophyta > Magnoliopsida > Ericales > Polemoniaceae > Linanthus > Linanthus parryae. Next base: position 42,090,004 of record JALGPY010000006.1, read on the forward strand.
CCAATTGTGCATTGCCTGCTCAGTGTCTTTCTAGCCAGCCATTCCAGTTTCTGAGGGTGTTCAATGCTAAGGAAAGGCGATCTTTAGTGATATGCCTACGATAAACTCAACATTAAATCAATTCAGATACTGCCTTTGTTCAAACTCAAGAAGCAGGTGTATTGTGTATTACCTTTATTCTCACAAGAAGCCAAAAAATGGTATCTGTGGAAAAGACTTCATTCATAGTACGAATCTTACTGGGCCAAACCCATTTTGTATGATCAAAAGTTGACATGCATCAAATCAAACTCGATTCACTTGGGTTTCTCGAACTAGCCTAAAGTATTGGTCTTAATCAAGCTTAAATTACTTAAGGTTTCTCAAATTTTAAGTACTGGTCTTAATCAATCGATTGTGTTTCCTCAGTTAGATTTTAATTCTTAGTAGTTTTAGAGGCTACTTAGTTGTATAAGTTTCATGCCATTATTTTCTTGGTTCAGCCAACGTGCTCCGCAAAGCTTCAACTACCAAGAACCTGCTCAATATGATACAACAGATAAACTCGTAAATAATCCATAACGACAAACTAACTAAAGTTAACCACCGTGAGAACTGTGAAATAATCTCAACAGGACCGCCTCAAGACGTTGAGAGGCTTTAGGCGAATTTTTAAAGGAGGCCTCAGAATACATTAGTAACGTTGTATTTTTTCTGAAATTTGACATGATTAGATTTATGCTTTCTTCTTGATGCACAAAATAAACTCAAAGCAGCAATACTTTTAAAAACTAATAAAAAGAATAATGTATAAATGATCATACCTGGAACTTAGTGTTTGTTAGATCATGAACATGAACTCCACAAGCTTTTTGAACTAAATCCACAAGCTTTTTGAACTAAACTCACTATTCATTTTATATAAGTAAAGATTGTATAAAAAACACAGACAGTCCAAGAACAAGATTAGAATTTGAGAAATTAGAATTTGAGCGCAAAATTAGAATTTGAGAAATTCTTTCCAGAATCGGAAGGTACTGAGAAACATAGACCTAAAATGGTTGACAGGCATATGCTTATCATCAAAGATACGAAATTGCGCTCCCACCAGATTTTCCAAATAATACATAGTGTGCTACTCGTCAGACCTTTCCCGAGATAATTTCCCTCGATCTATCAACTAACTCTCCAACTCCGTTTCATATCTACTGGTTGTTCCCACTGGAACAGGAACAAGCCCCAGATAATTTTCCACAACCCCTAGAAACTGAGCAATGCAAAAAGAGGCTTGCACTGTTTCCTCATCACATTGACACCGGACACACCTATTTGCAAACTGGGATCCTCTATTTCTTAGATTATCAGTGGTGATGATAGAATTCCGAACAACAGTCCAATCAATAAACCTCTCCTTTAAGGGAGCTTTAGACTTTCAGACCATACCATGAGGGAAGTTACTTTAGAAAGCATTCAATCTGTTGTAATACCCTCTCACGCTAAACTTATCTTTGTCATACCAAACTTATCTTTGAACTAAATTCACTCTTAGGAGCTAGATGTATACCTGAACTTGGAAAATCACCAGAGATTGAGTTGATCTACACAGTTCAAAATGAATGAATTGAGAATTTGAGATATCATGAAAGTAAGATGTTTTAAGACGGTGAAAACATTTTGGAAAAAGAAACAATTGTTTTGTCAAAATTTCACTGGTGCTATCCATAGGACCATAGCTACTTAAATGACCATGATGCCAGTAACATTATCTCCCATTCAATCATAGTTATATTGTATTAGTCGCATATTATTGCAAATATGCATCAATGGTACCCATATTTTGACTTTTGTTACAATTTGGTACCCAAGTTTTCCATTGCATCAATGGCGGTACCCGAATTTTGGTTTTTTTACAGTCGTGGTACTCAGTGCAATTGAAAGACCGTTATGCCCTTAAAATCCCCCCTCAGTCTTGCCCTCAGTTGTCTGTTATTCTATTTTATTCCCGCATTAGTTGTCATAGAATACACTACAGCCCCTGTTTCATCCAAAACTAACACCACCACCACCAGTCACCATTTACCACCACCACCCTGCCACGGCGCAATCTCACCTTCATAAAAATGCCCATTCTAACCTTGGAAGGGTAAAGAGAGACAATTAGTGGGGGGTGCAATCTGACTTTTTTGTGACCATTCTACCCTTGGAAGGGTGGAATTACAAAAATGCCCACACCACCTATTTTGTCCCTTGTTCTTGGTTTTTTGGTGTTCTTGCTTGGTGTTCTTCACACCACCACCACCAAACAGTACCCATTTCCAGAAAAGACTCGACCTTTTTTGAGAAATTGAAAATGTGAAGTACGCATCAAACTCACACTAATCGACACTCAACTACACAAGAAACCAGTTCGAAAACACGAGAATCCAGTTCCAAAATCACTGGATCATTCACAATGCAGAGACTATTGTCTCTCAAATAGCTTCTAAATTGCTGAGAAATCAACCCTCCACAACCCCATCCCTCCTCAATTCTTCAATCACCGCCAAAACCACTGTCCCTTCTCTTTTCTCAAAATTAAACCAAACCCATCCACAGCTATTCCGCCACTAACCCACAAAATTTCAATACTGTTTCACATTCATGGCGGTCGGAGAAGAGCGTTTACCAAAATATTCTTGGGTTTCTCTCCAACCCAGTTGTGGTTCTAGAAACCCTTTCGAAGGGTACTGTCAAAGGGCTTCTTGAGAGAGGCGCTGGCAGATCGGGGTGATTGGGTTCGGCAAAACAGGGGGTGAGAGAGGGTGAGAGATCGGGGCAGAGGGAGAGTAATCGAGGCAGAGAGGAGGTTCGGGAGGTCGCCGGAGGTGCGGTGGTGGCGGTCTCGGCCTGGGTCGCTGCCGGCGGTGGCTCCGGCTGGGTCCTGGTGGTCCAACGGGGAGAGAGAGCGGCAAAACAGGGGAGAGTGAGAGAGAGGGTCACAGATCGGGGCAGAGGGAGAGTAACAAGGCAGAGAGGAGGTTCGGGAGGTCGCCGGAGGTGCGGTGGTGGCGGTCTCGGCCTGGGTCGCTGCCGGCTTTGCCGACGGTGGCTCCGGCTGGGTCCTGGTGGTCCAACGGGGAGAGAGAGACAGAGGGACAGAGGTGGGGGAGAGAGGTGCAGGGTGGGTGAGGAGAAGTTAAAGAAAAAGAAAAATAAATGAGAGAAGAGAGAGAGGAAGGGATAAGGTTAGGGCTAGGAAATGAAGAGGAGAAGGGAAGGAAAGGGAATTTATAGTGGGGTAATTTCGTAAATGTCAGGATTATTTTTCTCTTTTTGCCCCTCCGTTAGTGCACTGTTAGTTTTTAACTCTGAAAGGGGGTATTTGTATTTCCCCATAGTGCAGTGGTGGTATTTGTATTTTATACATAAATAATAGAGGGGTAGAAAATGTCTTTAGTTATTGTATTAATTAAGGACTTTTGGAAAATTGTGATTGTGTTTCCTTTAAGAAAAATTAATTTTTATAATTATTGATTTAGTTTACCAATTAGCTGGCAGTTTTTAGGAATATGAGATATAATTTTAATATAGTAATAAATAATATAATAGAATCCTACCAGAACTCTTCCCAGAACACTTCCTATTCCAGGATATGTTATTTACTAACCTAAATGCTAGACCGAAGATTACAAAGAGGCGTCCAGAATCCAAAAACAGAGTTAACGTGAACTATGAAGGAAAAAACAGAGCAAAACTAGATAAAATGAAGGAGAAGATGAATCTAGAGGATAAACAGAATTTTGGGACGTTGTGTTTAGCGATCTGGGTCGAAAATGTACCGCTTTCAGTACGAACGACCCCGATCGGAGAACGCCGCTATTTTCACGATTCTGGTAACATAGGCTCAGAGTAATTGATAAAAAAAATCAACAATTTTGAATCCGAAGGGACATGTTAGGTTTCAACTTTGAGATCCTATTGTTTTGATATCAGATTAAATTATTAAAATAATTAGATATGCGGTTCTGATTGAAATTCACTTAGCATGCTTAATTTGAAGAACCAATTCGTTTTATCGGACCTAAAAATTCAACAATTTTGAATCAGAAGGGACATGTTAGGTTTCAACTTTGAGATCCCATTGTTTCAATATCAGAATGAGATTAATTAGATATACTGTTCTGATTGAAATTCACTTAGCATGCTTAATTTGAAGAATCAATTCATTTTTATCGAACCGCTGTTTCTGAATCAAAGCAGGCGATGTAGCAGGGTTTCAAGGTTGGGTTTTTCGTTTGCCGGCATCCATGGCCGATGAGGTTGGTGTTCGATAGTTGGTCTGGGTTTGATCGAGTTGGGTGGAGGGCGATTTGGTTGGGTCAAATTGAGTTCTAAGGCTTGGTGGTGATGGGTGGAAAGGAGGAGGAGTAAGATGGTGGTGGACGGCGGCAAAGCGTCGGGATTAATGAAGGGTGATGAGCAGCGGTTGGGTCTTTGGATTAAGGACGGGTGAGGGAAGACATCAACTGGGTTTTGTCTAGGTGATTGGGTTATTGGGGTGCAGTAAATTTGGTAGTTGACTATGGGGTGGAAGATGGCGATGGTGGTTGTTGGGGTGAGGATGATTTTGCTATAGTGAATGAAACAACTTATATGAAAGAGCATTACCTATGTAGTACAATTTGGTAGGCATAGCTCAAATGTGTAGATTTCACAAAATATCTTAATGTTAGGAGCTGCTGCTATAGCTCATTTGTTTATATTAATTGATGAAAGACTGAAGGATTGGCTGTAGTGTAAATTGTAAAAAGTATTGTAGGGATAAAACAGAGTAAAGATAAATACAGTTGGCAATAAGGAAAAAATTAAGGGTATAGCAGTCATTTAAGTAGGTGTAGATACAGCGAATGTAACAAAAAATTGGGTACCATCGTTGCTACAATTGAAAACTTGGGTACCACTATGTAACAAAAGTCTAAATATGGGTACCACTGATGCAATTGTGACCCATAATATTTAGGATTAGTGATATTTTACTCCCTAATGGGATTCATCAAAAACAACCTTTGGAAATTCATTTCTACCCTTAACTATCAACTCGTTATCATAATTATAACCTCAAATTGTAAAAGAACAGACTAATGATCTCAAATTATTCAACGAAAAGAAATTAACAAAAAATAAAAAAAGAAAAAGAAAAAGAAACAAGCACAATGGAAGCGGAGCAGACTAGAAGAGAAGATGGAAGAGAAGAAGAAGGGACGAAGGAGGAGGAGGATCCCCTGCCGCCAACTCTTTTCATGCGGTTCTTCCTCCTTTCCCCTGTCAGAGTTTGTTTATTCCTCCTATTAACCTCTCCCCCTCTTACTTTGGACCAAGCCCGAGCCCTTCCTTTCTTCCTCTTCCTCCTCTCTTTCTTTCGATCAATCTGACTTTTGAACAAACTGGGCCATCTTGTTGGTTCTATCTGGGGATCTTAGGACTAGAGTTGCCTCTTTTGGGGATGATTTTGGTATCCATCTTGGTTCAATTTCTGGTGTGGGATCTTTGGACCAGAATTGGTCCTCTCGTGGGTTCAATTTCGGGATGATTTTGAGATTCATCTGGGTTCACTTTAGGGATTCATCGGGGTCGGGAGGGTAATGCTTTTTGGATGTGGTGGTGGTAGATGTGCTGAGGTGCAGTGGATTTGGGTTTTTGTTGGGTTTGTACATGGGGTTCGATTTATGGAGAATGCATTGTGTTGTTGGAAGCGGTAATGACGGCTATGGCTGTGATAGTGATATGGTCGTTGCTGTGGTGGTGGTAGCAGTAATTGCGGCGATGGATGGGATACTGATATGGTGGTTGTTGCATTGTTTAAGTGGCTATGTTACCCGGAGACTCCAGATTTGGTGGAGTACCCACGTAGATACGACTCGACACTGGTACTGGTATGGAATCTGTTGCGGGTTCTTGGAGAACCACCGCACCACCGCGGATGGGGCTTTAGATGGTGAAAGTCTTCTCTGGTATTGGTCGACAGCAGAGAAGACGGAGATTTTCGAGGTTACAGGGTTCATTGATCGACCATCTCTCCTAGTCTTGTGCTACGCTGTCGATCCTCGTCTCTGGTTCGTCGTCTACCTGCTTGTCTTTTGAGTCAACGGCTTTCATATTAGCACTATTTTACTTATTTTGAGCTATGACTATTGGTTGGGTTGTGTAAATAACTAATGGGCTTTCGTTACATTATTCCTTGTTTCTTTTGTAAAGACCAAAGCCCACATATCATATAAAAATAGCATTGGGCCTGCTGGCAAAGTTATACCATAAACCTGTGAACATGTTATACATTATATAAATACATAAAAAATACACGTGTATCCCGTATCCCCGCACCAGTGTTTAAATTTTGGATACTTTCTAGCCAAGTTCCCGAAACCTATATTTTTCATGTGGGTAAATCTGACTCTCGGATAGACTCCGGATATGACACAGATTATTGGTGGTGGACTGGTGGTGGATCATTCTTCTTCATTAATTTTTCTTCACATTTTGTCAATAAGGATGTTTTAGTCCTTGCGTACACCTATTAACAGAAAGTGACCCCTCCACACATAAATTGAACCACAGGGGATGAAATACATCATCTGGGACCAATTAGGGTCTTTTGCGACAATCTCTGAGTATATATAGGGTCATGACTTCCTCCATTGCCTTTTCTCTCAGATTTAGATTGCGCATGTGATTTCAATATCGCAGTGAAATGAATCTTATTAAGAAGGAAAACAAAAACATAATGAACTAACCATACCATGTAGTGACACTTTAACCATGACATTCATATGCATTATTGTTTATAATGCTTCTAAAAGTGTATTATGTGTAGCATTATTGACAAAATTCGCATGTTTCAGTTCTCTACTTGAAACATATTTCTTGAGTTCTATTTTGTGTTTGGTGTGAGAGGCTGAAGGTTTATATACCTGTAGGGGTGTTGAACTGAGGCAGTAAATACATATGGTTTTAATTAATGGAAAGGATTTGAGTGTTGTTGGCATATTCTTTTACAGTTTCCTACCTTTGGGATTTCCTACTTCCTAGGAGGATTAGTTTTTGTTTTTTCCAGAAAGATATTTGGCATTGGCAAATTCCTTTTACTCCACTATTTCCATCAATTGTTCTCCTTATAGAGATCTGGGATCAAAACGATAGAATCAGCATAATATCGACAAAAGTTGTAACTTATTATTTCACGGGACATGGTTGCGTAGGAATTAGAGGTTTCAGAAGCGAAGCGATTTATGAATTTACAACTTCAGTCTTACAATAGGAAAGTATAAATGTAAGTTTCTTTAACAGACAGGTTTAAGATGGTTATCATTACTTGCTTCTCTCAGTTAATTCTAGTTTTTCACTTCCTGGGGAAGTGGTGATACACCTGAATAGAATCTGAAAACTGATAATTTGGTAAGTGTGGCCGTACCATATCAGGTGGTTTTTGTAACGGAATGCTTACTTTTTCCTCTGTGAATCAATTTTCCGTTGTGGAGTTTGATCATGACCTACTTGATTTCGTTTGGGCTGGTCCTAGTTAGATTTCTGTTGACTTCCAGCCTGGAGGGGCTAAGTTGAGAATTGTAGGAAGAACGTATGGGGGTTATCGAAGTTCCAGCCTTCATGCTTTTTTTTCAGCTGAGAACTATAAAAAAAAAGTTCACACCTATAGGTAATTACAGGAAAATATGTATGCCAATATCTGATCTATCATATGGTGTACATTATCTCTTGATAAATAATCTTTCCTTCATATTCCTGTGCGCTTTATGTATTTCTTTTTCTATTTTCATTCTCTGTTTTGTTTATGGGGGTGTTTTATATACTGCTGATATATAGTGATCCTTGGCTTCGCATTTGACTCCAGATCTATATTTTAAGAGCGATGAAGTCAAATGCTTTACAAAAATTGGGATGAAATTGTAGCCGGGGTTCTGTACATGTATTGTCGTTGGAGATTTTCTTATAAATTATGATCAGAAATAAGATTGTTCGGTTTTGGTTCTTTAATAATTGGCTTTATTGGCATGCACAGTTATACTATTACATCGACTGTAAAACCGTTCCTTGACAATGGAGTGATTCGTTAACAGTCTATATTAGATGTGAAGTTTAACTGACTTGCCTCTCGGATGCATGATCTTTTTAGGTACTAATTGCTTCTGGCTCACAAAGTGAGAGCAGTCTAGGAAATGGGTCATTTGTCGAGGCTCCACTGTTTATCAATATACCTAGCCGCCAGACAGGTGGAGCTGCTAAAGACTCAAAACTGCAAAGGAAAAACATTAAGATCCCGGTTTGCGTTCAAAAGATTACCAAATCTACAGGGGCATCCGCTGAAGGATTGGACACAAATGGAGCAGGAGGTGGTAGTCGAAAGAGAAGAAAACCATGGTCTGAAGCAGAAGATCTGGAATTGATTGCTGCTGTGCAGAAACTTGGGGAAGGGAACTGGGCAAACATCGTGAAAAGTGATTTCAAGGGTGAACGAACTCCTTCACAGCTTTCTCAGGTTGATTTTCGCTTCCCCACTGACTTCTACTTGAAATCTATTACTCTCTTCCTCATGCTCTCTCTTTATACAAGCTCATCTTCATGTGTCACTAGTCACTAAGTTTTGTTAACCTGTAGAAGTTGTTTAGCACTCAGTTGTCAAATTGTTGTGCCCAGGTGATCTTGCAATAAACGTGTTATTATGTCATGACAGGCAGGGATTCACCAACTATCTTAAGACTTAGATCTTTGTCTAGTGGCAGCTTTATGTTTGAGGTGAAATCACTGACATTACCAAGCTTGTCTAGTTGGATGTATCTACCAGGCTGATTTCAGATGCTTTGACTAGTAATCCTATACTTTCAAAAGGATGAACTTTATAAGGAAACAAGGCGCAGGCTTCCATTGTATTCCCTGCTCATAGTGAAATATTTTCCAGTATCTTTCAGTTTTGATTTCAATTGATTGATTGATTGATTTAGTGGATTCCAATCTTCAGGGTTTCCTATCCTGATCAGGCCTCATGTTTTTTCCCGTGAGAAGCTATCTCCAACCCCTACTTTTACCGGAACTGGTGATAGTTACTTCATATAGCTCAGTAATGCAATGATTTGACATTAGTTTGAAATCTTCAAGCGGGCATTAGTTAGATATTGAAAGAAAGTATTTAGTTTTTAGCATCAACTATAAAGGTCTGCATTCTTAGGACTTTTGAAAATATTCCTACGATTTCATGAAGTTCACCACTGAAACAGTCCAAACTCTGTTGTATTTTATCTGAACCAATGTAGTTGGTGTCTTCATTTTTCTTTTTCTGGTTAATTCTCTAAAAAAAAGTGAGACCGGGTCCTTCGGGAAACCTATGCCCTTGGTTTAGCGGGTTATCTTTCTTTTCTTTCTTTTATGTCATTGCTTGTAGAGCTCAAGTTGACCAAGTAGAAAGAAAGTGCTCTACGAGAGGTGAGGCTGCATATATAACTTACCCTCGCACTGAAACACCATTTGATATATTTTGTGCCTTCCAAAGTTAAGCTGTACAAATGGCTCACGTTGCCGTAAGTATGTTGGTTATCTGGTTACCCATGTTCTTTTTTAACCATCTCTATGTAGTTAACCCTTCTTCTGCTGTATTCATGTTTTGCCCATTTGATTGTAAATAGTTTTTTACATAACTAATAATATTCTGTGTTTTTTACTAATGCTTGTAGTCTATGCAGCGATGGCAAATCATCAGGAAGAAAAACCTCCCTATGAGTATCGGAAGTACGCCACAAGTTTCTGAGGCGATGCTAGCAGCAAGGAGAGCTGTTAACATGGCCATTGACATGCCTGACAACATGCCAATGGTTCGCCCAAACGGTATGTGGTGACTAAACCTATTAATATTGGAGCTATCAATGAGTTTTTTAATACTCTGGTAGCCCCAGATTTTGCTTTTCCAAATCAGTTTTTCGTGGTTGATTTTAGTTGGCCACTGAACCACTTTTGGGCTTCCCTTTCTATATAGTTAAGCTGTTGAACTGGGTTTGTCCCTGTTCAAAGTAGTATTACAGCCAGTAATTGTACTTCAGCTTGAATCAAATTGGAATACAAGGGTGATACTACATCCGTTGAACACACGTGAATACACGGTTTATTAGAAAATTGATGCTGACACATTAGGGACACATCATGAAAATTAGAAGAGAACATGTTCTTGAAATTACCCTCTTCCTTTTGATTTTTACTATGATTACTATCTATTCACATAATGAGTCTACCTTTCACTATTTTCCACCTGAAGACCTGATGCTTACATGACAGGGACATACCAATACAAGTACAAATACACGAGACTGTTTCTAATATCTCTGTTCCCATTTTCTTTTTGAAAATTTGGTTTTTCTTACCGATCCCTGTTTCACCAAAGATTAATTTTTTCCGGTTTGTGGAGGGTTCCGTTGTCATCTTTACTGGTGTGTCCCTCCTGTTTGCCTCCCTTTCTCAGGGAAGTTTGTACTCGGAGAACATAGTAACATTATACGCAATTAGATATTTAATCCATGTTAGTAGTTTTTGAACATGGCATGTGGCCATGTGGGGGAAGATCTTGGTAGAACTTTCCTTTCTGCGCGCCCATTGATCTGTTTGAGAATGGTGCATCCCTAATACTCTTCCATTAGTGAAATTGAAACTTAAATGGTACTTGTAGCTTAGCCACACCTTATTGTAAATGTCAGAAGACTCTGAATTCACCAAAATGTTTGTTCACAAGTGAAGCCAAAACTTAACTGTACTTCCAAAAGGTTTTGTATCTACTCTTGATGGCTAATGTTTGGTTTGTATAAAAACAGTTATTGCAGGTAAAATGCTTGTACAGAGTAACCCTACACGTCCTTCTCCTTCTGTTGATACTCCCTCAGCTCCTGCATATCAATCTATGCCAGATTACTCTGCACCTGTGCCTTCAACAAAACCTCGCGCCGGCGGTAAAAAGCTCCCCGCAAAGCCTTTAATGACGGCAGATGATATGGTTAAAGCCGCTGCAGTTGCCGCTGGGGCCCGCATTGCCAGCCCATCAGATGCGGCAACACTTCTCAAAGCCGCACAAGCGAAAAACCTTGTCCATATCATGCCTGGAGGAGGGGGTTCTCTCAACAAGTCTCCTGTTGTCTCAAACTCATTACCTCCCAATGTTCACTTTCTCAGAGATGCCCGTCTTCCTGTTCCGCCCACTACCTCTCGTCCTACTACTCCGCAAGTACAGAATAATAATTCATCAAAACCCACTTCACAGACTCACTCAAATCGCGTGCCACCTGGCTCAGCAAGTGAAACCAAGGTCAAGGCTGCGAGTGACGCGGGCCCGTGCAGTCCACCAAAAGAGCAAGTTAAGGAAGATCAATCTGTTATCACTGGTAGCGGGCCGAGCAAGAATGTTCTGGAATGCAGTGTGAAAGATCCAGTTCCAGAAGTGGAAATGGCTCCAGTTTCAGGTGAGCAGATTCAAGAACAAGCTGTTTCTACTCTGCAAAGTGAAGCGACGGATCCTGCTCAAGAAGGTCAGATTGCTTTGGCCAGCCCAGAGAGTGTCATGAAACATCAGAACGATGACGGTCAGGAGCAAAAGATGGATAGTTCAAACCAAGATGCTGCTGTTGGAAATGGAGAAATTGTTGACACTATAATGGTGGACGCGGAGGTTGTAGCAAAGGAAGAAGCAAGTGCAGTTGAGAACACACCAGTTTAGTCTTGTGGATAGTGAAGTATATGATAGTGATTGGCATGTGTTTCCAGACTCTTAGATCTTAATTAGCAGTGCTCTATCTTTTACTGATATAGGAGTATAGGGTTAAATGAATTGCTGCTGACAACATCCATACCCTTTCTATGAATTTCTGAACTTATTTTCTTAGAATAAAATGTTTAAGCCACCTGTTTGCTTATCTTTGTGCGTTTTTTCTTTAAAGTACATGAGATTTAGCTCTACATGCCTAAAGTGGATTATTTGAGATTTGGTTGAGGTAGCAATTTCTGAGAATTGCCTGAACCCCAAATCAACTATTTTTCAAGCAACTGTAGAGTATGAGACAAGAGCTGCATTCGGATGTTTGAATACCCTCAGTTCTGCTTAGAAACGGTCATTTCTTCTGAATATGAAATTTTCATATTCCAAATCTGTGTAGTCAGCCAACAAAACTAACTTCTTATCGATATCTGCTTGGTCTGCATTCCAGGTTTTGAGCTACCTTAAGTACATACCACAAGTTTTTGAATCCGGCATGATCAACAAGGCACACATATGACATAACACAGTAGGTAAAAAGTTTGATTTTTGGATTTCAAAAAATTATGCCTTGCCACAATGCGAGCAAAAACCGCGTCTGAAATACACGAAACAACCTCACTGCCCCTAGAACTGCATACCCAACTGTACAAGAAAAGGAGAGAAACAAACAAAAATACCTAACTTGTTACTGTATTTAGGTCACTGTACTGCTTTTGCAATGCAGGACTCATGCACTGAAAAAGATTAGATGGCTTCTGTTTTCTTAACCTAACACCAAATAAGAATGACCTCAACGGGATCCTCGACCGGCTATGGTTCTTCCGGTTCTTTCCGGAAGAAATCCCAAGTTCTTCTTCCAAAACCGAAAGAGTCTTCGCTATGTCCGCTTGAAAATGCTTGACTTGATCAAGCCCTTCCTGCAACTTATAAGCAACCTTATTGTTCTCTTGTTTCATATTCATCACCTCTCCTTGAAACTTTGCAGCCTGGTAGTTGCTTAGTTCTGCATCCCCATCATGGTTCTCAGCATTTGACAACCTAAGAATCTCTTCCTGGATGCTTGAAAGAGCCGAAATCCGATTCTGCAAATCTTCTTCTAAGATAGAGTTGTGTTCAAACCACATCGCTAACTCTGTTTGGATTTCTCTCAGGTGCTTGTATATGGGGCGAAGAGAAGAGTGAAGGGACGCGTGCTTTGTGTTCCCTTCTTGCTTGCTGCTGTTGCTGCTGTTTTCTCTAATATCAGCCAACTCTTCTAGCAAATCTTGCACTGATGTTTGGAATTTATGTATTTGGTGGAATGAGGAGCTAAATCTCAACCAAAACTCTATGTTTTCTTCTAGCAATCCGTCTATGTCTGAGCGAAACTTCTCTTCAATGGGTGAACTTGCAAGGGATTCATCCATAGAAATCACTCTCTTCATACCTTCTTCTTCTTGATCATCCTCTTTTCTAGGAGATGGTGAAGGGTGGTTTTCATCAATAGGCGGAAGTGCACGATGTTCATGAAGAGAGATCACTGTTTTCTCCTCATCTAGCGAGGGGAGGACTTCTCTTTTACCACAATTTGGGCATGCAGCGTGGAGAAGTCGCGAATAAGCTTCTTCTGGTGGTGTGTTTTCAGGGGCTTCAACAAGGCAGATTTGGAGCAAGTTGAGCTTCTTATGCAGAGATTGAATCTGAGCATCTTTTGTCGCATTGGCAGTTCTCAGTTCCTTTAACTGGGTAGTGAAGTTGAAGAGCGTGTCATTGTTCAACTTCTCCAACTCGCTGACCTTCTTCTTTGCTTCTTTGTAGTTCCTCAGAATGGCAGTGTACTGCTGCAATAGAACCTTTTGTCTGTCGTCTAATCCGTCTAAGAACAATAGCTTCCAATTTGGTTGATCATCATCAGCATCCTTTTCCATTTCTTCTAACTTATCATCTCTTCCTACCTTTTTATCTTCAACATTTGCATTTGCATCTTCCATGATGAGAGGGATATGAGTGGGATCTGATGTGGCTTCATGTTCTTCGAATTGAGCCCATTCGTTCTGATTGCTTGTAACAGAACAAGCAAATATATCCTTTTCTGCATCACTACCAATTGTAATGACGCATTCTTCTTCTTGAAAGCTTCTCCGTGGAACATCTTGAGTCATTCCAACTAGATCATCAACGTGATTGATGGGGCTGAACTCGCGAGCTTTGAGCTTGCGAGGGTTGAAAGAATCAAGTCTATCCTCTATCCCCTTTGATTCTGCATCATCAGTAGGAGCAAACATATTACTACTGTTTTGATGAAAACCCTTTTGCAAGATTGGCAAAAGGAACAAACTATGATTAACCTTTTTACAGATTGTTGATAGTAAAAGGCAAAAAATTCATCGAAATCAGAAGACAAGAATTGACAGGGAATATAGTGTTGCTTACCTCCTTCATTTCTCACCACAAAGTTGCTGCTGCTCATGGATTGGTCGAAACTGGGGTTTTTACGTCTGACAGGAGCATGTTGATCTGCAAAGCCATCTTGCATTGCTTTCTCTTTCGCCATTGAATCATGAGAAAGACCATTCTCAAATGCTACAGTTCCTGTTTCACCATCATTGCTTGGGTAGGATTGCATAAAACCAGTGTCCATAGTTGTGATGGAAGTGATGTGATCTGCAATGCCGACTCTTTCTGATGTTGCTGGTTTCTCTTCTTCACCAGTTCTTGCATTGGTGTGATTCATATCCACCCCTCTCTTTCCGACATCCACAATATCATTTCCTTCAAACCATTTTCCTTTTTTGGCACCATTAGATCTTCCTTGACCTTTTGGGGAGTGATGAAGCTGGAAACTTTGTTCCAAGAAATCAATCTTCTCCTTAACATCCGTCTTCTTGGTGTGCGAGTTCTTAGAAACAAATTCTTGGGAAGCCTCTCCGTGTGCTCGAACCTTCTTTGGATTTTCTCTCATACCATTCATAACTTCTTTGAACGCGACGTAAGGGTCAACCTCCTCATCCTGCTTCACAGTCTGGAGCTTCTCAGAAAGATGATCAAGGTTGAAACTCGCCTCAGTGAAATGAATCTGAAGGTTTCTGTTCTGGTTCTTGACATTTTCATTGATGGTTTGGATTCTGTTGAGTTCTTGCTCCAAATCTCTTATTTTGCTGCTCTTGGTATCTGACCCTTCTACCAAAACCTCCTTGTCTTCTTCCAAGCTCCGAACATGTGCTTCGAGATCACCTGTTTCTGATCTTATTCTCTTCACAAGAGCGTTCTGCGACGACATTGCAGTTTCCAAAGCAATAACTTTTTCGACAAGGTCATCAATCTTCTCAGCAAGCTCAGACATGGTGAGAGGTGAACTTGAATTCATCGACAATTGTTCTTTGATCTTTGCCCTGAACATTTCCAGCTCGTGCTTCTCTTGTTCGACGTTGTCTATTTCTTGATCCAAGTCCTTCAAATCCGTATTCATGCTCTCATTCACCAAACTATCCAAGTGATTGTTGGTTGATCCTTGTTTGAGAACCTTCAACTTCTTGTGAACTTCTCTAACTCTCTGGTACTCAACTCTAGCCTCTTCATCAGCACGTTCCTTCTTTTCTTGGAGCCGAACCAACGCCTCTTGGCAAGATTTCAAAGCGGCGGACGCCATCAAGTTCCTCGCAACCTCGTCCTCGATGAACGTGCCGATGCCAAACTCATCTTGCAAACTGTTCACTTTTGATTGCATTTCAGTCACCTTTTCTTCGATTTCCCAATACTTTGCATGACTACTTTCATATGCACTTTTCACAAACTCCTTTTCAGTTTGAAGCCCCAAAATCTCCTTCTGAAGCTTATCGATCGCCTTGAGCGCCTCCGCTTTGGTCATCCCAGAGCTCCTACTTTCACCAACTTCAGGAACGCCGATTTTGATCAGGCCCTTTTTGGACATCAACCTAGTTGGTGCCTTGGACTTCTTTGGCTGCATAGCTTTGATGATGTCTGGGATAGTTAATTTTGGAGCAGCTGGTAAATTCTTCGGCTTGTCTGGATCAGATGTGAGGAATGAGAATTTTGTTGGGGAATTCTCGTCGTAATCGTCTTCCATGGCGAGCTGGACTTGCTCAGGGTACACGGTGGCAATGGTTCGGTTGGCGCTTTGCAGCTCTTTTGATAAGTGATCATATCTCTCTGCCAAAGCTCTGTATCCGCGGAACGAGTCTTCGACGAAGTTTACTAGTTCGGGCCTTTTTCTGTAGTACATTTCTGCCCTTTGGGCAAAGGAGTCGCCATCCTCTTCGATGATCTTGAGGATGTATTCCACTTTCTCCTGCATATCTGTCAATATACACATTTACAGTTAATTTCTGTATCACTAACTGAATAGTTTGTTCAAATTGTACTTGGAACTCAATAAATGATTCAACCAAGAGCCGTTATTTGTAGGAAATATGATCTTTTGTATGAACTGAAAGGGCCTAAGAAGCAGCTAAAAGTTTCGCTGGCAACAATTTAAGCAGATAAAATTTCATGTGAATCATTTCTTTGCTAACTCGAGGCTCTAGTCTAACAGAATTCCAAATAACATACGTAAGAATGAAGGAGGTCCTGATGTGTAAATTATTTCCAAGAACTTACATACACAAACTACCATATCCATCTTGTTTTCTCCATCTCTCTCAGAGAAAGTAAATTTCTCATAAAAAACACAAAAAAGTATCAGAATAGCAGCTCATCTGAAAGCAACTAGGATAACTTCATTGAGACTTTTTGCATTTAGAAAGCAAAGTTCATGAAAGCTTGCAATGTAATAGAACAAAAGAATCCAGGAAGCTAGCTCCTAAATGCATATCTCATTGCCCTTGACTCAAAGCTCTCTTTCTGCCCATAGCCACGTTATATAGCACAATGATCTGCACTCGTCCGCGTAAGCTAATTCAACAATCTCCCAACAACAAGCACCCGACACTTAGAGGGGTAATGGGGATTTCTCAAAATGCTATCCTCGCAGGTAATGAAGGAAAAAAACTGAACAGAAGCTATGATTCTTCATTTTGGATCTCAACAAGTCTCTATGTATTGGACCTATCATCGCCCTATCTAAGGCTATCAATGTACGACGAAATCTTTCCCTTTATTGTTATCTTTGGGGGATTTCTGAAAATGTAGTCTTGTTAACTAATGGGATGGCTATAATTCTTCAATTTTGATCTCCAATTGCTAAACATCCTAATGATTTGGACCAAAAAAAAGTATATCTTTGATGTTCCCTTTGGGGATTTCTCGAAAATGCAATCTTGCAGTCAATGCAGGAGATTCATAAAAACTAGGTCATCTTGTTAACAAAATTCATCAACACTACAGTTATTATAATATTATCATCATCAATGTCCAAATTGCTGAAACAAAAAACATGAATTGGAGGAAATATCCTTGATTGATTACCTTTGATGTTCTCTTCCAGCCATTTTGACTGCTTGGTCCTAATGTGGCTTGCCCACCACCATGAATATGCATTTCTTGCTGCTCTGTGCAACATCTCTTTCTCCCTCCTCTCTCTCTCTTTCTCTCTAGAATTCTAGGTCCATGAATAGAGTTGTGAAATTGATCTATATCACCTTCTCTCTACATTGAAAGAAGACATGGAGACCATCAAGGAATTGAAAAGAAAAAAAAAATGATTGAGGAATGGTCAAACAGATTATAATAGATTGATTGATTAAATCACTGACCACCAACAAATCACAACTTTGTGAAAATGGGTAGACATGGAGGAGAGCAAGTTTCGCCCTAAAATGTAGCTCTAGGATGATGCCATGTTGGACTTCTCCAAGCGTCACAATAACGTCCATCTAGGATGATGCCATGTTCTTCTTGTAGCATCACATTTTTTTTAATTGCAGTCTGCGTCGATTATATGGTTAATATAATTGATTATTTACATTTTACTCCTTGTGATTAGCGGTTTGTGCAAAACACTTTCGGAATTCCAAATGTTGTAAAAGTACTCCATGTGGTTTCGTCTAAGGATGGCAATACGATTCGATCCGATCCGAAATCCGAGTAATTCGATCCGAATGGATCAAGTCCGAATTCGATCCATTTTAAAATGGATCGGATATGGATATTAAAAATTAAAATCAGATCCGTATCTGAATTCGATCCGAATATATTAGGATATCCGATGGATATCCGACCCGAAAGGATCCGAACACATATAGTTTTACGAAAATACCCTTCGAGTTATAAAAAATATGTTTTTACCTACATATATATATACACATTACACAATCACTCCACGTTATTTTTTAGGCCTGAGAAAATACTTCACTATGGTTATGGAAAATTTAGTGTTGTTTTGATTGAATTTGTAAACAATTTTTAGACATTATTGGTGTCTTAAACTTTTGAATGGTTTGCTTATATTTCTTGATAGTTTACGTTTTGTCATATTGATAAAATATTTTTTATATTTTTTATTTTTTTAGGCATATATTTTTTTAGTGTGATGACTCTTTACGTATTTTTCTGAATTTGTTGTGTATTTGTATAAGTAAAAAATGCTTAGGATCCGAATCTGGATCCGAGTCAGATCCGTTTCTGAAGATATGGATTGTCGTATCGAATATGGATATGGCAAATTAAATCCGGTCCGAATTCGATCCGAATTCGGTTAGGATCCGGTCGGATTTGGATCGAATATGGATCCACTTATTTTGATCGGATCCGGATATGGATATAGGTGGATCCGATTCGAATCCGATCCATTGCCATCCCTAGTTTCGTCTATGACTGCCGAAGAATTTTCCATTAAAGACAGTATGAAATGACAAAACTGCCCACAAATATACACCCTCAACACACCATTTTCTCCCCCTCATACTCTCTCTCTAGCTATTCTTCTCTTTTCTCTATGTTGAGACCAAAAATAAGGAAGGAAAGGAACAGTAGGAAAAAGAAGAAGAAGGGGGAGCTGCAGTGGAACACGACTGTAGAGGCGGATATTAATTACATATTTGCTTGAGGAATTGCCACGTGGAAATTCCAGTTGTTTAATGTAAAAAAAAAGATTGATTGAATTCAAATTTAAATCACATCTGTAAAATTTGAACTGAAAATAAAAAATGGCGCCGACGTTTAAATTAATTGAATCCTTTTAAAAAAAAAGTATATAACCAACCCATTCTGAAAATAACGAAAGTTATTTAAAATATCCATGGCAAAAATCAAATCGATAAGTTAAATCTTTAGTCAATAAGGAAACTTTCGCAAAAAATTGTTATGATGAAGAAAATCTTCATAAAAATTGATAGTCAATTGTTGACGTTACCAAAATGGCAAGAAATGAATCAAACTTATATTACCAGAGGTTTCCTAATGATATCAACACCATCATTGGAGGTTTTCTAAGAATCATAATCAGTTGGTGGTTTTCATACTCAGTAGAGTTTTTTTTTTTTTAGTTTCTTCATAATCATTGGAGATTTTTTTTTTTTTTTTTTTTTTTTTTTTTTTTTTTTTTTTTTTTAAGTTTCTTCATACTCATTGGATGTTTTTATTTTTAGTGATGGACGAAAACGATGAGCGGAGAGAGCATTGCAGGTTAGCTCCCTTGGCGATCAAGAGGAAATTAGAAGAGCACAGACACGCCCGCATATCCGGTGAGCTTTTACTGTCGTATAGTCTCATAGTGACGTGCGTTTTTTTGCTTTGAATGTGTTTTTTGCCCGCTGATAGCAAGTTGTTTTTACAAATCAAACTATATTATTCCTGAAAAAATATATGCGTCGTATAAGTGAAAGCCTCAGTTCTCATGGCCGCTGCCGAAGGCATACACTTACGCGAGAGAGTCACTCGCCATCCCTGTATAGGTAATACTACGAAGCAATGTTTGATATGCTGTTTTTCAAGATGCATGTTTTATAAGAAATCGATTAGTGTTTGATTTACTAACATCGTTTCTTTGGTGGTGTAGGAGAGTCAGTTCAAAACAACGTTATGGGCATTCGGACTTCAACTCTATTTTTAGTGCTTGTTTCTTATTCATCCCCATTTTAGGACGAAAACATAATTGTGTAACAGTTGAATAGGAATTTGAGTGGGAATAATTATTCACTACATGTCGAACAATCAAACATTTCAAGCAAGTATACTGAAAAATTTAACAATTAAATAAGAATTTGAGGGAAAAAAGAGAAAGAAAGTTATGTCGATCTTGATACTGGAAACAATATTCGCGGAAACTTTTTTAGTATAGTCGCAATGACTTTTTGATACAGTAAACTACACTGGCAAATGGAGATGTTTACCTCATAATAGGATATATTAACTAGCAAATAAGTGTCGTGTTGCACTACTGCTTTGACCTTAGGCACCCAAGGTAGCAATAGAAAACGATGTTACAGGTGCTTACTGAAAGCTGAAAACGATAATTGAAAACATCACTGGAAATGTAGTGTTGGAAAGTGTCCAAATTTGTATAAAAAACGTAAATTTTGAAATAAAAAAACTAACAGAAATGTAATGTTGGAAAGTGTCCAAAATAGTACAAAATTGGTATAAATAAGGAAATGCGATGACTTAATTTATATTTTACAGTAAAATCATAATTAACTTCAAATTTAAGAAATTGGAGGACTGGAAGTAGTGTTGACGTCTTCAAAATGGAAAATCATAATAATTGTATAGAAAGTTTACAAATAGCATAAATGGAGAAATACAAATAATATAGATGATAGTATTGAAAATCGCAATACATATTCCTAACAAAAATCGCAATGGAGATGTGGTGTACTGACAATGTTGTGTTGGAAAGTGTCTAAATTGTTATTAAAAACGTAAATTTTGAAATAAAAAAGCTAAAAAAAATGTAACGTTGAAAAGTGTCCAAAATAGTACTATAAAAAATGATAAATATAAGGAAATACGACGACTGAATTTAAATTTTACAGTAAAATCATAATTAGTTTGACGATTCAGAAATTGGGGGACAGGAAGTAGTGCTGACTTTTCCAAAATGGATTATCTTAATATATGTATAGAAAGTATAGAAACAATATGGATTATAGTATTCAAAATCGTAATACATATTCCTCATAAAAAAAATCTCAATAGAGATGTTGAGTATCACGTTACTAAAATATGAAAACGATTGGTAAAAACATCACCGGTAATGTAGTGTTGGAAAGTGTCCAAATTGGTATTGAAAAAACGTAGATTTTGAAATAAAAAGGCTAACAGAAATGTAATATATATACACACACACACACATAAAAAGAGAGAGAGAGAGAGAGAGAGAGAGAGAGAGAGAGAGAGAGAGAAATATGATTTTTCATACATGTCATACTTGATGTTTCTCTTGCGAATCTAACTCATTCAAGTTCCGTCAACAGTTATTTATTTACAATACTGTCAAGGATTCCACTGGGATGAAGAGACTACATATCTTCGATAAACAAGCTAGGATAATCCTGAGGAAGAGTGCATAGAATATGCGTCATTTACTTATACGGGTATCGTCTATAATTATTTATCTTGCACTGAAATTATCTTAGCGGAATACTCATTCATTTTTAAAATGGGATCCTTTGAGAATGTCCATGCAAGACAATATTAGAAGTCGCGTTAACCAATCTTACACTTTCGTCATCGAAGCACCTGCTGAGGCAATGGCGGACGCAGGATTCTTGTGAAGGGGGGGGGGGCATACTAACCTACATTCTTTTAGCGATAATTTATTTTATAATGGTTCAAATAGGCATGTTTACACAAGCATGTAAAGGAGAATAACCTACAAAAGACAAAAAAAAAAGAATAGCTCGAAGAAGTGACCAAAACTTTAGATACCAATATAAATTGAAGTTATGATTTCCAATCAAATTTTTCTAATCCTGTCGTACACGATAACTATTATGCTACCATCCATTTATTAAACTATTAATCAATTTTTTGATGAATACTCTAAATTGAAGTTACGATTTAAAAGAACATGAAAGCATACCAAGACACATAAGAATATGACACAAAATTATGCATAAATTAAGTAGGGCAGAAAAATGATGTACATAAATTTATCCCGCAACAACGATGACGATGGCCGAATGACTGATTATTTACGATAACGATAATTCCCTATGACATAGGATTAAATTTATTTTCTGATCCTAAATTGTATTTTTTTTTTGAATGACTCATCCTAAATTGTAGGGAATGATTACTTACCGATAACGAATATAATGAATAAAGATAACTACTGAAGTAACTAATTGCCTACATTCACTCAAATCACGTCACTATTTTTACGGTTACTGAATTTGATCTCTGTCAAAGATGTGGGGGCCAACTCTTGATATACCCCAAGCAAAATGAAACTCTAACATATAAAAACGTTAAAACAGGATTGGTTGTGGGGGCCACGGCCCCTTCCCGCTCCCCCCTTCCGTCCGCCAATGTGCTGAGGTGAAGGCACAAAATGATCTTAAATGTATTTCGGTGCTTCCTGTTGATTGTGTTTATGAGTGCATGTATTTGTATGAATCACTTAAACAAATAAAATGTAATATATATAAGATTACTCTTTCTTACAATATTGAACTTCTTAAAAGGTTGTACATTTACTGATACATTATGTCATTTTTAATGCAGGACAACCTACAGTGTGATTGATCTCTAGCAAGCAATTCTCGCTTTCCTTTTCAATTTAACGGATTATGTTACCCAGTACTTTTAGGTTTTTCTTTGTGGACGTAGTAAGAAAATGCATAAGACATCATTTGTTTAAGTAACATCGAAATTATTTTGGATTTGAAATTTCGCCGTGCATCGCACGGGTTCAAAGCTAGTTTAATCTGATTTCGGACAACCCCAACAAGTCATCCCATTCTTGTGTTTTTCCATCTCTCCTTTTTCTGGATATTTATTTGTTTTTATCTTCTCACTTTTTCATATCCTTTTTTCCTTGGGAATATCTTTTCTCACAGAGAATACTCTCCTCGTCCCCACTCGCCCCTGACTACCACGCTCCCCTAAAATCCCTCCCCAGTCGTCCGATTAGCGAGTCGGAAATCCCTCAAAAAATAGATGATAGTTGGTTTGGTTTGGTCTGCTGTCTCCATTTTACTGTCGTTTCGAAGTGTAACCGTCTAGTTTTGGAATCATGTGTGAGAGGGAGAAAGAAGAAGGTCACGCCTTTGGCAACCCCTGCTAGACGACAAAACCAAAACACAATCTTCACATGCCCGACAAAATCAGTTTCAGAGACTCAGAGAGAGAGAGAAAGAGAAAGAGAAATGGGTTTGAAAACCATGACTCCTGGGTTTGGCTACCCTACGGCCATTCGGTCATGTCAACGAAAAAGCATAATTGAAGACCACGCGCAGGTGGTTGAGTGGATTTGAAACATATTTACCCGAAATAGATTATTTGACCCCCCCTCCATGTAGTACACATATATTTTTTGTACCCACCAAGTATTTGAAATTATTTGTTGACCCCTGCAGGTAACGTCAATAATTGTACCGTTTTGTTTAGTTTGGCAGTATTTATGGAATTGCAATTCGGTCCCTCTGTAAAGAGATAACCATATATAATTGTGTCATTTGACCTAATTTGTTGTTTGGTTGTTGTTGTGTAGCCTCCCTATCCAGAGTAGATTAGCGATTCCATCTTTGTGGCGACACTATGGATGCTCCCGAGGACGAGTCTATTGTCCGGCAACTGTCCATGACCCGTGGTGAAGTTGTCCGAAGGCAGGTTGTAGTTCGATGAGAGTTCCCCGAAGGGATAATTACCTAATCGCGCCGTCGGCTCTTCCCGGTGATGCCACAGCTTCGCCGACGGCCCTTCCCGCTGATGCCATTGCAGCAAACCAATGCATCGAACTTTCGGACGGCTCAGATGAAGAGTGGGTAAGCATATCTAACTTCTGATTATGACGAGGCATTTTTTACATTTTTTTGGATTGATGAGATAATTTGTGTGTAACTAATATTTCTATGTAATTAAAGCACATTTTGTTGTGAGTATTGATTTGGAAGTGTTCTGCGTGCTGAGTTCTTAGTACCGAGTACGAAGTACTGTGATATGAGTCATGAGTTATGAGTTATGGGTTATGAGTTATTTTGTTATGAGTTGTGATTAATGAGTTATGATAATTTGTGTGAAGGTCAGATGTTATAATTTTTGTGTGGCCGTAAGATTTTACAGTGATTAACCCACAATATAACTTCAACGGAATGAACCGTATTGTAGAAGTACGTATAGAAAACACCATAAGTTTATTGTCCAGTAATGGGTCACCTTCCCTTCATCCGAATGTGAAGTGTTTCAAATAAAGCATAAATTTGTATTTGACGAATTAGCATTTTAACAATTTACTATTAACCGAATCTGCAAGCTTTAAATATCTGTTGGTTGGACGATGTTAATTTACGGTAGGTTGTGAAGTTGGATATGGTGCGTATAGCAACATCAGTTTTTGACTCGCGGCTTGAGTACTTATTATGCTGAATGGTCCAACCCAACCGTAATGTGTATACTGTGTCTGAGTTGTAATGTGTATATTAGGTTTTAGTATTTCCTTATCTGGTAATAATTGTAGTTGTGGACATGATATTTTTCGGTTTACACGACATGTTGTTTTGAAGGTCAAAGATGCATATGAACAAATAATTGGTGACATGGATGATGGTGACCTGGACCAAATGGACCACATGCGTGTTTGAACGTGGATCAAGTTCGTGTGCCGAAATATCAGACCTGGACAAAATGGATGATGGTGACCTTGAACCGGATGGTATAGATCCACTTCTGGATCCGTATGGGGAAGAATCGGCTACCAAAAGGCGGATTTGGCTGGGAGTGGAAGTCCAAATGGCAGGGGTACTGGTATCTGCCATGGAATGGTATTGATCAAATGTCACTCTTAATTATTTTTTGTATTTATTTATCTGACAGTGTGAAGTATTTTGCTGAATATATTGAATTGATTTGTTGTAGGGAAAAGATTGTGGACTTCGATAGTTCGCTGATAATCACAAGGAAAGAGATGGATAGAATGAGGCCCGATGCATGGTTTAGCGGAGATGTATGTATTGTGGAATTAATGTAATAAGTGAATCCGTATATGTTGTCTATTTGTCATTGTGTTATCTTCATTTTGGCATTAATCTTGCAGATAATTGATTGTGTTGGACGAGTTTGCACGTCCATGCACATGCAGGAGATGTTGTTGCAGAAGAAACAACAATCAACATGGTATCTTGGAACCCACGCAGGGGTGAGGCTGTCTGCATTTAGTCGATGAAGTCATTAAGGTTGTTTATTTTTTGGAAACGAATTGTATAGGTGTAACTACGTAATATACGTTGTTGCAGGTGGATGTGGGGAAGAGTTGTTTCTTGCAGCGGGACACGCTGGGCCATTTGGAGGATCTGGAACGGGTATTTTTTCAGTTATAAGTGTCGTTGCATGTCTTGAGAGTTTATAGTATCGGGTTATTGAAATGAAGTTTCAGTTGTTGTCGGTACTCGGGAATAAACGTCCGCGTACACCAAGTGGTGTATAGTAGTTCCCTCATTGGACGGTACTTCATAAGGTTGTTTGTGAATGTGGTATGTTTGCACACGAACGAGTGGGAAACACGTGATTTTCCTTGTATCGCACAACCCAGATAAAATCATGTTGTATTTAGGGGCTTTTGGCCATTGCGGCAGTTAAAGACACGGGTCCTTATGTATTTTTGTACATAGTTTTGTCATGGTTTGTTTGTAAGATTTCTTTGTATTTTAAAATGTCATATACTAATGTCGTCCCTTGTCGGTGGGAACCACTGGATCTTGCTGTGCATTGAGTTGAATGCCCTCGTTGTTTACGTGATGGATTCGAAGGGTTACAACCCGAAGAAGCATTATAAGAACAAGACCATGAAGGTATTGACAAAACCCCGTTACTTATGTATGGTTCAATGGATATAAGCCGTTAATTCGCATATATGAGTGTAATTACCTGTTACCTTCTCGTATTACTGAGTAGTTATTTTATATCCAGATGTTAGGGCTTCGCACACATACCGTGATTATGGAGTTGGTAAGTGCGGTGGCAGTTTGCACTTGTATATTGGATGTTTTATACAGCATGGAAACGACATAATGATGGGGTTGTCGTGTTTGTAGATGATTCAGCTGGACTCAGCGTTGCGCGAAACTTTCGGCGAGTTGTACGTCCACGAATTGCCCTCGTTCTGCATCGACTACCCGGACTGGATGCCCCGACAGCCTAACACGTGCGTATGTATGACGTGGATATTATCTATAAGTTACCTTAATATATGTATAGAAGGCAAGGTTTGTAATATATTCTTCAATTTTAATCCATTTTATAGGTACGATTGCGGTCCCTTTGTGTGCATGTTCATGCTGCTTGTGGACCTTCTGGTCCCGGCGGAGCAGTGCAAGCTTGAAGTAGACGTTGTTGTGGTGCAGTCGTGGCTAGCTGGACTGATGGCGTTGGATGACGGGAATGGCGTCCGTGCTGAAATGATGGACATGGTGGAGATGATGAATTTCTGCCTTTTGAAAAATCACCCCGAGTTCTGTCCTCGAGTGGTACAATACTACGAGCGCGAAGGGATACTGAATGCCCACCGCATCATTAACAACATTGCGTAGTCCACCCTCGTGTTGGGGGTAAGGTGAGTGGAGACAGATCTTTTGGGAAAAAGAACATTTTGTGCAGTCTTTCCTGACTGGGTAGGTTAACGTCGAAGTATCGTTTTGGGAAAATTATCTTTTGTAAAAAAGAACATTTTGTGGTGTCCATCCTAACTGCAGGTAGTTTAACGCTGCAGTATTTGTGGGGGTAAGTTCAGTGGAAACATCTGTTTGGGAAAAATAACATTTTGTGCAGTCCATCGTATGTGGATCGGTTAAAGCCGCAGTAGCATTTTGGGAAAAGTAACATTTATGAATTGTGTAATTATGCTGTTGATATTGGTGAATTCAGCGTTGATGTAGTATTGATGTAATTGTCTGTTTTTGGGATTAGTGAATTGTGTTTGTGTTTGTACCGTAGGCCTGTAATGGATTGTATATACCGATGGAATTGCATCAGAATCTAGTTCACATAACAGTAGTAGTGCGTAGCGGATGTTTTGTATTGTGTATCATCGTCTATGAACGGAATGTACTGTATTTTGGTAATGTAATGGGACGGCCCAAATGTATTATATTGTTCCCTGTGCTTCGGTATGTCAGAAATTGTTCGTTTTTTAAAGGATGATACATTTTCTATAGTGCATTGCATATGTTTGTTACTGGTTTATTAGAATTCTAACCACAGAACGGCCCCTGGGTCGGGTAGAAATTGCATTCTAACCAGCTGATGTATCATCCATGCCTGGTAATATTTGGCCAGTCTGTGATATTGCATATCGAATATAATCAGAGAACTTTGCTTTTTGACATTGTTGTTTGTATGAGTGAGTAGTCCATTCATAGGTTTGAATGTAGTGCTTGTTGCTTGTGATTGTAGTTTATCTGTGAACCGAAGATTTTGTTTCTGAGGTCTTAGTGTTTGGGTGTGGTTAAAGTATGTAGCTTTATATTGACATTTGACAAGTAGATTTTTGATTGTCAAGAACAACGATTTGACAAGTATTAGTTTGATTGACAGGAACAACTACTTGACAATGTCTATGTCAGTTTTATTTGAAATGCCACCCGAAGTGCATTTCGTGGACCACATATATTTGGCTTTTCACAAATAGTTTTTAGAAAAGTAATTATTTTAGAATATACATGACATTTGAGTTATTTTTAGCTTTTTGAGTTTATCCACACGAACAACTGTAGTGGTATTATTTGAGCTACAGGAGATGTATACATGAATGGGAACGAAAAATTATCTCAACCTAGAGAGCTTAATACACGTGAACCACCGCATGTATACGTTGGAAATAAACATTATTTAGGGTGGACAACATTCAAGGCAAATAGGACATGGACGTTTTGGAGTTCAATTCACAACACGAAGTAGCATGGGGCGATTAAAAAATAGTGTCATACAGTAAATGAAATTCCTCTTATTCTTATTTGGAGTCAAGAAACGAGGCAGTGGGAGATCTTAGGTTTTCACTATGTGCCACATTACTGCAACTGCTACCACATGAACATATTCAATCTGCACAATATATGGGGTGAAGTTGAACGGTAATTCGAATAAGGCAAATAAGTAACGATTCTGAATTATTAATCCACATGTCTTTGAAAAACCGGTTGAGGCGTACCTTGTAGTAGATAATAGTTTGGAAGGCCATTCATATTGAATTGTTGACTGGGACCTTGTGATTTTCGGCTGGGCCAGTAACACTAACACTCCTGCGCTTGCATCCCATGCGACACCTACCAATAAGCGCAAATAAGTAATGTCACTTAGACGTACCGATGCAGTGCAACGTATTGTTTAAATCTCGATGAACTGTTTAAATATACCTGTTTGCACGGGATTGCCAAGTGACCGTAGCCTCGGCAAGGTCATATACCCGTATGTTGCTCCCTTTTTTTGGCCACTTGCATTTGTTCACAATGGAGCCTGATTCATTAAACGCCAAGCCATGATCCCACCCCACTACGTTCTTTTTATGCTCTGAGAAAGGAAAAAGCATTGAGGTTTAGTTGGTGCAGCGACAAATCCACGCAAGGATTGAGTCCAATTTCTTCTTCGTGGTAGAGGTTGAAACCAGGTACGGTATGTCTTTGCGAAGATCCTGCAGCTGTACATCTCATCCACGTATAGTTGAGGGTCTAGATTTTGTTCCAGCATGGTAGTGACTGACACGATTTTTTACGTGTATACGCAAGTGCACGGTCGAAGTAATAAAGTTTGAGTATTAAAACTCAGGTTGTCGAACCCACAGGGACAGTCTTGAGATTATTTAGTTAAGCAAATTAATTCAAAGTGAAGTAACCGGAGGAAAATTTGTGATTTAAGGAGTCGTCACCCTCAAACAAGTGACTGAAATTAAATAAACAAAACTAAACTAATATTTTTATTATTTTATGATTAATATGAATATGGAGAACACTAGATAGTTTTAGGGTCCCTAGGGTATTTAGATATTTCCGGACTATGATTTGAAATACTCTACCTACGTCCAGTTATACCGGGTCACACTCATTACGATCTTCTGTCGATCTCACGCAAATCTACGTTCCGGTCTACTTCGGGTCCTGTTGGTCCACCATCGTCTACCGTTACATTCTAGTCAGCTAGCCATGTTCGCTCACCGGGTCCTGTCGGCCCACCGATTTCACTAAAACCTAATTACGACTAACCGAAACAACCCACACACGGTCATTCAAGTCTCTATCTCCTGTCGGTCTCAAGAAACTACGAGAATGTCAACAACGTTCTTCACGAATCCGGGTTCGTTCACTGTCGTGAAACAACCTAGATAACTAGCATGTATTGGGTGATCAAACCAAACAAACTAACAATTAAGAACAAGAACTTGTTGAATTAACTAGAACAATAGGGAGAATTAAGTTCAAAACATGAATCAAACTTCAAATCCGGAAAGTCTAAAACAAAACCCTAGTTCTCCATAAACTATCTAGCTATGAAAGCTTAGCTAGACATAATCTCGTTTAGCTCTGCAAAGTTCTCCATAAATTTGATAAAACGAGAGAGGGAAGAGATCAAACACGAAATCGGAGCTTCCCCGTCCTTCGTCGTCTTCGTCTTCTTTCTGCCCTCTTTTTTCCTGACTTGCGTGAATGATTCCCCCTCAATAAAACTGTCCCCTCGTCAATATAACCAAACCTGATGTTAAATTCCATCTAATTGCAAAACTACCCTCCAAGAATGTTGGAATCACAATTGCCAATGATTGCTCATCATTAATTAATGACTAGCTCCCTTTTCTTCAACCCTAGGTTTTGTTAGTAATAACCCGCGGCTTTTTTTTGTTTCTCGTTTTGCCTTCAGGTGGTCGCGCGATCTGTCTCTCTGATCGTGAAAAGCAGAGAGTTTTCTCTCTTTTCTTTCTTCCTCTGATCGCACGACCTGAGGGATGGTCTTGCGATCTGAACCTTCTCTTCTTCTTCTTGATTTATGCTTTGTTCGCTGCCGTAGGTGACGTTGCTCTGCTGGGTTTTTCTCTGATTTGTTGTGCTTTCTCCCTTGTGCTGCTGTGTTGTGCTTCAGGTGGGTCTTCGGTGGTTGTGATTGGGTCTTCTGTGAAGGTGAAGGCAGTGCTCTGTTCTGGGTTTTGAATGCTGCATCCCTGGGTTTTGTTTCGCTTGCGTTTCAGGTGCGGTGGTGATTGAGATAATGGTGGTTTGGGTGGTCTGTTTTGATTTGGTTAATTGGTGGAGGTTGCAGGTGAATTGGAGGATGTAGGAGGTAGTTATAGTGGTCTGATAGTGTTAGGAGGGGGTTTTGTTGGTAGTGTTTAGGTGAATTAATGGAGGCTTGGGTTTTTTTTAATGGTGGATTATGGGTGAATGTTTGTCATGGCAGTGGTGTGTAATGGTGGTGTTTGTATGGTCTGAGAGTGGTGAAGGTGGTGTTGTGATGTGTTTAGGTCTCAGATGGGTGAAAGATTGGTTGAAGTCTGGGTTGAAGGTTCTAATTAGCAGTGGCTTTATTTGGTGATGTCTGTGGTGTAGCATTGAGATGGTGGAGATTGGTGATGGAGGTACTGGTGGTGATAATGGTGGCTGCTATGGTTGAAGGAGATTATTCAGGGTGGCTTGGAGATTGAAAGAAGGGGCTGTCATGGTGTCAGATATGTGGAGTTGTGGATGAAATGGTACAGAGGTACCATGTTGTGATGGTCGTTTGGGTGTACTGGCCATTGTTTCAGGTCTGTTTGGTGTAATTGGGGAGTAGAATTCCAGGTTGTGGCAAATGGTGAAGTTAATTTGGGGGAATAAGGTGGTATTAGGTTGTTGTAGGTAAGATGATGTTGTTGTGGAGGATTGGTTAGTCTTTCATGAAGTTGGCAGTGAGTTAGCATTGGTGTTGTGGAGGTGAGTTTGGTGAAATGGTGGTCTATTATTTAATTGGGTGTAATGGAGTAGATTAGGTCTGTTGTAGGTTGATTACAAGGTGAAGTCAGGGGGTTTTATGTAGGCAGTTAGGAATTGGCAAGGTTGGTGACAGAGAATTGGATTGATTAATGGCATTTGAATTGCAGCAGATTGTTCTTCACTTCCTTCACCTTAGCTAGTTTCTCGAGCTTCATCGTTTCCGAAGTTCGTTTCCACACTCCGAGCCCTCGGTACCTGAGAATCAGGCAACTACAAATACCGGCATAAAATATGACAATTATAGCTCAAATTAACTAGAAAATGCCCGGACTAATCAAATAACGCTCAAAGCTCAACTTATTCTATTTCTTTACATTCACAGTGTATTTCTAACATAATCTACACGGAAATCACGCAAAACGATAGGCTTTTAAGTGTTAATATAACACCGTAAACGGGGTTATCAGTGACTGCATGTTACATGGAATTCTGCTGATTTTCCATTCCCTACAAGTGCAGACGCGAAGCTTTAAATTGACATGATACGCTTCCCCCACACCAACAACGGTGAAACTATCTCGATTCGCCTCACGAACAACAAACTCCCCGGAGGTTGACATAATGTCTTCCAAAACTGCTCTGATCGCAGGACATACTATTCCCGAATGTTGCTCAATCTGGCCGAACCCGCTCTTGAATAGGTTTGTTAGCTGTACCCTGAACCACTCTAGCATATCGATTCCATGCTTGTCTAGGGCAACGTCATTAACGTGCATCCATTCGTCACATGCAAAATTGGCCTGTTCTTTGCACCGTATTTTGTCACTGTAATGAGATAAGGCCCACGATGTCATGTCGATTTCGGACAGCCAGTTGTATGGATCTGTTGTACGACCATATTTCCTTATATCTGTGATTGTAGCGAGGAATTGATCTTTTGTAGGGGATGTGGCAGCAGACCAAAATTTGTCACAGAGATTGTATGACCAAAACTTCTCACTGAATACTGCATACAAAGAATTGAGAAAGATTCTCATCGGACCTCCCGGCACCAGTAGATTCAATGAACTCATGATGTTATCGTCGAAAGGGGTAATAAAGGTCAGGGGCGCTTCGTACCCACTGCGAAGGTCGGAAATTAGTTCGTGGAAGAACCATGTCCAGGTAGCCGAGCTATCCGTTTCAACAATAGCAAATGCAAGTGGAAGCACGTTTTCATTTCCGTCCCTCGAGCATGAAAGAAGCAGCCGTCCACCGTATGGAGATCTCAGCTTGTAACCCTTGACACCGACGAAGGGCCTTTTAGCTGTGAAGAAAACTGCCTTCTGTGGCCCAGACGGTAGTACAATCTTTTAAAACGCTGGCGTGCACACAACCTCGGGTTCTCGACCACAATGTTTAATGCTGAGTCTGGTATATATTCAAGCATCGTTGCCCTATAATCCCACATTTGATTGAACTGGCATTCCAGTGCGGTTGTTTTTGGTATGGTAGTCCTCTTCCTCTTTTTACCGGCGAAGCAACGAACACTTTGTACTAACCCCTGATCATTTTGGAGCATTCGTTCTTTTGATTGCACTTCCATGGATGAGGCACGATGATACCTGTTTGCGGGGGGAGAGGGTGTAGATATTAGTAGTCTTCTTTGCGCAGCCGTTGTGTAATTCATCTCAGCCCCGGGTGTTATTGAAAGCTTATGAGAATTTGCCTGTTTTCCTGCACAACCATAATTTTATTAGTTTTCAGTGCTTTTTACCCTATTTTTATGTGGGTCCCTACATTACGAGCATGAATATCTATACACGAGGTGACACGGCAAATAATCAGTGGCTGAGCACCTTCCCCAATGTTGGCAGTAATGGTTGATATCTATATAATGCATCCTATATATATTATACGACTAGTACAATGCATCCGACCACGGTACATGTATATATGTTCCAAGCACGTATGCATTGCATATAACGCAACACCCTTCGTAAGTTACCAATTTGGGAGCATTGCATCTCCGCTCGTGACCACTCGCTGTATTTTAACACATTGAGCTGCAACTCGGATAAGTATCCTAATTGCAGCAGTTTTGAATATCAATTTATAGTAGAGTTGCAAAACTTTTGTTTAAATATCTCCTAATGACCTTAATGTAGATCCTTGGTATTGAAAACAGCGTGACGTAGTAAACCGGTTGTCCATTTTTAGGATTTAGGTTTGTTCGAATCATGTTCCATCTCAACCGACATGAGTTTATACGACAAAGCATTTGAAGGCCCTCCAATTAACGTTACCCGGGGAAAATAAGGGTGTGAAGGGTCTAATTTGTTAGCCTAAAGGTTTGGATGCTATAATGGACAATCGAGCAAGGTAAGGTGTGTGTATAATTTGTCAAAACATGCAACCGTGTGTGTATCTGAGAAGAAGTTTGTTAAGAGTGAACTCACCTCCCATCCCGTCGCCGGAAGTACGTTCCTCCGTGCCCGCTTCTCCCGGCGGCCATCCACCAGCAGTAGGTCGTAGTCGCCGCATTATGCAGTCTTCGCCTTGTCGCG
Organism: Linanthus parryae; assembly: GCA_023055425.1. NCBI lineage: Eukaryota > Viridiplantae > Streptophyta > Magnoliopsida > Ericales > Polemoniaceae > Linanthus > Linanthus parryae. The sequence goes on from JALGPY010000006.1 coordinate 42,123,294, forward strand.
TTAGTTGGGCAGATTTGTACCGCAACGGCCTGATCTGTTACAGATCTGTCCCACTTTTGAATCGCCGTCGACCGACCTCGTCCGAGTGAGAATTTTGTCAATTAGGTTATTCGAACCTCGTGATTTCAAATGCGCGCTGTGACCATAGCTGGGGCAATTCAAATTTTTCTGGCCATTAGATTTAAATGACGGGTTGTGGTCCACGGATGACACAATTACGGCCCAAATAGCGTGTTTTCTTTTTAGGCCCTTGAAGAAATATTGTCCCAATAATAATTAGTAATTAAGGGTTAATTGCATGTAAATTAAACAAGACTAATTACATCCGAACTAAAGAAGTTGACCAATTTAACCACCTTCAATGGTATTACGTTTAGTCCCTTCATTTTCATACACTGCCCATTACATGTACCCACCCAAACGAATGGGTGTGTTGCAAATCATTGTGCCCCTTCATTTACGTGGCTTTAAGGTTTGGTACATTGTGTCTCTTTAGTTACCAATTATACTTGTATAAAGGCATTCGATATTCAATCAAAGTGAGGTCATATTTTGAACAAATGGACAAGAAGGACAGCAAAGAATTGGAGAAAGGAAAATGACTAAGTGAAGATGAACTTGGTCGCCGTGACACGTTCCAACTGCAAGTGCACAGCCGTCGTGTGTAGTAATAAACCGGAAATCCGGGTTGTCGAACCCAAGGGACTTTGTTTAAATTAATTACTATTCTAAACCTTATTTGGGCAAGTCGCAATTTGTGTTTTTATCTAATTCTAGGAAAATAAATGCAATAATCTCAATTAACCAAGTGAAATAATTCACGATTAATAAAGAATGAATAATTGGAGGTTTTTATCAATAAGGGAAAAGTACCGGGAATTCTCTAGGTTCACTAGGTTGATCCAAATTTATGTTTTGATTTGTAAAACAACCACGTGTTATTCACTATCAATCAAGCAACGTTGAACTTACCGAGTTACCAAGCAAATCCACTATACTTAAACTAAACTAAACCGAGTTACCAAGCCTAATTTAGGTTTAAGTATGCATTAAGATTATAATTCTACTTTAACGATCCTAGTTAACGATGCCGAGTTACCAAACATTGATACGACTAGGTGGATTATTCAATTTACCGACTAGTTATCACGGAGTTACCACGTGAAACTAATTGATTCTATCTCTACGTTAGCTACTCGCAAAGATAATAAGATTAAGAACGCAAATAATCCATAATCGTGAATGAACACGAGAGATTAAGCTAAAGCATGCATTACAATCATCAAAACGTCAACTTGAGATCAAACCCTAGCTACACCAAACGAGAATTCCCAGCAAAAGGTGTTTAGCTACTCATATTCATAATCAAAACGACGATTATAATTAGTTTAAACATAGAAATCAAGAAAAACGAGAGTTTAGAATCCAAACGAATGATCCAAAAGCTCCTACGCTCTCTCCAATGCTTCTTGATCTCCAAAGATGTCTCTAATCTCCAAAAACTACTGAAAAAGACGACCTACAAGTCTTAAATACGTTCCCATAATAATATTACAAAGTTTGGAAATAATACGGAAAAGCCCCAAAAAATCTGCTCTGTCCCACGACCTCTTCGCACGAAGACAGTTGTCTTCGCACGAAGAGTCTTCGTACGAAGACTTCTGCCTCTTCGTGCGAAGGCCTTCTCATTGAGATACTGCAAGTGTGTTTGCGAAGAGGATTTTGGAATGCTGAATTTTGGCTAAGTATAATGTCTTCGCACGAAGACAAATGTCTTCGCACGAAGACAACTGTGTCCAGCCCTCTTTTTGCCTCCTTTGACTTTCCTCTTCCATTCTTTGACTTTCTTCTTCCATTCTTTCTTCCCTTGACCTTCCTTTGACTTTCTTTGACCTTTCTCTTCTGTTTGACTTTCCTTTGACTTTCCTTTGACTTTCCTTTGACTTTCTCCTTCCTCTTGACTTGCCTTTGAGTTCCTTGTTTCCGAAGTTCGCTTCCAAATCCCGCACGATCCTCCAAGCCCTGTTTTCCTGCGAATCACAACACGAAAACACAACCCGCGATCATATCACAATAAAAAGCTCAAAAATCTAAAGAAACGCCCGGATTTAACAAGTATTGCACATGAACTCGTATTTTCACATTTACGCTCAATTTACTCAAAAGACGACAAATTCTCCATTAAAAGCACGCAAAACGTAGAAATAAAAGGCATAAAATAACTCCGAAAACGGAGTTATCAACTACCCCCACACTACCTTTTGCTCGTCCCGAGCAAATCTCCCAAGTCAATTTCATCTCTCTCAAGTCAAAGCTTCTCTTGCTTTTCCGCAATCCATCCAACTTTGCATACTCAACCTATTACTCATTGCATACTTCCCTACGCCAATTGCATACTATCACCTCACATTGCATACAAAACCAATAACTCTTGCATACTAATCCGAGTAGAACCATTCACCAACCATCCTTTCTACTAGTCGACACGACTCGATTATACACAATGCACCTATATGCAAATGCAATATTCACAATGCAAGTATTGAAATACAAAATTTTTTTCTTTTCTTTTGCGAGATTGGGCAATCTCCATTAGCTTAAACCGATTCACACGAAGCGATGAGAAATCTAGACACAAGGAATGATTCGAAATCAAATTCGTCAACATGAATTCCCCCTAGCTAGTATAGAGAACCTAACTTTACTAAGTACAAGAATGCACTACCTTTTCATGTGTGCCACAAAATAAAAAGGCTACGCTAGGCTAAGCCACGTTCAAGGTCCGAGCTCCTAATCCGCTAACGGGTTTAAAATGATGAGGCTTTAGGGACAAATAGGATAAGAATCAAATACAAGTCCTAAAGCGTCACATTCTCACAAATACCATAGCTCACACACCCTCACAACAATGATGGAAACCAAGCCCGAAACTCACCATCTCCGGCCCTCGATCCCCTCACACCCCGGTACAATTACGATCTCCGCGGCTATTGTCATGAATGATGCATAAACCAAAAATCTCCCGTTCGTGAACTAGTCGCTTCTCCACTCGTTCTTCCACAAACTTCTCATTCTTCCTTTATTCATCTCTCCTTTTTTTTTTTTTTCTCTTTTCTTTTTTTTCTGATTTTCTGATTTTTTTTTTTTTTTTTTTTTTTTTTTTTTTATATATCTCTCTCAAAATCCTGCACAACTCCTTCAATATCTTTCACGAGTGGTCTTCCAATGAATCAAGCTAACATATAATCGTAAGGAGAGACAATATCCAAATCACGTATAAATCACAAATCAATGTCTCTCCCTATCACAATAAAATCCTCGGTGTAACCAACAAAGCCGCTAACATAAAAGGGCATGTGTGGGGATGGATTCGTCGCAAACGCAATCTCGATGTCCGAAGTCAAATGTCGACACCCCCACACTCGAATGTAATCCTGTCCCCTCTCAAGTAGTCGATCAAATGTCTGTCTCGTGCCTAATCCAACCAAACTCCTACACCATGATGAGTAAGATCCGGTACCTAGCACGATCCACCAATTAAATTCCCCCAACCCAAGTTTTGTGTGTATTAGATGGTACACACTCACGGCTCTCCTCACTTGTGTCCATGTTGTAATGCCATGGAACACCGCCACACCGAAGTGCGCAAGCCTACTCTCACTCACCCTCGCATTCCCCTCGAAGATCACAAATGAAGCGCATGCGATATGCAAGACTCACACAAATATAGCATGAAGTACTCCCTCATCGACCCCCTCAACTACAACACCCTCGTGACGCACTAAAGCGGTGATTCTAACCAATCAATGCTGAAGGCCAAGAATCGTCACCCTAAGTCCAAAGGTTGTCAAAGAATCCATAGTTCAAATACGGGTTTGCTAGTGGTCCTACAAGGTAAGTTCTATAAGCAGTGAGTGCTCTAATACACACCTCGCACAGCTGTTCTGTGTGCCACTACGAGGCGGGTTGGCGACTACCTAAGACGTACACAAGAACGTTCGGCTTGTTTAGCTCACACCTAGCTCAACTCTTGTAAGAAAATTAGGCACACACTTTAAATTTGAAAGAATTAAATTCGTGTGTAAAATAGGCACGCATTCCCGTAAAGAGAGTTTCTCTATACTTACTAAGGGACTCTCACATTGTCACTCTCGATCGCAATTCACGCCCTATGCCTAAAAGTCTCACACTTCTCGATTTTACCGAATTTTCAGCTTTTTTCAATTGCCCTTTCTCAAATTTTTAATTTTTTTTGGTGTTTTCTTATTTTTAGTTTTTTTTTTTTTTTTATACCTACACTATATGCAAGGCCAACTCGACTAACGACTCAACAATGGTGGGTTGACTCAAAAATACCAAAACGTGCAAAAAGATGAATAATAAAAAGAAAAATAAGGACATAACCAAAAAACTCTAACTACATGCAGACACTGGCGATGCAAAGACACGACACTGACTAGTAAAAAGGATTCAACCACCCCCACACTAGAATTCATCGTTGTCCTCAACGATAACACGAGGACTCAACAATTCTAGCATGAGGGCACACTCCACTACTCGTCATCTTCCTCCTCATCTTCCTCTTGTTCCTCATCATCTTCTTCTTCCTCATCCTCACTCGGCGGAACCTCATATTCAAAGTCATCCTCCTGGAACCACGGATCCGCCGTCGGGACCGGTGGAACAAACTCCCCCGCCGCCTGACCACTAGACTGTATAACCCACTGGCCCACCATCTGGATTAATCCCCCCCAGCTTCGCCTGATTGTCCCGAGTGTGGGCAAACTGGCGTCTTCTCTCGAGTTTATCCCGGGCCATCTCCTCTCTCAAGTGGTCGTAGGCAACCTGGTTGTCAAACCTAGAGGTGTTCATCCTCCTACCCTTGCCCTTCTTCCTCGCTGTCTCATCAAACCTATGCCACTTCCTAGCAGTAAACGGTTTCAAGTCCATATCTCTCCCTATGACTACTTCAGCAGTTTTGGCCAGGTGAGTGATCAAGCAAGTATGACCGGGGCCCAATTTGTTCGTCCTCGACACCCTCTCAAGACAGTTCTCCCAAATCAGTTTGGGGATATTAATTCTAACTCCGGTGTAAAGACAAAGGGCCCAAACCGAGAGGCGGAAAGTATAACTAGGGTTTCGTGTGATTCCCAAAACCCAGTTTTCTAACACTTCACAACACCACCTAGCCTCCGGCCTATAAAACCTCTTCTCGGCCTTCCAATGAAGCACCTCTCCTTTCCTGTCCCATGGATCAACCCCCTTCGCAAAGCAAAAATCATTTAAACGAGACCAAAGGTTCTCACTATGAAGAACAGTCTCTAACCCACAACCGTCTTTCAATGCGGGAAAACCCATGGCGAGAGCGATAGTCTCTGGCGTGAAGACTATCCACTCGTTCCGACAGTAAACGAGACGAGGATCTTGACTCTCACCATCCTTTGCATAACGCAAATTGAACAAAAACTCTCGCGTAATATGTGAACTAGACTGCCCTACTAGCTTAAACCAATTGTCAAGCTTCTCGCGCTCATAAATTTCCTTAATTGCTTGAGGCATGTCCTCGTGCAATGGAAATGCCTTTTCGGGCTGCCCGTTCTTAGTCAAATAAGTATCTCTTCGAGAGTCAAGATGGGCCTCATGAGTGACGAAACGGAAACTATCATAGTATCCGGGCCCAATACTTCTCTCTTTCAAATTAGCCTTGGCCTTTCGTCGGCCGACAATACCCGGTTTAGCCGGAAAAGGGGCATACAAGATGGCATATTGGGGAGTAGGCGGTATCTCTAATTGAGGATCGCCCGATCCCGATGCTTCTTGCGAAGGACCCTCTCCCGTCTTCCGTTTCTTTCCACCCGCCATTTAAAATTCAATTTCAAGTAAAACGAACAATTCAAATTTTGTGCACGTGAACAAGAAGTGTATACTAAACGAAACACGTAGGCACGTAACAAATAGTTCCTAGGACTTTACGCAATCGCCCCCAAATACGCTTCTAAGCGCAACAAAATATAACCGGGCTTTTACTCAATGTGCCTAAGACTCGATTATTGAAATTACGAGGTTTAGATAGTACCTACGCGTCCGGAGCAAGTCTTACGGACGCAAAAATTTCACAATTTTGACAAACCCGGACTGATTTTGAAGGTGCCGGAAAAATTTGTCGAAATCTCGAATTGCTTGCTGCTCCGTACTCCTTGCGTAGTCCCCGTTAGTGTTTCCTTCTCGTCCGTAAGCTGAATCAAGCCCCAACTCGTCCAATTTCTCAAATCTTCTTCAAAACCCTAGCTCCTTCCCCCTCTGATTTCTCTCTTGTCTCGCACTCTCTCTCAAAACCACCTCTGGAATCTCGTTCTCCTCTGAATCGCGAGCAAAACCCTAGGTGGGTTGTTGAATTTGGTGAAAATCCAAGGGTGAGGTGAATTGGAGTGAGGTGCGGCTATGGTGAGTGAAGGCTGCTGTGAAGATGAAGAATGAAGAGAAGAGAACGAAGACCAGCTGATGATGAAGCTTCAAGGTGCAAAAAGTCCAAAAAGCCCTTAGTAATTAACCCCCATCCTTTGTCCGTGTGTGGACTAAATTGCCTTTTTGCCCGCTGTCTTCGTGCGAAGACAAAAGTCTTCGTGCGAAGAGTCTTCGTACGAAGACTTTTTGTCTTCGCACGAAGGTCTTCTCAAACAGATACTGCAAGCTGTTTTGAGAAGACAATTCAGAGCTTCAAAATTTTTTCTAAGTACAAAGTCTTCGTACGAAGACAATTGTCTTAGTACGAAGACAATGCTGAATTGTGCCAAAAACATCCTTTTTGTCGATTTTTCGCGTCTTCGATCGTGCCTTTGCTTTCCGAAGGATCTCCTCGACCTCGAGACTCCCTTTTCACCTTAAAACACTCCCAAAATCCGGGGAATATTTTATTTGTCAATTTCACGCGTTCCAAGGCACGTTTTGCATTTCCGGATGCTTTTGGCCTCGTTTTACTTGCTAAAACATCCTTTTTGGCGTAACTTCCTCATCCGGACTCCGATTTGCGCGATCCACCTGTCTACAGAAAGCTCTCGACCACCCCCACACGTTGGCATTGTTCAATTCTCATTTCAGTCTGTCCTTCAAAATTTCACCTCGTAATCCGTGCCGGCGTGATAGCTTTCTCCGTTCACTAATTAATTTCTTGCGCAAATCAAGACGGGGAGTCCGGGAACATGATCTTCCCCAGGTGCGTGTGTTGAATAGATGCAGAAATGGCTTCTACCTTCAATTCCTTCACTTCGGATCCCGATACGCGTATTTAGCTGCAAATCTGGACTTTTTACTCTGTTTCGCACGCGCGCATCAAGAAGGGGGATCCGAAATAGGCCTTTCACCTCGTATTCCTGCACGTACTCATTGGAAATATTAAATCCACTCTCTCGCACCTCTCAATAACATCAAACCGAATAAAAATTACAAAACAGTATTAAAATCTATCCTAAAGCAGTAAATAGGTTGGGTTGCCTCCCAACAAGCGCTTTGTAATTTAAGGTCGACGGCCCGACCCAGTTACCTCAGAGATACTTCAAGCTGCGGGAGTTGCATGAAGCCATTCAATGACTCCAATGAAATTCCCGTCCACGTACGGTTTCGCTCTCTGACCATTCACCTTAAACCTGTTCCCATTTGCATCCTCTACCTCAAGAGATCCCCATGGATAAACTTCAGTAATCGTGTAGGGACCACTCCACCTAGATTTCAATTTCCCTGGGAACAGCTTTAGCCTTGCATTGAAGATCAATACTTTCTGTCCTACCTTGAAGTCTCTCGGGATGATGTGCCTGTCGTGCCACAATTTTGTCCTCTCCTTATAGATTTTCGCACTTTCATACGCCATCAATCGAAATTCTTCAAGTTCAAGTAGCGCTTGCTTTCGTAGCTCACCTGAGAGCTTAGCGTCCAAATTGATTTTCTTCAAAGCCCAGAATGCCTTGTGCTCAAGTTCCACCGGAAGATGACACGACTTCCCAAACACTAACTGGTAGGGAGACATGCCCAAAGGAGTCTTGTAAGCAGTCCTATACGCCCATAAGCTATCGTCTAAATGCAGAGACCAATCCTTGCGTCCCGGGTTGACTGTCTTCTCCAGAATCCCTTTTATCTCCCGGTTAGAAACTTCTGCTTGCCCATTTGACTGCGGATGATAGGCCAGTGATATCTTATGCGTCTTTACCCCATATTTGCTCAAGACATTGGCAAAGACTTTATTCACGAAATGCGATCCTTCATCACTGATTATGGCTCTGGGAGTTCCAAACCGTGTAAAAATGCTCTTCCGCACGAATCTCTCTACAGTGGCTCCATCGTTTTTGGGGCACGCCATTGCCTCTACCCACTTGGTCACATAATCCACAGCTAACAGTATATAAAGATTGCCAAGTGAAGACGGGAATGGTCCCATGAAATCGATGCCCCAGACATCAAAGGGCTCTACTTCCAACACGAAATTTTGAGGCATCTCGTTTCGGCTGGAGATATTGCCGGTTCTCTGACACCGATCACATTGCTGCACGAATAGATGAGCATCTTTATGTAAAGTAGGCCAGTAAAATCCACTTTGCAATACCTTTGCCACAGTACGCGCTTTCCCAAAATGTCCTCCGCAATTCAATTCGTGGCAGTGTCTAAGAATGTCCAAAGTATCTGGCTCAGCTACGCATCTTCTCAATACATTGTCAGCTCCCAACCTAAACAAATAAGGGTCATCCCAGAAATAGTGTCGTGCATCTGCGAAAAATTTCTTTTTCTGATGGAACGTCATGTCTTTCGGGACAATTTTGAGCGCCTTGAAATTTGCCAAATCCGCAAACCAAGGCACAGCTGCTACCACTACCATAAGTTGTTCGTCTGGAAAATCTTCTCTAATCGGCACATCTTCTTGTTTTTCGTTATCCAGTCGTGACAAATGGTCTGCAACAACGTTCTCTACACCCTTTTTGTCCTTTATCACTATGTCAAACTCTTGCATTAGTAACACCCATCGGATCAATCTAGGCTTCGCATCCTTCTTAGCAAGAAGATATTTGAGGGCTGCATGGTCCGTGAAAATAGTCACCTGAGAACCCACAAGATATGGACGAAACTTGTCCAATGCGAAGATAATGGCCAACATCTCTTTCTCCGTGGTGGCATAGTTAACCTGTGCAGTGTTAAGAGTACGACTAGCATAGTAAATAACATGAGCTACCTTGTCTTTCCGCTGTCCCAGCACTGCTCCCACCGCGTAATCGCTGGCATCACACATAAGTTCGAACGGTAGAGTCCAGTCTGGAGTGGCTGTAATGGGAGAACTAATCAGCTTCTTCTTGAGCAAATCAAAAGCTGTCTTGCAGTCTTCATTGAAATCAAACACGGCATCTTTCTCAAGCAAACCAGATAAAGGCTTTGTGATTTTCGAAAAGTCCTTAATGAAACGCCGATAGAAACCTGCATGTCCCAAGAAACTCCGTACCCCTTTTACAGACGTAGGGTAAGGAAGCTTCTCAATCACCTCAATCTTTGCCCGGTCTACCTCTAAACCTTTACTGGAGATCTTGTGCCCCAACACTATTCCCTCGGTCACCATGAAATGGCACTTCTCCCAGTTGAGCACTAGGTTGGTGTCAATACATCTGTCCAGTACCCGAGCTAGCTGCTGGAGACAGTCTTCAAACCCATCACCATAAAGTGAAAAATCATCCATGAAGACTTCAAAATTTTGCTCCATCATATCTGAGAAGATAGACATCATGCACCTCTGAAACGTAGCTGGGGCATTGCATAGCCCAAAGGGCATGCGTCTGAATGCAAACGTCCCATATGGACAAGTAAATGTCGTCTTCTCCTGGTCAGCCGGCTCAATCGCTATCTGATTATACCCAGAATATCCATCCAAAAAGCAGTAGTGTGAATGGTGAGCTAGCCTATCAAGCATCTGGTCCACGAATGGGAGGGGAAAGTGATCCTTCAAAGTGGCATCATTGAGTTTGCGGTAATCCATGCAAACTCTCCATCCAGTAACGGTACGTGTGGCAATTTGATCACCTTTTTCCCCTTCCACCACAGTTATACCTCCCTTCTTGGGAACACATTGTACCGGGCTAGTCCACGTGCTGTCGGAAATCGGATAGATGATACCTGCTTCCAACCATTTAAGCACCTCTTTCTTCACCACCTCCTGCATGTGAGGGTTGAGGCGGCGCTGAAATTGAACTACCGGCTTCTTGTCTTCCATGAGCCTGATCTTATGCTCGCAAACTGTGGGGCTGATCCCCTTAATATCTGCTATTGTCCATCCCATAGCTGCTTTCCTCTTCTGTAGTACCTCGAGAAGCTGCTCCTCCTGTTCCCTGTCCAAACATGCAGATACAATCACAGGTAAAGTATCATTAGATCCCAAGTATAAATATTTCAAATGAGCAGGTAAAGGCTTTAATTCTAAAACAGGAGCAGTAATAAGAGAAGGAGTAAGAATCTTCCTGCTTCCCTCATTAAAGAGGGGTAATGGTGGGCGCCAATGAACATCCAGGGCTTGCTCTTTCTCGCTGGAATCAAATAGAGCAAGCTCCTCATATAGTTGCTCCAACAAAATATCGTCCTCCTCGTCCAGCGTGTATGCCTCCACCCCAAAGCACTGCTCGCTCACCGCGTATGCGGGAAACTTCATAGCCTCGAATACATTGAAGGCCACCTTCTCATCGTTGATCTGCATAGTCAGCTCTCCATTGGCCACATCAATGATAGTTCTCCCAGTGGCCAGGAATGGACGGCCCAAAATAAGAGGAACATCATCGTCGGCCTCCATGTCTAAGATCACAAAATCCGCTGGGAAGATGAGTCCTTCAACTCTCACTAGTACATCCTCTAAAACACCCCTGGGGCGTTTTATTGTGCGATCAGCCATCTGCAAGCACATCCTAGTAGGCTTAGGATCTCCCACACCAAGTTGCTCAAAAACCGATGTGGGCATCAAATTAATACTCGCACCAAGGTCACACAATGCCCTCCCATGAAATGCGTCTCCCAATGTAACAGGAATGATGAAACCGCCTGGATCTTTCATCTTCTTTGGTAACGCTTTTTGCACAACGGCGCTACACTCCTCATTTAGAGTCACAGTTTCAAAATCATCCATGCGCCTCCTATTAGAAAGGAGGTCCTTGAGAAATTTGGCATATTTCGGCATTTGTGAGATGGCCTCTGCAAAAGGTATATTAATGTGCAGTTTCCTGAAGATATCCACAAACTTCTTGAAATGCTTGGCATCTTCTTGGCTCTTCAATCTTTGCGGGTATGGCACTCGCACACTGTATTCCTCCCTAGGCTTCTGTTTCTCATCCGACTTCCTCACCGTGTCCTTTGATTGGGGACTCACGGTAGGCACGGGAATCTCTTCATCCAAAGCTTTCTCAGTGGCCTTAGTCGCCTCAGCTCGAGCGTGGCTAGGATATGGAGGATCCTCAGTAGTGATGCCACTGCGAGTTGTGATGGCATTTAGCTGCTCGTTAGGAGTGATGGTATTTGCTGGAAGCATGCCTGGTGGAAGCTTGACATTTTGATTGGCGATCTGCCCAATCTGAGTCTCATGGCTTTTTATTGTTGCTTGTATTGAGACAATCGCGCTCTCCATCCTGTCGTGATTGGCTAGGAGCTTTCTCAATAGAGCATTTGTCTCTTGCTCTTCTTTTTGTGGAGCCTGCTGCTGTGGAGCTTGTCTCGCTTGATATGGAACATTGGGTCTCTGTCCGGGTGCATATAATCCACTGTTTGGATTGGCATAGCTGAAGTTAGGGTGATTACGATTGTTGGGATGATAGGTGTTAGGCCATTGCTGCTGTCGCATAAAATTCACATCTTCAACACTGTTATCATATCCCTGGCTTTCATCTGCTAGTAATTCACCCATGGGCTTCTGTGTTGGAGGGTGCATACCGTGAAATGCTGAAGTCATGGATTCCAACTTTTGTTCCATCGATTCAATCTTGTTGACTAAGGATGTATCCCCCGGTTTGGAGTACCTACGCGTTTCAGATCGTGTAGTCTCTCTCTTTGACGCGTTGTTCAGCAAATCTTGAGCTCGCTGTGCTCCAAGTCCCATAAAATTACCTCCAGCTAGCATATCCAACTGGTCAGCTGTCTCCTTGTCTAATGCAGTGTAGAAATAATGGAAGAGCTTGTGCCATGGCTCTCCATGATTCGGACATCTACGGAGAATTTGGCTGAACTTCCTCCATGCATCTCCCAAAGAGCTGTCTTCATCCTGAGTGAACTTTGCAATCTCTGCCATCTGCTGCGCGACTCTGGATGGTGGCAAATACTTCCTCAGAAACTCATGACAACAATCTGCCCATGTCACTATGCTACCAGCTGGCAGCTCCATAAGCCACTTCTTGGCTTTTCCAGATAAGGAGAATGGAAATAGTAAAAGCTTAACTGTTTCATCTGGAACTCGCTGATCGTGCAGGGTTGATGTGATTTGCTCAAATACCAGCAGATGGTGATTGGGGTCATCTCCTGGAGCTCCGTTGAATGCGCACTCATCACGAACCATGTTGATCATATGTTGGCGCAACTCGAAGTGTTGGGCATTGATCTGTGGCCTGACAATGGTAGGCTGATAACATGCTGGAGTAGTCCTGAAATAATCCACCATCGGGCGTTCTTCATTCTCAGCATTGTTCTGCCTGTTGTTTTCCCCATTATTACCATTGTTGTTCCCACCGATGTTCGCTACTTGTGCCCCCACACCATGACGTGGTTGTGGATTTGGGGGGACCATGCGATCCATCCTTGCCTGCATCTCAGCCATTTGAGCTCTCACCTCCTCAGCTTCTGCGGCTCTTTGTGCAGCCTCCTCTACAGCTGCAACTCTAGCTGCTTCCGCATCCTGCAAACCTTTGCGGATCCTCTCAAACTCAGCTCTCGTTTCTTCGTCCATAACTACTGAGTTTGAATTCCTCTTGTCTCTACGCTGTGCTTTTAATAAGGATTCCGGGTCTTCAAACGTTGGATACAAAGGCTCGTCTCGAGAACGGGTCATGCACCGAGTAAATCAACCTGAAATCACAAAACACGCAAAACGTAGGTGAGTAACGGATATAAACAATAAATTAAAATCCCTAAGGCTAGGAATTATAACTAATTTAGCCGAAGTCCCCGGCAACGGCGCCAAAAACTTGACACGTTCCAACTGCAAGTGCACAGCCGTCGTGTGTAGTAATAAACCGGAAATCCGGGTTGTCGAACCCAAGGGACTTTGTTTAAATTAATTACTATTCTAAACCTTATTTGGGCAAGTCGCAATTTGTGTTTTTATCTAATTCTAGGAAAATAAATGCAATAATCTCAATTAACCAAGTGAAATAATTCACGATTAATAAAGAATGAATAATTGGAGGTTTTTATCAATAAGGGAAAAGTACCGGGAATTCTCTAGGTTCACTAGGTTGATCCAAATTTATGTTTTGATTTGTAAAACAACCACGTGTTATTCACTATCAATCAAGCAACGTTGAACTTACCGAGTTACCAAGCAAATCCACTATACTTAAACTAAACTAAACCGAGTTACCAAGCCTAAATTAGGTTTAAGTATGCATTAAGATTATAATTCTACTTTAACGATCCTAGTTAACGATGCCGAGTTACCAAACATTGATACGACTAGGTGGATTATTCAATTTACCGACTAGTTATCACGGAGTTACCACGTGAAACTAATTGATTCTATCTCTACGTTAGCTACTCGCAAAGATAATAAGATTAAGAACGCAAATAATCCATAATCGTGAATGAACACGAGAGATTAAGCTAAAGAATGCATTACAATCATCAAAACGTCAACTTGAGATCAAACCCTAGCTACACCAAACGAGAATTCCCAGTAAAAGGTGTTTAGCTACTCATATTCATAATCAAAACGACGATTATAATGAGTTTAAACATAGAAATCAAGAAAAACGAGAGTTTAGAATCCAAACGAATGATCCAAAAGCTCCTACGCTCTCTCCAAGGCTTCTTGATCTCCAAAGATGTCTCTAATCTCCAAAAACTACTGAAAAAGACGACCTACAAGTCTTAAATACGTTTCCATAATAATATTACAAAGTTTGGAAATAATACGGAAAAGCCCCAAAAAATCTGCTCTGTCCCACGACCTCTTCGCACGAAGACAGTTGTCTTCGCACGAAGAGTCTTCGTACGAAGACTTCTGCCTCTTCGTGCGAAGGCCTTCTCATTGAGATACTGCAAGTGTGTTTGCGAAGAGGATTTTGGAATGCTGAATTTTGGCTAAGTATAATGTCTTCGCACGAAGACAAATGTCTTCGCACGAAGACAACTGTGTCCAGCCCTCTTTTTGCCTCCTTTGACTTTTCTCTTCCATTCTTTGACTTTCTTCTTCCATTCTTTCTTCCCTTGACCTTCCTTTGACTTTCTTTGACCTTTCTCTTCTGTTTGACTTTCCTTTGACTTTCCTTTGACTTTCCTTTGACTTTCTCCTTCCTCTTGACTTGCCTTTGAGTTCCTTGTTTCCGAAGTTCGCTTCCAAATCCCGCACGATCCTCCAAGCCCTGTTTTCCTGCGAATCACAACACGAAAACACAACCCGCGATCATATCACAATAAAAAGCTCAAAAATCTAAAGAAACGCCCGGATTTAACAAGTATTGCACATGAACTCGTATTTTCACATTTACGCTCAATTTACTCAAAAGACGACAAATTCTCCATTAAAAGCACGCAAAACGTAGAAATAAAAGGCATAAAATAACTCCGAAAACGGAGTTATCACGCCGCGACAAGAAGGAGGAAAGTTTAGAAAAAGATGAAGAGGATGAAGATGATGAATCAGATGAAGACGAATTCCATAGTGAGGATGAGTATGATTCATACGACGATGTAAGTTCATATGGTAGTGGATATGTTGTTGGAAAGGGGTCGGAAACCACAATATATTCAGATGAAGAAGAAGACGACGACAGCTGGGGATCAGACACGGCTACTTTTTATTCAATGGACGAGCCGCCGTTATCTACTATACCTAGTCCAGAATCCGGAGATAAATAAAGAAGGACAAACGATGGGGATTGCCGTGATGTCAACAAGAAGAAGCGAAAGCCGCAATTGTTTATTACTTGTAGACCTTTTATTTTGGTAGTCCGCTTTTCATAATGTGTTATTGGAATAGTGTACTTATGATAACCGTACGTGAATGAAATGAATATTGATGTTCTCCGCCCTTTTGTGTTTCACTTAAAGTAGGTATTTTCTCACAATTTAACGTCCCTATTATCTAAGTATCCGTACAACATTGTAAACGACATATAATTTCTAGAATGCAGATGAGGAGCATAAAAATGTTATATTTGGAAGATCTAGGGTGGGTGTCTGTAATTAAATCAGGGACCCGTCCGCTCCTATTTGTAGGCGGTTCAGACCAATTTATCATAGAGAGTTCAGACCAATTAATAAAGTTGTCAGTGCTAACTGAAGTAGCCAATATACTTTCAATTCGGCACTGACTTAAAACAACATTGCACCATCCCAGCTCACTAATCATCATTTTTAATCAAGAACTGGATAGAGTAGGAATGTTTCGTTCACTACTACAATTAGAATGTTTCGTTCACCACTACAATTGCAAGTTCCAACCAAAGAGATATATCATGTTTTTTGAAACTGTGCGGACAGTGGAATAAACTTATTGAAGGGACAGAACAAAGAGATACACCCGGGTAACCAGGTAACGGTTGTAATAAATTGTGAACTTTGTCAGTAATGTCTGTTGTTTTAGTCCCACCAATGCGTCCTGGATTTTGCGGGTAATAAGTAATGTTTGTTGTTAATGTCTGACCAATGTTTCATACTACACTCTAATCCAACTTCATCCATGACCATAGCATAAAATGGACGTGTTTAACGGTTAAGAGTCGATTAAATCGCCTCACACATGTTCAATGTCCGGCCGTAAATAAGCTACTATCTAATATTATATGGGAGCTACATCACTGAACTGTATTTCTCAATGACCAATTGCAGGCGTTCCAAAGGCACGAGGTCAGGAGGTCATAAAGGAAAAAGGTTATAAGAAGCTAAGGTTCATCCAGCTAAGGGCAAGCATGACGAGTCGTCTGCGCAATATTAGTACTCCAACTGGTCCACACAGCTAGTTTTGTAACTTTTTTTTGGCCAATCGAAAACTGAATTCGTGAACTCCGCAATGCATGTTATTTTTGGGTTTGCTCACAAAACCGGTATAGATGGTTTTGTAATATTTTGCAAGTCACCCATCCTGGTGCATTTTGGTTATCCCCGTACACTACATGGTTGTTATAGTATCTATGCTTTTTTGCGCAAGTCGGACTTCAATTACTTTATATGCCATGGGCTAATGGTGCATTTCGTGATATTATCTGTTGTCAAACAACTAGGTGAATCTTCGTTAAACGAGTACACAACGTCGTTGTTATAATATATGTGTGTATGTAATAGTCCCAACTAATTTTAGTGACTGTGCCTGAAACTTCAGCTGCATTTTATAAATGATGTTTTCTGGGTGTGCTGTAGTAGTTTGAAATACACTCAATGAATGTGCCATTGAGTATTTATAGATCACTGTTCAGCTGCAATTCACTGCAATTGAATATTTTCAGGCCCGTAGGCAGAAAATCATTTGTGGTTGGCTTCAAATCAAAACACTTTCTAGGCAGAAAAAATGGGCGAGGATGTGTATACTGCATACAACATAAGGACGACTCTTTACTACACTTACCCACCACATATGCGGCCAACTGTTTAGTTTAAAAAATTCATCAAAAACTACTACCACTACATTCACACCCCACCCGGAAAAATAAAAACCGGACCTTTTCATTAAAACATTTCCTTCAATGTTCATTAAAACATTTCCTACAACAAATACGCAACGCTAAGGTTTCCCAGACGCGGACATCGAGTCAAGAACCTGAAGTTGTCCCGAACGCGGACTTCATTGTTCATCAACTTCTCGGACTTCAATCACACGAGGCAGTGTTCCCGAAACAACACCACCGGCCCGTCCAATTACAAATATATACAACATTCCACAGGACGCATCAAACTGCATGACACAACAATTCAAACCCAGTTAAATTTCTTTCACAAAAATGCATGGAAGTTATAAAGATAACTATGTAAATTTTCTCAATAATAATACTTTTCTTGAACTCGACCACATGTATCACGGTACACACACATCAGTCAAACAGAATATTAACGACGCACAAATCAAACACCACATACCTAACCAGTACACATTTCACTCGAACAACCAACAGAGCATTCAACACTTGTTCATGCCACACATGTTCTTCAAATTCATCCCAACACTCAACACATTCTTCAAATTATTCAGATTCAAAAAATGAGTATCACAGGGAAGCAAACGACACCCAGATTGAAGCAACACATTGAAACACATTCAATTAACACAGTCAGAGCATTTTTTCTTCCCATCTACAGTTGTGGAACAAATTGTGTATTTTCAACTACCTTAACACACAGCCAGAAAGGTTCAGCGCATCGGGGATTGGCTCCTTATCCACCAAAAATAATAGGACAGCAAACAAATGGCAACACTATCTCCAGCGGCCGCCCCGAAAAGACAAAGCTAGTTACCCAGTCAAAACCAATACGAGCTTCCATCAAAATTACAACGGCGGAATCAAATAGGCTGATGGAAATGAAAGGTGAGGGTACGTATTCACAGAGGGGAAAGGACGGGAATTCACGACGAGCCCGACTTCGAAGAAGATGCACTAGGTTTCGTCGATCCTACACACACACCCATCATCGTGGCTTTCGGTTCCAAGTAAAAGGAATACCCGGGTCAACCATGGGTCGTATGTGCAAAAACATAAAATACATTGGCATCAACTACGTTAACTGTTGAACGTCTAAATAATTCGCCGTTATATAGGATTTACTAATACTAGACCTCAGGGGGTATTTTTTGCAAATAGTATAAAATCCACTAGTGAAGTGTGTGTGCCGTGCGTGACAGATTTGGAGAGTGAGAAACATCTCACTATTCACTTCTCAATAGTGTGAAGTGACACAAATGGCCGCATGGTAGACGCCCCCATGACTCCTTCTGCTACGTACGGTACAACAAAAATATCATGAGAGCGCGTATATTAATTACATATTTAATCTCATTTTGGAAATGATTATACCATGGAAAAATTATCAACAAAAACATCGTTCTGCTATCCAAATCAGAACCGATTACGGAAAAAAAGTCAAACTGTGAGGATTGATAGAGAACAGAGGTAGAAATTTTCATGGTAAATTGATAATATCGTGAGTTTAGTGTCACTACTGTGAATAATGCATGCAGTTTTTATGGTATGTCGATAATGCAGTAGGTTAAGTGTTATAGTTCAATAATGCAGCTAGATTTAAGGTAAAAAAATCCTTAATTTTATGTAAGACATGTTACATCTCTAATTTATCATTTGACACCAAATCATTAATTTCGCCTAACGCCCATGAAATCTTTGAGACGGCTATATTTAGGCTGTGTAGGAAACGTTGTCATCAAGAATGAAAGAGAGAAAATCGGCACTGAGAGATGAGAGAGAGACGAGGTGGGTGACTTCTTCCTTCTTCATATATTCATCCTCGTTTTTCAACCTTCTTCTGCATTTATTTTCTTCATATTTCAACATCTTTAGGTCATAACTGTTTCTTTGCATTGGATAGCAAAACAATGCAACTTCTTATAATGTTGTCATTGTACTGTAGATTAAACTTTACTCTGCAATACCATAGAAAAATATGAATCCTTATGGCAAAAGATAGAAAGTATATCACAACAATATGGAGGTATAACTAAAAAAAATATTTTAAAATTCTTACTTCACCATGAGTACTTTGGTGGAGTGAAGAGTTTGGGTCCCATTAACTTTTATGTAAGATAATCTATAAGAGCATCTCCAATAACAATAGCTATCTTTTATCTACAATTTAACTAAAATTGCAGTTTTTTATTTTAGCTATTCAAAGTTTTCAGTTTACATTCCAATAGTGTCATGTAAAATTTAGCTAAACTTTCAAACTTTTGAAATTCGCAACTACTTTTTGAATTTATATAACGGCTATATTTCGAGAAAAATATCTTTCTAAACTATCATAATCCTATATCTCTCTCAAATCATAACAACAAAATTTAAGTTGTTTTGATCATATCTACTGTATTGTTGTAAATCACAACAGTATAAATACATGGATCCATCTTCATTTGTTTAAATCAATTCTTTGTCAATATGTATCACATTGCTTTAGTGTCCACTCTTTTGTGTGATTCTGATTCTGACGATGAGTTAGAAAATTTGGCCTTAACCGTTTTTTTGGGAAACCAGAATGGTGGGGAAGAGAAGAAAACACACGGAGGCTCCGTTTCAGGTCGAACATACATTTGGAGAGATTGAGTTCAAGGCCATAAAAGGCTATACAAAGATTATTTCGCAGCTAAACCAGTATACACTTCAAATCTTTTTAGAAGGAGGTTTCGAATGCGTCGTCCATTATTTAATCGCATTCAGATCTCAGTTGAAAATCATGATTCTTACTTCAAGCAAAAACCAATGCAGTTGGAATTATGGGGTTATCTTCTCTTCAGAAGATCACTGCAGCTCACATGATGTTATGCTATGGTGTCTCAGCTGATTTCGTCGATGAATATGTGAGGATTGGGGAAAGCACATCAATTGAAAGCATGAACAAAATTGTCACGGCAATTGTTGAATTTTTTTGCTGAAGAATATCTGAGGTCACCTACCAATAGTGATATTTCCAAGTTTCTTGCAACGTCGGAACAACGGGGATTTCCTGGAATGTTAGGCATCATTGATTGTATGCACTGGAACTGTCCGACTGCATGGAAAGGTATGTTTACTGGCCATATTCGTGAACCAACAATTGTTCTTGAAGCACTGACTTCCTATGATTTGTGGATATCACACACATTTTTTGGGTTGCCAGGTTCTCATAATGATATAAATGTGCTTGATCGGTCGCCTTTGTTTAGCAATCTAATTGAAGGACGAGCACCTCCAGTGAATTATTCGACTAATGGCCATAATTATGCCATCGGTTATTATCTTGCCGATGGCATATACCCTTCGTGGTCAACTTTTGTGAAGAATATTTTAGCTTCACAAGGGAAAAAGAATAAGTTTTTTGCACAAGCTCAAGAATCGGCTAGAAAGGATGTTGAACGGGCGTTCGGAGTGTTTCAAGCACGTTTCACTATTGTTCGTGGTCCTGCACGCTGTTGGAATCTTGAAACACTTACTTATATCATGAAGTGTTGCATAATATTGCACAACATGATTGTGGAGGATGAGAGAGATGAATTAGAAAGGGAGTTCAACTACGACATGCTTGATAATGACACTTTTGTCGAAGTGTCCCTAGAGAACAGTATTGAATTAATTAAACGACATCAACTGATTCAAAGTAAAGATATACATACTCAGCTCCAACATGATCTTCTCGAGCATTTGTGGAAGCAACATGGAGAAAAATAATTTTCTTTTAGGGTATAAATTGTTCTGTTTTTTATAGAACAATAAGTTTTGTTTATTTTTATTTTTTTGCAAAATGTAGGGGCTTCACTACATAATAAAGAATTGCAAGTGGATCAGTATCAACTTGCAATGCTTCTTGCTATTCCTTAAGAATTAGCTTCCTAGTCTGAGTTCACCGTCTAGAAAATAACCTGCAATGCAACAATGATCTTGACTCCTAAGTCTTAACGTCGTATCATGCTATTTCTTGGAAGACAAATGTTGTCGGGAATAACCTGAATCATTCTCAAGAGTACTCTAGTTCTCATAACAAGTTGTAACACACAATGACACAAACAAACTACTACTGCAACCAATTGCATTGTGCAATTTTGCAAAATATCAGATGAAACTCCAGTATATTTGCGCCTCACTGTAGCACACAAACTGAAATAGACATCTTTTTTACAAACAATCTGCAGAAAATGTATTAATAAGAGGAAAGAAGAAGGCTATACAACCACAAGATACAAGGAAAAACTGTCTGAAAGAGCCTAAACAAGCTCAGAAACAGAATTTGCACAATCATGAGCAATATGAATGTGAACTCTTGGAACAAAAAGGAAAAAAAGAAGAAAAATATGAAGATTTTTTCAACAGAACTTGTAGAAATTTCATTAAAGGCTTCAAAAACCACAAAGATTACATCCATGCCACAAGGGAACTTAAGGAATCTAGAGATAATTTGGCATTACAATGAGCCATAAAATTAAGCTTCCTGGGAACAAAAAGAAAATTACAAGAGACAAAAGATTTAGCCAACCTTTTGGATGCAACAGAGGAGAGTGGAATACTATCTCTTTTTGAGAGGCACAAATTCAAAGCTTTGCAATCAGAACTATACAAAAGGACTACTCTACCATAACAGAAGAAGCACAGAACAGATCAACACAACACAACTTGCAGGCAAAATATCCAAGTGAGATGGAGGAATAATATAGCTCAAATGGCAACTACCAATATTGACAGTATAAGAAATCAATTCACAAAACATGTTAATCGCCATATTCATCCATCCATCCAGCAAACTACTTCATCAAAACACCGCTTCTTGCCAAAAAAGAAGAACCAGCTAACAACATAGTAGTACTGAGCATAAGTCAGCAGCAGAATCCAGAATTAGACCAAGAAATTAATCAAACATCCATAATGCATGCATGGTATTTTGATAAAGCACATCCAAGTTCCGATCAATCACAAGAGTTCTTATTATTTATTCATATGAGGAAATATAGCTTCAGATTACTAATTGATCCCCTAGCTAGCTAACACCCCCCCCCATGTAAAAGCTAAGCTAAACTAAACCCCAACCCCCTGACTGCACTCCGGCAATGAAGAAACAAAATAAATCAATAATACGGTTAAATACTAATTGAGAAACAAAGGGGAAATACTAATTCATAAACAAAGGAAAAAAACTATCAAGAAGAACATAAGTGAGGAAGAAAGCTTATGTTTCTTGAAAGTCTTATTAGGTGAAGAAAGCTTAACTTTAACTGGTTGTTCTTATTGTAGTTTTCCAATTATCTATTTCTGGCGCTAAATGTAATATTCGGCTTGAAGCGGCGGCATCCCAGTTATATCCACAGACATAATTCGCTCTTCCTCTTTTCTTGATTCGGTAGCCTCTTTTTTTGCTTCAATGGCTAATAATTTTTCAAGAATTTCAATTTCTATGGAACCCGATTTCTTTTTCTCCTCTTTCATCTCTTCCATGAGCATGATCATAGTTCCATCAAGTTCTTCTTTATTCTTCTTATTCTTCATCTGTTTCAGCTCTTGTTTTATTGCCAGCAGATCTAGGCTTCTTCACGCAGGATGCATGTTGTGTGCTTTCATCTTCTAAATTTGTGTTATCTGGGGTAGAAGAACCTTCAACACAAGATATCCCTTCATTCTTTGTCTTCCTTTTCGCACCAGCTTTTTTTGAGACACTCTGCTCGTCACAATTTACCATCCATTTTGGTTCAACCCTTAACTTCTTCCAAATGCTTTCAAATGGGAACCACCCATGATAGAGCTCAACGTACATAGCTTTAGCATGAAGGATCTGCAATGGAAAAATAATTAATGAAAATTAAATATTGGGACATGAACTCAAATAAAAAAGTTAAGCTGACAAAGTGATCATACAAATATTACACAAGTACCTTATCATGTTCCGTTATACCACTTTGTTTCCTTCCATCAATTTGTGCATAGCATCCAGAAAATTTATTCACCGTTTTTTGAATTACTGACCAACGGTTTATAAGAGAGTTGCTTGAACGGTTGGATGTGAATCTTCTGCTGCTATGAAAGAAATCATGTAACCTTTCCCAGTATCTATCCATTTTCTGGTCTGTCGAGTGAATAGCATCTAAACCTGTGTTAAGCCAAGCCGCTACAAGAAGATCATCTTATTCATCAGAAAAGTTACCCGATCGCTTTCCTCTTCTTGAAGAGTATCCAGACTGAGTGGCGACATCAGATTGTTGAACACATTGGGTATCATATTCACTTTGTAAATGTTCCAATGAGTACTCCAACACATCCATATCTCCATTCATTATAGCAGTGTACAATGCAGCGTCTTTAGAGTTCATCTAAAAATAGGTAGATTAATTGAGATAAAAAAGAAGACAAGAATACATAAACTAGCCTTTAAAGCATTTTTATCAGCGGACATGTTTTTGAGCAATAAGTTCATTACAATATTCAAAACTAATTTAAATTCTTAAAAAAACTCATTGCAAAACAAGAATGAAACTATTATACAGATATAACATTTCGATGAGCTATTTTAGACCACCTGACAACATTCTCAGCTGATGCACCTAATATTTGACGAATCAAGAAAACTTAGTCAGGCATCCTGAGAAGTCTTATTAAATGAAGAAACATAAGGTAAACATAGTACAAAAGACCATAATAAGTGAGCTGAATGAAGCAAACACTAAATAGCACTTATTACATGAAAGATTTTAAGATAGTTCTTACTACATAAACTAATTCAAGAAAGTGCCTAAAAAGAAACTTATTCAAGAAAGACAATGGTTTCTGATCCTAGTTTTCTTGATCTTCCTCCTTTCAGTGGCCACCAACCATTTTGGTCGAGCTCTCAGTATGCTCCAACAATGCTCAAAACTGAATGGCATTTGAGAAAGTTCACGATATGTAGCCTTTGCTAGAATTACCTGAAAGTTTATTATTTATTTGTTATATTAACATGCAATACAAACTGATCGTCAAAATCATACATTCTGAAAGTTTAGTACCTGGTCTCCCTCCGTTAAACTACTATGAGCCGTTTCTTTGATATGGGCATAGCATTCACAAAATTTGTTGACAGCTCGTTCAATAGTTGACCAACGATTCTTAAGTGAATGACTTGAGCGATGAGACACGAAATTTTTATTTTCATGAAAATAGACATGCACACTTTGCCAATATATTTTCAGCTTTTCTTCACTATAAGGGGCCACAACTATCTGTGTTGAGCCAAGCTAACACAAGAACCTCGTCTTCATCAAACGACAAATTAGTAGCTCGATTTGGTTTCTTTGTTGATGATTCAGATTGATAATCCGTCTGATAAATATTTGACGAATCAAGCGAACTTAGTCAAGCATAATCAAAACCATACATACAGGTTGTATCAGCAAGGGTTATTACATGTTTGTTTCCTAACTAACCCCTTATGGCCACGAAGAGGAGCACCTAATTAGATTCACATTAGTTGATATCTCACTGACAAAATGGACAACAATAGCATATTGGCAATACCAGTACAGAGTTAATGACCCAAATATTTTCACCAAGAGAAGGGCTAGGGGTTGGATTGGAAAATATTTGCACAGAAGCATAACAACGAGCATCATTAAACCAATCAACCAACATTGAATAGTGATGAATATAATCCGAGCTTGTACGATATTAACTAAAATTGAATAAAAAAATTCACAATCAAGAACAGACCTTGCCGTAGCCACCCACAATCGCAGTGAAAGTGCAAAATTTTGTTCCATACAACATCAAAAGAAACTCATATATAAGATCGGTCAGACTAAGAACAAAGAAGAAGCAATCAGAAGATAAAATTGAAAACCTTTCCTGTAAAAATCGTAGAACCCCTAGCTGTGAAAGTTGAAAAACAGGGCACTGAACGTAGCAAGGATGCAGCGCTGAGCTTTAAAGCTCCGGAGCTCGTGATTTCAGGAGTAGTTTCATGATTTTCAGACTGAAAATCAGGGAGTCGTTGGAACAAAGAAGAAGCAATTAGAAGATAAAATCGAAAACCTTGCCTGTAAAATCGTAGAACCCTATCTGTGAAAGTTGAAAAACAGGGCACTGAAGGATGCAGCGCTGATTGTATTGTAGCTCCGAAGCTCATGATTTCAGGAGCAGTTTTGTGATTTTCGAACTGAAAATCCGGAGGTCGTTGGAATAGCGATATTTATCTGCCTCGCTACATGTAGCGAGCGAGATCACGATCTATTTTTTTAAATAATCAGATAACGATCTATTGGACTCCTATTTTTTTGAAACTTATCTAAATTTTAAGTAAAAAGTTAATTTAAAAAACCTACTGGAGATGCTCTAAGCAGGAGATAGAAAATAAATGGTCGAATCAAAACATATCCAAAGATTACAAAAGAAACAACATGACGTTGATGAATAGTAAAAGTTTTCCTTAGTCTCTCGCTGTCTCTCCTCCCGTTCTCCCTCCTTAGTATATACATACGAGTAAAAATGGAAACTATAAAAAAAAAAAGCCTTTAAAGTGAGTGGTTTCCGCTAGTTTTTTTGGCTGAGTGATCAATATGACGTTGATTGTCACTGAAAGTAATTTTTTTAGGGAAAAAGATCAAATAGAATTAACCATTTTGAAAGTTTACATCATTGGGAAGAAGCGTAGAAAGCCATTCCGGCGGGATAGTAAACCACTGCGCAGAGCAGAGAGCTCAACGAGCTCTATAGGCAATAGAATGAGCTGCGACGTTTCTTTCTCTAGGTATCCATTTGAGCGAGTAACTTCCAAAGGAGCCAAGGAGTTCCTAAATTTCCGTCAGAGTGTCATGGGTTCCAGAGTGATCAAAAATTATTTCTCCCTTTCGAAGCTTGTCCAGATCTTCTAGAATCATTCTAGCATCTCCTTCCACAGAAATATTCTTCAACCCAGATCTAATAGCTAGAAGGACTCCCATTTTTAGAGCCATAGCTTCTGCGGCCCTGGGACCTTCCGCCACCTCCTCGCCGGCTTGTCTAGCTGAGATGAATTCACCCATTTCACTAAAAAATATTGCGCCCCCAGTGCTTTTGGATGATTGGAGCTCGATTCCTCCATCAAAGCATAGCTTGCCTTGGACAATAGGATTGGAGCTCGATGCTTCTCCGTCCACCCGAACAAAAGTGCATTGTTGATCGAATTTACCCGAGGCCAACAGCGCAAATTCCGAAACATGTTCTTTAAAATTTTGTCTAAATTGAGAATCGTTCCTCCCTTGTCCCTTGAAGATGATTCCATTCCGCTGTCGCCATACTTCCCAGAAAAAGGTGCAGACCTTTCTCCTATTTTCGTCATTTGCTGATTCGACTAGGTGAGCTAGCCAATTCTGGTAACTGATCCGAACAGGGGGAATTTTCCCGGCGAATCCGACACAGCTCCACAGATTTTGCGTCCGTATACACTCAGCAAGTAGGTGGGATTCAGATTCACCAAAGAAACCGCAAAGAGCACATCAATTTTGTATACGAAGTCCTCTCTTCACAAGATTAGCGCGGGTTGGAAGTCTACCTTGAAAATTTCTCTACATAAAATGAATGATCTTTTTTGGGACTTTAATCTTCCATAGAATTCCAAAAAAAGATGATCAATAATCCGAGAAAGATTGATAAATACCTCCATCATGTGTATTTGTAGCTAGCTCATAACCCGACTTGACTGTATAATTTCCTTTCTCCTCAAAGTGTCATACAATATGATACGGTCTTGGAGTAGCTGGGAGAGGAATAGCTTATATAACGTTGACATCCACATCCCAAACGTACTGTTTAAGAGCCGAAGTATTCCACGTGCGATCCGTCTTAATGAAGTATCCCATGAGGGGGTCGACTTCCACATTTGGGGTAATGACCCGAAAATCGCTATGTTGCGGTATAAAAGGTTCTGGCAGACTTACTGAAAGCCTATCTTCAATATTCCACCACACCCCTCTTTTAAGAAGACCTTTACCATGAATAATACTCATCCAAGCAAAAGAAGTATTGTTACCTGCTTCAACACTCAAAAAACTATCATTAGCAAAATATTTTGCTTTAAGAACTCTGGATAAAAGAGAACCTGGAGCTTGAAGGATTCTCCATGCTTGTTTTGCCAACATTTCTTGGTTGAATTCTTTGAGTCTTTTGAACCCCAATCCTCCTTTATTACGTGGTTGCTGCATCTTATCCCAAGAAATCCAAATGATTCCTCTATCCTTGTCCCGGTTCGCCCACCAGAATTGTCTAATCATCGCTTCCATC
Source organism: Linanthus parryae (assembly GCA_023055425.1). NCBI lineage: Eukaryota > Viridiplantae > Streptophyta > Magnoliopsida > Ericales > Polemoniaceae > Linanthus > Linanthus parryae. The sequence goes on from JALGPY010000006.1 coordinate 42,150,413, forward strand.
TTATCCCATATTCCTTCAGGTAATCGGAAACAACTCATTGCATAAGTTGGAAGAGCTTGTGCTACTGCTTTCACTAGTACCTCTTTCCCGGCCACTGATAAGGACTTCTCCTTCCGTCCTTTGAGGATACCACAGAACCTGTCCATCAGTGTGTTTAAAGTAATGGAATTGTTATGACCCATTGTAGTGGGCAGCCCCGAATATTTGTCATAGCGTTCCACCTCCTGGACCCATGTTGCTGCTAAAATCTCAGCTCTCGTGTTCTCATCCACGCCTGAAGAGAAAATTAAAGCTGATTTCTCCAGGTTGATTTGTTGACCTGAAGCCTTCCCATAGTCTTCAAGGATCTTTAAAAGCACATTAATGTTGTTCATATGTGCACCTGCAAAAAACAACGAGTCGTCAGCGAAAAAGAGGTGAGAGACTACTGGTCCTCTCCTAGACGCCGTAACCCCATCCAGCCGACCCTCCATGACTGCCTGAGTAACATCACGTGATAAAAATTCACTACACATAAGAAATAAATAAGGGGACAATGGACACCCATGTATGAGACCACACTGCGGGATAACACAACCCACTGTAGAACCATTGCGCACAAAGGAGTAGCGCACAAACGAGATGCAGTTGCGGATTTGGCTCATGAATCGCTCACTGAAGCCCAATTGGTTAAGGGCTCTGTCCAAAGTAATTGTGTATGTGTGGCTTGAAGACGTCGGGTGTAAATTAAAACTTTAGAGGGTTTAGTAGCACAAAGTGTATAATATATGTAGATTGTCAATGACAAATTACAAAAAAAAAAAAATCTAGTTCTTTTTCAAAAAAAATATCTAGATATTACTTATAACAAACAAACAATGCTAACTCGATTGCTTGTAGAAGTGTTACAACCTTGTTTTAAGATGTTCACCTTTTTGATTAACTTTGAGTTAGAGAGGCGAATTTTATAACATTTATGTCGAATGGTTGATTAAGTAAATTCAAATAAGAAAAGATTGCGAAGAAACTTTATGTTATATTACACCAATAAGGTTAAGTACAACTTATAGATAGTTGTCTCATTTTAGTATTAGACTTCTTAATCAAACTTAAGATACACGGTAATGAAAACAAATGCATCGTAGGGAAATGAAGCACCTCTTTTGCGATACCTCGATAAATACATATATGCTTTCTAATTGTCAACTGTAGAACCTCTCTAGAAAGAATTTAAAATAAAATAAAAAAATCTTAAAATGTGTGACTTTCTACCATTAATATGAAACCAATAATATTACAACGATTCTCTAAAAAAATATTACAACAATTCTTGTAAATAACAAACCAAAAGCACTAGATTAAAGTTATTTTCTTTTCCTTTCTTCATCAAGCTAAAACTAAAAATCAAAATTATTGTGATTTTAATTATCATTTTTTTAAATAAAAATAGTATAAATTCAATTGTTTTTAAAAATTAAATAAATGCAATTGGGCAGATATATCCAGTAACTGGGCTGAACCTAGACTAAAAATCCTCAGATTCCCCCATTAGCGTTAGAGCCCACCAAAGCCTAATTAACCCCGAGTGAGCTTCATCTTTACTCTTTCTTCCCAACATTTTCTTAGCCGTCGCCAACAATGGAGTCTCTGTTCGCCTCCACTTCATCTTCCTCAATCGCAACTCTCTTCTCTGCAAACAACACCACCCTTAAGGTCACTCACCTTCCTCACCTCTCCATCGTCGCCGCTAAGTGTCGTCCGGCGGTGTGCTGCGCTTCAACGCAGATGAGTGAGACGGAGGCCAAGAAGGAGACGAAGCTATGGGGCGGCCGGTTCGAAGATAGCGTCACCGACGCGGTGGAGAGGTTCACTGAGTCGATCTCCTTCGATAAGCAGCTCTACAAGCAGGACATCATGGGCAGTCGCGCTCACGCCTCTATGCTCGCTCACCAGGTCCGTTGTTTACTAGCTTTTATGTACATTGTTAGGGTTTCGTACTCGTCTGTGTTTGCGTTTTTGTGAATGGTTGAGGAATTGAGTATGAATTTGTTACCTAATGTGCTTATTAGTATAGAGAGGGCACGTTTGATGCAGGGATAAAGAAGGGTACAGTAATAATAATACCAGTAGGGGGTAAATACTGGTGTTTAGTGGAGGGATAATTTCAAGGGGGATTTAATCCCCCTTATTATCTATACCCCTTATATGCCTAACTGGAATGGGTAAGCGAGGGTAGTGAAGTTCTTTCGCGTGAAAGCCATAAATCAGTGAATGAAAGGCATTTCAGTCCCACCATGCCGGGTTAAGGCCGTGCCGAGCCGAGGGGTACGGCATTTCAGTCCCACTCACTACTGAAGTCTTAATACTCTTATTTATACTTGTAAAAACAAACATGTTACATAATTCTCCCTATATAAATTTTTTTGAGGGAAATCCTCCTTGTATAATTAGTACTCCCTTAATAATACGCCCTATAATACTGTAGGGCCCCTTCTACGGGCGGGCCCTAGACTTTCATAGGCCCTACACGATAGTTGAAAGTGAGGCCCCTTTTACCATAAGCATAACTGTAAATAAAAAAACCTACTCAGCAGTAGGGCGGCATATACCCCGTGTTTTATTAATAGTTCGGGTTTTTAACCCGTAAAAAAAATATGGGGGACATAAAACCTTACCGACTACTCGTGAAACAATACTACGGGGCCCCTTGAAATTGGGGCCCTAGGCGAGCACCTGATCCGGCTAGTGAGTGGGCCGGCCCTGTGTGCCACCAAGTTTCAATCCCAACCCAAAACGTGCCCAGATGGGATAGGGTTAACTCTCATTTGATAGATAGAAAGTGATTGAGGAGATTTTCTAATGATTTAGCAGGGAAATGTGGTATTTGGAGTTTGGAAAATCGGGTTTTTTTAATCTTCTTTTTCCTGTATTCTCCACACACATTTTTGGTATTGAGTTTTATGATCCTGAACTGATTGGTTGATTCTATTGTAGGGTTTGATCACCAATAGTGACAGGGATACTATTCTTGGGGGTCTTGATGAAATAGAGAGACAAATTGAAGCTGGCGAGTTTGTGTGGAGGACTGACAGAGAGGATGTCCACATGAACATTGAAGCTACACTTACAGATATGATTGGTGAGCCTGCCAAGAAACTCCACACGGCTCGGAGTAGGAATGATCAAGTTTGTACTGATTTCCGCTTGTGGTGTCGCGACGCCATTGATACTATAGTTTCGCGAATTAAGCACCTTCAGGTAATAATTATTCGTTTTGTGTGTATGTTTCTTTTGTTAGACTATTCTTACCAAGATGAATGTTATGGTTTGTAATCTGCAGATTGCACTCGTGGCCTTGGCTAAGAAGAACGACGGCTTGATAGTTCCTGGTTATACGCATTTACAGAGGGCACAACCTGTTCTACTTCAGCATCTTCTCTTAGCATATGTTGAACAGGTTTAGACTTAATTAATTCATCTTAAGATACCGAGTATTCTTTTTGCTAGCCACCTCTCCCAACCTCAAAATGACATGAGCAACTAACACATTGAATTCTCGAGAAACTGCATTTGCATCTAATGATGGAATAATGTAGGTTCTCTGACTAATAGCTGATTAAGACACAATCATAATCTTTATTAGTGTCTTCAGCATCATGTTCATATGTTAGAGTATGGATAATATCCTACTTCCGTAAAGTCCCACCCATGATCGTACTGGGGGTCTGTCTACTTGAGAAGCGGTGCCTACCAGTTAGTTTCATGTGAATGTGAAGTAACAACTCTCTTCTCTATTAATCAGATGAATTTGATCTAGCAGACTAGCATCATAATCAACAGTTGTTGTCTCTGTGTTCTGAGCCCCCTCAGAGGTTGTTATTCCCCATATTTTGTTGATGAAAAATGAAATAAAAGTGCTATGATCCTTCTTATGACATTCATCGACTGCTTCTTCATGTTAAGTTATGAACTATTCATTGAGTATAGTTTTCAATTTTTCAATTTTGTCATTTTTGTTCTTTTGCAGCTTGAGCGTGATGCTGGTCGTTTACTGGACTGCCGAGTTAGGCTAAATTTCTCCCCTCTAGGTGCATGTGCACTAGCAGGGACTGGCCTTCCTATTGATAGGTTTATGACTTCCGATGCTCTAGGATTTGCTGCTCCCATGAGGAACAGGTGTGTGCTACATCAAATTAGTGCCATCTTTAGGTCTAGTTTTATAAAATCTTTCTCCAATCAAGTCTAACCTGTTTAAGCTGTACATATTGAGATGAAATAGTTCAATTTATCCACTAGAATATGGAGTTTATGGGCTCATAAATGTCCATGATGAGCTTTTTCAGTTACAATTCTGTGCGGTTTCTCAATACGACTGGTGGATAACTAAATGCAGCCTTGGTTGTTGTTTAAGAATAATAATAATTCACTTCATAAACATTAGAAAGTGCAGTTACGGCAATTTGCATTAAACAACATGCATGTGCATGTTAATCTGTTGGAAGTTTTTACTTTTACATGATGAAATTCACAGCTCAGCAATGTTCTTGAGTTGAAAGAATCCCGAGGACAAAATTTCTTCAGATGAGAATCATATAAAGATTGCAATGATCTTCTGATAAAATCACAGAGGATAACTGTACTATTTCTACTTTTGTGATGAAAGAATGTTGGTTTTAGCCTTTTATGGACAACTTAATGCAACTTCTATCCTAGATTCAATTCAATGAACCCAATAATTGACTTGATCATAAGTAGCTTCCTTTCCCTGTGCAAGAGTTTTTGTTGCCATTATATGTACTTAAGCTTCTTCATGTCAAACTTTTTCTGTCATCCAGCAGTCACGATGCAGTGTTTCAGTCTTTTTATAAATTGGGTGGCATTATGTATTTGCTTTATGTACTATCTTGTTGCTTTCTGGCTTCCTCTGATACATATAATATCATTATTTGGAATAGCATTGATGCAGTTTCAGATCGGGATTTTGTTTTGGAGCTTCTTTCTGCTAATTCCATCACAGCTGTGCATCTATCACGGCTTGGTGAAGAATGGGTATTGTGGGCGTCCGAGGAATTTGGCTTTCTCATCCCTAGTGATGCTGTGTCAACCGGAAGTAGTATAATGCCTCAGAAGAAAAATCCAGATCCTATGGAACTTGTGCGTGGAAAATCTGCTAGAGTGGTGGGAGACCTAGTTTCCCTTCTTGTTTTGTGCAAAGGACTTCCTCAGGCTTACAACCGTGATTTGCAGGTATGATCAATTACTTAATGACAAGGAGAAACAGCTGCTTGTAGCAATAAGTCTATTCCATGTTTACATACACATGAATCCACTTTCCCATACCTTATAATATGGCCAATATGGATTTTATTTCTTACGTAAATAACTCTTGCTAGGTTATTAATGTGTTTTTCGAGCAGGAAGATAAAGAGCCTGTATTTGATAGTGTCAAGACAATCTTAGGAATGCTGGAAGTATCTGCAGAATTTGCACAGAATATTTCATTTAACCGGGAGAGGATACAGAAAGCTTTACCAGCTGGTCATCTTGATGCCACAACACTGGCAGATTACCTCGTGAAGAAGGTAAGTCATGGCCCTCCTATGCTCATCAGTTTATAACTCAAAAAGTTTACCCATGCATTTGTCAATCTATTGGATCTTTTTCTTTTGATAAGTAGTATTGAAATGAAAGAAAAATAATTTATACCAAGTTAGAAAGTGTACATACCTGGGTGTGTAGATGCATCATCCATGAAGCGGAACGGAAAGAGATAATATTTCAGAGTACTATCTATCCAAAGTGTGTAACCCGTACTGAAAGTGAGAATGAACACTATTATGTAACTTAAAATCTGGCCGGAACATTCATATGGCCCACAAGGTAACAAAACAAGAATATGTTCAATAAGATTTGGAACCGAGAATCTAAAATATGTGCGCAACTCTCATGCGGCTCATGCCTCATGTCGCCTTCAAAACTGGCACCCTGTTTTCCATTCTTGTCTCCTTGAACAAATCTAAGTCCTTAAACCTATAGAAACGGAGTGAAGTAATCCATCATCAATGAACCTCTGATTTATGAATCAGCTTATTTCATAAGTTCGACCTATTCGTTCAGTAAAATAGATCCCTTCCATCGTAGTTGTACATGAAAGGAAGATGGTTTTCTAAGCTTCTGTCAAATCACAGGAATCATCTTGCTCTAATGCTCCAAAAGCACTAGCATCTACTAAATCAACTGATGAACTTAGTAAATTGCCAAAATGTTTAAACTCCAGACTTGCCCCATATTCCGTTTCTACTAATGATCTCCTCTGAATAAGACATCCAGTGCAACCAAAAAACTCTGGAAAGGTTAAATGCCAATCTAGTGATAATACTGGTAATTAGAACTTCTCTGATAATATTGAGTCTTTCTTCAAGTTCTTCCAACTTCTAGCATTATCTGAGTTCTGTTTCATGCTATATGTGCAGGGAATTCCTTTCAGAACATCACACGATATAGTTGGACGGTCAGTTGCATTCTGCGTGTCTAGAAACTGCCAACTTCAGGATCTCAGTCTAGCTGAATTAAGAAGCATCAGCACAACTTTTGACGAAGATGTTTACGAGTTTCTTGGTGTAGAGAATTCGATCAAGAAATTCTCCTCGTATGGTTCCACAGGTGCAGATTGCGTTGCTAGTCAACTTGACTACTGGATCGCTAAACTTGATATCGGCGAGATATAAGTTAATATTAGTTTCACCTGATGCAGTGTTCTTCGTTTCGATATCGACGAGGCCTACTAGGAAGATGTTTATTCCGTTGTTCTTTTCAGGTACCCAATATTGTTGGCATATGCCCTTGTTGTACAAGGAATTAAAACACCAAGATTTGCTCTGGCGAAATGAAATAAATATTTCCTTTAGTATGTTTACACTTTCTCATCACTGAATAAATATTTCCTTTAGTATGTTTACAAAGCGTTCGCTTTGTTTCATTGTTTTTCTTGATTTACATTCTAAAAGATACCCAGTTTCCCAAAATGAGTGTCTTCTTCTCGTCAACCATTTTGAGGGTGATGCTGAAACTTGCTACTTTTTTGCGTTACGTTTACCACTACATGCCTCAATAAGGGCTATGTCTCTTTAAGTCAATTTATTACTGTATGCAACACTTCCTGCACCCTATAGTATGTTTTCCCAATATAATCCGACGATATATGGATTAATAATATTGTTATAATGTCTCCAATACAAGAACAGGCATAATTGCCTCCATATGTAAGAGATCAACAAGTCTTCTAATTTGATTATCAGGAAACATGGAACATTCTACATGCACAGTCACTGGTAGCTCAAGATAATGGGGCGTCCGATAACGATCATTTCTATGATTGTCCAAATGCTAAATCACAATATCTATTCTAGTACAGTCAAGATGAATTCGACCAAAAATATATTAAATGCATTTGAAACAAATTGTAAGCAACTGTGCCCTCAAATCGGAATCAATCTCCAACCATTATCCCCGTTTTTTCCTCCACTCGCCATTATAATGTTAAAAAATGGAGCAAACTCCAACCGTTCATTCAACTCCAATTTCCTCGTTCATTTAACCATATTTGGAGGAAGATAATGATTTTCTTTTAGAAGAGAAATTGAAATTTTAGCCTTCAACCAATTTAATCAAATTCTACATAAATTATAAAAATAATTGATATTTCCGTTGGAGACTTCTGTCTCCAATGATTTCTCACTAGAAACTTCTAAAAAACATGAATCATAATTACAATATATGATTTCTCATATAATTCCAGAATCATGCAATTTTTCAATAAATTAGTTAAATACACGATATAACGATATTAAAATCACTAAAATGTGAAGCACAAATAACTCGAAATGTTACAAGTGTGATAAAATCATACATAAACAACAATTTGTATCGTACAATCTCGTACAAAGCATCTCATTCACCATTGTTGTATATTTGATCACGCCCCACAAGTGCGCAATGATTCTTCTTCGTGGTTCTTGATAATCACTTTCATTTATCAAATCTCAATGATTTCTTTGTGTATTTGATCACGCCCCATGAATCTTGCACTCTTGTAATCTCCAGAAAGCACAGCGAGTTGCATGAACAATGAACTTTCATGGTCAAGGTTAATGGGTCGTTGCCAGACATCAAGGTGTGACCGTTGAAATATTGAAAACTTTCTTGTTCAACTATTATATTACTTCTCAAAAGAAAACTGTTAGGGTAGCATACTAAAATAATTTCACGAAATTTTCTTCATAATAAGAATGAATTAAATTGAAATGCCATCCATTTCAAAAAATTTGTGTGTGTGTGTATTGTCAATTTCTAATTTGAAAATAGTTAACACACATCAATTAATAATGTTTTTTATTGTAATTATATTCACTTTACATGCTAATCGATGAAATGGAGGTGACTCTCCATCCTCCAGTTTTTCCTCCGATTATAGAGGTAAAAATTTGAGGATGGAGATCTTTTGAGAGAAATGGAGGATAGGGAGATCTACACCTTCAAGAAATGGAGAATGGAGAAATGGAGACTTGTAGGTCAAACAAGGTCGGTGACTTAAACAAATCTCCATATTTTTGGAGATTTAAGGTTAGAGGATAAAAATCTTCAAAAAGTTCACCAAAGATTCAGAAATGGAGGATGGTTGAGATCCTGTAAGAAGACACCAAGGATGAACACTTACACTTGCATGTGACTATGCGAGTAAATATTTGTTGCTTACAAGACATCATTGGTTGAAATGCTACCAGAACAAAACAAACATTTCAGTTATATTACACCCAGCAGTTCTACTGTACATGAACCAGGAAATCCTAATCAATGGATGGTTGATCAGAAAGTCATTTTCTCTTAAGTTAAACTATACAATCACTCACCCAAAAGTGTTCCTTTGAGGGGGGCTATGGGACTTCTCAACCAGAAGGGAAGTTGAGTTCATCATGTTTAAGCCTGATACACTTGGATTACAGGTGGATCTCTTTCTCAGCAGTCATTCTTTGTATCTGACAGTTCATCATCTTTAATAGCATTAGGAATTAATGGTTCTCGGGAATTTCTCTCCCTAAAGATTTGGTACCTGAAGCTGCAGACCACATTGTTCTTGATCTTCTGCAAAGGAATCTCCTCGCCGTTATCCGAATCTCCTGATAAATCAATGATTTCAGGCTGAAAAATCGGAGCAGAAGGTACATGGTGGATAACTGAATTCTTCTCTTCCTTTCTCATACTTGGCTTCGGTACGTTTGGGAAGGCCTATACATTAAAACATTCGTTAGTACCTGGTACAATATAAACTTATTTAGTCATGAGGTGCTAGCTAATTCCAGAAACAAATATGAGAACAAAAAAGGGACTCCAATGAAAAGAAAAAGAAGGAAAGAAAATTTATAAATCAAAGCATTTTGTATCAGATAACCCTTACCTTTTAACAGTAGATACATATCCAAATTGTTAGTAGTGAGTCTCATTAACAAGCATGCAAATGATAACATGGAATTTCAATCTGCAAATTGTTCCTAGCTACAAATTAACATGATAACCTTAAGGAAGATTTCATCAATTTCTTTCTTTCCATTTACCTATCAAAGTGAGGAGAAAAGATATCATACCGTGAGATTTCCAATGTCTGACAAGGGTTTTCTTCCTGGCAAAGCTACATCATTGGAGCCTGCTTTTTTCTTGGGTAAGTCACTTTGAAGTGGTAATGTACCTTGAGAAGCAAGATCTTGGTTCCCAGTCCTGACACAACCTTCACCAAGTTCTGATAACCCTAAGGACTCTGAATCCTTTGTTGAAGCTTCTCCTCTATTGGTACACTTAGTGGGAGCACAACTGCATGAATCATCACAGCTTCCTCCAGCAGCTCGGCATTCACATTTTCTCTTACACATAGATTGTTTACTGCACGAACAACAAACTCCAGATGACTTGATCATATTTGAAATGGCCAATCCCTCACCTGAAGACTCTGAATCACAAGCATATATGGGTTGGACAGGTTCTGCGTGACTTTTTCTAGAATTCCTTTTCTTAGCTCGTTTTTTAACCGTCTTAACCCACTCAGGATCATCACTGTTGGTATCCAAGTCAGAGGGAACCTCGTCATCATCGATTGCGTCAAAATCTGAGTGCTCAGAGTCGTATATATTATTGATACATTCACCTCTGTTCCCCGTATTACTTAATACCATTGAGCTTTGTGAACCCTGGAATCAAAGTTGAAATTAGCAGCTGATATATTAGTTGTATCAGTAACAAAGCATTTATACCCATAAATCATCAATGTATTGACTGAATATGGCAATGAAAAGCAGGAATGTACATAGGACATTGAAGGCTTGCACACACCATTGTCACCACTTTATTAAGGGCATTTTGGACTGAGCTTGCCTAAAGAGCTTGCACTTCTATTTCTAGAAAAGGTAGATTTGGCTATCCAAAGCATAATTGTGAATAGTGTTTCGGTATGAGTTTCATTTTTCTCATTGGGACTTCACTTTAACAATACGGGATTGTCTCCCTGTGACGTCTAGGATTTACTGTTATTTCAAGTAAGAGTAGATATAGTAATGCATTTGCAATAAATGATCACCATCTGTAAGTACACTTCATATAATTGAAACTTTAGAAAAGAGTGCAAAAGGGTAAGAGTTTTGTGAATTTGAAAAGATAACAAATTATCGAATTACCTCCAGCACCAAACTTACCTGTTTTGTTGTTAAGGTTGTCTACACGGGTTGTTCCTTTTACATCTATAAAACTGCATCAACCCATATCTTCTTACTAGCATGACATCTAGAACTTATTTGGTGTGATTATTATGGAATAACTTGGGGGTTTCAGTGGGAAATGTTTTTGGCCTGGACAGACCCAGATCAGACAAATGGCGCTGTTCTTACCGGTATGGCCCAAAATTACTGGGTAATCTGTCTAGTATTTATGCAATCCAGAATGGTTGGAACCCATGGCTTTGATTGATTCTAAAATTTATGATCCAAAGCAATCCGATTTTAACCGATGACGCTGTCAAATACACTTTCTATATTGTGGTATTGGGCCTACCAGATGCCTTTATTGGTTTCTCAAACAGAATAGTAATTACCTTATACTGCAGATCATTCACGTGCAAATTTTCCCCGTTCACAGCAGTTTCTTGAGAGCTAATAGTTTTTTCCTTTGACTGCATCTCCAAAGCTAAATTCTGTTACAAAGTGAAAAAAAAAAAAAAAATAGTAAGGTTCATATCATGAAAGTTTCATCAACAAGCGATTTCCAATGATCAGGATATGGTTTGCTCCAAAGTAACGGGTTTTCGAAACTAAGAGTGCACTAACCTGCAGTTTTTCCTGACGTGTGACTGTTGCCTTCTGTTTTTCCAGTTGACTAACCAAACTGACCACCGTATCCTTCAGATCTCTTACTTCAGAATCTTTCTCTCTATAGATGTCTCTTATTTTAGAATCCTTCACTCTACAATCAAGCTCTTTATCCCAAATCACACACCTTAACAACAAAACAGCAGGTATAGCTTTATTACTTCAGTCCCATGAGACAAACATTCCAGTTACAAGGATATCTTCACCTTTTAAAATCTCTTACCTGGATGAGGATACGAGATCGAATAGGTAATTCATAATACTTTTAGCTTCAGCAAGAGAACGAACTTGATGCCAGCGTGCTCTGCCGCTAAAAGCACGTTCAGTTTCTTCTGATAGCTGTGATTCCATAGCTTCAAGAGTGCTAGATGTAGTATCAAGCATGGTTTCAAGAGCAAAAAGCCTTGATTTTCTCGCGCCGGGGGACACTGACTGGGAACAGTTGCTGCTAAAGAGAGGGAAACAAATATGTTGATACTTTGTTGTGGATAAAGCGCAATATTGAAACTTGAAACTTCAAATTGGCATAAGCATAATGTGTTAAACCTTAAATCTTTTCCCTGGGAGCTTTGTGCTACTTTTTTCAGTTCAGCCACCTCCTTATCCAATCTAGCTCTCCTGAAACACCATGTCTTAATTAAGCAGCATATCTTATTAAAACATCACAACTTTTCCACTGTGACAATGTCTTAAATAATCAGCATATCTTATTGAAGGAGCCCTCTTAAGAAACATACTGTGCACATGATATGTTCAAAAACTATACCTAATTCAAACAAATAATGAAACCATCAGTACTTTTCAAATAGCTTAACAGTAGGAATAACAATTTGATTTCCTAGAGGAAAATATTACAGAATACTTACTCCTCAATTTTACGTTCGTACTGTGACAGCAATTCATGTATCCGCACTGTAACCTCGAGTTCTTGATCAATTGCCTGCATCAGGGCCTTGACACAAGAGTAAGTTAACACAAAATGCAAACAAAACAAAAATTACGAGCAGATACCAGAGATGAACATCTGTCTACGATTATGCATGACAAATGATATGCAGAGATATAGGCTCCAATCAATTAAGCTGTGTTCATGGTTCTCGCCACCTCCCTGCCATTAGTGCCCATTTTCTTGTATCACCCTCAAAGATGTTGACAGGGATGGTATACCATAGCACCTAGAAACTTTCTCATCCTTGTTAAGTTTCTAGTTGAGAAGGGTGAGAACCTACCTCCTTCTGTCCAAGTTCATTGTCCTCTTTTGGCTCCATATCCACTTTCTCCTGAAGAGAAACATCTTCTTGCTCTTTCTTCTTATCGTCAGCTTCGTCTCCTCCTGATAGGTAGTGAATTTAGATGTGTTCCACAAATGATTTCAAGGGGCGTCAATAAACAAAGATATTCTTCGTGAAACTAAATTGCTTCATCAGTGAGTGCTAAATTGGTGCAGCAATTAACCAAGTTGGAGCTAAATTCAGAGAGTAATGAAACAAAAAAGTTTTTTTTGTTCAGTTGATTGACCCTAAGGGCAGAATTCAATAAATACAGGCTTTAGTCTGTACACGACTAAGAGCAGCAGAACTCAACTTACAAATCACGTGCTATCTATGAAAGAAAGTTGTGTACTTTAGAAAAAGTCAATGACACCTTACCATTTATGTCAACATCTTCTGTATGAGATGGAAGCTCACAAATTTCTTCAGGATATGAATCCTTAGAGTGAAGACCATCACCACTTAATTCAAGATGTTTGACAGACTCACTGACACGTTCTTTTACTTTGTTCAAGTTCTGGAAGCTTAATAGTTCCGCTTCTAAGTCTTGAATTTTCGCGACATATGCTTTCACCAAATCTGAATCCTGCAAAAGGAATTTGAAACATATTTCATTCACAGCTATGAAAGGTCGCTGTAATATGAGCAGATTTCCAAAAACCAAAGTTCTGCCGCACCTGATCTGAGTTGCTATCAATCTCATCACATGCTTTTCCAGCACGAGCTGATTCAATTTCCATATTCAATATTGCATTTTCAACCTGTCACAGATCCGCATCAACTTAATCTGATGAGTGATGAGTAAGCAGTTATCATTAACATAAATAGTTGTGCATAAAGCGTTAACCTATTAATAACTACTCTGACTGAGACCAACCTGAGAATCAAGGGCCACTTGTCTGGCATGTTCATAATTGATTTGACATTCTTGAAGACTCTTGTGCAGTTCTGCATTTCTTGCTTCAAGCAAGGATATCTCATGCTTGAGATTCTGGAGAATAGAATAATATCTTTTACCTCAAAACTAATAAAGTTGGAGTAGAAACTAAGATAAATTGCATCATAGTTGTACACTATACCTGAGTCTCCTTAGAAGACGCACGATGCTCTTCACGAAGGAAATGAACCTCAGTCTGTAGTTCTTCAATATGACTTCGCATATTTTTCACTTGAGCTGCCGTTGGGCCACGATTTATCTACGAATAGAACTGAATGAGATGCTACTAAATCCATGGCAAGCAGAGATGGTATAATATTAGATTAGGACACTAACAACGGTTTTATTCTGAATGTTGCGAGCGCGATTTGCATACTTCAACGTGTTAAGAGTTTCCTCAGCATCTTTTTCTGCTGGACTGACGCAAGCTGCATTTACAAAATTGGGTAAGCACAAAGAAAATCTAAGAGAGAGAACGCCAAACAGTAGATAAGCAGTAAAATTATGCTCGTAACTGGAAATGTGCTATGAATGACAATGCTACATACCTATCATAACAGTCTTGCTGTTTCCTCCAAGCGAATCCTATAGAATGCAAAATAAAGAAACAAAATTCACTTGATTGAAGTGAAGCAGCATTGCATGTAAATATTACACAATTGTAGGAAATAAGACAAATGAATTAGCAGCTATATCACCAAAAAAGTTCTACAAGCAAATATTAAACTACAAAGCATGTTCAAAAAGGAATTGTGCTAGCGAATATACCCAGTGTATATAAAACAATTACAATATCCAGTATACTGAAAGAATGATAATTATACGTTTTTCCTTTGACTGAGAATACTTTTGGACAAGAGTGGTGTAGGGTCATAAGAATGGTCAATAGGGGTAAGATTTTATGTTTCTAATCCAGCCACTATCTGAAGAATAGATGGAAATCTCAATGTTTTAACAGTTAACATGTTTAAGGCTGTATAAGACTAAAATGAAAGTTCAGTTTTGATTTTGGCTTCTAAGGAAAAATTGAAGGGAGTAAATCAACTTTTTGCCAAATGAGTAACGGAGGCATTTATGCTTATGTTTTCCAAAAGCCAACTCTTCCCTAGGCACCTCCACAAAAGCTTGAATAATTAAGCAGATACTCCTCTTTAATTTGAGAACCCTTGCATCTTCCAATCATTCGGTGATATTACTAAAGAAAGTTTAACTTACACAGATGACATTGATCCTCTGCAAAATAACCAACTGCACAACTAAGTGTAATGCAGATTCATGAAGAAAATATGTTGGTCCTCGTCCCACAGTGGTCATGTTTGGATGAGAGGAAGTAGGGAGGAACGGAAGAGTCAAAAATCTGAGAAATTGGTCAATTAATCTACATGTATTCCGGAGTTCCAAAAATTTGGAGGAGTCCGGATTTTTTTATCCGGAATTCGGGAATTTCGGCGGAAGTCTGGTTTCTGTTGGATTCATCCGGAAATCTGTTGGTTAAAAGGCACATCTCCGGATTTGTTGTTGCCTTTTTTCTGACAATTGTTTCTGCCCATACAAGTGGCATCAATTAATTGGACCTGTAGGCAAAATTCATCTAAAGCCACGAGACCCATTCCATATATTTCCACTGCTATCATCACTTGATTCTCATTTTTGCCATTTTCAATAATATTAAATTATTAATTTTAGTACACAAACTACATCAAACTACATTAATCTACTTAAAGGGACCATGTCCAAACGCTCAAGATAAAGGTAGATCTTTAGCCAAACCGCTCACTTAATTCAGCTCATCCAAACAGGCCCAGTATAAGAGCAAACTTTAATATATTCCTTATTACCCTACCAATCTTTCTCAATCTTCAATGCAGATTCATGAAGGCAATTATCATATCAAAACCAAAATGTCAATTCTTTCTATAACCAAATTTGAGGTAGGTGCACTTTTCTTGGTTCTTCTATTATACTTTATTTCATGCCCTAGCTTATTTTTTAATCAGTTTGATCGGTCACGCTAGATACTGATGCAGTACATGGAAAAAGTCAAAGGAGTAATATGCAAGTTCACATGTTTATTGTTTAGTGTTTTCTAGTATAAGCATATCTAGGGTTAATATGGGTCATATTTTTTGTTACTTTGAGTCTTAAATCTGATGAATTAATTTATTTATGTTTCTCTGTTTTTTTCTTCGTTGTCTTACAGAGTAATACTATATCCTATGTCAGAAACTTCTCAAAACAGTGTTCTGCCAAACTTATTACATCACTGAGTCAAGTATGAAGAGATCTGAAGAATTTCAATAACCCACCCACACATCAGTAATAAGATTTGTAACCTTCTCTGCCATGTGGGAAACTTCCCCATATTGCAAGAAGGATAGATCAGAGTAGGAATAACCTTTGGCTGGCATGTTTAACTTCAAAGTATGGACCTGAAAGAGTCCAAACATGCAGCGTTTGAAACATATACTCTTCGAGAAATCTGAAGCTGCTCGAAGGATTCAACTACAGCCAGCCAAGTTGTAGAATTCAGTATAAGTAGTCTTAATAATAGCTTGAAGAGAAGTAACCTTCATAGTGAACCAAATCATCATCGCTTCATCAGGGCTCAAATTGTGAAATCATCAGCATGTCTATGATGATAAGCCACACTCGTCAATTTTTCACAGCAATAGATCACAAAATCTACAGCTTCAGACTTAAATTTCTAAAGAACTTAAAAATGGGTCGACTTAACATTAATCTCCATGACGTTTCTACAATTATAGGGACTTCCCATCTGGACTATACACTCCTCTTGAAAGTATGCAAGATCTCCCTATTATTAGCAGGCCATCAATGATCAAAAGATCCTAGGTAAACAACTGATATTTTACACAGAGTGAATATCTAATGTTAGAAATTTATCCCTAAATGATAGAGTTGCTCCCTGATCCGTCAAAACTCCTGCTCTTAAATACAAATGAGTAAAGTTTCTAACATAAACTAGCATGCAATAAAGATAACTGATTTCTTCCCTCGTATAGCAAAATGACTTCATAAATAGATAAGCATAAATAAGGCATAGGACTCAGTACTATTCTGAGAAGATTGGTATTGTTGAACTAGTTCTCCAAGATAGGTATTGTTGAGCTAGTTTTATGAGATAGTTTTAAGACATGAAGTAACATTACTTGCCTGCAACAGGCGTGTCAATTTGCTATCACGATATGAAACATGACCTCCTTTCCGTCTCTGGTCATCTCCCAAGGCACTAATCACATTGCCGAGGGCCAACAATCCTTTGTTGATATGAATCCCTAAGCCACACAAGCAAGAAAAACACGACTTTCAATTAAAATACCAATTATGTAAGAAAAATTGTTCAACTCCCAAGTAGTAAACCACATCTACCTTCACGTAACCGTGGTCCATCTGCTTCAGTCCTCTTCACGCGCTCAGAACCAGCAAGGTCCACCAGATGAAGTTTAGCAGACAAAATGTCATCTCCATCTATAGCAGCTCCAGTTGGGCAAGACACTACTTTCTTTTGCTCCACGGATATTGTGAAAATAGCATGTGAACGACTGAAATCATTTAACAATATGAACAAAACGTAAACAACCACAAAATCATGAAATTGGATTCTATCATAAAAATAACCACTCTAATTTCATCAATACTTTAATTAGTTCCGGGATTAAAATGCAAAGAAGGAGAAGGCTTGCTCTGACCTATGAGAATCTGATGAAAGCTTTTGTAGGAGAAAAGAAAATCAGACTTTAATACGCTGATTGCAGAGTTGATTCCCAGAAAGGATTCCCGATTTTCCTATAATGTATTTACATGGTGACCACAGACCAGAGGACACTACGATTGATATTTTATTACGCCATAGAATTTTAGGTACACAATGGATGAGATTTACATCTTTTCAAATGCTTTGCATAGAACTTTTGAGCTGTTTGCTGGAACTAGTTGCTCTGGGTACTAACAAAAATAAATGACTGTCTAAAAACTTAAGATAACCTGACACACAGCTGTTGTTAGACATTTATGTAACGGTAACAAGAAGATTAAGAACACTAAATGAAGAGAGCCTGCAAAGGGTAGAACCAGTCAACTGCAGAAATATTGTGTTTTGCAAAAGGAGGACCACTTAGACAAGTTGATACTGTATGGCTCCACAATAATAAGACATCGCTCTTGGAGTCACAAAGGGTCTGAAAACATAATATATCACACTTGCTCAGGACCATGACTAAATTGTAAAACTGCTCGCTTGTTAGTTGAACCGTACGTACAAACCAACCCAAAGCACAACAGAGAAAAAATTCACCATGTTGCCACAAATGACTACGAAGTAATAAACTGCGTGAAAGTTGGCCTAATATTTTGGACAGTTTGCTTTCACGCCAGTATCACGAGAAGAAAGTTAAAGCACACAACAAAACAAGGCAGAAATGACACCATACAAGATTACAAGTGCAACACTTGCATCCATTTCACTTGAGAGACATATATCATTGACCCCACAGAAAAACAATATAGTGTATTATTAGATCATCTTTCTTAAATTTTCACCTTGATTGACTATTCATTTTGGTGCTCGCAGTGGCACGAGTAAATGAACCATGCAAGAGATAAGACGCCATCTCTTCTTTTGTCTTGACCTCTGCCTCTGTGACTCCAGCCAGGGTTATTCCCCCATTGCAGTTTTCACGAATTTGAATTGGAGCTCTTGCAATGGCAGCAGGCTTTGCTAGGGATCCATCGCAACGATAAGAAGGTGGGTTCTGATCCAACAGATCAAACACCTCCTCCATAAGAATCTGCAATATAACACATTTAGTGCCAAAAAGTCAAAAATCTATGAAGAAGAAGGGACAAGGTACACACACATACATCAGAAAGCAAATACGACAAATGTAAAACAATAGAACATATACAATGTTAATTGAATGAATACCTCGATAAAAGATACTTTGATTAAAAATTCGGTGGTTTCCTTGCTTCCCTCTACTCTGGAAAATATGGTTTCAGTCACCTTAGGAATAATACCACCACTATCAACTTCCCCATTGTAGTTTGTTCCCATGATGTAAGTTTTTCCTGAACCAGTCTAGAACAAGATTAAAAGGTTAAAAAATCAGTGAACGTATAATTAGCAATATCAAGCTCAATACTGCAGTAGTTTTGAGGAATAAAAAAGTGACTCCAAATCGGAAGTCAGAATAGCTTAATCTCCACAATCCAAACTTATTACATATTTTGCGGTACACTTTAATCATACTTTAATTTCAAAAAGAAAATGATACATAGAGCCAAACCTGTCCGTACGCGTACACTTATTATATTTCGGACTAGAGTATTGCCCGTGCCCGAGGGCGCTATCCCTAAATGGGATAGTTTTTGAATTTCATGTGTTTATTTTTTAATGAATTTAGAGGTGTTATCCAAAAATTATATTTACAAATGTGGTGAAAAAAATGAAAAAAAAAAACAACTTCCAAGTATGGGATGAGCATTACGTGGGAATCACTCACAACCTATCTCCTATTAGTTAGGGATGTAGTTGACAAAAACATCTCTCCTATTAGTTAGGGATGTAGTTGACAAAAACATCTCTCCTATTAGTTAGGGATGTCCAAAGAGAGTGGGTAGTTAGGGATGTCCAAAGAAAGTTGGTAGTTAGAGATGTAATAAGTAGGTGAGATCTAATGGTGGGGATGTGATTGATTTAATCTAACGGTTGAAAAATCATAGTTAGTTAAACCATGCTATTTTATAATATAGAAGTCAGCATAGCTTAATCTCCACATTCCACAATACTTATTATATTTCGCGTACACTTTAATCATACTTTAATTTAAAAAAGCAAAATGACGAAGAGCCAAACCTGTCCATATGCTAAGACCGTGCCATTGATTCCACGAAGAAGTTCATCTACCAAGGGTGAAACACATTCGTCGTATATCCTTTCAGACGCTTTTCCAGTGCTCCCAAAGACATGGTCGAAAGTGTACTTACGTGATCCGATTTGAACCTGTGGTTTCAACCAAACATGTCAAATCACATCATATGAACATTTAACTTTTTCATTTGACAAACACCCGGTT
Organism: Linanthus parryae; assembly: GCA_023055425.1. Classification (NCBI taxonomy): domain Eukaryota; kingdom Viridiplantae; phylum Streptophyta; class Magnoliopsida; order Ericales; family Polemoniaceae; genus Linanthus; species Linanthus parryae. The sequence continues at coordinate 42,170,103 of JALGPY010000006.1, forward strand.
ATGTAAGAGGGGCTATGACATTTCACTAACCTGTGGTTCACCAGGTATTACAGTGATGCAATCTGCACAACCAACTACGAGCTCACCAGTGACCAGAGGTCTTATATTCACAGCTACTCTAACACGTTGCGAGGAGTCTGGAGCATTCTCCATCTTCACACGGTCTTTAAAAAGACTCAAAGTTGGAAAAACCCTAATTTTTTACTGAAACCATACAAACAAATTTGTTTAGCAAATCAACTCAAGAAGACATAGTTTTCTTATGCGAAATCAAAACTGAGATTGAAGCTTAAATTGAACGAAAAGAACATCACGAAGCTTGCTGAGAACAACAAGGATCTGTATTTTCATGTGGACTTGGAAGTGAAATCGACATGGTCTGAAAGCGTTTCAGCTTGGTGGTGGTCGAGTGAGAGAGTGGCGGAATTGAAGAGGTGAGAGTGAAGAGAAGAGTGATTACAGAGTACCTGCCGGAGATGTGATGTTGCCGGCGAGCACCGGAGATGGAGGAGAGAGGGAGAGTGACCGTTGATCCAGAGAGTGTGAAGGATGGAAATGAAAAGGCGGGTCAGGTTTGAAACTTGAAGTAAGAAGGCGAGTCACCTACCATTACTTCACTTGTGTGGTTCCCAACTGTCCTTGATTTGCAAGGTTACACGTGCCAACAAAAACATTTAGTATCACTCACTATTCATTGAGTAATTTTATTATCACTATTGACTTTTATTACCACTATTCATTGAGTAATTTTATTTTTGTGTTTTTTTTTTGAATTTATTTTTGTGTTTTGATTAATAAAACAATATAAGAATTTTTTGTGTTTTTTTTAACTAAAAAATAGAATTTGGTAATCTTTTTATGGCATGTTTGGTTTTTTAGTGTTAGTGGTATTAACTAGTATTTGACTAATTATACTACTGTGATTATTAATATTTTGTTTGGTTTGTTCTAGATTTAATTTAATAACGGTATTAAATAGTAAAAAAATATGAGTTTAATACCATATTTTAATCCCCTCCCTCAGGAGAGTATTAACAATATTTGATTATTCAGTATACTTGGAGTTGAACATCAATTACACCAACAACTATTCATAATACTTTGTACGATACACAACCAAACACAACCAAACAAATATTCATAATCCAGCCCAATCTTATCCGACCTAGTCCAGTCCAATACAGTCCAGTCTGGCTAGTCCGAAAAATCAAATGTGACCTTATAGTATAGTAGAGTAAACACGATAAAATAAAAAAAAAAAAAAAAAAAAAAGTGGTTCAAAAATTGAATCATTTTGTTATCGAAATTATCGTCTAAAAAACACTCAATTACGGATAAAAGAAGAAAGAAAGGGAATAGAGGTGGTATATATACCGACATAAACATCTCAATAATATCCCAAATCAGCTTATCTACATTATCCACCATTATCTAAAACAATTTTTAAAATATTGGTCAATATAACATATGTGGTAAGTTTGAATATTTTTTGGACATCCAAGCTGAGATAGTCATATAACATTGGATTATTACCGTGAGCCTAGTTGCATTATGTATTTTGTGACACTTAGGCCTTCTTTGGATAGCGGATATGATACGTAGGGATATGACTTATGATGGGATATGAGGAGGGATATGTATGTTCTGGGATAAGGCAACATATGATATGTTGTTTTACTATGTTTGGTGTTGTGGGATATGAAGCAGGATATGAATAAGGGTTTATGTGAAAACGACCACGTACCCCTGCAATGTCGTGAATTTGGGTTCGTAATTTTTTGTCTTCTAACTTGTGTTTAAAACAACCTTTCTTTTAATAAAATAAAATATATTTTTATACATAACTAAATCAATCACTCATACATTAGTTTATTAAATTATTATGGAGCATAATTGGTTCAACTGTGAAAGTATGCGTTCCAAAATCAACAAATAAAAATTATGCGACCATGAATATAGTGAGAATTTAAGTACTAGATGAGTCATGTCCAAATCATGTTCTAAATTTTAATCTTGAAAAATCATTTGTTTTGATTTGTTCTTATATGCTAGTTAAGAGATCACCAAATTGTTTCCCAAATGATGGGGGTGCGGTTGATATGCGGATGTCATTTATAAATTTTGTGAGGGTATTTTCGTCCAGCAAAAGAAGTTCAAATCATATTCAGGTTTATATCATGGGGTAGATGGTATATGTTTCAATGGAAAGGGGGGGGGGGGGGTGAGGATGATTTGATAACCCATATATGCTACCCAAACACCTATAATTTTAATAAAATACAATGTAATCCCTCCTCAGAGTGAGAATGGTCAACGTAGCTTTAGACAAGTATATACCAACTCCAAGTGTATTGATACTTATACAGAGGTATGGAAAACACATTGAGTTATGATCGGATAATTTGAATAAAGTTATGGGAAAATTACCAATTTACCTCTCCTATTCAACTTAGTCAAACTAATATTTTTAGAAAGTCCAACGTGGTCAAACTTGACCCTTTGAACACAAAATGTCAATATGAATAATTTTCATGAGGTAATTTGGGTCAATTTGGCGATTTGATAGATCAAAATAGAAAGTCAAACTTTAGTGTGAAAGTAGTTCACAAGGTCAACTTTACAGAGGATTTATGATCAATCGAGAAGGACTTTTGGAATCCCATTTTAAGGAATTTGAAGACCTAGGTTTGAAGTTTCTGAGACAAGTTCTATCTTTCAATATTACAAATAACCTATGATATATTGCCAGTCGAAGTTAGGAAAAAAATTGGATGTCGTCCTTTAAAAGAAATAAGAATTTCTTATGGTGCATGAGGATCTCTTTGAGCTTGATTTGAGGAAAAATCGTAAGAATTTGTAGCATTCATCATGGTTTACTCATAGGTAAAAGACTTTTGCAAATTCAAGTTGTATCCAAGGAGTTATGAGATGTCAAAGACGGAAAGTTAACAACTTGTTCTATACTTGGAAATTTTCTAAGTTTCTGGCATTCTCACCGCGTCATCCCACCATCTTTGTGGCTTATTTAAGGAAGGTTATAGATTGAATGATGGAACAAGTTTGCAATGATCTTGTAGTCGGGATTCACAGGATTGTATAGGACCAATTGAAATTCGACTTCATTGAGTACTGAGCTAAATATGATGGTTGCGAAAATAGTTCACATAGCTTGGTTATACTTGAACTAAACAAGATCAATTCAATATGATTTTTAGACAACATAGAGATTGATATAGAAGATAAGATCATAAGAGAAATTGTTGCATATGATGTTAACATTGAACATAAGCAATTGGTGTTTGATTTTCTCGAGTAATAATCAAGTTATGGCAAGATGTCCCGAGAAATGTAACATAAAGATTTCACAGCAAAATTCCGCAACTTTGAGCTTGGTTCAAATATATATAAATTATTTAAGTGATTAGCTCAACATGAGAAATTGAGTTTTAGATATGGGTATGCAGCAACTATCATGTTAGCTTAACATCATTGGCAATTATAGCCTTATAGTCTAATGAAAATTCAACAAAACTACTATGTAAGAATGTTTCACTGTCGAGAAAAAGAATTTACGGGAGCTAAAGTCGCACATAACTGCATAAAAAACAAGTCAACCTCTTAGCCTTGCTCAAACCTGGAGAAAGGAGCCAACAAATTCAGAAAACCTTAAAGAATACAAAATCTAGACATTTCATTTGTTGAAATTTATGCATGAGATAACTTGCGCTAACAACATATCAGCGAGCCTAGGTCTATCAAGTTTGTGCAACATCATCCCTAGTTATGCTCCACATTCCAGCATAAGCTGAGCAAACCATACTCTGATCCCGTAATTTCTAAAGGATGGTCCATCACATATCCAGCTAATAGCGTAAATATAGGTTTTAGTAATTGATGCGGATTTAGTTCTTGTATATTCCCTTCGTATTGTTTGAATATATAGTTTTGTTCATGTTTCATCATTTTTCATGAAACACCCCCGAAGGTCCTATACGTTCTCAGTGAGGTTCTTCTCCTTGGGCGGAGGCACCCTATATTTTGGGGGTGTTTCACTCCATACTCGCAGAAGAACATTAATTATTTTGCATGATACAAAGTAATTGGAATACAATTCTTTTTATAGGAAAGGGATGAAGAAAGAATATTCCCAGCATAATTCCTTCCACAAACTTCTTTTATAAAATTTGATATTTTTTTCTCCTCAACCTTCTACACATACTCCGTTTTAGAATTCTACACTAAGTTACAAGAAGTTTGACTATATAATAAGTGTGGGCTACTACTAACATAATATGTCTGGGTGCGATGAGAAGCCAGAGAGAACGGGGTGGGGGAGGAAGAAGAAGAAGAAGTGTCGATGAACCAGGTGTCGTCGTCATCTCATTCAGCACCATGTACCCTCGAGGCGACCGGGAGGAGGTACCGTCAGAGAGAGATCGAGGAGAGAGAGAGAGAGAGGGAGAGAAGAGAAGTGAGAGAGAGGAGTGAACCAGACCAAGCTTCAGAGAAGGGGAGAGAAGAAAAAAGCTTCTCTTTGAAGCTGGCTACCCAAGGGCAAAAAAACACCAACCACAACTATGGAAACACCACTGCCACTCACTAACCAACCCCGCAATTTGAATCACTCCCGCAGGCAAAATGGTCAGATGAGCAGCATTGAGTCTGTGAGAATTTTGACCAACAGAACATCCATTATTACCAAAATACCAAAGACAAAGTTGTGCAACCAGAGACAAAAGCGTCAAATTAAGAAAACGCACCCACTCACCAAATGCCCTCCATCTCACCATAAATATCCACCCACCCACTCACATATGCCCTCAATTTCCACCAACTGCAAGGGGCAAAAAGGAAAAATTAACAAATGCACATATCTTCTTTTAAGTTAGGTAGTTAGATAATTGAACTACTAATAATAGAAACACATTTGAGTTTATTATTTGTATGGGCTAAACATTTTTATCCTCCAACAGATTTTGTCACTCATTATGACAAGAACAATGAAGAGATGCTACATCATCAACTTTATGACACGGTATCTTCAACAGTGTTTTAATAATTGACATGGTGCGTAGTTCTGTGATGAGCATCGTCCAACGGCTTAAAAATCTCGTGGAGTCTTACCAAAATATGTTTCCTAAAAAATGTCTCTTCCTACAAAATAATTTTGATAAAATCACCTATATAAATAATCTTTTAGGAAATGTAATTTAGAAGACTTCCACTATTCAGGCAAAACTCCAAAAGAATGTCAAGGAGCTATTAAGTTAGCAAATATGCAATTTTAATGTGTGATGCTACGAGTTCGTCTTCCATATCATTATTTTATATGAAATCTCTACAACACATACCTTCGCTTTCAAAATAAGGAACAATTTCTCAACATGCCTTACAGTGTTTGCAAGGTCCTTTGGAAGATGGGGTATATATTTTGCACATTTGTGCTTGGAAAAAAATATTTTGGTTTTTCCATCCCGCAGAACTACTACAACTACAACAATCACTACATTCTTCAGTATACACAATAAAATAATTGTTACCGGAAATTTGAAAAGGCTCGATCCTTAAAATAAGGAACACCAACAACACAATGGAGTCTAGTTGACATGTCGAACAACAATACGCTATTTATATTTTCTCCCCATACATAACCACAAGCTCCATGTTGGCCATCATTCACATCTGCGAGATTCAGAAAATTGATATATGTCTCACCTTCGAAAATTAGCAACTGCACATATAATAAATTCTCGCGAAAGTAACTTGAAGCTCGCCCCTAGTGCCTCCTCAATGGTAGGCAATATAGCATCATAAGTCTGGATTTAGTTTTATCTACTAGAATCAAGTAATGTGAGTACGCACTTATCAGCAATATTTTTCTCAAGTTCAATGTATAAAACGTGAAATGTGTGTGTGTGTGTGTGTGCGCGCGCGTGTGTGTGTTTGTGTGTGTCAAACTCTTACATGCTTAACAAAATGAAAATACTGAATTAGTCTTTCAAACATCACAATTCAGACAACCATGTGGCATACAAATAAATCTCGATTCTCTATGAATATAATGGTAGTTATCGAAAGCTTAAAGTTGATTATAAATGGAAGTTGTACATGCACGAAAAGATGTTCAACAGCGCATGTGTGAGAATCAGTTTTATCATTTGGATACTACTAAATTTCCTGTGCCCGTAGGGAGCTCTACAAGAAACATATGGAACATTTAACAAAATATTTTTTTTAAGTGAAACAATAAGATATAATAACTCATTTAATATAAGTTTTTAATTAGAAAGTGAAATGCAATTCATCACATAATTACATGTAGTGTTCGCTTAAATTCGACCTAGACGTAACCCCGTGACATTGGCGCGGGACACAACTCTGTTACATCTTCTTCTTTTAATTCGTAGACTTAAATTTATAATTGGGCTCTTTGATGTTCTTTTATAGTGTTATACTTCTTGGGGAATTTGATTCCTTTGTTAACTTTGATTAGTGAGGGAAACAAATATTTCAACAGACACTTCAATATGTTTTTCTAAGTTTATAAAGATGTGACAATAATGTTTCATTTTGTGAACATAGTATTTCATTTTGGGTGGGGGAAATTTTTTAGGGTTCAGTGGGGGGCCCAGTTATTTTTTCCTGGTTTGGACAAGTAAACCATAGATTTTGCCGGTATTTACAAAAATACCTACAAAACGACAAAAGACAAATGACTGGTGACACATTGTGACACTGACTACAACCGGTTTCATGAAATACTAACCCCCACTCGTGAAATACTAATGCGCCAACCATGAAATGCATAGTCGCATAATGAGATGAATTTCATAGCATTTTTTTTTTCTTTGGTTTATGTTGACACGGCCCCACCCCCACTCCCCACCATGTCTTCCTCTCTCCTTCCAGTAAATGTCTCCGTGTTAACTTCCAATCATCCTCCATGGCCGGAAAATCACATCCAAACCACCGTCCCACCCGTTTGCACCATAACTCTCACCATAACTCGCACCATCAATTAGTGAACAATGCAATTCGGGGAAATCTAGAGTATAGACGAATGAAAGATGATTATTTTAGCATTCAGAAAGACATTGATACAATTAACTCGCACCAGCAGTTAGTGAGGAGAGACAAACACACAACTTGATGACAGATGCACGAAATGGATGCGAAAGAAATACATGGACGATAATACTACCATTCCCAGTTATGGATATAGCCGGAGGGAAAATAAGTAGCAAGAAGACAATGCCAAGGTCAGACCAAACAGGGGTGTGGGTATGGTGCGGGCAAACCCAGCACACCTCCTCAAAAAGTCAAAACCCATCGCCAGTTCACCACCCTCTCAAGTTCGCCGATTTATGGAGAATTCGAGGACGAAAGAGACGGAGGCGGTTGTGGGCGGAGATGGACACATAGTTAAGAGCCCTTACATCTGGATATTTGTTCTTGCTTCGCTTTATATCCAAATTGAGGGCATTAGCCGCTTGATAACGGGTTGGGGAGTATTTTGAGACTGTTTTGGTGGATTTCGGGGAGTTTGGGGGGCTGGGGTCGTGCTCTGAGGCGGCATCATGGCGCTAGCTTCGTCTGGTCGGAGTCAGAGGAGGAAGACAACTCTTTTTCCTCTGAGTTTATTTTTGGTTTAATTTCCCTATGATCCCCTGTTTGTTGGAGGCTATTATAGTGGCCTCTAAATTTCTTTTGAATTGCCTTATGTGCCCCGTTTATAAAGTAACTACATATGCCTCCCTATTCCTGTAGTAACTCTTCGAGCAACCTTAAAACCTTTCAAAAACTCCACTTTAGACCCCTTATACGTCCGTTATATTTGTGAGGGATCCACCAGTTCCGTTTCCGTTAGTATAATAACACTAATACTGATATAATTTCATCTGTATGTTCACAATGTTTTGCAAATTATTTTTCTGGTAGTCGTAGTGCTTAAAAGTTTCAAAAAATTAATGTATCTCGCGAAATGGCAAGAAACCAATGGAATACTTAGAAAACGATATGTCTTGTTATTCACTTTTGCAAAATATTTGACATGATCTCAATCTCCTTGGTGGCAAGAGATGGCAACCGGCTTGCTCACACTTTCGCACAGAAGGGATACTTAGAAGATGATATGCCTTACTATTTAGTTTTACCCCATTGTGCGAAATTGTACACAATCTTAATCTTTTGGGCTTGACTACTCATATTTAATGAAATTTTATGTTCCCCTTAAAAAAATCATACTTCTCTCAGTTTCAGGGTTACATTTATCGAGGTTAAATCATGTCTGAGCAAATTCATCATAGACTTCATCGGTTCTAAGTGAGTGATGAAACTCTTCGGGGTATAGTTGAGTTGGTCGGACTTGCATTATTAAGACGTAAAATGCCTTAAAAACTTTGGGATAATGTCATTAAAAAAAAGAGACGAAATGAACATTGTAAATTTGAAGACTATCATTACAAATACATCAAAGAACGCATATTACATGAAAGGTATCAAATAACGCATATTACATGAAATGTATCACTGGCCATTATTTTTTTAACTGAATAGGAAACAACAATGTTCAGAAGGAGTGATGTTTGACTCAAAGCATAATTAATGCTTCCATGGAAATGGAAAACTTGGTAAGATTTTTTAGCAAAGTGTGTTGTTGACTTTGACTGCCTGTTGGAATACGCATCTTTCCGTAACCACCCTCTATTATTTTTTGACCTCCAGTATCACCACTTCCCCCCATTAACCACCACTTTCCTCCACTTCTCCAACTGAAACCTCCCAAACCCAATACATTCCAATAAGTTGTTAGCAGTACAAAAAAATAAAAGTAATACCCGGAAAATCCCAAGATGAAAACGGTTCACCTGTTAGCAGTACGGAAACGAATACGCGTGCAAGGATATTGAAATGAGTGCATCTGAAATAGCTATAAAAAACCAGTTTTTCAAAAGAAGCGATATCACTGCAATAAAAGATAACCCTAGAATCTTATTCAGGAATCAACCCAAAGCTAAGGCAGCTTCTGGGTTGAGAACCAAGTCGCGCCAAAGAGAATGAGGTCTCTAGAAAAAGTCGTCACCACACAGTCAGTGACTTTCCAAAGACCTCAGGAGGAAGAGCTAGTAGACATGAAGCGGTCAATGAAAAAAAAACATACAGCGGAAGTGAAGAATGAATACCAAGCTTATAATAAATTCAAAAATCAACAATCGATATCCTCCTCAACCAATGTGTGTTGTGGGCTTTTTCTGAAACATCGGTAGTTGTAGTGTGTAAAATGTATTTTACGTACGTAAAATGATCGAATGACATTTTGATTCTCTGACTAATAATGAGTACATCTAACCGTCCCAACATCTATAAATGGAGTATTTAAAAATATCCTAATATGAAATGCAATACGAAAGCAACACTATTACAATGATACCCAAAAATCCATGATAATCAACGACCTCTAGGAGGTGACCGTGGTCCGTGGACAACCAAACCCTTCCGAACTTGAGTTAGTTGACGCGAATTCTTTACGCGCTTAAACGCAAGTATACGGTCAAGTAGTAAGTGGAGTATTTTACGACTCCGAGTATCGAACCCAAGGGAATTTACGATTATTAGCTAATTAAGAATCAATTAGAAGATACCTAAGTAACCGGTAAAAAGTGTTTGATTTGGAGGTTCGTCACCCACAAACAAGTGACTTAAATTTAAAGAACAACTAAACTAACTATTTTGTATGATTTTTCACTTTTAAACGAAGATAAATTGTGATTGAATACGATTAATGAGGAAGAACTAGGAAATTGATGGTCCCTAGGGTTCTTAGCAATTTCCGAATAACGCTTGAAACACTCTAGTTATGTCTAATTATACCGGGTTACACTCATCACGCTCTTCTGTCGATCTCACATGAATCTGCGTTTCAGTTAACTTTGGGTCCTGTCGGTCCACCTCCATCTACTGTCACGTTCTAGCTGGCTTGCTAGGCTCGCTCACCGGGTCCTGTCGGTCCACCGTTTTCACTAAGTCCTAGATAATCCCAACTGAAAAACAACCCACACTTGGTTAATCAAGTTCTTATCTCCTCTCAGTCTCAAAGAACTACAAGACTAATCACTATGTTCTTTAACGCGTCTTGATTAGTTCACTTTCGTGCAACTATCTCAACAAATAGTACCCTACGGGTGATCAAGCCAAGAATACTAAAAATAAAGCACAAGAACATAAGAGCTAACTAGAACATACACTAGATTTAAGCATAAACGTGAATCAAGTCATCAATCCGGAAAAATACTAATCAAAACCCTAGTTCTCCATCAATTGCCTAGCTTAGAGAGTTTAGCTAGACATGAAATAGTTTAACAAAGTCAAAATATCCATAATCATAGAAGAGAGATGAAGAAGATCATATCAAACGCTAAAATCTTCAAAGGTTGAAGATCCTTCGTCAATGGCGCGTCTCCTTGCTTCGTCCGTCTCCTTCTTGCTCGTTGCCTCCTCTTTCACGTCTCTCTTCTTCTTTTTAGATCTAGGGCATCTTAATTAATCATCCAAGTATTAATTAATATCCCTAATACCCCTCAGTTAATGCTCCCGTACGTGCTCTGCCTCTGGGTTATGATCGCACGATCATCTTAAATCAAGTCATGTGATCTCCTTTGCAAAAGCTCCAAGTCCTATAGATGATCATGTGATCTCCTTTGCAAAAGCTCCAAGTCCTACAGATGATCATGTGATCTCCTTAGTTCATGCGATCACCAAGTCTGCTCCTTTGTGGGGTGCTAAAGTGTCATTAATCAAACTTGTTAAAATGACACTTTAACACCCTCTTGCCATCTTTTCCACATTTTCTTGCAATTTCTCTCTCTCCCGAGCTTTTGCATAAGTTCCGAAGTTCGTTTTCCCTCTCCTCTTGATCCGTGCTCTATGTCCTGTCAAACACAACACGAAAACAACCCGTGCGATCAAAAGTGACAAAATAAATGTAAATAATGTGAAATCGTCCGGATTATCAATCACCCACGACAAGCTCAACTTTCACAAAAATCTCACAAAAACGCTCTAAAAGACGACTAAATCCAACCATATGCCCACAAATCGGTAGTAAACAATGCCAAACATTAACTCCTATTTGGAGTTATCAAATCCCCCGCACTACCTTTTTGCGCGTCCCGAGCAAAATCGCAAGACACTACACAAACCCGAATCCATGTTCACCACCAACCACAACCTTACATACTTCATTCAATTCACCGTTACATACATATCCTTACTAGCCGACTCAATAATAAAATACGACTCAACAATGCAACAATATGATGCAAATGCAAGCTACGACTCGATCCTACATAAACACAAAGATACATAACAATGAACTTTTTATCTTTTTGGTTGAGATCGGGCAATCTCCATTGGCTTAAATCGAATATCATGAAGTGATGAGAACTCTAGGAACAAAGCATGAGTTGAAACTAAACTCGACAACGAGACTCTCCCCTAGTTAGTATAGAAAGCCTAACTTCACTAAGTACAAGAGTACGCTACCTCTTCGTGTGTGCCACGAAATAAGAGACTACGCTAGGCAAAGCCACATCCAAGGTCCGAGCTCCTAATCCGCTAACGGTTTTCACATGATGAGGCTTAGGGACATATAGATAATCTCATCAAAATCAAGTCCTAAGCGTCACATTCTCACACCAAATCCCACATCTCACACACCCTCACAACGATGATAGAAATCGAAACCCGAAGCTCACCACCTCCGGCCCTCAATTCCCTCAAACCCCGGTACACTAGTGATCTTCGTGGCCATCGTCGTTCGTCGTGCATGAAACGTGAACCGTCGTCGTCAAAGTAGCTCCACCACTCGTTCCAATTCAATTCCAACTCAAACTTTATTTCATCTCTCCTTTTTCTTTTTTCTCTCATTTTTTTTCTTTTCTTTTTCTATTTTTTTTAATAATAAATCTCTCAAAATACCAACAAAATCCAACAATAATACCCGAGTGGTCTTCAAATCATAATCAAATACGCTAGGAGAAGGAAACACGTAAATCGATGAATGACTATCACATAAAAATATCATCTTCTTCTAACTCAATCAAAGTCCATGCTGAGTCCAAGCCGCAAAATAAATAAAATACATGTGTGGGAGTGGAGTCATCGCAAGCTCACACTCAATGTCCGGAGTCAAAAGTCGACACCCCCACACTCCCGAAGATGAATGTATCTCGTGCCTAATCCAACCGATCCTCCTACACCAAAGTAATCAAAACCGGTACCTAGCACGATCCACCAATTAAGTTCACCCAACCCAATTCCGTGCGTATTAGATTCACGCACTCACGGCTCTCCACAACTGTGTCCATGATATAATGGCATGGAACACCACCACACCGAAGTGCGCAAGCCTACTCACTCACCCTCGCATCCCCTCGTAGATAGTCAATGAAGTGCATGCGAGATGTCGATCTCAACGAAATGTATAATTACTCCCTCATCGAACCCCCTCAACTACACAACTCCCTCGTGACGCACTAAAGTGGTGATTCTAATCAATTTTAGATGAAGGACAAGAATCGTCACCCTAGGTCCGAAGGCTAGCAAAGAATCCAAGGTTCAAATTGGGGCGTCTAATGGTCCTACAAGGTGAGTTCTAAAAGCAGTGAGTGCTCTAATACACAACCTCGCACAGCTGTTTCGTGTGCCACTACGAGGCGGGTTGGCGACTACCTAAGACGTACACATGGATGTTCGGCTTGTTTAGCTCACACCTAGCTCAGCTCTTGTAAGAAAATAGGCACACACTTTGGCTTTAAAAATCACGTAAGTGTTAGAAATAGGTAGGCACTCCCGTAAAGAAAGTATCTCTATACCTACTAGGGGGGACTCACGTCGTCACTCTCGGTCGCAAATCATGCTCTACGCCTAAAATCCTCACACTTCGCGATTTATCAAATTTTAGCCTCTTTTGATTGCCCTTTTCTCAAAATTTTATCTTTTTCAATTTTTTATTTCCATATAATTCCTACTCTACATGCAAACTCGACACGAACGAACTACACAACTGACTCGATAGGGTGGGTAGACTCAAATAAGAAAAACGTGCACTATAAAACACAAACACATATAAGTATATACACTACACGACTAACAGATCACAATACGACATACTATCACAAGATCACGACACGAACCACATGAATAGACACAATACGACACGAACAACTATATGCAGACATGGCGATGCAAACACTGACTGGCTAGTCAAGACTAAAACTCCCCCCACACTAGAATGCTTCGTTGTCCTCAACGAATTTAGATATCAATCACGAGGACTCAGCATTTGTAATGCGAGGGGTGGTAAATCTACTCATCCTCCACCTTACGTTTCCCTTTTCTAGCCGAAGAACCCGTAAATGATTTGCCCTGATTACGCCCTATCTCACACACATATCAATTAACCAACCAATGCAGCAAGTATAAGCTCAAAAATCAATTAATTCGAGAAAGTTCAGAAATACCTGATAAAATCAGTCAAAATTGACTGATTTTTCGCTATTTTTCGCAATGTGAGATTTTTAGCTCCTTAGCTTCCCCTCGGTGTCCCCGTCAAAACCCCGCAAACGGTTTGCTGAAATTCCAAAAGACGGAGAACGAATCGACAAATCTTTGTGCTAGGGATTGGGCTTCCTTCTTCTCCCCCACACTTGTCTCTTACAAACTAGCAAAATTGCTTTCACAATTGTTGTAGGGGACGTCGACGGGAGCAAAACCCTTCCTTTCTTTTTGAATTTGAGAAACTTTTCAAGTTGGTGTTCTTGAGCAATCAGAGAGATTCACGAGAGAGAGAGGGACGTCAATGGCTTTGTGGCGTCCTCTGATCCGTAAGGATCTTATGTTCCTCCCAATTTTGCGAAAAAGACACTTAGACCCCCCTGCTTTCCCGTCTCCCCTTCTAAATAGCTAGACACGTTGGATTGTTAAGTAGATCGCATGATCTGCTAAAATCAGGTCATGCGACTTGGTTAGTAGATCGCATGATCTGCTACTCAAGTAGCAGAAGCAGTGAGTTCACCAAATTGCCGCATGAATTGTTTTCTTAAGTCCCAAAGCAATTCGCAGGATCTGCCAAATCAAGTCATGCGACTTGCTGAAGCTTTTTCTTCTTTTTTCTTTTTTTTTTTATTTTATTTTTTTTACTCCCCCTCTTTGAAACAATTCTAGGCTTCATCTTGCTATAACTTACGCACCCGGACTCCGATGCGTGCGTATAATATATCGTTGGAAAGCTCGTTTCGTGCTCGTTCTGATTTTGCAAAAGTGATTCCAAGATTTCTGGAGTATAGCTCGAAAATTCCGTTCTTGCTATCACTTTGGTAGTGTTGCTAGTCTTGTGCTTCCGCAGTTCGTCGCAAATCCTCTTTGCACGCATCAAGAAGGGGAGTCACGGGTGCGTCTCCAACCTGTAATCCTGTAGAGACTCATTTCAAATGTCAGCTTCTCGCTCTCTCACCCCTCATATAACAAAATATTACGAAAACACACACGACAGTATTTAAAACACACTCTCTATACTAAAGCAGAAAATACGTTGGGTTGCCTCCCAACAAGCGCTTGTAATTTACGGTCGACAGCCCGACCATGTTACCTCATGAGGCTCAGAAAGGTGGTTTGGTAGGTCGTGTCGCATCCAACTTCTGGCGCTGGATACTCATGACTACCTCGTGCGCCTGCACACCCGATTCTTTACCCTTAGGATCTGGCGGATCTTCTTGTGTCAGCTCTGAAATTTCACGCACAACTTTCACAGGAAATGGCAAGTCTGGATTCACCTCATAAGTGTACTGAAGAGTCGGTTTGAAAACCTGAAAGGTCTCCACAGTATCATTGACCCTCATGATCAACTCTCCATTCTCCACATCAATTAAAGTCCGACCAGTAGCCAGAAAGGGCCTACCAAGAATGATCGGAACGTCACCAACTGGCATGTCAAGGATCACAAAATAGCTGGCATGATCAAACTACCAATCCTCACAAGTAAGTCTTCTACCCCCCCAATGGCCTTCTTGGACGACTTATCTGCGAACTGCAGATTGATCCAGGTTTTACTGGGCTCCCCCACACCTAGATTTTTAAATACTGAAAGCGGCATCAGGTTGACACTCGCCCCCAAATCACATAGAGCCCTGACTATATATGCCCCACCAAGTGTAACCTCAATCATAAAACTACCTGGATCTTTCTTCTTCTTGGGCAGCCCATGCAAGACACATGAACTCACCTGCTCATTCAGTTTCACTGTCTGAAAGTTATCCATAGCTTTTCTCCCATAGATTGCATCCTTGATAAACCGCGCATACTTAGGCATTTTCTGCAGCGCCTCAATCAACGGGATATTGATATGCAGTTTAGAGAAGACATTCAAAAAGCGTATGTATTCTTCTGAATTATCCTTCTTCTTCCTAGTTCGTAATGGGTATGGACGTTCTGAAGAAGAAGGCGAAGATGAAAGTGGTACCTGAGTATGCTCCTCATTGGCTGGTGGAGTCATGCCCTTTGATTGGGGGACCATGACAGGAGTCTTCACAGAATCGAATACCTCATGCTCCTTTGCTTTTGATGCTTCTGCTATGGAATGAATCGGGTATGGAGGATCTGTAAGTGCAATACCACTTCGAGTGGTGATGGCTTGAGCCTGTTCCTCTGATGTGTCAACAATGCTACCCAGTGCTCTTTGTTCAAGTTGTTCCTTTAAATCTTTTATTTCTTCTTGAGAAACTTGAAGTGCAATTGCTACAGAGCTGACTTGTGTGGACATGTCTGTCAAGTGCTGAGCCATCGTCTTTATTATCCCTGTCATCTCGGTCAACTCTGATGGTGGTACTGGCTGCTGCTGATGCATCTCTGGACTATTTATATCGTGCACTACCTCCATTGCGTTCACCTGAACAGTTTCATAATCCATCTTTTCATATCTTACCAGTTCCTTTGCCTGTACTGGTAATCCATGCTCTCTTCTTGCTGAACCAAGCATCTCATCAATGCATATGCCCCTTCCTCATCGCAGTTAAATAAGAAGTTTCCCCCAGATTCTGTATCCATCTTTTCTCTATTGGGCTGTCCAAGTGAATCATAAAAGACCTGGATTAACTGTCGCTTGTCAATACCATGGTTGGGAAATCTACGTAGCAAATGATTGAAACGCTCCCATGCTTTGACAAGTGATTCATCATGCCTTTGCCTGAACATCCAGATCTCATTCTGAAGCTGAATCACACGTGAGATAGGATAAAACTTACTCATGAACTGTGCGACACACTCTTCCCATGTTTTGATTGAACAAGATGGCATAGAGTCCAGCCAATCCCTAGCAATTCCCTTGAGACAATGAGGAAAGAGCATCAGTTTGAGCGCTTCAGATGTGACCCCACTATATCGAATTAACCCACAGTGGCTCTGAAATCTCCCAATGAATGCATGTGGGTCTTCCTCGTCTGTCCCCGCAAAAGTGCACTGTTCCTGAGCAAATTGAATAGTTCCCAGCTAGAGACAGAAGGTTTCTGCCTGAATTGGTGGCACCACAATTGCTGGCTCCCTTCCTTTAAGATCGGCCTCAAATGCCTGCATTATTGCTTTCCCTGAACGATTATATGGCATTGAGGTCGGGCGCGGTGTAGATGTTGCTGCCAGTGCTTTCTCTACAGCTTCAGCCACCAAAGCTTGTAGCTGCTCTGTGGTGAGGCTAATCTGCCCTTGGCCTTCCGCCATCGCTACCTGAGAAAACAACACTAGCACACCCGTGAGGTAAACAAATAGTAACAGAAAGAAAATTAAAGAAGTACCCTAAATTAATTTTTAACTAAACTAATAAACCGTTTAATTCCCCGGCAACGGCGCCAAAAACTTGACGCGAATTCTTTACGCGCTTAAACGCAAGTATACGGTCAAGTAGTAAGTGGAGTATTTTACGACTCCGAGTATCGAACCCAAGGGAATTTACGATTATTAGCTAATTAAGAATCAATTAGAAGATACCTAAGTAACCGGTAAAAAGTGTTTGATTTGGAGGTTCGTCACCCACAAACAAGTGACTTAAATTTAAAGAACAACTAAACTAACTGTTTTTGTATGATTTTTCACTTTTAAACGAAGATAAATTGTGATTGAATACGATTAATGAGGAAGAACTAGGAAATTGATGGTCCCTAGGGTTCTTAGCAATTTCCGAATAACGCTTGAAACACTCTAGTTATGTCTAATTATACCGGGTTACACTCATCACGCTCTTCTGTCGATCTCAGATGAATCTGCGTTTCAGTTAACTTTGGGTCATGTCGGTCCACCTCCATCGACTGTCACGTTCTCGCTCAACGGGTCCTGTCGGTCCACCGTTTTCACTAAGTCCTAGATAATCCCAACTGAAACAATCCACACTTGGTTAATCAAGTTCTTATCTCCTCTCAGTCTCAAAGAACTACAAGACTACTCACTATGTTCTTTAACGCGTCTTGATTAGTTCACTTTCGTGCAACTATCTCAACAAATAGTACCCTACGGGTGATCAAGCCAAGAATACTAAAAATAAAGCACAAGAACATAAGAGCTAACTAGAACATACACTAGATTTAAGCATAAACGTGAATCAAGTCATCAATCCGGAAAAATACTAATCAAAACTCTAGTTCTCCATCAATTGCCTAGCTTAGAGAGTTTAGCTAGACATGAAATAGTTTAACAAAGTCAAAATATCCATAATCATAGAAGAGAGATGAAGAAGATGATATCAAACGCTAAAATCTTCAAAGGTTGAAGATCCTTCGTCAATGGCGCGTCTCCTTGCTTCGTCCGTCTCCTTCTTGCTCGTTGCCTCCTCTTTCACGTCTCTCTTCTTCTTTTTAGATCTAGGGCATCTTAATTAATCATCCAAGTATTAATTAATATCCCTAATACCCCTCAGTTAATGCTCCCGTACGTGCTCTGCCTCTGGGTTCAGATCGCACGATCATCTTAAATCAAGTCATGTGATCTCCTTTGCAAAAGCTCCAAGTCCTATAGATGATCCTGTGATCTCCTTTGCAAAAGCTCCAAGTCCTATAGATGATCATGTGATCTCCTTAGTTCATGCGATCACCAAGTCTGCTCCTTTGTGGGGTGCTAAAGTGTCATTAATCAAACTTGTTAAAATGACACTTTAACACCCTCTTGCCATCTTTTCCACATTTTCTTGCAATTTCTCTCTCTCCCGAGCTTTCGCATAAGTTCCGAAGTTCGTTTTCCCTCTCCTCTTGATCCGTGCTCTATGTCCTGTCAAACACAACACGAAAACAACCCGTGCGATCAAAAGTGACAAAATAAATGTAAATAATGTGAAAACGCCCGGATTATCAATCACCCACGACAAGCTCAACTTTCACAAAAATCTCACAAAAACGCTCTAAAAGACGACTAAATCCAACCATATGCCCACAAATAGGTATTAAACAATGCCAAACATTAACTCCTATTCGGAGTTATCATTAGTACCAGATGCTATACCAAAATGTTAACGTGTTTCCGTACCACGTGCATTTTCGAAAGATGCAATTGTCTTTATCTGTCAAACAGAAGGAGTCATTGTAAAGCCCCCATAGGCCACCAACCCGCCCGAGTATGTGTAGACGAACATGTGGGTCTCTTGAAATACTGCGGCCGACCCGCTCCATCGATTTAAACGTGTTCCGCCACAACGTAGCAAGGGTTGTGCCTTCCAACAATGCGTCAGCAAGATCGCTAATCTCCTTGTTCCACTCTCCATGGACAATCGAAGAGAGCACAAGGACGAAGGCCGCTATCTCATGACCATTATTTGTCGCAGATTTCAGAAACTTCTTCGATACCGTCCAAGCATCATACCTGAGCAATGCGTACAAGCCAAAGTAGAAAGACGCTTCGTCATTCTTTGCCTTGTTGCAACGATAGAAGAAACTATAGTGCGCTGCATCCCAAAAGTGTAAACTCAACATTTCATCAATATCGGCATATGGATAAGCGCGGAATTTGTTCTCCGTGAATCTCGTGTTTACGGTCTTCAAGTCGCCCCAAAGAGAACCAGGTCTCTAGAAGAAGTCATCGCCAGACGGTCAGTGATTTCTCCGAAGACCTCTGGAGGAAGATCTAGTAGACGGGAAGAGTCCATAGCAAAAAAATAAATATCGCAATTGGAAAAGGAAGAACAAACTTATAGGAGTGAATCGTAAGATCAACAGTCGTGACTCCTCGTTCCGTGGGTTTATTAAAAAAAAAATCGATATTTTTCTAAAGAAAAAATTTTTTTTAGCATAACATTTTTGTTGATTATTTTTTATTCGTCTTGGAGTAGAGAACCGTGATTTTTTTTGAGGAAGGGAACCATGTTTTTTTTATCATTGGTGACAGGTTGAAAGTGTCATTTGCCAAAACTATAAAAAAAAGTTGAAAAAAATAATATAAATGGGCCGAAAGGGTGAAAATGTCCTTTGCGGAACTTGAAGGGGTTATCGGGTCTTTTTGTTAAACCTAGGGGCAAAAAATTCTTTTACCCACAAATGGACTAACATACCGCTATAACGGAATTGGGGACTTATCGAAGATTTCTAACAATTGCCCCAAAAGAAAGGGGAGGTATATGAATTTATTTCATCGGCAAGGAACTTATAGCACTACTTTATAGTGTTGGGGCGGTACTAAAGGTTTATAGAAATGATGGGGACCAAATCTGAAATTTCATCATATTCTTCCACTCAAAGCGATCAGAACCTCCATGGCTTCCGTCACCGAGCTCGTCCCGAGTCCAAACACCGACATAAAGAGTCAAGTAATTGATCCAAAAGTGTATGAAAATACCCCCAACCCATTACCGACCTGTAAATAACCCAAATTTTGCCCAAGAGTGAAGCAAGAAGAAATTCCCAAGTTATAAAGTTCTTCGGAGGGAAATGATGGTTGTCGGGGTGGTTTGTTTTGGCTGGCGATTGAAGATGTGGGGAGGGTGATAGTGAGGTTAACACAGAGGGAGTTAAAAGCAATAAGAACCTCCATGGCTTCCGTCACTGAGCTCGTCCCCAGCCCAAACACCAACATAAAGAGTCACGTAATTGATCCAAAAGTGTATGAAAATGCCCCCAACCCACTACCGGCCTATAAATACCCAAAATTTTGCCCAAGAGTGAAGCAAGAAGAAATTCCCAAGTTATAAAGTTCTTCAGAGGGAAAGGATGGTGGTTGGGGTTGTTTGTTTTTGCTAGCGACTGAAGATGTGGGGAGGGAGATGGTGAGGTCAACACAGAGGGAGTTAGAAGAAGGGAAGGTGGGGGTGGGTCCCAAAGATAGTGGAGTCGTGTGTCAGCATGAAGTCATCAAAATTATTGTTGATCTCAAATCGTTTCAATGCATTCTTATCCATTTCATGACAAACCTTATCATTTCCTGGTAATTGGCTGTAGGAGTCCCACCGGCTGGCATTCATATTGAAGTCTTATCATTTCACGACAAACCGGGAAAACCGGAAAAAAATGGCCGCATAGAAGCCTTTCCCTTCATTTTGAATATGAAGTTAAGCTGAGATTGTTTATTTGTCTTACTACTATTCCCCTTTGATCAAATTCAATCCAAAAAAATGTTTTGAGATTAGTAAAAAATTAAAACATACAAAGGAAGATGGAGAACATATAATTGTCAAGTTTCGATACGTTTTTCTATTTAAATCATATTATAAAATAATGAGTATATAGTCAAAGAAAAATTAGTAAGTCATGTATTAAGAGTTGCATCCAACAATATATAATTTAATAGTAACATCACAATAGAAAAGAGTGAAAAATTGACAACCATTCAAATACTAAAATGATAAGTAATTTCTCATAAGTTACAAATATAAAGAGTGTCATTAAAAATCATAATGGCAAAATAAAATGATTACATGTCAATTTCTCATTAGTAGACATTGTGAAAATAGACATGTAGGATGACAATTGTCAAATTTATATCGATGATTTATTGACAAATGGCAACATATGGTTTCACCTAAGGACTTTTCTGATAATTTAAAAGTCATTCCGGAGCTACAAAATATGATTGGTTTAAATTAACGTTTTTCCCAATAATCTTAATAAATAAGAATATATTCATGGAGTGTAGGAAGGAGTAATCCTCTACGCCCTTTTGTATTATAACATAAAAATGTAGTATCGATATTGATATATTTAAACATATATTTGTAACTAAGAATGTACAACATCACATCAAAAAAAAAAAAATACACACTAAGACTATAGTTGAAGTACTGAGTTGGTATGTATTTCATGTTCATTGTTCAATATTATAATCTGTAAGAAAATTTAAGAGATTTATGTAGGCATATTTAGTATGAAATTAATACTTTCATTTAAATATGTACTTTTATTTACATTATTTAGATTAGATACAACACATATCTTTAAGGATGCCATCTATACCATTCGTACAAAAAAAAGTTATGTAGAAATTTAGTTCAAATAAAATTGTTCATTATAAATAAGAAGAAAAACATAATATGAATAAAATAAATTATCCGTGACTATTTTTTGAGGGAAATTATTTTTATTTTTTGATCAAGTTCGTGACTTTATTCCATCCAACAATAAATAATTTATTAGTAACAACACAAAAGAAAAGAGTGACAAATTAACTACCATTAAAATACTAAAATGAGAACTAATTGCTCATAAATTACAAATATAAAGAGTGTCATTAAAAATCATAATGACAAAGTAAATGTGATTACATGTCAATTTCTCATTGGTAGACTTTGTGAAAATAGACATGTAGGATGACAATTGCCTAATTTATATCCATTATTTATTGACAAAATGGCAACATATGGTTTCACCTAAGGAATTTTCTGATAATTTAAAAGTCATTCCGGAGCTACAAAATTTGATTGGTTTAAATTAACGTTTTTCCCAACGATCTTAACCAATAAAAATATATTCATGGAGTGTAGGAAGGAGTAATCCTTTACGCCCTTTTGTATTGTGACATAAACATGTAGTATCGATATAGATATATTTAAACATATATTTGTAACTAATAATGTACAATATCACATCAAAAAAATATAAACTAAGACTATAGTTGAAGTACCGAGTTGGTATGTGTTTCATGTTCATTGTTCAAAATTAGAATTTGTAAGAAAATTTACGAGATTTATGTAGGCATATTTAGTATGAAATGGATACTTTCATTTAAATATATACCTTTATTTAAATTATTTAGATTATATAAAACACGTGTCTTTAAGAATTCCATCTATACCATTCGTACAAAAAAAGTTATGTACAAATTTTGTTCGAATAAAATTGTTCATTAGAAATAAGAAGAAAAACATAATTTGAATAAAATAAAATTTTCCGTGACTTTATTCTTTTTATTTTTTGTTCAAGTCCGTGACTCTATTCTATCCAACAATAAATAATTTAATAGTAACATCACAATAGAAAAGAGTGACACATTGCCTACCATTAAAATACTAAAATGAGAAATAATTGCTCATTAGTTACAAATATAAAGAGTGTCATTAAAAATCATAATGACAAAGTAAAATGTAAAATTGTGATTACATGTCAATTTCTCATTGGTAGACTTTGTGAAAATAAACATGTTGGATGACAATTGTCAAGTTTATATCGATTATTTAGGAATTGATTCTTACACCGCTCATTATTGATAGTTACACCGGATTTTAGTTAGTGACATTTTTGTCCTCATTTATTAGTCAGTCTATTTTTCTCTATTTAATTAGTATCAATAACTTGCTTTAGTAAACTTTATATTTTCTTACCTTTTTACATTAACCGACAGTCCCTTCCAAACTTAGGAATGGTGATGACATTTAAAGGAAAATCTGAAAATTTTGACTTGATATAATTTCTTTAGGAAAATTTTGCTTTGAAGGAAAAAATCAAGCCGAAAAAGGCTTGTAGCAACTGACTAACCTTCATATGAACATATCATTTCTTAGGGTTTTTGAAATAAGTAAATGGTGTCTTTAGATGAAGTTAGTGATGGATGATTTGGAAAATTTCAGTATTATTGATGTTGGATTTGGCAAAACAGTGAAGGGAAAATATCATTTGGGGATATACTCATGTTCGAGTTTGGATTATAGAATTGGGAGGGGGGAGGGATGTATCATCTCACTCGCATTCATGGTCAAACCTATGAAACAATGCTTTCTCATCTATAAATTTTCTTATTTATCTTTTCTCTCGTCTCATAAAGATTTTTGTTCAACTTTTTTTTAGAAAAGTTCAACTTCTAATCATTATGCAGGTAAAGCTCAAATTATTCACAAACAGGGTGAGTCCATGTTCTTTTCCTTTAGTAAAGAATCCATTTATGTAAAGAAACTTTGAATCTCAAATTTTTTATCTTAGAATGTGAAAAGGGATGTCAACGTTAATGCAATTTGTTAGAAAAATATTGACTATATCAATTTGCCTAAAGTAAATTAATACACATTAAATAGAGAAATCATTACTAATTAATAAACGAGGGTAAAATATTCGTCTTTACTAAAATCCAGTGCAACCATCAATAAACACCGGTGTAAGAATCAATACCCATTATTTATTGACAAATGGCCACATATGGTTTCACCTAAGGACTTTTCTGCTTTTATATAAGATATAAGATAAGATATAGTTATTGTATATTCCTTCCGTCAAAATCAATTGATGAGCAGGACATGCTCTAAGAATATTGTGTCATACTACTTAATATTTATTAAATGTGTGATGTGTTTGACTTGGTTTATTCAAAATGAATCTAATCAATTTTGATTGAAGAAATTATATCATAATATTGCCCATTCTTTCCTAAATAATACTAGAGTCCACTTTCCTTTAAAAAAACTTTCAACTTATAAGAGAGAATTAATGATGTATTGATGGATAAAATAAAGATGAAAATATAATTGTGGACATTTGATTTCGAATTCAGTGGCACCGTTGTAATTTAATTTAAATTGACAGTTGATTATAAAATAGAAATTTTGACACTTAACTACCTTGCAGTTTGCCATTTTGGACACTCAAGTGCAAACAGTTTCAAAATTGACAAGTACATGCAATTTGTTATTTAGGGACAACGCGCACCGTTTTTTCAAACGGTGTTAAGTTAGTACCGTTGTCGTGAGTGAGCTGGCAATTACCGAGGGTTTTATGGTCTTTTGGTACATTTAATGAAGGGCAAAAATGTATTTTTGGCTAAAATAAAAAATCTGAACGTTACATGAACGTTGGGGGATCTTTATGACCGTTTGGAGGAGCTCTATTTAAGAGTTTTGAGCCTCTTACACTTGCAACAATAAATTGAAGGTTGAGAATTGAGAGGAAAGGTTCAGCATTAGGATATACATCCTCCAAAGCAGGAATTAAACCCTGTTTATGTGACATTAGAAGACAACATCAGCATATCAATGTAATAAACCAAATTAGCTATGCAATTAAGAACAAAACTGACTACCTTTTGTTTATCTGTGAGGAAGCACCAATGATGTGAGTTGGTTATTCCAACATCTTCACCAAGTAGTTTTAGGAACCAAGTCCAAGAGCTCTTGTTTTCAACTTCAACAATCCCATATGCAAATGGATATGTTTGATTATTTGCATCCAACCCAATTGCCACAAGAACCTGTCATTGGTGAGTACCCCTTAAGTGAGCTCCATCCATCCCAATCACCTTTCTGCAACCCTTTCTCATACCCTTCTTCAAAGATCCTAGACAAACATACATCCTTTGAAAGACCTTCTTGTCATCTGGATCATCTCTTGTCACAATAATTGCAGTTGTGTACAGATTGGTCCTCTTGACCTCATTCAAATAATCATATAGTCTTACATATTCATGAGTATCACACCCTTCATTCCACTTGCTAGCCAATGTTCTTGCCCTATACAACTGTTTGTCTGAAGGGCAAACATGCCATTTCTTTTGAACCTTCACCTTTAGAGTATTAATAGGCATTTTTGGTTGAGCTCTGAATTCTTGAAGGTATTTACTAGCAATTCAATATGAGGTTGCAAGTCTGTTGTGGAAGGCTGTAGCACACTCATGCACATCAGTTAATGTTTTTTACTTGAAGGGTGTTTTCTCCATGCACTGGTGAAACTGCTATCTCCCATGGACATCCCTCACTGCATTTAGCATGTAGCCTCTCACTAGTGTTCCTTATCCATCTAATCTACATCCCATTCTTGATTGCATAATCTCTTAATGAACACCTAAACTCATTTGCAGTACTAAACAACAACCCTTCAACAAACTTCACTCTCTTCATGTCAGGATTGGGGTTGAATTGGTGGAACTTCAATCTAGAATTACAGCATATTCATCACTTGAGTAGTTCTTGTCTGTATCATTTTCACTTATCCCATGTCCATGATCACTGTCTTCACAATTAACTTCATCAAAGTCAGGTACTCCAAGTGGATGATCACTAACAATCTCATCCACCAGACCTCCCCATTCTACATCTTTGTCAATCTCAGCATCATACATTTTGTCATCTTCATCAGAATCACATTCCCTATCACAAATGTATTCACTGTCTTCATCATCATCCTCTTCAACCCTAGCTTCATTACTTTGCTCAACACCTTCATCTACTTGATCATGGACTTCAACCTCAGCTTCATCACCTACATCATCCTCTTGAACCACAACTTCACCTACTACATCATTCTCTTCAACCACAGCTTCATCACCTAAATCATCCTCTTGAACCACAACTTCATCTACTACATCATTCTCTTCAACCACAGCTTCATCACCATCTTCATAGCCACCTATTAGAGGAGATGCATTCAAGATTTCAATGTACATGTCAAGCTCATTCCTTTGAGGTGAAAATAGTTTAAGAAGTCCATTAGTTGACTTGAATTCTCCAACAACATCAACCCATCATTCAATGATATCCCAGGTATCAAATACCAATAGCAGAAAGCCTCCCTGTAGCCTAACTTGGCTATCTCTGTATTCAACTGTATTAATGATAACCTGTCCTTATCACAATTTGCGAGGTAACTGGTAATAGGACCAATGTACATCTTATCAGGATCACTGACAAATGTGCCCCCATGGTGGATTATGATGGTGAAATAATCATCTACAAAACAAAAAGAAGAAGAAGTTATTTGAGTTGACAATGCATAAACACAAACAATCTATAGCACTTACACAATGACAAGAACACTTAGACAATGTTAATTGCATACAAGTTGACAATGTATAACAATTAAACAATACAATTACAATTGTTTACTCATGTTGTTTACCAAATACAATGTGGTTCCAATTGCTTACAAACATTTTACAATGTTAAGCAATTGATTAATTAAACATTAGAATTAAAATTGATTAATTAGCACACATAACATCAAATCTGAAAGAAAGGGACATGCTTTCACATGCTTTCAAGAAACATAGAATACTAGCAATCCACTCCCCTACTTTAATCCAACAAATACAGCTTTAGAACTTGAATCAGAGAGAGTAAGAACATTACCCATCCTGTTGTGCCTCGAAAGAGAGAAGTTGGACCGAATATTGTGAAAACCCAGAACCGGTACCACCCTTTCTTCTTGGACTTTTTTGGTAGTCGAATCTTAACCCCCCTTCGCAAAATCCGGACCCTGTTGCGCGCAGTCCACCAGGCGATCACTCTAATCGAGCCCCCGAATCCCCATCTTCTCTTCGATCCCCTTTCTCCCTCACTGATGGAACCCTAGGTTTGAAGTCTCTCTCTTCACGATTGATAATGTAAAAGAGGAACAATTTTTTGTTAATTACACAACTAATAGGGTGTGCATGTATGAATTGTGGAGTTAACTGCCAAAAAAAACCCTCGTAAT
This sequence comes from Linanthus parryae, assembly GCA_023055425.1. Taxonomy (NCBI): domain Eukaryota; kingdom Viridiplantae; phylum Streptophyta; class Magnoliopsida; order Ericales; family Polemoniaceae; genus Linanthus; species Linanthus parryae. The sequence goes on from JALGPY010000006.1 coordinate 42,197,009, forward strand.
CTGCCACGTCACTCACGAAATTGTGTTTAATTAACGCCGTATGAAAAGACGGTGAGCGTTGTCCCTAAATAACAAACAACATGTACTTAAGTGTCCATTTTGAAACTGTTTGCACTTAAGTGTCCAGAATGGCAAACTGCAAGGTAGTTAAGTGTCAAAAGTTCTATAAAATATGTCAAAGACAAAGAGCGGTCGAGATTAAAGCTAAAAATAAACCTTAGTGATTGGCCGATTAAATTGAAAACACCGGCTGATTTTATTATATAGATTTAAATAGCGCATGACCGTTGTTGGCTTAGGCGAACTAGTATATTGTGGCACGTAGGTAAGGGGGTGATCGGCCAAATCTGCCGCTTATGGGAATCCTTAAATTCAAAGGGAAACAACGCTCGATGTTCCAAGAGATCTTGAGCCACCCCAAAAAGTGGTGGTAGTTGTCGGATGCGGAAACTTGATTGTCGCCGTAAGGTGTAGCTGCACCAAAAAATTTCTGGAAGGATCTCTCAGATGTCTCATAAGTTACGAACCATTTCTTTTTATCGAAATCACTGAATAACACAGAATTTTACTAAGTTTTCTATAGATGTAAAATAAAATATCGGGCTTACCTACCAAGAAAAAAGCGGAGGGCATGACCTCTTCTTGAACTTTATGTTTTTGTACTGAAGAAGTATATGTTTTAAACTCAAATTACACACCAGAATACTCGGTGTACAAGTCAAACACTTTTTAATAAATATTTAAAAGTTTAACAAGATAAGAATTACTTTAAAACGGAATTTTAGTTAAAGTAGATAATAATATTTTCAAGTAGAAATGGGTTTATAAAATATTAAATTGCAATGGATGTAATCCAAAGTTATTTCCAAAATAACAAGTATAGTATTTTTTTCTACTAATAAAATTTGTAAAAATATATTTATTATAAGGGAAATGCTAAACGTCACCTTTTTTTTCTTTACCCCTTAATTTCACCTCCTATGTGGATGTTTTTGGTTGGTTATGTAATTATAGAAATATCTTAAAATAAATACTCTCAACAATCATATCTTGACACATAGGAGGTGAACTTGAAGGGTGAAGAAAAAAAGGCGAAGCATAGCGCCCCTCTTATTATAATTATACACAAAATTTTCCTAAAAAATAAATTGTTACTATAATCATAATAATATTAATAACGTTAATAATGTTTTTTTCAATTACATGTAATATGAGATAGCTAAAACATGTAGATCAACATAATTATTCTCCGACTTTAAGAGTTACATTTCTTAAAGAATTCTTTCAAGACATAACTACTCCTATTAGCGCATTTTTGGTATTCGTGTTTTTAGACAAAACTGTTTAAAATATCTCTTTCTAGAAGAATTTTTTTTTTGTATAATACTTTTGAATGCTTGTTCCAAAACAAGAACATACTTGTAAAAGCAATAAATATGATATTTTGTGTATATGTTTGCATACTTGAAGTGGATAAACGCATCATGAATCTCGTTGAATGAGAAAGAAAATAACAATTATTTTATGATGCAACAATAACATTACGGTAAATCAGCATCAAAATCTAATAGTGTTGGCAACCATTTTTTATTTTAAGAATTATTTCTAACACATACCAAACATTTTTGTTTTTTTCTTAAACATATTTTTAGCATTTTTGATATACTTTTCTATTTTTACAAGGGATAATAAACAGACTGTCGACATTATAAATGATATCAATATTTTAAGAAAATAGTATACAATTATCATATATAATAAAATATGTGAAATTATAATGCATTATTGAGGGTTTTTCAGCTTGTGTAGATGGTTTGTGTGATGGGGATGACAACAAGTTGCTCTTTAGGATAGGTAGTACAAGTCTTGGTTATCTGTAAGTATGGAAACATATGAATATCGATGGAGATGGGGATTGAAAATAAGCAATGTGTGATAAAGGAGAGAAAAACCTTGTGGTGGCTTGTGAATAATCAATCAATTAGCATAACTCTATGAAGAGGATGGCTATCATACATATACACATCTAGTATCAATGGTTATTGGGAGTTACGTTGTTAATCACGCCCTCATTAAGTCCATTAAGTTGACCGATGCGGATAACACGACGGATATCACGGGGAAACCGTTAATAGATCCGCATATATAGAGGTTGACCAAGTCTCCCTTACGAAACACGAGGGTCGCATGTAGGATAACAACCACCTGCGATGAGACTTATTCCAGTTTCCAAACCACTAGATCCCCTGGTTTCCGTGCGAGGTGCAATTTGCGAGGGACTCTGTCTCGAGATCCCTATGTGTTGACATGGCATGATTAGGTGCGCATGGCGCATGGTGAGGTAGCCAATGTGGGTTGCTGATTGGACCACATGGAGCGGACTTGGACTGTCATTTGAACTATCTACAGCTAGTGACATCGTTCTCCATATAGCATGCCATAACCGTCTCTTTCCTTTTATGCTCTCCAACCATAGCTATGAGTTTATGTTGGAATAGGCGCCCTAGAGGCAATCTAGTTTAGTATGAACAATAATTGGATAGAATATTCATTGTATTATTTATTGTGATATTTAATATAATGAAGTCCTTGGATTTACAATTGATTTGTTTATCTTAAATACACATAGTCAATTATACTGATTAACAGGACAATCATTCATAGACCAGCATGGGGTTGGATTGATATTGAGATATCACGATCCAACGCATGGGTATGCATTAGGAGTAATGGCATCCTGGATTGACCCATATCCGAGAATGCTACATACATGTTATGTAAGGTCACAAGTGCTTCTCGCGGTGACAACGGTATTGTCATCCTTAGACTTGAAGTCACTAGATCATCTAGTTGTGAAATATTGTGTTTTGGTAGCATCAAAACGCTACACCGTTACTGGGTAGTCATAAAGGCGCGTATCAGATACAATAGGAAGCAAGCTTAGATATCGTAGTGATGTGGATAGAATTTGTCCCTCCCACATAACGGGAGCAAATATCCTAGGCCACTCGAGGGATCGTGCTTATAGAATGTCTGGCCATACTCAAATAAGTCAATATAGGATATTGATGTTATTTACACGAATAAGGCTATTCCCAGGATCGAGGAACTATGGATTGGATATACGAGTGTGACTTGTATGTATCGTGTCTAATCCGAATATTGAGACAAAGGGATGAGAAAATACTTGCACAAGGTTTGTCAGATGCCTATTTTTATTAGTTGGCTAGAATGGATGTCTTGCTAGAGGCCGCTCCATATTAGTAAGTAGTTACTACCAACTAAGTAGAAACCTATGGGGTCACGCGCCATATAAGATTGAACTAGACTCGGGAATTAATTAATATGATTATTTAATTAGAATTATCAAATCGCAACAACTTGCTAACTTAGTAGGACTAATATGCAAATTGGACTAACCCGAGTAGGATTAGGAGAGGGCCTTTATGTAATAACAAGGAGTTGTTGGACTATATAAAGGATGCTCCTAGATTCCTTCCCTAGAACTAATGCTCATAGCATAATTTGAGTAGGAGAGAAGGAATGAGAGAGCAAGACAACAAGAGGGCCGAACACCCCCTTGCCGTCCGCCCCTACCCGTCGGCCAAAGAAGAGAGGCCGCCCCCTCTCTTTGGTGATTCGTTGCATGATTTATTCATCCTCTTCCATTCTTCCAAGTTAGAACAAGGTGTTTGGAGGATCTAGATCTCAATCCTAGGCGTGGATCAACCGTAGAGACGTGATACTTTTTGCGTTAGAAGTCATCACAAGAAACCTACAAGGTACATAACATGAATCCTTTACCATCGTCATGAATTCTCCTCCTGTGATCCTTCGAGGGTCTTGATCGGATAAATTATTGTGTTCCGCTGCGTATCCATGATCAAAACCCTACAGTTTATCCCATTGTTCCATGACACGGCTATCATGATCCTGATCATTTCAGACCAGTGTGTCCAAGAAATCCATTCGAATACCTAATCTCTTTCGTCTTCTTTATTTCTCAACTCACATTTCGACAGAGTCACAAAAATGTTAATATGGTGACTGCTTGGGGTTTTCAGAATGCAGCTAGTTCACAAATCAACTAAGGGAAGCATTGCCCCAAATGATAACTAACGGGAGATCTAGGGAAGAGTAATTATATTTAAAAGAGACTACTGTTAGTATTTAACCGAATCGAATTCAATAACCAATCTAGTATTGTAATACTCCAGATTTCTATAAGGGTATTTCAGTAGTTATATTAGTTTATAGTTTATTTATTTTAATTTTCTTTAAGCGTAATAAGTAACTATTCGTTTATAATCATTTTAATAAATTAAATTATTCTTATAAATTTAATTTTAAATAATATTTTTTAATTTAAATAATAAGTTGTAATAAATTTAAATTAATTGTTGGTCATTTTTATCAAATAGAACGTATATGAGTTTCCTCAAAATCAACATTCGGATTTCTTATGAAAATATTAGTCAAAAATCATTTAAACCAATCGCATTTCATTTTAGTAGGTAAGGGGTGCAACTTGGACGGGTTGAACCCGACAAAACCGAACCCAGCCCGGACTAAAGTCGGGCTTGGACACATGTTTTGAGCAATTTGGACGGGCTCAGGCAAAAATTCCCAACCCTAATTGCAATTAGGGTCGGGCTTGGGTACGAATATTAAACGATGGGCTAGCCCGAATTGCCCGATTTGTATGCTCATTACCTATAAATGTTATATTTGGAGAGTATTATATATCACACTGATCAAGAATCTATTATTTTGCTATTAATTAATAGTGATATTTTAATCACGTTTATGTTTTTAACTAATATATATTGTTTTCACGGAATATTTAGTATTCTCTTGCATAAATGGATAATCTTTTAATTCATTTTAGCAGTATATAGTCATTATTTTTAGTCTTAAATAAAACAAAAGTTGAAGTGTCTACATTCGGTATCCATTCTTATATGTATGTTATTAACTTAACTTTGAGGGGAGACTTTTGATTGAGTTGAATGTGATAATTGTGTTAATTTATTTAGTTTAATGGGCTAGCCCGAATTCAACCCGAACCCGAATTGGCTTGTTCGAATTTGGGCTTGGACGAGATGACGATGCTCTTAACCCGGGCTGGGCTGGGCTTGGGAAACCCCGACAGAACTTGGGCTCGGGCTTGGACAAAGGTGTCAACCCGCCCAGCCCGTCCGAGTTGCAGTCCTAGGTAAACGATTTTTCTCATTCAACTTTACTTTTATCAGTCTGTCTTTGTTTTAACAGTCAAAATAAGTTTTTCATTCAAATTACTTTTACCAGTCAGAATTATTTTTTCAGTCAACTTTCCGTTCTTATCAGTTAAATTTATATTTATCAGCAAACTTTTAATTGTTGTCAATCGATTTTTTTTTTTATATATTTTTTATTTTTGTATTAGTTTTTTATCGCATGTCGAATATTTCCATCGCCTATCAATTTTCGTCTCGTAATTACTCGTCACATTTTAACGTATTCATCGCATCTAAAATTTGCCTCACGTTTTAATTTTTTGTCACATTTTAATTCTTTGAAGCATGTCGAACGACCGCGTCACCCGCAACTTGCCACACCGAGTAGCTTTCTCTTCTTCTCCTTCATCGTCTTTTGTCTCTTCCTGTAGCATGCATTTGCCACACCCTACCCCCTTTTGCCGCATATCTCCACCTCCTATCACCAACTGTACTTTTTCCCATCAACTCTCCATCACCATCACATCCATACTTGCTCTCTTCTTCACCTCCTTCTCTTCTTCATATTCTTCTCCTTCATCACAGCAACAAGCAACATCATCTTCAACTCCAAATCCCTCAATCTATCTCCGTGAATGTAACTCCCCCAAGATGGCCAAGCCGGAAACCCAGGAGGGTGTCACTCCGTACCCGATGAAACCCGGATACAAGGACATTTAAATGTGAATCCAAGCAAAAACAACCAATAAGTCTTAAAGTAATACTTTATTACAGTTCAGATTGTTTTGCCACAAACATGGGCACTAACCAAACTAAAGAGATAGTGATAACTAAAAGAAGATCTAATTATTAAATATGAAAGTTTTAGAAGTCTAAATGTGTGATAACACGTACTTCTAAGCATGTTTTATTTATGAAATTGCGTTTTTAGTGAAAAATTATAAGCATGAATATTTTATGAGGTAATAGTTTCAAGTATTGTTTTCTTATATTTGAATAGTATCATGTTAGTGTTCATATCTGTTTATATTTGTTTGTCATATGCTATGTTGAGTAAAATACAGTAGTATTATAAGCTATTACTTCATTGTTTGTTATATATAATACATTAATTATAAAATATATAAAAGAATACAAAATAGAGGTTTATTGAGAGTTAAGTTTCTGATTAGAAAGTTTTAATATTTATTGATTAAATTGATGAAACATTGGAGTCAAAGTGGTTTGGACACGTGTTAGCATAATGGAGGTCTGGAGTTCGACTCACCTGCCTGCCTGTTGATTTTTATAATTGTTATATTTTTGGATAGTTTGCCACAAAAGCTTTGTCTTATTACAGCAGCCTCCCCCAAAGTCAGCCAAAATAACACAGACCACCCCTGGACAGCCCCCTATAAGTAGGACCTTCCTCTTCTCATTTAAAATTACACATTTTCCCCCCTAATCTCTAAATAGTCGTTTTGATAGTTAGTTGCTCCGATTATTTTCCGGATTCAAAACTCTATTATTATGATTAGTTTTTCAACTTATTTGAGATTCTAAAAAGAGATATTTGACAATTTTATTAGCAAGACTATAGGAGAATTATTACTAGAGCTATGCCGATTCATTTCAAAAGGAGATTCAAACTTCTAATAAAGGTAGGGGAAATATAGTTTTCACGTCTACTGTAATTACGGTCTATACATGATTTTATGCTAATATGTTGATTATTAAGTTATTGTTCTTTATTCGCATGAAGTCTAAAGCATGATAATTATGTGATTCGTGATCCATGCTATTGTTTGATAACCTGTTACAATTTAATTGATTATTATATTTCTACGCCGGTGGTTAGGCGGTACCTACTGGACCTTTTGCTCACCCTAAAATATCTACATGTACCTTACCGGGGTGATCGAAGACTATAGACGGGCTAGATTTATAGTGTTTTCAAAGTAATTGTAATATTTTTAAGATTGTTTTATTTGATATTTGTAAACGATTATTATTCAAATGAATAGGAAAATGATGTTTTTATTCAAATCGAAAAGAGTTGTCTATTTCTATGCGTCAGCTATTTTTTTTATCAAAAACGAGACGGTTCGTATCTCCTCGCGGCCGAATTATGCGTTTTACTCTGATAAATCCTTAATCAACTTAAAGGGGAAAAAATCGGGTCGTGAAAAAATGTGATTCGCGTTCCCCGCTAAGTTAAGCTGCCATCATCTTAACATGTGGTGAAGAAAACAGAAAGAGAATACCACGGTTTTCAACATCAGCAATAAATTCTGGCAAGCAAATAACCAAGCATGTAAAATGATGATGAGGCAATTTGTAAAAAACTAGTCATGTAGTAGTTAAAATTAACACATCGGACTTAAAAGCTTTACAGTTATGAGAAAACAAGAGAGATTCCAATTTTATTGTATTTTCTCAAAGTCATATTCATTGTCTAAATTGGGGAATTCCAAAATCACATATTCTTCCATTTTAATTAATAAATATCAAGTCCAAAACCACATTGTTAATTTTCCGATACGGGGGAAGAACCAACCATCTCGCAAGCATTCAGTGTAATACCCCAATTTTATACAAGAGGTTAAGTTAATAATTTTGATAGAGTTTGGGGTTATAATTATGATTTACAAAAGTTCTAAATGAATTAATTTAAGAATGAAGTTCAAATTTTAAGTTTTGAGACATTATAAAGTGGTTTGATAAAATTTGAGGGGTTATAGTGATAGTTTTCAAAAATATAAAGTTGTAGAGAGATAATTATAGTTTAGAAAAGTTAAAACTAATTTAGTTCAAAATTGGGGAGGTTGTTGTAGTTTCATAAAATATAAACTAGTTAACTAAATATTGGTTGGGGGTACAATTGTAGTTTTTAGAAGTTATAAATTAATTAAAATTAAATATTTGGGGAGGTAAATGTAGTTCAGAAAAGTTTGAAACAATACTGAATAAAAATCTGGGGAGGTTAGTGTATTTTAGACAAATAAAAGTGTGCAAATACTTTTACATGTAGGGGGTTGTAGTTGTCTTTTATCAAAGCTAAAGTATGCAATTATTTTTCTTGTACATAATACGTACAACTATTCGTATTTTATTTAACCCGGCCCGTATAAAAGTATAACCCAATATAGTTGTAAGTATAATACATTTAACTCGTATTTTATTTTTAACCCGACTCGTAAAATAATGTTATCCGGTAGTATGTACCGTATAATTATACGCACCCGTATTTTTAGTTACAACCCGACCCGAAACCCGTATTTATATTTATTTATTAGTATTTATTTTCATCCTCCCTCACTTTTATTTTTCTCTCTTGCCTCTCTCTCTCTCTCTCTTTCCTCACACTCCCACCTCCTCCATCACCATCCCTCTCTCTCTCAATTCCCCCTCCCTCTCTACAACAAAATTCATCCCCCTCTTCTGTTAGTTAAATTAATGCTCCTCCTCTTCTCATTTTCCCCTCACCATCTCTTTCTCTCTCTCCCCGCTCACGGCAGAAACACACACCCACACACACCCACATTATTATTTTTTTCACTTCACAACACAAAACATTCACCCTCACAAAAAACACACACACACCCTCATTAATTTTTTTTCCTCTTCTCACAAAACATCTCTCTCTCTCTCTCTCTCTCTCTCTCTCTCTCTCTCTCTCTCTTGCTTCTCTTCTCCCTCACGGCAAAACACACACACACACACACACACACCACCACCCTCAAACCCGACCCATCTCACACACCCCCCTCAAGTCCCTACCTCCTCCTCTATAAATTAACCCCTCAATTTCCTTCTCCAAAACAACAATAACACCATCATCTTCTTCCTCTTCCCCCCTTCGGCAAAACAACCACACCCAACCACAAACACAAAAACCACCACCACCTCCAAAACCACCAACATCACCACCATCCCTCCTTCTCCACCTCAATCTCTCCCTCCTCTGCCACAATAAAATAGTAGCAGCAGCTACACCAACATCATCACCACCCCACTGCCAACACCACCACTACCACCACAACCACCATCACCAACAACATCACCACTGCCCCCTCTTCTCCCACAACCACCAATACAACCTCCATCTCTCCTTCTCCCTCTCGGTAGAACATCCACAACAACAACAAAGGGCAGCAACAACAACCACCCAACACCACCCCACTGCCGCACCAACACCACCACCTCCTCCATTACCGCCGACAACCACATCGGCCACAACCCCTCCTTTTCTCTTCTCATCCCTCTCAATCAACCCCTCTGTTTCTCTCTCTCTCTCTCTGTTTTTCTGAGACACCCAGCCACATCAACAACAACAACATCACCACCAACACCATACCCGTGGCTCACCATCACCATCGACACCACTACCTCCAGACCTTCCTCTCTCTCTCTCTCTCTCTCGGCACCCATCTCTCTGTTCTCATCTCTCTCCCTCTTTCGTTCTCTCTGGTCGCAAAGAATCACATAAGCAGCAAGAACAACGACGGCGGCACAGGCCACCGCCGAATCGGACTCGGAGACCCGACCCGACAGGAAGGCAGCCGCCGACGCTCCTCTTCCATTCTTCGTCCTTTCCGGCGACTTCCCCGACCTCCCTGAGGTCCGACGATCCAGAAGACACCCAGAACCAGCCACCAACGCCACCGGAGCGCCATTAATTCCGGCGAGGTTCCGACGGGAGCGATTTCTTTATGATTCGGTAACGGTTTTGATCGAATCTTGACATGAAACTCCTTAATTTGACTTGAATTAGATTTCTAGATGATAAAAACAACATGGGTATCATTATATTAAGAGATTCGTGAGTTAAAATTTGAGTTTGAAGAAGAGGCTGTTCGTGGGTATGAAAGGGGTGATTTTTGTACTTTACAGAAACTATGGGGGAGGTATTTGTGTTTTAACTAAACTGTTTATTAACTTTTTCCATAACCTAAAACATTATTATTTCTTTATTATCATTAATATTAACTAATTAACTATTTCAAATATATATGAGAAAATAAATATTTTTGTAATTGAAAGTAAAAAGGTAAAATTTATATACATTTAAAATAAGTAGTAACTAAATAATATAATAAGTTAACAAAGATTTTATTTCGTACATATATAATTATAATTGATAAACTTGTAGGCAATTGAGGTCATAAACAAGAGCTAAGCCTACCCGTGAGGACTATTCCGAGCTATTTGACGTTTGAATTTAAGTTAAGTTAATATGCCTGGCGTTGCTTGCCTTTCCTTCTTTCGCGTATCGCGTGTGTTATTTGTGAACTACTATTTTACATGCTTTATTTGATCTAATTGCTTTTGAAATATTCTGCTTATCGTATAAAGTGATAATCCAAATCTAAAATAAGAATCCGAAAGAGGAACATCTAAATTCAATTGTGAAATGAGGACTACCATATTAGGTCGTTCACGGGCCACGATTATTCAAAAGGAGCACACCGCTCACATATTGCTCAATTTCAAATATTTCTCATATATCAAATGTTATGAATGTGCCACACCGGTTTTACTTGGAGCTCCCGATTCACATCTTGTTACATCATGAAAGGAAATTCGTAATTATGTAAAGTGGAGCTGTTGTGCGTGGGTTTGTGCCATATCCCTGATACGATACATTTTTGACATATTGTGATTGGTTACTGTTATGAGATTATGAGGCGTTGACTTCCTTTTGATTAGTTATGGTTATGAGGCGCTATGATGCGAACCTCCTGTGATTGAGTTATGGTTATGTGGGTGCTTTTGCACATTATGAGAAAGAGGTTGTGGATTGGATATGGTCACTCCCCGTATCAACTAGATGGTAAAATGAATCTCTTGGAATCGATTATATTATCATTGAGAAAAGTGAAAGTTATTATCTTGAGATTAACTTAGTATTGTGAATTGCTATTAACAGTGATTTCCCGAGATGGACCACATCTTTGGGTTGGAAATACGAAATTTGAGACCGTTACAAAGATTGACACATCAAATCAACGAGAACGTTATTCCCTCACATATGTGATATTTATTACCAGCGAATATGTATTCCCGTCATATGTCTCATAATCTGTTTACGTGCTATGGGTGTTAGCTTACTCAGCCGTTTGCTGATCATTTTCTGTAAAAACTGCGTCGGCTTTTGTTATTTTAAAACCGCGGGTTACGAGTAAGGTGGAAGCCGTTCACGACGCCGCTGGCTAGGACATTGAGTTGCTTAGTATTTCACCTAGCGTTTGTCATTTTGTAAATTGTTGTATTTATACCATTCAGACAATGTCACTGGTTTTATGAATGTATAATAATTATATTTGGATATTCGATGGTTGTACTAACTGTGAACCGACGATCCTTATCCGTTCCCAATGAGGCTCATCACCTCGGGCGGAGGCATCTTTTCCAAATCATGCGACCCGGCCGGTCGTGCGGTTTGGAGGGGTGTTGCATCCAGGACCTTAAGTGTCGATACCCCATTGAGACTCTTGCGGCCAGAAGAGTGAGTACAAGAAGCTCTCCGGGCAATTGCAAACAGATTAAATAAAATTAATTGGACGAGTGACCGTAGTCAACACGACCAAGCCAATAATAACCATGTAACAACCCCACACAACTCTTCCACTTTTGGTTATCATCCATTGTTAGATTCTTGTGATATTTTCAATACAATGTTTCAACAAGTGGAGTCAAATGTTCAAATAGCACATAACAAACGTAAACTCATTTGAGACAAGTAGGAAGGAATCATTTGACACGAAGGGCGATAGGCACACTAGGCCTGGCATGTTTACTCACCTCAAACACAAGTAGCTACTGCGACTCAGTCGTTGTATTCGACGTATCCCTAGTCTGAGACCTCGTTGCTTACAAGTTAACAATATTCTAATTAAACACAATTCCACATAACGATTTATTGTGCTACTCTACATGCCATGCAATGACTCTTGGTCACGGTCCTACCACCTCATGTTACTTCTACCTAGAATGTCGGTTTAGCCCTAACAACCCAATTCTCAAAAGCTAGTTCATTTTAGCATACTAGAACGCTATTTTATTTTCCGTAAAAAATACTATTTAAATAAAATAATAATATATTGTAATAATACATATCTCTCCAAAATCCTCTAACGATAATCTACTGGTTGGCGAAATGAACAAACGAGACTCAATACTCCAAAAGTTTTGCTAAACAACACACCCGGTTAAGTGTTTATAGCTATACAAGGCTTTGGAGACAAAGCAGATTATTTTTGTGGAAATCTAACACTTTAATGTGAAATAGTTAGTCTAGAAAGTGACAGGGAAATTAAAATTCGTGAAAAGCCCTAGAACACCAAAACAACATGTTTAGCGGTCACGATTTTGATTCTAATTCAATTCCCGGGCGATTACTCATCACATTAGCAACCTAATACCCAACAAGTGCTTGTTTATATTAAATCCTACTGTTTCGGCTTGATATTACCACCTACGCAACTAGGGTTTATGGGTAAACATGGATATCAATGAATTAAGCGATTCAAGATGATCCACATGGTGAATACGAGGATCAAAGCAAGTAAAAAATCTGAAATTAACGAATTGTAACGTGAAAAGTGAAGGAATTGAGAGATTGAGCGGTGGAGATGAAGGTGTCGCACGACGGAGATGACAATGAATCTTCTAGACTGAATCATGTTAGAATCGTTCATTTTGAACGGTCTCAAAATCATCCATGTGCCTCCTATTAGAGAGGAGGTCCTTGAGAAATTTTGCGTATTTGGGCATTTGTGAAATTGCTTCCGCAAAGGGGATATTGATGTGTAACTTCTTAAAGATATCCACAAACCTCTTGAAGTGCTTGGCATCCTCTTGACTCTTAAATCTCTGCGGGTATGGCACACGCACACTATAATCTTCCTTTGGCTTAGTCTTCTCCTCCGACTTCCTACTCGTGTCCTTTGATTGGGGAATCACGGTAGGCACGGGAATTTCTTCATCCAATGCTTTTTCCCCGGCAACGGCGCCAAAAACTTGACACGATTTAAACTGCAAGTGTACACTTGTCGTGTGTAATAATAATCCGGTAATCCGGGTTGTCGAACCCAAGAGACTTCTTATTTAATTAGTTATAGATTTTTCACTTTATGTGGGTAAAGCGCGTTGGTTGGTGTTTCTAATTCTACTAATATTTAAAAGAACAAGTATCTCAAACAATTCAATGAATTAATTCAAGATTAATAAACACGAGTTGATTTAGTTGTTTCTCAAATTTGAGCAAAGTCAGGATATCTCTACGGATCACTAGGTATTTCACACTACGTTGGATTTACATTCTACTAACACGATGATCCTTTGTTCTAGTTAAACGAGCACAATTATATTGAAGATGTCTCAACCAATACCTATACTTAAACTCTCACGCTGATTCCTCTAATCTACTCAAGTTTAAGCATGCATTACGATGTTTAATCTACTCTTTGTTCTTAGCTAACTAGCAAGATTCCTCAACCCAAGATACGGCTAGTGTGTATTTCAATTTTCCGGGCAACAAACGTAGATTCCTCTATCTTTTATAACCTAGAACAAATATATTAATACATCTACCAATAGAAAAGATAGATGAAAAGCATAAAATACACGTAACTAGACAAAAATTCATCAATTAAGCATAATTGCATGAGAGCAAATCCATAGATCACAAAACGTAGTGATAAAACCCTAGTTTCCTACGAGATATCCCGATAAAAGTGTTTAGCTACTCCAAAACATGATCACAATACAAAGTTTCATGATCAAAATAGAAAAACTAGAGTAGAAATAGAGTTTGAGAAGCCAAACGAATGATCCAAAAGCTCCAAGCAAGTTCTCCAAGCTCCAAGCACGTTCCCCAACCTTAGAATACCCATAAACCAGCCCTAACTCTCTCTAATACGTTCCCAAAGAGTTTAGAACAAGTTACAAGTAATTACAAAATAACCCCAAAGTGTTTCTAAAAAGCTGCTGCCTACGAACAAGTCGTGTGACTTGTTTCAACAAGTCGTGCGATTTGTTCCCAACACTTAGAAAATTATGCAGCATCCAACAAGTCGTGTGACTTACTGTCAACAAGTCGTGCGACTTGTTGTGAGAAATTCAGCAATCTGCGCGACCTTCAACAAGTCCTGCACCTCTGCCAACAAGTCGTGCGACTTGTTGGCAGACTTCCAGCAACCTGCTTGTTGACTCAAAGACCCTTGAATGTGTTTTGGATGGTAATTGTTTTGAGTGATGAAAGACAAAGACAAATACAAAGACAAAGACATAGGCAGCAAAGCATTTCAAATACTCCAAGGCCTTGAGATACTGAGTGAGCTTCAAAGCCTTGAGAGTTATTCTTATTCTGCTGAATTTTCTAACAAGTTTGTGTTGCAGATTGGATATCTGATTATGCAGATCAGGGTTTTGGTGACTATATTCTTGTTTTACATTATCTACATATCTAACACAACTGCAGATGATCAGAACAGGGAGAATCAAAGTTTTCTGGACTTAACTTTGAAAATCTGTAAAGCAGGTTCAGAGCTTCAAGGCCTTGAGATGTGCCTTGAGCTGCTGACAGTTCTTACAGAATTAAGTTGATTCTTTCTTGCAGGGTGTGATTCTTATTAGTGTGATTATTTATTGATTTCTAAAAGTCTTAAACTTGTTTATCATGATTCATATGTGTCAGGAGTTAATCAGATTACTGTTCTAATCTTTTAACCAGTTTTTATCAGAAATTGGAAAACCAAACGGTCATAGTACTGTTATCTTTCTGGATTTTGTTGTTGCTGTGTTTTAATGTTGTTGCAGGTTTGTTAAACGTGCAAGATCAATCTCAACAAACTCCAACATATATCCACTTAGAGCTGTTTGAATTTCAGTTGAAAACAGAAGGAGGATTTGTAGGAACTCAGATCATAAAATCTCTCATTCAGTTGCAGCTGGTGGATAAAAGAAACTGGTTTGAATTTTGGCGATAGAGGCTTGCAGAATTATTGAGAGAAGTGTGACAAATTCGTGGGAGATCATTCATTCAAACACACAGGGATTCAAGCTTCAATTCCAGATTTCAGAAGATCAAGTCATTCCAGTTTCCAGAAGAACACATCCAGGCTTTACTAGCTTATTTCTTCTACTGTGTTCTTCACTTGTTTTGTAATCTGTGTATCTTTTAAATATCTTAAACCTCACTAAACCTAGTGGTTGGTTTTTCAAGTGAACAACAAGAGGTTCTTGTTAGCTCAACAGTTAGTAGCTGGAACTAGATAGGTTTGGAACCACAAGCTGTATAGGTGTAAGGAAAATCACTTAGGCTTGAAGATCTAGGGCTGTTTTTGTGTGAGTAATAAGAAGTGTTTGCCCAATCCTGGTGGGATTAGATCCCTCAGGCATAGATTAGGTCCATTGGGACTGAACTCTGTAAATTGCTTTGTGTTCTTTACTTTATAGTTTTGTTATTTTCTGCTGCACACAACTCAAATCAAACTAGGGTTTATAAGCTGATTAGAACTGATAATAGTTCAAGGCCTTGAAGCTTTCTATTTTTTCCTTTGAAAGTATCAGACAGTTTTCTAAAATCTCAAGGCCTTGAGATTTGAGTTTCACACAAAGCTAATTTGTTAGAATATGAGTTTTGCAAAAAGTTTCCATACTCTATTCAACCCCCCCCCCTTTCTAGAGTATTTAGGTTCTGTAATTAGTCTACATTACACACTTTCAATTGGTATCAGAGCCTGTGTCACTGATATAGATCTAACAATCTGGTGACTATGAGTGATGTAGGAGATGGTGGATTCTCACAAGGAAGGGCAGCCAACAGACCTCCATTGTTCTGTGGTGATAACTTCATGCACTGGAAGGCATTGATGAAGATGTTCATCATAGATCAAGACATGGAACTGTGGTCAATAGTTCAGAATGGTCCTCATGAGTACTATACTACAATTGATGGAGTCAGATGTATCAAGTCTGAGGAAAATCTTTCAGTTACTGAACTGGAAAAGATGAGTTCAACAGAGTGTCAAATTGCAAGAGTGCCAAAGAAGTATGGGATAAACTGGTGGTGACATATGAAGGAACTAGCCAGGTTAAGCAGACCAAAATCAACATACTTCTGAGGCAATATGAGTTGTTCAAGATGAATTCGGATGAGACCATCAAGGAGATGTTCAAAAGATTCACTGATGTGGTGAATAATCTGGAGTCATTGGGAAAGAAGTTGTCAAATGAGGAGAAGGTTAGGAAAATTCTGAGAAGCTTACCAAAAGCCAAGTGGGAGCCAAAGACAACAGCCATTTAGGAAGTTCAAGATTTAAGTCTTCTTAAGCTAGATGATCTACAAGGAAAGCTGCTCACTCATGAAATGTCTATGAAGGATGTGGAAGGAGATTTGAGTGAAACATCAAGAACTTAGCACTTAAGGCCAAAAACAGTGAAAAGTCTCAAACCCTTGAGACTGAAGATGAGCATGATGATGAAGAGGCTTTAGCATTGATCTCCAAGGCCTTGGCCAGGATTCTCAAGAAGAAAAGAAACTCTGGTAACAGGGATTACAACAGAGAGAGATCAAGACCTTCATGCAGCAAGGACTACAAAGGTAAACCTTCATCACAGTCACATAAAACTAAAGTAATGAATTGCTTTGAGTGTGGTGATGCAGATCATTTAGTAAGGTACTGTCCACAAAAGAAGAAGAACAGGAACTTTCAGAAGAAAGATAGTGACAACAGAAGGAAGAAAGCCATGATGGCTTCCTGGAGTGATTTTGATTCATCAAGTGACTCAGACACAGAAGAAGATCAAGCAAACTTATGCTTCATGGCAAAGCATGATGAGGAAAAATCATCAGACAGACATATTGAAGATATGAATGTCACCAAGGCCTTGAAAGATCAGAAATGGATATTAGACAGTGGGTGTTCCAGACATATGAGTGGAAAGAAGTCTCTCTTTACTGAGCTTACAGAAAAATCTGGAGGAACAATCACACTTGGTGACAAAGAAAAATGCAATATCATTGGTATAGGTAGTATTGGTAATGGTTCTACTAATTCTATCTCTGATGTTTATCTGGTAGATGGACTTAAGTATAATCTGCTTAGCATCTCTCAGTTATGTGATAAAGGTTATAAAGCTATATTTGACAAGGAGAAATGTGTGGTGCAAGATGAGAAATCTGGTGATTGCATACTCACTGCTCCTAGATCATATAATTTATATGATATGAGTACTAACAATGTTGCAGGTGACAAGCTAAAATGCCTCAAGGCCTTGAAGGAAGATTCAAAGCTTTGGCACAGAAAGCTTCGGCATATTAGTATACATACCTTGAATAAAATCATCTCAAAGGATTTGGTAAGAGGTTTACCATCACAAAAATTTTCGGATGATGAGGTTTGCAAGGCATGTGTACAAGGTAAGCAAACCAGAAGCTCATTCAAGCCAAAGAACTTTGTAAGTACTTCTAGACCCTTAGAACTGCTGCATATGGACTTGTGTGGTCCTATGAGAGTTCAGAACCCAAAAGGTAAGAGGTATATGCTTGTTATAATAGATGACTATTCTAAATTTACTTGGGTGATGTTTATTAGAGACAAAACTGAAGCTTTATATGAATTTTCTAGATTGTGCAAAGAGATTCAAACTTTAAAAAATTTACCTGTTGCATCTATTAGAAGTGATCATGGTAGGGAGTTTGATCAACTTGATTTTGATTTGTTTTGTGCAAATCATGGCATATCACACAACTTTTCTGCACCTAGAACTCCACAGCAAAATGGAGTAGTTGAAAGGAAAAATAGGACACTTGAGGATATGTCTAGAACCATGCTTCTTGAAAGTAATTTGCCAAAGTTCTTATGGGCAGAAGCTTTTAATACTACCAATTATGTGCTGAATAGATGCTTGATTAGACCTATTTTGAAAAAGAACCCTTATGAACTATTTAAAGGTAGAAAGCCTACTGTTTCTTATTTTAAACCTTTTGGTTGTATTTGTTTTGTGCATAATAATGGTAGAGACAATCTTGGTAAGTTTGATGCTAGAAGTGATGAAGGTGTATTTCTTGGATATTCTCAAACTAGGAAAGCTTATAGAGTTTACAATAGAAAAACCAAGATTATGGAAGAGAGTATTCATGTAATTTTTGATGAAAGTACTAAGGATTCTCTGAGTGAAAGTTTTGCAGATTTAGATTTGAACAAGCATGAATCAGATGATGATGCTGTGAAAGAAGACAATGGCAAAACTAATGTGCAGAATCAATCAGCAGAATCTCAAGGCCTTGAACCTCATGCAGAACCAAAATCTCAAAGCCTTGAGACAGAAGCTGAAACTTTCTATGATGCTCCCTCTACTGTTTCAAGAACTCAAAGTCTTGAATGAGAATATTACTGGATACCAAGAAAGAAGTTTAAGTACCTTGCAGATCATCCAGCTGATAACATCATATCTGATCCATCAACTGGAACTCAGACAAGAGGATAGTTGAAGAACTTGTGTGTTTTTAGTGCATTTGTATATTTGATTGAGCCTAAAAATACCAAGGAAGCACTAGAAGATGCAGACTGGATCATAGCAATGCAGAGTGAGTTGAATGAATTTGAAAGAAACAAGGTATGGAATCTGGTTCCCAGACCTAAAGAGAAATCATTTATTGGAACCAGATGGGCATTCAAAAATAAGCTTGATGAGAATGGCAAAGTGGTAAGAAATAAAGCCATATTGGTGGCACAAGGATATAATCAGGAAGAAGGTATAGATTATGAGGAGACTTTTGCTCCTGTTGCCAGGTTAGAAGCTATTAGAATACTTCTTGCATTTGCATCTCATAATCACATAAAGGTTTATCAAATGGATGTCAAATGTGCTTTTCTGAATGGCTATTTACAAGAAGATGTTTTTGTAGCACAACTTCCTGGTTTTGAAAATGAATACTTTCCTGATCATGTGTATAAACTAGACAAAGCTCTTTATGGATTAAAACAAGATCCAAGGGCTTGGTATGATAGACTTTCAAAATTTCTACTTGAAATAATTTCAAAAGTGGCCTAGTTGATAAAACTCTTTTCATTAAACATCATCAAAGTGATTTGTTAGTAGTTCAGATCTATGTAGATGATATTTTATTTGGTGCTACTAATGATGCTCTTTCAAAAGAGTTTTCTAGTCTGATGTGCAGGGATTTTGAGATGAGCTTAATGGGTGAACTGAATTTCTTTCTTGGACTTCATATCTTACAAATGAAGAAAGGAATCTTTGTACATCAAGGAAAGTATACCAAGGACTTATTGAACAAGTACAATATGTCACAGTTCAAGGTGCTTAAAACCCCTATGACAAGGATTCAAATGGTAAGAGTGTGAATCAAAAGGAATACAGAGGTATGATTGGTTCACTTTTGTATTTAACTGCTAGTAGACCTGATATTATGTTCAGTGTATGTATGTGTGCTAGATTCCAAGTAGATCCTAAGGAAAGTCATTTAACTGCAGTCAAAAGAATTTTTAGATATTTGAATGGAACCAGAGACTTGGGGCTTTGGTATCCAAGAAGATCTAATTTTATGTTGAGTGGCTATTCAGATGCAGATTTTGCAGGATATAAAGTAGACAGGAAAAGTACTTCTGGATGCTGCCAATTTCTTGGATCTTCATTGATCAGTTGGCATTCCAAAAAGCAAAATTATGTAGCATTATCAACTGCAGAACCTGAATACATTGCAGCTGGAGCTTGCTGTTCGCAGGTGTCATGGATTGCTCAGCAACTTAGAGATCTTGGCTAAAATTTCAGAAATGTGCGTATTCATTGTGACAACACAAGTGCTATCTCAATCTCTAAGAATCCAGTCCAGCACTCAAGAACCAAGCACATAGATGTAGACATCATTTCCTTAGAGATCATGCAGAACAAGGTGATGTTGTTTTAACTTTTTATTTCTACCTCTATGCAGATTGCTGATATTTTCACTAAACCTTTGCCAGATGATAGGTTTTCATCTCTAAGGCTTGAATTGGGGATCTTAAACAAGGATGCATTGGTTTAGGGGGAGTATTAGTATTTATATGTGATTATGTGTTGAAATCTCAAAGCCTTGAGATTATACTTTCCAAAGCCTTGAAAGTATAGCTCAAAGCTTTGAAGTTTCTCAAACTGCAGAAAATCTCAAGGCCTTGAGATTGTTCTCCAGGTCTTGAAAACATCTGTATTTTTTTTAAAAAAAATGGATCATCAAGTATTATATCTTATCTTTTTAGATAACTGTATAATATTTGAATTACTCAGAGAATTTTCTAAAATATCCAAAAATATTTTTCAAGATTCTTTTTGCATGTTGTTATAGCAGAGTCCTTTTATGACTTTTCAACCTACTTAAGCTGAAAGTCAGGGCTTATTCCTCTTCATTCTCTCTCAATTCTCTACGACTCTCCTCTCTCTCTCTCTCTCTCAATTTATCTCAATCACATTCTCTTCTCAAAACCCTAAACCCAAAAATGGAGCGCAAATCAGCTAGAATTCAGCAACAGAGGAAGCCTTCTGGCAGATCCAAGAAGATGGAAAATAAAAAGGAGAGATTGTGATTTCTGATTTAGATTCAGAAAACACTCAGAGTTTGCATGAGGATACTCCTCCTGCAAAGAAGTCCAGTACAGAAAAGGGAGATGAAGGCTCAAGCATTGATCCACAGTAGGATACAGAGACTCAGGGTGGTGATCAACCTAGGTCAGACAAGAAGAAAGGGGGAGAGAAGAAAAAGACTGGAGAAGAGGAAAAGGGGAAATCTGCTCAAGAAAGCAAGAAGAAACCAACTGAAGGAGAACAAGAGAAGAGCAAACCCACATAGAAGAAAACTAGGGTTAAGCAGGTTGCTGCTGGGCTATCAAGGTAAGAATGCACTTCTTTCAGATTGGTTTGTTAGTTCTGAGGTTAGAACTGTGTGGATGCAAGGTTATGCTTCATCTAAGGTAGCTTTCTGTAGTATGGTTTCTGAGGAGTTGTTGGAAAAATTGGATATTGATTGTATGAGAAAATTAAGAGAAACTGTAGTGTGGAAGGTGTTAAATCCTAGTTCAAAAGCCTATCCTAGGTTAACTAGGTTGTTTTATTTGAATTTGGTTTCCTAAGGTGATGATTAGATGGTATTAACTTCAAAAGTGGCTGAGATAGATTTGAGGTTAGATCATAGGACTTTTGCCAAAGTTTTGGGCATTCTCTCTCTCTCTCTCTCTCTCTCTCTATCAGATGCGACCTCAGTAGCAAGAAACGGAGAAGAAGAAGCATCCATGGTAGGAGCAGTCGCCGGGAAAGGCCACCGTCCACCATGGTTTCTGGCCAAATCTTGGCCAGCTCGAAAAAGAGCCACCCATGGATTTCGGACACTTCCAATAGCTTCCTTGGGGTCCGAACAACTCCTTGGAGTGTTCAGCCGCAATCAAGAGCCACCGGAAAAGCTCCGGTCGAGCCCACCTCCGACGCCGTTTTCGGCGACTCAACCCGCTTCGTTTCTTGATCGATTCCGGCCATTCTTGGACTAGGTACGCTATAAATCTTCCCATAGGATGTTTTCAGTACTTAGAATCATGTATTAAGTCTTGATTTGGGTTTTGATAGAATAAAATTATTTTGTTCTTGTTAGGAGGTGTTTCATATAGTTTCTGAAAACTGAGGGTAACAAATATAGCATATGGAACTATTTAATGATAGTGGGGGCATTTGATTTCTTTTTAGCATAACTTGGGGGTTTCTTTGACATTACGCAAACTGGACAAATAAAGATAAAAAAATAAAATTGGATTTTTGGGTTTAAATCAATGTCTACAAATTCTAGATACTATTCAAATAAATAGAGGTATGTTAAATATTGAAATTATATGGGTAAAAGTATTTTTTATTAAATAGCATTATTTATTTACGATTTTTTTGAATAATCATTTGCTTTGAATAAGTTGGCTATTTAGTTAGTAATTTAGAATTTAATGTTTCTCTCATTTGATAAATGTTTATTTGCTCATAGTCTTATTAGTTCTTTTATAAACTTTCTAATAGCAATTTTTAAAGTTACTCTTGGTTATTTATAAAAATATTGGTTAATAAATTAACATTTAGTAAATATAAAAGTTAATAAACTTAAGTTATGTCCTCTTGTATAATGATAATTTTAAGCGTGATATGGGGTGGGGAAATTATGCGACTTCTAATAGGACTCGTTAAATTTATAGAATCATATCTGCATACTTGTGTGGAAAATTTGTAATCGAATAAGGCAATGTAATTTGTTAGTGACAGGTTTGTAGACGTCGGCTAAGTAGAAGCTACATGCTAGTGGCTGTGAACTAAGGTAAGTGAACATGCCAAGCCTTGCGTGCCTAACTCATTTCGTGTCGTAATGTGATTTTTAATACTTGTCTCAAAACGTGTTTATGAATTATATGTCTTATTTCTGATTACTTTACATTTAAAGAAGTTGCTTTGATTTGATACTGTCAAACAAAAATTAATAATGCGTAATAACGTAAAGTGTAAAGAGTTGTGCAGGATAAGCTTATTATTATTGTCGTGTTTACTTCTGTCACGCAGCCCGTTATTTTTATTATTGTCGAAGTTGACTCGACCCGTGGTTATTATTTTATTATTGTCGATGTTGACTTCGGTCACTCGGCCCGTGGTCACTCGCCCCTTGGTTATTATTTTATTATTGCCGATGTTGACTCCGGTCACTCGGCCCGTGGTTATTATTATTGTCGATGTTGACTCCGGTCACTCGGCCCGTGGTTATTATTATTGTCGATGTTGACTCCGGTCACTCGACCCGTGATTATTATAGCTCCATGTACTCACCTCTCTGGCCGCAAGAACTCTTAGAGGGGTGCTGGCACTTAATGTCTTGGAGTATGCGAGATGGTAGTTCTTATCAGTTCTTCCCCGTATCAACAAAGTTAAAATATGGCCCCTCTGAGACAAGGATGTTTGAGCTAAGGAAAGAAGAAGAGATTGGATTAACACTCCCCGTTTGAGATTCAAGAAAGAGAATTGAGATGACAAGAATTTTATTCAAGTTTCTACTCTATTATTCAAGTTTACTCTGGTTTTCTTCTTTACATCTTTTGTGAAAAGAAATTGTGCTTCGTCATCTGTTTACGAGCTCGTGTATTTGCTTACTCAGTACTTTATGCTGACTTTAGAAACTGCGGTTCTTGTTTTCCTTCCCACCGCAGGTTTAGAGGCTGAGGATTACGATGTAGCCGGGTATGGGACGCACTAAGAAGGATATCATCACCAATAGTAAAGTAATCTAGTATGACTAGTGTAAGCGTAATGTTCTAGTAGTGACATATGAAAAACTTAAGAAGGACATGTAATGTCTAATATGATGTAATATATAAAGACTGCTGTAATGTTTAATAGTATTGTAATACATGGATGTTATGCTTACGACTTCCACCAACACTTTTGGAATCGCCCTTCTGGGCTTTCAGGTCCAGAACGGAAGGCTTGGGGATCACGGGGTGTTGCAATAGTACCCGGGTAGACCAGTGACCAAAATCAGACATTCTAGACCTTAAGTGTTGCAACACCCTCCTAAGAGCGTCAATCAAAAGAGTGGTATCTAGAAGAAGTACTCTGGCCTACAACGAAGGAGTCAGGGTGCACGTAGTGCCATATCTTTAGAGACCAAGGCCCAGGGAATCATCACCCGTAATAAGTAACATAACTGGTTCCGGTACTTGCGAATCATTCTACTTTACTCAGGGAATCGGACCTGAATATCTCATTAGAGACCTGTTCCTAGGGAATCATCACCCGATATAAGTAACATAACTGGTTTCGATACTTGTGAATTTTCACTTTACGTTATTACTGATTTTTGATCAAGTACAATAGGTTTCTGAAGCTCGAATAATATTTCAAAGATGTTAAACAAGTAAAACACATTTTCAAGTAGGGGATGAAACACGAAAACTGGTTTTCAATTAAATAAGTAGTGGACACGAAATAAGCTGGCACGTAAGGTTAAGCATGTAAAACTCGCCGCACGTCGAAACATCAGTTATCCGAACGTAGCTCTCTACGGGTAGTCGACGTAGCCCACGTCTATGAACTCGTCACCTACAAGTTATAAGTCTCTAGTCACAAGTTGTTACTTCTTAATAAAAGAATGCATGGACGCTCGTCCGACTAGGTATTGTATTAAGTCCAACACTCACGATCCCCAACGTACTACTTTAAGAATATATACATATATTGATTAACCCATAAAATATTAATATTTTATTTACAAATTATTTAGGAAAATAAGGAGGTTACTAAATAATAAAATTAACATTTTAAAAATATTACTAAAGTATTATTTGACAACTATTTATTATTTAATAACGGGATCTACTATTTACAAGAATTCATGACATTCATAAAACAGCAATTTACAAGCGATATATTTTTAGTTTATGAGATCAATTCTTAAATTCTCTAATTTACAACTAACAATATTTAATTTTTGCAAGTTCACATGTTGGTAAAGAGATTATAGTTATTTGAAAACTCACTATTTGTTTAAATAAAATTAAAGTGACATTCATAATGAAAACATTGTCTTTATTATTTATATAATCATACAAAACATTGTCTTTATTTTTTAAGAGAAAGAATTATAATTTTAATATAACTAATTTCTGATTTATAGAAATTTAACTTATTATTTTCTTTATAAACATATTTATTTTATTTATTTATTTCAAATACTTAATTAGTTAACAACAAATAATAATATCATAATATTACTAAAATGTCATTATATAAAAAATGAAGTTTTATGTAAAGGCGAGGGGCTCCCCGAGAGTTATGGAAACTACAACTACTATATATAACAAGTTTCATGTTTAACACTTTATACCCCCAAGTTTCAGAAAATACACTTTAACCCCCAACATGAACATACTCAAGCTCTTCGATCAAAACATCGATTCAAGTCCTAAAAACACCATTTTGATTACAAATAACGACTTAGGGGGAGATTTAGAGAATACCCAATTTCGAGAAACGGTTGAGAAATGGAGTGGGTCGAAACACACATCGGGGCGCCAGAGGTGGAGCTTCGCCGGGCTTTCTTCGGTGGTTCTTGGCTGCGGCTAGGACCTCCTGGTGCTTGGTCGGAACTTCTGGAGGCTGAAGAGACGGAAGGAAGTGGCTGGGTCGCTCTGGTTTCGATGGGCCAAAATCTCGCCGAAAAAAATGGAGGAACGCTCGGCGGAGAGGTGGCTCTGCTGCGCCTTCCGCCTCTGTTCCTTCTTCTTCTGTCACTACTGGGGTTAAAAACAAGTGCGGACTCGCGATATAGGGAAGTGGATAATAGAGATGGAGGTGGTGGCGGTCCTTGGTGGTTACCGACGGTGAAGGTGGTCGGCGATGGTGGTTGTGGTTTCTACCGCTGCTGCTGCTACTTATGTTGCTGATCAGAGGACATAGAGAGAGAGAGAGAGCGTAGAGGCAGTGAGGTGGAGTGGGGTTGGAGATTGTGGTGGTTTCGGTGGTGATGATGTTCCAGAGGTGATGGTGGAGCTGGGTTTCTCTCGGCCAAAACAGAGGAAGGTAAGAGAGAGACGGAGGCAGTGAGATGGAGGGAAAGACGGTGGTGGCAGAGGGGGGAGGTAGTGTAGGTGATGTTGTTGCCGAGGAAGAGAAGAGAATGAGAAGATAAATAGAGGGGGAGAGAGAGACGGGGCGAGAGAGAGAGAGAGAGTTTGGGTGAGAAATGGGGAAACACACTTGCAGGTGTGTTGTAAAATGTGAGGTTTTCATCATTTTTTGTATTATTATTTATTTTACTTTTATCAATTTACCCACTTGGTTTTAGAGTTTCTTCAAACTAAAACAACAACCCCTTAATTAACCAGTTTATATTTCTATAAAACTATGAATACCTCCCCATATATTTATAATCTATATTTCACGAAATGCGAGAATCACCCCTATAATGAGAACGGAGTATTACAGCTAGGATCGTGACCGAGAGTCATTGCATCGCATGTAAAATAGCACAATTGATCGTTATGTGGAATTGTGTTTAATTAGAATATTGTTAACTTGTAGGCGACGAGTTCTCAGACTACGGATACGTCATATATTACGACTGAGTCACAGTAGCTACTTGTGTTTGAGGTGAGTAAACATGTCAGGCCTAGTGTGCCTATCGCCCTTCGTGTCAAATGATTTCTTCTTACTTGTCTCAAAATGAGTTTATGTTGGTCATGTGCTATTTGAACATTTGACTCCACTAGTTGAAACATTGTATTGAAAATATCACAAGAATCTAATAATGGATGATAACGAAAAGTGGAAGAGTTGTGCGAGGTTGTTACATGGTTACTATTGGCTTGGTCGTGTTGACTACGGTCACTCGTCCAATTAATTTTACTTAATCCGATTGCAATGCCCCGAATAGCATCTTGTACTCACTCTTCTTGCCGCAAGAGTCTTAAGGGGGTGTCGACACTTAAGGTCCTTGATGCTTGCGAGATGGTTGGTTCTTCCCCCGTATCAACCAATTAACAATATGGTTTTGGACTTTCTGTTTATTAATGGAAAATGGAAGAATATGTGATTTTGGGATTCCCTAATTTAGACAATGAATATGACTTTGAGAAAATACAATGAAATTGTAATTTCTCTTGTTTTCTTATAAATTTCAAGCTTTTACGTCCGTTGTGTTTAAGTTACACTACTACGTGACTAGTTGCTTATTGTTTTACAAATTGCCTCATCATCGTTTTACATGCTTGGGTGTTTGCTTGCCAGTATTTATTGCTGATGTTGGAAACCATGGTGTTCTCTTATTGTTTTCTTCACCACGGGTTAGGATGATGGAAGCTTGGCTTAGCAGGGAACGCGAATCGCATTTAGACTTCTAGAACTTTCATATTTCATAATTATTTAACAATGAAATTGGAATATCTCTTGTTTTCTTATAAATGTCAAGCTATTACGTCCACCGTGTTTAAGTTAAACTACTACGTGACTAGTTGCTTACTGTTTTACAAATTTCCTCATCATCATTTTACATGCTTTGGTGTTTGTTTGCCAGTATTTATTGCTGATGTTGGAAACAATGGTGTTTTCTTTATGTTTTCTTCACCACAAGTTTAGATGATGGGAGCTTGGCTTAGCGGGGAAAGCAAATCACATTTAGACTTCTAGAACTTTCATATTTAATAATTAGAACTTCTTTTAGTTATCACTGTCTCTTTAATTTGGTTAATGCCCATGTTTGTGGCACAACAATCTAAACTGTAATAAAGTATTACTTTACGACTTACTGGTTGTTTTTGCTTGGATTCACTTTTAAATGTCCTTGTATCCGGGTTTCATCTAGTGTACAGAGTGAAACTCTCCCGGGCTTCCGGCTTGGCGATCTTTGGGGTGTTACACTGAACACCATAATCGCCGCCACCACCATCAACCTCTCAAATGAGCTTGACCCGGCTCGTTTCATGGCCATCTCTACGCTTTCTTGGTGTGGGTATGCTCTTAATCTTCCCCCGTTCATTTTTTATCGTCAAAATTCGATTCTGAAAGCTCGAATTCATGTTTCGATTTCGGGGTCGATGGTATGAATGAACAAGAATTTATGTTTTGGGGATAGTTGTGCACATTATGAAACTTTTAGGGTATGAGTGTTGAAATTGAAACATTAAAAATAAAACGGTTGTAGTTTTCAGAAACTTTGGGGAGCCCCTCGCCTTTTAATAAATTTTCTATTATAGTAGGGGATCTTAAGTGTAGTTTTTACGAAACTTTAGGAGGCTACTTGTAGTTTATATTTTTTGATTTTATTTATATAACTAAACTTTATTTGATTAGTTTATATTATTATTTAAAGTTAACTAATTTTTTATTTTACTTCCTCCAATTAAGACCTCCTCTACACAAGCAAACATGACCCTACCATGGGCTACCCTCACCTGTCTCGGCCCCGAAAGTTTGATCTTAGTCCCCTTTGAAGAGCCAGTGGACGCTGTGCCTTTTGAAAGTTATAAACACCCCCCTCAGCCTTCATTCTCAAAGCACCGGAGTTTTCTGACGACGAAATCGGTAATGGAGGCCAAAGCTCTGCGGTGGTCTTGAACCAAACTCCACAACATATCATCTACCAATGGAATCAACACCAAACAAGACTAGCTCCCAAGAGGAAATTGTGATCGTCCAGTCTCGGAACAAAACATAGAGAACAGCAGAGGAGAACCAGTTCATAAGGTTTCAAGAAAACTCCTGCTCAAGAAGAGGAATATTGTTGAAGTTGCTTCGCGAGGATGCAGAGAAGGAATTGAAAGGTAAAAAACGTAAAATTAATTTTTTTCAAATCTTCATGCATTAATCCACCATGGTCTAACCTGCGTAAGTCTATTTTTCACAACTCTATATCTTTTTCAAGTCTTCTTTCATCTGAGGTTTTGATTGTTGACCTTCATCAACCATCACAATCTCAATGAATATCCTCGCCTGGAATTGCAGAGGTCTTGGTCATGCCTCTACAATTCAAGAGGCGTTTAAATTGACCCGTTCTCTTAAACCCTCCCTTATTTACCTAAGTGAAACAAAGAAATCTACGGATTGAATTAATAATAATTTTTGAAATCTAGGATTTGTTGCTTCTTTTGGTTTTGATCCCGTATGCTCGGATGGTGGATTATGGGTGGGTAGGGATAATGAATTTACAATTAAGGAATCGGCTTAGGTCCGGTTATGATCTATACGGTGCTTGTGCAGTTACCATCCAAGGGCCTTAACGATCCACGTGGAACAAGATACAATTTGAGTTTCAAAAGACACCCCCACGCACATAGACATATATTCTTCTCTCTCAACGATTGTCTCTATCGGTTTGAAATCCAACAACCCAACAGTGATACCTTCATCTCAGCTCTTGCAATACAACGACGACTTTCAATCGCCTCTCACTTTCGCAGACAATTTCGATTTGTTTTTGTGATTGGAAATTTCATGATAGCGTTTAAGTTTTTTACATCTAGAGCTGCAAATTTTGTGACATTCTCAATATAAAAGATCAAAGATCAGAGACAGTCGGAGAACCATCAAGGGCTCTCAAGTTTTCGGCGTTGCGTACGATTTCCGGCGTTGCAGACAATTTTTATGTTTTTTTTTGACAATTTTCGCAGTCAATTTCCGGCGTTGCAGACAATTTATGATTTGTTGACGCTCTCAGTTTAACTGATCAAAGAGACCGTCGGAGAACCGCCGGAGAGAGGCTGCTTTTATGTTTTAGCTTCGGATTTATGGGGATTGCAGAGAGAAGAAAGGGATCGTGTGAGACAGAGAGAGAGAGTGATTGGATGGAGAAGGTGAGCGTGGGTTTTCTGTTTCATGTCTTTTCAGTTTTTTACTAGTGCCACGTGGGTCGTTAGCGTCCCTTGGATTGTAACTGCACAAGCACCGTATCGATCATAACCGGACCTAAGTCGATCCCTACAATTAATGCGTGGTTTTCTAATGCTCATTTCATTTTGACTTCTATTGTTGATTTTAATAATTTATCGTGGTACTTAGGTTTAGTTTATGGCCATCATGTGCTAGCTGAAGAATCTACTGTCTGGAATTTGATCCAGTTCTTAATCCTGACTAATCAACCTAATTTACTAATAGGGCATTTTAATCAAGTGCTAAATCCTTGTGTTAAAATTGGACCGAATGCTGATTCTCTTCCTGGTTCTGTTCAATTTAGGAATTTTATCAATTTGTGCTCTTTTAAAGACACAACCCACGTACCCCACACTTATGGTTTATGACTTTATGGGTTTCTATGAAGAAGAGAGAGGGGGATCGGTGGTAGCAGAGGAGAGGAAATTGAACCAGACTGATTAATGAGAGCGAAGGATTAGAGAGATACAAATCCGTAGGGGTGATGAATTTACAAAGAAGAGGACGAAGAAGAAGTGGGAGAGACATGAGGAGAGGAGATAAGGTATAGAAAGAGAAAGAAAAGATTGGATGAGTAATGAGATTACTGAGGGCATCTCCAACCCCATAGGGGGAGGGGGAGGGGGAAGGGGAAAATCCTATAAAAATACGGTTCATGTCCAAACCCATGGGGAAAGGGGGAGGGGGAGGGGGTGGTATGCGGATAAATTTTGCCTTGGGTGAGGGATGGTTAGGGGGGATTTCCCCATGGACATCCCCTCCCCCTCCCCCTACATGGAATGATTAATTAATTGAATATTTGATAATTTTAATTAGACATATTAATATTTTGTTATTATATTATGTATTTTATTATTATGACTAATAAATTTTATTTTGTATTATTTTATAAAATTAATAATGTATTCACGATTGTTGGAAAGTATATTTACGAAAAGTCATCGTTATCTTATTTTTTTGAAATTTAATAAAACTTATTTTTATACTTTTAACAATTATAATTTCAATAATTAAAAAACACGGTTAAAAACGTCAAATTTATTCAATGATAACGATACAAAATGTAGTATTGGGATACAAAGCAAATGACGTCACTCATAATTTTTCCCTTGTGCATTCCAAACATGTTCAACATGTTGCATTTTTGTATTAGTGTTTAATTTTATTTCTTGTAATAACGGCTTTTTCGTACTTGTAATCGTTATTAATATTAGTATTAATATCATTGTTATTATTAACATCTTTTTTTGTGTATGTGTGTGTGTGTAAATATATATATATATATATATATATATATATATATATATATATATATATATAGAGAGAGAGAGAGAGAGAGATAAACAATTTTGCATTTACTTTTTTTGGTATTAATAATTCATTTTTAAATCATCATGTATATATTAGAAATTAATTTTTTGGGTGGGGGGAGGGGGGAGGGAGGAAGAAAGTGGTTGGAGACGATTAGTAGTTTGGTGGAAGGGGAGGGAGAAAATGGTGGGCCCGTGGGGGGAGGGGGAGGGGGAAAACCATGGGTTAGAGATGCTCTGATAGGCTTGGATGGGTGGGTAGTGTTAGGTTATGTGGTAATTTTGTCGGATACAGAAGCATTGGCGGACCTAGAGGGGGGCAAAGGGGGGCCGTGGCCCCCACAAGCTTTCCAAAAAACTCAAAATCACCCTTAAATTTTGTACTATTTATACAAGTTTCTCAATTTTCGCCCCCTCAAAATCTATGAACATCTCAATTTACTCTTTTTATTTCGACATGTATAAATTTTCACCATTCAAATTTAAGGTTATTTCATAGTAGTCATGTCCAAAATTTCATTTCGCCTCATAAAACTCGAGTTTAGAAACTAGACGAGACTTAAAACTTCCAATACATCATTTTTCTATGTTTTGTAAAAAAAACATGTACAAAAATATCTTTCTATAGTTTTTTGTTAAAATTATTTTGATAAAAGCAAATAACGCATTTACTCAATAGTGTTTTATAATGGTACTTGGCCCCCGCTTGGTATAAATTCTACGCCCGCCACTGTACCAGGGGTAGGATGGTCTTGTAAGAAATCAGTTAGTCCTCCGTCAGTTTCCCTTAGTTCCAAGGGTGCAATGATGAATTCAAACGTTAGGGAACCAAAGTATATTTTCACCAAATTACAGGGGTGGAAAGTATCTTTTACCCATGTTAAAGTGAAACATATAAAATTACAACCACATGTAACAAATTTGAGCAGTGCTACACACCCCGAGCAGATCTCCCAACAACATGCCGAAAGCAACACGTCACCCATGTATTAATGAATCAGTTGGCCCACTTTTTCTCTCTCTTCATCCACACAGTAACTTTTCTGAACTCTTTCTCCTCTTTCTCTCTTCTTTTGTGTTCTTTATTTCTTTCTTCTTCAATACTTGTACTTTGGGTTCATCTTAGACTATAGCACAATCCTATTTAATAATTTCCTAAGCGTTGTTGAGGGTTTAGTACAAAGGATTTAACAGATCAATTGTGTGGATTCCTTTTTAAATCTTTATTCCCCTAATTTATTCAATCCATTATAATGTTTAAGGTGAACCAAAGAAATTGCCCAGATTGTACAATAGTTGTTTCATGATCCGTAAGATCAAAGAATTTAATTATAGTAATAATCCGGATCTATTGGATCTAGCACTATTTTAGGTATATCAAGTAGAAAATAAAAACAAGTGCAATTTCATTTGCAGCATGCCATGAAAACGACGAGGCTCTGTTGAGTTTCGCCCACAACATGAATCCGCTGCAATGGTGAGGCGGGAGAAGAACTATGTTTGGGAGGAGACAGCATAGAGTATGAAGCCACAAATGTTAACAGGAGAGTTGGAGTTATTGATGAAGAGCCAGAGAAAGCAGGGGAAGTTGGAGAGAGAGAGAGGAAGAGCCATAGAAAACAGGGGAGAGAGAAGAGAGAAAAGTAAATAAAAGTATATTTAATTAATGAATATGTGTCATCTGATGTGGCATTTCGGCGTCTAAGCGGGAGATCAGTTCGGCATGTGCAGCATTTTTGAACAAATTTTGTTCTGAAAATTAGAATCAACCAGATGACTAATAATAAGGTGAAACTATTGCATACATGACAACACTGGCTGAAATGCTAACGACATAAAACAAGCTTCTCAGTTAAAGTACACCCTCCATTACCTACTGTACATAAGCCGACAATCCTAATCAATGGGGGATTGATATTTGAACTTGCAAAGTCGTCTCCTCTTCAGTTAAAATTTACGCCACTGCACCTGAAAGTGTTCATTCGATGGTAGTGTGGGCCGTCTCAATGAGAAGGAATTGAGTTCCCAATGCTTTGGATGGAAGCATTTAGGTTACAGATGTTAGTTCTCTTTCTCGTCAGTCATTCTCTGTAACTGGGGCGCGATGTTAGGGGTTGTTCCTTTGTCGCCATATTTGGTTGCGTTAGACGAATACGGTTCTTGAGAATTTTTCTCCCTCAAAGGGTTGGTACTTGAGGCTGCAGACCGCAATGCTCTTGGTAGCCTCAAGGGAATCTCCGGTTGAACTTCGCTACTACTATCTGGTTTCCCTAATAATTCAATGTTTTCGGGCTGAGAAATTGGAGCAGAAGAAGGTACAAGCTGGATAACTGGATTCTTCCATTTCTTTCTCATGCTTGGTTTAGGTACATTTGGCTTGGCCTAAACATTAAAACATTGCCACATTGGTAGTAACTAGCACATGGCACAATATGAAGTTACGCCGCGCTAGATAAATTCAGAAACAGAGGAAGGGAACGTCAATAAAGAAAATTGAACTTATGTTGCTACAACAACATGAAAAAATTACTAAATTCTTGCATCGTTTTACGAACCAAATCACCGGGTCAAAGTGACTCTCAAAGTCAACTGGGAAGAATCAGAACTCCATGAATGAAATCCACTGAATAGCGCCACAACAAGCACAAAAACCCAGTAAAAACCCAAAATTAAGTACGAAACAGTCTGATACCTAAATTGTATCAGAAAACCCTTCAATTTAACCGCAGATACATAACCTAGATTGTTACTCCCTCCGTCCTGCAAAGACGGTCCAATTCTGAAACTACAATTTTTTTGGGAGACGTACATTAATGCTTCCCACTAGAAGTTTTAACATGCCAACTCCACTATAAACCTCGATCTTCATTATATTTTCAACGTTGAAAATGTAAGTGGACAACCATTTTCGGACAGGCTGAAGTGGAAATATGGACTGTCTTTGCGGGACGGGGGGAGCATTATATTTCTCGTTGACAAGCATGCAAATTATGCAGTGGAATTTCAAACTACAAATCATTCCTAGAAAGAAAATTGCATGATGATTTCTTTCTTTTCCTTTAACAAATGGTAAGAGAAAAGATAACATACCGTGGAATTTCCAATGTCTGACAAGGGTTTTCTTCTTGGCAGAGCTTCATCGTTGGAGTCGACTTTCTTCTCGTTTAAGTCACTTTCAAGTAGCATTGCACCATGAGAAGCAAGTTCTTGGTCCTCGGTCCTGACACTACTACCTTCACCAAGTTCTGGTAACACTGAGGGCTCCGAATCCTTGGTTAAAGTTGTTCCCCTATTGCTACACTTAGTGGGAGCACAGTTGCATGGAGCACCACAGCTTCCTCCAGCAGCTCGGCATTCACATTTTCTCTTGCACAAAGACTGTCTACTCTACTGCACGAACAACAAACTCCAGATGACTTCTTAATATCTGAAATGGCCAAATCCCTCACCCGAAGACTCTGTCTTGGTGCTTTCTGAGTCGCTAACATAGATAGGTTGAACAGCCACTGCATGACTTTTTCTAGAATTCCTTTTCTTAGCTAATTTCACCGACGCCACCCACTCAGGATCATCATCTTTGGTAGGCAAGTCAGAGTGAACCATGTCATCATCAGTTTCATCCAGGTCTGAGAGCTCAGCATCAGATATGTCCATGATACATTCATGATTCAACGGTATTCCCCATATTAAATACCATGGAGTATCGTGAATCCTGGAACCGAATTTGAAACATTTCAGCCGCTGATGTTAGTTGTACATCACAAGAAAAATAAAAATACCCCATAAGTAATTTCTGCAATGGCTGAAGATCGCAATGAAAAGCAGGAATGTACATATAGCAGTGTACACCTAGTTTCTTACACACCATTGACACAACTTTCTTAAGGGCAGTGTGGATTGAGCTTTTTTGTAAGGGGCAATATGCACTTTTATTCTGAAAAGGGTGAGTTTGGCTATCCAAAGCATAGTTGCAGATACTGTTCCAGTATAGGTTTCATTATTCTCATTGGAGCGTCAATGTATCTTACCTCACAGTCCTATCATCCGTTTAGGATTTACTGTTATTTCAAATAGTAGTTAATTGTATAATAGCTAAAAGATATGCATGCATTTGAAATAAAACATCGCCATCATGATGTTTTACAGTCAAGAAATGGTATAATTCTATACTACTGTCTCTCGAACCCCCTAGACCCGCCGCAGAGGCTATCAATGCTCTAACCATATTTTTCGCCATCTGTGACTAAACTCCATACAATTGAAACTTGAGAGTGCTTAAAGGGTAAGATCTTTACGAATTTGAAAAGTTAACAAATGATATAATACCCTCCTAAACCAGACTGAACCAATCTTGCAGTTCAAATTCGATGAGTTGGTGGCCATTTGATCCCCATGTCTACTAGTCTTGAACCTCAATTCGACTGCACAGTCTAACACGAATTGTTCCTTCACTTCTATAAAGCCTTAAACCATAATCTCTGGCTTGCTTGACATCTAGAATCTAATGTGTGTCGGCCCTTTCGTTTGGTGTGATAATTATGGAAAGACTTGGGGGTTTCGGTGGAAAAACCTCCAGCTACAGAGACAGATCAAGTGAATAGCTCAGTTCAAACTGGTATTGGTATGGTCCAAAACGTATGGCAATTCAAAACCATTATAATATATGTTGTGCTTATACAAATCCAAGACGGTTAGAAGTTAGAACTCATGGCCCAAATTGATTCTATAGCTTATGATCCAATTTAACCTACAGTCAAGTACAGTATACTCCGTATACTCCGTATACTCCGTATATTTTGCTATTGGGCCTACCAAATCCCTTTTCTATTTCACTAACAGAACATTAATTACCTTGTACCGCAGATCATACACACGCGACTCCCCATTTGGTGCAGATTCGAGAGAGCTAACTGTGTTTTCATTTGACTGCCTCTTCAAAGCTAATTTCTGTTAGGATGTGAAGAAAACAAAATAGTTGTAAGTTCACAGGTTTCATGGACTTGAAATAGCAGAGGCCTTGAACCAGCTTTCAATGCCTTGAATCAAGTTTCACGGGCTTGAAATTATTTCAAGGCCTTGAAACAGGATTCAAAGCCTTGAAACTGCCTGACCTGTATGCATATTCTGAGGGGGAGTTTTTCTGAACTTTTCTAATCTGATTCTACCTCTCTCACCCCTATGCTTGATCTGTTATTATTTGATGATGAAAGACAAACTATTTTGTTATATCTAACACCATTTAATCCATCTGTTTGACTCAGTTTTGTAGGGAAATTTTATTTCCTAGTTTGCAGGATAGGTTTCCTAATCTGGTTCATGCAGGATAGGAAACTTTGAGAGAATGTGATTATGTGATCAATCAGACACTCATGACAGCTTCTCAATCTGTTTAAAGACAAGATCACAACAATATCTCTGAAGATTATGATCAACTATCCGTTGGAGAAGGCTGTTAAGAGAGTCAAAGTTGTTGCCTACAAAACAGGAAGGTTGTTGCTGAAAATGTGGGAAGATTTGCAGAGCTTCTGATCTGTATAAATAGAGCTCATTTTGAAGCAACAAACACAACACTCAACGGGAAAAAAAGAGAGACACATTTCTGGATTGACAAGCATCAAAGAAGCACATCATTCTCACAATCCATCTCACAGAAGATCACTGCATTCTTCACTGCAGTTTTACACTTCCAGTGTTCTTCTGACTTTTACTTCATTTGTAGATCATTCTTATATTACTTCTTTCTCTTATTCTCAAGGATTGTTCAAAGTGAACAATAGAGAATTCTTAGTTAATTAGTTAGCTAGAGCAGGTACTAGATATGTTAGTGAGAACCACA
Source organism: Linanthus parryae (assembly GCA_023055425.1). Lineage (NCBI taxonomy): Eukaryota > Viridiplantae > Streptophyta > Magnoliopsida > Ericales > Polemoniaceae > Linanthus > Linanthus parryae. Next base: position 42,233,788 of record JALGPY010000006.1, read on the forward strand.
AGCTGTAACAGAGTAAGGCATATCAATTGTGTTGAAAATCCTGCAGGGAGAAGATCCCTAAGGTAGAGACGTAGGTCCAAGTGGACTGAACTATATAAATTATGTGTCTCTTGCATTTACAGTTTCTGTTGCATACTCAGTTTTTACAGCATTCAAACCAGTCTGTTTTCAAGGGTTTGAAATCCTTTTCAAAGCCTTGAAAAAGACTTGTTTGTTTCTTTACTTAGACTATATCTCTTCCAAAGGCTTGAAACTATTTCGAAGGCCTTGAACTTCATTGTTCTTCACAGAAACTTTTATCTTTGCAAAGTTTTACAAAAAGTTGGCATACTCTATTCACCCCCCCCCCCTTCTAGAGTATTTGTACTGCATTTCTACCTGCTTACTCCCCTTTCAATAGTAATGTTCATATCACGAAAATTGTCGTCATCGTATGCATTGCAATTAACAAACAAACAAAAACAGAAGAAATAGCCCAATTAAGTCCCGCAAAAAAAAGTTCATGTTACAAGCATACCTTTGTCTTTTAAAATCTCTTACTTGGATGATGATACCAGGTTGAATAGGTAATTCATAATATTTTTAGCTTCAGCAAGAGAACGAACTTGATGCCAGCATCCTCTGCCGCTAAAAGCCCTTTCACGTTCTTATGCTTTTGAAAGTTGTGATGCCATTGCTACAAGAGTGCTAGATGTAGTAGCAAGCATGGTTTCAAGAGCATAAATCCTCGAATTTCTCGCACCAGGAGACATTGACTGGGAGCAGTTGCTGCAATAAACAGGCAGGTAACATGTTTAAAATCTCATTGTGGAAAAAGCATAATGCTGAAACTTAACTTCAGACTGATGCGAATGTCATAACGTGTTAAACCTTAAATTTATTCTCTGGGAGTTTTGTGCTTCTTCTTTCACGTCAGCCACCTCCTTAGCCATTCTAGCCCTCCTGGAAAAGAACAATTTTCTTATTAATAAGGAAAGAAAATAACATTCCTATACCACCACTACTTTTCCACACAATAACAATGTCTTGATTTAGCAAGCATTATCTTATTCAAGGAGACCAACTAAGAGGCAAAAAAAACACCTAATTCAAACATGGAACGGAACCACCAGTAACTGTACTACAGAACAGTTGGAAGAAAACGTAGATGTCCTAGAGGAGTTTACTACAGAACAGCACTTACTCCTCCATCTGACGCTCGTACTCTGACCGTACTTCATGTACACGTACTGTAACCCCGAGTTCATGTTCAATTGCCTGCATCAATGCCTTCACACAAGAGTAGCAGCTTAAAATAATACACAGACTTACAGAAACTACTAGCAGATGCCAAACATCTTTCTACAGTTGATTCCCATAAAAAGAGGTGAAATAATCAGGTACAGTTATACCAATAGAAAAAGGAGTATGCATACATGTAGCCCAGGACCATTGCCACCTGAATGAAGCAAAAGTGTTAATGAAGAGTAATGAGAAAAATATGAACATTAACATCATGAGTTAAGCAACAAATTTCTAATCAATGGCTTCACGGGATGAAGCTTTCCTGGATTCAAGTAATTCTTTTAGCCGTTTCGTAGCCATGGCAGCTTCTTCTTTCTTACGTTGCAAAACCTGATATAAAATATAAAACGGTCAAACGGATAACCATTCAAAGCTAGCGATAACAGAGAATCATAGTTCATTGTGAATGTACCATCTTCTGTCTCTGGTTCAGCGCTAGTAGTTTGTGCATCTCAAACTCATTTCTCCGTCCCTCTTTTTTCAGCTGTTAAGAGACTTGTCAGTGTTTCATAAAGTATATGTAGAACATGCAGCTGATAATCTGGCATCCTCAGTTTTATGCTTCTATTGTAGAAGAGAAGTCACGGGATTTCAGAAAGGCATATCTCTGAAATTAGCATTGGAGATAAGGAGTTGCCTTATTGCTCCCGTCTAGTTCTAACTATTCATCTTGTTTCTTTTTATTTCATCAAAATAATCTCAACTCTATCTTAACAAGGCTCTGAATTATTTCAAATTTCTAAGTATCATGCTGTCATATGCGAAGAAAAGATGCATCCCCATGAAGCTGCAAGACCTGCAATATGCTTATGTTGGACGACTGCTGACAATGCCCGTGAGAGGGATTATGACACGGATGCATATCCACTCGAGGACACGGCTCCGAGAAGTGGGAAGCGAGACCGATGTCAACCGAAGTACGTTGACGATTATGTCGAATAGTAGGAGTAACACATTTGGCAATTAATTTAATTATGTTGTATTAGTTAATTAAGTGGTCCGGCTTTTCTTGATCGTTCTTTCCTGGCCCGTAGAGTCGAACCGTCTATGTCTAGGTTAGGGATAATAGCCAGATTACTATTATATTTCAGTCAGTCGTATTTTTGGATTATCAATCAAATATTCAGGAATTTGGGAAAACCCTTGTGTGTCACGTGTGTGTAGAGACTGCTCGAATTACTTTTAGATTCACCTATATGCATAAATAAAAAAGGGGTGACATGGGGCAACATTTTCCGTTGCCCCTTTCAGGTATAATCTTTCCTTGGGCAACTCCATTGCATGAAACTGTGTGTATTACATTGGGTTAATTTTTACAGAATAGATTATGTTAACATCTAGTAATGTTCATTGGCCTTACAAATTTTGATAAATAAAAACAAAAACTTCACATATGTCATCAACAAGATGTTGGGTCAAGCATGCGGTAACAATATGAATAACTGCTAAGCTAGTAAACAATTTTTGCAATCATACATTAAAATATGTAATTAACTTAATTATACGTATCTTTAGATTTTTTACATTTATAGAGCACATGCCCGTACGTCCTACGTGTAGGAAATTTGGGGTGTTTAGAACGGGAACAATAGGCGTGGATAATCTATGAGTCGTGGTATCACTTTCAAATTAGAGTATTTCGGTGGTATACACACGAAATTGATAATCGGATAAAACAGAGACTTCAAGAAACGAATATGAATTTCCTCCATGTTTCTGAATTCGACCAAAATCCAACTTTATTAGAGAAGGGAAAGGCGGTTAATCCGGCGGTTACAACCGCCAGATTTCTGTCCGTTTTTTCAACGAAATAAAATCGGAGACGTTTTTTGTGAAGCAATAAACGTCCGAACATTTATTGCTTCACAATACCCGCCGCCAGGGGCGTTGCCCCTTGGACCCCACCGGGGGCGCTGCCCCGGACCCCCGTCGGGGCTCCGCCCCCGAACCCTCGCAGTCGTCCGCGAGTACGTTGTCCAAGACATTAGTAAAGTCGTGTACACGCGTGTACTCCACACCTCCTAACGTGTACAATGAATATGCCAATGTCTACTTTGATTGTAAGAAAATCCGATTACACAAACGGCCGATGACACTAAACTCACCAACACTACGTACATACAAAAACGAACACGAGATCATACATGGTAAAGGTAAATGTGTAATGTGAAAATGTCTCATTCTTATTATCTACTATTTGAAATTTGGAGGTGTCAATCTTAAAATAAGAAGATATAAATTGGCATGGCAAAAAAAGTTGCAAGGGAGCTAACTCAAATACACATTGTTTTCACACATACTTCTCTGCCGTGACTTCTTATACTCCGCAATTAATTCCAAATAGACATAAACAACCACCCTCCATCCAATTATTTCTATTGTTTCCATTTGGAATTAGTAACAACGCTGATGCTCAATTTAACGTGCCGAGGAATTGAATATGCTAAAATAAAAGGCTTGTTTCATCAAATAAGACCACTTATAGATTACATTCAGCATTTGGATACAAGTATTCACATTAAAATATGTCATATCTCAATGATTTTATTATTTGCATTAGTTAAAAAATCTTTCAAAAATACATTAGCATTAATTGTGTGTTTGTTCAACATTCATGACACAATTAAATTTTTCGGTCTTTTTAATGTGTTGAGAAGTCGCCAATCGGGCATTCAAGAAGAAGAATAAGAGTTAATAAGTTTTAAAGCTATTATTCTCATTGTCAATTGATTTTGAGATAGAATTTCGTAGATTGCTTACATGGTATCAGAACAAGACAAAATTTTACGTGAATGGTTTAGAAACGCACATTCTCATTGTTACCGGCATATAAAAGATCCATGCGTAAGTCGAAAAGTGTCACACTTGTCAGGCGCGTGTTGAGAAATCTCACACATTACGTTCAAGTAAAATAATAAGAGTTAATAAGTTCCTACAATGTTCTCTTGTGTGGCCAATTCTTTGAGGTAAAATACCATTACTCATTTTTAATATATACATATACACACACACACATACATACATATGTACATTTTTATTATGGGTAAAAGACAATAACCATCCCTGAGTTTAGGTATAATTCCACCCCGCTACCCTGTGTTTTGGAAAAAGACACTCCGTACCTTTTTTTGATGGAGACTAACAGTTGAGTAACAGCACGAGAAAAAAGATAATTTTACCCCTAAAATTTTATAAAATTACCCCCTATATATTATAATAAACCCTCTTTCTCCTACATTTCTAACCTAATCACTCTCTCTCTCTCTTCCCCCTCTATCTCTCACGCTGCATCCCTCTTCTTCACCCCTAACAGAGGCAGAGACCAATTTAACCCTAGCAGCCTCCCTACGAACCCACCTCATCTCCCTCTGTCAATCAGCCGAACCCACTTCCTCCCTTTGTCAATCCAATCGGTCGATTGATTGGGCTCCCCCCTTTCCTCTCCAAATCCAACTGCAGATCTGGCGGTGGGGACAACGACAGTGGTGCCGCCACCACCAGTCGGAATCTAGTTAGACTACAAATCAAACTCTGGATATTGTTCAGTGCTCGGAACCTTCGTCGTCGAATCGGTGAAGACGCCTTTAGACTTGGCCTTGGAATCGAATTGCGATGGGATTCGTTTGATTGGCTTCATGGCAACCTCCATTTCTATTCCCTCTTTCATCTCTCTCCGGTCAATCGACGGCGATTCAGTTTCAGAGAGAGAGAGAGAGATGATGATGACTCCAACCGGAGTGAGCTTAGCTGGTGTTTGGTTGGGTGTTGGGTCAATTTTAAGGGCCGCCACCACCAGTCGGACTCCTTCGATGATGCTGTTCATTGCTTTGGATGGCGGAGGAGATGGAGTGGAGGGTGTAGACGAGCTGTTCTACGAAAGTTTGCAATGGATTTTGGCCTGATTAATGACCAGACGAATCACCTCCTTATCTTTCCATTCTTGGATGTAGAGGTAAGACAAGATCTACGAAGCATTCTCTGGACTAAGCTCTGGATTTTCGAATACTCTATCCGTGCATGAAACAACCCGGATCCTACGGTTCCTGCTAGTACAACTTAACAATAATCCAAAGAATACTTTATTGAATTAAAAGGAGAAAACCCTCCTTACGTTGTTAAACAAAAAGATAACATATTGTCTAAAACCAAATGATACAATTACTAAAAGATGTTACTAGACATGATTCTAATCCTTAGCTCTTGCGCGTTTCCACCCTCAGCTAGCTTGACCTGCGGGTTTTGAAATAGCAATAGCCGACCGCAGAAAAACATTTAATTAGTAAAAACTAAGTAAGGTATACCACAATATGTAAAACAGAGTTTTGACTAAAAAAAATAACACACGATTTGATAAAATCTCATTTAAAATATGATAATGAATAATTGATAAACTCAGTGGTAGTAACTCAAAGGTGGAGAGATTTCGAGCATATATAAACAGTAACCAAGATCCAGATTTCAATGTTCGGTTTGGTTGTGGCGTAGCCCACGAGCCCCAACGAGTACGATGTGGACAGAGAGGTCACGATGGAATAAATAATAATAATGGGGTACATGTTGAAATATACCAATTTCTCCCCGGACGTTAACAGATAGCCCTTCACTATCCCGCCCTAACCATTCTAATGAGACCTTAAGTGTCGGCACCCCTATACAGTCGTGGCCTAAACATGCATAGGTAGTACTCATAGATTCCACGATAAATAAGAGGGTAAAATCCCTAGGGAAATCACACATAGGTGTTCCCGGCCGCTGGGCTTCACGCGCATCCTCTCCACATCGTTCCCAATTCTATTATCGTACAATTATCGTTTCACATGACTTTCGAGTTTCACAAGTAACCACACATTTTCAAAGTAATATTTGAAAAAGGGATTCAAGACTTGTCGAATTCTCCAGTATCACGATTCTAGTAGTTCATGAACGATTTTGAAAGATAACACACGCCAAGAGACATTTTGATAATTTGAAGGTATTGTGCATATAACTTACCTGATAATGGGGAGAGATTCACACACAATAAAGCACGCAACTAGTAGCAGGGGTCCTCAACGAGTTCGTCCCCTACGAATTCTGAATCTACAATAATCAAATAGTCCTACAGAAACACGGTTCACCATACGACAATTCACAATTAAAATGTCTATAAGTGCAGGGGCAACCCTTAAATAATTTCTCAAACGGATTATAGTTATAGACATAAGTTTAGAAATCATAAAGAGAATAATTGTTTATAAACACTAAAACTGAAATAGAGATTAGTCTAGGAAATTACTTAATTTCATTTATATAAATTAAAATTTGAATGAAACAACTATACGTGTTTGGACAATATAAATATTAAGATTTTATACAAACTCGTGTATTTTTCTCTAAATTGGTTTGACTCGAAAAGTTGCTATTTACGACAAACATCATCCTTTTTCTAAAATATAAAACTTTGAAATATGATATATATATAATAAATTACAAAATTAGTAAATATATAATTGGGTAAGAAAATCAAACTAAATAATAGCCAAAAGTCTATTGTTATTACCAATATAGACTACTAAGTACTCCAGAAGACAAGGTATACCACTACTACATGGAAGTATCATTGTTATGTATAGCTACAACTAATATAATACTACTACTATCACCACTTAATACAACCATACCAGCACACACCTACACACACTATGCAGACACACACACGGACCACACAACCACCATTTTATTTTATATTTTTTTCTTTAAAACCAACCCAACTTCGAAAACAGTACTCATAAATGGTAGAAGAAACACATTTGCCAGGGGATTCTTTTGGTTTACCAGTTGGAAGTGAAGAAGACGAGCAAGGCGGCGAGAACGATGGCGGCGACGCAAGGAGTGCCGACGGTGTTGCTGGTGCTACTGGGTTCGCCGGGAAAAGAGGGAGACGGACGGTGGTGGAGACGAAGAGTGGAGCAGAGGGACGGCGTCGCTGGGTCGGCCCGATTCGGCGCCGGCGCCGGCTGGGTTTTCTAGAACCGAGCAGCGACAGAGAGAGAGAGAGCGTGAGAGAGAGACTGAGAGAGAGAGAGAGACGAGCGAGAGACTGAAAGAGAGAGAGGAAGAGTTGGGTGAGGGTTTTGGTTTGTGCTTGATGGAACCCCATCGTAAATTACGGGTTCGAATTGGTAAGGTTTAATTACGAAATTGATGAAGAGGAAATTGGTTCTTGACTTGATTTGCAAAACCATGGAGAAAAGGGCAAGAGATGTGGTCGAATTTGACCTTGCCGTGGTGAAATTGCCGGAATCATAGCAGAGAATTCTCTGCTCTAAAATGGTAGAGAAATGCTAGGGAACCCACCAATATCTCCCACTCATCTCCCACATTCCTTCTAGAAAAATGCAATCATTCCAAATGAATATTCATGTTGCCAATTTTACACTTGGGTGGGAGATGAGTGGGAGATATTGGTGGGTTCCCTAGCATTTCTCAAAATGGTAAGGTGGAGAAGATGAAGTGAGAAATTTTATGTGTGGCGGATGCACCACCCAACGCGGTGGTTCGCTACGCGATATCTAATTAAAAGTTACACTTTTCGACACGCTTGAAGATTACACGACCCGCTACACTTCACTAACAATTATATACAAAACTAACTGGAAAAAAAAGCCATCTTAAAAAAAATATACTTTTGATAAAAATAAAAATAATAGTAACAGTAATAATCATAATAATGTAATTGGAAGAAAGACTATTTAATATTAAATATAATTTATTTTTTTTATAAAGCTAGTGATAATGATAATAACGACAACAACAACAACAACAACAACAACAACAACAATAATAATAATGATGATGATAATGTAAATAGAAAATTTATTTAATAAAAGAAAAATACATTTATAATATCAAACAATGGCCCCGAAGATTCATTAAACTCTCAAAAATACCCCCGAAAATACCGGGGTATTACATCAAATCTCCCTTAAAACAAAGCTTCGTCTCCGAAGCCTAAGGTAAAGAGAATCTCCTAATGAAGGTATAAATCAAATCGCCCAAGCATAAATCGAATCACCCAATGCAATTATAAATCAAATTTCTCCATGCAAGTATGCAGGTCTAATGTGCACATAATAACAAGACAAGACGGGTATTAAATACATGGCTGTTAAATCACATCACCCTCAAAAGGAGTGACGTCCCCGTCACTCGACTCGTAGCTGGTCGAAGAGGTGTGGGTAAGGGATAAATGAAGTTCGACAGGCTCGTAATGAAGTTTATGACTCGATTCAGGAACATTAGTCTTGAGTTGGGTCATGAAAAACGTTATGTAGTCTACCTAATACAAACGCTGAAGGATATGATGACGTCAGCACATGTGTTAACGTTATCACTGAAGGAGGAGAATTCGAAGTCTGAAGCGATGCGTCCAAGCATGGGTTAGGATGTGTTTTAATGCAAAATGGCAAAGTGATTGCTCAAGATTTTAGGCAACTGAAGTCTTAAGAGGAGAATTACCATACTCATGATTATGAGTTGGTAGCCAAAGTGTTTCCACTGAAGGTCTGGAGGTATTATCGCAACTGCACGACTTGCAAGATCTTTACAGATGACAAGAGCCTAAAGTACATATTCAACTGAAAGTAGTTGAATATGCGACAAAGGAGGTGGCTAGAGTTAGTGAAGGGCTACGACAACAAGATCGAATACCACGAAGGAAAAGGTAATGTAGTAGCGGATGCATTGAGTTGAAAGACGAATCATACGGTAGAAGCAATGTGGCTTTTGCCAATTAAGCTTTGCGAAGAGTTTCGAAGGCTGGAGGTTTGAGTTTTCATAAGGGAACCACGACTAACATGTTGTGCAATTCGACGATAGTACTGGAATTCTTCGTAGAGATAAAGGAAGGACAGAAATAAGATATTTTTCTACCAAAAGATGAAGGAGAAGATCAACAAAGGCCAAATACTCGAGTTCAAAGTGGAGGAAAATAGTAGCGTGAAATTCAAATAAAGATGGTGTGTATCAGTGAAATGCACGGATGTTAAAGAGAATATTATGAAAGAAGCTCATAACACACCATAATCGGTACATCCAGGAAAAGGCAAGTTATACAAGGATTTGGAAAAGTACTTCTGGTGGAAAGATATGAAGAAGGAAAGTAGCTGATTTTGTCAAAAGGAACTTTCAGTATTTGACTTGTCAAAAGGTCAGGCTCGAGCACAAGAGACCAGGCGGGATATTGCAATAATTGGAGATTGGAAATGGGACTCCATCTCAATGGAATTTGTTACATCTTTACCTGTTTCGACGAATGGGTTGATCCAGATCTAAATGGTAGTCGATAGACTGAACAAGGCGGTTTGATTCATTTCTGTGAAGGACACGTGAAACATGGAAAAGATGGAAGATGCATACATCAAGAATGTGGTAAGACTACACGCAGTACTTAGCTCGAATATTTCATATAGAGGTTCAAACTTCTCATCACACTTTTGGAAAGAGCTTCAAAAGGCCAAGGGTACCGAGCTAAGGTTCAGCAATCCGTTTCTCCCAGCTACGGAGGGACAGACTGAAGGTACGCTTCAACGTTGGAAGATATGCTAAGGGCATGAATTTTGGACTTCGAAGATTCATGGGTGGACGAATTATCTCTTATCGAATTTTCTTATAACAAGAGCTACCATGATAGCTAAGGGGTGGCATCCTATGAATCAATGTATGGTAAGAAGTGTAGGACGCCACTGTGCTGGAGTGAAAATAGCGAGGCGATTATTCTTGGAAAACAAATGATCGAGGACTCGACAAACCAGATTCGGGTGGTTCAACAAAGGATGAAAGCAGTCAAGGATCGAAAAAAGTCTTGCGGGGATTTGAAGAAAAGGCCATTGGACTTCAAGGTTGGCGATAAAGTATTCAGGAGGGTTTCTCTTACAAAGGGGTTATGCTTTTAATCAGAAAGGAAAGCTGAGCCCCAATTTTATCGGACCATACAAAGTACAGGATCGTATAGGAGAGGTTCGTAAGTCTTCACTTCTGAGATGATGGTTAGGGTTGACACTAGTTGGAATTTGGGTCCACTAGGATAGACGTTCACCTTTCAGGTCCATGGAACCTAACTTTTGGTTGGCACACTCTATGGTTGTTTTGTAGTTGCTAAGCCAATCATACTTAAGATGATGTTTGGGTTACCACGATCGAAAAGAATCAGATAAAAAAAATGTAGTTTGGCCCTTTAGACTTCTATGTTGATTTCAAGGTATATGGTATTACAAGATATAATTTCTCCACTAAGCACAGAGATTAAGATAGATATTTGGGGGGTAGGAGTTGGTAAGTCTGTCTTCTTAGCAAGGTAGATGATATGAAGGAAAGAATCTATTCCAGTCCACATACATGCACCACATAAGTTTTGAAACAATAAACATTTATTGATCCACCCATCAAATAATCCACATGAAAATTTAAATGATAGAAGAAACAACTCAATCTCAAAAGTAAATATCAAAACACAAAGTAAGCTATGCGTTCACTCTCGTGATAAAAGCAATGAAATAAACGATGACCCTAAGGGTGGGATGGGCGTGGAACTACTCCTCATCGTCAGTGTTGGACATGAACTCGATATCAGCGGCGTCAATCTCAATCTCTTTCGCTTCGTTGACTTCTTCATGCTCAATATCGTCGATCTCGTCAATCCCGTCCATGTCAGCATCCCAATCTACAAATTCTTCCTGTCCATCCTCATTTTGGTTTCCACCGTGATCTTGTTCCTCCCCTAGGTCTTCATCCAAGTCCATATTTCCTTGGTCATCTTCCATTTCCTCGCCATCTTCACCTTCTCCTTCCTGGTTCTCGGCGTCCTGCGCCTGCTACGCTGCCTCGTGTTGTATGGCTTGAGCTGCTAATGCCTCCATACGTCCCCGAATCTCGAGTGGGTTAATCTCAAAGATGTTATACTCACGATGCTTGTACCTAGACTCATTAGGTACAGCTTCCCCCCATACTTTCCAAACTAGCACATCACGGTACTCGTTCCTCAGGTTTATCCAAGGGTGTACATCTGGCAATCCTCGGAGTATGAAATGGCAAATGGTTAACGGGTGACTATGTCTAGCATCAAGATGGCCCCATGCAATGCAGATATCTCCCACATATGCGCAGTACTGAGCTATGGTCTCCTGCTTGGGTTGGTACGTCACTAGATTCGATCGGTGTATAGTAGCGAGGTCCATAGGGGCGGGGATAGACTGTCTATTTGCTCCATATATCTCGGGAATTTGGTCGGGTACTTCCTCTTCTTCGGGAATCTCTTCCTCTTGTGCTTGTTTCTCTTCCTCCGGCTCCTCCTCTTCCGGATCGGAATCGGGCTCCTCGTCGGGCTCTTCCTCTTCCGGATTGGAATTGGGTTCGTCGTCAGACTCTTCTTCGTCCTTCTCTATTGGTCTTCTTCGGGCTCCTTCACTTTGTCTAGACGTCTCGCTGCTTCTTCCAAATCTTGGCGTAGGACTTTTGTGCTAAATATGTAGTGGCCCTCTACCTTCCATCCGTCCTCATTGGGAACTAACTCTCCATCTTCCTTCTCATGTACCAAATCCTCATAATCCTCCTTCACCCACATCCATGGTTGGGTATTAGGGAGTCTGTTTAGAAGGCAATGTCCTATCATGAGAGGGTGCTGGAAGCGGTCATTCCCAAGGTTCGATAAACTCCAGTCATTGCACCGGGTCGTGACTCGGATATAGTACTCGGTAAGGGTCTCTTGGCCCTCCAGGTAGGTCATGAGAAGGGGTGAGTCTTCCGGCTGAAATACAGGTTGGATGTATGAAGGGTGAGCAGGGGCACGTGGTTTGGCCATCTGAAAGAAGAAAAGAGAAGTCTCAGAAATGTTCTAAAACCACGTATACACTCATTACTCGACATAAATAAACTTTAAGGAAGTTAAAGTAAGTATGTAACATAGATAGCTAACAAATTAACAAGTTGCAGCAACATAGAAGTTTATCCCTTAACGATTAACAGGGATTTCCAGACAATCACACCACACGCTTAGAAATCTCAAAATAAAACACGACTATGCTAACCCACATCCCCGGCTTGTTTAGTTTTATTTCCGGTTTCAATTGTCATATTTCCATTTTAAATTTTGAAAAAGTTTCCACGAAAAGTCGCACTAGAGTTGGATCCGTCGGCTCTGATACCAACTGAAACAACCCGGATGTTGGGTTTTGACGTAGGTAACGCAGCGGAATAACAAAAATTTAATCCTACTCAAAGCCCACCAAGGATCACAGGAAGAGATATCATAACATGATTAGGGTCATAGAAGATGTGTACCTTTTGATTTGTGAGATCACACGAAGAATGATGTCCTCGTCTCTACGGTTGATCCACGTCTAGAGGTGAGATCTAGATTCTTCCTTCAAACAAGTGCTAGCTTGAACCCGTAGGAAGAGGGAAGAAGATCAAAGCAACAAAAGGAACCAAGGAGGTTCGGCCCTCCTTGTGCCGTCGGGTAGAGGGGCGGACGGGGGCTAGGTCTCGGCCTAGCTCTTGTCTTGCTCTCTCTTTTGCTCTCTCCCACTCTTTATGTTATGTCTAATAACAATTATGTGTGGGAAGGAAGCTAGAGCCTCTTATATATATACTCCAACAACTCCTTGTTGTTTCCATATTAGAGTTTTCTTGTTCTAGTAAGACTAGAACTATTCCCTTCCTTGCAAGTTAGTCCTACTAAGTTTGCAAGGTGTTGCACAATGATCCTTCTATTAATTAATCTATATTAATTAATCCAAAATCTAGCTCTAATCTATTTGACGTGTGACCCCATAGGTTACTATATAGTTGGTAGTAACTATTACTAACATGGAGCGGTGTCTAGCAACACATCCATGCCACCCAACCCATAGAAATAGTCAGTGATCCCGACAAACCTTTGTGCCCAATATGCCATATTGCATTATCCCTTTGTCTCCATATCCGGATTGGACACGAGACATAAATAGTCACACTCGTATATCCAATCCATAGTTCCTCGATCCTGGGAATATGCTTATACCTGCAGATAACATTAATATCTCTATTATTAATTTATCTGAGTCTGGCCAGACATTCAATAAGCCTCATCCCTCGAGTGGTCGTGGATATTTACCCCATTATGTGGGATGGACAAATCCTATCTACATCACTACGATCTCTAAGCTTGCTTCCTATCACGCCTGATAGCCACCTTTATGATTACCCAGTTACGGTGTAACGTTTGATAACATCAAAGCGCAATATTCCACAACTAGAGTATCTAGTGACTTCAAGTCCAAGGATTGCAATAATATTGGCACTACGAAAAGCGATTGTGACTTCACATAATCTAATGTATCCTTTTCGTCGTGGGTCAATCCAGTATGCCATTACTCCTAATGCATACCCATGTGTTAGACTTGATATCTCCATATCAATCTATCCACATACTAGTCTATATTTGATTGTCCTATTAATCAATATAATGGACTAGGGATATTTAAGATAAACAGCACATTTTATCTAAGGACTTCATTATATTAAATATCGCAATAAATAATAAATGAATATTCTAGCCAAAACATTGTTCATACTAAATCTACGATTGCCTCTCGGGCATCTATTCCAACACCGGATCCTACGGTTCCTGCTAGTACAACTTAACGATAATCCAAAGAATACTTTATTGAATTAAAAGGAGAAAACCCTCCTTACATTGTTTAACAAAAAGATAACATATTGTCTAAAATCAAATGATACAATTACTAAAAGATGTTACTAGACATGATTCTAATCCTTAGCTCGTGCGCGTTTCCACCCCCAGCTAGCTTGACCTGCGGGTTTTGAAATAGCAATAGCCGACCGCAGAAAAACATTTAATTAGTAAAAACTAAGTAAGGTATACCACAATATGTAAAACAGAGTTTTGACTAAAAAAAACAATAACACACGATTTGCTAAAATCTCATTTAAAATATGATAATGAATAATTGATAAACTCTGTGGTAGTAACTCAAAGGTGGAGAGATTTCGAGCATATATAAACAGTAACCAAGATCCAGATTTCAATGTTCGGTTTGGTTGAGGCGTAGCCCACGAGCCCCAACGAGTACAATGTGGACAGAGAGGTCACGATGGAATAATTAATAATAATGGGGTACATGTTGGAATATACCAATTTCTCCCCGGACGTTAACAGATAGCCCTTCACTATCCCGCCCTAACCATTCTAATGAGACCTTAAGTGTCGGCACCCCTATACAGTCGTAACCTAAACATGCATAGGTAGTACTCATAGATTCCACGATAAATAAGAGGGTAAAATCCCAAGGGAAATCACACATAGGTGTTCCCGGCTGCTGGGCTTCACGCGCATCATCTCCACATCGTTCCCAATTCTATTATCGTTCAATTATCGTTTCACATGACTTTCGAGTTTCACAAGTAACCACACATTTTCAAAGTAATATTTGCAAAAGGGATTCAAGACTTGTCAAATTCTCTAGTATCACGATTCTAGTAGTTCATGAGCGATTTTGAAAGATAACACACGCCACGAGACATTTTGATAATTTGAAGGTATTGTGCATATAACTTACCTGATAATGGAGAGAGATTCACACACAATAAAGCACGCAACTAGTTGTAGGGGTCCTAAACGAGTTCGTCCCCTACGAATTCTGAATCTACAATAATCAAATAGTCCTACAGAAACACGGTTCACCATACGACAATTCACAATCAAAATGTCTATAAGTGCAGGGGCAACCCTTAAATAATTTCTCAAACGAGTTATAGTTATAGACATAAGTTTAGAAATCATAAAGAGAATAATTGTTTATAAACACTAAAACTGAAATAGAGATTAGTCTAGGAAATTACTTAATTTCATTTATATAAATTAAAATTTGAATGAAACAACTATACGTGTTTGGACATTTAAATATTAAGATTTTATACAAACTCGGGTATTTTTCTCTAAATTGGTTTGACTCGAAAAGATGCTATTTACGACAAATATCATCCTTTTTCTAAAATATAAAACTTTGAAATATGATATATATATATATAATAAATTACAAAATTAGTAAATATATAATTGGGTAAGAAAATCAAACTAAATAATAGCCAAAAGTCTATTGTTAATACCAATATAGACTACTAAGTACTCCAGAAGACAAGGTATACTACTACTACATGGAAGTGTCATTGTTATGTATAGCTACAACTAATATAATACTACTACTATCACCACTTAATACAACCATACCAGCACACACCTACACACACTATGCAGACACACACACGGACCACACAACCACCATTTTATTTTATATTTTTTTCTTTAAAACCAACCCAACATCGAAAACAGTACTCATAAATGGTAGAAGAAACACATTTGCCAGGGGAATCTTTTGGTTTACCAGTTGGAAGTGAAGAAGACGAGCAAGGCGGCGAGAACGATGGCGGCGACGCAAGGAGTGCCGACGGTGTTGCTGGTGCTACTGGGTTTGCCGGGAAAAGAGGGAGACGGACGGTGGTGGCGACGAAGAGTGGAGCAGAGGGACGGCGTCGCTGGGTCAGCCCGATTCGGCGACGGCGCCGGCTGGGTTTTCTAGAACCGAGCAGCGACAGAGAGAGAGAGCGTGAGAGAGAGACTGAGAGAGAGAGAGACGAGCAAGAGACTGAAAGAGAGAGAGGGAGAGTTGGGTGAGGGTTTTGGTTTGTGCTTGATGTATCCTTTTCGTCGTGGGTCAATCCAGTATGCCATTACTCCTAATGCATACCCATGTGTTAGACTTGATATCTCCATATCAATCTATCCACATACTAGTCTATATTTGATTGTCCTATTAATCAATATAATGGACTAGGGATATTTAAGATAAACAACACATTTTATCTAAGGACTTCATTACATTAAATATCGCAATAAATAATAAATGAATATTCTAGCCAAAACATTGTTCATACTAAATCTACGATTGCCTCTAGGGCATCTATTCCAACAGTCTCCCACTTGCACTAGACCCAATCTGGCGCATCTCGTATGCCTATAGATCTGGCGTGCCCTTCATGCTTTCGCTGCGCAAGAGGTTTCGTGAGCGGATCTGACACGTTGTCATCCGTCGGAATCTTGCACATCTTCACATCTCCTCGATCGATCATATCACGAATAAGATGGAATCTCCTAAGTACATGCTTTGACTTTTGGTGCGATCTTGGTTCCTTCGCCTGTGCAATTGCCCCAGAGTTGTCACAGTACAACTCTATGGGATCCACTATGCTAGGGACCACACCGAGCTCAGCGATAAACTTCTTTATCCATACTGCCTCTTTTGCCGCTTCCGCAGCAGCAATGTACTTAGCTTCTGTTGTAGAATCAGCAACTGTTCCTTGCTTGGAACTTTTCCAGCTTACAGCTCCTCCATTCAGTCAAAAAACGTATCCAAACTGCGATCTGTAATCATCCTTGTCGGTTTGGAAGCTTGCGTCAGTGTAACCCTTTACACTTAGCTCTTCCATACCTCCAAATATCAAGAATACATCCTTAGTTTTTCTCAAGTACTTTAGGATGTTCTTGACAGCAATCCAGTGACTCTCACCCGGATTGGACTGGTATCTGCTCACCATACTCAATGCGTATGATACGTCTAGTCTGGTACATAGCATGGCGTACATGATGGATCCTATGGCCGAAGCATAGGGTATCCTGCTCATGCGGTCCTTCTCCATCTCATTGGAGGGACAGTCATTCTTGGAAAGAGTGACTCCATGTGACATGGGCAAGAATCCCTTCTTGGAATCTTGCATGTTGAACCTCTTCAACACCTTGTCAATATATGTACTCTGACTTAGGCCAAGCAACCTTTTAGATCTATCTCTATAGATCTTTATACCAAGTATATAGGCTGCATCTCCTAAGTCTTTCATCGCAAAGCACTTTCCTAGCCAATCTTTAACAGATTGCAGAGTAGGAATATCATTGCCAATGATTAGTATGTCATCCACATACAAGACCAGAAATACTATAGAGCTCCCACTAACCTTCTTGTAAACACAAGGCTCATCTTCGTTCTTGATGAAGCCAAACTCTTTGACCGCGTCATCAAAACGTCGATTCCAGCTCCTAGAAGCTTGCTTTAATCCATAAATGGACCTTTGCAGCTTACAGACTTTATTGGCATTCTCTGGATCCTCAAAACCCTCTGGTTGTGTCATGTACACATCCTCAAGGAGGTTCCCATAAAGGAACGCTGTTTTGACATCCATTTGCCAAATTTCATAGTCGTAGTATGCTGCAATAGCAAGTAAGATTCGAATGGATTTAGTCATGGCGACCGGTGAAAAGGTCTCATCATAGTCAATACCATGAATTTGTCTATAACCTTTGGCCACCAATCGGCCCTTATAGGCAACTAATTTGCCATCCATGTCGGTCTTCTTCTTGAAGACCCACTTGCACCCTATGGTCGAGCCCCTTCGGGTGGTTCCACCAAAGTCCATACTTTGTTGGTGTACATGGAATCTATTTCGAATCTCATGGATTCTAGCCACTTCTTAGAGTCTGGGCCACTCATGGCTTCTCCATAGGTTGCAGGCTCATCTTCCATGAGTGGTACGTCATCGGGCTCAGTCACGAGAAGTCCATACCTCTCTGGCCCATGACGCACTCTTCCTGATCTACGGAGTTCCTATGTTACCTGAACAGGTTCTTCCAAAACTTCTTGTGGTTCCTGTTCATGTTCCATTATTGGTTCAGTGGTTTGTGGTTCATGAACTTCTTCAAGTTCTACAACCCTCCCACTTGCTTCTTTAGAGACTAATTCTCTTTCTAGAAACACGTCGGTCCGAGCAACGAACACTTTGTTCTCGGTAGGGTTATAGAAGTAATATCCTTTAGTCTCCTTAGGATATCCCACAAACTTACACTTATCCGCTTTAGGCCCGAGCTTGTCTGTTTGTAAACGCTTTACATAGACGTCGCAGTCCCAAATCTTCACAAACGACACTATGGGACGCGTCCCAGTCCATATCTCATATGGCGTCTTCATGACTGATTTGGATGGAACACGGTTAATGGTAAAAGCTGCCGTCATTAGAGCATGTCCCCAAAAGGATATCGGAAGATCTGTTTGAGACATCATAGATCACACCATATCTAATAGAGTGCGATTCCTCCTCTCAGATACACCATTCCATTGTGGTGTTCCGGGTGGAGTGAGCTGGGATACTATCCCACACTCTCTAAGATACTCATCAATCTCTTGGCTTAAGTATTCTCCTCCACGATCCGATCGTAGGGCTTTAATACTCTTGCCAAGTTGCTTCTTTACTTCATTCTTGAATTCCTTGAACAATTCAAATGATTCAGTTTTGGCCTTCATAGGGTATACAAATCCTTATCTACTGAAATCATCAGTAAATGTGATGAAGTAGGTATAACCACCTCTGGCAGGCGTGGGGAATGGTCCGCATACATCAGTATGTATGAGTGCCAATAACTCACTAGTCCGCTCACATTTCTTATTGAAAGGGGACTTTGTCATTTTTCCTAATAAACAAGATTCACATGTCTCATATGATTCCAAATCAAATGAGTCTAGAAGTCCATCCTTATGGAGTCTAGATATATGTTTCTCATTTATATGGCCTAAACGACAGTGCCATAGATATGTTGGATTTAAATCATTAGTTTTAATCCTTTTAGTATTTATGTTATAGATTGGATTATTTAGATCAAGGATATACAATTCATTAGACAAATGCGCACTACAATAGTGCATACTATCAAAATAAATGGAGCAACACTTGTCCTTTATTGAAATAGAAAAACCTTTCTCGTCCAAACAAGAAACGGAAATAATGTTTCTGCTCATAGCAGGCACATAAAAGCAATTGTCTAATTCTAAAATAAGTGCAGAAGGCAAAGATAACTCATAAACGCCTACAGCCAATGCAGCAACCTTTGCTCCATTCCCGACGCGCAAGTCTATCTCCCCTTTTCGCAATCTTCTACTTCTTTTCAAATCCTGCACATTACGACAAATGTGAGAACCACATCCGGTATCCAATACCCAGGATGATGAAATAGAGAGATTGACGTCTATAACATAAATACCTGGTGGTGGTGGAATCACTATTCCAAGCTTCTTATCCTCCAGATATTTAGGGCAGTTTCTCCTCCAGTGACCCGGCTAGCTGCAGTAGTGACATTCACCTTTAGCCACGCCTCCACTAGGCTTTAGGGCTTCCTTGGATTTCGCAACTTTCTTGCGTTTTCCTTTTGAAGTAGATGCAACTGACTTGCCCTTCTTCTTGTGTACCATCATTATGGCTTCGCCCTTGCCTTTATTGATGCTTTGCTCAGCTGTCTTTAGCATGTTCAATAGGTCTGGCAAAGACTTGTTGATCTCATTCATATTATAGTTCATAATGAACTGATTATAACTGTCAGGCAACGATTGCAAGACGAGATCAGTCGCCAAGTCCTGCCTGAGTGGGAACCCCAGTCTCTCAAGGTTCTCTATGTACCCGATCATTCGGAGTACATGAGGGCCTACTGGATTCCCCTCTGCAAGACTGCTTTTGAACAATGCTTTAGACACCTCATAGCGCTCATGCCTTGCCTGTTCCTGAAACAATTGTTTCAAGTGTCTGATCGTATCATATGCTTCCATGTTCTCGTGTTGCTTCTGAAGCTCACCAGTCATGATGCAAAGCATGAGGCAAGTCACGTCATTAGAATCATCAATATGTTTCTGACGTGCCCTTACTTCCGCTAGTAGAGACTCATCTTGTGGTGGGTCTGGAATTTGAGTGTCCAAGACGTACAGCTTCTTTTCTTGCTTGAGGAAAATCCTCAAGTTTTTGTACCAGTCAAGGAAATTTGTTCCAGACAATTTATCCTTCTCAAGGACAGATCGTAGGGATGAACTCGATGTGTTGTTGTTTGCCATTTGGAATTCTACAAAACGAGAAATATGCAATTTAGTATTTTGAACAATTTGACTATATTTAACAATGGCTAGATCATTAAATATAGCTCCCGCTATTTTCTTCGGATTAATAGCCCTCACTATTAAAGCGGAAAATATCTTTATACTTTCTAGTGGGTCCAAGATCCCTTTTTCACTTCTTCTTGAGCTTGCTTTGGCAAGTCACCCAAGAATTGGTTATTTAGGTAGGAACCATTCCAATTGCATTCCATGCAACTCTTGGTCCAATTAGGTGAATAAATTCCTTTTATTCTTTATCCAATGGATAACCCCTAATTGTCATGCCTCTAAGCTCATCAATCTAAATGAATCTTGCCTAGTTGCGTCCAACCTCTTGTTTTCAACATACACGCATTACTAGCTTGCGTCGTCCGCAACACATCATGAAAAATTAAAATCGCCTTGCTTTGGCAAGCCCGAATTTTAATAGGCCATGATCATGAAGGGTGTTTTGGCAAGAGAAGGCAAAAAGCAATATTTATTTGAGGGATTTCTTTTAAGTTGTTTGGTTGATCTTATCAACATGGTCTACTTATTTGGATTGGGCCATCCACAATAAAAGACCAACCTTGTTTATTATTATCTTGTTATCGTTTTGCTAGTAGCGTCATACACACAAAATAAATAACAAGGCATGAATAATAAACATCCACAAAACAAAAAAAACGTGGCATGGATATGGCCCCTAGACTAATGATATTATCAAGCCAATGATAATTTCTAATTGCCCTAAAGTGCCGAGCTCATCTCCATGTGCTCCACCATAGCTGCGCGCCTAGGGATGTCTTTTGGCTCCTTTGGCTCTCCGGTCTTCTTCTCCACGTTCTTGGCTATCATCTAAATATTTCTAATTCTAGCCTAGCATCTAGAATAAATAAATAACAAAAGCCTCACATGTCGAGGAGAAAAAAGACGACTCGCAGGCCGTTAAAACTTAATTAATTATTACATTAATCTGATCAGCTCGCAGGCCGTAAACCAAACCACAAAACAATAAACATCCACAATCCTAGGCCATATCCATCCACCATGCAATAGAGCACATAATACAATTAAAAACCAATTTTAACGCGCTTGTTTAATTTTAATGAAATTGGGTAACTAGGGTTTTACAACGGTCCAAAGGGCCCAAGCCAACAAGTGGCCCGAACCCTAGGACCGCCGCACGCCTAGAGGCCCGCGGCCTTGCTTGGCGCGCAAGGGAGGGGCGGGCGGCTAGGGTTTCGGCCCTAGTCTCCTTCCCTCTTCCTTGTTGCCCAAGCAAGGTTGTTTCCTTATGGATTTATTTCCATAACTTTGTTCCATAATTGAAAACCCCTTTTCAATCATGTGCCCATGAACCCTAATTTTTGAAGAACCCAATTATTCACATCCTATGTGATTAAACTCACCAATTCTAATATTCAATGTTAAAATTGGGTCTTGTTTGATTGAATCAAATTCAATATTGCATCTACTATGCCAACTTTTCAGTTTTCGCGTAATAACAATAATACGGTGTATGAACTGAAATCGTAAACACATAAGATCATGTTATGTTCTACGACATGTGGCACTGATACCACTGTTGGGTTTTGACGTAGGAAAAGCAGCGGAATAACAAAAATTTAATCCTACTCAAAGCCCACAAAGGATCACAGGAAGAGATATCATAACATGATTAGGGTCATAGAAGATGTGTACCTTTTGATTTGTGAGATCACACGAAGAATGATGTCCTCGTCTCTACGGTTGATCCACGTCTAGAGGTGAGATCTAGATTCTTCCTTCAAACAAGTGCTAGCTTGAACCCGGAGGAAGAGGGAAGAAGATCAAAGCAACAAAAGGAACCAAGGAGGTTCGGCCCTCCTTGTGCCGTCGGGTAGAGGGGCGGACGGGGGCTAGGTCTCGGCCTAGCTCTTGTCTTGCTCTCTCTTTTGCTCTCTCCCACTCTTTATGTTATGTCTAATAACAATTATGTGTGGGAAGGAAGCTAGAGCCTCTTATATATATACTCCAACAACTCCTTGTTGTTTCCATATTAGAGTTTTCTTGTTCTAGTAAGACTAGAACTATTCCCTTCCTTGCAAGTTAGTCCTACTAAGTTTGCAAGGTGTTGCACAATGATCCTTCTATTAATTAATCTATATTAATTAATCCAAAATCTAGCTCTAATCTATTTGACGTGTGACCCCATAGGTTTCTATATAGTTGGTAGTAACTATTACTAACATGGAGCGGTGTCTAGCAACACATCCATGCCACCCAACCCATAGAAATAGTCAGTGATCCCGACAAACCTTTGTGCCCAATATGCCATATTGCATTATCCCTTTGTCTCCATATCCGGATTGGACACGAGACATAAATAGTCACACTCGTATATCCAATCCATAGTTCCTCGATCCTGGGAATATGCTTATACCTGCAGATAACATTAATATCTCTATTATTAATTTATCTGAGTCTGGCCAGACATTCAATAAGCCTCATCCCTCGAGTGGTCGTGGATATTTACCCCATTATGTGGGATGGACAAATCCTATCTACATCACTACGATCTCTAAGCTTGCTTCCTATCACGCCTGATAGCCACCTTTATGATTACCCAGTTACGGTGTAACGTTTGATAACATCAAAGCGCAATATTCCACAACTAGAGTATCTAGTGACTTCAAGTCCAAGGATTGCAATAATATTGGCACTACGAAAAGCGATTGTGACTTCACATAATCTAATGTATCCTTTTCGTCGTGGGTCAATCCAGTATGCCATTACTCCTAATGCATACCCATGTGTTAGACTTGATATCTCCATATCAATCTATCCACATACTAGTCTATATTTGATTGTCCTATTAATCAATATAATGGACTAGGGATATTTAAGATAAACAGCACATTTTATCTAAGGACTTCATTATATTAAATATCGCAATAAATAATAAATGAATATTCTAGCCAAAACATTGTTCATACTAAATCTACGATTGCCTCTCGGGCATCTATTCCAACACCGGATCCTACGGTTCCTGCTAGTACAACTTAACGATAATCCAAAGAATACTTTATTGAATTAAAAGGAGAAAACCCTCCTTACATTGTTTAACAAAAAGATAACATATTGTCTAAAATCAAATGATACAATTACTAAAAGATGTTACTAGACATGATTCTAATCCTTAGCTCGTGCGCGTTTCCACCCCCAGCTAGCTTGACCTGCGGGTTTTGAAATAGCAATAGCCGACCGCAGAAAAACATTTAATTAGTAAAAACTAAGTAAGGTATACCACAATATGTAAAACAGAGTTTTGACTAAAAAAAACAATAACACACGATTTGCTAAAATCTCATTTAAAATATGATAATGAATAATTGATAAACTCAGTGGTAGTAACTCAAAGGTGGAGAGATTTCGAGCATATATAAACAGTAACCAAGATCCAGATTTCAATGTTCGGTTTGGTTGAGGCGTAGCCCACGAGCCCCAACGAGTACAATGTGGACAGAGAGGTCACGATGGAATAATTAATAATAATGGGGTACATGTTGGAATATACCAATTTCTCCCCGGACGTTAACAGATAGCCCTTCACTATCCCGCCCTAACCATTTTAATGAGACCTTAAGTGTCGGCACCCCTATACAGTCGTGACCTAAACATGCATAGGTAGTACTCATAGATTCCACGATAAATAAGAGGGTAAAATCCCTAGGGAAATCACACATAGGTGTTCCCGGCTGCTGGGCTTCACGCGCATCATCTCCACATCGTTCCCAATTCTATTATCGTTCAATTATCGTTTCACATGACTTTCGAGTTTCACAAGTAACCACACATTTTCAAAGTAATATTTGCAAAAGGGATTCAAGACTTGTCAAATTCTCCAGTATCACGATTCTAGTAGTTCATGAGCGATTTTGAAAGATAACACACGCCACGAGACATTTTGATAATTTGAAGGTATTGTGCATATAACTTACCTGATAATGGAGAGAGATTCACACACAATAAAGCACGCAACTAGTTGTAGGGGTCCTAAACGAGTTCGTCCCCTACGAATTCTGAATCTACAATAATCAAATAGTCCTACAGAAACACGGTTCACCATACGACAATTCACAATTAAAATGTCTATAAGTGCAGGGGCAACCCTTAAATAATTTCTCAAACGAATTATAGTTATAGACATAAGTTTAGAAATCATAAAGAGAATAATTGTTTATAAACACTAAAACTGAAATAGAGATTAGTCTAGGAAATTACTTAACTTCATTTATATAAATTAAAATTTGAATGAAACAACTATACGTGTTTGGACATTTAAATATTAAGATTTTATACAAACTCGGGTATTTTTCTCTAAATTGGTTTGACTCGAAAAGATGCTATTTACGACAAATATCATCCTTTTTCTAAAATATAAAACTTTGAAATATGATATATATATATATAATAAATTACAAAATTAGTAAATATATAATTGGGTAAGAAAATCAAACTAAATAATAGCCAAAAGTCTATTGTTAATACCAATATAGACTACTAAGTACTCCAGAAGACAAGGTATACTACTACTACATGGAAGTGTCATTGTTATGTATAGCTACAACTAGTATAATACTACTACTATCACCACTTAATACAACCATACCAGCACACACCTACACACACTATGCAGACACACACACGGACCACACAACCACCATTTTATTTTATATTTTTTTCTTTAAAACCAACCCAACATCGAAAACAGTACTCATAAATGGTAGAAGAAACACATTTGCCAGGGGATTCTTTTGGTTTACCAGTTGGAAGTGAAGAAGACGAGCAAGGCGGCGAGAACGATGGCGGCGACGCAAGGAGTGCCGACGGTGTTGCTGGTGCTACTGGGTTTGCCGGGAAAAGAGGGAGACGGACGGTGGTGGCGACGAAGAGTGGAGAAGAGGGACGGCGTCGCTGGGTCAGCCCGATTCGGCGACGGCGCCGGCTGGGTTTTCTAGAACCGAGCAGCGACAGAGAGAGAGAGCGTGAGAGAGAGACTGAGAGAGAGAGAGAGAGAGAGACGAGAAAGAGACTGAAAGAGAGAGAGGGAGAGTTGGGTGAGGGTTTTGGTTTGTGCTTGATGGAACCCCATCGGAAATTACGGGTTCGAATCGGTAAGGTTTAATTGCGAAATTGATGAAGAGGAAATTGGTTCTTGACTTGATTTGCGAAACCATGGAGAAAAGGGCAAGAGATGTGGTCGAATTTGACCTTGTCGTGGTGAAATCGCCGTAAACACAGCAGAGAATTCTCTGCTCTAAAATGGTAAGGTGGAGAAGATGAAGTGAGAAATTTTATGTGTGGCGGATGCACCACCCAACGCGGTGGTTCGCTACGCGATATCTAATTAAAAGTTACACTTTTCGACACGCTTGAAGATTACACGACCCGCTACACTTCACTAACAATTATATACAAAACTAACTGGAAAAAAAAAAGTCATCTTAAAAAAAATATACTTTTGATAAAATTAAAAATAATAGTAACAGTAATAATCATAATAATGTAATTGGAAGAAAGACTATTTAATAATAAATATAATTTATTTTTTTTATAAAGCTAGTGATAATGATAATAACGACAACAACAACAACAACAACAATAATAATAATAATGATAATGTAAATAGAAAAGTTATTTAATAAAAGAAAAATACATTTATAATATCAAACAATGGCCCCGAAGAGACATTAAACTTTCAAAAATACCCATGAAAATACCGGGGTATTACAGTGCAGCTTCTTCAACATCCATGGTGTTGAGGGAAGTTACAGCATAAAGTTTGCTTTTCCCCAATTTCTAAACCCCTGAGATGAGATATATTGCTTTCTTATTGCAAAATTCTGGTGGATGCCCTCAATTCTTGCTCTGCTTACAGGCCTGTGGAGATGGATATTATAGTGCAAACAAGATTGGGTTTTTTTGTCAACCTAGTGCAAGATTAATTGACTATTGTGAATTCATTTGAGATCAACTTTGATGGACATTTTAGTGCCTTGTTGATGAGAAATGAAGTGTGGCTGTAATCACTCTCCTTGTACTGACATTCATCCCCTTTAACAACATAGCTACAGTTTATTTTTTAACAAAAAGATGAGATTTACAGAAGCGATAGGAAGGAGTAGGGCAATGAAATGTTGTTGCTGGATTGGCTGAGATAGCCTTCTTTGTCATTAAGCTTCAATTTCTGTTTAAGATAACTTGTTTTCTTGGTTTATTAAAGTTACAAATTTTGTGTGTACTTGGTGTTCTTGATGTTTTGTATTCAAAATGAAAAATGTTCTTGGTGGTTGATCTTTTTTTGGTGTTGGTGTTCTTGTTGTTCTTGAAGATACACATAGGCAGAAAAAAAAAACACACAGGGGGTAATATGGTCCGAAAAAAATTATGTCATCCAATTTTTAACGGAACCTAACAGAAGGGTGCAAACTGTCCACGGAAGATTTCGTTATTTGGGTGCGTAGTGTCTTTTTCCAAAACACAGAGTAGCGGGGTGGAATTATACCTAAACTCAGGGGTGGTTATTGTCTTTTACCCTTTTATTATATATATATGTGTGTGTGGGTGTGTGAATATTTTTAAAAAATAATATTTTGTGTGTTTTAATAAATAAAAATATATCTCATGCTCGCAAGACAAAAATGAAAAAGAATAATCTCATGATTCAATAGTGTATTTTGGTATTCTTGTAGGGAAAATTCCCTTATTGTGGTGTTTTCGGCACTCAAAATCTATTTAGTTTATTTCTCTCTATATAAATCATAGGTATTAAGAGTTTACTTCGATACGTAACACTATGAGTTAGAGTCACAAACTACCTGAAAATAGAGTCACTTTATTCATTTTAAAATAAATTAACATATTATTTTAATAAAAATAGCTATAATTTTATTCTAAATAAATATAGTGATACTCTTATAAATTTTCATTTTTTGAGAGAATTATTTTATAATTTCTTCATATGACATTTCCCGCGCTTTGCTAGTACTAGTAATAAATTCACTTGGTTTTCTAAATTAGTAGTCAAATTATACCAATTAATTAGTGGACATATAATGTTAGTAGTAGCCCATACTTATTATTTAGTCTAAGTTTCTTTTAACATAGTGGAAACTTCTATAATAGAGTTTGTGTGGAAGCTTGGGGACAAGAATTTTAGATATTTTATAAAAAGTTTGTGGAGAATTGATGTTAGGAATATTTTTTCTTTACCTTCCATCCTATAAATACAATTGTACTTCAACCACTTTGCATCAAGCAAAATATTGAAGTTTTCATTTCACATGTTGTTCCATTTTAGGTTCTTAAAAATTTGTCACTTCTCTCTTCCATCAAATCTCTCCCAAACTCTTCATCTATCCACAATAATCCGTGTTAACGAATATTTTTAAGTAAATGAACAACCGGATGAATCAAACTCCACAAGTCAGCAACCAACAAATGATCAAAGGGAATTGTCGAATATGGATACAAAATTATCTCTTCAAACAATCCTAATGAGAATATACTCGAAAACAAGGAACAACAAACATTTACCCCTGAAAATGTTGTCCCTGGAACATATGTAGAAAATAATGTTCACACGAAATAAATGATTTCATCACCTGTATGTCTCCATCTTCTCGAGCATATATCATGAAGATCTTCTCCAGATTTCCCGATAATGAAATCAATAAGTTGTTTTCTTTGACTAAGACCGGAGTTAGGGTCGGTACAGTAATTATCGGTGCACAGAAAGTATAGAGCAACTGATAGTTTTCAAGAGCTGTCACTTCAATTTTCATTTGCTTCAGTAACACCGTGAATAGTAATTGATGAAGACATCTCCAAACTCGGATATGAAGACATCCTCAAAAAATGTATGTGCCCTCACGAGAATTTGATATAAACAACTACAAAAATAATATTTCAAGAAATGTACTTTAGAAGACTTCCTCTATTCATACAAAACTCCAAAAACATCTCAAGGACCTCTGAAGTTAGCGTATCTACAATTTTATGTGTGCCTCTGTGAATCCCTATTCTATATAAATATCTTTAGATGCAATCTCGACAATTAGATTTCAATAAGTAACAACCGCCCAATAACAGCCTACTGTATTTGCAAGGTCCTCTGGGAGAGGAGGTAAATGTTTCGCACCTTTGTGCTTGGAACAAAAATTGTTAGGTTTTCATCTTGATGAAGTACCACAACTGCAGCAATTACTACTATATTTTGTACATACAATAGAATAATTGTTACTGAAATTATGGTCGGAGCCATGTAGAGGATTGTGGGGGCTATAGCACTCACTCAATTTTTAAAAATTACTATTTTACCATACATTTTGTGGAAAAGAATCATTTTATCCCCGACAATAATTATACAATAACGCCCACTACGTATGTTTATTCATTATAATTCTTTTGCACTAGAGTTTAGCGCCTACTGTGGAAAAATTCTGAATTCTCCCCTGGCCGGAATGACTCCCTTTCTTAAAACAAGGAACACAAATCGCATGACAAGAGTCTTGTTGACAAGTCAAACAACAATATGCTATCTCTTTTTCTCTCAACACGTGCCTCCAAGCTCCATGTCGACCATCATTCCCATCAGCAAAATTTAGAAAAGATAAATATGCCTCGAACATTAGAAACTGAAAACAAAATAAACTCTCACAAAGTAACTGGAAGACTAAGCCCTAGGGCCTCCTCATCAGCCAGGGGCGGAAGCACATGGTGGCATGAGGGTGCAAGTGCACCCCCAGACTTTCTGTTTACTACTATTATAGCCCATATTTTCTGTTTATTTTCAATTTTTCCCTTCATTAAATGGCATAAGTGCACCCTAAAAACATAATTTGGCATAAGTGCACCCCAACAATCCTGGCATGCACTTTTGTGCCACCCCACTAGTGAAATCCTGGATCCGCCACTGTCATCAGCTGTCAATATAGCATCATCAATATGGATTTTGTTTTTACAAATAGAGTCAAGTAACGTGAGTATGTATTTCTCAATTTTCTTCTTAGCTTTAATGCATAGAATTGGCATATACACGCGCACACACACACACGCATACATATATACACATATATATATATCACAGTACATAAAACCAAACAAAGATAAATTAATAAAACTCTTACATGTTTAACAAGATAAAAGGATCAAATAATCTGTCGAATTTAGCATACGAAAACCACGTGGCACGTAGGAAGGAGAGTTATTGACCCGACATGCAGCTTAGATGAGTTTTTTTAATTAAAAGGGAAACTACGTTAGCATGCAAAGAGATCTCGGATCTCTCTATAGATAATGTCGGACTCTGAAAGTTGATTATTGATGGAAGGTGAACATGTGCAAACACAGGTTTAGGAGAGAGCTAAAAAATTCTCTACACATGTGTGAGAATCAGTATTTATTATAGGTGTAACTAAATAGCGCAGAACTGTTGTTGGCTTAGCTTAACTCGTATGTCATGGCATGTAGGTAAGGGGTCATCATCGGAGATGCTGCTTAGTTGAATCCTTAAATTAAAAGAAAAACAACCGCTATGTGCTAACTGCTAAGAGATCTTAGCCACTCTGGTAGTGGTAGTTGTCGAACGTAGAAAGTTAATTGTTGTTGTAAGGTGTAGCTGCACGAAAAAATTTCAAGATGGAGCTCACATCTCTCATCAGGTGAGAACCTGTTTTGTTATCTCAATAAGTAAATAGGACACGAGTGTAGTGAGAGCGGCTTTGGTTGGAATGAATATTAAAATCCATGTATATTTTGTATTGGATTATTTAAATTTGACATTTATGAGAATGTTTTTGAGCATTGTTTTTGCATTATGTTAATATTATATTTAGCTGTCTATTATTTCACATAGTAGAAGATCGTGTGTGTAGAGTGTAGCCTGCGCAAAGAAGATCAGATCTTCAATTCTTGTGGAATGGAAGTTATGAGTTCACAATCTAGATGGAAGTAGACAAACTATTGGAACGATTGTAGCAAATTGCTTTAGCATGTTCGTCTTGGCTACCGAAAACAACATAGTTGATACTATATTTCAACTCAGTGTGCTAGTATACTTTATGTATATTGAACATGACTAAATTGAGGTCATTGTATTTGTACTAACATAACAAGACAAGTATCATCTCATGGTTGTTATGATTACATATGTACTTAATCCTTATATAGTAAATATATGCACATGTATTTGGCAGTTGTTATTTTGACAAGTCAAGTGAGTGATATTTTTATGGAGTCAATAACCTCGATGAGTTGGATGATACTAACTCCATTGCGTAATTTGATGTATCGAAGGAATTCATGTTCTTGTTATGGGATTGATGATATCCCCTTGGTGAAACTTAAAAGTTTTGATTATGTCAAACCATGAGGTAGATTCATGGATAATCGAGACATGTCAGTTAAGTTAATTGGTAAGGATCAAGGATTTGAAAATATGTCGATTAAATGATTAGTTAGTGATTAATTTAATCGACGATATGTATAATTAGGGGTGTAAGGAAAACCGAATAAACCGGTCAAACCGACCGAACCAAACCGAAATCCTTGAATTTGGATGGGTTGTTTGGATGTTCAGTTAATGAATGGTTCAAGTTTTCACAAACCGGTCTAATCGGTTCGGTTTGCGGTTTGTAAAAATATCACACCGCACCAAACCGAACCGAACCGATATGTGCTTAATGTACTTTTATTAAAATATATATTACATAAGGTATATTAAATAATCTAAAAACATAGAACACAAGTAGATAGATTCGATTAAAATCATAATATTAAATTTGAATATTTTCCATTTCTCTCACATTCCATCGTAAACGATAGTCGTGCAAGTTTTTTTTTCGTCTATTTAATCTCTTTCTCTCTTAAATTTGAAATTCGTTGAAAATGTAATATTATAATATCCATTTAATAATGTTTATGCAAACCGACCGAACCGAACCGAACCAAACCGATTTTTTCCGGTTTGGTTCTGTTCGGTTCATCCTTTCAAATGGTTTGGTTCGGTTACAAAATTAGTAAACCAATGTATTCGGTTTGGTTTATTGTTTTCGCACAAACCGAACCACTTACACCCATATGTATAATCTTAACATGGGGAGATAATAAGTATTTAATACATGAGCTTAAAATATTATTTTTGAGAATATTGATAGGAGTGCAATAATAGTTATTTAGTGGTGCTGACTGTTATTAACTTTACTTAGGCTAGGTTTGGGTGGAACGAGAAGTCCTAATAAATTTGGGAGCTTAATCGTATTTTCTCCTCCACCCCCCCCCCCCCGGTAGCCTATATAAATTTTCATAGTTTTAAAATTTTGTATGTTTCAAGACACCAAAATCTTGGGTTTCGAGAGTGAGCAATATGTTTGGAGGTTAAGAAGGGATTCTGTAAGCAGCAAGTCCATACTTGAAATCAGTAGGAACTTGAGGAATAAGGGAGATGATCAAGAGAGATTCAAACCAACATCAACTAGCAGGATACAGTTATAAACCCTAATTCCGCATTGTAGGTTATGGGGTTCTTGTTAATACACAAATTTTTAATTGGTATAGTAGACATGTGAATCGATATGGCCTTGGACTATGCCTCCCATTTATTTGTATCAGAGCCCGGTTGGAATGCGCACATCTGTTACACAACCATATTGTCCAGTAACCAAATAAGCTACGATGTAAGATCTCAAAATCTCCAAGAAATAATGACCAATAGTATGCTCCAAAGATGCAAATTAATTTAACTTCAGCCACCCAAACGAGGGATTTCATCTAGATTGTGACGCGAATACATGGTGTATTCAATTATTATGTTATATTCCTATTGTTCTTGATTATGTTTTTGTCATTTGCGTTGTTTGTTGTTGTCTTTATTAATTATTCATTAGTTTTGTCATTTTATACTTTATTTTCATGTACTACTAGTGTGATATATTTTATTATCTGAGCTTATTATTAATGTACTATTCTTGTTGCAATCTTATTTATATTTTATTTTTTAATCACTAATATAGTTTCAAAAGTGGCCTATGCTAAATAATTTAAACATGCACAAATGATATTAGATAATAGTTAGTAATACTTATTAATTTATCAATAATAACTATATGTTAGTGATCTAAAATTATTTTTAAAACGAATCATTTGTACAAACATGATATGATGACCGGTCCGGTCGGGTTATTAGACCGTTCATACACGCAAACCGGGCTACGTCATCCGAACCAGCGGTTCAACCGCCGAACCGGTTTAACCAGCCGGGTTCGGACCCGCCGGTTCTCTCCTTTAATTAAAAAGAATAAGCATTGTTGCTATGAATTGAACAATAGCAGCTTTTTTTTGTAAGTTCTTTTATTTTTATTTAATAAATATATTGTAAATGTAATAAGAGTATTATATTTTGCATACCATATCACATATTTGAAGTTAAGTATTTATATCTATATTTGATAATCATAGATGTTTATTGATCCCAACCTATAGTAAACATCAATTTACAAAATATAACTTTTTAGTATCAAAATGTTCGAAAATACTTATCGTTTGCAAATATAAGTCTACATTCAAGATATTATATAGGCAAGATGTTCTTTCATCAAATGTTTAATTTATATTACTTGTGGATGTAATTGTGTGTAAGTTATCTTTCATCAAAATATATTGTTGTTGACTATAATTTAGTTATTTTTGTGCGTGCATGTGTTTATTTAAGCATAGCTGTTACAATAAAAATATTATAACGCTAAATAAGCTTCAAATTAAAAAGTCGCGTATATTTTTGACTATTTTTCATTATGTTTACTATTTCTGTATAAAAAATTATAAATATATATTATTAAATAAACGTGCAATTGAACCGGTCCGACCATGAACTGGTGCTTAACCGGTTCGATCGCCGGTCCGGTTTTTAAAACTTTGGTTATAATTATAGAAAAGTATATTAAACCATGCTCTAAACACTAGAATGTATATTCATTTTTAAAAATAACTCTTGGGGCATTTTTTGTAACATAGCAAGAACTCGGATCGCATCGGGTCTTTATCGGACGTTCGAATCCAAATTCATTCGGGTTTCGATTTTATAAACCATATTCGGTCCATTTTAAATAGGATCGGATACAAGCGTGATCCGTTCGGATAGGATCACTCGGATCTCTGATACAGACCAAATTGCCATCCCTATACATATAGAAAATCTATGGACTCTCATAAAGTTGTTAAGCTTAAATAGATTTTTGCATTAAAAACTGGGTTGATAGTTATATAAGTATGAATCAACGGTACAACATTCAGTGAGCTATGGGCAATCTTAAACATGTAGTATAGTAAATGTTTCTTGTTCAAATTATCTTCTCGACATTTCATCCAATAATCTTTAGTGTGAAACTAACATTTTTCTGAATTACCCGGAGCATCTTTGTTCTTTCATGTATACATGTGTTTTGTAGGGAAAATGGGTATGTTTCATTAATCACCGGGCAGAAACCCCGCAACTAACTACATCACAATGTTGAGGACAACCGGGAACACATCCAATCCAAACAGTAGCATTAACTAAGCTAAGTCTGTGCGCCGCACAACGATGAGCTAACGCGTTTGCCCTCCTCGTACACCAGCTACTATTGAAAGTGTCAAAGCCACCAATAACTGTCGGCAGTCCTCTACCACTATACCGGAACTTGAGCGATTGAGATCGCATTTCCTCCCTTACTCGCGTCTGCGACGAGCCTTTGAAACAGACTCGATTACCAGATTTCGAACACCCTATATATCTCCTTGATAGTAGAATTCCTTCTCAGAGCGCCAAGGCTTGCACCATTTTTGCCGAACCAGCAAGGAGATAGGGTGTTCGAAAACTGCTAAGATAAAGTCATCAAAAGTAGCACCTCTTTTTATCTGCAATGTCTAGAAATGGGAAAACTTCTTCATGAAATACCATATTTCTTGTCACTCAAAAAGTTTCTTCTTTGTTGTTGTAAAGCTTGTATCACTTCATCTCAAATACATAACCCACAAATGCACATGCATTCTGCTCTTGCATCAAATTTATGTCTTCCATGTTTTGAGGTAGAAGCATAACAAAAGCAACCAAAAATCATCATCATTGAACACTCATGTGTCACTTTATGCATAACTTTATAGGACGATTTGTGCTTCAAGAGTGGAGTAGGAACCCTGTTGATCAGAAAAGTAGTTACATGAACATGATCTCAATGGTAAGTTGAAGTGAAACATTTAACCCTGGACCTCATACAAACACTTAAACGTTTCACCAATGACCAATCACCATATCAAACTACAACCACAAGCCCATAGTATCTCTTAGGTAACAAATTTAGTTATGGAAATTAGAATCAACTAGAGGACTGAGAATTGAATGAGGATGACAAACTTCCTGATATAGCAAATCAATTGCATACAAGACAACAATGGCTGAAATGCTAATAACAAAGAACGAAGCTTTTTTCAGTTAAATTACACCTGACAATAACTACTGTACAATCCTAATCAATGGAGGATTGATCTTTGAACTTGCAAAGTTGTCTTCTCTTCAGTTAAAATTTACGCCACTGCACCTGCAAGTGTTCATTCGATGGTAGTGTGGGCCGTCTCAACGAGAAGGAATTGAGTTCTCAATGCTTTTTAGATGAAAGCATTTGGGTTACAGATGTTAGTTCTCTTTCTCGTCAGTCATTCTCTGTATCTGGGGCGCGATGTTAGGGGTTGTTCCTTTGTCGCCATCTTTGCTTGCGTTAGAGGAATACGGTTCTTGAGAATTTTTCTCCCTCAAAGGGTTGGCACTCGAGGCTGCAGACCGCATTGCTCTTGGTAGCCTCAAGGGAATCTCCGGTGGAACTTCGCTACTACTATCTGGTTTCCCTGATAATTCAATGTTCTCTGGCTGAGAAGTTGGAGCAGAAGATGGTACGAGCTGGATAACTGGATTCTTCCATTTCTTTCTCATGCTTGGTTTCGGTACATTTGGCTTGGCCTATACATTAAAACATTGTGTTAGTAGCTAGTACCTGGCACAATATAAAGTTACGGGGGGCTAGATGAATCCAGAAACAATAATTCAGAAACAAATATGAAAACAGAGGAAGGGAACGTCACTGACGAAATTGAAATTTATGTTGTGACAACACCATGAAAAAAATATAAAAAATTCTTGCATCGTTTTACGAACCAAATTATCGGGTCAAAGTGACCCTCAAAGTCAAGTGGGAAGAATCAGAAGAAACATGTCAGAATCAGAGTTGATTCTGACCTAATTTGAGAATTTGAGGGAGAGATAGAACAGATTTGCAGACGAATTGGGGAAGAAGGAACGAGAGAGAGAGAATGAATTTGATTCAATGTTTCATAATAATCCAACGTTTACAAGCCCAGCTATTTATATAATAAGACCTAAACATAATATAGCTAAAATATAGGGTACTAATGTAATTAACATAAATAAGTAACTGCCGCCACGGTAGATTCCCTTAGCTGGCGTTGGTGACCGTCATCTGCTGAGGTGGACCAATAAGGAGCTGCTTCGGTGGCTATTTAAGTGGAACGGCATGGCGCGCCCCTTCCAACGGCTAAAAGAAGTGGATGGCCACGATTAGATCTCCTGTGGCTCATCCAACGGCTACTGAACAATCTGAGGAATTACTGTTCATTTGGTAACTTGGTCAATTTCAAATCCACCTAATTTCACCACCATTCATGACAAAACGGAGGCAGTTTCATTTATTAATTGCTCAGCAATGGTGAGGAGAAAAGATAACATACCGTGGAATTTCCAATGTCTGACAAGGGTTTTCTTCTTGGCAGAGCTTCACCATTGGAGTCACCTTTCTTCTCGGTTAAGGCACTTTCAAGTAGCATTGCGCCACGAGAAGCAAGATCTTGGTGCCCAGTCCTGACACTACTACCCTCATCAAGTTCTGAGAACACTGAGGGCTCTGAATCCTTGGTTAAAGTTGTTCCCCTATTGGTACACTTAGTTGGTGCACAGTTGCATGAAGCGCCACAGCTTCCTCCAGCAGCTCGGCACTCACATTTTCTCTTACACAAAGATTGTCTACTGCACGAGCAACAAACTCCAGATGACTTCTTCGTATCTGAAATGGTCAATCCCTCACCCGAAGGCTCTGTCTTGGTGCTTTCTGAATCGCTAACATAGATAGGTTGAACAGCCACTGCATGACTTTTTCTAGAATTCCTTTTCTTAGCTAGTTTCACCGACGCCACCCACTCAGGATCATCATCTTTGGTAGGCAAGTCAGAGTGAACCATGTCGTCATCAGTTTCATCCAGGTCTGAGAGCTCAGCATCAGATATGTCCATGATACATTCAACGCTATTCCCCATATTGCTAAATACCATGGAGTTTCGTGAGTCCTCGAACCAAAATTGAAACATTTCAGCCGCTGATGTTAGTTGTACATCACAAGCAAAATAAAAATACCCCATAAGTAATTTCTGCAATGGCTGAAGATCGCAATGAGAAGCAGGAATGTACACATAGCAGTGTTAACTTAAGCCT
Organism: Linanthus parryae; assembly: GCA_023055425.1. Lineage (NCBI taxonomy): Eukaryota > Viridiplantae > Streptophyta > Magnoliopsida > Ericales > Polemoniaceae > Linanthus > Linanthus parryae. Next base: position 42,270,622 of record JALGPY010000006.1, read on the forward strand.
AGTCGCTTACACACCATTGACACAACTTTCTTAAGGGCAGTGAGCATTGAGCTTTCCGTAGGGGGCCTATGCACTTCTATTCTGAAAAGGTTGTGTTTGGCTATCCAAAGCATAGATGTAGATACTGTTCCAGTATGGGTTTCATTGTTCTCATTGGAGTGCCATTGATTCCACGAAGAAGTTCATCCATTAAGGGCGAAACACATTCGTCGTATATCCTTTCAGAAACTTTTCCAGTGCTCCCAAAGACATGGTCGAAAGTGTACATATATGATCCAATTTGAATATGTTTTTTCAATCATATCACATCAAAGAAACAAATCATCAATACCACAAGAATGAAATTTATCCACAACATTTAGGACTTCGGTTAACCGTAATCCGTGACCAATTTGGGCCGGTTAACCGGAACCGGTCGGCTAAATATTTTTCGGGTCGGTTTCGGGCCCTTTTAACCGATTATGCAGCTCCACGGAGAAGTATGTGAAAAAACAAGGTGTGTTTGCTTAATCCCCCCTACAAAATTTTTGTCATGGCAATTGTTTTCTTCTTATTTTAAGATTGACAACTCTGAAATTTTGAAATAGTAGATAATAAAACATTTTCACATTACACATTTATATTTATCATTTATAATCACATGTTTGACAGTTGGCCCTATAGGTAGGCAGTTGAAGCGGCCGCTTTAGGCCCCAGACTGACAGTGACCGGGCTCTACAAATGTCAAAAAATTAAAGATAATTATAGTTAAGTTAATTACATATGTTAATGTATGATTGCAAAAATTGTATCCTAGTTTAGTGGTAATTTATATTGTTACCACATACTTTGACCCAAAATCTTGTTGATTATGTATGTGAAGATTTTAGTTTTTATACAAAAATTTGTAACGACAGTCAACATCAATAGAAGTTAACATAATCTATATAAAAGTCAACCCATGTAATACACACAATTTCATGCAATGGAGTTGTTCAAAGAAAGATTATACTTCCTCCGTTTCTTCTCTTTCTCTACACTTTGACTTTTTGACTCGTATATGGGTCACTTTGACCGGATAATTTGGATCGCAAAATGATACCAGTCTGTCCCAGCTCTTTCTTTCCATCTGACTTTTTTGACTCGTATCTAAGTCACTTTGACCGGGTGATTTGGATAGCAAAATAATACGATTATTTGATAATTTTTTCACCATATTATAGAGCACCTTTTACTCTACAACACCATGAAAAAATTATCAAACAATTACATCGGTTTGCTATTCAAATCACCGGGTCAAAGTGACCCAGTGAATAGTGACAAAAGTCAAATTGGGAAGAAAGATCTGGGACAGACTGGTACAACTTTTTGATATTTTTTTCACCATGTTATAGAACAACTTTTACTCTACAATACCATGAAAAAATTGTCAAAATATTAGATCGTTTTGCTATCCAAATCACTGGGTCAAAGTGACCCCGTGAATAGTGACAAAAGTCAGAACATAGAGAAAGAGAAGAAACGGAAGAAGTACTTGAAATGGGCCTCAGAAAAGATTGCCCCTTGTCTCCCTTTTTAATTTTGCTTGTAGGTGAATTCCTCTTACAGGCATTTTCTGCAACCGTCCAACATAAGCATATTCCAGGTCATGCAGCTTCAAGGGGAGGCTCTCTGATCTTCCATCTTTTCTTCGCAGATGACAACATGATATTTACACGTCGCAGATGACAACATGATATTTACACGTGGTTGTGTACAGGAGAATCATTTGAGGAAGATTCAAACGTACACCAAGAACAGAGAATGAGAAACACAGGAGGTATAAGGTAGTGAGTAGGGAGAGAGTAAGACAATGATAACTTATGAGAGAGAGACAATATTTTGGCAGAGCTTCCGCGTAGCTCAGAAGATTGGTGCTATGTAAGTAAGGGTTAACGATCCTATATATAGTGGAGAATATGACCGTTGTAGTGGGTTAATGCGCCCATTAATGGCGGCTTAATTACATTAACCACAAGAGCACGTTCGTTCGCATATATAGGGACCGTTACGCACTTCGTCCGCGTATACCGGAACCGTTATGAGGTTGACTGGGTTTATGGAGCTCGTGGCCATAAATATCTCAAAGCAGTTACTAAAGGTCGCGCGCGGGCTTGGTTGTCGCGCGCGACAGATCTTACTCTAGCCTCCAAACCACTAAGTCCCCACAACTCCCGTGTCGGTATGCGAGAGCCCTGTCTCGCAGCCCCCAAGTGGATCAGCGCGGGTGGTGATCCTGTGTATGTGGAGCACAGCTAGGTGTGTTGGATGACTGCCACGTGGCTATGATATGTCTGTCTGAAAATCACTATCTACATTAGCCCCCTTTTTTCGCGTGAAGACACTAATCAGATAGACTTCAATGCGCAAAAATCAGCGCGCGCGTTGCTGCTACGCACCAATTCAAATACACGAGAAATCAGCCACCGTGCGTGTCATTATGACCTAGAATCCCTAGAGTCGTGCCTTCTGTTCCTGTAGGGTTTTAGCCGTGACATCAGCATTGGCCTGTGATTGCGTGATTCAGCGGTGACGGTTGCGATTCGACCACTGAAATGACGCGAATCTTCAGTGAATTTGAATAAATACTCCTCATCCTCCATTGTTGCAAGCTACTGCTTCTCTCTAGAGTGAATGTTTTTTGAAAACCTCCTAGAGCAAATCCAGATAATCAACCACCAGTTCTTCCTTGCAAATCGTGTTCTTCAAATCGCTTCATCATCACAAGGTTGGCTTGCTCAATTTAAATTAATGCTCTTCGTACCTTTCTCTTGAACTGTTTTGAATCTGGAAACCCAGAAACGTATGAAATCCGCCATTGTTTGAAACTGTGAAAGAGGTTCCAAACCCTAAAATATTGAAACGATAGATTTCTGGAACTCCGAACCCATAACTGTTCATCCCCCAAAATTTGACAGTCATCTTGAAACCCAGAAACTTGGCTTCCTTTAAAACCAGAAAATTCTTCAAAAACTTGTAAGATTGGCTCTTGAATTTCTATTTGAAAACTGAAAGTGGATATATTTCTCCCCCATTTTTCTTGTTTTGCTGTGGAAATGGCCAAGACAAAGGTAACCAAATCTGTAAAGGAGGCCGAGGAAATCCCTGATCTTCCCAAGACTTTGTGGAAGAAAGCTCCATATCTGGGTGGGGAAGACTTCTACCATGCTAGAACCCAATTAAAGAATCTGCCAGACCCCGTGTCTGAAAATCTTCTATTGTTGAATCCTCCAACTAATCGAGCAGAATTGGACCTAATTGACGCCAAGGATGTGGTGAGATTAGGTCTTGAAAATGGGTTCTACCCCCATACTGATATCTCTACTCAGGCCTTCGTGCAGAAGATGGAAATAATGGATGAGTGGATCGATCATGTGCTGACCCATCATGCTGTTTAACTAGACCAGGCTGAAATTTACTACGCTGTTAGGGCTACGAAGGGTGCTGCTGTGAAACTGGATCAGACTATGCTTCTGAACCTCTTTTCTCCATACTCGCCTGCGACTCACACTTTCCATTTTGCTGAGTTTGAGGCAGCCCCCACTTTGGAGGATGTGCACATGCTATATGATCTTTCTTCCATGGGCGAAGTCGATCCATTGGCCCTCTGAAGTCTGATGAAGAACTCGCTCTTTATGCGCAGATGGAGGAGTGCTTAACAGAAGTGAAGAAAATTTCCACTCGTTGGACATCTGCGGAAGCTCTTCCAACATATCAATTGGTTGAGACCTCTGCGAAGAACACTTGGGGCAAGTGGGTGCATTACTTCTTTCATGACTATGCGAATAGTAAGATCACCAAGGAGATAATGGAGAAGGATCCTAAGGCGAAGAACTATGTTAAGGGAAAGGGTACCATTTGACCTTGTGTGGATTTCTTTGCGCTTGGCTCTCGCGATATTTGATCAATGGTCATCCTCATGACGGGGTCTTTTATCATGTCTTGCCCCTTGCTGAGAAGGTATATTTAGGCCAAAATGTCGCACTCGGTCCTCTGGTGTTGGGAACCCTGTATCATCGGTTAGACCGACTTGTAGTTGCAATTGAGGAATCGCGCGGGCGTCTTGATGTGCTGAAATTTGTCAACATTTCGTTCCTCACCATGTGGGTGATTGAAAGGTGGCCTTCCTGTGCTCCCGTTCCTTCAAAACCCAGTACCTGGAATGTTCCGGGTGCGCAGAACGCACTTCGGAGTGGGAGAGTCGCTCGATGGTATAAGACAAAAGAGACTAAGTGTTCATGGAGCTTGGTCTGCGACGATCGAGCAAAGTTTACTGCCAGACCGTATACCACTCGCATTGAGAATGTGCGGTTCTTCCCGAGAATGTACCCAAGTAAAGGTGGCTCCCTCTCCGAGGACACTATCGTCAAAGGAGATAGCTGCTATATAGAATTCCTCTGCTGGCGTTTGAGGGCCTCACTGCCTTCTCTTGCTGAACATGTTCCTGAGATATCTTCTAAGTTTGAGCGGATCACGGTTGATGTTGACCCTACTCGCGTTTGCCCCCAGTTTGGCTTCGACGCAGTGGCGCCTTCGATTTGGCCTAAGTCAGTGAACAGAGATTGCTACAAGCGACTACTGATAAAGAGATGTAAATCTATTCTGCTTAGCAATTTTCCTTTCATCCGGCCTTCAGGGAGACGCGAAGGTCGCCCTACCAAAAATTGGATTTCCTTCTGGAACGCTCAGCAAGAAAGGTTTGCTTCATCCGCTCCTCCGCGCCTCAGCAAGGCTCCTTCCATTAGAAGGAATACCTTCCCATTCCGTCAGAACTGCAATTTGGACGACTCTAAATACGGATTCTATTCTCTGCTTGACAATGATAATCACTTGTGTCCGAACGTGATCCTTTCTCAAAAGATGACTGCTTTCAGGGGCGGATTTGTATGTGTGATTGAGTACAGCGAATCTTTTTCCAAGGTAAATAACACTCCTTTTTTCTTCTTGGAGCACATCTCTCTTTGAAATGCTATGCTTTTCATAAGCTTTCTCTTTTTCAGTGCTGTTTGAGGAGGTTCGCATCTGGAGACCGTTGTCCGTCACTGGTCAATTCTATTCTTCAAGCGAAGAGGCAGAATAAAGTTATCCCTCTGAACATGGAAATGGATCCCAAAGTGGAGGCTCTTGTGCGCCAGGAGATGGAGGTATTCGCTTGCTCATTGATAAGCGAGAATGTTGAAATAGACACAGAAGTTGCTCCAAAGGTCAAGAGGAAAAAACACAAGGTTTTTGTGATCTCCTCGCCGCCCAAAGAATCTCCAGCTTCGTCGCCCGCGAAGTCTCCTGTTTTCAAGGGCAAAGGAAAAGGTCGCATGCAGAGCAAGCCACGGAAAGATCTCGCGGTTGATAATTTCATCCCATATGATCAGGAGGAAGAAATAGAATAAGGAAGAGGATATGAAAGAGGAGAAGAAGAAAGAGAAGATGAAGAACAAGAAGAGGAAATAGGAGAAGAAAGTTCAGAAGGTAACCCAAATGAACTGAATCTTCTTTGAATCATAACTTTCACAATAATGTTGTTAAAACAAAATCTTTCTTCGCAGATGATGATACTGAGACTATCAGTGACCTTCTGGCCAAGGAAAGGCGAAAGACAAAGGGATATCGCTCAGATGCGTCTAGTGAGCCCATAGACGAGGCCATAATCGCTGAGTCTAAGAGAATGGATGCTGAGGCAGAAGAGAGAATGAGGAAGCGCGAGGAAGATGACATGGAGACCATGAAAAGAAGAAGTCTGGAAGAGCAGCATGCTGGTAGAATGAGTATGGCTGCCTTAGAACGAGCTCAACAAGATTTTGAGGAGATCGCAAGTGAGAAGAAGGTACAATTTTTAACCTTGTTTTGTCTTACCAAGAAGTAATTTTTGGTGCATTAAAGCACGATATGTCTAAAGATGACATTCGCCGATGGTTAGTGGGCAAATTTGGCAAACCCTCAGGTAAACATTTGAACAATGTTTATAAGCACAGCTTAACAAATCACTCCCTATTATAACGAGTTTTTACGTAACATCAGGTCATGCAGACCTTAAGGATGTGATAAATGAGGAAATCTCTGTAGGATATGGTGTCGCATCTATATCATTTGATGTTGGAGATGCGATCCCACATAAGTGTGGAGGTGCTCGCTTTTGATCTAACATAGAATGAAATATAGGAAATAATTCATAATGAAAGTTACCTCAATGACTTGTCCAAATTTGTCTTGCAGGTGGTACTGCTTCAAATGAGCCTGCTGCTGCTACTAATGAGCATGCCGATGCGCAGGGCATGACTGCTGATGCTCTAGCTGCAAGGTTGGCCATTGATGAGGCAAGTGTTGGTGGCCATGCTGTTGATCCTTGCGACCCTCTGTCGTGCGAGGTTCAGCTCATCTCTCCTCCCAGAAGTTATGATAACAGACCTGGGTTCTTAAGAAGTGCCATCTTTCTTGCTGCGGAGGTCATGGCTCAAAATAGCTCTGATGATGTCGTGGTACTTGAGCAGGGAAGTCAGTCTCCCATGTCTCGTGCTCCAGAGCAAAGTTCGCACAAGGAGAAGCCTGCTATGGTTGCTGAATATGCAGGGGAGTCCCTGGAAGATGTGATTGAGGTGTCTGACAATGGCGGTCTTGACACCGAAATGCGAGAAGGAGATTCTGAAGATGAGCATGTAGGCGATGTTGAGTCAAGATCCCTGAATGTTCTTTGATTGGTATTTTTTTATGAGTGATGAAAGACAAAAGGCTAAGACATTAGCAGCAAAGGCTTTTTAGTCATCTCAAGGCCTTGAGATTGACAGAAACTTTCAAAGCCTTGAGATTGCTTATTCTGCTATGTGTTCTAACATCTTTGTGTTGCAGAATTGGATATCTGATTATTCAAATCAGTGGTTTATGGTATATATTTGTGGTTTGTACTATTTATACATCTAACACAATTGCAGATGATCAGAACAGGAAGAATCAAAGTTATCTGGGTTTGATTTTTTAAATGCTGTGAAGCAGGTTCAGAGCTCCAAGGCCTTGAGATATGCCTTGAGCTACTGACAGTTTTTTTTTTACAGAACTTGATTGATTCTTTCTTGCAGGTTATGACTCTTAGTATTCTGATTATTCACTCACTTCTAAGTGTCTTAAACTTGTTTTTCATATCTTATTTGTTCTAGAGGATATGCAGATTGATGTTCTAAATTTATTAAACAGTTTTACCAGAAACTGTATAACCAAACAGTCTCAGTACTGTTAGTTGTTTGGATTGTGTTGTTGCAGTGTTTCTTTGCTGTTGCAGGATTGTTAAACGTGCAGGAGAAATCTCAACAAACTCCAACGGATATCCATCTGAAAGCTGTTTGAATTTAAGTTGAAAACAGAAGGAGGATTTGTAGGAACTGAGATCCTAAAATCTCTCAATCAGTTGCAGCTGTGGGTAAAAGAGACTGGTTTAAATTTTGAAGAAGATAGAGGCTTGCAGAATACTCTGAGAGGTGTGACAAATTAGTGGGAGATCATCCATTCAAACACACAATCATTCAAGCTTCATTCCAGACTTCTGAAGATCAAATCAATCCAGTCATTCCTGAAGAACACTTCCTGACTTCAACAGTTTATCTTTATATTGTGTTCTTCATTTGTACTTCATCTGTGTATCTCTATATTATCTTAAACCTCACTTAACCTAGTGGTTGGTTGTTCAAGTGAACAACAAGAGGTTCTTGTTAGCTCAACAGTTAGTAGCTGGAACTAGATAGGTTTGGAACCACAAGATGTATAGGTGTAAGGGAAATCACTTAGGCTTGAAGATCTAGGGCTGTTTCCGTGTGAGTAATAATAAGTGTTTGCCCAATCCTGGTGGGATTAGATCCCTCGGGCAGAGATTAGGTCCATTGGGACTGAACTCTGTAAATTGCTTTGTGTTCTTTACTTTTCTGTTTGATTATTATCTGTTGCACACAACTCAAATCAAACTAGGGTTTAAAAGTTGTTTAGATTTGTTCACAGGTCAAGGCCTTGAAGCTTACAATTTTGCCTTAGTGAGTTTCCGACAGTTTACAAAATCTTAAGGCCTTGAGATTTCAAGTTTCACACAAAGCTATCCTCTTAAACTTTAAGTTTTGCAAAAAGTTTCCATACTCTATTCAACCCCCCCCCCCCTTCTAGAGTATTTAGGTCCTGTATTTAGTCTACATTACACACTTTCAATTGGTATCAGAGCTTGTGTCACTGTTTTTAGATCTAACAATCTGGTGACTATGAGTAATGTAGGAGATGGTGGATTCTCACAAGGAAGGGCTGCTAACAGACCTCCATTGTTCTGTGGTGACAATTTCATGCATTGGAAGGCTTTGATGAAGATGTTCATCATAGATCAAGACATGGAGCTATGGTCAATAGTTCAGAATGGTCCTCATGAGTATTACACTACAATTGATGGAGTCAGAACTGTCAAGTCTGAGGAAAATCTCTCAGTCACTGAACTGGAAAAGGTATCCAAATATTATAAAGCTATGAATTTGCTATAGTGTGCTTTAAATGCAGCTGAGTTCAACAGAGTATCAAACTGCAAAAGTGCCAAAGAAGTGTGGGATAAATTGGTGGTGACATATGAAGGAACCAGCCAGGTTAAGCAGACAAAAATCAACATACTTTTGAGGCAATATGAGTTGTTCAAGATGAATTCAGAAAAAACCATCAAGGAAATGTTCATAAGATTCACTGATGTGGTGAACAACCTGGAATCCCTGGGAAAGAGGTTCTCAAATGAAGAGAAGGTCAGAAAGATTCTGACAAGCTTGCCAAAATCAGAGTGGGAGCCAAAGACAACAGCCATTGAGGAAGCTCAGGACTTGAGTCTTCTTCAGCTAGATGATCTACAAGGAAAGCTGCTCACTCATGAAATGTCTATGAAGGATATGGAAGGTGATCTTAGTGAAAAAATCAGGAACCTAGCTCTTAAGGCAAAAGACAGTGAAAAATCTCAAAGCTTTGAGACTGAGGAGGAACCTGATGATGAAGAGGCTTTAGCATTTATCTCCAAGGCCTTGGCCAGGATTCTCAGAAAGAAAAGAAACAAGCTTGGTGAGAATGGCAAAGTGGTAAGAAATAAAGCCAGACTGGTAGCTCAAGGATATAATCAAGAAGAAGGTATAGATTATGAGGAGACTTTTGCTCCTGTGTCCAGGTTAGAAGCTATTAGAATACTTCTTGCTTTTGCTTCTCACAATCACATAAAGCTTTATCAAATGGATGTCAAATGTGCTTTTCTAAATGGATATTTACAAGAAGATGTTTTTGTAGCACAACCTCTTGGTTTTGAAGATGAAAAGTTTCCTGGTCATGTTTATAAACTGGATAAAGCTCTTTATGGTTTGAAACAAGCTCCAAGGGCTTGGTATGACAGACTTTCAAAATTTTACTTGAAAACAATTTCAGAAGAGGATTAGTAGACAAAACCCTTTTCATTAAACACCAACAAAATGATTTGTTAGTAGTTCAGATTTATGTAGATGATATATTATTTGGTGCTACTAATGATGCTCTTTCAAAAGAGTTTTCTAGTCTTATGTGCAGGGAGTTTGAGATGAACCTAATGGGTGAACTAAATTTCTTTCTTGGACTTCATATATTACAAATGAAGAAAAAAATTTTTGTGCATCAAGGAAAATATACCAAGGACTTATTGAATAAGTACAACATGTCTCAGTCCAAGGTGCTTAAGACCCCTATGAGTTCATCACTCTCTTTAGACAAAGATTCAACTGGTAAGAGTGTGAATCAGAGGGAATACAGAGGTATGATTGGATCACTATTGTATTTAACTGCTAGCAGACCTGACATTATGTTTAGTGTCTGTATGTGTGCTAGATTTCAAGCAGATCCTAAGGAAAGTCATCTAAATGCAGTTAAAAAAAAATTTAGATATTTGAATGGAACCAGAGACTTAGGGCTTTGGTATCCAAGAAGATCTAATTTTATGTTAAGTGGCTATTCAAATGCAGATTTTGCAGGTTATAAAGTAGACAGGAAAAGTACTTCTGAATGCTGTCAATTTCTTGGATCTTCATTGATCAGTTGGCATTCCAAAAAGCGAAATTTTGTAGCATTATCAACTGCAGAAGTTGAATACATTGCAGCTGGTGCTTGCTGCTCACAAGTGCTATGGATTGCTCAGCAACTTAGAGATCTTGGCTATAACTTCATGTGCCAATTCATTGTGATAATACAAGTGCTATTTCAATCTCTAAGAATCCAGTTCAGCACTCAAGGACAAAGCACATAGATGTGAGACATCAATTCCTTAGAGATCATGCAGAACAAGGTGATGTTGTTTTAAATTTTATCCCTACTTCAATGCAAATTGCTGATATTTTCACTAAACCATTGCCAGATGATAGGTTTTCATCTCTAAGGCTTGAATTGGGGATGTTAAACAAGGATGCATTGGTTTAGGGGGAGTATTAGTACCTATATGTGTATATGTGTTAGAATCTCAAAGCCTTGAGATTATACTTTCTGAAGCCTTGAAAGTATAGCTCAAAGCTTTGAAGTTTCTCAATCTGCAGAAAATCTCAAGGCCTTGAGATTGTTCTCCACGTCTTGATAATATCTGCAATATTTTTTCTTAAAAAATTGGATCATCAAATACTATATCTTATCTTTTTAGATAACTGTATAATATTTAAATTACTCAGAGAATTTTCTAAAATATCCCAAAAAGATTTTTCAAGATTTTATTTTTGCATGTAGATATTGCAGAGTCCTTTTATGACTCATCCTCTCAACCTACTTAAGCTGAAAGTCAGGGCATTTTCTTCACATTCTCTTCCAATTTTCTGCGATTACTCTCTCTCTCTCTCTCAAATCCTCTCAATCACATTCTCTTCTCAAAACCCTAAACCCTAAAATGGAGCGCAAATCAGCCAGAATTTAGCAACAGGGGAAGCCCTCTGGCAGATCCAAGAAGAGAGCAAACAAGAAGGAGAAGATAGTGATTTCTGATTCAGATTCAGAAAACACTTAAAGTTTGCATGAGGATACTCCTCCTGCAAAGAATTCAAGGACAGAGAAGGGAGATGAAGGCTCAAGTGTTGATCCACAACAGGAGACTCAGGGTGGTGATCAACCTAGGTCAGAGAAGAAGAAAGGGGGAGAAAAGAAAAAGGTTACTGAAGAGGAAAAAGGGAATTCAACTCAGGAGAGCCAGAAGAAATCAACTGAAGGAGTATAACAGAAGTCCAAACCCTCTGATAAGAATACTAGGGTTAAGCACGTTGCTGCTGCAACTAAGAAAGGATATCAAGGTAAGAATGTACTTCCAACTGAGTGGTTATTAGTTCTGAAGTTAGAACAGTTTGGATGCAAGGGTATGCATCATCTAAAGTGGCTTTCTGTAGTATGATTTCTGATGAGTTGTTTGATAAACTAGACATAGAATGCATGAGGAAATTAAGGGAAACTGCTGTTTGGAAAGTTTTAAATCCTAGTTCAAAGGCTTATCCTAGGTTAACTAGGTTATTTTATCTGAACTTGGTGTCTGAAGGTGATGAGAAAATGGTTTTAACATCTAAAGTGGCTGGTGTGGATTTGAGGTTAGATCATAGGACTTTTGCCAAAGTCTTGGGCATTCCTAGGAAATACAATGTTGGAGATTATCCTGATAGGAAGGAGTGTTTAGATAAGGCAAAGGAGATGTTCTTTGTTGATGGTGTTCCCTCAGGTCCAAAACAGTTGACACACTCTGTGCTCAACTGTGAAGCCAAGATTTTATTTACTATTTTGATGAGGAGTGTAGTTCCCAGGGAGAACTCAAGAGAGCTGGTAACTGATAAAGTTCTGATTTTGATGTATCTGATATCTCAAGGGTTTGAGATAGACCTGCCTACAGTTGTGATGGAGCATATGATTTATTATGCAACCAGGACTAGAAACCATCCTCTTCCATATGCCAACCTGTTACCTCTTTTCTTTGAGTATTTTGATGTGCCTGTGAAATGAGAAGAAAAGATTACTGGAGGTTTTGGGTTGATAGATTAGATTGCACTTCAGAGGATTTGGGTGGTTCAGATTGGGAAAGGGCATTGGAAATTCTATTCTGATTTATCAAAGGAGGAACTTGCTGAGAAAGAGTTTGTGAAGTCTAAGGGGACTGATCTGGAAAGGACAAGCCAATGAGGATTACTCTCTGCTGGTTGAGAAATTAGAAGATCAGCAAGTTGAGATTGAGGATCTCAGAAAAAGGTTGTTTGACCTGTCAACTGAATTTCATCAGTTCAAGGGTTTAATGAATACTATGAATGGGAAGTTAGATGTTGTCATCAAGGGATTGAATCTGGAGAAGATACCTTCTGCTACTAGTCATGACACCAGTGTGGATTCAGAAGAGAAGCTAGGAGAATTTCTGAAGAAGAAGAAGAAGAAGAAAGTAGATGACATAATCCAAGAAGTGGTCACTGAAGTTGAAGCTGAACAAGAAGGTAATCAGTCTAAAGAAGAAGCTGCAAGTGAGGAAGAAATTGGGGATGGCTCAGAGAAAGGACATACATCAAAGAAGAAGTGAAGATCAGAGATTGCCAAAGCCTTGACCATCTTTCTCATTCTCTTCTATCTTTTCTGTCTCAAGGCCTTAACTTTTTAGCTAGTTTTTGTTTTAAGTTGTTTTTTAAACTCTGAGTAATGATTCTACATTTCTTCAACCTTATTTGATGAAAGTCAAAAAGGGGGAGAATGTATTTGTGTTTTGGTTTTGTTTGCAGTATCCAGGAAATAATAAGAGTTGGCCTTTAGTTGTTGGCCTTTAGTTGTTGGCCTTTAGTTATTTTGGTTAATTTTTTTTTTTACTTCACTGATAATGACGCGATTTACTAACGCGTATGCGCAAGTGCACGGTCAAGTAATATAGGGGTGGTATTTCAACCCCGAGTTATCGATCCCACGAGGACAAGCTTTAGATTATCTAATTAGTTATTTAATTTAGAGTACGGTGCAGGAGGAAAGATTTGATTGAATTTAGAAATTTAAATAACAACTAAGCTAATATTTTTGTATTTTTTTTTTTTTTTTTATATATAGGAAACAAGATATGGATAAACTAGGCAATCTCTAGATCACCTAGGGTTGTAGACGAATTCCGGTTCAACCATGTAACACGTTAAACCTATTCTAGTTCAGCCGGGTAATTGCACTGACAATCTCCTATCGGTCACATATCATTTTACGTCTCGATTGACTACAATCTCCTCTAGGTCTCATGTTGTCTACCGGTCCGTTCTAGCAGGTCATCTACTGGTACGATAACGGGTCATGTCGGTCCACCGTTTCAAGGAACAGCTGAATACTCCCACCGAATCTACCCACACTAAGGCCAATCCTAACACTTCTACTTTTAGGTCTCGGTGATACGGGATTGTGTTCAAACACTCTTCACAACTAGGTTAAGTCACCTTCGTGCACTTTCTAGTTAATTAACAAGTCCGGGTCGCGAATCCATTCTTGCTAAGGATTAAGCATAGTGTAAGAACATGTAACAAGAATAAGTATTAACTTTAAGCAATACAATGATTCAAGAACAAACCCTAGCTTCAATGATTATCAAATCCTACACTAGCCGTGTCAATAGACTAGAATCATCAATTTAATCATGAAACTAACACTTATTCATTGAATCAAAGACATAGGCATGAAACAAAGACTTGAAACCGGGAAATAATCCATCTACATAACCCTAGGCTCTCATAGAGATGCCTAGCAATGAAGTTTAGCTAATCGTAATCAACCAAACAAAACTTACAAGTTTCTCCATACAAGATTTGAAAGAAGAAGAAGAAGAAGAAATCAAAACCTAGCCTTCAATGGCGATCTTGAGACCTATCTTCGTCCTCCTTCTCTCTTCTCCAGCTCTCTAGACTCCCAAAGTGTGTGAATACCCCTTTTGGATCGTCCCCCAACATTAGAATAGGTCTGGGGTCTCTAAAGTTTCACAAAATCACCAAAAAACCCACAAAATTTCGGTCTGGCCCAACTGTTCGCACGAACACTCGACTGTTCGTGCGAACGCAGTTTGGTGTTCTTAATATCCAGCAGAATGTTTTTCTTCCATTTTGGCATCTTTGACGGACCATATCTTTCTCGTCCGATCTCCGTTTTAGCTCCATGACCTATCGTTGGAAAGCTCTTTGAGTCTACTTTCATTTGCCACTAGTCTCACTTCAAAATTCATTGTGGAACTCGAGATACAATAAAAATAGTGGAGATTGGTCAATTATGCTCCTCCGACTTTGCTTCTCTTGATTCCTCTTGAGTTTGCTTTGCTTCCGAAGTTCGTTTCATGCCTCCTAGCCATCGTTTAGCATCCTTTCCTGTCAAGACAACATGAACAACCATACAAAGTGATTATATTTGACAAATAACATCGAAATATGCATCGAAACGCCCGGATTAAAAATAGAGTGCTAAAAACTCAACTTTCTACGTTTTCTCAACATTCATAGTGTAAAACTCATATTTCAACCCGGGAATCACGCAAAACGATATAAAATATGCAAGAAATATAAATCTAGTAGAGAGTTATCAAATTCCCCCACACTACCTTTTTGCGCGTCTCGAGCAAAATCAAACCTTACACTACGTTTTAATCCACCGAATTGCATAAAACTTTACTTGCCATGTGACACAAACAACTCACACACACGACTATGCAATCTACATGCTTATAAACAATACAACTTGATTATTTCACAAAGCAAATCTTTACACAACGCAAATATTTTTTTCTTCTTTTTTTCTTTAGAGATTGGGCAATCTCGCTATCATCAACCAAAATCATCAAGTTCTCACAAGTCTCTTTTGCAATTCACACAACCGCAATAATGAATTCAAAATACAATGATCCTACGCACAAGCTCACTAAGGAGTCCCCAAACATCCACCAAACTCAATCCAAGATCCGGGCACGTCCTTTAGCTCAGAGGGTCCAGGCACCCTTAGTCCTATAGTAGTCTTTCGTCGCCAAGTCATATGATGTTTTCAGACCCTCTTAGTCGTTATTGCATTTGAATGCAAATTGTCCCAGTGAGGGAAGACACAACTCCGTGTAATACGGCTTGACTTTAATTTTCCTTAGAAGCTCTAATTGGATTGAATCCAAATTCCCCGCGCGAACGGAGGCACATTAGGTTGTTCACCGTATCTAATCCAGAGAAGATTTTGATTTATTTATTTATTTTGTTTTTCATTCTCTTTTATTTTTTTTCAACCGTGCATTTAGAGCAACTAAGTGTGGGCTTTTTCGGTTAGCTCTTGAAACCGCCTTAAGGGATGGCGGTGTACACTCCCTAACTTCGCTTAGGCTAAGACAGTATACCACATGAAACCGACTCTACACGAAGGTCCACCCCAGATTTACAAGAGGCCACAAGTTTCCACTCGAAAACAGATTATTCGACTACCTTAAGACTAAATCCTCCTAGCACACTATAGGAACTGAAGGTATGCCCGACATCTACTTTCCACTTTTCCTGAATACCCGGGACTTCCTTTCGTGAAACCGGTGCGCAAGATACTAAAAATTAAGGTTTTCCCCACTACGGTGCTTCCTATTCATTGAGACTCTTTCACTGAACTCTCTCTGGTTTCAAGCTTCATCAATTACCCAACTCAAAATTTTTAATTTTTTATGGATTTTCGCTTTTCTATTTTTTTTTAATTTTTTTTTTTCATTTTTCCTAGACTCTATATGCTTTTGGCCGACTCGATTAACCACACGTTTTGGGTAGGGGACTCAATAATTAAATGTGCAACATTGCAAAATATTAAACTAGCACAGTACGACACTAAAAACACCACTCTACACTAACCGCATTAACACAGTACTACACAAACTACATGTAACAAGGTTATGCAAGACAAAACATGGCTCGTGAAATTATACACAAACTCCCCCACACTTAAGCGTTTCGTTGTCCTCAACGAATTTAGATATCAAGTACGAGGTGTCCTCGCTTAAATGTGCAGGCGGTGGATCTACACAATTATGGCTCAAAACGCAGAACAGGGAGAGTTAGAGGTACCTGGGGTGCCCGGACCTACATGGGCACCGTGTCCGCAAAACTGCAACAAGAAGGGGTCTTGTGGACCGTTGACAGTTTCCGGAAAATTCTTACCTCGCGTCCGGATTACGATGCGCCTACTCACATTCTCTATCGCACGCATCAAGAAGGGGAATCCGGAGCGTCTTTTGTACCTGTGTCCCTGCACACTGATTGAAAGTATTAAAGCAACTCTCTCACACCCCTCAAAATCATATGGAGAACTAAAAGAAATAACATAAATAAATAGCATCCTACTCTACATTGGGTTGCCTCCCAAGCAGCGCTTGTAATTTAAGGTCGACAGCCCGACCCGGTTACCTCAACCGAAAAGGATTGTGGAGGCTGCTTTATCCCTACACTTCTTTTTCTTCCACCATCTCTTCTCAAGAACTTCACGTGCACCCCTGTGCTCTGAAGAAGGTGGACAATTGTGGAAGCTGACTCCTTTCATTTTGCAATTGATCTTCTTGAGAAACTTCCACCAAGTACCACTGGGCTCAAATGAATCTCTGGCCATAAAATCATCCAAGTAATACCTCATCTGTGCTGGATGCTCTTCAAATGACCCATGCAATTCATCCACACCCCCACACTTGTTGATTTCCAACTCCTTGACTATGGCATATGGATCATCAATAAAGTCGCCAATATGACAAGGAATTGAAAATTTCTCATGATACTCTTCCCCATAAGAATCTCCATACACAAGTCTTTCCAACTCATCACAGACTTGATTAATATGAGATACGAAGAATTCTTCGAAAGTATAATTAGGGGCTTTTACCTCAATAGGGAAGGGAACAAGCGAATCATCAGCTTCATCGTCGGCACCCCACAGGCTTCCAATGCTGGTGTCTTCCCATTCATGCCAAGGAAGTGAGGGCTCTTGCAGTTTTGGCTGGCAATACGGAAGGTCCTCCCATCTCGGGCACACAGGTCCGCCCCAGTCTGAATCAGAGTCTGAGTCCTCATAAATGGCAGTGTCCACCAATGGTTCCTGGATACTGCAGTCTTCGTTCGGCTCATGTATCTCTTCTTCCACTTGTGATGGGGATGATGAAGGTTCAATGTGAGGCTCACTGTCATGTGGAAAGGGCTCCTCTTGTGGCTCTTGAATACTAGATTCCCCTCATGTTGGCAGTTTTTCTATTCGTTTCTTTATCCTCTCCAACATCTCCCTCACGTATTCCCTACCTGTGGCAGAATCCTCTTGTGGTAATTGTGCATCTATGGACAAAAATTTGGCGCACACTTCGATGTCATTCATAATACTACGCCGTTCTGCCATAATTGCTGATGAGTCTTCCTGGTGCTGATGAAGCTGGGGGGGCATGTACTCGACATGAGTCTCTACGTTCGTGCCAAATGCCGCATACGTAGCACCAAATTATGCATGCGTCCTCATCTTCATGGTTACCCCTGCAGTGGAAACAGTAGGGGGGACCCGAATAACAGTCTTCGCTCCACATGCTTAAATTGTCTCTTGCTTCCTGCGTTCCTGAAAAACAGACTCACAAGACACCCGTGAAGCACAGAGATATAGAATAAAAAATAATAAAACTAAAACTAAGATAAAAGTACTCTAAACTAACTCCTAATAAGATAATCTACCGCTGTCCCCGGCAACGGCGCCAAAAACTTGACGCGATTTACTAACGCGTATGCGCAAGTGCACGGTCAAGTAATATAGGGGTGGTATTTCACCCCGAGTTATCGATCCCACGAGGACAAGCTTTAGATTATCTAATTAGTTATTTAATTTAGAGTACGGTGCAGGAGGAAAGATTTGATTGATTTTAGAAATTTAAATAACAACTAAGCTAATATTTTTGTATTTTTTTTTTTATTTTTATATATAGGAAACAAGATATGGAGAAACTAGGCAATCTCTAGATCACCTAGGGTTGTAGACGAATTCCGGTTCAACCATGTAACACGTTAAACCTATTCTAGTTCAGCCGGGTAATTGCACTGACAATCTCCTATCGGTCTCATATCATTTTACGTCTCGATTGACTACAATCTCCTCTAGGTCTCATGTTGTCTACCGGTCCTTTCTAGCAGGTCATCTACTGGCACGATAACGGGTCCTGTCGGTCCACCGTTTCAAGGAACAGCTGAATACTCCCACCGAATCTACCCACACTAAGGCCAATCCTAACACTTCTCCTTTTAGGTCTCGGTGATACGGGATTGTGTTCAAACACTCTTCACAACTAGGTTAAGTCACCGTCGTGCACTTTCTAGTTAATTAACAAGTCCGGGTCGCGAATCCATTCTTGCTAAGGATTAAGCATAGTGTAAGAACATGTAACAAGAATAAGTATTAACTTTAAGCAATACAATGATTCAAGAACAAACCCTAGCTTCAATGATTATCAAATCCTACACTAGCCGTGTCAATAGACTAGAATCATCAATTTAATCATGAGACTAACACTTATTCATTGAATCAAAGACATAGGCATGAAACAAAGACTTGAATCCGGGAAATAATCCGTCTACATAACCCTAGGCTCTCATAGAGATGCCTAGCAATGAAGTTTAGCTAATAGTAATCAACCAAACAAAACTTACAAGTTTCTCCATACAAGATTTGAAAGAAGAAGAAGAAGAAGAAGAAGAAATCAAAATCTAGCCTTCAATGGCGATCTTGAGCCCTATCTTCGTCCTCCTTCTCTCTTCTCCAGCTCTCTAGACTCCCAAAGTGTGTGAATACACCTTTTGGATCGTCCCCCAACATTAGAATAGGTCTGGGGTCTCTAAAGTTTCACAAAATCACCAAAAAACCCACAAAAATTCGGTCTGGCCCAGCTGTTCGCACTAACACTCGACTGTTCGTGCGAACAGTGTTCGTGCGAACACAGTTTGGTGTTCTTAATATCCAGCAGAATGTTTTTCTTCCATTTTGGCATCTTTGACGGACCATATCTTTCTCGTCCGATCTCCGTGTTAGCTCCGTGACCTATCGTTGGAAAGCTCTTTGAGTCTACTTTCATTTGCCACTAATCTCACTCCAAAATTCATTGTAGAACTCGAGATACAATCAAAATAGTGGAGATTGGTCACTTTTGCTCCTCCGACTTTGCTTCTCTTGATTCCTCTTGAGTTTGCTTTGCTTCCGAAGTTCGTTTCATGCCTCGTAGCCATCGTTTAGCATCCTTTCCTGTCAAGACAACATGAACAACCATACCAAGTGATTATATTTGACAAATAACATCGAAATATGCATCGAAACGCCCGGATTAACAATAGAGTGCTAAAAACTCAACTTTCTACGTTTTCTCAACATTCATAATGTAAAACTCATATTTCAACCCGGGAATCACGCAAAACGATATAAAATATGCAAGAAATATAAATCTAATAGAGAGTTATCAGATAATTCTGTGGTATTTTGTAATATTTACTCTCCTGGTTATCTGTTTGGGATCAGTATACATTTTATCTGCATATTGTGGTTATTTACTTTTTGCTTATGAGTGGCAGGAAGATCTATACAAGACTGTAGGTTTTGTCTTTCATCAAGGGGGAAATTCTTGATTCAAGATCCCAGAATGTGCTTTGATTGGTAATTTTTTATGAGTGTTGAAAGACAAAAGGCTAAGACATTAGCAGCAAAGGCTTGTTAGTCATCTCAAGGCCTTGAGATTGACAGAAACTTTCAAAGCCTTGAGATTGCTTATTTTGCTATGTGTTCTAACATCTTTGTATTGCAGAATTGGATATCTGATTATTCAAATCAGTGGTTTATGGTATATATTTGTGGTTTTACTATTTATACATCTAACACAATTGCAGATGATCAGAACAAGAAGAATCAAAGTTATCTGGGTTTGATTTTTTAAATGCTGTGAAGCAAGTTCAGAGCTCCAAGGCCTTGAGATATGCCTTGAGCTACTGACAGTTTTTTTTTTTACAGAACTTGATTGATTCTTTCTTGCAGGTTATGACTCTTAGTATTCTGATTATTCACTCACTTCTAAGTGTCTTAAACTTGTTTTTCATATCTTATTTGTTCTAGAGGATATGCAGATTGATGTTCTAAATTTATTAAACAGTTTTACCAGAAACTGTATAACCAAACAGTCTCAGTACTGTTAGTTGTTTGGATTGTGTTGTTGCAGTGTTTCTTTGCTGTTGCAGGATTGTTAAACGTGCAGGAGAAATCTCAACAAACTCCAACGGATATCCATCTGAAAGCTGTTTGAATTTAAGTTGAAAACAGAAGGAGGATTTGTAGGAACTGAGATCCTAAAATCTCTCAATCAGTTGCAGCTATAGATAAAAGAGACTGGTTTGAATTTTAAAGAAGATAGAGGCTTGCAAAATACTCTGAGAGGTGTGACAAATTCGTGGGAGATCATCCATTCAAACACACAATCATTCAAGCTTCATTCCAGACTTCTGAAGATCAAATCAATCCAGTCATTCCTGAAGAACACTTCCAGACTTCAACAGTTTATCTTTATACTGTGTTCTTCATTTTTATTTCATCTGTGTATCTCTATATTATCTTAAACCTCACTTAACCTAGTGGTTGGTTGTTCAAGTGAACAACAAGAGGTTCTTGTTAGCTCAACAGTTAGTAGCTGGAACTAGATAGGTTTGGAACCACAAGCTGTATAGGTGTAAGGGAAATCACTTAGGCTTGAAGATCTAGGGTTGTTTCTGTGTGAGTAATAAGAAGTGTTTGCCCAATCCTGGTGGGATTAGATCCCTCATGCAGAGATTAGGTCCATTGGGACTGAACTCTGTAAATTGCTTTGTGTTCTTTACTTTTCTGTTTGATTATTATCTGCTGCACACAACTCAAATTAAACTAGGGTTTAAAAGCTGTTTAGATTTGTTCACAGCTCAAGGCCTTGAAGCTTACAATTTTGCCTTAGTGAGTTTCAGACAGTTTACAAAATCTCGAGGCCTTGAGATTTCAAGTTTCACACAAAGCTATCATGTTAAACTTTAAGTTTTGCAAAAAGTTTCCATACTCAATTCAACCCCCCCCCCTTCTAGAGTATTTAGGTCATGTATTTAGTCTAAATTACACACTTTCAGGCGAAACTGGTATAGGCGAAGAGATGGAAATAGAGGGTGCTGGAGCTGAAGTTCATAGAAATGAACAAGTCGTGGAAGACGCAGCATCTCATGAGAATGTTGATGCTCCAATGAACGCTCCCTGAGAATGAACAAGTCCTTGGGCAAACAGAATTTGACCAAGGTATCCTGCAGCCATCGCATGCAAATGTGGATGCCCCAGCAGAGGTCGCAGTTGGTGGCGACAGTGGCGCTCCTCCCACTGTCATACATGTTGCTGAAATTAGTGGTGTTGATACTCCACCCATTTCTTCGAATCATGCTGCTTCAGTTAATGTTCCAGGGCCTCCTTGGCAAAACCCTGCCATCCCTTCTGTTGAGATGGATTTCTCCGAAGTTCCCGTCGCATGGAGTTTGTGGGGTTCGCAGGCAACAGCTGTCATCGTGCGCGCTGCTACTTGCATCATCCCTGCCGACTATGACGAACGCGAAGCTTTTGCTGCCAGGAAAGCAATGCAGCAAGGAGATGCTTCAACCACCCCGGCTGTGCGCATTCCTACTTTGCGTCAAATCATCGACGGAACAGGTATGCCATAGTATGACCACATCTCATACTTACTTTATTTCTTCGTTAACGTTCGCACTCCTAAACTTGTCATTTCTTCAGGGATGAGACAACCTGATGTGGACTGGCTTATAAAGATGCGCATGTCGTACCCGTGGTCGTTTGCGAGAGCTTTGGAGTTAGGTCCCTTTGATAGGAGATTTTACTTAACTGAAGCCATCTGGATTGTGGAGCAATTATCTGTGACAACTCCCGCTACCCTTTCGACTGAAAATGCGCGAACGCTCTTTGATACATGCAAAAGGCTTCAGACTAATGCTCAGGGCAGGTTGGACTTTGGTTTCCGCTTTAATAGGGTCACCCAAATCCTCAACTATGTGATGTTGAAGTATGGCCACCGCAACCTCGCACTTGAAAGAAGGAAGGTGGAAGAGAAAAATAAGAAAGCTGAAGAGGCTATCAATCTCTTCCACGCGATGAAGTCTAGCTATGAAAAATTGAAGCAAGAAGTTAACAATGCAGAGAAAGCTTCGCTCCTGTTATCGCCAGAAGAACCTTTAGACAAGGATTTGTTTTGAGAGACGCATGTATTGTAGTGCTAATTTTTCAAACACTTGAACTATGTGTTGGCTATAATGATTGTGACATCATGTATTGACGTAATTACCTGGATTATTGTGCTATCAACGTATTAAATAAGGCGTGCTTACCATGCAGTGGGCCCCATCCTCATCATGAATCAGAGTCATTAAATAAGGCGTGTTACTGTATTGTCGTAGCCTTTAGTAGGATTATTGATTCTTGCTTGTTTACGAGGCGTTGCTGACTCATCAAGGAAACTAAAGAGTCTCCTCTGAGTTCTATATAAGCCTTCCTTCTTGCTATTTTGTTTTTCATCAAAATTTTGTTGCCCGTGAGTCCTCACGACTGTTGGTATTTCCCCTTGTCCTTTGTTGATTCATATCAGGTCTGGGCTTTCAAATCTGAATTGTGTGTTGTGCTATAGAAATGGATCCCAAGAAATTCTCCAAAAAGGCCTCTGATTCACCTGATCTTTTTGAAGATCAATTGTGTAGGCTTTTCTGTTTAAACGAAGACTCTTTCTTCTTAATTATGTTTGCAAGAATCGTCTCCGGTGACTTTCCGGAGAGGCACAACCTTGTACCGGTTCTACTACCAGTAAGTAATGAGCGGTATGCATCTTTGCCGGTTCTCCGGTAGAGAACTATCTGCCACCATTGTTTTAGACAAGGTGTAACAAGTGATTGTGTTTATACCTTGTACACAATCAGCTTCCTGCCCCATGAGCTGTTCTCCCATTTGTTCTTCACATCAGCAGCCTTCATGGCATGAAGTTCATCTGGCATCTCACCGCGGCAAGGGTACAAACAAGAGCCTTGTTCTGGTCGAGAACGTCGACGACAGCGTCATGTTTCGTAGCTTTAGTATTCGTAGCTTTAGACTTGGAAACTTCTCCTCATTGTAAGCTTTGCTTTTAAGCTGCTATCTAGACAGATAAATTGTAAGCCACATTTGACTTGTTATGAAAGTATGCTTTTTCATTTGATGTTTTGTCTAATACAATAGATTGTAACTTCACGTATGAACTTGCTATATGATGAAACAAGCTTTGTATTTTTGCTGCATTTTAGCCAGATAATCTTTGAATGAGTTGCTATTGAGGCAGATAGACTTTGGATCGCATGGGATCGTTTTCATTATTGCTGCTATCTAGGCAGATAGGCTTTAGATCACTTAGAATCATATCTTGTTATGGCTGCTATCTTGGCAGATAGGCTTTGGATCGCATAGGATCGTTTTTGTTATTGCTGCTATCTAGGCAGATAGGCTTTGGATCACTAAGGATCATATTTTGCTATTGCTGCTATCTAGGCAGATAGGCTTTGGATCGCATATGATCATATTTTGTTATTGCTTCTATCTAGGCAGATAGGCTTTGGATCGCATATGATTATATTTTGTTATTGCTGCTATCTAGGCAGATAGGCTTTGGACAAATTGGCAGATATAAGTAATATGAACAAATAAGTAAATAAAGCAATAAGACAACAAATTAATAAAGTTCTCTCATATGGCAGAGTCGTTATTATCAAGGCATACTCATATGGGAGGAGCCTGAGAACAAATTCCCCGTATGGGAGGAAACAATGCAGAATACATAAGAGCAACAGAACTTTTGAATCCAAAGTAATGAAAGCAACAGAACTTCGGAATCAAAAGTAAAGAGGTGAGCTAGGGATAATACTTTTTAATCCATCGCATGTTGATTGGACTTGGAGTTGTTGCAGTCCCATGAAGTATCTGAATGGTGCAGTAACCACTTTCGAAGACTTCTTTGGCTTCAAATGGTCCCTCCCAGTTAGACGCAAACTTAGGATGGGCTGCCTCCCGCATACTGTGATCTGAAGCTCGTAGGACCAAGTCTCCAACCGCGAAGTCTTGGTGCTGAACTGTTTTGTTGTATGCGCGAGCGATCCTTTCCTTGTATCTTGTGTTAGCTCTCTTAGCCTATTCACGCCTTTATCCAGCAGAATAAGATCATGATCGCGTTGATTTTCGTACAAGGCATGAAAAGCTATCCTGGCAGAGTTAACTTTAATCTCAGCCGGCACAACGGCTTCGCCCCCGTAACATAGAAGGAAAGGGGAAACCCATGTTAGAGTCCTTGGCGAAGTGCGATATGCCCACAGAGCAAAACTTAAGGAACTTGCCCACTTCTTGTGATCATCCGCGACCATTTTACTCAGAATCCTCAGCGGTGTCTTGTTTGTTGCTTCTACTTGTCTGTTCCCCTTTGGGTAATAGGGTGTGGAGCACACCTGCGTTAAGTTGTACTCTGTTAACTTCGCAGCCACTTGGCGATTCACAAAAGGAGTGCCGTTGTCCGAGAGGATGGTATTGGGGATCCCAAATCGGTATATGATGTTCTCATGGACGAAGGTAACGACTGCAAGCGCGTTTGCTGTTTTAAGAGGCACCGCTTCCACCCACTTAGTGAATTGCTCCGTTGCAATCAAGATGAACTGATTCCCATGCGAGGCTGATCAAATGGGGCAAATAAAATCCATGACCCATGTGTGGAATGGCCAAGGTGTTCCCAATGCATGCAAGTCTACAGCGGGAGCGTGCACGAGGTTGCCTTTGAACTGACATTCTTGACACCTTTTGACCTCGGTGCGGCCGTCTGCTTTCATTGTAGGCCAAAAATAGCCAACAATGAGGAGCTGCCTGCATAGCTTCGCGCCTCCTTGGTGCTCCACTTGATCGGACAAATCCATCACTTCTTGTGCTTCTTGGCCATCCACACATCTGAGCAAATTCCCCTCGTGGCCTCTTCGCCAGAGTATGTTTTCCCTTACAACATATCGGGTTGCCTTCTTTTAAGCTTTTCGGCTTCTTTTCTCTGAGTTGGCTCAATTCCTTCCGTCAAGTAGTCAAAGAGTGGCTTCCTCCAATCTGTGTCATCATCAACTGCAGCAATCTCCAGATAATCCTTAACCAACGTGCAGTTTTCGCAGTTCCCTTGAATGATCGCAGCAAATGTCGACATTTCTGGCCAGTGGATTCCATACCTCTGAGCTTTTCTATAAACAGACACTTTATTTTCCCCACAGGAGTGTTGGTGAATTTTCTCCAATAGTGCATGCCCTTCCTTTTGCGAGACACATCGCATGAGTACTCCTCCTGGTCCCTTAAAGTAAAGGGAGTTGTCCTGCACACAGTACCCTTTTGTGGATGCCCAATTCTCCTTGCTTGTTCCTTCAGCAATCGCATGCAGTATTGGCTTCCTCCAATCTCCAGCTTTTGTGGGCTCCTCTTCGCATACCTCTTGTGCGAGAGCTGGAGTAGTTCTAACTTCAATCAAAATTCTTGTTGGGCACTTGTCCGCACTGATTTTGGATCCCAAGGTGGCCAAATCATCTGCATGCCGGTTTTCAGCTCTGGGAGTGTACTCATATTTAACATCATGGAATTGTTGCACCAGTTTCTGGACCGTAGTCCAATAAGGCAACAAATTGATTTCCTTCAAGCCATACTCGCCTGAAGCCTGTTTAACGATGAGATTTGAATCCCCCGTGACCATCAAATTGTTTACTTCCAATGCCTTGGCCGCGAGGAATCCTGCAATCAGGGCCTCGTACTCCGCCTCGTTGTTGGTGACTGGTAAATACAAGTTCGTTTACATTTGGACGACTTCCCCATCTGGCTTAGTCAGTACGATACCAACTCCGCCTCCTTTTCTTGTCGATGACCCATCAAAATGCAGCTTCCAATATGGTGACTCGATTGCATAGATCTCAGGGCCTTCTAGCTCCTCCTCTATCATTGGCTCATAATTATTGTCTTGAAACTGTGATAAAAGGTCTGCCACCCTGAGATATAATTGCCTTTGGACGAGCACACGTGATGTCGTACTGCGATATATTCATGTACCACTTTGCTAATCTTCCACAGTGAGAGGAGTGGCTCAAGAGATACCGGATAGGATCACTCTTTGTGATTACCACAACTTTATGTGAAGCGAAATAATGCTTTAACTTTCCAATTACGAAAAATAAATCAAGGCAATGACGCTCTATATCAGTGTACCTGGACTCAGCCGGCTGTACCACGCGATAGATGTAATAGATCGGCCTTTCCTGCCCCTCGTGCTCTTAAGATAACAGTGCTCCTATGGATTTCCTGGTCGATGTCAGGTACAAAAAGAGTGGTGACCCTAGCTGAGGTGCAATCATTACTCTGGGCGATGTCAATAAGTCTTTCAACTTCCCAAATGCAGCTTTGTGCTCCTCCGTCCAGTTATACACAGCATTCTTCTTGAGAAGATCGACGAAGCAGAAATTTCGTTCTGCAATTGCTGGCACAAATCTTCGCAGATAAGACAGCTTTCCCAAGAATGTCTTCAAAGTGCTCTAATTGTGGGGTGCCCCCATGCTGGTGATAGCTGAGATCTTTGCAGGATCAGGTTCAATCCCATGGCGGTGGATCACACACCCCACGAACTTCCTAGAAGTCACTCCAAACGCGCATTTCATCGGGTTCATCTTCAGTTGAAAGCTTTTGCACCTTTCAAATACTTTCCGCAGGTCTCCCAGATGGTATGCTTCTTCTCTTGATTTGATGACCAAATCATCAACATAGAACTCTACTTCCTGATGCATCATATCATGGAAGAGAGCCATCATAGCCGCTGATAGGTTGCGCCCGCATTCTTCAATCTGAAAGGCATAACTGTGTAGTTGAAAACCCCGACTGGCGTGATGAACGCAGTTTTTCTCGCATCCTCAGGGTCCATCTTGATTTAGTTATATTCCCTGAACCCATCCATAAAATTGAACATCCGATTTCCTGCGGTAGAGTCAATGAGCAAGTCGATATTTGGCAGCGGGAAGTCATCTTTTGGGCAGAAACGATAAAGATCTCTGAAATCCTCGCAGATGCGAAGCTGCCCATTCTTCTTGACCACTAGCACAATGTTGGCCAACCAAGTAGGATGATGATTGGGTTCAATGAATTTGGCATTCTGCAGCTTGACTATTTCTTCCTTGATCTTCACATTGATCTCTGGTCTGAAGCTTCTCGCACTTTGCTTTACCGGTTTGGATCCCGGGACGACGTCCAATATGTGCATTGTTACACCCGTGTCAAGTTTGGGCATTTCATCATACTCCCAGGCAAACACATCCTTGTATTCGGTTAGCAGTTGCAGCAATTTCGCTTCCTCTTCGCCTTTGAGGTCCGCGCTCAGAAAAACAGACCTTTTCTTTTCTTCGGACGGACTTAGGAACACTTCTTTCAGTTCCTGTTTCTGCTGCTTTGGCTTGTCCTCCATGCACTTGGGCGCTTCTTTCGACTTGTCCTCCGGTAAATCTGACCTCAGCTTGTCCTTCTTTGGGTCATGCTCAAGTTGATTGATTTGCCCAGGGATATCCCCATGTTGAGATGGGAGACAGCATTTTTTTCCATTAGAGTAGAAGCTTTCTATCTCCTTGCCTTTTCTATTGTGCTTCACCACCCTCTTTAAGGTGTATATGTTCTTCTTCTGGTAAGCAACCTGCGACACCTCTTCGCGTGCGGGCATCTTCTCCTTGGCATCTTCCCTTGTCACCATTAATCCTGCCGGTGACTGATCTTTGATGTCCTCCCATCGAGGCAGAGGAGTTGGGTTGAATGGCCCCGGTGTCTGTTCATCCGCCATTTCAGTGAACCATACTGCCTCGGTGAGGTGCGCTTCGTTCAGATTAAATGGGTTTGTCGAGGCTGGTATCTCGACTACCCTTCCATTCCAAATGGCCTTCATCACTTGGTGAGCTGTGGAGGGAACTTCATCAAAGCGATGGATCCACGGCCGTCCTATGATCATGTGATACGTAGTTTTCGCATCAATGACATAAAACTTAGCAGAACATTTTATCTTCCATATCTGGAGACCTAGGCGGATCCAGCCCACTGTCATCCTGGAATCGCTTCCAAATCCCATCAACGAGGATGGGCGCCTGACAATCTTCTTCTCAGAAATCCCTGCCAACTTCAGGGTGTTGAACGAGACCACATTGACGGCCACTCCTCCATCAACGAATGCTCTCTTGAACTCGACATCGTTGATCTCTGTTGTTACGTACAAGGGCTTCTGGTGGCTCGAGTCTGTCTTCTTGTCGCTTTCGGAGAAGGTCATTATCTTCTCTGTCGAGCGAGAGGCTCTGACAACTCTTCCGTTGGAGACGACGATATCCTCCTCGAAGTCCTCTGCTACTCTGAGGATTGCCTTTGTCATTTCTTTCCGGCACTTCTCTGAAAAATTCATATCGTTAAAGAACTTTCAGAAACCGTGCGACCTTTTCATCCTGTCGGCACGCGAGTCCTCGGTGTCCATGCTATATAGTCCTCTTCATCGTGGACCTCAGCTATAACAGACAGCCCATCTTCTCCGATCTCTTCGAGGTCCATGATTGCGATCATGGCTACCTCCTTGTCCTTCGGATCTTGTTCTGCATGGGCTGGAAGGGGATTATTGCGCACGTCCTGCCTTTGGTCACTGATGATCAGCTCTCCTTCCTTCATCTTTCTGCTCACAAGGTACCTGAGCTTCTTGCAGTCAGCTGTTGGGTGCATAACCTTACCGTAGCATTCGCACCACTTCGGGTCCCTTAGCATCTCCCTGGAGGGTGTCCTTTCAAGTTGAGGTAGGACCCCATCTTTACGCCACTTCTTGCATAGATCGATCCCCTCCTCAATGGAACACGGCAAAGGTGGGGCATCTGAGGTCGAAACCTTGTGCTGTTTGTGTGGCGAAACTGTGTCGACTTCAGCCTCGCGCCCCCTATTGTAGCTAAACCTGTCGATCTTGAAAATCGGTCCCCCTGGGGATCGCTTAGGAGCATGCTTCTTCTTCTGGCTCTCGAATATAGGCTCTACATTCTTGGTACATTCGATTAACTTTGAAAAAGTAGGCATTTGCAGGTTAATCATCATACCCTTGTATTCGTATCGCATCCCTTGGAGACATATCTCAACGAGCCGGTTTTCGAGCACTTCATCTTTGCATTCCAGCGACTTCGCCCTGAACTTTTTGATGAATGTAACTCCATCCTCATCACGCTTCTGATACATACGCGACAAATGTATCATCGTGACCTTTTCCTCCACCTGAAAGAACTTGGTGTAGAAATTCTTGACCATGTCCTCCCATGTCTTGATAGATCCAGCCTCCAGCGTTCTATACCATTTATATGCGACGTTCCCCAAAGACTTAGGGAACTCGCGCATCAGCAGGTTGGAGTCAACCCCATGTGGCCCCATCACATCAATGAAGCGCATGACGTGCTCCTGAGCATTCCCATTGACATCGTCAAATTTCTCCCACTTAGGGGCCTTGTACCCCGCAGGGTTGGGCATCAAGTAGATCTCGCGCTGAATAGGATGTGCATTATCAAATTTTGGGATGATGGTGTCCGTGAAACACTGGGGCCAGAAAGTTGTCTTTACGTTGCTCCAAGGCTGTCATACTTGTTGATACACTCCCTCCCACAGCAGGAGGAAGGGTTGCAGCTGGGGGAGACACGTATGCAGCAGTAGGATTGGGGGTGTAAGAAACATTGCTTACGGTGGCAGGTAGAGAAAGCAAGGGATACTGTGGTTGGATATTGAAGGGAATACCCGGGAGTTGGGAAGCAGGTGTGATAAGGGATGGTTGAGCAATTTGTCCCTGGGTAGGAGGTGGATGGACCATTACTGGTTGGCTTTGTAAATTGGGGTTAGGTGGTGTAGGCATTACCTCTGTTCCCTGAGAGACAGGAGTTCCAGTTCCTTGAGGGACGGCGCCCAGTGCCGGATTCTGGGAAAAGGCCCCCAAAATGGACATAATCTGGGTCATCTGTGCAGATTGAGCCTGGAGGACTTTCGCCTAGTTCTGGATAGGGGCATTCAACGTCTCCAAGGTTGGAGTGCCGCCGGCCGCCGTGGAATTGTGGCGGGTTTCCTCCCCTGAGGTCGACTTGGTTGAGGGAGATCTGTTGCTGGCATCTTCATCGTGAGACATGGCTGCTTGCAGTTGCAGGGGTAAGTTTCACGTCGGGTTCACCAAATGTGTACAGGAGAATCCTTTGAGGAAGATTCAAACGTACACCAAGAACAGATAATGAGAAACACAAGAGGTATAGGGTAGTGAGTAGGGAGAGAGTAAGACAATGATAACTGTATGAGAGAGAGACAGTATTTTGGCGGAGCTTCCGCGTAGCTCAGAAGATTAGTGCTATGTATGGAAGGGTTAACGATCCTATATATAGTGGAGAATATGACCGTTGTAGTGGGTTAATGCGCCCATTAATGGCGGCTTAATTACCTTAACCACAACGGCACGTTCGTCCGCATATATAGGGACCGTTACGCACTTCGTCTGCGTATACCAGAACCGTTATGAGGTTGACCGGGTTTATTGAGCTCGTGGCCATAAATCTCTCAAAGCAGTTAATAAAGGTCGCGCGCGGGCTTGGTTGACGCTCGCGCGCGACAGATCTTACTCTAGCCTCCAAACCACTAAGTCCCTACAAGTCCCGTGTTGGTATGCGAGGGCCCTGTCTCACAGCCCCCACGTGGATCACCGCGGGTGGTGATCCTGTGTATGTGGAGCACAGCTAGGTGTGCTGGATGACTGCCACGTGGCTATGATATGTCTGTCTGGAAAGCACTGTCTACAGTGGTAATGCTACAGAATTTACAGGCTTACATGAAATCTTATAAAAATACTGAGCCGCATCGGGCCAAAAGATACATATATCTAAGTCTGTTATTGTGTTCTCCTCTAATGTCAATCAGCAGGATCGCGAAGCCTTGAGCTAATTGTTGAGTGCGAAAGTCGCGGCCAACCATGAGAAATACCCGGTACTCCCAACTGCAATGGAAAAAATAAAATGATGAGTTTTTTCTGATCTAGTCTCTAAAGTTGCAAACAAGTTAATAAACAAGAAACAATCATCACTTTCATTTGCTGGAAGAGAAATTTTCATCAAAGCGGTCGCAGAGTCAGCCCGAAATTATATGATGAATTGTTAAGTTATCAGTCCAATTGTGTGCAAAATTTGAATCTCTATTCAATAACTTTTAGAGGGGGAGAAAGGAAGGCAACGAGGCGGCATTGGCTAGCTTGGAAAAAACTCAAACTTACAAAGGAGAAGGAATTGGATTCAAAGACTTAGAAGATATAACACGGCTCTCCTAGCTAAGCAATTTTGATGGATCCTACAGTCTAACAATTTATTAAGCAAAGTTTTTAGCAAAAGTATTTTCCAGATCAGGGTATGATAAAAGCCAAGATTGCACCCAATTTCTCTTTTGCATGAAAAATATACTAGTATGTGGTACCAAAGACATCATCCATAAGGGTCCACGTTGAAAATTAAGGGGACGGCAGAGGAATTGACACCTACAACGAACCATGGCTACCTCGAACTAATGCATTAAAACATTATAACACAAGGTGCCTTAATTCAATTCTTCAGGTTCACGAGCTTATTACCGAAGAAAAACAGTGGAACATTGAGATGATTCATCCCGACTTTTGGTCGGTTAACAAGGAAGATATTTTAAATATTCCAAACACCACCAGCCCTAGAGAAGACATACGTATTTGTCACCACACCGACCATTGAAACTGCTCTACTAGTTTTTGTTATCTTATGTCCCGGCAAATCAGCACATATGAGGGTCACCCATGCAAGCTCAATAAGAAACTCTTCACAAAATGGGTTAAAAATATTGTTGAAAACGAAAGCTCCTAAAAAATATCTATTCACATTTTGGAGAACAACACTGTGATTATTTAGTTACAAGACAGAAAATAGCTACAGGACGATGGGCGCATTTTGGACGGAGTTGTAGTGTCGGTCTCTACGGTGGCTTCCCCTAGCGAAATCGATGTGATGCCAATTCTTCGAGGAATCAAACTCGCTATCAACTGAAGGTATTCAAGGGTTGTAATCTAATACTTAGTAAGATTGAAAAATTCTCCTCTACGGACTTCAGTATGGGGAAATGGGAAAGCTAACAGATGTGTTGGAAACTTCCTCCATCATTGACGAGTGTCACCTCTTATCCGCAAAGTTCGACCAAGCTTCTTCCACCTACATCGGGCGCAATGGAAATAATGTTGCACACCAATCTGCAAAACGTGGGCTTACTCTTTCAAACATGTACATTTGGCCCAATCATGAACCCTCTTGAGTAGGGGTGGCAATATGGCCCGATACGATCTGAGATCAGATCCGAGCGATTCGAGCCGAATAGTCGGATTCGAATCCTATCCAATTGAAAATGGATCGGATTTGGATCTGAAAAGCCAGACCCGAACGGATTTGGATCTGGATTTGGATATGAGGGCAGATCCACCGGTTTTCAACCCGATCCGATCCGACGTATAAGTGTGCTTTATAAATATACCCCTATTACCTCACCACTTACACTTAAAAGAAGAATTCTATAGTAACTCCAACCTACATAGCTATTTCTTTTGTTTTTTAGGTTTCATAACTTACGAACATGCCTTAGCGTATGAAAAAGTGTTTATCTTTTATGTTGTTTTTTTTCTAATGTATTGCAAACTCGTGTCGGATCCGATCCGAACACGTACTCTTTGAATCTATGGATTGAATTTGGATCAGTTGAATGAAACCCGATCCGATCTGATCTGAATCCGATGATAATCAGAGCGGATCTGGATCGGATATGGATCTCATTTCTCCTGGTCGGATCTGGATCGGGAAGGGCTTGAACCGATCCAAATCCGACTCGTTGCCATCCCAACTCTTGAGCTAGCCATTTTTTTTAGGGAATTGAGCTAGCCAATTTTTACACGTTGGTGTAATGGGCTTTCAGCTTAACTTATGATCAATATAAGAAATTTGGTTCTAGAAAAAGTATAATAATTTCTTTTATTTTTCTAAAAAAAATCTTTAATGTGTAATTTTTTTACAATGGGGGGCCTCAATTTTTTTACTACTTGTTTACACCCCCCAAATCTATTGGTCGGCCCTGAGGGTCACATTCCACTTTTTGTGTGTTGGAAAATTACGTCATAATGCAGAAGGTTATATCTCGTTAACTTACTTTTCTTGATCAATAATATGTCCAATAATTTCTTGTGTAATTCTTCTATTCCAAAGATGTGCCTTTGTTCTTTCTATTTTAGTTCAGAATTTTTTATGTGTTTTTCCCTGTTGTATATTTAAAAAAAAACTTGTTGTTACCTTGCTGCTCAGTTTTGCGTGTCGATGATTTGAATAAGGTAAAACGAAAGGTTTTTTTCATCAAATAATACCACTTATGGATCACAGTCAAACATTTGGATACAATATTCTCAAAAATAAAAACACTTGGATACAGATATTCACATTAATATGTATCATATCTCAAAGATTAAATATTATTTAAAAAAGATGAACATTAATTGTGTGTTTGTTCAGTATTCATGACACAATTAATATTTTTTGGTGTGTTTTACGTGTTGAGAAGTCATGATCTAGAGTTTAGAAGAAGAATAGGAGTTCATAAGTTTTAAGGCTATTATCATTAATGTCAATTGGTTTTGAGGTAGAATCTCATGGATTCTTTACTTGAGATCAGACCAAGACTAAATTTTACGTGAATGGTTTAGCAGCACACATTCTCATTGTTAGCGGCATGCAAAATATCCAGTGTAAGTCGAAATGTGCCAAACGTTTTAAGCCGCGTGTTGAGAAATCACACACCATATGTTTAAGAAGAAGAATAAGAGTTAATTATTCGCCTTCGTCACCACTTGTTTGAGGTAAAATACCATTACACATTTTAAGTATATATACATATACATATACATATACATATACATATGTACACTCATATATCTACACATGTGTGTGTGAGAGAGAGAATATTTAAAACAATATTTTGTGTGTTTTAATAAAGAAAAATATATCTCATGCTGGCAAGATAAAAAAAAAAAAAAAAAAAAAAAAAAAAAAAAAAAAAAACAATCTCAGGATTCAATAGTGTATTTTGGTATTCTATTAGGAAAAATTCTCTTATTGTGGTCCTTTCGACACTCAAAATTCATTTAGTTTCTTTCTATCTATATATATGATAGATATTTAGAGTTTATTTTGATACCTAATATTATGAGCTAAGATTCACTAACTACCTCAAAAGAGAGTCAATTTATTCAATTTATAATAAATGAACGTATTATTTTAATGGCGATTAAAATAGCTATAATTTTATTCTAAAATAAATATAAGGATACTTCTATAATTTCTTTTTATTTGAGAGAATAATTTTATAATTTCTTCTTATGACCTTTCCAGTGGTTTGCTAGTACAAATAATAAATTAACTTGGGTTTTTTTAAATCTGTAGCCAAATTACATTAATTAATTAGTGGGCATATAACGTAAGTAGTAGCCCGAACTTATTTTTTAATCAAAGTTTCTTTTAATTTAGTGGAGACTTCTACAATGCAGTTTGTGCAGAAGCTTGTGGAGAAGAACTTTAGATATTTTATAGAAAAGTTTGTGGAAGAAATGACTTAGAAATACTATTTCACCACCTCCTCTCTATAAGTAGAGTTGCACTTCAACCACTCCGTATCAAGTAAAAAATTAAAGTTTTCATTTCATTTGTTGTTTCATTTTCGCTCTCTAAAAATTTATCACTTCTCTCTTCCACCAAATCTCTCCCGCTGAACTCTTCCTCTATCCAACAAAATCTGTGTAAATGGAAATTTTTAAGTAAATGAACAACTCTTTGAATCAAATTCCACAAAGTCAACAACCAACAAATTGGTAATTAAGGAATCAACGAGTATGGATGCGAAATTATCTCTACAGGCCATACTAATAAGAATATACTCCAAACAGGGACTAACAGAAATTAACCCCTGGAAATGTCGTCCCTGAAACATAATATAGAAAATAATATTCACCGGAAATAAATATTTGTATCACGTGTATGGTTTTTATTTTGAAGATGCTTGGAGTTAGTTTCGGTACTGTAACAATCTGTGCAGAAAAAGTGTACAGTAACTGGTAGTTTTCAAGAATAGAGATTAACCCAACAGCTTAAGAAAAACTCATGCAGTCTTACCACATTATCCCAAAGACCTCTGAAATTATCTCTGCAACACATAGCTTATCTTTCAAAATAAGGAAGGACTGCTCAATAACAGCCTTACAGTGTTTATAAGGTCCTCTGGGAGAGTAGGTATATGTTTTGCACCTCTATGCTTGAAACAAAAATCTTTTTGGTTTCCATCTTGATGAAGTACCAACACTGCAGAAATCACTACAATCGTTAGTACATACAATAGAATAATTGTTATTGTAACCATGGCAGAGCTATGTAGAAGTGTGGGGGCTATAGTCCATATTCAATATTAAAAGTTCATGATTTCACCATACATTTTGTGAAATAAAATCATTTTAGCCCCCCCCCCTCCACACACACACACACAAAAATTGTACAATAAAACCACTACATATCTTTCCTCATCATAATTCTCTCACACTAGAGTTTAGCGCCTGCTATGGAAAAATCATGAATTCGCCCATGTGCAGAATGGCTCCTTTTCTTAAAACAAGGAACACAAATCGCACGACAAGAGTCTTGCTGACAAGTCCAACAACGATATGCTATATCTTTTTCTCCCCACAACCACAAGCTCCATGCAGGTCATCATTCCCATCGGCAAAATTCAAAAAATAGAAATATGCATCACATTCGAACATTAGCAACTGCAAACAAAATAAAATCTCACGAAATTAACTAGAAGGCTCGGTCCCAGGGCCTCCTCATCAGCTGGGTAATATAGCATCATTAATATGGATTTTGTTTTTACTAATAGATTCAAGTAACGTGAGTAGGTACCTCTCAATATTTTTTACGTGTTTAATGTGTAGAATCTGAAAATATGTATGTGTGTGTATCATAGTACATAAAACAAATCAATAAAACTCCTACATTTTTTACAAGATGAGAAGGACCAAATAATCGATCATATGTCTCAATTCAGACAACCACACGGCAGTGTTCGACCCGGCATGCGGCTTAGATTAATTCTTTATCTAAAAGGGAAAGTAAATTGACATACAAAGAGATTTTGAATCTCTCTACAAATATGCCGAATGCTGAAAGTTGATTATCGATAGAATGTGCAGCATGGGGAAAACATGTTTAGGAGAGAGCTAACATATCTCTCCAAAGGTGTGGGAATCAATATTTAATATCGGTTTATTTAAATAGCGCAAAATCAACAGGAATTTGGACCGTGCGCAAGCCTAGTCTATGGCATGTCCAACACATGTGTTAGAGGGGAACCCATGTAAGTTAGAAACAAGAACAGAAGTATGTGTCTTTGTAGGACCGAAAGGAACAAAGTGTGGTCCATTTTATAATTCGAAGGATTAGAAAGTCATTATTAGCATCAATCTATGATTCTTAGAGGATGATTATATTATAGATCACAAGGCTAAAAGTAAAATTGTTGGAAGAGATTCGGGGAAATCAAGTAGTCTAAAGTCTTGATATACCAACTGTACAAGAAGAAATACCACAAGAATGATATCGACATTCTGCTACCATGACATTGTTGGAGAAATATAGATACTTGTGAAACACAACAAGATTGTGTTGTTATTCCACTACAAGAGGAAAGTGGGGGAAATGTCGATAATCCTGATCTATAAGATAGTAGTGACATTCTGCGGTAAGAGAGCAGTGGGGGTAATGTTGTTACTATTGCATCACAAGTCCAACCCGTCCTAGTGGAAAGGTTTCTTGTAAGCCAGACAAATACATGTACTTTAAAGTGTATTTTGACAAGGTGCCTGATGAACATTATACATATCTTAGTAGCTATAATCAAGCTGTTGGAAGTACGGACGCCGAAAAGTGGAAAAAAAAAGTTAAGATTTCCGATATGGAGTCTACGTACTCTAATCAGGTTTGGTATCATATAGAACCAACTAATGTGGTCAAACCCAGAGGTATAAGTGGTATTACAAGAAACATCGATGGGTATGCGAGAAGGTTGAAACCTTTAAAACAAGGCTTGTTGTGAAATGGTTTATTCAGAAAGATGGGGTCGCTTATGAGGACACTTTTTTTGCAGGTGGCCATTATTAAGTCCATCATGATTCTCTTGTCCATTGTGACTCATTTTGATTATAAATTTTGGTAGATGGATGTCTAGAAGTCTTGATGAGTGCATTTATATGTTGCAGACGGGAGAATTTATAGCTAAAGGCCAGGAGCACGAGTTGTGCAAGTTTAAGGTGTTTATTTATGGACTTAAGTAGGAATCTAGATCGTAGAACATTTGTTTTGATCAAGCAATCAAATCATTTGATTTTAACATTTTTCAGATGAGTCGTGTGTTACAAGGAATCAATGTGTGTAAGAAAAATATGGTGGTATTCTTGATATTTTACGTGAATATATTCTCATTGGAAACAACGCGGGTGTATTATCTAGTGTGTGGGTATGGTTATCAAGTCAATTTTATATTGAAGACTTGGGAGAAGCAGCATACTTTCAACATATCAAGATTATGCGAGATCAGAAAATAGTATGTTAGGCTTGTCACAAGCCAATTATATTGATACTGTTTTTGCAAAGTTTGACATGTAGGATTCCAAGAAAGGGCATATCCCTTTCAGTTAGGGAATCAGTCTGTCAAATGATCAGTGTCCTAAAACACCTGATGAGATAGAAATTATGAAGGCAATTCCTTATGCTTTTGCGGGATGATGCCTCAAGCATGCAATGTTATGCACTAGATCAAATATTTGGTATGTTGTCGCATGGTTAGCAGATATCAATCTAACCCTAGAAGAGAGAACTGGACTACGGTAAAATATATATTGAGGTACCTGAAAAGGACTCGAGACTACATTTTTGTTTACCATGAAGATATTCGTGTACCCATCGAGTACACAGACTTGGATTTTCAGTAATATATGGATTCTAGGAAGTCTACCTCTAGATATGTGTTCATCTCAGGAGGTGGAGTCATTAGTTGGAGGAGCATCAAGCAATCTTGCATTGTCGATTCCAACATGGAAGACGAATATGTGGATGCTTCAGAAACTGTGAAGGAAGTTATTTGGCTCAGAAACTTTCTAATGGATCTTGGAGTGGTACCGAGTGCAAAGTCAGCTATGACGCTTTATTGCAATAATAGTGGTGTGGTTGCTAACTCAAGGGACCCAAGGTCTCACAAGAAAGGAAAACACATAGAGAATAAGTACCATTTATTACATAATCTGTGCACAGAGGTGATGTGGCAGTGATGAATATTGCATTAGCGGATAACCTACCAAGCCCATTTATGAAGAGTTTGACATCTAAAACATTTGATGGTCACGTACACGAAATGAGTTTGAGGTGTGTTGCTTCATGGCTTTAAGTATTAGGGTGAGATTGTTGAATTGAATACTAAAAGTCATGTTTTTTGTATTATATTATTTAAATTTGGTATCAATGAGATTATTTTTGGGTAATATTTTTGTATTATGTTATTATTATGCATATTTGTCTACTCTTCCACATAGTAGAAGATCTGATGTAGAGAGTCTAGCTAACACACAGAAGATCAGATCTTCGGTTCTTGTGGAATGGAAGTGATGAGTTCACAATCTAGATGGAAGTAGGCAAACCATTGGAAGGATTGTAGCACATTGCTTTAGCATGTCTGACTTGACTACGGGAAACATTGTAGTTCATACTATAGTTTCAAGTTTCACCTCAGTATGCTAGTAACTTTGTGTGTACTGAACAAGCTAACCTAAGATCATTGTCTTTGCACTAACATAAAAAAGACAAATCGCGTCTCATGGTTATTATGATTATTTATGCTCTGATAGTGAATTAGCACATGTATTTGGTAGTTGTCGCTTTGACAAGTCAAGTGAGTGAGATTCTCATAGATTCAATAATCTCGATGACTAGGATGATACTACTGAGTTCATTGTGTAAATTAATGTATCGAAGGAATCAATGCCCATGTTATGGGATTGATGATTTCCCCTTGATGAAGTTTATATGTTTTGATTATGTCAAACCCTGCAAGTAGATTACTGGGTAATCTGGACATGTCAAATAAGTTAAGCGGTAAGAATCAAAAATTTGAAAAGAGGTCGATTAAATGATTAGTTAGTGATTATTTAATCGACGGATGTATATAATCTTAATTTGGAATAATAAGTATCTAATAGCTTGATCTCGAAAAATTATTTTTGAGAATATGGACAGGAGTGCAAGAAAAGATATTTGGTGTTGCTAATTGTTTTTAACTTTACTTGGACTAGGTTCGGATGGAACCGCAAGTCCTAATAATGTTAGGAGTCTGATCTGTATTTTCTCCTCCAGGTTCCTCGCTTATCCAATATAAGTTGCCCTAGTCTTCAAACTTTCGTATATTTCATAAACCCACTGAAATCTAGGGTTTCGAGGGTGATAAATACGTGTGGAGATTAAGAAGAGATTGTGGAAGCAGCAAACTTACACGTCAAAACATGAGGAACTTGAGGAATACGGGAGAAGATCCATAGAGATTTAGACCTACATCAACTAGCAGGCCACATGTATAAACCTTAATTTTGCCTTGTAGGGTAGTTATAGTGTTCTTGTTGATACACAAATTTTTAATCAGAGTAACAGACATGCGAGTCGATCTGGTCTTGAGATCCACCTCCCATCAATTGGTATCAGGTGTCAGTTTGAACGCGCATATCTGTTATACAACCATGTTGTCTAGTCAGATTAGCTGTGGTGTAAAGCCCAGGAGTCTCCTAGCAATAATGACCAGGCCTATGCTCCACATCATGCAAATTATCCTAACTTCAACCATCAAAACAAAAATTACATCTGGATTGTGACGCGAAGACATGATATATTTCATTGTTATATTACTTCTATTGTTCTTGATTATGTTTTTGTCATTTGTGTGGTATGTTTTTATTAACTATGTATTTTATTTTCATGTACTAGTAGTGTGATAATTTTCATTTATGTACAGTTTTTGTTTATTACTTTTCAACCAATAATATAGTTTCTAAAGCGGTCTATCATATTTATCGGCGTGTCATTCAGCTTGTGTATTATTTTACAACAATTAACTTAATTTAAATAGTTTTGAAATACACTAATAATATTAGATAATCATTAGGAAAATTTATTAATTTATCAATAATAATTATGTGTTTTTCACCTAAAACTAATTTAACACTAACTATTTGTGAAAAGATGATATTATGGCTATAATTATAGAAAAATATATTGAAAACATTGCCTAAACACTAGTTTGAAATTGGATCGGATCCATTTTAAATTGGATCGGATACTGACGCGACCCGTTCGGATCGGATCATAGTTTGAAAAACTGTACTGGACGTTGTTTTGTTTTTGTTACTGGAGTGAAATTTTTTGATACCGGTATTTCTCGATGATTCATTTCGGAACAATTTTCTTAAATTTACAATTGCCCAAAAGTTATATATATATATATATATATATAGAGAATGAGCCCAATTTATACTCTTATTTTTTAAAAATAACCCATAAAAATGTGTATAAATTGTTCAAGTCCACAATAAAATGCTCATAGTCTCGTACGACTTCCAGACAATAAACCAGATATACAATAACGTATTTCAATGTGATACACTATCACAAAAAACACATTCACATATGCAAATCTTCAAACAAAAAATAAAATGTGACAATTAGAGTCCGTAAGTTCTTAAACAACTAAATAATACGAAATTCAGAGTTCAAAATCCCAATATCTAAAAATACTAGAACTGAAAACGTTAAAATATAATACGCAATGAGTGAATGAAATGAGAAATACTTAGAGAACTATTTTTCTTAAAGATCAACATAGATGTATGTCTTTTTCTACTTTTATATGAAGTCCCCGAAACTTGTTTAAATTACAAACTAAACCCCGCTCAAAATCTACCCAGAATTCGTTAAATCGTCCGAAACACCCCCCAAACATCTGAAGCTGGCCGAAACACACCGAACTTTGCCGAAACTGTACGAATCGGCCGAAACATAATGAAATTTAAAACTATGGATCGGATCACTCGAATCTCGGATTAGGCGGAATAAATTGCCATCCCTACACACAGAGGAAATCTAAGGACTCACAGATAGTTGTGGATTTTTGCGTTAGCAACCAGATTCATAATTATATATGTATGAATCAACGGTACAACTTTCAGTGAACGATGTGGAAATCTTAAACAGAGTACAGTAAAATGCTTCTTGTTCAAATTATCTTCTCGACATTTCATCCCATAATCTTCCGTGTGAAACCAACATTTTTCTGAATTACCCAGAGCGTCTTTATTCTTTCATGTATATATGGGTGCAACTTGGGCGGGTTGAACCCGACCAACCCGAGCCCAGCCCGAGCTTAAATAGATCTCGGAGACATAGTTTTGGTAATTTGGACCGGCTTGGACAAAAATTCTCAGCCCGAATTGCAATTAGGGTCGGGCTTGGGCACAAATATCGAACAACAGGCTAACCCGAATTGTCCGATTTGCATGACCACTATCTATAAATATTATTTTTTAAGAGAATTATGTAACATATCTAACATGAATATACTAATTTTCTTTTGATTGCTAACGATGTTTTTAGTCATTGTTTTGTTTTTGAACTAGTTGATTTGTTTTTTCACACAATTTATTATTCACTTGTCTTTTTAAAAAGATATTAAGTTTAATTTACTAGCCCAAATTCAACCCGAACCCGAATTGATTAATACGAATTTGGGCTCGGATGGGTTCACAATGCTCTTAACCCGGGTCGGGCTGGGCTTGGACAGCCACGACAGAACTCGGGCTCGGGCTTGGACAGGGGTGCCCACCCGTCCAGCCCGCCCGAGTTGCAGTTCTACATGTATACATGTGTTTTGTAGGGAAAATGGATATGTTTCATTCATCACCGGGCAGAAACCCCGCAACCAACTACATCACCATGTTGAGGCCAACCGGGAACACATCCAATCCAAACATTAGCATTAACTAAGCTAAGTCTGTGCGCCGCACAACGATGAGCTAGGCGCGTTTGCCCTCCTTGTAAACCAGCTACTATTGAAAGTGTCGAAGCCACCAATAACTGTCGACAGTCCTCTACCACCATACCGGAACTTGAGCGATTGAGATCGCATTTCCTCCCTTACTCACGTCTGCGACTAGCCTTTTAAAATCAGACTCGATTACCAGTTTTCGAACACACCCTATCTCCTTGCTAGTAGAATCCCTTCTCGGAGCGCCAAGGCTTACACCATTTTTGCCGAACCAGCAAGGAGATAGGGTGTTCGAGAACTGGCAAGGTAAAGTCATCAAAAGTAGCACCTCTTTTATCTGCAATGTCTTGAAATGGGAAAACTTCTTCATGAAAATATACCATATTTCTTGTCACCTAAAAAGTTTCTTTTTTGTTGTTGTAAAGCTTGTATCACTTCATCTCAAGTACATAACCCACAAATGCACATTCATTCTGCTCTTGCATCAAATTTATGTCTTCCATGTTTTAAGGTAGAAGCATAACAAAAGCAACCAAAAATCATCATCATTGAACACTCAGTGTGTCACTTTATGCATAACTTTATAGGAAGATTTGTGCTTCAAGAGTGGAGTAGGAACCCTGTTGATCAGAAAAGTAGTTGTTACATGAACATGATCTCAATGGTAAGTTGAAGTGAAACATTTAACCCTGGACCTCATACAAACACTTCAACCTTTCACCAGTGCCAATCACAATATCAAACTACAACCATCTCTTCGGTAACAAATTTAGTTCTGGAAAATAGAATCAACTAGAGGACTGAGAATTGAATGAGGATGACAAACTTCCTGATACAGCAAATCAATTGCGTACAAGACAACATTGGCTGAAATGCTAATAATAAAGAACGAAGCTTTTTAAGTTAAATTACACCTGACAATCCCTACTGTACATGAGCCGACAATCATAATCAATGGAGGATTGATCTTTGAACTTGCGAAGTCGTCTTCTCTCCAGTTAAAATTTACGCAACTGCACCTGAAAGTGTTCATTCGATGGTAGTGTGGGCCGTCTCAACGAGAAGGAATTGAGTTCTCAATGCTTTTAGATGGAAGCATTTGGGTTACAGATGTTAGTTCTCTTTCTCGTCAGTCATTCTCTGTATCTGGGGCACGATGTTAGGGGTTGTTCCTTTGTCGCCATCTTTGCTTGCGTTAGAGGAATACGGTTCTTGAGAATTTTTCTCCCTCAAAGGGTTGGCACTCGAGGCTGCAGACCGCATTGCTCTTGGTAGCCTCAAGGGAATCTCCGGTGGAACTTCGCTACTACTATCTGGTTTCCCTGATAATTCAATGTTCTCTGGCTGAGAAGTTGGAGCAGAAGATGGTACGAGCTGGATAACTGGATTCTTCCATTTCTTTCTCATGCTTGGTTTTGGTACATTTGGCTTGGCCTATACATTAAAACATTGTGTTAGTAGCTAGTACCTGGCACAATATAAAGTTACGCGGTGCTAGACGAATCCAGAAACAATAATTCAGAAACAAACATGAAAACAGAGGAAGGGAATGTCAATGAAGAAAATGAAATTCATGTTGCTACAACACCAAGAAAAATTTACTAAATTATTGCATCGTTTCACGAACC
Source organism: Linanthus parryae (assembly GCA_023055425.1). Taxonomy (NCBI): domain Eukaryota; kingdom Viridiplantae; phylum Streptophyta; class Magnoliopsida; order Ericales; family Polemoniaceae; genus Linanthus; species Linanthus parryae. Next base: position 42,314,514 of record JALGPY010000006.1, read on the forward strand.
AAATCACTGGGTCAAAGTGACCCACAAAGTCAACTGGGAAGAATTAGAAGATATGAGTTTTATTTAATTGCTCAGCTATTTATAAGATATCGGAGCATTTTGTATCAGACTCACCTTCAATTTAACCGCAGATAGCCAGATACATAGTCAACTGGGAATAACCCAAATTGTAACTCCCTCCATCCCGCAGATACATAGTCACCGGGTCAAAGTGACCCACAAAGTGACCCTTCAATTTTGTATATCAGACTACCCTTCAATTTATGCGACAAAGTCAACTGGGAATAACCCAAATTGTAACTCCCTCCATCCCGCAAAGACATTCCATTTCTGAAACTATAACTTTTTTTATTGACATGCAGTTCATGCTTCCCACTAAAAGTTTTAACATGATAGTTCTATTAATATCCTTGATCTTCATTATATTTTTAACATTGAAAATGGAAGTGGACAACCATTTTGTGGCAGATCAAATTGGAAATATGGACTTTCTTTGCGGGACGAATGGGGCATTATATTTCTCGTTAACAAGCATGAAGATTATATAGTGGAATTTCAATCTACAAACCTAGAAAGAAAATTGCATGATAATGTTACGAGAGATTTGATTTCTTTCTTTTCCTTTAGTTTAGCGAATGGTAAGGAGAAAAGATAACATACCGCGGAATTTCCAATGTCTGACAAGGGCTTTCTTCTTGGCAAAGCTTCATCATTGGAGTCGACTTTCTTCTCGGTCAAGGCACTTTCAAGTAGCATTGCGCCATGAGAAGCAAGATCTTGGTCACCAGTCCTCACACTACTACCCTCACCAAGTTCTGAGAACACGGAGGGCTCCGAATCCTTGGTTAAAGTTGTTCCCCTATTGGTACACTTAGTGGGAGCACAGTTGCATGAAGCACCACAGCTTCCTCCAGCAGCTCGGCATTCACATTTTCTCTTACACAAAGATTGTCTACTGCACGAACAACAAACTCCAGATGACTTTTTCGTATCTGAAATGGCCAATCCCTCACCTGAAGACTCTGTCTTGGTGCTTTCTGAGTCGCTAACATAGATAGGTTGAACAGCCACTGCATGACTTTTTCTAGAATTCCTTTTCTTAGTTAGTTTCACCGACGCCACCCACTCAGGATCATCATCTTTGGTAGGCAAGTCGGACTGAACCGTGTCGTCATCAATTTCATCCAAGTCTGAGAGCTCAGCATCAGATATATCCATGATACATTCAACGCTATTCCCCATATTGCTAAATACCATGGAGTTTCGAGAATCCTGGAACCAAATTTGAAACAATTCAGCCGCTGATGTTAGTTGTACATCACAGCAAAATAAAAATACCCCATAAGTAATTTCTGCAATGGCTGAAGATCGCAATGAGAAGCAGGAATGTACATATAGCAGTGTACGCCTAGTTTCTTACACACCGTTGACACGACTTTCTTAAGGGCAGTGTGATTGAGCTTTCCGTAAGGGGCCTATGCACTTCTATTCTGAAAAGGGTGGCTTTGGCTATCCAAAAGATAGTTGCAAAAACTGTTCCAGTATGGGGGTTTCATTATTCTCATTGGAGAATCAACGTATCTTACCTCACAGTCCTATTATCGGTTTAGGATTTACTATTATTTTAAATAGTAGTTAAATATAATAGCTAAAAGATATGGCTCTGCATTTGAAATAAAACATCGCCATCTGTGTCATTATGTTTTACAGTCATCACCATAATTATATACTATTGGGGGTCTCGAATCCTAGACCCTTTGCAGAGGCTATCAAGTATCAATGCTCTAACCACGTGAGCTAGCACACATTTTTCCCCATCTGTGATTAAACTCCATACTATATAAACTTGAGAGTGCACAAAGGGTAAGATCTTTACGAATTTGAAAAGTTAACAAATGATGTAATACCCTCCCAAACCAGACTGAACCAATCTTGCAATTGAAACTTGATAAGGTGGTGGCCGTTTGATCCCCATGTCTAGTAGTCCTAAACCTCAATTCGACTCCAACACGAGTTGTTCCTTTACTTCTATTAAGCACTAAACCATAATCTCTGGCTTGCATGACATCTAGAATTTATTGTGTTGGTCCTGTCAGTTGGTGAGATAGTTATGGAAAGACTTGGGGATTTCCGTGGAAAAACCCCCAGCTACACAGACAGTACCTCAGTTCAAACTGGTATGGCCCAAAACGTTAGGCAATTCAAAACCATTATAATTTTTGTTGTGCTTTTACAAATCAAAGACAGTTAGAACTCATGGCCCAAATTGATTCTATAATGTATCATCCAATTTAACCTACAGTCGAGACTTGAGTACAGCATACTCCGTATATTTTGTTATTGGGAATACCAAATGCCTTTTCTCTTTCACTAACAGAGCAGTAATTACCTTATACCGCAGATCATACACACGCGACTTCCCGTTTGGTGCAGATTCAAGAGAGCTAACTGTGTTTTCATTTGACTGCCTCTTCAAAGCTAATTTCTGTTAGGATGTGAAAAAACAAAATAGTAATGTTCATATCACGTAAATTGTCATCATCGAATGCATTGCAATTATCAGGATATGATTTGCTCCGAAGCAACAGATTTCTAGACACTAGAAAAAAGCGCACTAACCTGCAGTTTTTCCTGACGCATGATCGTCATTTTCTGTATTTCGTGTTGCCTAACCAAACTGACCACCTTATGCTTCAGGTCTTTTATCTCAGAATCCTTCTCTCTACTGACAACTTCTTTATCCCAAATCACACACCTTAACAAACAAACAAACAATTACAGAAGAAATAGCCCAATTAAGTCCCGCAAGAAAATTTCCTGTTACAAGCATATCTTCGTCTTTTAAAATCTCTTACCTGGATGACGATACCAGGTTGAATAGGTAATTCATAATATTTTTAGCTTCAGCAAGAGAACGAACTTGATGCCAGCGTCCTCTGCCGCTAAAAGCCCTTTCACGTTCTTCTGCTTCTGAAAGTTGTGATGCCATAGCTACAAGAGTGCTAGATGTAGTAGTAAGCATGGTTTCAAGAGCATAAATCCTCGAATTTCTTGCACCAGGAGACATTGACTGGGAGCAGTTGCTGCAATAAACAGAGAGGTAAATATGTTTAACATCTGATTGTGGAAAGCATAGTGCTGAAACTTGAAACTTCAGACTAATGTGACTGTCATAACGTGTTAAACCTTATATCTATTCTCTGGGAGTTTTGTGCTTCTTCTTTCAGGTCAGCCACCTCCTTGGCCATTCTAGCCCTCCTGAAAAAAAAAATACAATTTGCTTATCAATGCGGAAAGCAAATAATGTTCCTAAACCACCACTACTTTTCCACACAGTAACAATGTCTTAATTAAGCAAGCATTATCTTATTCAAGGAGACCAGCTAAGAGACAAAAAATACACCTAATTCAAACATGGAATGGAACAACCAGTAACGGCGCATAGCTAAATAGTTGGAAGAAAACGTGGATTTCCTAGAGGAATTTACTCCAGAACAGCACTTACTCCTCCATTTGACGCTCGTACTCTGACCGTACTTCATGTACACGTACTGTAACCTCGAATTCATGTTCAATTGCCTGCATCAATGCCTTCACACAAGAGTAGCAGCTTAAAATAATACACGGACTTACAAAAACTACTAGCAGATGCCAAACATCTTTCTACAGTTAATTCCCATAAAAAGAGGTGAAATAATCAGGTACAGTTATACAAATAGAAAAATGAGTATGCATACCTGTAGCCCAGGACCATTGCCACCTGAATGAAGCAAAAGTGTTAATGAAGAGTAATGAGAAAAATATGAACATTAACATCATGAGTTAAGCAACAAATTTCTAACCAATGGCTTCACGGGATGAAGCTTTCCTAGATTCAAGTAATTCTTTTAGTCGTTTCGTAGCCATGGCAGCTTCTTCTGTCTTACGTTGCAAAACCTGACATAAAACACAAAACGGTCAAACGGATAACCATTAAAGCTAGCGTTAACAGGGAATCATAGTTCATTGTGAATGTACCATCTTCTGTCTCTGGTTCAGCGCTAGTAGCTTGTGCATCTCAAACTCATTTCTCCGTCCCTCTTTCTTCAGCTGTTAAGAGACTTGTCAGTGTTTCATAAAGTATATGTAGAACGTGCAGCTGATAATCTTGCTTCCCCAGTTTTATGTTTCTGATTGTAGAAGAGAAGTCACAGGATTTCAGAAAGGCATATCTCTGAAATTAGCATTGGAGATAAGGAGTTGCCTCATTGCTCCCTTCTGGTTCTAACTAGTCATTGTTTCTTTTCAATTTCATCAAAATGATCTCAACTCTATCTTAACAAGGCTCTGAATTATTTCAAATTTATAGGATTTCCATAACATTTACACGCTTTGATCTATTGCCAACTTGACAAAGACATTGCTCAAGAAGTCAAGTTCTTTGGTATATTGTAAAACAAAAAAAAGACATTGACAGGATCAGTAAATAACAAAACAGCACTCATAAGCATCCTTTACGTGAAACACTCTTTTAATAAGCAGTAGGTAATAAGTATCAAAGTGGTTGGGCGATGTTGAATCTCCAAAAAAAACTTTTAACAGAAGCTAAAAGATGTGCATAATACTAATGATCTATAACAAGTTTGCAGCTTTTTACTTTTGGTGAGTTTGAGGGCTTAGACCTAAAAAACCTCCCACTTCTTTCTATACAACCAACCGTGGTGAATCCAAAAGGCTGACTGCATGAGTATTGTTAGTTCCATTCTGGGCATAACTTCTTATTCCAAAACAAAAGATCTTTAGCATTGGAAGACAATTATAGCTAGTGTAACAGAAATACCTGAAGAACTTCCTTTTCCCGTGATGCTTTCCACAATCTAAATTGCTCGGATTCTTGCTTTATTTTTTGTTGCAGTTGAACCTAATATCATACCAATTGGTTACAGTGAGAATGTATAATATTTTTGATGTGTGCATCACATGAAACAGTACCTTATGTGTTTTTATTCTCTGGATCTCATCCTGCAGTCTTCTTGCTGCCTCGTCACTTCTTTGTTTGTGTCTTAGGAGTTGAGCTTGAGCATCTTGTTTCTTCTTCAATTGTGTGACCTGCAAAATATATAAAGTATGATTAAGAAAGTCATTATAGCGAAGAAGTCGACTACAGTTGAGGAACCATTAAGCGTGTTACACCAAGCTAACAAAGAGGAATAACCTGTGCTTCAAGGGAATTCAATTTTTGAAGATAGTCTCCCTTTAGTTTTTGAGCACTCTCATCAGAATTGGATGACACATTCGCAATATTCCGCTTCAGCGCCTCAATTTCATTCTGCAATTGGCAGCAGAAGTTTAACTTCCTTAACGAGTTTAGTCAAGCAGAACTATGGCCAATGGAAACTAACCTGCAAAGCCTTTTTCTCATTCTCCAGATCCTGCACTTTCTTGTCATAATGTTGTTTAATAACTGAGGTGTCAACATTTGCAAACTGCTTCATTTCAGCCTTCAAAAAGAAATACATTATGAGTAACATATAACATTTCTCAACAGAGGAAAGGAATAAAGATGTGAAGAGTGGTGATTCAAGTGGCCGAGGATATACATATTACCAAGCCATTAGTGTTTCCTTAATCCACTTAAAGATTGGAGGGAGGGAGGGAATAAGTTGTGATAAAAACCAAGTCAATTTTCCTTAAAGATGTTGACAGGGATGGTATACAATACCATAACACCAAGGAACCTTCTCATCCTTGTTAAGTAGCCATTGAGAAGGGTGAGAACTTACCTCCTTCTGTTCAAGTTTTCTGTCCAACTCTTTGAGCTCCATATCCAATTGCTCTTGAAGAGAAGAATGTTCTTGCTCTTTGATTTTATCCTCACCTTCAACTTCTCCTGATAGATAGTGAATTTAGATGTGTTTCACAATTGATTCAAAGGAACACCAATAAATGAAGAAACGCTTCATGACAACTAAACTGCTATATCAGTGAGTCCTAAATTGCTGCAGAAATTAATGAATATAGATCTGAAATCAGGTAGTAAAAAATGAAATGGTAGAATATTTGTTCAATCAGCTAATCCCAAGGGCAGAATTCAAAAGCCACAGGCTTTGATCTCTGTGCACGACTTTGAGCAGCAGAACACAATCTGCAAGTCACGTGCTATCTTCAAAGAAAGGAAGGTGTATGTTTTAGAAAGCCAATGTTCGCTTACCGTTTATGTCAACATCTTGGGTATCAGATGAAAGCTCAGAAAGATCTGTAGAATATGAATCCTTGGAGTGATGACCACCATCACCCAATTCAAGACGTTTGACAAACTCACTGACATGTTCCTTTGCTTTGTTCAAGTTCTGGAAGCGCAATAGTTTTCCTTCTAATTCTTGTATTTTCTCTACATAAGTTTTCACCAGATTTGAATCCTGCAAAAGGATTTTGAAGCATATTTCATTCACAGCTTTGAAGGGCATTGCGATATAAGCAGATTCTCGAGAACAAAAGCTCTACCGCACCTGGTCTGAGTTACTATCAATCTCATCCCATGATTTTCCTGTACGTGCTGATTCAATTTTCATAATCAGTTTGTCTTTTTCAACCTGTCACAAATCCGCATCAAACCAATCTGATGAGTACAATTATCACTACCACAATAGCTGCATATAAAGTCATTAAAATATCATAACTACTCTAATTGAGACTAACCTGAGAATCAAGAGCCAGTTGTCTAGCATGTTCACAATCAATTTGACACTCTCGAAGCTTCCTGTGTAAATCTGCATTTCTTGCTTCAAGCAAGGATATCTCATGCTTGAGGTTCTGGATAATAGAAGTATATCATTTACCTCAAAACTGATAAAGTCGGGGTAGAAACCAAAAGAACTGCATTATAATTGTACACTGTACCTGACTCTCCTCAGAAGACACGCCAGAATCTCCACGAAGGAAAAGAACTTCAGCCTGTAGGTTTTCAATTTGACTTCGCATTCTTTGCACTTGAGCAGCCATTGGGTCGCGATTGATCTATGAATAGAACAGAATGAGATGCTAATAAACCCATGGAAGATAGAGGTAGTATAGTATCAGATTAGGACACTAACAATTGCTTTATTCTGAATGTTGCGAGCGCGATTCGCATACTTCAAAGTGTTAAGGGTTTCCTCAGCATTCGTTTCTGCTGGACTCACGCAAGCTGCATATACCAAAAGTGGAGAAGCACAAAGACAAACGAGGTGTAAGAAAGCGAAACAGGAGATATGCAGTGAAATCTATGTTCATAACTGTTGGTGTGCTATAAATAGAGCATACCTATCATAACAGTTTTGCTGTTTCCTCCAAGGGAATCCTACAGAAAGCAAAATAAAGAAATAGGATTCAGAAGATTGAAGTAAAGCATTATTATATGAAAATGTTAACACTTCTGCCATAAAGAAGAGAAAGGGATTAGCAACTATAGCACCCAAAAAGTACTACAAAAAATATTAAACTGGAAGCATGTCAACAGAATATGATGCCGGGAACTCGATGAAGGGTGACGTCCCCGTTGGGAACGTCGATCTCCAAAACTCCATCGGAACTCCCTGGAAAGCTCTTGGAACGTAACCGTAATAATAATGAGTCCGGAACTTATGAGGAACTTCCCGGGAACGCGTTTCCCCTTTTCGAAAGGTTTTGAAAACATTCCTGGGTTAAAAATAACACTCGGGTGTCTTTTAAAAAATTTAAAAAGATAAGAGATGTTACTTGTAAATAAAATGTGATACATACTACTAATCCTATCAAGATCCCCGAGACCAATATAAACCCTAGCTGCTTATACTTCAACAGAGAGAAAACAATTTGGATACTTTCAAGGCTTCCGGACGAACTCAAAGAGTTTAAGAACCTCAGATTTCACATTAGAATAAACTTTATTGATCTTCATTATTGTCTTTTAATTAAGATCAATAAATATATGTGCTGTTCCCCTGGCCTTCATCTCCCTAAATTAAGAAAATTGTCATTCCTGCGTCCCCATTTCGCCCTGTCCACGTTCCTGTTTCAGTGCTACGTAGTCAACAGGTATCAAGCTAGCAGACAACTGCCATATCCAATACAGCAAGGAAATGGTAACAATAAGTGTCTTTTTCTGATTGAATTTAATCTTGGATAACTCCTCTTTATTATTAATAGAAGGAAAGACACTAACTCCTCAAATCCCAAAAGAAAACTAAGAATCGGAATTCGGAGATAACTGCCATAAATGATAAAGAAGGCAGTCCCTTTCTTCATAATGTTATCCGAAAGCCAACTCTTTCCGATGCACCTCCTCAAAAGACGATAACGACCAATTAGCCCTCTTTCTTTAACTTGGAAACCCTTTCTCTTTCAATGACTAGTACAAAAAAAAAGAAAAATGTTCATCTAACAAATAGCCCACAGCACAACTAAACTCATCAACTCAGCCAAAGGACTACCTAAATTAAGTCAATGGACTTCCACACTACAGAGACGAGGGCATTCAAGGAGGAAGATAAGTTTTCTTATGACTTCTTTAGCTGATTAAGTCCAAATGAGGTCCAAATTGCGTGGATATCGGTGGTGGGATAGAGACCATAGAACATGAGCAAATATATTAATATTCATTATCTCATTAAACCCAACCAGGTCGTACCAACTAACCTTACATTTTTTTCTTCTTCAAAACCTTAAGAGAAGGTTGCCATATCTGAAGCAAAATGCCATTCTTACTAAATTCAAGTTTTCAAGAACCCGAACCAGTTGCATTCCTCATGCTTCTTCAGTTAACGTCATTACATGCCCTAGTCCATTTCAAATCAGGGTAACCTAATGCGTTAAATGGGAATGAGTCAAAGGACAATTGCGCAAGTCCTTGTGTTCATTGTTTTTTCTGTAAGCTTATTTATGATTCATTGGGATATTAGTTTTGTGCCTTAAAGCTATGTATTATTTTATGTTATTTGTTTCTCTTCCTTTCCTCATATCGTACCCATATATTCTATCCTACACCAGAAATTTTATCAAAAAAGGCCAAGAATATGTATATTACCCTGTGTGGCTTGAAGGAATCTAAAGGTTTTATTTATCCATCAAAATTAGTTCCATTCTATCTACATTAACTGCAAAGCTAACCAATTCGCAACCTTCAGTCTCATGGCAGCTTCCTAGTACCACGAGAAAAATATATCAGGGTAGGAATATCCTGAAGACTAGCATGCTTAATAATCTAAGTATGAACCCCCTAAACTCAAAACAAAACAGCTAAACTACCATAACTATTTAGTGGCTCTTGTCATGCAAGCCTTGTCAACATAGTTAGTAAAATACGGGACGGAAATAAAACGTGATACGGTACGTACGTGTATTATTACGATTTTAGGTTAAAAGTACGTTAGTAAAAATTCGGCTTAAAAATACGCGATTTGATTAATTTGAGTTTTCTGTACGTACGGGTATAGTTCATATACTAGTTATTCAGTCGAAATTAAAAATACGGGTGCATTTCTTAGTATTTTAGCATATATAATGAGTTCTTTGTATCACACATTGCCATCTTTTCATAATTTTATTAAAATTTAAAAATAATTTGTAAAGCATGTACTCAATTGTTAATCATTTCTGATATTTACACTATTTACCCATACTAATTACTTATGTAAAATAATATCATACTATTCAAACTACTTCTGTAAAAAAAAGTTACTACGCATTCCCTAATCTTAAATATGTATTATTTTAAAACTTAATAATATAACACATAAGACTCAAGATGCATGTACACACACACATATACATAATTATAGTTAGTTTAACTTAATATTTTCAAAATTTTATAATAATACTTGTAATATTTATAACAATAAATATTTAAAATAGATAAATAGTAAGAAAATATTTACTAATAACTAATTACTATAAGTTACACTATTTTGGATGATAATTTATTGCCTGCAATATTGTTTTCAAGAAGTTTTATTCGGAAGTATTATACGTTAAAACGTGAAATACAAGTATTAAACTTTTTTGCTCAAAAATTCGAGTATTTTTCATTAAGTCCAGCAATAGTACGAAATACGCAAGTATTATTCATTTATACGTACGGACGGGTATTAAACGGAAAATTCGGAGTATTTACTAACTAGGCTTGTCAATTAGAACCAGATAACGTAAAACCATTCCACCCTCCTTATTCTCTCTCTCTCTCTCACATAGATTCTTGCAACCCCAGTGAACTTCAGCTATATCTATCTAGATCAGACACTCTTAAGACACTAACAAACATTAGATTTCGCTCTTAATCCTTTCAGATACATAGAAAAAGAACTCTGTTACTTAAGGGTGCTAATAAAAGAACAATTACATCTATGTGGCCAGTCTCTAAAAGAAACAAGACTGAGATACCACTTCCAAATTCATGCTAAATTTTCATCGTGGAGAATTGCACAGCCCGCATTTTTAAATTTTCATCGTGTAGAATTGCAGAGCTCGGAACAAATCTGCTTTGAGGAATGTAGAGCTCCTCAAACGATTCAAGTATGTCCCGGTCAAGTTGTAGAAGTTAATAAAATGTGTTTTAATAGGTTGAAAAGAAGTACAATTCATGGTGAACCAAATCGACATCAAGACTCCATGTACAATCATCAGCAAATTTATAATGATAACCCACACTTCAATTGTTCACAGCTACAGATCACAAAATCTACAGCTTCAGACTGAAACTGCTTAGGCTTTCAAAAATTAGACAAATTGCACAGTATGCACAATCTCCCGTCTGTTAGTAAGCCATCAATGATCCAAGGCAAACAACTGACACTTTGCACTAAGCGAATATCTAAGAACCCTGTACTAATGTTTGAACTATATCCCAAAATGGATGCTAAAATGTTAAGCGTATCTCTGTAGTTTGAAAATCTGATGGCATGGATAGGCACAGCAAGTAGAAAAGTTTGACACCATTACACAGTAGGTATCCTATGGCATTAGACACAATATGTATCCTCCAGACTTTATGCTTCAAATCACATAGCATTATCTATGTAATGATAAGTCGCATTCCAAAATGAAAACTTCTTGGATAGAGTTATGCATGATAAGTCCCAAATGATTAAATGAATATTGCTTTGATACTTCAAAGGACCTGCACTTACATACGAATGAGGGGCTGAAATTTCTGGCATGCAGTACAGAATTACTAGTTTTTCTTTTGATTAGAAAATTTTATGTTAGCATGATGAAGGTGTCGTCGTTGGAAACTCGAAGTTTGATTACCAGACAACATAAATGAATACATTCATAAAAAGTGCATTTAAGACTTAATTAAATATCACACACTAAACTAGTCTACCAGGATTTTAAATTTGAGCTAGTTTTCTGAGTTAATAAGACAAACAAGTTCGATACTTGCCTGTAACAGGCGTGTTAATTTGCTATCACGGTATGGAACATGACCTCCTTCTTTCCGTTTCCGGTCATCACCCAAGGCACTTATCACATTGCCAAGGGCCAGTAGTCCTTTGTTGATATGAATCCCTAAGCCACACGAACCATAAAAACATTACGCTTTGATTAAGATACCAGTTTTATGTAGTAGACAAATTAGTTTAACTCCCAAAAGATTAACAGCAACTACCTTCACGTAATCGTGTTCCATCTGCTCCAGTTCGCTTTGCTCTCTCGGAACCAGCAAGGTCCACCAGATGAAGTTTAGCAGACAAAATGTCATCTCCTCCATCTTGAGTGGCGGCTCCATTTGGACAAGACACAACTTTTTTTTGCTCCATGGATATTGTGAAAATAGCATGTGAACGACTGAATCATTCGGCAACCAAAAAAAGTAAATAACTACAAAATCATTTCATTGGCTTAGGTGGATGAAATTATCAGTCCATCGTAAAACTAAAAGCAGAAAGCAGAGATAATGGTCCTAAGCTCAAGGGAAGACATAGCAACTTGACATCAGGACTATCTTAGAGACCGCTGGTAGCGTATCACTCAGAGATCAATTAATTGTTTCCTTGATTAAGTATAAGGAAATGACTGCTGTCTTGATCTATGAGAAACTGATGAAGACTTTTACATGAGAAAATAAATCATGTATTTTAAACTTCTTGATTACATCATTGATTCCCAGAAAGGATTCCAAATTCTCCTGTCGTGTATATGCCATGATGAACAAGGACATTCTACCATTAATGAGGCAGGTGGGTAGCCCGCATCAGGCCCCTTGCCGTGATAGGGACCCCATTTTTATATACATATTTATAAATAGAATGTAATTACAACTAGGGAAATACTATCTGATAGTTTTCCCTATGAGTACAAACAATGTTTCTTTTATAATTATTGACGTCCTTTTAACTAAAATGCATACAATACAAACCATCCGATCACACAAGTGAGCTACTATTTATGTATTTTAAGCTAACAACGCAATAATATAACGACGGGTAAACTTTTTGATAAACATTGGTTACTAGTACAGGGCTTCCATTACTACTCTTCCCGCGGGCCCCGAAAAGTCTAGGGCCAGCCCCTGGTACAACCAAACTTTGATGGTCCATCTAGAAACTTAAGATAACTGGAACACAGTTATTGTTAAACGTATCAATAACAGTAATAAGAAGATTACAAACACTAAATAAAGAGAGCCTAACTAGGGGAACATCCATCCAACTAAAATATGTTGTGTTTAACGTATTGAGGTGCATGAGTATTGTGTGCCCCAAGGGTATGGCCGTACGGCACTTAGACAAGCCGTACAGCACTTAGACAAGTTGATACTGTATGGTTCCTGAACTAATAATCAGAATCTTCTTAGAGCACGTTCACCAATACCCCAGTGCCTACGCACCACTTCATGCCAGCACCAAAATTGTCCAAAAACCACTATTCCTCGTCCCACCAATGCTGAAGTGCCCCCGTGGCACAAATTGGGGCACTCAAGTGCTTCCGAAGTGCCCCAGTTCCACTCTCACAAATTGGCCAAAATGGTGTAAACCACACACCAAAAGTATATTCACAATGTCTTGTCCCGGTGCTCTAGAGCCTGACGGATGAACATGCTCTTAGTATCACAAACTTAAAATTACACAAGAGTAACAAAGGTCTAACAACATAAGAAGTTTAGAACGATGTCAAACTCCGTATGGACCAAAAAAATAAACTTTTTATAGCTTGTCGATTGTTAGTTCTTACTAACCAAAGGTTCAATTGTGTCTGAATATAACGGCGGCATCATACATAGGAACCGACACAAAGTGTCGTTGAGAGAAAAATACTGAAAGCGTTGCTACAAATGATTATGGACGACTGGACATATAAGCAGCGTTTATATGCTATTATAGACGCACGTCTTTCAGACCAATATTTCAACAAGAAAGTGATAACAGAAATAGCTCCATACACTTGAATCCATTTTAATTTATAGGCCCTCTTGGTCATATAAAAGAGCAGAATAGTGTATAATAAGATCAGAATTATTAGATTTGCACCTTGACTGACTATTCATATTTGTGCTAGCAGTGGCACGGGCAAATGAACCACGCAAGAGATACGAAGCCATCTCTTCTTTTGTCTTGACCTCTGCCTCTGTGACTCCAGCCAGGGTTATTCCACCATTGCAGTTTTCGCGAATTTGAATAGGAGCTCTTGCAATGCCAGCAGGCTTTGCAGGGGGCAATCCATCACCTCGAGAAGAAATGGGTTGGTGTGGATCCAGTAGATCAAACACCTCTTCTTTGAATATCTGCCATATAACACATTAGTGCCAGAAAGTAGGAACAACAAATGAAAGTCATGTACAGTTTTATTGATTGAATACCTCAATAAAAGATACTCTGATTAAAAATTCAGTAGAATCTTTGCTTCCCTCCACTCTGGAAAATATGGTCTCCATCACCTTAGGAATTATACCACCATTATGACCTTCCCCATTGTAGTTTGTTCCCATGGTGTATGTTTTCCCAGAACCAGTCTAGAATACGATAAAAAGGTGAAAAGAAAGGTTAGTACGCTTATAATTAGCAAGATCAAACTCAAAATTGAAGTGGCATTGAGGAGTAAAAAAGTGAATCCAAATCGGAAGTCAGCATAGCTTAATCTCCACAATCTAATCTTCTATATTTTGCGCACACTTTAATCATGGTTTAATTTCAAAAAGCAAATGACACATAGAGCCAAACCTGGCCGTAGGCCAACACCGTGCCATTGTATCCATGAAGAAGTGCATCAACCAGGGGCGCAACACATTCGTCGTAAATCCGTTCAGACTTTTGTCCAGTGCTCCCAAAGACATGGTCGAAAGTGTACATATGTGATCCAATTTGAATCTGTTTTTTTCAACCATATACATATCACATCACATCAAACAAACATTTCACAAAAACACACAAAACTTAATATAGGCTTTAACATTTCACTAACCTGTGGTTCACCATTTATGACAGTGATGCAATCTGTGCAACCAACCGCGAGCTCGGTAGTGACCAGAGGTCTGATATTCACCGCTACTCTAACACACTGCGATGAGTCCTTCGACTCCGGAGCATTCTCCATCTCCGAAATGACTCCAACTTGAAAAAACCCTAATTCTTTTCCTGAAACCGTACAAACAAAATCTGTTCAGCAAATCAGCTACCAAATTCTGCGGAATCGAAACTGAGCTCAACCGAAACTACTGAATTCAAGCACTGAATCTCACACACAAGCTAAAAATCGAGAGACGGAACACTGAGAAACTGGTGAGAAGGACGATTTAGCTCTATGTATATGGAATTGGCGAAGGCTGAAGGATCTAGAGCTAGTGATTGAGAAAGTGGGTGAAGTGAAGAAGTGAGAATGAAGAGAGAAGAGAGTGATTTGCGAGTACCTTGTCGGAGATGCGAGGGAATCGGCGGTAGAGAGAGAAGAGAGAAGAGTGGCCGTCGATCCAGAGAGGGATTGGAGGATTGAAATGAGAGAATGCGGGTCAGGTCTCAAAATTCAAAATAACGAAGGCGGGGGACACGTGCGAGGCAAGTGCTGTGTCCGGTTTCAATTTCATGTTTTACAATTATGGATGGGTTCGGTAGAAATAGAATGGTTTATGGTGGAAAAACTGGTTTTTAGACTGTGGTGGAAAACTTTTGATTTTTTCAGAGATTAATCCGTTTAAAAACTGAAAAAAATGTGTTTGGTTGTGGTTTTAAACTAGATGATGTATGTTAAAATGACAAGTTTACCTTCCATTTCATTTTTTTTTCCCTTATGATATCCTAATTATATCGAAAGTCCATAACACAAACATCTAAAACCTAGTTGCTAGAAACTAGAAGAGCTCCACCAGTTTAGAAACCAAAACTACAGCTGCACTCTAATGAAGAACATAAATAAGATTCAACTATCACAACAACACCAACATGCTTTCTAATGAACACAAGCTCATTCAGTAATGGTCAGATGAGGCCTAAATATGACTGGCTCCAAAAAAAAGTAAGTAGCATTACTATAGACGTTAAGTAAGTAAACAAAACAAGAACACGTTCAACAACAAAGTACAAGCAGCCTCCTAATAAACACACTTGATTTCAACAAAAAGTTCGATAATTGCATGAAATTTCAGCGAGTATAGAGATAATGACATAATGGTAGTTATGTATTATTGAAAGAGTGTGAGGGTATATAAGTCAGGTGAAAAACTCATAAACAATCTGAAAATAAATCACCAAATTGTGGTTTTTTTTCTTCATGCCTAGAGTGAAAAAAAAAATCATATTAAAATTTGGTGGAAAAACCATTACATACAAACAAAAAATCAAAATAATTTGGTTTTTCCACCAGAAACCAAAAGAAACTGTTTTGCCAAACGCACCCTATCATTGCACCAAATTTGCATCTGTCATTGTAGATATATCATAAATCGTGATACTATCGACAAGTCACGTGGCACTCCGGATAAGGGACATGTGCGCAGTCATTGTGCTCTGCATAGTACCAAAATGCATCATTTGATTACGTGTATGGGAAGGAATGCGAGGCAGGGTCCTTCGCATATGCGCCTTATGCCCACAGGACTTGAGGATGTGAGTTGCTTGGAGGCTAGAGTAAGGTCTATCGCGTGCGAGATGCCAACATCGCATGCGACCCTCGTATGTTCCAGAGACCCGCGAACTGACAGTCATGTCCCCGAAATCATGGACCACGATCCCTACATATACTAGCCGCGAGCCGCTCAACTAGGCGTACGTTATGGCCACAAGGGGTTCCATTATCTTCGTGCGTGCTCGCCCACGTCTGTCTGATGGCATGTATATAAAGGATCTTTCTCATTCACGACAAACGGAGAACACACAACGGACGAACACAGCTACAACAGCTACCACGCTCAGCTCAACCATCATTGTCACACATCTGGATAATATATGTTATCTTTCTCTTTCCCCAAACCTGATCTCATCTCCGGTCCCCAAACAGGTTAACCAGGTGTCATTTGTTTTGTTCTTCTACTTGCAGGAACACAGACTGCCCAGATCAAGTCGTCGTCTACATTGGTGAACACGACATGAACCACTCAGACAACTCACCCAGATACCTGTTGCCGAAGATTCCAAGATGGTTCCTGCTCCCCCCCCCCCCCACCCCACCCCACCCCCGAGTTAACGACGGTAAGAATCGCCATTACCGCCACCGGAGTCCCCCAAGAACCAGACCAACCAGATTCATCACTCTCAATCCGAGAGCATCGACCCGACGGCTGTGACCAACATGATCGAGAGGCTCAACGCGACCATCCAGAACCAGGCGGCCACGATCTAGAATCAGACAGCCTTGATGGCGCATATGCATACTCCGATGCAGAATTAGGGGTCGCAGGCGGCGCACATGGCGACGAGCACATAAGGAGCCCATGTCAGTCATGTACTCCGACCCCCGTATGGCGGCCAATTTCCACCTACGCAGACGTGCGAGCCGCATATGACCGTCGGAGAGCCAAGGATCCCCCTTTTCACCGGATCCCCCTCGTACTCTTCTCTTCCCTTCACTCAGGGCTTTTGGGTCACAAACAATGAAGCAGAATATGAGGCCCTGGTGGCAGGACTACTCGTGGCGTAATCACTCGGAATTAAAAAGCTTGTCATTTTAGGAGATTCAAAGCTCATTATCAAGCAATAATCAGGAGGATTCGCACTTAAGGAGACAAACCTCATGAGTTATCGAACCATGGTGTATAAAAATTCAAGCACTTTCGAGTCGCTTGACTTCGAATACACCCAAGCTCTGACCGGCATGTAAATGTACTTGCCACGGTCGGGTTCAAGGTGTCGGTGGACAAATGTCCTGCCCAAATCCAAGTCCAGGTAAAACTCTAACCCTTACATATGAGGGACATATACACATAGGAAGAACTCATAGCAGAAGACTGGAGAAAGTCAATCGTAGAAGGACTGGTAAAAAGCGGAGGATGTGCGAGCTGGCCCAACCTCAAGGGATTCAACATCCACGAAGGGATATTATACTCAAAGGGTCCTAGCGGAATCTGTAGGGTTTTGATACAGATTAGGCAGCGGAATAAACAATAATTAACTCCGTTCAAGGCCCTCCAATGATCACAGGACAAGACATCATAACACGGTAAGGGAAAAAAATCATTTGTACCTTGTTTGTCTGAATTTATCACTTTTTGTATAATTGTGTCCATGTCTCTATGCGTATCCACACCTAATATTGCACCAGAATCCTCCCAACGCCTTGTGCTAGCTCACGTAAGAAGGAGGAAGAAGATCACGCAAAACGAGGACCAAAGAAGTCGTGCCTCTTTGGTGGCCGACAGGGTAGGGGCGGACGGCCTAGGGTTTCGGCCCTAGGTCTCTTTCTCTCTCCTTGCATTGTTCTCTCACTCAATAATGATCCAACATTGTGAGAAAATAACCTAGGAGTGCCCTTATATAGTTAATAACTCTTTATTAACTACATATTAGCCCATCTATTAATTATATCTATATACGGGTTAGTCCACCTTGCAAATTAGTCCTACTAAGATTGCATGTGGTTGCGTATTGATCCTTATATTTAATTAATCCTACTAATTAATTACAACGTCCGATTTACTCCATAAGGTGTGTGACCCCATAGGTTTCTACTTAGTTGGCAGTAACAATTATTAACATGGAGTGGTCTCTAGCAAGACATCTATGCCACCCAAGTAATATAAATAGTCAGTGATCCGAAAAATCTTGTGACCAATGTTACCGTATTGTATTATCCTTTTGTCTCCACATCCGTATTAAACACGAGACATACAAGTCACACTCGTATATCCAATCCATAGTTTCTCGATCCTGGGAATAGTCTTATCCATGCAGATAACATCAAAATCCCATATTGATTTATTTGAGTGTGACCAGACATTCTACAAGCACTACCCCTCGAGTGGCCGTGGATATTTACTCTTGTTATGTGGGAGGGGACAAATCCTCTCTACATCACTACCATCTCTAAGCTTGCTTCCAATCATGCCTGACAACTATCATTATAGTTACCTGGTTAAGGCGCAACGTTTGATAATATCAAAGCATGATATTTCAGAATTAGAGTATCTAGTGACTTCAAGTCTAAGGACCATAATATCATTGTCACTACGAGAAGCACTTGGGACTTTACATAACTTGTATGTAGTCGTCTCGTGGTGGGTCATTTTATTATGCCATTACTCCTAATGCATACCCATGTGCTAGACTTGATATCTCCATATCAATCTACCCACATACTAGTCTATAGTCTATCGTCATGTTAATCAGTATAATCGACTAGGGATATTTAAGATAAAAAACAAATTGTAATCTCACGACTTCGTTATATTAAATATCTCCATAAATAATACAATGATTATTCTAGCAAAAAAATGTTCATACTAAATAAGACTGCCTTTAGGGCATCAATTCCAACAGTCTCCCACTTGCACTAGAGCCAATTTGGTGCATCTCTTATGCCAATAGATCTATTGTGCTCTTCATGCTTGCGCTGAACAAGCGAATTTGTAAGAGGATCTTACATATTCTCATCTGTAGGAATCGTGTATCTCCACATATCCTTTATTGATGATCTCTCGAATAAGATGGAACTTTTTGAGTACGTCTTTGGATTTCTGGTGTGACCTAGGTTCCTTGTATTGTGTGATCGGCCCAGTGTTGTCACAATACAATTCTATTGGATCCACGATACTAGGAACCACACCAAGCTCAGTAATGAATTTCCTAATCCAACTAGCCTCCTTTGCTGCACCCCGATGCAGCAATTAGGGTGTGAGGAAAGCCGAATAAACCGGTCAAACCGACCGAACCGAACCGAAATCCTTAGTTTTGGACGGTTTTTTTTGGATGTTCGGTTTATGAATGGTTAAAATTTTCACAAACCGGTATAATCGGTTCGGTTTTCAGTTTGTAAAAATATCACACCGCACCAAACCGAACCGAACCGATGCGTACCTAATGCACTTTTGTCAAAATGTATATTCATAAAATATATTAAATAACCTGAAATCATAGAACACAAGTAGATAGATTCAATTAAAATCCATCATATTAATCTTAATTTTTTCCATTTCTCTCACGTTCCATCATAAATGATAGTCGTGCAATTTTTTTTTACGTCTATTTATTCTTTTTAACTCTTAAATGTGAAATTTGTTGACAATGCAGTATTATAATATTCATTCAATAATGTTTATGCAAACCGACCGAACCGAACCGAATTGTTTCAGTTTGGTTTGGTTCGGTTCATCTTTTCAAATGGTTTGGTTTGGTTATAAAACTAGTAAACCGATGTAATTGGTTTGGTTTATGGTTTTCGCACAAACCGCACCAAACCGAACCGTTTACACCCCTAGCAGCAATGTACTCACCCTCAGTTGTAGAATCAGGAACCGTCTCTTGCTTGGAACTTTTCCATCTCACAACTCCTCCATTTAGGCAAAACAAGAATCCCGAATGCGATCTGAAATCATCTATGTCGATTTGGAAGCTTGCTTTAGTGTAACCCCTTACACGTAGCTCTTCCTCCCATCCATAAATCAAGAACGCATCCTTAGTTCTTCTCAAGTACTTAAGGATGTTCTTGACTGTACTCTCACCCAGATTAGACTGGTATCAACTTGTCATACTCAACGCGTATGACACATCTGGTCTAGCACATAACATGGCATACATGATAGATCATATGGCTGAATCATAAGGAATCCTACTCATGCGGTTCTTCTCAATCTCATTGGAAGGACAATCATCCTTTGAAAGGGTGATTCCATGCGACATGGGCAAGAATCCTCTCTTGGAGTCTTGCATGTTGAACCGTTTCAACACCTTGTCTATATATGTACGTTGACTTAGGCCTAGCAGCTTCCTCGATCTATCCCTATAGAACTTGATACCAAGTACATAAGCTGCATCCTCTAAATCTTTCACTGAGAAACACTTCCCTAGCCAATCTTTAACAGATTGCAAGGTAGGAATGTCGTTCCCAATGAGTATTATGTCATCCACATACATGACTAGAAATACAACAGAGCTCCCACTAACCTTCTTGTAGACACAAGGTTCATCTTCGTTCTTGATGAAGCCAAACTCCTTGACCGCGTCATCAAAATGTAGATTCCAACTCCTAGAAGCTTGCTTCAACCCATATATGGATCGTGGCAACTTACACACTTTATGGGCATGCTCTGGATCCTCAAAACCCTCTATATGTGTCATGTACACATCCTCAAGGAGGTTTTCATACACAAACGCTGTTTTGACATCCATCCGCAAAATCTCATAATCGTGATAAGCTGCAATAGCAAGTAAGATTAGAATGGATTTGGTCATTGTGATTGGGGAAAATGTTTCCTCATCGTCAATACCATGAATCTGTCTGAATCCTTTTGCTACCAATCGCCCCTTATAGGCAATCACATTACCATCCATGTCGGTCTTCTTCTTGAAGACCCATTTGCACCCTATGGCCCGAGCCCCTTTGGGTAGTTCCACCAATGTCCATACTTTGTTGGTATACATGGATTCCATTTCGGATCTCATGGCTTCAAGCCACTTTTGAGAGTCCGTCCCTTTCATGGCCTCTCCATAAGTAGTAGGCTCATCATTTGTGAGTAGTGCGTCACCTGGATCAGTAATGAGAAGTCCATACCTCTTTGGCTCTTGACGCACCCTACGCGACCTATGAAGTTCTTGTGTTACCTGAACAGGTTCCTCCACAATATCTTGCGGTTCCTGTTTATGTTCCATAGCAGGATCATTGGTTTGTGGTTCTTGAATTTCTTCAAGTTCTACAGTCCTCCCACTTGCTTCTTTAGAGACAAATTCTCTTTCTAGATACACGCCGGTCCGAACAACAAACACTTTGTTCTCGGTAGGATTGTAGAAATAATATCCCTTCGTTTTCTTACGGTATCCAACAAACTTACACTTATCCGACTTAGGCCCGAGCTTTTATGTTTGTAAACGTTCTACATAAACATCGCAGCCCCAAATCCTCATAAAAGACAACGTGGGACGCCTCCTACTCCACATGAGGGATCTTGCCAATGGTGATTCCTCCAATATGGGGAATTTTGTCATGCATCTCGGCACTTGATGTATATGTTGATTCCTCTCATATGGAGAATCTCATCGATTAATGTTCCTCCCATATGGAGAATTTTATCAATGAAATACCCTTCCATATTAAGGATTGATAATCCGTCACGATTGCAACCATGTTATCAATTATGCTGATAGCATAATGCGTAAGCCTATCAACCGTGATAACAATCATGTTGTCAATTATGTTGATACATAAGCCTATCTGCCGCGATAGCAGTCGTGTTGGCAATTATGATAATAGCAAAATGCATAACTGGCAACAAGGTTGTTCGGGAAACGGTGAGACAATGCTCCACATGTTGCCTATTTAGTGGCTAGCATCAATTATATCTATTTTGGTCTAACATAGTTGATAATAATCAATTATTTTTATATGAATAGAGTAGCACAGTTATCGAAATGGCATCCACTAAATACATCAATGAACTCAAATCCCCAATAGGCAATAAGCATTAATATAAGCCAATAGTATCACTTAGGATTAATAAGTTAGTATCCACCTACTTGTTTTCCCATGTGCTCTCTCACATGAGGTATACATTTTTTCCACTCCATCCCCCCCCCCCTCAGTGGCCCTCCTTATTGGGGAGATGTTCTATTGCTTGGTGACCTCTAAACAAAGATAAAAATATCTCCACTTCCAAATGACATTACATACATCCCATAGAAGGTAACCACCAACAATGCTCCAAGGGAGGACCCAAATATATGTTCATTTTCTTCTAGTGGAACCTATCAAAGTCCTCGTGAGAGGGGGTTGGAAGGTGGCTAAGGCCAACACTAGTGACTATAACATCCTCCACAACAGCAGATTGATCAATCAATATACGCAACCTCTCGTTGACATATGACGGGATCTCCCCCAGAGTGGATAGCGTCATCTCACCCCCAAGAGCAATAGCTCGCCTCCTGGTTTCTTCCATCTGACACTCGTTAATCTAATAATCCTTCGCGAACTCATCCAAGCGGTTTTTCCCGTTGATATAATCCAGTAATGTGATTAAATTTATGTTTTTGCTATAAAATATATGATTGATATTGTGAATATTCATGACTTATTGTGTTACCATAGTTGGATGTTACTGATTGACCCCCACACCCTATATAAAGGGTCGTTTGGTCGAGAATAATACACTCTTGATATTCCTCCGTACATTTGTCTCTCTTTTCTACGTACTCTTGAGTTTATAACACGTTATTAACACGCTCTATAGGAAGAGAAAATATATCAAAAAGAAAATGTATGATATTGTTTATTATGAATGATGTCAAGAACAAGATGATCAAACAAAAAAAACTTAATTTCGATCTCGATTGTCTAATTTCTTGTTTAATTTAAAGTTGGTTCAAATCAACGATACTTCGTATCAATAGTTTTTCTCTCCGATTACTTATTAATATCGAAAAATAAAATTGGTCTATGCTATGGGTTTTTTGAAAAAAAAAAGTTATTCTCGAACCCTAAACCTCGATCTATTTAGATCTAGAGATGACCATATGATCTAGAGCAATTACGTGTTCTGCCTTGTGCGTTTGTGATGGCTTAGATTTCTATTTTGTTGGATTCAGCCAATTAATTTTTGCGGCTGCTAGGGTTTCAAACCCAATCCCTAAAAAATGTTGTATTGGGTCCCAGGCCCAGGCGACTGAGAGCAGCAAGAAATAAGCTGTGCAAGAACCACCAATATGCGTTCCCATTATATTGTAAGTTCGCGAGGGGACGGACAAAACTCTGCTCTAGTTTTTATCCTCGTTTGCTAAGAGGGCAAGACGATATTTTGCCTCATGTGTGGCTGAATTCTTGCCACAGATTTATCGTATAGCAAGATTATGAATGAAATTGAAACGAATTCATTGGAATTTTACCACCCTGTTTCGTAGCAGCATCATTGAACTTGCTGCCGGGTCCAAATTTTGATATACCCGTATGGAAAAAAATCATATGCTTACGATCAATTATGCATGATGCATACATCCATGTGATGCGGCTTCTTTACTCTACCTACTAACGAAAAAAAGAGATACACTGCTTCCAAGTTTCAAACGAAGCGGCCATGCAGCCAAAAAGTAATATCAAAACTCATGATTTCGATGATGTTCAATCAACCGCTGGAGCTCACTAGCTTACAAAATACATCGATTGCTATATACATCATTCACTGAGCTAAATAATCCAATTGCCAATAATGACAATTCCCTTGATTCCTATGGCATTTAATCAACCGTTGGAGCTCCTCACAAGCTCGCAAATCAAAGATACACACTCGCGAGTAGTTTAGGTGCATATGCATATTATTTAGTATGACAAATGTCATGAGTATATAATATGTCATATTGATAGTTTTTATTACTATTTCGAATGTTCATGTAGCAACATATTATGTTACACATTATGTATTTTCCATAAGTTCACTTTTCAGTTATGAAGTGTGACATTAATATGATGCAAAGAGGGGGAGATTAAATTACAAGGCGATGCACTCTTTTTCCTTAGCTGAGGTTTTTTATCCCACAAAGTTTTTCCTAGCAAGATTTTAATGAGGCATGCAACCATGGATGAGTTCAAAACTGAACCAAACTCCCGCTCATAAGATGTACTCTTCCTCCTTCGTCAGTGTTTTTGTCCCATCGAATTTTGCTCGACAAGTTTTTAACGAGACATCATTGTTAGTGAATATTTAAGGGGGATTTTTATGAAATGTATGATTGATACTGTGAATATTCATGGCTTATTGTATTACCGAAGTTGGATGATACTGATTGACCCCCACAACCTATATAAATGGTGGTTTAGTGGAGAATAATATACTCTTGATATTCCTCCATACATTGTTATCTCTTCTCTACGTTTGTGTTTATAACAGTTTTTAGATCATTTGCAAAAAGAATCTCATTGCGTATGGATACAAAAAGAGAAACCCAGACATTACTATTTTAAATTATAAATATTCAGTATCAAATTTTTTTTTTGTTGTACTGTAACTTCTTGAGCTACAAAATTATGATTTTACACAACTTCATACTTCATATACATTCATCATTTTATGAATGTTTTTTTTAAATTCATTTTTTTATTTCCTTACTAAAATGACAATAGTTTGATAACACAATTTTAAAAATTAAAATGTGACAATATTTATTTCAGATACGATAAAAGTATGTCCTAGTTCAAGTACTATTTCACACTACACCGAAAATTAAATGTATACGAAAAAATAAATGGTAGAAGTCCTACCCGCTGGACAAACAACAACAGCTCCCTCTAACCATTTGGATAATTATAGATTGTACAGTCTCTCTTACATTTTATCATTTGAACATTATAAAGTATATACTCTCACTCATATTTTTACTCTTTAAATAATGTTAGGTGTGTACGATCTCTTGTACTACTTGCACAACTCTATAAAATTCTATAAAATACATTCTGAATATAATTTTATTTTGACTGATTATTGAGTTTTCAGTCACCGAAATAGTATAATTTATGGGATGAGTACATTCGCTTACTGTTACCACTATATTTTATTTTCTACATTGATAGATTGTCATGATGTAAACGTTTTGCTAAAATAAAATTATTTTTTCAAGGTCAGTGGGCTCACGTTTTCCTCCTGATGAGAACTCACAGTTATGTTCTCAATTTTCAACATGTAGGATTAAAGTTTTTCTCACGGTTCAACGAGCTACATTATTATGACGTTTATCCTTGCGACGCTCGCGAGTGTATGATGTAATAATATTCTTCATATTGAGATTTAGTTTATGATACAAAAATTTAACATTTGATTTTGAATAATTTGACAAACATAAAATTTGGTAGTGCAAGCAATACACTAAATAAGAAACATACAAAAAATCATGAATAGCTCGGATAACATGAGTCAATCTTCCACATGTTCATTTAGTGATTAGCATTATTATGTCAATTTCGATCTAGAAAATTTGATAATGATATAGATTAGATGTGCCTGAATTTTTACTTTGAGATTAGGTAATAACTATTTCTCACTGCGAATAAATATGTTAAAAATGTAATAATAAAAATATAAAATGAAGTTCATTTTAGGTGCACCAAGTCCTAGGAAGAAGCCCGCGAAGGCGGGTTTAGGAGGTGGATCAACCTGTACTGTTTACAAGGGCAACTTCGACAATGCCAAAGTCATCGTTAAAGTGGTCCACAACGGATATAAGATAAACTATGAGACTGAGAAACATATGCAGGTGCGTTTCCACGGCAAACCGCATATCATCAAGTTGATAAGATGTTGTGACAAGGAGACAACATTTATTATGCAGCTGATGGAGTCCGATTTGAGTGTTTACACTCAATGAGATAAGTTTCTCGATTGGAAGACCACTCTGAAGGTGGTGCAAGAGGCTGCATGTACATTATGCTTAATTCACAGCCAAAGTTATGTCCACTCTAGCATTAAGTTTGCAAATATTCTCATGGGAATGGATTTGAGTGTTTTCATATGCGACTTTGGCCGGAGCATTGAAGAAGGACCACAGAGTGGGACTTACTCATCAGCAGACATTAATGAAGCTCCTAGTTTCAAGACTGATGTGTATGGAGTTACCATACTGGAGCTTCTTATGTCTGGAGATGAGGAGTGTGATGAAGAAAAGAACTTTGTGGGAAGTTTAAATGGCCAGAAGCAACGGTTGCCAGAGGCAGGTACAAGCTAGGAAAGACTGGACATGTTGTGAGAGGAAGGTTACTGACTGATGGTTGCCCAATCGGTGACACCGAAATAGTTTAAAGCCTTGAAATTAGTTGTGTGAATGTAGCAGACTGCCCAACAATGCTTGATGTATATGAGGCACTAAAACGACTCAGCTCCTAAGCAGCTCTTAGTAGGACGGAACCACTGCAGCAACTCAGTTGTTAAAATTGGATGATTTGGTAATGCTCAGGGAATGAACGATTTTATTAACTCTGTAAGATTATGGATGCAATACCCCGGAAACTTTTTGTCTAAATTTGCGTAATTTATGGATATGAAGTAGTGGTGTCACCCGGTAAAAAAAATTGCTAAAAACCTATTTTTTTACAGTAGAATGAATAACTATTTCATTTCAGATAAGAGCACAAGAAAAGTTGCCCTTCAATTTGTTTAGAAACCCACCAAAAACTACATTAACTCCTCAACATACTGAGATATTAGTCTGCAAATACTCCATCACGACAAACTATCTTTATGGCGTTAAAATTCTAAAAGAATGCTACTGCAAATTCTCAACAAATTTAAGAATCAATATTATGCACATTTTTGAAGCAATCATCTGAAACGAGTACATACTACGCATCAGCGGGGACGATAGGGGCGGGGTCGGAGGCATTGGCGACGTCGGCGGCGTCGACCTCCGGGGGAAAAGGGGAGCATGGACCGCGTTCTGATGGTCCACTACGCAGGCCTTAAATTCAAAGACATTTCTGCATACTCCACATGTAAAGGCACAACCGCGGTGCGTGTCCTTGTGCAGCGGTAGCATTAGTTGCGCTGAACCTGCTGATGAATCATCATTCGTGACTTCGGTTGATTTTGGAGGTCAGAGAGCGTGAAGATGACGCTTCGATCTGAAATTGTTCGTGCAAACGTTGATGCGACGATGAGTAAGAGAGACGAACAAATCGACTGATTAAACTGAGGGCCCAAATGCCTACTTAAACAAATCAACTGAACAAATCTAAGTTCTCGTCATAATAAAATCGTGATTTTACACCAATGCACATCCATCATTTCATGAGCAATATTTATTAAAAACCCAAAATCAAATACACATTTTATTTTCTTACCACCAAATAATGGATTTTACAAATTAGATTGTGACCACACTTTGTTTAAATATGTTGTAAGTCTGGCCTAGTACTATTATAATTTCAATTTGTACAAAAATATAAATGTGTACAAAAAATTAAGTGGCATAAGTTCAACCCACTAGACAAACAACAACAGCTACCATGTATCAATTAGAAATGTAGTTGTGTATCTCTTCAACGCTTTATCATTTGAACAGTAGAAAGTATATATTGTATCTCATAAACTTTACCCTCTAACCAATTTCAAGATTGTACAATCTCTTATAAGTTTTGGCAATAATAAATTATATGTGATGGGTGGTAAAAGTAAGTGTATAAATTAAATTTTCTTATCAGTAGTTTTCATTCACACCGCTCTTGAAAAAACGTTTTTCATTCACACCACTCTTGAAAAACGTATTTTTGAACATCATTTCATTTAGAATGATTACCCAGTTTCTAGTAACTGAAATATGATAGTACATGGAATAAGTACATTAGCGTATTGTTCTCACTATATTGTGTTTTTTTCATTGAAAAATTGTCATGATGCAAACTGTTTACTAAATGACTTTGATAAAACAATTCTCGCAAGGCCAGTGGGTTCGGATATTCTTCCTAATTAAAGAACAAACAGTTTGTATGTGCTATTTTTTTGACATTTTTTATCATAATTTACCTCATCATCAATCACACTTAAAAATTGCATAATGATTCTCGAGGCTGAATTTCTCCATAGGAATAAGGATTCCATTACGGATTGCTATCAAGTTATCCTTGGAGAATGCACATTAAGTTAATGTTTATGTTTGTGTCTTTGAGGGTGTTTTCAGAGTTTTTTTGCTGTCTATAATGCTCTGTTTTGTTATGTAATGTGTTTGGCTTTGTGTAAGATGTTTGACATGGTAGTAGATAGGGCCTAGGTTAATGTGTTATTTTGGGTGCTGTTGAATTGTAATATTAACGAACTTATGAGTTCAAGTCAACAAAAATAAAGCAACACGATTTCATGATAGCAGATAAAGGCACCAATATCCAGCCTAAACAATAAAACTTTTCAATAAACGCAACGTTTAATGACTAAGATAGTGTAAAACACCAAGTTCATAAACTAATCAATTAGGCAAGTTGAAAGATAATATTCTAAGTACCCATTAACACACTGAGTTATGCTTAAAACAAAACCACTGTAAGATGGCATATGCATCCATAAAAAAATGTGGTTCTAATTAACTAGTTATTTGCGTTATGACTAATGTTTAAAGTTAGTTTTACTTAATCGAAAAGTGTGGAACAACATAACACAAAAATACATACCGGTGTTTGGTCAAAGACGAATATTAGGTCCTCATACAACGGCCATTGCAGAAAACAAGCGCCGTCTATTGCGAAGACTATGAATCACCTTCGAGAAGCCTCGACACGCCTGACAACCGGCGCCACTTTGACACGCCGCCCAGACCTTCCAATCACAATAGACGATCACCACATTTGAGTTTTGTTTATTGCAGTTAATACAACTAACCGCAAATTATAAACTCTTAAGTGCCCTTACGGTTCCCATAAGTATTTAATGAATTTTAAAGCACAATGACTATTTAACCCACGTTAATACTCGCGTGATAACTACTTGCTGGATTTTCGTCAGCCTCAGTAACGGAAGTTCAACACTTGTACCACGGATGCAACAAAAATAAAAAAAAGTACCGCAAATGCAAGAAATTAAATAGTAGGTATAAAAATCAAACAAAACTGATAATATAGGTACCGACGATGCAATTTTGCCTACATTTTATTATTTGAACAATATAAAATATATACTCTCTCTCATAACTTTCACCCTATATATAATTTTAAATTTGTACAATCTTCCATACCCTTTGTACAATTACAAACTCATGTGTGATAGATAATAAAAAAATGTATACATTAATTGTTTTTCCTAGTAGCTGTCACTCGCACCACGCTTGAAAATCCTAAAAAAATTGAAGATTATTTTATTTTGATTGATTCTCAAGTCTTCAGTCACCAAAATAGTATGGTGCACTAGATTAGTACATTCACGTACTATTCTCACCACATACGTTTTTTCATTATAAGATTGTCATGATGCAATTTTTTGGCTTAATAATTTGGATGAAACTCTTTTCACTAAGATAGTAGGCTTAGTTTTTGTCATACTGAACAAAGAACTCGCGGTTTTTATGTTCTCGCATTTTGACATGTGTGATTTTGTTCTCATAGTTCAACAACGTACCTCATTATGACATTTATTCTTGCGGTGCTCGCGAATACATGATGTAACGATATCTTCGACCAACTATAAATTTATTTTATAATCTAAAATATGTAAATCCTTGCCTTTTTTGAATAATTTATCAAACACAAAAATTGAGTAGTACTAGCAATACACCAAATAAAAGTCTATAAAAATAATTAACTGTTCTGGTAACGACGAGCCAATGCTCCACATGTTGTTTATTTAATTGCTAACAACATTTGTGTCTATTTCAATATGAAACTGATAATATCTACTATTAGATTATTTAATAATTATTTCTTATTGCGAATGAATATGTAAACAAAACGGAATCATTATTATATTAAATTATGAATATATTTTTAGTAAATATTGAGAATTCTTTTGTTGCAGATCTAACTTCTTATCTTAAAAATATTGTGATTTTACATTAATACATTACTTCATATACATTCACCATTTAATGAATAAAATTCATTTAAAATCCAAAGTCAATACTATTTTATTGTTTCCTTACAACCATGATAATATATTTATAGAAAAAAATTGAAAAGCAGACTCTGACAGACAAAGTTTTAAAAACCGGACCGGCCATTGAACCGGTGAGGCACCGGTTCATGGTCGGACCGGTGGTCGGACCGGTTCAATTGCACGTTTATTTAATAATATATATTTATTATTTTTTATACAGAAATAGTAAATCTAATGAAAAATAGTCAAAAATATACATGATTTTTTTTTTTAAATTTGAAGCTTATTTAGAATGTAGACATATATTTGCGAACGATAAATATTTTTGAACATTTTGAACTAAAAAGTTATATTTGTAATTGATGTTTACTATGGGTTGGGGTCAATAAACATCTATAATTGTCAAATATAGATATAAATACTTATCTTCAAATATGTGATATGGTATGCAAAACATAATACTCCTATTACATTTAAAATATATTTATTAAATAAAATAAAAGAACTCACAAAAAAATCGGTTAATGCTCCTAAATCAGCAAGGAAACTTGCTGAGACGAAATCTTAAGTATATTGATATCTCTATCCAGTAAATTAACGCGTCACTGGCATGGTGGTAAGTCTCATGGGTTGCAAACTTGAGGTATGGTGTTCGATTCATAGCAACGTCGCCATTTCTTTTTAATTAAAGGAGAGAACCGGCGGGTCCAAACCCGGCCGGTGCGACCGGTTCGGCGGTTGGACCGCCGGTTCGGATGACGTGGCACGGTTTACGTGCATGGACGGTCTGATAACCAGACCGGACCGGTCAAGCACCGGTTCGCCGGTCCGACCGGTCGAACCGGCCGGTCCGGTTTTTAAAACATGGCTGACAGGTCTTGTTTAAAACTTATCATAAGCTCTTTTTAGTTCTAATACTATTTTACTTTCACTTTATACATGAATATTAATGTATACAAAAAAAATGAGGATTAAAGTTCAATCCACTATACAAACAACAACGACTCTTCTTTCATACTATATTTGTTTCTTACAAACAGGAGAGAGAAAATGGGTAAAATCTGTGACTTTCATTTTTGCCCTCAGCCAATCATACAATTACAGCCTCAATCCCTCCCTCCTCCTCTCTCTCTCTCTCTCAAAGTCACCACCACAACCACCACCAGAAACACCACCACTACCACCACCACATATCAATATTTACAAATCAAAATTTACAGTTATGAAAAAAAAAGATCTAAGAAAAAAGCAACGTATGAGGAACTCGTTACACGTTTAGGAAGAAGAACAAAAGGAACAAGAACAACCACCAAAATCACATAGGACCACCAGATCTGCTGCTCGTCGTCCCATCCATTGCTCCGGCGTTCACCTAGTCTTCCTCTTCGACTTCTGGACCAAATCAAAAGGTGAAAACAATTCGAAGTAAAAAAAGATCGAAGGAAATAAAGAAAACAAGGAACGAAGGAAAGAGAGATCGTTGGCGTCGTCTACGGTGTTGGTAATCGCCTTTTTCTTGTTCTCCTTCACATGCTTCTCCTTCCTCGCCCCCTTCTCCTTCTTCGACTGCTTCTCCTTCCTCAAATCCTTCTCCTTCCTATTCGATCTGAGTTGGTGCGTTGAGGTATTTCTGAGAGTTCATCTTTGTCTCTCGTCTCTTAATCTATCTCCACTTTCTCTCTATTTCTTTCTCTATCCGTATAATTGTGTAGTGTGGGTGTGGGGGAAGGGGATGGGGTAGTGGTGTGGGTTAGGTAGGGTTAATAAGTGAGGAAGGGTAGTTATGTCATTTTAGAAGAAAAACTTACTAAATATAGAAATTTTGCTGAAAGAGAAGAAACACAAGTAGTAATTAGAAATATAGATTCTATAATTAAGTAAAGATTTATAATCAATACAAATGTAATAATAATTATAATTATG
The DNA here is from genome assembly GCA_023055425.1 of Linanthus parryae. Classification (NCBI taxonomy): domain Eukaryota; kingdom Viridiplantae; phylum Streptophyta; class Magnoliopsida; order Ericales; family Polemoniaceae; genus Linanthus; species Linanthus parryae. Next base: position 42,346,555 of record JALGPY010000006.1, read on the forward strand.
ATGATGATAATAATAATAATAATAATAATAATAATAATATGTTATATAGTCAAAATTAGATAATCCCATACTTATATAGAATTGAAATATTAAAATATATAATATAGTAATTTTAGATATACATAAATAATAATATTATTATATTCAATTTGATTTATAATGAAACACTTTCAATTAATTTTAATTAGAAATAATTAAGAGTCTGTTTGGTAATGTTTTTGCTTTCTAGAACATTGTTTTTCGTATCTAAAAGTTGTATTTATGTGTTTGATAATTTTTTATTTTTCTGCTTTCTGTAAAAGTTTTGTTTTCCCACTAGGATTTTCAAAAACAGGGGAGGTGTTGGTTTCCATTACATGCTTTCTAATAAATTTATTATTTGACATTGATATCCATTAATAAACATCAATTTTATTTATTGTAATGACACTATTTATTATATCATGTCCGATACAAAATGTTATAAAGTACTAATTACCAGACACAAAAATGTCAAAAGTGATTTTCCACAACATGTTATATACAGAGATTGCCGAACATTTATTGTGTAGATTTCCACAGTGCTTCATACACAACAGCTTTCCAAAATACCACATCATTCCCAAACTAGCCCTAAATTTCAAAATAGAATTTTAGTATGCAAATGCATCTTATTGTGATCATAAGCACTAAATATTATTTTAATAAAATTTCAATTTTATTCCAATTTAAACTCTCTTTTCTTGGAAGACGAAGAACAAATCCTAGAGAATCTCTACGTAAGAATAATTGACTGCGACTAAATCTGCCATTGCAATGCCCTGGGCATGCCATAGAGCATCCTGCTGCTCTCGTTTTCTATTTTGCAAGGTTGACAGTTTAGTCCCTACACACTTGGATAGATGCTATATGAATGATCCTAGACACAAGAACGACTCAGAGACTTATACGAGAATACTCAAAACTGAAGGGATCAAAATACTAATGATATCAAATGACTTCTTGTAGAACTTCATTCTAGTTTCCTGAGTTGCCTGCGAGAACATGGATTAGCATCATAGAGTATCTAAATAAATAGAATCATATCATTTTATAATAATAATAATAATGCACTACATGATCTGAGCTATATTGTTCATGAATTGGCAAACAATTATAAACAGTGCGGGATGTCAGATTGAACATATCCTGACTCATCATGTTTCACTCCTCCTATCCAGCAGTGCTTCTTCTAGCCACAACAAACGAAGCAACAATGATGTCGCAACCAAAGCCTCCCCAATTGTACTACAACAACCAGCACCAGTACACTACCCTCACCATCATCGCAATTATGGTCATCATGTACCCAACACATCGCTCTTCATTCAAAACCTATTGTAAGTTTCGGAAAATAAGTGCCTTAAGACCTGATTCCAAAAACAAGAAATGAAGATTGGCGCGTTATATTCACTTTCTCTGATGGGATTTCTACAATGCTTGCCTCCACATCGTCTTCTTTATCCATTTCTCATCACATAAATCATAAAATGGTGAGAAAGGACAGTGGTCCAGTGAAGGAGCAATAGACAACCATTTTGGTAAATTGCAAAATAATCTCAATAATTTTCCACTTAATTTATTTACATAAAAGTAAAACAATGTGTAAGAGTAGTTTAAGCAATTTGATGATAATGTGTTGAAAACTACGTGCGAGATATATCATCCCGGTAATGTAGTAATGTAATCATTTTTTAAATAATCATCAACCAGTAAATTAGATCTAGCTATCTAATGTAGAATAACGAGTTCTGAGTTTTGCGTAGGGAACCTAGCAACCCTAAAGAATACCGACGGCTGTAAAGCGACGGGACCAATGGCGGTTACAGACTATACCGAGAAGGATCGACGCAGGGTTGTCTTTGGCGATGATTACTGCGCAAAGGCCGATGGGGTTTCAAGTTTTGCATAATTGGTACGTTCGTATAAGAGGAAATACTCAATGGGAATGTCAAAGAGGTCAGTCTCTCGATGGATCTGGAACGAAGGTTCGGAAATCAACATGATAGAGGTTGATTTCAATATTTATTTTATTTGTTTTACTAAATCAGACTTGTATGGACAGAGCAACCTCTGGAGGGTCACATGCGTTCAGCGGAAAAATTGTCTTACTTAACCCTGGAAATTGGGAGAAGCTACGCAGGCGGTATAGTAGTGTAGTAAAACCAAACTCAAATATTTGCCCACGATGAGGTAGAAACATTAATCAATTAACGAAAAGTCTTTCGGGATTCGATAACCCATACTTTCTTTTTATTCTTACACGCGACACTGGTAAACTTGCGGTTGGAACGTGTCATTACCTTGGTTGTTAAATGAGAGGAAATTTTGCTAGAATTTAAATACGAGTGATTCCCTAGCATTTGTCACTGGTGTGATGGTGTTACTCACGAGGCGAGTTAGTGTGAAGTGATCCCAAAATACCAACAAGAAGAATGGAACCAGGATACGAGGACTGGATTCTATGCCACCCCAAAGTTTGAGGTAGGAAATCAAAGATGCAATGCCAAAGGGTTTCTTAAATGACCCTCAAAGGCAGGACAAGGGAGACGTTGAAAAGACCATGCAGGTTGACGAACTGATTTTGAAACACGAAACAACTACTTTAATCACGAATGAGCTCTCTGAGGCCAAGGGGAATACTCCAACAAACTCTTTGTCTATTGCCATTGTCCCCTAGATGCCAACCAACCCAAATCTGTGGGCTTAAACAATTTACCTTAGACTGTCAATAACACCAGCAGCCTTTTGGAGCAAACTTGCCAAGTCAAAAGCCACACAGGTGGTTCGGGTAGTTCAGTCCCTGCCATAGTTAGTTAGTTCACTACTAAGGCTGCTAAGCGGACACCTAACACATAGAAGACTGAAGAAAATAACTGTTGGAGTATGCCCTAGAGGCAATCTATTTATCGTGACATTTATATGGACTTACTATTAATTATGTTATCGATATGGACATATATTAACATGAATGAAGTTCTGATGATATAAATGTTATATTCTTAAATATCTCTAGTCGAGTACTAAAGTTAATTAGGACGAATGTATTGCATCAAGACTAGTATGTGGGTAGATTGATATGGAGATATCAAGTCTAACACATGGGTAGGCATTAGGAGTAATGGCGTACTGGATTGACCCAACATGAGAAGGCTACATGGGAGTTACGTGAATGTCACAAGCGCTTCTCATAGTGACAATGGTGTTGTGATCCTTCGACTTGAAGTCACTAGATACTCGAGTTATGAATTATCATGGTTTGATATCATCAAACGTTACACCGTAATTGGGTAATTATAAAAGCTATAATTGGACATGATATGAAGCAAGCTGAGAGATGGTAGTGATGTAGATAAGATTCGTCCCTCCAACATAACGCGAGTAAATATCCATGGCCACTCGATGAGTGAGAAATTGTAGATTGCGACACTCCATGTCTTGTGTCCAATTTGGATAGAAGAGACAAAGGGATTATACAACACGGTAACATTGGTCACATAGTTTAGCCAGATCACTGACATTCCTATTACTTGGGTAGCATTGATGTATTGCTAGATGCCGCTCAATGTTTGTAATAATTGTTATTACTGCCAACATAATTATGAACCTACAAGGTCAGACACAAGAATAGATCAAACTGGTATTAGTTGCTCATTAGTTGGACTAAAGAGCAATAATGAATATTGGACTGAAGTGTAAAATTTGCTCATTAGTTGGACTAAAGAGCAATTGTGAACTAGAATGCAAAATAATCCAAACGGTTTGATTTAAGGGCAAAGAAGAATTTCTATAGCTATAAATACGATTTATAGGCTATGAAAATTCAGTCTAGATTCATTCCAACTCTACACAATACACTAGAGATAAAAGAGGAATAGTGCAAAGGAGTTTTCACTCCTGGGGTTTCAGCCAAGGTGTAGTCGTCTCCCTCTAGGAGTCATCAACCATGAGATGGTCATCCCTCTCTACTGCCCACGGTATGGTGATGTCGTTCCTCTCTCCTTGCCACGGGTTGGATGTGATCCAGCCAGCGTGCACGTCCAAGTTCATCATCTTGTGAGACAAGATACTGCCTCCTACGATTGCTAGCACCATTGGAGAAGAAAGTTCATTTGAAGTCTACTTGTGCGGATATCGTAGAGACGCCGTTATTTTGATCTGCGTATGTGATCGTCACAAGTCAGTATGACTGAGGTAACATTTCTCCTTCATCATGTTATGATGCTTCACATGCGATTCATTGGGGGGTTTTGAGCATAATTTTTTTTGTATTTCCGCTGTGTAACCTGCATCAAAGCCCTACAATAACCGCAAAGGGGCAATTTTCAACTTCGACCCTTTTCCTCCTCCTACGAAGGCTCTAGATCTGAATAAGAGCAAGATAAATAACCAAATTTTGCTTAAATACCCCAAGGAAGATGAGAACAAAACATCACACAACACTGATTTGGTGGCGAATGCGATGAAATCATGCCAACCGCAATGAGTCTATTAATCTAGAATATGCGAGGGACTGTGAATCCATACATATTCCTCTCGTGTCACGATTTCGCAAAGTACAAGATGCCCGATATGGTCTTTTCAATGGAGACCAAACAATTCAGTAGAGAGATGGAAAGTATATGGAGGCGGTTGGGTTTCCCTCAACGGATTGCAGTAGACTCTGTAATAAGAAAATGGGGCCTCCCCTTATTTTGGAAAGATAGTTTGCAAGTTCAGCTTAACAAGTTCTCATTTTACCATATCGACGCCATGGTGAAATGGGAAGACGAAGATTAATCGTGGAAGTTCACTGGATTCTAGGGGATCAAATAAAGGAATAGTGAAATCATTTTTGGCAATTACTAAGGAGACTGGGACCGAAGGTTCCTTGGTGTGTAGCTGAAAACTTCAATCCAGCCACGTCCTACACTGAGAAGGTAGGTAGTAACGAGGTTAAATTATCTCAAGTTTCTCAATTTAAAGATGCTCTCAATGATTTGGGTCTCCTTGATCTGGGTTTTAGTGGATGCAAGTTCATATGGACAAACAATTAGAATGACGATGGAAATATCTGAGAACGGATCGATCGAGTGGTTGCTAATGTTTTATGTTTGGACCGTTCAGAGGCGTCAAGATGGACCACATTTGGTGGCCATATTCACCTCCCAATTCATTTATCTTTGAAGTTTATTCAGACAAGGCTAAGGATAGAATGTTTCAATACGAAAGTATGTGGCAACGACATGAAGACTTCAAAGCCACGGAAAAAAAATTATGGACAAAATGTAATGGAAGTATTAAACACTGGTTTGAGAGAATGAAATCTAGTTGCAGAGCTTGGAGCCGATTAGTGTTTAGGTCGATATGTAGGTGTACCAAGGCCTTACGGGATAGAGGTAGTCAGCTTGATGAAGCCTATCAGCCAGAGGAAGTAATTAAGGATAAGAAAGATTTTTTTCAAAAATATAACGAGCTTCTGCTCATAGAGGAATTAAGTGGCGGCATAGGTTGAGGGTTGACTGGCTCAGCTACGGGGATATGGACACATGATTTTTCCATTATAAAGAAACCTTGTGCAGAGCTTGAAGCTGCATAAATGTGATTGAGGATCATAACGGTGATTGGTTGATAGATAATGATCATGTTCAAGAAGTAATGATTTCCCACTTCTCATCCCTATTCCAGTCCACTCGGCTGAGCATGGAAGAGATTGGGCCAATGCTTATGTACAATGATGAGATGCTCTCAGGTGAAGCGGGTTAAAGGTACCATTTACTAGCAAGGAAGTATAAGCACCTCTGTTCCAAATGGCCCTGAATAAGGCTCCAGATTTGGATGACTTTAAGGCGGGGCCAAAAACTTGACGCGAATTCTTTACGCGCTTAAACGCAAGTATACGACCAAGTAGTATGTGGAGTATTTTAGACTCCGAATTATCGAACCCAAGGGAATTAGTCGATTAATAGTTAACTAAGAATTAATTAAACGATACCTAAGTAACTGGTAATAAGTGTTTGATTTCGAAAGTTCGTCGCCCACAAACAAGCGACTTAAATTAAAACACAGGCTAATCTAACTGTTTTTTATTGTTTTTCAATTTTGAAAAGAATAACTGTGGAGAAGAACAAGGCAATTAATCGTCCCTAAAGTCTTTAACAATTTCTGGGCTATACTTGAAACACCCTACCAATGTTTTAGTTACACCGGGTAACACTCATCGTGATATTCTCTCGATCTCACATGAATTTACGTAATCGGCTTACTTCGGGTCCTTTTGGTCCACCGTCGTCTACATTTACGTTCTATTTGGATCAATAGGATCGCTCACCAAGTCCTGTCGGCCCACTATTTTCACTTAATTCCTACCAACACCAACCGGAACAACCCTCAAATGGATAATCAAGTTCTAATTTCTTCTCAGTCTCAAAGAACTACAAGATTACTCTCTATATTCTTCAACACGTCTAGAATAGTTCACTATCGTGCAACAATTCTGACCACTAGCCTACTACGGTTGATCAATCCAATTATGCTAAAGAACAAAGCACAAGAATATGAGAGATAACTAGAACATCATTAAGATTAAGCATAAAGCATGAATCAAGTCTTCAAATTCGGAAAATATTAAACAAACCCTAGTTCTCCATCAATTTCCTAGCTTAGAAAGTTTAGCTAGACATGAAAACGTATAACATAATCAAAGTATCCATACATCCATAAAAGATAGTGAGAAGATGAATCAAACGTAATAATCTTCAAGGGTTAAGATCCTTCATTAATGGCTTCGTCTCCTTGCTCCTTGACCTTCTTTTACGTGCGTTCCCCTTTTTCTTTGATCTAGCAGTCTCCTACTTAATCACAAGACAAATTTTAATTAATGACCCAAAGAAACCCTCTTGTTTGCCGTGAGTGCACTGGTTCTTCCTTCTGATCGCACGACCAGAAAAATCCTGGTCGTGTGATCAGCTTCTGATTGTGCGACCAGAAGCCTTGGTCTTGACATGCAGTGAGTTTCACACTTTCGTATGCTGATTTTTTTCCAAGTCTTTTCTTCCATCTTCATTGGGGTGCTAAAGCGTCATTAATCAAACTTGTTAAAATGACACTTTAACCCCCTCTTGCCTTCCTTGTCATATTTTCTTGCGATTTCTTCCTCTCACAAGCTTCCGCATATGTTCCGAAGTTCGTTTTCCCTCTCCCTTTGATCCATGAGCTCCGTTTCCTGTCAAACACAAACAACCCGTGCGTTCAAAATTGAAAAAATAAATATAAATAATGCGAAAAATCCCGGATTATCAATTACTCGCGACAATCCCAACTTTCACAAATCTCACAAAACACTCGGAAAGACGACTAAATCCAATATTATGCCCACAAAAAGGTCGTAAATAATGTTAAATATTAACTCCTATTCGGAGTTATCAACTTTTCAGAAGAATTGGGAAATTTTGGTAAGAGACGTGGTTGGTGAATTATTGAACATACTATATGAAGGGGGGGGGGGGTTGGAGAGCTAAAATAAGACACTAATAGCTTTAATCCCGAAAGTAAAAAAGCTGCGAAGCCCAAGTGATTGTCGCCTGATAATTCTTTGTATTGTTTTCTATATTTTTTTTAAGTCAATAGCTAACTTGCTGAAGAAGATGTTGCCTAAGCTTATTTGAGAGCACCAAAGTGATTTTGTTCGAGGCAAACTGATTACAGACAATATTCTGACGGCATTTGAAATAATACACTCGCTCAAAACTCGAAAGAAGGGGAAGACACGTTTTATTTCTTTGACGAGTGACATGAGTAACGCGTATGACCATATTGAACGGGCTTTTCTAAGGGAAGTCTTAACCCACCTAGGGTTCGGCCCGAAGTTTACACACCTTGTCATCGACCGTGTTTCATCAGTTTCCAATGCTATTGTACGCAATCGATTCCCTCAAAGCTTTAATCCTTAGAGAGGCCTCAGACGAGGTTGCCCTCCCTCGTCGTACCTTTTCCTACTTTGTAGTGAAATGCTATAGATGTCATGAATTTAGTTTATGAGGATCGACTTATTGGTGTGACAGGTTTTAGAGAGGTACTTGTGGTCTCCCACATATTTTTTGCTAACGATTCATTATTTTTAACACATGCTGGCGAAGAAAATATACAAAGCTTATTACAAGTTCAGAAAGACTACTAGAAAGTTTCGGGCCAAAGAATCAACCTCTCCAAGTCTTCCCCATGGTGTTTTCGAGCAATATATAAGGCCGATATTCTCCACAACATTGGAGTTGAAGAAGTCCAAACCCATGATTGCTACCTCGACCTTCTACAAGAATGTGAAAGGAGAAAATAGTCAATTTTAATCAATTACTTGATAAACTTAACAGCAGACTCAAAGGGTGGAAGAAAAATCACTTTCAGTCACGGGTAAAGCGGTTATTGTAAAGGCCATTGATGAGGCCTTTACCCACTTATTGTATGTCGTGTTTCAAACTCAAAATGACGTTTGTGAGAAGATGGAGGTGATGGTTCACAAGTTATGGTGGAGAAAAATTGGTAAAGAGTGTGTGACTAGTTGGTCGCATGAAAAAAATAAATCAAACAAGAGGAGAGGAATTAGCTTTTAAAGATCTCAAAGTCTTTAACGAGGCGCGTTTAGTGAAGTAAGTATGGAGACTTATGAATAATGAAACTATCTCCTCAGCAGAGTCATTACATAAAAAATTACCTCGGTAAGCAATTTTTCCAGGCTGAGTTGGGATATGCATCATATGCTAGGCGCAAAGCAGAGAGGTCCTCGAAAGAGGTGTCCGATGGAAAACTGGTGCTGGGAGAACAGCCAAGGTCACGCATCCATGACTTCTTAGAGGGAGAAACTTAAAGATTATGCCCCCATACATGCTGGAACTGTCACAAATGTATTTGAGTTTATTATCGATCAAACAAGACAATGGAACCATCAAAGGTACTAGAAGTGTTTAGGCCCAAAGACGTGAAAGTAATACAACAAATTCATTTACATGGGATAACCATAATAGATATGACATTACACATATAATGGCGTCTACAGCGTCAAAATTGGATACGATGTGGCTTTACAGATCAAATCCGACTCATAACTGGACTCATCTTTGTCGGGGGAGGAAACTCGTTTCAGTACCTATGGTAGATTAAGCTACCGAAGAAGATATCCACATAGTATGGATGAGTCTCCACAAACCCTTCCCGTCAGCTACTAATTTGGGTAAAAGGGGCACGCAAGTTTTTGATAAATGTGCATCATGTGGGAGTAGATGGGAAACTCAACACCATATGTTTTTTCAGTGCGACAAGGTAAAAAAATCTGGGCATGGCTATTTTCAACATATTTCTACCTTCATCGCATAAATGATTATGTGGATGGTCAACAAAGAGGTTATAAACTCTTAATCAACACGAGAATATGGTTTTTGTGTGTGGCAATCTAGTCAATTTGGACCAACATAAAACCACAAACTTTTTAGTGATAGGCACCCAAGTATTTATACTATCCTAGACAAGATAAGTACCATATTGTAGGAAGAAGATAACACAAGAAGAGCCTAAGTACTTAACTCTGTCAAGAGGGGTGAAGATGCTAGGACGTAATGTACTCCACCGAAACCGGATTGGGTAAAGGTAAATTAAGATGGGGCATGGTGTCCATTTGCAATGGCCGACAACATCGACCCTCATCCATAGTGATCACGATGGGAACCTCATCGCTGCAAGAGGGGATAGCGCATAAATCTGTAAATCGGAAAAGGAGATCGAGGTCCGAGCGGCGGTGGAGGCGCTCAACCTCGCCTCAGATCAAGGTATCCGAAAACTCTGTATGGAGGGAGATGCGAAAGTTATCATTGGCGACGTCAATCGGAGGCTCAACGGAGAGAAGAGCACCGATCTCTATGAAATTGGTGACTTCATCAAAGAAATCGTTGAAAGAAGAACCCAGTTCTTGAAGATGAAGATGATATTTAGAAAGAGAGAGTCAAACAACGTTGCACATTCCGTAGCCAAAAAACACAAAAAGATGGGTATAATCAAATTTAGACCTCACCAGCTTCTCTGTGGCCACTAAATGTTATAAGTGGGGATTCAAATGGTGTAATTGTGACATAGTTCTTACATGAAATCCTTTTATTTTCTAGAAAAAAAGAGGTCCTCAATATCATTGCATCCATCACTCAAAGAAAAAATATAAAATTATATTTTATAATAGAGTAGTCATATCCTTGGTCATCCTAGTAAACATCATATTCAATTATTTTATATCTCCTACCCAAGTGATGCCTTAATGAGTTTTTTAAATTTTTGGAATCAGGTATGCGTTCTTGTTTTCTCTCTCTAAAAACCTCTCCTCTCAAGGAAACCCTAACCAAACTCTTCTCTCTTCCGGCGGCGGCTCCCCCTTGGAGCTCCTTTATTTATTTTAGCAGCAGCAGCACCCACGGAGGACTACAGTGTGCTATGCTTCCTCTGCCGCCCCCGTCACCTTGCCTCTCTCACACCGGTTTTCCTATCGAGATCTCACATCCCACTCGATTTTGAACACATATTCAGTCGCTTGTCGGTCCTAAAGTCGGTGTCTCCCTTTTCGCCATAATCCCCTCCCCTTCCCTGGAGCCCGGGGGTTCCAATGTTCAATCCAACTACCCCGTCGGTGTTACTCCAAAACATCCACCTGCCAAGATCCGTCCGCCGCCGGTCTCGTAGCGAAACACTCCTTCACCATCGCCACCGCCTGTCGTGTCGTCAACGAAGCTGGCTCACCGCCGCTGCTGCCTCTCTTCAACCGCTCCTCTGCCCGGGACTCTCGTCCTCTCCCCCATTCCCCCAATCTGTGATGAGTATGTACCCATGGTGACCGTCCCCCTCCCCCGATTGTGGGGCTGCTCCTTCCCCTCCCCCTCGCCTGGGCTGGTTTTTCTAGTCTGGGTGAGTCTCCCGGAGCAGTCCCCTCACCGCTCACCGACATTACCATGAGCCGCTCTCATCCTCCTATTTACGAGTGACGCCCCCCTGGTTGTTTAGTGCTACCAGAGCGTGTTTTGTTTTTCTTCGGATGGGCCGTCTTTGGGCTTCCCTATGGGCTTTGGTTGCTTCTTGCGGATGTGTGTTATGATGCTTCCTTGGCCAATTTTGGACAAATATTTGCAGATTGGTTTTTGTCTTACATTTGAAGAGGCTCGCGTTGTTCATTGGGTCCTTTTCTTATGTTATTGGGATTGTCTTTGGGTTCCTTTGAGCTTTATCCCTTTTGGCTTTGCGATTCTTGTTAGGAGACTTATGTTAGTCAATTGCTTTCATTTTGTTTTCTTATATCTCCTTGGGGGGTATCCCCATGTCTTTTGTCTTGTACGTTCTCCTTTATTCTAATGAAATCCTGTCGTTGTTAGTGAAAAAATATACATCTTTTGTCAATCACATAAGACAATAATTGAAACCCAATCTTTTATGATAAGTTAGTGGTTTTAATTCCTAAGAAAAAGAAAGAGACTGGTTTTAGGGTGACAAATGGGTGGATTAACGGTGAAGATTGCTAGTGGTTTAAATGTTTAGCCAAATGAAGTAGTATAAAACCGTGTCCCGACCCAACACCGACCCGGCCCGGCGTGCCTCGACCAATGACTGCCGTTTTCAGTCTAGTTGGTAAATGTGCGTATTATGCGCGTATAATACGCGTACGTACGTTTCTTTTTGAAAAAAACTCCCGTTTTCCGTTTGGATCTCAAAGATAAGGTATTATTCGCGAACTTTATCATTTAAAAGTTTTAAACGTAAAAAACGGCTGCCGTTTGAGTAAAATACAAAAAATACGAGATTGTTCTTCAAAAATATCTCAAAGATTGATTCAAATATTTCAATCAGAGATTTTATTCTAAAAGACTCCTCCTCGTTATAAAGTATACACGCCCTATGTTCTGAAGGAGATTTCGAAAATCTTTACTGAGAGTACTGACTGCTGCGACTACAATAGCCGACGCCCACGCCGACGGGAAGAGACTCTGCTTCAAGATTTTGCCGGTGAGTTCTAGTCTCCTTTTTTCCGTTCTTGTAGAGTTGTAGTACGTGCCGGTGTGAACACGTATGAGTTATGAATGATTTGTTTGTTCGTTCAAGCCTTTTTCACTCTCTCTAATGAGTAATCCATCACACGGTCCAATCATAGCTCATATACTTGCTTGTTCTAATCTGAAATAGGCATAGCCATTAGTCACATAGGAGTATAGGCCATAGGGATATATGGATCCATGTTTATTCTAGTAGTAGTAGGCTAGAAGCAGACTACAAGCTGACTACTACCAGTTTCGTTGATTTTCCCCTTATGGACTAGTAGTACTTTTTATATCATTTATTCATTTTATATTGAGGATGAAATTATCTTGTGCATGTAGATGTTGTAGCAGTTGATTTCTAGTATTAGAAGTCTACTATGAGTACTGTCTAGTACTCACTGTAATACTGCTAGTAATTCTTTATAGTTTCATTATCCTTTATAAATTTGTATAGTGTTTCTACATTGAATATACATAACTTGCCCTCTATGTGACTACAGGTATTTAAATGGTTCGAAAGAAAGACCCATTTTGGGAGCATGTTGAACAGTTGGAGGGTCGCTTCAAATGTAATTATTGCCAACGTGATTTTCCTGGTGGCATTTCTAGGATGAAATCTCATCTGTCTGGAATAAAAGGTCGTGACGTCTAAGTTTGCACAAAAGTTCCAGAGGAAGTTCAGACCTCAGCATTTTTGGCAGTGGGAGGTTTCAACAAGAGAGCAAGAACTGTCAGTAGCTCAAACAATGGAGATGAAGGTGATTTTTCTACTCAACAATCACTATTATCTCGAGGTGTACACCAATCAACCATGTCTGAAATGTGTAAGAAGATGGATAAAAGTTCACTAGATAACTGCTTGCAAAGACAGTAATTGTGAACAACCTCGCTTTTAATTTGGTGCAAACTCCGTCTTTCATTACTTACATTAAAGGAGTAGCTGAATTTGGACCAACTTATAAGTTGCCAAGTTATTCAACGCTACGCGCGAAATTGGTTCCAGAATAAAAAATAGAAGCGGAGAGTTATGTGGCTGATGTCAAGAAGACTTGGGTAAAAACTGGTTGCACGATTATGTCTGATATTTGGACTGATATGAAGCAACGTGCTTTTATCAATATTATTGCATATTCACCAGGAGGAGCGGTGTTTATGAATTATTTCGATGTTTCTAGCGAAAAGAAAACTGGCCTTTACTTGAGAAATATCATTTCTTCGGTAATTGATGATATTGGACCACAACACATAGTCCACTTTATAACAGATAATGGATCAAATTTTGAGTCAGCAGGCGACATGCTTGTAGAAAAATATCCTCATATGTACAAAACTAGATGTGCTGCCCATGGGATATATTTGCTTCTAAAGGATATACACGATCAAGTTCCATGGATTAAAAAAATTATTACTGAGGCCCATTTGGTTTCTACATACTTGTAAAGACATACTATTTTGTTGGCAATGATGAGAGAGAAAACAGGTAATAGAGAATTGAAGCATTCTTGTGCAACACGGTTTGCTTCTGTAGGGTTTTGATTCATGGATGCGCAACGGAAACACAAACAATCATAAAACCATGCAAAACCCTCCAAGGATCACAAGTCAAGAGACATAACGATGGTAAGGGTAAGAAATCAATAACACACCTTAGGGTTCTCCTTTGATGACTTCAAACGCGAATTATGTCACGTTCTCTATGGTTGATCCACGCCTAGAGTTGATCCTAGATCTCCCAAGTCCTTGGTGCTAGCCCGGAAGAGGAAGAGGAAGAAGAATCACGCAAAACGAGACCCAAAAGGAGGGTCTCGGCCTCCTTGTGGCCGACGGGGACGGGCGGCGGCAAAGGGGGCGGTCGGCTCCCTTTGTTGCTTGCTCTCTCTCCTTTTTGTTCTCTCCCACTCTTGTTATGTTCAATAATGAGCATAAGTTATGTGGGAAGGAAGGAAGGAAGGTCTTTTATATAGTCCAACAACTCCTTTCCAACTACCTAAAGGACTTATTCTAGTCCTACTAGAATTCAATTTAGTCCCTTCCTTGCAAATTAGTCCCTACTAAGTTTGCAAGGTTTTGCAAAGTGATCCTTCTAATTAATTAATCCAATTAATTAATTCCCAAATCTAGTTCAACTCTATATAGCGTGTGACCCCATAGGTTCTATCTAGTTGGTAGCAACTATTTGCTAATATGGAGCGGTCTCTAGCAAAACATCCATTCTAGCCAACTAATAGAATAGTCATCTTGACAACCTTTGTACAAGTAATTGTCTCATCCCTTTGTCTCTATATCCGGATTGGACACGAGACATACAAGTCACACTCGTATATCCAATCCATAGTTTCTCGATCCATGGGAATAGCCTTATTCGTGCAAATAACATCAATATCCCATATTGATTTATTTGAGTCTGGCCAGACATTCTACAAGCACTATCCCTCGAGTGGCCTAGGATATTTGCTCCCGTTATGTGGGAGGGACAAATTCTATCTACGTCCACTACGATCTCTAAGCTTGCTTCTTATTGTATCCAGTACACGCCTTTATAACTACCCAGTTACGGTGTAGCGTTTAACGCTACCAAGATCACAATAATCCACAACTAGAATATCTAGTGACTTCAAGTCTAAGGATGACAATACCATTGCACCGCGAGAAGCGCTTGTGACTCAACATAACGTGTATGTAGCCTTCTCGGAGATGGGTCAATCCAGTGCAACATTCCCTCATGCACACCTATGTGTTGGATCGTGATATCTCCATATTAATCCAACCCCATACTAGTCTATAGATGATTGTCCCATTAATCATTATACTTGACTAGGGATATTTAAGATAAACAACACAATTGTAAATCTAAGGACTTCATTATATTACATATCCAATAAATAATAAATGAATTTCTAGCCACAAATAATTCATACTAAACTAGATTGCCTCTAGGGCATCTATTCCAACATCTTCTAATTTTCTCATGCTCCAATCAATTTTGGATAATGAGGATGGATTGTGTTTATTGGTGGAATCTACAGAGTGGAGAGGATTGGATTATAATCGAAAGGAAGCGGGAAAAAATGTCTTGAAATTAATTCAAAGTTCAAAATTTTGAAACCAGGGAAAGGAAGTACTTGCAACTTTGGAACCCCTAGTTCGGGTTCTTCAATTAGTAGATGGTGATGGTTCAACTGCCGGATATTTATTTGAAGCCATGGAAAGGGTCAAAGAATCAATTAAGCTTCGAGGCTCTAACAACCCAGACAAGTATGTGGATATATTAAAACAATTGGAAACAAGAAGATGTGATAATATCATCCATCCAATACATGCAAATGCTGCTTTTCTTAATCCCGCGTACATGAATAGCGATGGTTTCAGAGAGGATCGTGAAATGAAAATGGGATCAATTATATGCTTATCATTTTGGTGCCTGGTGAGGAAAAGGAAGAGTTCATAAAGCAAGTGCAAATGTACCTTATGAAGGCGTCCATCTTGTTTACAGAGACAACTCTTACAATGTTAAAAACATCTCATCCTCGTAAGTTAAATCCTTCTAATTTATATATTTTCAATGTACTTTTATTTTTCATTTCCTTTTCATATTGATATTTTAAGTTGTAGGAGATTCAGTTACATGTTTGTTTCTATTGTTTACAAGAGTGTGGTGGGATTATTGTGGTGATTGTGTTCCAGTTCTACAAAAGTATGCCATTCGAATATTAAGTCAACCTTGCAGCTCTTCTTCTTGCGCAACAAATTGGAGTGCATTTGAAGCTGCTCAAATAAAAAAGAGGAATAGACTGTCTCCAAAAATGTTAGACAATCTTGTGTATGTGCGAATGAATACTATGATTAGGACTGCAACTCGGGCGGGCTTGACGGGTTGGCACCCCTGTCCAAACCCGAGCTCGAGTTCTGTCGTGGCTGCCCAAGCCCAACCCTACTTGAGTTGAGAGCATTGTCAACCCGTCAGAGCCCAAATTCGTATAAATCAATTTGGGTTCGGGTTGAACTCGGGCTAGTACATTAAACTTAATATCTTCTTAAAAACACAAGAGAATAATTAATTGTTGACGAAAAAACAAAACAACTAGTTGAAGAACAAAACAATGATTAAAAACATCGCCAATACTTGAAATAAAAGTAACATATTCATGTTAGATGTGCTACATAATTTTTTCAAAATATAATATTTATACGTATTGGTCATGCAAATCGGGCAATTCGGATTAGCCCGTCGTTCGATATTTGTGCCCAAGCTCGACCCTAATTGTAATTCGGGCTGAGAATTCTTGTCCAAGCCCGTCCAAATTACCAAAACTATGTGTTCGGCCCTATTTAAGTTCGGGTTGGGCTCGGGTTGGTCGAGTTCAACCCGCCCAAGTTGCACCCCTAACTATGATGATGGAGAAATTTAACATATTGAAATCACAAGATATAGCACCTATTGATCTCCAAAACCTCGGTGAGCTTCCAGACTACTGCGAACCACTCCATGATGATGAGAATAATCTATTAGATGCACGTAATGATCTTGAGGATGATGATGATCTTTCCTGGTTAGATTACTAGATTAGATGAAAGTTTAGCTCTACTAATAATGTCATTTTCTTAAGAACTTTTAATACATTTGTTATTTGATTTTATGAAATGGGAGAGTTGATTTAGTTCTATCATATTGACTATTTTTGTTATGTAGGATGTTTCGTATTTTTAATACCGATTTTTTCAAGGTCACAAGTATTATACTCTTACGTACCGTTTTGACGATTCATTGTAATTGCGGATTATTGTGCCGAATTTTTGCCTCGAATTTTAACAAAAAAAAACGTATAATACCCGTACGTATACGAATCCGTTTCTTTCCCGTCCCTTATTATACTAACTATGGTTTTCAGATCTAAATAAAAAATACAAAATAAATAAAAAACACGTGTTAATTGTTTGTTTCGGATAGGTGAGAAAGCCGAGGAAGAAGATAAAGAAACCAAACCACACAATGCGCACTTTAGCAACCACCACTTCCCAGCCCGCCACGTAAAACCGTTCTGCCTCCCGAAAAATTGTGAAAACTATCCAAAGCAACAGTAGTGTACAAGGGAGAATTTTATTGGACCACGCAACCATCTCAAAGTTCATCATTGTGTACTCCGTGTTCGTGAGGACTCGTCGTCGCTTCGCCGGAGTACCGCCGGACTCGGTTCGCCGGTCCCCGTCGGAGGTTAGTACTGCCGTCTCGTTAATCTCTACGTGCTGATCATTCGGTGAATTTCGCTGTTCAATTGTGGAGAGGATTAGGTTTTTGTGATGATTGAAGTTCGTAGTTTAGCTGCATTTAGGGCTCTGGAGGTGTTACCTGAAATAAACGCGTGATTGTTCAGTGCAGTGTCCCTGAATAAGTAATTTTTTTTTTTGAAATAGATTTGATTAGATCGGGGTGACTGCAGGGTATTTGCGAGAAGCAATGTTGTCGCAGGGATGTTAATTGGGGGATTCCTAATTGTTTCTTCGCATATTCAGTTTTTATGTGATAATTCTGGATTTCTAGGGTTAGATTTGAATGTGCTTGCATCAGTGGTTAAAGTTGATCAATAAAGTTTGTTATTTGAAATGAATTTCGTATTGATTTTGCAGCTTTTTGTTGCTTTATTTGAGTTTCTGCTACTGGTGACAACTGACTATCAATGGAGCATAGAACATATGTAGAAAATTTAGACTATTGCACTGATGTTACCTTGTACCAACTTCTGATGGTAACTAGATTATCAACTCAGAATTGTCCAGTTGAGGCCATTGACGATTGGCGAATGAGAATATTCTCGGGGTGAAGTCGTAAACTATACTATATACTAACTCCCACCTATATCTCGAAATGATGTATACATAAATCATTTTCTTCTTTTCGGTAACTCCTTCCACCAAGTTTCTAACAGTGCTAACCTAAATCCGTTATCCACTGGCTTTGAATGTTAACAATCACTTTCTAACACTGTATTTGAAGGAAGTAATGTTCTGTTGCTGCCTTACGTTGACAACTTGCATGTTTACTCTAGGGTTAGATTGAATGTGCTTGCATCAGTGGTTAAACTTGCATGTTAATAACCACTTTCTGTTTCTGCTGTTATTACTGAGAACAAATTGCATGTTTAGCCTAATATGTATGGTAGTAATGCTGCTGATGACTCTGAAGAGATCTGGTTTGGTTCTCTTATGCGAGGATTAATTCCCAAATGTTGCGCCTTTTCCCATTTCTTAAAATGATGCCTTAAAACAGTGAATCTACAATTGTAATTTATAAGGCTTATAAAGACACACAGTTGTAACCCTGCCTCTTTTCTTTGATTCCTTTCTCTTTTCAACCATGAGTTGGAGGTCCTGTATGCATTACTGTTCATAAGAGGGTTTAGATTCTCTTACAGTACCTGATTTCTTCTCAACTTAACAGGTTTATTTTTGGTACTTGTTGCAAAGTAGGCTTCAAGATCTTCCGGCTCCCTCATTTGCGCGACAGTTTCTGGTTTGTTGCAAAGTAGGCTTCGAGATTATTATGAGGCTATACTGGTAGGGCACTTCTCCTGATTGATTCGGAATGGCGATTCCTGGTTCTTTCTTGGTGTACCGTGAACTTGGAGTTCTCAGTGAATATGGATACAGTAGTCAGCCTAAGGTGTGTGTTTCATGCCCCAAATTACATTCTTTCTCCACTAAGAATACACAGGGTCATCATAGTTTTACTCAATACTAAATTTCTGCTGTTTAATATCTTACAGGCTCTAGTTGGCCGGGGCACCTTACGATTGCTCAGAGTCCCCCTTTCATCGCATGCTTTGGTATTTTGTTCTTCTAATAAATCCGTACCTACCTGCAGAATTTTAAGCTGTCATATAACACATGCAAAAAGTAATGATGATTTTATCGAAACATTTCATACGTTCGCTTCATCCACTTGGTTTTTTCGTGAATTTGAAGCATGATATTGTTATTTTGACGTTATAAATAAACAGATCGAACACATAATGAACAAACTTTATTGGGAAAGTGAGGAGTAAGAAGGTTTGGTAGAGTTGAACAAATTAAATGTGGAGTGGTGGGATGGTCTTGGTTGCATGAATGCAATCTAGTGACTGCATTATATTTTGAGATTAGTGAGTTGTTTGTCAAAACAAGGTGAAGGCTCCACCGGAAGGAAGATGACAAGTGTACCTTTTTTTAATCTATAATTTTATGCATATTTGCAATTTCCAAACTAGAGCTCCTGCACGATGCTAAATTATCTTTTAATTTGCAAAAGTTGGCCGGGTCCCATGCTACACTGTCGGGTCCCTTGTTAGTTAAAGTAAAACCCAACATTATTTAAACACCCTCAAGGATTGCTCAAATCACAGGTGACTCAAGTGTGATGTATTATTGGATAACTAACTCAGTCTGAGTTGCCCCGATGATAAGAAAGCAAATTGCAACCTCTAGGCTCAACCTAATAACTTTATTATAACCTCTGTAGAATTAGAGTTCTCATTGTAGTACTAGTGATTGTTTTAGGGAGCTTGTGTGCTTGTTACTTATTTATTTGTTCAATAAAATCAGCTGGATTGCATGTGGTCATTTTGCATTAACATTCTTATCCACTTAAGTTACTTATGGAGAGATGGCTGACTAAATTGGAACTGTGCAAATTTGTCCTTTTATCTGCAGCGACAAGATGCTTGGAGTCGCCTTCTTTTAAGCTTTACTTGTGAGCTTAAGTGTGCGGTTTCTGCGAAGTCTAATGTTTTCCAGTGCCGATCCTTGCTAGTGCCACATGGGAGCAGCTTAATTCCCGCTTTTAAATCTGCAGCAGAAGCACTTACGAGGTATGCATTTTCATATAATTTTATTTTATGTTTCATCGAAGGGTCTCAGACCATCTACATTCATGCTGTTGCTGTGTGTAATTTGTGTTATAGTATCTCCATGGTTTGGCAGTTACTTTTCAGTCCCTCGACCCCTCTTCTTGTACCACATTTGATTTTTTAAGGGAATTCAGTGAGTCCTTTGAGTTTTTAACTTGAAAATTTACCAAACTATTAAAATTTTACTTGAGTACCTAGGGGTATTGGATGATATTTCAGATCTGAATTAAAATAAAAAGCTGTTAGAAGGGAAGTAAGCACAAAAACTTAATAACCGTCTGATTAGGACATGTATCTTGGGACTCCCAAACAAGGAAAGGAAATGTATATGGGATACTTGGTACCTCAATTTTTAAAATCTACTTCTCTTTTATCTATGCTATTTAAGAAGACGGTGACTCTTATGAAGGCTTTCAAGCTAATTTCAATAGAACAGTTACAAAAGATGCGGTTGACTGAATTGACCAAAAATCTGTCTCTTAGGCTACTATTACCAGGAGGGCATGTTTAGTGCATGCATTGAAACTTAGGGGAAAAAATGGCCCTACATATTGTATGGGGTATTGCTAGTAATGGGTAATACTAGATTTTTACGTAGGATCATGTAACTTGTTTTCTTAGGACCTTATAAAGAAGAGTATTGAGCCCATTTAATCCCACCCCCCGAATTCCCAAATGGGGAGATTAACCTTTAGGCATACAACGTTTAATAACAATAAGGGCGTATTGGATCCATCTGCAAGTGTTCCTGCACCAAACACAAATGTTACCTCCTGTTATTGTTAATATTGTATCCTGCATCAACATGCAAAGAGAATGATGATATTACGAACTATTATTTACCCCAGTTTGTCTCAGAATCCGTCTTGTAGTACCCGTAAATTAAAATTGCGACTTGTATGACTATATGCCTTACTAGCATAAAGCTTTCAGGTATCTTCAGGTTTCTATAACTCTCAATGAGAATCCACAGTCCTTAGCAGCTGACTATATCTGGAATCCATGTGTGTTCTACTATGTATTTAGAGGTTTTTGAACTTCAGAATTCACCTATAGTATCATTTTATTTGTCAGTGATTTGTAAGCATTCTCTGACAGACAAAAGTGTCTTTATTGTTGTACTGTATCTTTTTCTTAATCATAACCATAAAGTCAAAGAAGACGTATTAAACTCTTGTCTTCACTATTTCTCTGAGAGAAAAAAAGTGTCTATATTCTCATTAAAAGATTAGCGTTATTACGCATTTTATCAATAAATACTTCTTGTCTTAACTATTTCTTTCCATAACTTCCAGTAAGTCCAAGACCGCGATCATGTAGAACCCTTCAGCAGAAAAGTATGTTTCACATATAATACTATGCCCAAAATTGAACTCTCCTCTGTCCTCATAGGAGGATAAGATAAACTAGAAAAATCTTGACGTATGCTTGCAAGCCATGACTTCTTGATATAGGAGTTGCAATCTTACATTTGACGGACTGTTTCGGAGACTATTTAGATCTTGAGAAAGTGGTTTTGCTTGATCTGCTACTTTGACGTTTCTAATGAATCATGATTAATAATTAAATCTTTTGGTATAAGCTGGGAGATATCATGATTAGATTTCTTATGTAGGCTAAGTGGAACCACATTCTGGAAAACTGAATTGTTGAATCAGTGAAAAGAAGAGAGTGTAGAGGACAAGAAATTTGAGGACCAAATATTGCTACTAGGATTCAGTAGGAATTGGACCCGTGATTCTATCGGCATTGCTTCCGAGGTTATGAGATCACACAACCAAACTAAACATGAGACATAGGCTCTCAGTTTTACTATAGTTTCGGTTTACTTTAGACCCAGAGATACAAATTCCTCCTGGTAACTCTAAATCTTAATTCATAAAAGTTTATCGACCCTCAAAATGTTAGATGCCAGTAATGATCCCTTAGTGAAATTTAGTCTTTGACCAATGAGTTTTTGGCTATTTCATTACAGTTATAAGAGCTTTCTACTAGATAATGGGCCTGAAGTTTCCATTTCTCTTTAAAATTTCGCTATCATCCTTTTCATGTAAATGATACATATGTGCACTTTTGTGGTAATGTAGGTCATATAATGCTTTACATGGAAGACCCACTATGCTTCAGTTGGTTCCAGCAGTTGGTTTAATCGCCTTTGCTGTTTGGGGTCTTGGGCCTCTAATGCGTCTGACGAGGATTATATTCCTTCGTGTAATGTTTGTTTCATTAATATTTTGTTAATCATTTTCTATATTCTGTTGTTGTTTAGCTTTATTTTGTTATACATTTCTTTTGCATGTTTAAGCAAGCTACTTCTTCCTATTATGATAGATTCTTTCAATTTCTTTTTGCAGAAGAGTGACAGCAGCTGGACTAAGAGTAGCACACAACTTATTACCACCTCCTATGTTCGGCCTCTGTTACTTTGGACTGGGGCAATACTTATTTGCAGGTCTGAAGCTCTTGCTTATTCTTTGTTGCATGGATCATTGTTTACTTTTGTTTACATATGATGTGTCTATTTGTAGTAACTAAAGTTACAATTTGGTTCAGAGTGGTGGATCCCATTATTTTACCTACAGAAGCAAGTCAGGCTGTCAAACTACGGGCTGTGAATTTTATCCGTTCGTTATCTACAGTGCTAGCATCGGCATATTGTTTATCAAGGTAACCAACTTGCTTTCCAGTCACATCTCTTTGGAACTTGTGGATATAATCTCAACCTTTTTGTGATGGCATCAGTTCCCTTTGTTCTGTTCTGTTCTGGTCTGTTTTGTTCTGTTAGGTTATGTTCTTTTTGTTTTGTTAGTTCTTTTTTGTTTTGTCTTTCGTTTTTTTGTTATTTTTTACTGTACACAAGATTGAATCTCAGTCTACTTTGTTAGTAGCCGTCAATACTCGAAACAGTCTGTATCGAATAGTTACTGTCGTTTCTTGGTTCGTGTTCATGAGAACTTATTTCGTGCTGCTAGATCGTTCAACTCTGTTTTTCCCTCATTGAATGAGTTTTTGTCTCTTTGTGCTATTATGTTTTAAATACATCAATTTCCCCAATGCAGATTGATTCAACAATCACAAAAGTTCTTCATGGAGGCAAACGACTCTAGTGATACCAGAAATGTATGTTTCTTGCCTTTTACATTACTTTTAAGCTTTCAACTATTTGTTTTGTCATGCTTTTCTGGGTGCAAAGGGGGCCAACAAAATTCTTAAAGAAGAAAAAACGTGAATAGCTTCTCGTTGGCATAAATAATCGACGCGTTGTTAGAAACACACAATTAAATCTTGTCACAGTATGATGATTTAAGGAATAGCTGTACTTGGATATTGATTGGCAGCCTGGCTTTTGACATTGACGGTAATTACTGTAATTAATAGAAGATGACGATATCAAGTGGTGATAATTTGTTAACAATTTGACGGAAAGACACTGTTTGAGGGCTCTAATTATGATCTATGAGACTATGACTTGTAAGAAAATATTTTAGATCCACGAGTTTTATGGAACAAGTGATTATCTGGTCTCCCATTGACAAGGATATCACTGCCACATTTGGCAACGGTGCTGTCTAATACCCACTCAATTCCAAGTTGTCCAGCAGTTCCTTCTTTTTTCTTAACCTCTCTGTTCACCTTACTTAACAGAGGGTCGGATGCCAAGAAGAGGAACTTACATTTTTCATTGATATATGAACTCCAAAAATAGAAGAAGAGCTGTTTCAGTTTTCAATAAGTGATTTGATGATGATAGCATAGTATTCCCTGAATTTGTTTGAATATTGCTTCTCAGTGCTCTTTTTAACTCATGAATCACTTTTGACACTGAGCAGGGTGGTTGGCTTTCTGTGAGGGATTGATTTATATAATCATATTTTTCCTTCAACCTCTCTTGTTTCCTTGTTAGTCCATTAAATCAATATCAATTCTCTTAAATAGGATATTTTAACAACCTTCCCACTAAGTAAAATTCATGCTTTGACAGATGGGATTCCAATTTGCAACGAAATCTATTTATACTGCTGTATGGGTTGCTGCTGTTTCATTGTTTATGGAACTGCTTGGTTTCTCTACCCAAAAGTGGGTTACTGCTGGGGGTCTTGGTACGGTATTGCTCACTCTTGCTGGTCGTGAGGTACAATCTATTGGACCCTCTCTCGCAATCCATTGGACCCTTCTTTTCTATGAACACATTCTTTCTGCATGTTCACATAGTTAGATTTCTTACTTCTGTGTTCTCTTTAAGTTTAGGATTCTCATACGTTTTGAAGTTTGATTCACAATTTCTTGCCTTCTTTCAGATATTTACCAATTTCCTCTCTAGTGTAATGATCCATGCAACTAGACCATTTGTTGTGAACGAATGGATTCAAACAAAAATTGGGGGCATGGAAGTTTCTGGCACTGTAGAGGTTTGTAGTTTTCTGTCCCTACCTGCCCTTTTCTTAGATGCAGCTATTCATGGTTTTTGTTCTCACACTATATTTACGTTGGGAATTGAAGGCCCTTAGTTCTAATACTGGAGGTTATCATCTGAATCAGTCTGAATCTTGTTTCAGCATGTGGGATGGTGGTCACCAACAGTCATAAGAGGCGATGATCGGGAGGCAATTCACATTCCGAACCACAAATTCACGATGAATGTGGTGAGAAATCTCACTCAGAAGTCTCATTGGCGAATTAAGACCCACCTTGCCATCAGTCACTTGGATGTCAATAAGATTAGTGTGAGTTGTAATATCGAAAATTTTGTGTAGTTTTTCAATCACGTTAACGTTTCCTGAATTCCATTTTTTGTAGTTGTAACATATTGAATGTGTTTGGCAGAATATTGTGGCTGATATGCGCAAGGTTTTGGGTAAAAATCCTCAAGTTGAGCAGCAAAGATTACACAGAAGAGTATTTTTGGAAAGTATAAACCCCGAAAACCAAGCTCTTATGGTTAGTATTGCTTGTATCCTTGTACGTTCTTTATTTAAAATCCCTACGTATTCTTTGAAAGTAGACCGCCAGAATTGGTCTTCCTTCATGTAAAATTAAATGTCAGTTTGGAACAGTTAAACTTGTTTTTGAGATATAGTGCTAATTTGATGGCTTTCTTGTTTAGATGCATTACTGGTTATTTTATTCTGCCAAAGTGCTAGAATGTTTACCTTGTCACTTCCTTTTACAGATTTTGGTGTCTTGCTTTGTGAAAACGTCTCGCTTTGAGGAGTATCTTTGTGTAAAGGTACGTGGTCTTTTTCAAGATTCAATCTCTGCGATTAAATAGCCTTTAAACTACAATTCTACAATTAGCCACGTTCATGTGTGGTACTTGTATGCCGCGACTAAGATTCATTGATAATGTTAATAATGCAGGAAGCAATCATGTTGGATCTGCTTAGAGTAATCAGTCATCATAGGGCTCGGCTAGCCACACCGATGCGCACGATTCTGAAAACATATAGAGAGCCTGACATTGAAGAAGTCCCCTTTGGCGACACCTTCTCTGGTCCCAGAGCAGCAGCTCGTAACAGGCCAATGATTTTAGTCGAGGCCTCTTATAAAACACAACAAACTGGTGATCAAAGTAAACCTCCTTCCACTCCTTCACCACCACTCAATGAAGAGAAGGATGCCAAGGTGGCAGACATGACGGGTGAATCCACCCCAAATCTTGAGGAGGTGAAAGTCTCGAGTAAAGTGCCGCCTGTAACAAATCCCACGGACAGCTCAAAGGTGACTCTAGAGCCAAAAAATTCAGACACAAAGGTAGTTTCTGGTCCACCACCACCACCACCGCCGCCGCCCATGTCTAGGCCTGGCTTTGAGGACAACCTCGTCCTTGGTGTTGCTTTGGATGGTTCAAAGAGAACACTGCCCATAGAGGAAGAAATGACCTCGTCTCCAGTGAACTCAGAGTCCAAGGAATTGGCTTCCGCCAGGAACGGAGGTGGTTCGTTTTCTGTTGCTGTGGATAAAAAAGAAGAAGATTCTGCTACAACACGAGGTGATCAGCGTGAAAAGGGCAGGTAACATAGGCAGATATTCGTCCGGGAACGAGTTGATCCTCGTTTTGTAAAGTGCATGAGGCCAATGTTTTTGAAGAGCCTGCATCATGCAAATCTAATGTACTAGTACTAGTAGTATTGTTTTACATGATCTCCCTCTTATTATTAATGTACATCATTGTTCAATTTAGGAATAGCCCGTTTCCGCGTACTAGTTTGCGTCGAATATTCTTATGTTGAAGCCTAATAAAGTAGGACTGCAACTCGGACGGACATATACTCCTATGCAAGTTCAGTTAGCCCAAGCCCACGAGTTCAGTCTGCCCAAGCCCAGCCCAACCCGAGTTAGGAGCTATCGCCGGTCTCCAAGTCCAAATTCACACAAACCAATTCGGGTCCAGGCTTAATTCGTGCTAGCTCATTAAAGTTAATAAATTAATTTAGCTATCAATTCTACTTCAATTGAAATTGTCTCTTTAAAATTAAATTAATAACTTATATATAGAAGAATATAAAGAATATATTTTGAGAAATTATTATTTATATTTATTATCAGACTAAAATTATGACTACACATAGAATTAAAAAATTATCAATTTAGATCATTTCAAAAAAAAAAAATTATCAATTTAGAAATACCAAAATTTTTCATTTTCTAAATACAAGAAGATATGTATTTGGTGAAAAAAACAAATCAATTATTTCAAAACAGAAATATTATTAGAAACACCGCTAATAATCAAAATAAAATTAATAGATTCATGCTAAATAGACTATATAATTCTCTTAAAATTGGAGAATTAAGGGTAGCCCGTCCGTTAATATTTGTAACCACACCCGACCATATTTACAATTTGGGTTAAGATTTTTTGTCCAAACCCGCCCAAGCTACACCCATATAATAAACCACCTGAGTAGGCGAATTTTTTTAACCAACGGCTCATAATTGAGAAGATGCTGAGGGGAGACCTTGTTGAGTCGGTGATATGGTGTTACATGTATACAGAAACAGTACTTGATTCCTACGCGGATTTGGGTTAAAGCAACTTGGACATCAAGCTACCTTTCTTCTCCCAGAACCTCCCAAACTTGGACCCAAATATTTCCAAATTTAAGCACATGTAGTGCGGCTAATTCCAAGTTCTCCAATTCCCCATTCACTATATAAACCCTCCACACCTTTCATCTTTTCTCATTCTTCAACCCTAAACACCCGAAAAAGTGATCTCTTACAAGTACTATGGAAATTCTTGATAGGAATAACCGTGATTTCCAGAGAATGAAACCTGGACAAGGACCTCATGCTAAGCCCCGAGTCTGCTATTATTGGCAAGCCGGCAACTGTAGTCGTTTTCCGTGCCCATACCTACACAACGAACCGGGTAATTCATCGCAAAGGGGAAGGGGAAGTGGAAGGGGAAGGGGAAGGGGAAGGGGAAGGACGGGTCCAGAAAAGACCGACAAACTCTGTAGTTTCTGGTCCCAAGGGAAGAGTTGTAGCTACGGCGAAAGCTGCCGCTACTTACATTCGTGGTCTACCGGCGGCTCTTTCTCGTTGGTTGCCCAGCTCGAGGGGCACCAGAAGGCTGTTACTGGGATAGCTACGTCGTCGACGAACGGGTCAGATTATAATCTCTACACAGTGAGCAAGGACGAGACGGCTAGGGTTTGGGACTGCCTCTCAGTGGGACAGTCCAAAGGGGTCTTCAACTTGGGAGGCGAATTAGGCTGTGTGATTACCGAAGGGGCCTGGGTGTTCTTCGGCTTGC
Source organism: Linanthus parryae (assembly GCA_023055425.1). Taxonomy (NCBI): domain Eukaryota; kingdom Viridiplantae; phylum Streptophyta; class Magnoliopsida; order Ericales; family Polemoniaceae; genus Linanthus; species Linanthus parryae. The sequence continues at coordinate 42,374,250 of JALGPY010000006.1, forward strand.
CAAACGCCGTCAAGGCGTGGAATCTCGAAACTGTTTCCGAACAGACGCTGAGTACCGGGCCTGTCGGGCAGGTCTATGCTTTGGTTGTTGGACACAGTTTCCTGTTCGCTGGGACACAGGACGGTACGATATTAGCTTGGAGAGCTAATAATAATAGCTGTTTTGAACCGGCAGCGGGTCTCACGGGTCACACGGGAGGTGTGGTGACTCTGACCGTTGGGGCGGATAACCGTCGGATGTATTCAGGTTCCATAGATGGTACTATAAGAGTGTGGAGCCTCGAGACATTGCAGTGTCTGCAGACACTGACTGGACATACTGCGGCGGTCACGTCTGTTGTGTGGTGGGACCGGTTTCTAATATCGTGTTCCTTGGACGAAACAATTAGGGTTTGGGCTGCTGCTGATGATGGAGGAAGCTTGGAGGTGACGTATACGCATAGCGAAGAGCACGGCGTGCTTACGCTTTGTGGGATGTATGATACGGAAGCTAAGCCTGTATTATTGTGCTCTTGCAACGACAACTGCGTTCGAGTCTACGACTTGCCTTCGTTTTCGGAGAGGGGGAAGATATTTTCGAGAGAGGAGGTCCGGTGTATACGGCTAGGTCCGGGCGGCGTGTTTTTCACAGGGGACGGCACGGGTCAAGTGAAAGCATGGAGGTGGGTGGCGGAACCATCTGCGATGGCTCAATAGGCGTAATTGACTTATTTCCATCTGTAAATTGTAATGAAAAACTAGTGATCGAGCATTGTAATATTATTCAATGTCCGTGGCAACAATTGTTTTTAGAATGGAGCAGATCATATTATGTATCTCGATCTCTATTTTAATGATAGAATTTGCTGATAATATCAGCGATGCAAAATTGCAAACCATTAATGCTATACGCAGCCAGGTTCTAACGTATATGGTCTTCTTAGATCGCAAGATGTTTCTTCTTTGGTTGAAATTAACAAATTTGGAGGAATAATACGTCAACTATAATAAAAATCGTCCAAATGGTCTCGCAGTGTTACTCATGATCAATTTCTTGTGATTAATATTTTTTCGGAAAATTTTAAAGTTCCTGATCAGTAAACTTGTACCAATGAATCAAATAAATCCGGACTTTTGTTTTTTACCTCTTGCTACAAGAAAAGGTTTGTGCATTCCGTCATACTTCTACGAGAACAACACCGAACCTGTAAGGAGGATGTACTCCCCATATCGATGTTTATCAGTAATGAAATTCAACGAGTCAATTTCATCCTTGTAATGCACCTGAGCAAGAGGTAAAAAAACAGTTGTTTGATGATTTCAGGGTCAACTATCGTTGGCGGACACAGGATTCCTACAATGAGGGGGGGGGGGGGGGGGGGGGGGGGAGGGGATACACAGTAGTAAAGTCACTGAAACTTTAACTTTGATCATTAGTCAAAATAGTACTCATTCTTTTACGATTAAAAATGGAACTCTTCATTAAACAAACTATGAAATACAAGCAAATGATGCTCTGCCAACCAAAAAACATAAACACGTTATCGATTAATTAAAAAAATCGTCGGTCATCGTTTGATTCGTTTAATGATGCATCAACTAATTAACCAAACAAAATGCAGTTAACCAAACAAGGAAATAATGAAGCTCGTTAATAATTACTAGAAAGCAAAAGAGACATAACAAAACGTTCGTTGAGAAAAATCAAAATAAAACTTAAGAAAGTGAAAATTAATTTCTAAATATATATAGATAGATGATTTGTGGAAACTTTTACTTCTAGAGAAGAGTAATATTAGCCCATGGATGTGTTGCAACCCGAGCAAGAGAAGCGACGTTTGTGATGTATTAGTAGAGTTTTAAAAATTGATATGTTTATTTCTCCCATTCTCACTTTTTTATAATTTATTTAATGCAAATCATTTATAATAAGAACCCTCAATTATAGGGATTGTTTTCTAAAAAAAAACATTTATAGAGATTGTTTCTAATTTGAAATAACTGCTACTGTATCACGGCTCCTTTTTTTACTCCATTTACTCTAAAATCTCCTACTTAATCGTTGACAGCCTATTTGTAATTGATCTCAAAGATGGAAAGATGGGATAAGATTTCCTATATAACTTTGCACTTCTACAGCTACTATCCCTCATAATTTATACATTGTGTCCAAAAATGAGGGGGTCAAGCTTAAAAGGGTCTAAATTTTCTTAAATTTTATACTTACATAATATGAAGCAAAAAATAGTTTGCAGGGGCCATGGCCCCCCCTAGCCCCCCTTGGGTCCGCCCCTGGTTGGAGCAATCTCGGTTCCATTGTGAGAAGTAGAGTCCCACATTCCCACTCAAAATTGAGTATTACTTCTATTTCTTTACATTTTTGTCTTTGTTTTTTCTGTTAAAGTCCCATAAAAGTGCATTGTAATCCCCGTTAGATTTTATCCAGAGAATAATTTTGATTAATTTATCTATCCTCTATTTTTTTTATCCACAATCGATTTTTAACCTTATTTTTTTTGTTAAAATATTCTTAGTTATCTTTACGGAAACGATATGTGCCATATATTTTTTGTCATTTTACCCTCTTACAACAAGTTCACAGTTGATTTTACCAAACACAAAATTGCTATGTCAATACTCCACAACGAATTTTACGTAATATTTACCAAATAACATTTTATCTATAATTCACAAGAACTTTCTCACAATGTTTTTCATACAGCATTTCTAGCACCACCACAACATTCTCAAACTAGTCCGAAGTGATAGATAGATGCAATTTTAAATATGAATCCGACCTGTTTGAATAAGCAGGATATATTTTAGGATTTTTTGGATTATCGGATCCTGGACGGACCCAACCGGTTTGGGTTGCCTCCCATAAAAATATGTTTTATTCGCAAGATTTTTGGATAATTAATCTATCCCATTATCTAGCTTTTCCAAACGAGGCCGCTATATGGATATCAAAAAATTCTGACAAAATGTGATGATTGCACATGAGATATTGCACTACATCAAAAATAGAAGAGATGGTACCAAATGAGTTATGGCTTTGAAGCTTGACATGCTTAAAGCTTTTGATAGGATCGGATGAGAGTATTTGGATGGTATCATGTCTAAATTAGGTTCTTTTAAAAAGTGGGTTAATTGGATTATGAGTTGTATAAATTTAGTTTCTTTCAGGTTGGTGGTGAATGGCAAGACTGGAGAGTTCATCAATCCAACTAGAGGAATCAGGTAAGGTGATCCCCTCTCACCTATGTTTTTTGTCTTATGTGCTGAAGGGCTACCATTTCTCTTGCAGGACTTTGAAAATGCAGGGTGGATAAAAGGTGTTAGAGTTGCAAGAAAATATCCCCCAGTGAGTCATCTGCTGTTCGCATGACTCCATATTATTTTGTAATGCAACTATGACTGATTGTAATGCTGTGAATGCAATCTTAAAGCTATATGGAAAAGCTTCAGGCCAGGTAGTTAATAGTGAGAAATCACAGCTACATTCTAGACCCAACACCAGTGGTCTCCTAAAGAATTTCATCAAATTCTATCTGGGGATTAGTAAAATCTTTAAGACAGGATGTACTTGGGTCTCCCCTCTTTGGTAGGGAGATCTAAGACTCAAGTTTTGAAGTTTGTGAAGGAGAATGTTAAGAGCAGGATCTCTCTTGGAAGACAATGTTTCTAAATCCAGCTGGCAAAGTATTACTAATCAAGTCAACTCTTGCAGCACTTCCAACATATGCCCTGTCAAATTTCTTATTTCCTAAACAATCATAAGTGAAAATCACCAAGTTAATAGCTGCATTTTGGCGGGATGACAAAAAGAATGAGAAGAAAAAAGTGCATTGGAGAAGATGGAGCTATCTATTTAAAGACAAAAAGAAGGGAGGGTTAGGTTTCAAAAATCTCCAAAGGTATAATTTAGCCTTGCTTTCCAAACAAGCCTCTAGCTTTTTTAAATGGCTCTCATTCCCTTTTCAAGTTTTTCTTTAAGAAGAAGTATTTTAGTGACTCATCATTTTGGCATGTTGATCCTAAGAGAGGCAGTTCTTGGATTTGGAAGAGCCTCTATGCATGAAGATATATTTTGAAATTGGGAACTAGATGGAGAATCGGCAATGGCCAGAAAGTCAGGATATGCGAAGATTTCAGGTTACCTAGAGAAAATATGGTCAAAGTTTCTACAAAGAAGCATGTTAATTGCGATCTGGAATGGGTAGGTGAATTGATTGACCATGAGAATAAAAGGTGGAGAAGTGATATTGTGGAAAGCCTGTTTGATGCTGAAGATTCTAAAGCTATTCTATCCATCCCAGTTGCAGGCATACACTGTGAAGACAAGAGAATTTGAATCACACTAGTGATGGGATGTTTAGTGTTAAGTGTAAATACAAGGTGGCAGAGAATGCAAATTCTGAAAATAGAGGGGCCACTACAAGAAAATTCTCTCTTTGGAGGCAGTTGTGGAAAGTTTAGATGCAACCAAAGGTAAAACATTTTTTCTGGAGAGTTTTTAGTGATTCTTTACCTATTAATGCTGCACTTTTTGCTAAAGGTGTTGTAAGTGACAGTATCTGCAAAATGTGTGGTGAAGAGGTGGAAAGTGCTATACATCTTTTTACAAGATGCATTTTTGTTAAAATGGTGTGGAAATTATCTCATTTAAGGTTGAAATTAGATGAAGTGGATTTCTCAAGTGTGATGGTTTCTGGGCATTTATAGTGAATTTGACAAGTTCATTTGATCACTGCGGAAATTTAATTTTGGGGATGTGTTTATTTATTCCCTGGCATGTGTAGAAGACCAGAAATGACTGGTGTTTCCAAAATATCAAATGGCATCCCATTCATGTTGTTGAAAAAGTAACATTAGCTCAGAATGAATTTCTAAATGCATGTGAAGAGGGAAGATGAAAAGTGCTGCAACTTTACTCATTCACAAGATGAGTTGGTGATGGAAACTGGTGTTTGTTTTTCTACTAAATAAGAGCAAAAATCTAGGGGGGGGGGGTGTGGCAGCTGTTCAACTTAATGCTGAGGGCTTGATAGTCAGATGCTCTCAAAAAATAATATATGACATTACTGATGCAACCGTGTTGGAATGATTGCTGTAAGGGAAGCTTGCTTGAAGGAGGGAATCACTAAATGTCATCTCAGATAGTCAAATGGTGATAAACTGCCTCAACAATCACATCAAAGCTTATCTGAGGTACAGTTGAGCAATTGTGGAACATTGTCTAATTTAGCTCCTCTTTTTGTTTCTTGTAAGTTTCATTTTAAACATAGGAATTGGAATTTCAATGCTCATGTTTTAGCTAGGAGTGCTCTGAGTATGGGTTTCTAATTTATTCAGATCAGTTTGGATATGCTACTTGTAATACCCCGATATTTATATAAGAAGGTAACTTAATAATTTTAATAGAGTTTGGGGGTTATATTGTGTTTTTTGCAGAAGTTATAAATTAACTAAATTAAAGAATGGGGTCGAAAGCATAGATTTGAGAAGTTATAAAGTAGTTGGATAAAACTTGGGGGGTTATACTTGTAGTTACCAAAAATATAAAGTTGGTAGTTTGAGGAATAGCGAGGTAATTGTATTTTAGATAAATAGTTGTATGTATATACGTATAAAATATTGTGTAGCTACCCGTATTTTATCTAACCCGAGCCGTATAAAAGTATAACCCGGAATGATATACGTATAACCCGTATTTATTATCAACCCGACCCACACCCGGTATAATAATACGTATCATATACTTACCCGTGTTTTTCTCTCCAACCCGACCCGGTACCCATCTTTTTCTCTCCTCCCTCTTCTGTTCCTTCACCCGTGTTTAGCTACCAGTATTTCATCTAGATTCATCCCCCTTATCCCTCCAACAAGACTATATCTCCCAATTCTTCTCTTTTCTTCCTCATTTTCATCTATAAATACTCATATTTCCCTATGTTTTTCTCCACCAAACAACCAATACCTCCATCACTTTCTTCCTCTTCTTCTTTGGTGGAACACACAACCACCACCACAACCACCATCATCATCACCAATAAGATCACCACTGCCACCTATCTTCTCCCTCCACCACCAAGACAACCTCCATCTCTCCCTTTACTCTGCCAAAACAGAACAGCCACAACAACAACAAAATGCGGCAACAACAATACCTAGGACCCTTTGAATTTTCATACCATAACCCGACATGCCATCACACTAAGTATTCACACATTACATCGCAAAAGTAGTAACACGATTGCATACCATATTAGATTTGCATATCATACTCCACTATATCTTATATGCTAGTTAAACATAAAAGGATTTCATTCCCGTCAAATATTTGATTTAAGATTCGAGACGAAGCTCAGTTTCAGGGGGGAAGGATGTAATACCCCGATTTTATACAAGAAGCTAATTTGATAATTTTACATAAAGTTTAGGGGTATAATTGTAATTTATAGAAGTTATGAATTAATTAAATCAAAGAATAAGGTTGTAATTGTAGTTTTGAGAAAGTTATAAAGTATTTGGATATTATTTAGAGGGTTATAATTATAGTTTTCAAGAATACAAAGTTGATAATTTAAAGAATAGGGAGGTAGTTGTATTTTAAAGAAGTTATACATATCAATCAAACTAAGTGAGGGGCCTAAATTATAGTTTTAAGAAGTTGCAAATCAACTAAATTAAAGAATGGGGTTATATTTGTAGTTTTAAGAAGTAATAAATTAGTTGAAATGAAGTTTAGGGGAGGTGACTGTAGTTTAGAGAATTTAATAATGAATTTAATTAAAAAGGTTGGGGAGCTAGTTGTATTTTAGAAGAATAGGTGTTTGTATATACGTATATTATAATTATCTTTAACCCGTATTTTCCATAACCCGACCCGTATATTCGTATAACCCGTGATGTATACCGTATTACCCGTATTCCCGCCGCCGTTGACCCGACCCAAAACCCGTATTTTTAATTAAAAATTATTATTTTTCTTCTAACCTCTTCCCATATTTTTGTCCCTTATTTTCTCCCTTATTTCTCTCTTTCTCTCTCTCTCTCTCTCTCTTACACACACACGGACAGCCCCCTCCTCCCTCACACATCACCATCCCTCCTCCCACCTTTTTCTCAACCTCCTCCCTCTTGTTTCTTTTTCTTCACCCGTACACACACACACACTCACCCAACTCCTCCTCCCCACTTCTAGCAATTTAATACATACCCTTCCTCCTCCTATTCTCATATTAAAAATTCACCATCTCCTTCCTCCCCCCTCCATCACCATCCTTCTCTTACACCTCTACCCCTTTCCTCCTACCTCCTCTTACAATTCATCTTCTCCCACAGTATTTTAATCACCCTCCTCTTCAAATTTCTCTATAAATAGAGCCCTCCACCTTCTCATTTTCACCACCTATACTTCATTCTTCTCCTTCATCACCACCTTCTTCTTATTCTTCCCGTTGGTCTAACACCACCACCACAATCACCATCACCATCACCAGCAACACCCACCTCCCTCACTCTCCATCCTTCTCCCTCTCGGTAAAACAACATCACCCACCACCATCACTACCACTGCCGACACCACCCCCACATAACCTCCATCTCCACCACCCACAAACACCCTCCACAACACGACCACCATGGCCACCTACGGCACCACCACCATCACCAGCATGCCCTCCTAACTCCCTCCACAACTCTCTGCCTCCACCCCTCTCCCACATCTGTTTCTCTCTCTCCTAAACCCAGCAAAAACAGCCCACACCCACACCACCATCATCACCCCCGACCTCACCACCAACACCGCTGCCATCACCACCGCCACTTCTGGCCTCCATCACCACCACAACTCCTTAAATCTCTGCACCCACCTCCCTCTCAATCTCTCTCCCTCTTCCCTGCAAAACCCAGCAGAAATAACACCAACACCACCACCACCATCACCATCGGCATGACCTCCATCACCGCCGCCATCTCCACCGGAACCCCCTGCACAACCACCACTCTGTTCCCCTCTCTATTTCTCCCTTTGATCCCTCTCCCTTCCTCTCTGTTCGCTGGAACCAGAGACAACCGGAGCAACAAAAGCAGCGGCGGCCAAAGGCCACCGCCGATCAGACCCGAAGGCCCGACCCGACGGGAGACCCCAGCCGTCGGTCTCTCTCTCTCCTCTGTCCCTCGGCTCTCCTCCACCCTCCTAGGGGTCCGAACACACTCCAGAACACCTGCAACAGCCACCCCACCACCGGAACACCATCTTCTGGCGAAGTTCCGACGAAACTTCGGCAACCGATTACTCCTCCATTCGGTAACCAAATTAGTTGATTCTTGGTTTGAATCCCGTTAATTAGACTTGAATCTGATTTTTATAACATCAAAACTGAATGGGTGTGATTATTTGATGAACTTTGTGGTTGGGTTTTGGAGAAGATGAAGAAGATGAACGTGAATGTCTAAGGGGGGTGATTTTGTCATTTAATAGAAAATTGAGGGTACTAAGTGTTAACTCAGAAACTAATTAAGTTACTAGGGGGTAAGTAAGTGTTATATTCATAAATGCTTGGGGATCTTGTTATAGTTTATATAATTTGATTTTCTAAATAAACCTAAAAAATTCTTAAATCAACTAAAAGTGATTAATTATAGTTTCTCATATATATGAAAACATATAAAAGTTTAAGAAAAGAATATTTGTGTAAATTTGATCATTTTTATAATCTTTTGCTTGCAAGGTTATGAACTAAACATAAATATATATTTTTAAATGATACTTTAGCTCCTAATTAATAAAATTGTTGATTTAAATATATAAAAATATATAACTACCCAAGTAATGTAAGAAAAAAGTAATATCTTTATAACTTAGAAAATTATCACAATTAAATAACTATGAAGTATTTCATGGGAGATTTTATTAATTAAATATATATATATATATATATATATATATATATATATATATATATATTGTAAGGAAAAAGAGGTGTTTTAATTATTTTCTAAGTATTGGATAAAAGCTAAGAATTTACTTTGACTTGGAATTTATATGCTATTATTGTATTAAAATTAACCAAATTATTTTGAGAAATAATAATAATTAGTAAAATTTACAATTTGAAAGGGAGGTTTATGCCTAATTATGTGTTTAATTAAATATGAGTTTATTTAATAATTCTCTAGCTAATTATAATTTTTCCACTTAGTTTTCTAAATAAAAAATAAAAATAAAAGAATACCTATTCTAAGTAAATGAGGAGTTTGGGTTGGCTCGAAAACTTGAAATAAGTAGTTAACTAATATTTAGAACACACATCGCATTACTTGCATTATACATGATAGTAGAAACTTAGATTTTGATTAGGGATCATAATTTGTAGGCAACGAGTTCGTAGACGAAGGCTACGTCTATCTGTAGGAGCTATTTCGCGATATCTGCTGTTGCTACGTGAGGTAAGTAAATATGCCAGGCCTAGAGCCCTATCTTCATTCATGTCGAAATTGTGATTTCGTTATATCTCGTCTCAAAATGAATATTTTCTTTATGTGACTTACTTGAAAGCTTGCTTTGCTTGTCGATAAATGATTTTTTGAAAATCTTAAATGAGAAGTAATAATACGTAATAACGTAAAGTGGAAAGAGTTGTGCTGGTGAACATTATTTGGTTACTTATATATTTAACTCGGTCGCAACCTGCCGAGTCGCTCCATGTACTTACCCTTCTGGCCGCGAGGAGTCTTTAGGGGGTGTCAACACTTATGGTCATGGTTGCTAGTGAAAGGAAAGGAAAGGAAATGATAGATTATCCCCGTGTCAACAAGATGACTAAATGAGTTTTTTGAGAAAAAGGATATTTATAATTAAGACAAGGAAAGTTTGGGGAGTATATCCCCCGTATTGAGATACAAAGGAAAGTTGAAAGACTCATATTTTGAGCAAGAGGTCTTATTATGTTTCTTCACTACGTGAGGTCATGCTAAGTTACTTTATTAAAGTGGATTACTATTCCTCATTATTTTTCAAAATGAACGTATGCCTCATAATATGCTTACACGTTTGGGTGTTTGCTTACTCAGCATTTCTCGCTGACTTTGGAAAAACTGCGGTCTTTGTTTTATTCCCCCGTAGGTCTAGGAGAAGGGACCTCGGCGTAAGGGAGTCATCATATCATATAATGTCTAGTAGTAATTTAAATAAGGCGAACTCTTAGTCAATCTCACCTTGTGTAATAGTAAGTTGAATATTGTGTTAAGACAATTTGTGAGTTGTAATATATAATTACGTTAGTGTTTGTTCAGTAACTATTGTTCCTAGCATCCGGGCTTAATCCCGGTTGCGGAGTGGCGTTCTCGTATTTCCTCCCTGGCGGGAATACGGGGGTGTCACAGGCCACCAAGCCACTGGATTACCATTAATTCTGGCGAGTTTCCGACTCGACTTCGGCGAGCGATTTCTCCGTCGTTCGGTAACCGTTTTCATCAATATTTGGCTTGAATATGCATATCTCGACTTGATTTAGAGTTTGGATTCGTAAAAGTGAATGGGTATCATTGTATTGAAATTTTTCCGAATCAATTTGGTGGGTTGAAGGTGAAGCTTACGTATGGGTATTGAGGGCGGTAACTTTTGTCATTTCAGAAACTTTAAGGGTATAAACTGTTAAATCTCAAACTTTGGGTGTAGCCCCAGTCTTTTACCTAAAATATTAATACCTATATAACTACATTTTTATTAACTTGCTTATATATACATACATACATATATATATATATATATATATATATGAGTTCAACTAATGAACTATTCTAAATACATATATGAAAATAAATATGTTAGTAATGAAAGTAAATTCTCTAAATTAAAATTGGTTACAATATACTACAATTTATTTCCTTGAACAATATAAGCTAATACAAGTACTTTTTATATGTGAAAATAATAATAATAATAATTCACGGTTTTAGTTGTTAAATACCACTTTCGTTTATTTCAAAAAATAAAATAAAATATATAAACCGCTTTAGTTACTCGAATAAATAATGAATATCAAATAATCATTGAAATTGACATTTATTTTCTATTAATATATACATATATATATATATATATAAATAAAATAATTAAATCACTATTAAAGCAAAATAAGTTGGTTGGGCGTGTATTGATTTGGAGGTATAAACTCGTAAGCAACAAGTTCATAAACAAGGGCTACGCCAATTCAGGCTGACTATTTCGAGTTATTTGACATTAAACTTAAGGTAAGTTAATATGCCTAGCGTTGCGTGCCATTCATTCTTTCGTGTTTCGCGTGTGTTATTTGTGAACTACTACTATACATGCTTACTTGAATTATTTACTTGTTTTCAAAAAATTCTATTTAGAAAGTATCATATGAAAAATGATAATCTAAATCCAAAATAAGAATATGAAAAGCCCCCGCTAGAAGAGAATCTAAATTCTATTGCAAAATGAGAAAGCGTCAATCAAACACGACTACCATAGTAAGCCCTAATTACCTAGTTCACGGGTCACATTTATCAAAAGTACAGTACCGCTCACGTGTTGGTCACTTATAAACATATCTCATAATCAAACGCCGAATATTATGAAAAACTGCCACATCGGCTTGACTTGGAGCTCCTTACTCGATTTTTCAATCTTGGAAGAAAAATTCGTAATGATGTAAACTGAAAATTGTTGTGCGTGGGTTTGTACCATATCCCTGATACGCTACGGTTCCGACAGATTGTGATTGGTTATTGTTACGAGGCACTGTGATGCGAACCTCCTTGTTATTATGATATAGTTATGGTTGTGCTTTTGCACATTATGAGAAAGCGATTGTGGATTGGAAATGGTCACTCCCCATATCAACTAGTTAATAAAATGAATTCCTGGACCCGATATCTTATCATTTAGAAAAGAGAATGGTATCTCCGTGAGATATAAAGTGACTAGTTGTGGTAATATTGCAAAGTATTTCTTGTGTGATTCTACAAGATGGTCCACATCATTGGATTGGAAGCTAAAATCTAACAACACAAATGTTATCCCCACATATTTCTGATATCTATTAGCGAACCTCATAATCTGTTAACTTGTTATGGGTGTTAGCTTACTGTTAACGACTTAAATTTGCATGTTTTAGTATGTTAATGAATTCTTCATAACTTGCTAATATGTGTAATTCATCTATTTTATCTCTCTTTCTAGACTTATACTTGTTTTCGTAGTTTTGGTTGTTTTTATCTTATTTTGTAGGTGAAGATGTGGTAGGGAAAGCTTGAATAAGGAATTGAGAGGCTTTGGAGGGTCCAAGAGAAGTGAATAAGGATTTATATGGGATTATATTGAAGAAATCAAGTGAAAAAGATGCCAAAATTGAAGAAAATGCAAGTTAAAGGCTAAATTGCAAGTCAAAAGTGAAGTCAAGGGCATAATAGACAAGATTATAACGGACTTGGGGCTAAAGTGCAAGATTCTAAATGTTTTCGGGACTGGAATGTAGGCTTCTAAACGGATTTGGGGTGTAATAGCAATTTTTCAAACATTTTAAAAGGAGCTGGGGTGGGGGGGGGGGGGCAAATTGCAACTGTTCCAAAACAACTCACAACCAGCGTGAGTCTTCTCTCTCCCTGACCGATGAAGCACGCAGAAAAGGCAGAGAAGCCATGGAAGCTACACGAAGCTTCGACCCAGCACCGTTGGACCGCCAAATCGCCACCAAGTCACTTCAAGTCGGTCCCAAGTTGATCCCCAGCCCACGCTCTATCTCCTGATACCCTCAATTCGGCCCAACAAGCATCGAAGAGAAAAGCCCCAAATCGTCTTGACGGTTCTGCAAATCAACGGTAGAGATGGTATTAGATGAATTTGAGGGAAGAGAATGATCCTTGGAGGCTACGAAATCCACCCGTCAAGTCTATATAATACAAGAGTGAAGAAATTTCAAGCTCTCTCTGAGACCCATACGGTTCTACAATACTCTGTTCGGGTTTCCTCTGTTCCTCCTCTCTCTCTCTCCAATTCACCCATTTCTAGGTTCATTCTTGAGTCCCTGAGCTCTATCTTGAGCTAACTAAGGGCCACGAATCGCAGGAAGAGGAAGAGAGGGAGAGAGGAGTCGATTTGATTCATTTTTCTGGGTTGTTCATACAGTTCCTTTGGCTGCTGCAATTTTGCAGTATTTGCTACTGCTTTGTTAGCTTCTGCTGCTGCTTTGGGTTTGTGTGTTGCCACAGAAGTTTCAGCAGTAGCTTTCTTAGTAGTTTAGTTGATAATTTGCTTAGATTTGTAGCTTGAACTTGTGTTTTGGGGGTTGATTTTGAGAAGAACTAGTGTACTCTTGAATTTGAGCTTAATTGTTATGGAAATCTCTTTAAATATGCTAGTGAAATCTCTTGTTCAACTCAATAACATGAGTAGCTAGTTCATTTTTTGGGTTGATTGATGAAGTTGGATAGCTTGTTGTGAAGTTTTTAATTGTTCTTCAAAGTTTCACAAGTTTGGATGTCGAGTTCACTGAATTCGCGTGTCGAAAGATAAATCCGAATTGTGGCTTGATCTTGTATGTGGACTCATTTAGAGGAGTAAATATCCTTGATGCTTGACATAACTCGATTTTGGGTTTCTCTCTTAAATTCATGAGCTAGACGATTCCGTTTTCTTTAGAATCCATGTTTCGTCGCTTCATACAAATTTTGGGTGTTGAACTTCACTATAATTTTTTCTAGCGAAATCAATTAACCCAACTCCACTCTCTTGAATCGTAGTGTTAGTAGTATTAGTAGTCGTTTATTTTATTTCTTAGTTTCAAACACAACTTGTTCCATCACTTGTGGTGGATTTGATAGCTTGGCAAGCTCTAAATCCATTGAGAGATTTCTTTTATCGCATAGTTAGTAGTTTTTCTACTCGCTATTGCTAGTTTTGCAAGTCATTTTCTAACCCTCCTCTCCTTGTGGATTCGACTCCGGACTTACCGAATTTTATTACTTGAGACGATATCCTATTCTTGGGATTATTTTTTTCGGACACTTACTCAGCCGTTTGCTGATCATTTTCTTCAAAAACTGCGTCGGCTTTTGCCATTTTAAAACCGCATGTCATACCTCAAGGTAGGAGACGTTCACGACACCGCTGGCTAGGATATTATGCTGCTCAGAACTTCACACCTAGTATCTTTCATTTTGTAAACTGACGTACTTGTATCTTTCAGAAAATGTCACTGGTTTATCATGAATGTATGATAATTATATTTGGATATTCGATGGTTGTACTAACTTTGAACCGGCAATCCTGCTCTGTTCCCAATGTGGTTCATCACCTCGGGCGGAGACATCTCTCAAAGCATGCGGCCCGGCTGGTCGTGTGTTTTGGGAGGGGGGGGGGGTGTGTTGCAATACTGTTTGTATTTGGCCGTGATGTTTTTTCTTCATTTGAATGAATGTTAAAGTTTCAGTTAAAAATAAATCCATTAGACATGAAACTTCAATACTATTGCTAGAATAACCCTATACAATAACACATAAACTCAAATTCATAAAACTCTAGATCATACAAATTGAATATAAACCACACACCCTCGAATCTCTATCTGCTATAATAAGAGGCTAAGCGATTTTTAGGGAATGTACGTGTATTCCCTTCACTAGTTTGTTCTCTGAGCTTCGAAATGGGTGTGGTATTTTTGTAATAACGGCGATTCTTTTGGTTGGTTTTGATGGGTTGGCCTTAGCTAATGACGGTGGTGCCTATGTCGTCCCATTCTAGGCTTGGAGGCTGTTAAATGGGTCAACTTGGAGGGTTTATGCGTATTTGAGCTTTGGTTGTTTCATAAGGTAAATGACGTGGTTGCCATCAGTTAGTTGGAATCTTTTGCTATGTGATGTTGGTATTCCGATAATTATTGTGCTTGTATTGGTTTGTTTTATGGACAAACCTTAAGAGACCAAGTGTTTTTTTAGAGGGAATTTGTTGCTCTGTCCTTTTCTGTGTTGCTCTTTTATTTTCAGAATGGCCGTGGTATTTCGATAATAAAGGTCGTTGTTTTGGTTGGTCTCATACGATGGCGATGCCGAATGACAGTGGTGTCTCTAGGCGTGTCATGCCATTGTAGGTTTGTGGGGATGTTAAATGGGTCGAGCGGGAAGGGTTTCCCTGTCTTTCATCTTGGGTGCATGTTGATAATCGATTATGTGCTTTTCCTCATTTAGTTGGTATTTTGCCTCTCTGATGTTGGCGTTTATGTAATTATTGTGGCTATATTGGGTTGTCTGGTGGATAAACCTTAAGTGAAATTTGGATGTTCAAATGACTGTGGAGTCCTTCCAACTATAGTGCCATTTTAGTTTGGTGGTGTCCTTATTTAAGGGTAATGGTGTGGTATGGGGGTCAATTGGGGAGGCTTTATGCGTCTTTGAGCTTTGGTTCTTTTATAAGGTAAATAACGTGGTTTCCCTAGGTTAGTTGGAATCTTTGCTATGCAATGTTGGTATTCTGGTAATTATTGTGCTTGAATTGGGTTGTTTCATCGACAAACCTTAAGAGACTAAGCGATTTTGTCATTGCTGTGTTGCTCTTTTAGCTTCGGAATGGTCGTGGTGCTTCGGTAATAAAGGTCGTTGTTTTGGTTGGTCTCGTGCGGTGGCGATGCCGAATAACAGTGGTGCCCCTGGGCGTGTCATGCCGTTGTAGGTTTGTGGGGATGTTAATTGGGTCGAGCAGGAAGGGTTTCTAGGTCTTTCAGCTTGGGTGTATGTTGATAGTCAATTATGTGCTTGCCCTCGTTTAGTTGGGATTTTGCCCTCTATTGTTGGTGTTTATGTATTTATTGTGGCTATATTGGGTTGTCTCGTGGATAAACCTTAAGCAAAATTTGGATGTTCAAATGACTGTGGAGTCCTTCCAACTGTTGTGCCATTATAGTTTTGTGGTGTCGTTATTTAACGGTAATTGTGTGGTATGGGGGTCATTTCGTTTCTATTTATTTCTGGTTGCTCTGCTAGGGATTTTTACCTTTCTGCCCTGCTTTACTTGCCTAAATTTCCTGCTATCAAATCAATAGGTGTCTTCGTTTTAGTTGCATGGTCAAAAATTTGGGGAAGAAAAAATGCACATGCTTTTTGATAGTCGCGGTGGATTGAACTGGATTTTCCCCCCTCCATGTGCTGGTGATGGTTGACGCAATCTTCTCTTTCATGGTGGTGTTTTGCTTTATAAGCGTGGCGTATCCCTTCGGTACTCACTTGCTCATTTTGTTTACGTCTGTAGAAAGGGGTTGTCTCTCTCTGTAGGTTTGCGTTTTCCCCTTTTTTTCTCTTCCTCTTTGTTTTTCCTCATCTCCTATTGCTTTATTTTTTATGTAATTGATCTGCATATGCATGCAGCGCTATTCTGTTATGAAAAATCCATATCAGGCTTGTTTCGATGACTTCTCTGGTATGACTTCTGTACTCATACTATGGATTCAAAACAATTGCGGAATTCTCTTGTGCCTTGTTTTCTGTTCATTTTTCATGTGAGTTCTATTCATGTGGAATGGGGGGATTCGTGTAGTTGTGGACTTCTGCTTGTGGTGATCTTAATTTTATGTCCAAATATGCATCTCACCTTTATGTTTTCTGATGATAATTCCTCTGTTTTATGTGGGATATTGATGCATGAGTAGGGGTTTCGTTGCAGCTTTATGTTTACTTATTGTCTATGAGTGTTTATTTTGTTTTGGATTTCTCTTTTGGTTTTATGTTATTATTTGTCTTTCTCTTCGTTCGTCTGTGATTTTATATTAAATTTTTTATGTGGTACATTTTTATGTGATTCTGTATTAGTTTTGTTCTGTGGATGGAATCGTATTTTCGCTTCCATTCTGTTCATTTTATTGTGATTCTTTCCTTTTATTTTTTAACGATGTATGGTGGGTTTGGGTTGCTGTCTCTTGCTGCATGTGGTTATCCTTTTCCGTCTTTCTAAACGCCTGCCTTGTCGTTGGGATATCGATGCAAATGTAGGGTTTTCCCCGTGTTTTTTGTATATGGTTGTTGTCTCGGTGTGTTTTTCCCTTGTTTGGTTTTCTCATTGAATTTGACGTTATTATTGGCATGACCCTGTATTCTTATGTTATTGTGTATTAATATTACTTTCCTCATGCAATGACTTGATTTTCGTTCAGGGATATTGATGCATGTGTAGGATTAGGCATTTAGCTCTGGTGTTGTTATCGTTTGATGTTTTTTTTGGGTTAGCACTCTTGGGTTGTATGAGTTGGTATGTGTAAGTTCTTGCTGTGATATGTGATTTCCATGTAGAGGAACACATCTGTAATTGAAGAAAGTGTATATAATGCTTTTTGTCTGACTCGAACATTGCCGGAGTTGCGTTATCGACATCAATGAAAATATGCGTGTTGTTTATGGTTTTGCAAATTTTGCATTTGTGTCGCATGGTGGGAACGGGAGATTATCCGTACCACGCGGATCATAATGTTGTAGTTCTGTGTATGGGTCAATTTCTTCCCGAATATTGAATAATAAGCAAATGTGACTGCGATGTTAAAATGGGGTACATCCGCAGTGATTGCGTCCAAGACTGTCTTACTATTCGTTATATTCAACCTCTACTGATGGTACAATTATTGAGATATCCATGTTACCATCATCGCCTACGAATTGTACCTTTTATCGTACCTTGTTAGCAAATTCAATATTTGTTATTCTCTTTCATGAGATTAGCGATAGTTACCCGACCGATTTTGTGATCACCAACACTGAAGATATTCTATTAGATGATGGTACACTTGGCGTTCGTTATGTGCGTTCACATTTGTAGCCATGCTATGTTTACTAGGTGATGTTGGGTTGTCTAACAGATTAGTTTATTCTGTTTTCTTCCGTTGTTTTGTTATTATTGCTTGTACATGAAGGAAGTGATGTGATGGAAAATGTTGTATCGAAATTATCAGAACTTAGAGATCATACAAAAGGTTGGAAGATTCGCCTGCGTGTGGCCGATAAATATCGGATACTTACTGCGAAGGTGGTAAGTATCGATGTGAAGTTGCATGTGTTCTCATCCTACAGTTTCATCAATGGAAATGTGCGGCGTGTTGCTCCGGCGCATCGGTATATCGATAATGACTTTCTGATTATTCTTGACAGTTTTCTTAGAGTGGAAGATGTCATAGATGTTGTTGTCACCGACGTTGAAAGCATGTTCAGTTTCAAGTCACTGAAGGAGGCACGAGCTGTGGAGGATCCCCAAAAAAAGATCGATTAGCTTATCAGAATTATTACTCTACTTTGTGATTCAGATATGTCTTGGTCTAAATGAGCTCTTAATTCCTTGCTGATATGTTTTCCGTGGAAACAAATGTGGCTGTTGTTGTTCTTGCAGTATTTTCAGCAAAAAAGGTACCCCATAGAGATGGTAATGGTCGAGTCGATGTGTGTGACATCTTCGTGGTGTATGAATCGTGAGTGTATTCATAGACGTATTTCTGATTGTGTCAACTGATTATTGTGTATTTCTTTGCACTGTATTGGTGCGTCTGAATTATAATGGTTGATATTGTATGCATGCTAACTCCTGTTTGTGTTTCTGCCTGGGACGATGCCGCTATGGTGGATTGTGGTAGGCTAGCTCTTTTTGCATCCACATACCTAGTTATAATCATGAATAATGTGTCAGCGGCTAAATATTTGGGTTTATTTCTTTGTTCTTTCATATTGTGTATTTTTATACGTACGTATTGCACATGTAGCAATGCAAATAAGTTTTGTGAATAATCTTGTGTTGTCAAAGTTAGGTATGTGATTTTAGGATGTTTTACCTTCAAACTTCTCTTTGCGGACAACAGGTTCAACTCAGTTTATGTTTGTAGCACGGGATTCTCGCGTTGAGGGGTTATTGGAGTGGCAGGGATTATAAATTTTTGGGTATGTTATTTTCCCATAGTAGTGAATAAGCTTGTACATGACTTCTGTGTGCGGAATTTGCAGGCGAGATTGAAATTATAAAAAAACTGTGGTATTGAGTACTCCGAAGTTGTTGTTGTCGAAAAGAGCGTCAAATAAACCGAATGCAGAGTTCAAGCTAACGAGAATTGTGGATCTTCCGGCAGTTCCGGTATAGTAATGTGCTCTTACTTTATCTTTTTTCTAGCTACGTCTTGCGAATGTTCATTGCTTTTATGATATGTCTATTTTGGATTTTTTGGTTTACATTAGACATTATTGGTAACTGTGTATTGATAACTCCCAATTGTTGATTGAAATTATTCTGCTGTACGGTGCGTTTCCAATAGCAAGAAACAAGTATGATTTCTGACCTATAATTTGGCAAGTAATCTGGTATAATGTTTGCTTAACTGTTGTGGTAGGAGGAGGATATATGGATCAAAGTTATGATAACCGCAACTCTGGATTCGCAGCGCCCATGGTACCCTGCATGCAACAGTTGTAACCGCTCCGTAGGCCATCCAATTGGTGAAAGTTTTCTCGTGGGGGATGCAATAAGGCTGACTTTAAAGTGGCTCCCTTGTAAATGTTAATTAGAATTTTAGGAATTCTGAATGGTCCAAACACTGTGTATATAATGACTGTAGTTTGGTGGTACAAATATTTACGCTAATTTTAGGCCATGGCTCAGTGTACTGTTGTTAGATGATAGTGGTAAGTTGGATATCACAATGTTTATGTCTACGGTGGAAGCTGTACTAAAACACAATGCCAAAGCCTTGTGTGCGACGACTATTGAGGTAATATTTTGACAATCGTTTGGAATTTGATTTATGTTTGAGTAACGTGTTGATTTCTCTTTACTTATTCTTTTGTCTATCGTTATTCTATTCTGGTATTCCTATTTGGCTTGATGGTGTTATTTGAGTATGTCGATATATATTGTGTTCTTTTTATGTTACACACACCCAACTTTTTAGAACTAACATTACTTCACATGTGCTATTATGTACCCCAGGAACACAAAGATATGCTTGAGAAGTTAAACCAGGAGGGCAATAAGAAAATGTACTTTCTCCATTTGTTTCCTGAAACCACCTCAATGGCACAGTGGATGAACAAATGGAATCTCGTGATGTAGAAGATGCGTAGTGTTTATTATTATACGGATGTGCAGTATGATATTGTGAAGAAGATATGATGTATGTGGCTAGATACAATATACTTATATATTATTGGTTATGTAATTGGAGGTAGTATTCTTGCTTAAGGACATGTACTTTATAAGGGTTCAAGGAACATGTCTATATATATGGACGTATGTATATGCTTTTAACTTGGTGATTATATATAGAAAAAGCCATATATGTTTACATTTGTGTGTGTGTCTGACTCTGTCTGTGGGTGTATGTGTTGGTGTAGAATTTGTGGATATGATGTATTCTTTTATAATATTATATATGTACTGGAAATCGATTTCATAACGATACATTTATGGACTTTGTTGCTGCTAACTGGCGTTGTTAATGCACACACGAAATTCGTACACCAATTACTATGTTTTGGTCTAAACGGATGTGGATATATTTTCAAATACTGTATGATATATAGGCAATTGTCGTTTTGTACGAGTATACACGGATTTACAATTGTTAGTTGCTTTTCTTTTGTTTCTTTGAATCAGAAGAAGTTTTCAGCTAATGTCTTTTTGAGACGTCTTAAACTGATTGTAGTGTTGGACATGTCACAATGTTTTTTAATGGGCCAAGAGCAGTTTTAGTTCGAAGGGGAAGGATGAATGCAGTGCGTAATTGGATGTGTTTGATGTATAGTCAATTTGGTCACAATCACGTGACTTTACACTTGTCTTCTTCAGCTGCAGTGTATCAGTCTATTATTGGAAGGACTGAGATGGATTTTTTGTCTTTTCTTTTGGAGGATGTCACGGTGTAGAGGGATGTTTCAAAGTTAAGTAGTTTAGGCAAAATAATTCCTAAAACATACAGACTAGCTTAGAAATTTCTTTACCCACAGCTGTTGGCCTTGCAAGATGGATAGCAAGGCCGTTGATGGCAATGATGATTTGCGGGATTTTGAATAGTTTTTTTTGCATCTTCCTACTCAGACTATGATTCCTTTGAATCCAGATCATTAGGCTGTCCATTTGAATTTTGCTAGCACAAGTGAGCAGCAATCCTTGTTGAAGTATGGGAGTGTGATGGCAGTGACCAACAAGGCGGGTGATACAAAGCACGTAACCGGTATATCTTTGCAGTTGCAACATGAACCAACTGCATATCATGTGAAGGAGAGCTATCATTCTTTCCCAGGCGTGTACAACAATGCACGTTCTGAGGATATCATTTCTGCAACCATCGCTCAGCCTGAAAACCAAACCTGTGCTCCCTCAATGTTTGGCTCCTACGAGACGAGCAACTATGGCTGGTATAATGTGAAATCTACTTATGGTATGCTATACTATTATGCCACTTTCACTTTGCAGTACGTTATGTGCAATGATTTCAATACATATGATTTGGCAGATGTATTTGTAAATCCATATTTATATGCAATCGTGAGATATCCATAGCTAATGTCTATGCATTGCCACCATATGATCACATTTATGATATGAACAATCGAGTTGATGATAACACTGTGGTGTATTCAATTGACTCTGGAATTCCAATAGGTCGGATAATTGACCCGCGTACTTGAAAGATTATCGTTGATTGGCTTCCTCCCTCGTGATGGTGTTTGAAGCTGAAATTTAATGGAGGTGCTCTTGGTAATTGATGTGACTCGGGAGATGCAAAAACAGTTGGAGCTGGAATTTTTAGAGATAACATAGGCAGATGCGTGTTTGCCTTCGTCGACATTGTCCACAATGGAGATACTGAATATGCGAAGTTATGGCGACGCGCAAAGGGGTTGAAATCGCCCTTGAAAATGGATGGACAAGTTTGTGGGTGGAGGGAGACTCGAAGAATATTATTGACAAGGTTTCTGGTTACACATTTTATGAATTTTCTGATGAGGTTGAAGCAGAGATAGATGCAATCCGACGTATGCGAGAGAATTTTACTTCGTGGCATTTATGATTTATTTACGAGAAGGTAATTTAGTCGCTGATAAGTTATGCAGAGAAGCAAAATACCACATGAAATGTCGCACCTATAATGAGCGGGATTTATTGTGGAGCGTGAAAGAAATAACTGGGAAAGAAAAATATGGTAGAAGATATTATAGAGAAAATAGGGGGGAGGAGGTATTGACAGAACATGTAGTAGAATAAGTACTTATACAATCCGAATTTAAGGGTATGTGCTTAGAATGATTTTTATTCCATTCTGTATGTAGTTTACGTGTTTCAACTTTTCGTATATTAGATGTTTGTATTATGTTTATGATTGTTTTGTTTCAGTTTCTAAACCATGTGATGGTTGTGACAATATTTTGGTTTGATAGAGGCGTGTGGGATGTAACTTCCTGAGACTACTACACAAGTAGAAATGAGGGAGTATTGGAATTTTAGCAAACCTTGTTAATGTACTTTACGTCATACTATATGTTGTTGCTGTTACGGATTACGTCAGTTTAATTGTAACACCCAGCTATATTAGTGCTTGTTTAGTTTTTCGTAGGCGAACATCATGTTGGAATTGTGCCCTAGAGGCAATCAATTAATTGTGACAAATATATGGATTTACGATTCATTATGTTATCGATATGGAGATATGCTAACATGAATGAAGTCCTTAGAATATAAGGTGTTATATTCTTAAATATCCCTAGTCAATTATAATGATTAATGGGACAATCATCTATAGACTAGTATGGGGTTGGATTGATATGGAGATATCACGATCCAACACATGGGTATGCATTAGGAGTAATGGCATACTGGATTGACCCACGACGAAAAGGATACATTAGATTATGTGAAGTCACAATCGCTTTTCGTAGTGCTAATATTATTGCAATCCTTGGACTTGAAGTCACTAGATACTCTAGTTGTGAAATATTGCGCTTTGATGTTATCAAACGTTACACCGTAACTGGGTAATCATAAAGGTGGCTATCGGGCGTGATAGGAAGCAATCTTAGAGATCGTAGTGATGTAGATAGGATTTGTCCCTCCCACATAATGGGGGTAAATATCCACGGCCACTCGAGGGATGAGGCTTATTGAATGTCTGGCCAGACTCAGATAAATTAATATAGAGATATTAATGTTATCTGCAAGTATAAGCATATTCCCAGGATCGAGGAACTATGGATTGGATATACGAGTGTGACTATTTATGTCTCGTGTCCAATCCGGATATGGAGACAAAGGGATAATGCAATATGAAATATTGGGCACAAAGGTTTGTCGGGATCACTGACTATTTCTATTGGTTGGGTGGCATGGATGTGTTGCTAGACACCGCTCCATGTTAGTAATAGTTACTACCAACTATATAGAAACCTATGGGGTCACACGTCAAATAGAGTAGAGCTATATTTGGGATTAATTAATATGGATTAATTAATAGAAGGATCATTGTGCAACACCTTGCAAACTTAGTAGGACTAATTTGCAAGGAAGGGAATAATTCTAGTTCATCTAGAATTAGGAAACTCTTTTATGGAAACAACAAGGAGTTGTTGGAGTATATAAAGGAGGCTCTAGCTTCCTTCCCACTACAAGAGTTATTATTAGTCATAACACAAAAGTGGGAGAGAGCAAAAGAGAGAGCAAGACAAGGTGCTAGGGCCGAAACCCTAGCCACCCGTCCGCCCCCCTACCCGACGGCAAAGAGAGGGCCGCCCCTCCCTTGTGCTTTGGTGATTTGTTGCTTTGATCTTCATCCCTCTTCCTCCAAGGTTCAAGCTAGCACTTGATTGAAGGAAGAATCTAGATCTCACCTCTAGACGTGGATCAACCGTAGAGACGAGGACATCATTCTTCGTGTGATCTCACAAATCAAAAGGTACACATCCTCTATGTTCTTAATCATGTCATGATGTCTCTTCCTGTGATCCTTGGTGGGCTTTGAGTAGGATTAATTTTGTTATTCCGCTGCGTTACCTACGTCAAAACCCAACAGTGGTATCAGAGCCACAGGTCGTAGAGCATAACATGATATTATGTGTTTACGATTTCAATTCATACACCGTATTATTGTTTATTACGCGAAAACTGAAAAATTGGCATAGTAGATGCAATATTGAATTTGATTCAAACAAACAAGACCCAATTTAACATTGGATGTTAGAATTGGTGAGTTTAATCACATAGGATGTGAATAATTGGGTTCTTGAAAAATTAGGGTTCATGGGCACATGCTTGGAAAAGGGGTTTTCCAAGTATGGAAATAATTAAAGTTGGGCAACAAGGAAGAAGTTTTTTATGGAAACAACTGAACTTGGGAACCAAGGAAAGAATTATTTTGGAAACAATACCATAAGGTTGTTTTGGAAACAACCCAACAAGGAAGGAATTGTTTATGGAAACAATTCCATATATATTGTTTATGGAAATAATTCCATGAATTGTTTATGGAAACAATTCCATGAGGAGGTGTGGCCCATGTGGGGACCGCCCCTCTCTCTCCTTGCCGCCCAAGTAACACACGGCACAAGAGGGGCCCGAACACCCTAGCACACGGCCTAGCCGTGTGGGCTAGGGGCCGGCCGGCCCGGGCCTAGTGTGGCGGTTCCTTGGTTGATTTCGGCCATTCTTTGGTAAATCCTTTGGACCATTGTGAAACCCTAGTTACCCAATTTCATTAAAATTAAACAAGCGCGTTAAAAATTGGTTTTAACTGTATTATGTGCTTTATTGCATGGTGAATGGATATGGCCTAGGATTGTGGATGTTTATTGTTTTGTGGTTTGGTTTACGGCCTGCGAGCTGATCAAATTAATGTAATAATTAATTAAGTTTTACGGCCTGCGAGTCGTCTTTTTCTCCTCGACATGTGAGGCTTTTGTTATTTATTTATTCTAGATATTAGGCTAGAATTAGAAATATTTAGTTGATAGCCAAGAACATGGAGAAGAAGACCGGAGAACCAAAGGAGCCAAAAGACATCCCTAGACGCGCAGCTATGGTGGAGCACATGGAGATGAGCTTGTCACTTTAGGGCATATAGATATTATCATTGGCTTGGTAATATCTTAGTCTAGGGGCCATATCCATGCCACGTTATTTTCTTTTGTGGATGTTTATTATTTATGTCTTGTTATTTATTTTGTGTGTATGGCGATACTAGCAAAACGTTAACAAGATAATAATAAACAAGGTTGGTCTTTTATTGTGGATGGCCCAATCCAAATAGGTAGACCATGTTGATAAGATCAACCAAACAACTTAAGAGAAATCCCTCAATTAAATATTGCGTTTTGCCTTCTCTTGCCAAAACACCCTTCATGATCATGGCCTATTAAAATTCGGGCTTGCCAAAGCAAGGCGATTTTAATTTCCATGGTGTGTTGCGGACGACGCAAGCAAGTAATGCGTGTATGTTGAAAGCAAGAGGTTGGACGCAACTAGGCAAGAGTCAATTGGATTGATGAGCTTAGAGGCATGACAATTAGGAGTTATCCAATTGGATAAAGAATAAAAGGAATTTATTCACCTAATTGGACCAAGAGTTGCATGGGATGCAATTGGAATGGTTCCTACCTAAATAACCAATTCTTGGGTGACTTGCCAAAGCAAGCTCAAGAAGAAGTGAAAAAGGGATCTTGGACCCACTAGAAAAAATATATAAAATATTTTCCGCATTAATGGTGAGGGCTATTAATCCGAGAAAAA
Organism: Linanthus parryae; assembly: GCA_023055425.1. NCBI lineage: Eukaryota > Viridiplantae > Streptophyta > Magnoliopsida > Ericales > Polemoniaceae > Linanthus > Linanthus parryae. The sequence continues at coordinate 42,399,990 of JALGPY010000006.1, forward strand.
TAGTGGGAGCTATATTTAATAATTTAAATCCTTGTTGAATATAGTTATACGTCACAATGCTTTGCATAATCCTATAAGTGTTGAACACCCAACGCATTAAACAAAGAAACGCGACTTTATGTCCATAAGATGGACAAGATGTCTGGAATCTATTTTCTAGATTGGTATAAAATTGAGAATTGTTCTCAAATAAATGAAATATGTTGTACATTGTAGAGCATAAATTTATCTTCCCACCAACTACCAAAACGCACTAAAGCCTTATGGAAGGAACATCAAAGAATGGTTCTTTGGATGTAACTTGTCTCATGTCAAGCTCCCATGGACTCTGAGCTTTGGAAGCAAGATGAGAAATTTGGAGGCATATGATATGATCATACGAGCTTGTCATGAAAGGCTTAAGGAGTTGCTCCACTTTGCAATCCCTTGCTTAGCACTCGTCATGGTCAAGATGGAATAAGTTCGGGTTTGCCAAAGCATGGTGACTTACTTCATCGAGATATGACGCGACGACACAAGTTAGTAATGTGTGGCTGCTGAAGCAAGAGGTGAAGCGCAAACTAAACTAACTCAATAGGATTGAAATCTTTGATATTGGGAGTTATCTATAAGATAGATAAAGAATATATAGTTATTCTCCCAAGTGGACCAGGAATTGCATTGGATGCAATTACAGTTTTGTTTTAAAGTCGATTTACTCAATATGATTGAAAAATCACTAAACAAAACACTCATAGTGGGCATGGGCAAAGCTGTTAATGGTTAACAGCATGGGTAAGGGCAAATGGTTTGCGCCGACCCCATGGGTATAAAGCAAGCCTGTTGCTAAAACCAAGTTGCCTAGGAGTCCCACAGGTGGTGTAGAGGAAGAGAGACTACCCAAAGTATATGGAAGTAAATAATAAAGGAATTATGAATTCCGACTTGGGTATTTTATTATAAAATTCAATGTGTCTATCTCATCATCAAGAGTATATGATACTAGATGAGGATCTCACATTTTATAGAAATGTGTAGGATCTCAAGAGACGAAGACAATTGGATAAGGAAGAAATAATCCTACACGTGGGGCTATGAAGCAAAGGGTTGCTGAAAAGCCGTAGGGAATTATTTCTACCTTTCAGAAATTGTTCATGAATTAGACAAAAAAGGGATAATGTCCCTGCTATGAGTAGGACCATTATCATAGTTTCTTGTTTGGACAAGAAAGCTCCTTATCATAATAAAAGGACAAATGTTGTTCCATTTATTATGGTATGCATTATTGTAATGCAATTTTGTCTAAGTGGATTCTATATCCATGATCATGATAATTTCATCTATAACATTAATACCTAGAGGTTTGCATATAATGATATGAACTTCACTTATCTTTAGCATTATCGTTTAGGCCCCATAAATAAGATATACATATCTAGAACTCCATTAGGATGGATTTCTGGGACTCATTTGATTATTGAATCATATGAGAAATGTAAGACTTATTAGGCAAAGATATGATCTTTTGGGAATCATACATATTGATGTATGAAGGCCGCTAAGCACAAATACTAAAGATGGTTTTAGTACTTCATCATATTTACTGATAGGATCAGAGAAATATGGATTTGTGTATCTTATGAAGAAACAAATCAGAATCCTTTGAATTGTTCAACGTATTCAGGAATGAAGTAGAGAACCAACTTGGCAAAAGTATTTAGACTCTACGATTGGATCATAGAAGAAAATACTTGAGCCAAGAGTTTGACAAGAATCTATGGGATTATTGGATATGATCCAATTCTCGCTCCACCTAGCACGCCACATGGGTTTGGCGTGTCAAAAAGGAGAGTTCGAACCTTGTAGGACACGGTTCGGGCCATGATGAGTCAAACAGAACTTCCAGTTTACTTTTAGGGGCTATGTTCTAATTACAGCAAATTTCGCCCTTAACCTTATTCCATCAAAAACGGATTATGAAAAACACCATATGAGATATGGACTAGGAAGTGTCCTAGTATGTCATTCATAAATATTTGGGGTTATGATGTTTATGTAAAAGAGTTTACAAATAAACTTGGACCCAAGTCGGATAAATGTTTTGTGGGATATCCTGAAAAGAATATTATTTCTACAACCTAATCGAGAACAAACTGTTTGTTTCTCGAACCACAGTGTTTCTAGGTAGAGATTGTCTCTAAACGAAACAGTGGGAGGACAGTAGAACTTGAAAAGTTCAAGAACCACAATAGAACATTGATCCGTTTGATGGAACATGAGCATGATCACAAGGTGTTGTGGAGCAACCTACTCAGATAACACAAGAACCTCGTAGGACAGGTAGGATATATCGAGAGACTAGAGAAATAAGGATTTCTCATAACCAATGATATATTGCTCATCGAGATGAGCCTACAACCTATGAGATGGCCACGTGTGGCCATACTCTCAGAAATGGCTTGGAGCCATGAGATACGATATGGAATCCATGTATACCAACAAAGTATGGACTTTGGTGGAACCACCTGAATGGGTAGGACCCATAGGGTGCAAGTAGGTTATGAGGAAACCAACATGGATTGTAATATGATCACTTTTAAGGGACAACTGGTTTGAAAGGGTTTCATGAGAATTCATAGTATAGACTATGACGAAATCTTTCCCCAGTTGTGATGATTAAATCCATTCGCATCTTGCTTGTAGCAATCTGTTTTTAGATTGAATCAAGCTTCTAGGAGTTGGACTCTTCAAGTTAATGATGCAATCAAATGAGTTTGGTTCCATCAAAATTGAAGATGATACTTGTGTCTACAAGAAGGTTAGTGGGAGCATAGTTAAATTTCTGGTCTTGTATGTAGAGACATACTTATCATTGGGAATAATGTCTCTACTCTGCAATCTATTAAAGATTGGCTAGAGAAATTGATTTCCAATAATTGACTTAGGCGAGACAATCTATAAAATCTATGGAGATACATTAAAGTAATTGTTCAGCCTGAGTCATAGTACATATATTGACAAGGTGTTGAAATGGTTCAACGTGAAAAGAATATTGATTCTTACCCATGTCACATGGAATTAGTCTTTGGAAGGCTAATTGTCTTACCAATTGGATTGGGAATGGACCGTATGAATTAGATTCACGAGATACGCCATGAGATGTACTAGGCCAGACGTGTCATAAAGCATGACACAAAGATACCAATCAAATCCAAGTGAGGTGTCACTTGATAATTATCAAGATTATCCTTAAGTACTTGAGAAGGAATAAAGGATGAACTCTTGATTAATGGAGGATAGGAAAAGTTTACTGTAAGGGGTTACAGTGATGAGAACTTCTGTCTGACAAAGAAGATTTCAGATAATAGTCGAGTTTTATGTTTTGTGCTAGAGGGAGTGACTGTGAGCTGGAAAGGTTCCATGCAAGATTCAGTCACTGATTCTAACATAGAGGACTAAGTAAGTTAATGCATAAGATGCATTTATTCAGAATATTCAATTTCAATCAAATTGTTGATGGAGGAGATGTGAATATTTGCAAGGTGCCAGCATATGTCTCGCCCCTACGCAGTGTAAGCGTGGAGGACCGCGCTAGATCAATAGGCATATGATGCAGGAGATTGACTCTAGTGCAAGTGGGAGACTGTTGGAATTGTGCCCTAGAGGCAATCAATTAATTGTGACACATATATGGATTTACGATTCATTATGTTATCGATATGGAGATATGCTAACATGAATGAAGTCCTTAGAATATAAGGTGTTATATTCTTAAATATCCCTAGTCAATTATAATGATTAATGGGACAATCATCTATAGACTAGTATAGGGTTGGATTGATATGGAGATATCACGATCCAACACATGGGTATGCATTAGGAGTAATGGCATACTGGATTGACCCACGACGAAAAGGATACATTAGAATATGTGAAGTCACAATCGCTTTTCGTAGTGCTAATATTATTGCAATCCTTGGACTTGAAGTCACTAGATACTCTAGTTGTGAAATATTGCGCTTTGATGTTATCAAACGTTACACCGTAACTGGGTAATCATAAAGGTGGCTATCGGGCGTGATAGGAAGCAATCTTAGAGATCGTAGTGATGTAGATAGGATTTGTCCCTCCCACATAATGGGGGTAAATGTTGGGTTTTGACGTAGGTAACGCAGCGGAATAACAAAAATTAATCCTACTCAAAGCCCACCAAGGATCACAGGAAGAGACATCATAACATGATTAAGGACATAGAAGATGTGTACCTTTTTGATTTGTGAGATCACACGAAGAATGATGTCCTCGTCTCTACGGTTGATCCACGTCTAGAGGTGAGATCTAGATTCTTCCTTCAATCAAGTGCTAGCTTGAACCTTGGAGGAAGAGGGATGAAGATCAAAGGCACAAAGCAACAAAGCAACAAAGGAGGGGCGGCCTCCCTTTGTGCCGTCGGGTAGGGGGGCGGACGGGGCTAGGGTTTCGGCCCTAGCTCTTGTCTTGCTCTCTCTTTTGCTCTCTCCCACTCTTTGTGTGTTATGACTAATAACTCATGTATTGGGAAGGAAGCTAGAGCCTCCTTTATATACTCCAACAACTCCTTGTTGTTTCCATAAAAGAGTTTTCTTATTCTAGTAGGACTAGAACTATTCCCTTCCTTGCAAATTAGTCCTACTAAGTTTGCAAGGTGTTGCACAATGATCCTTCTATTAATTAATCCATATTAATTAATCCCAAATCTAGCTCTACTCTATTTGACGTGTGACCCCATAGGTTTCTATATAGTTGGTAGTAACTATTACTAACATGGAGCGGGGTCTAGCAACACATCCATGCAACCCAACCAATAGAAATAGTCAGTGATCCCGACAAACCTTTGTGCCCAATATGTCATATTGCATTATCCCTTTGTCTCCATATCCGGATTGGACACGAGACATAAATAGTCACACTCGTATATCCAATCCATAGTTCCTCGATCCTGGGAATATGCTTATACTTGCAGATAACATTAATATCTCCATATTAATTTATCTGAGTCTGGCCAGACATTCAATAAGCCTCATCCCTCGAGTGGCCGTGGATATTTACCCCTATTATGTAGGAGGGACAAATCCTATCTACATCACTACGATCTCTAAGCTTGCTTCCTATCACGCCCGATAGCCACCTTTATGATTACCCAGTTACGGTGTAACGTTTGATAACATCAAAGCGCAATATTTCACAACTAGAGTATCTAGTGACTTCAAGTCCAAGGATTGCAATAATATTAGCACTACGAAAAGCGATTGTGACTTCACATAATCTAATGTATCCTTTTCGTCGTGGGTCAATCCAGTATGCCATTACTCCTAATGCATACCCATGTGTTAGACTTGATATCTCCATATCAATCTACCCACATACTAGTCTATATTTGATTGTCCTATTAATCAATATAATGGACTAGGGACATTTAAGATAAATAACACAATTTATCTAAGGACTTCATTATATTAAATATCGCCATAAATAATAAATGAATATTCTAGCCAAAACATTGTTCACACTAAATCTACGATTGCCTCTAGGGCATCTATTCCAACAGTCTCCCACTTGCACTAGAGCCAATCTGGCGCATCTCGTATGCCTATAGATCTGGCGTGCCCTTCATGCTTTCGCTGCGCAAGAGGTTTCGTGAGCGGATCTGACACGTTGTCATCTGTCGGAATCTTGCATATCTTCACATCTCCTCGATCGATCATATCACGAATAAGATGGAATCTCCTAAGTACATGCTTTGACTTTTGGTGCGATCTTGGTTCCTTTGCTTGTGCGATTGCCCCAGAGTTGTCACAGTACAACTCCACGGGATCCACTATGCTAGGGACCACACCGAGCTCAGTGATAAACTTCTTTATCCATACTGCCTCTTTCGCCGCTTCCGCAACAGCAATGTACTCAGCTTCTGTTGTAGAATCAGCAACTGTGCCTTGCTTGGAACTCTTCCAGCTCACAGCTCCTCCATTCAGGCAAAACACGTATCCAGACTGCGATCTGTAATCATCCTTGTCGGTTTGGAAGCTTGCGTCAGTGTAACCCTTTACACTTAGCTCTTCCATTCCTCCAAATATCAAGAACACATCCTTAGTTCTTCTCAAGTACTTTAGGATGTTCTTGACAGCAATCCAGTGACTCTCACCCGGATTGGACTGATATCTGCTCACCATACTCAACGCGTATGATACGTCTGGTCTAGTACATAGCATGGCGTACATGATGGATCCTATGGCCGAAGCATAGGGTATCCTACTCATGCGGTCCTTCTCCATCTCGTTGGAGGGACAGTCATTCTTGGAAAGAGTGACTCCATGTGACATGGGCAAGAATCCCTTCTTGGAATCTTGCATGTTGAACCTCTTCAACACCTTGTCAATATATGTACTCTGACTTAGGCCAAGCAACCGTTTAGATCTATCTCTATAGATCTTTATACCCAGTATATAGGCTGCGTCTCCTAAGTCTTTCATTGCAAAGCACTTTCCTAGCCAATCTTTAACAGATTGCAGAGTAGGAATATCATTGCCAATGATTAGTATGTCATCCACATACAAGACCAGAAATACTATAGAGCTCCCACTAACCTTCTTGTAAACACAAGGCTCATCTTCGTTCTTGATGAAGCCAAACTCTTTGACCGCGTCATCAAAACGTCGATTCCAGCTCCTAGAAGCTTGCTTTAATCCATAAATGGATTTTTGCAGCTTACAGACTTTATTGGCATTCTCTGGATCCTCAAAACCCTCTGGTTGTGTCATGTACACATCCTCAAGGAGGTTCCCATAAAGGAACGCTGTTTTGACATCCATTTGCCAAATCTCATAGTCATAGTATGCTGCAATAGCAAGTAAGATTCGAATGGATTTAGTCATGGCGACTGGTGAAAAGGTCTCATCATAGTCAATACCATGAATCTGTCTATAACCTTTGGCCACCAATCGCCCCTTATAGGCAACTACCTTGCCATCCATGTCGGTCTTCTTCTTGAAGACCCACTTGCACCCTATGGGTCGAGCCCCTTCGGGTGGTTCCACCAAAGTCCATACTTTGTTGGTGTACATGGAATCCATTTCGGATCTCATGGCTTCTAGCCACTTCTTAGAGTCTGGGCCATTCATGGCTTCTCCATAGTTTGCAGGCTCATCATCCATGAGTGGTACGTCATCGGGCTCAGTCACGAGAAGTCCATACCTCTCTGGCTCATGACGCACTCTTCCTGATCTACGGAGTTCCTGTGTTACCTGAACAGGCTCTTCCACAACTTCTTGTGGTTCCTGTTCATGTTCCATTATTGGTTCAGTGGTTTGTGGTTCATGAATTTCTTCAAGTTCTACAACCCTCCCACTCGCTTCTTTAGAGACTAGTTCTCTTTCTAGAAACACGCCGGTCCGAGCAACAAACACTTTGTTTTCGGTAGGGTTATAGAAATAATATCCTTTAGTTTCCTTAGGATATCCCACAAACTTACACTTATCCGCTTTAGGCCCGAGCTTGTCTGTTTGTAAACGTTTTACATACACGTCGCAGCCCCAAATCTTCATAAACGACACTATGGGACGCCTCCCAGTCCATATCTCATATGGCGTCTTCATGACTGATTTGGATGGAACACGGTTAATGGTAAAAGCTGCCGTCATTAGAGCATGTCCTCAAAAGGATATCGGAAGATCTGTTTGAGACATCATAGATCGCACCATATCTAATAAAGTGCGATTCCTCCTCTCGGATACACCATTCCATTGTGGTGTTCCGGGTGGAGTGAGCTGGGATACTATCCCACACTCTCTAAGATACTCATCAAACTCTTGGCTTAAGTATTCTCCTCCACGATCCGATCGTAGGGCTTTAATACTCTTGCCAAGTTGCTTCTCTACTTCACTCTTGAATTCTTTGAACAATTCAAAGGATTCGGATTTGGCCTTCATAAGGTATACAAATCCATATTTACTGAAATCATCAGTAAATGTGATGAAGTAGGTGTAACCACCTCTGGCAGGCGTGGGGAATGGTCCGCATACATCAGTATGTATGAGTGCCAATAACTCACTAGTCCGTTCGCCTTTCTTATTGAAAGGGGACTTTGTCATTTTTCCTAATAAACAAGATTCACATGTCTCATATGATTCCAAATCAAATGAGTCTAGAAGTCCATCCTTATGGAGTCTAGATATGCGTTTCTCATTTATATGGCCTAAACGACAGTGCCATAGATATGTAGGATTTAAATCATTAGTTTTAATCCTTTTAGTATTTATGTTATAGATTGGATTATTTAGATCAAGGATATACAATCCATTAGACAAATGCGCACTACAATAGTGCATACTATCAAAATAAATGGAGCAACACTTGTCCTTTATTGAAATAGAAAAACCTTTCTCGTCCAAACAAGAAACGGAAATAATGTTTCTGCTCATGGCAGGCACATAAAAGCAATTGTCTAATTCTAAAATAAGTCCAGAAGGCAAAGATAGCTCATAAACGCCTACAGCTAATGCAGCAACCCTTGCTCCATTCCCGACGCGCAAGTCTATCTCCCCTTTTCGCAATTTTCTACTTCTTTTCAAATCCTGCACATTACGACAAATGTGAGAACCACATCCGGTATCCAATACCCAGGATGATGAAATAGAAAGATTGACGTCTATAACATAAGTACCTGGTGGTGGTGGAATCACTATTCCAAGCTTCTTATCCTCCAGATATTTAGGGCAATTCCTCCTCCAGTGACCCGGCTGGCTGCAGTAGTGACATTCACCTTTAGTCACACCTCCACTAGGCTTTAGGGCATCCTTGGATTTCGCAACTTTCTTGCGTTTTCCTTTTGAAGTAGATGCAACTGACTTGCCCTTCTTCTTGTGCACCATCATTATGGCTTTGCCCTTGCCTTTATTGATGCTTTGCTCAGCTGTCTTTAGCATGTTCAATAGATCTGGCAAAGACTTGTTGATCTCGTTCATATTATAGTTCATAATGAACTGATTATAACTGTCAGGCAACGATTGCAAGACGAGATCAGTCGCCAAGTCCTGGCCGAGTGGGAACCCCAGTCTCTCAAGGTTCTCTATGTACCCGATCATTCGGAGTACATGAGGGCCTACTGGATTCCCCTCTGCAAGACTACTTTTGAACAATGCTTTAGACACTTCATAGCGCTCATGCCTTGCCTGTTCCTGAAACAATTGTTTCAAGTGTCTGATCATATCATAGGCTTCCATGTTCTCGTGTTGCTTCTGAAGCTCACCAGTCATGGTACAAAGCATGAGGCAAGTCACGTCATTAGAATCATCAATATGTTTCTGACGTGCCCTTACTTCCGCTAATAGAGACTCATCTTGTGGTGGGTCTGGAATTGGAGTGTCCAAGACGTACAGCTTCTTTTCTTGCTTGAGGACAATCCTCAAGTTTCTGTACCAGTCAAGGAAATTTGTTCCAGACAATTTATCCTTCTCAAGGACAGATCGTAGGGATGAACTCGATGCGTTGTTGTTTGCCATTTGGAATTCTACAAAACGAGAAATATGCAATTTAGTATTTTGAACAATTTAACTATATTTAACAATGGCTAGATCATTAAATATAGCTCCCACTATTTTTCTCGGTTTAATAGCCCTCACTATTAAAGCGGAAAATATCTTTATATTTTCTAGTGGGTCCAAGATCCTTATTTCACTTCTTCTTGAGCTTGCTTTGGCAAGTCACCCAAGAATTGGTTATTTAGGTAGGAACCATTCCAATTGCATCCCATGCAACTCTTGGTCCAATTAGGTGAATAAATTTCTTTTATTCTTTATCCAATTGGATAACTCCTAATTGTCATGCCTCTAAGCTCATCAATCCAATTGATTCTTGCCTAGTTGCGTCAAACCTCTTGTTTTCAACATACACGCATTACTAACTTGCGTCGTCCGCAACACATCATGAAAAATTAAAATCGCCTTGCTTTGGCAAGCCCGAATTTTAATAGTCCATGATCATGAAGGGTGTTTTGGCAAGAGAAGGCAAAACACAATATTTAATTGAGGGATTTCTTTTAATTTGTTTGGTTGATCTTTATCAACATGGTCTACTTATTTGGATTGGGCTATCCACAATAAAAGACCAACCTTGTTTATTATTATCTTGTTATCGTTTTGCTTGTAGCGCCATACACACAAAATAAGTAACAAGGCATGAATAATAAACATCCACAAAAATAAAAAAACGTGGCATGGATATGGCCTCTAGACTAATGATATTATCAAGCCAATGATAATATCTAATTGCCCTAAAGTGCCGAGCTCATCTCCATGTGCTCCACCATAGCTGCGCGCCTAGGGATGTCTTTTGGCTCCTTTGGTTCTCCAGTCTTCTTCTCCATGCTCTTGGCTATCATCTAAATATTTCTAATTCTAGCCTAACATCTAGAATAAATAAATAATAAAAGCCTCACATGTCGAGGAGAAAAAGAACGACTCGCAGGCCGTAAAACTTAATTAATTATTACATTAATTTGATCAGCTCGCAGGCCGTAAACCAAACCACAAAACAATAAACATCCACAATCCTAGGCCATATCCATCCACCATGCAATAAAGCACATAATACAGTTAAAACCAATTTTTTAACGCGCTTGTTTAATATTAATGAAATTGGGTAACTAGGGTTTCACAACGGTCCAAAGGGTCCAAGCCAACAAGTGGCCCGAACCCTAGGACCGCCGCACGCCTAAGGGGGCCGCGGCCTTGCTTGGCGCGCAAGGGAGGGGCGGGCGGCTAGGGTTTCGGCCCTAGTCCCCTTCCTCCTTCCTTGTTGCCCAAGCAAGGTTGTTTCCTTATGGATTTAATTCCATAATTTTGTTTCCATAATTGAAAACCCCTTTTCAATCATGTGCCCATGAACCCTAATTTTTCAAGAACCCAATTATTCACATCCTATGTGATTAAACTCACCAATTCTAACATCCAATGTTAAATTGGGTCTTGTTTTATTGAATCAAATTCAATATTGCATCTACTATGCCAATTTTTCAGTTTTCGCGTAATAAACAATAATACGGTGTATGAACTGAAATCGTAAACACATAATATCATGTTATGCTCTACGACCTGTGGCTCTGATACCACTGTTGGGTTTTGAAGTAGGTAACGCAGCGGAATAACAAAAATTAATCCTACTCAAAGCCCACCAAGGATCACAGGAAGAGACATCATAACATGATTAAGGACATAGAAGATGTGTACCTTTTTGATTTGTGAGATCACACGAAGAATGATGTCCTCGTCTCTACGGTTGATCCACGTCTAGAGGTGAGATCTAGATTCTTCCTTCAATCAAGTGCTAGCTTGAACCTTGGAGGAAGAGGGATGAAGATCAAAGGCACAAAGCAACAAAGGAGGGGCGGCCTCCCTTTGTGCCGTCGGGTAGGGGGGCGGACGGGGCTAGGGTTTCGGCCCTAGCTCTTGTCTTGCTCTCTCTTTTGCTCTCTCCCACTCTTTGTGTGTTATGACTAATAACTCATGTATTGGGAAGGAAGCTAGAGCCTCCTTTATATACTCCAACAACTCCTTGTTGTTTCCATAAAAGAGTTTTCTTATTCTAGTAGGACTAGAACTATTCCCTTCCTTGCAAATTAGTCCTACTAAGTTTGCAAGGTGTTGCACAATGATCCTTCTATTAATTAATCCATATTAATTAATCCCAAATCTAGCTCTACTCTATTTGACGTGTGACCCCATAGGTTTCTATATAGTTGGTAGTAACTATTACTAACATGGAGCGGTGTCTAGCAACACATCCATGCAACCCAACCAATAGAAATAGTCAGTGATCCCGACAAACCTTTGTGCCCAATATGTCATATTGCATTATCCCTTTGTCTCCATATCCGGATTGGACACGAGACATAAATAGTCACACTCGTATATCCAATCCATAGTTCCTCGATCCTGGGAATATGCTTATACTTGCAGATAACATTAATATCTCCATATTAATTAATCTGAGTCTGGCCAGACATTCAATAAGCCTCATCCCTCGAGTGGCCGTGGATATTTACCCCTATTATGTAGGAGGGACAAATCCTATCTACATCACTACGATCTCTAAGCTTGCTTCCTATCACGCCCGATAGCCACCTTTATGATTACCCAGTTACGGTGTAACGTTTGATAACATCAAAGCGCAATATTTCACAACTAGAGTATCTAGTGACTTCAAGTCCAAGGATTGCAATAATATTAGCACTACGAAAAGCGATTGTGACTTCACATAATCTAATGTATCCTTTTCGTCGTGGGTCAATCCAGTATGCCATTACTCCTAATGCATACCCATGTGTTAGACTTGATATCTCCATATCAATCTACCCACATACTAGTCTATATTTGATTGTCCTATTAATCAATATAATGGACTAGGGACATTTAAGATAAATAACACAATTTATCTAAGGACTTCATTATATTAAATATCGCCATAAATAATAAATGAATATTCTAGCCAAAACATTGTTCACACTAAATCTACGATTGCCTCTAGGGCATCTATTCCAACAGTAAATATCCACGGCCACTCGAGGGATGAGGCTTATTGAATGTCTGGCCAGACTCAGATAAATTAATATAGAGATATTAATGTTATCTGCAAGTATAAGCATATTCCCAGGATCGAGGAACTATGGATTGGATATACGAGTGTGACTATTTATGTCTCGTGTCCAATCCGGATATGGAGACAAAGGGATAATGCAATATGACATATTGGGCACAAAGGTTTGTCGGGATCACTGACTATTTCTATTGGTTGGGTGGCATGGATGTGTTGCTAGACACCGCTCCATGTTAGTAATAGTTACTACCAACTATATAGAAACCTATGGGGTCACACGTCAAATAGAGTAGAGCTAGATTTGGGATTAATTAATATGGATTAATTAATAGAAGGATCATTGTGCAACACCTTGCAAACTTAGTAGGACTAATTTGCAAGGAAGGGAATAATTCTAGTTCATCTAGAATTAGGAAACGCTTTTATGGAAACAACAAGGAGTTGTTGGAGTATATAAAGGAGGCTCTAGCTTCCTTCCCACTACAAGAGTTATTATTAGTCATAACACAAAAGTGGGAGAGAGAAAAAGAGAGAGCAAGACAAGGTGCTAGGGCCGAAACCCTAGCCACCCGTCCGCCCCCCTACCCGACGGCAAAGAGAGGGCCGCCCCTCCCTTGTGCTTTGGTGATTTGTTTCTTTGATCTTCATCCCTCTTCCTCCAAGGTTCAAGCTAGCACTTGATTGAAGGAAGAATCTAGATCTCACCTCTAGACGTGGATCAACCGTAGAGACGAGGACATCATTCTTCGTGTGATTTCACAAATCAAAAGGTACACATCCTCTATGTCCTTAATCATGTTATGATGTCTCTTCCTGTGATCCTTGGTGGGCTTTGAGTAGGATTAATTTTGTTATTCCGCTGCGTTACCTACGTCAAAACCCAACACATCACACATTGTGTTCAAAGTGTTAATAAGGTTACTTTATGGTTTGCGCCTCATACTGAATAATTATATTTTTGAGTATGGTGTTTGAGTTGTATTCATTGATGTTTGGTTTAATGTTTTCTTTTATAATTTATTATTGGCGCAAGAAGAATTGCTTATTGATTTGGTTTCCGTACTTAATTAAGTTATAATTTTAGGATCAAAGGGTGAAACAGTGGTTATTTGGGTGTAATGTTAAAGCCATTGATTTTTTTGTATTCTTGTTCGAAATAAATACCCGATATTTCATGATAATCACACTGCAAAGTGAAGTTCTATCGGTTAGCAACAAACATCGAGTTTCACACATTCGTTGTTATGATGCTTCGTAAGAAACAAACTTTGTAAGTACGATATTTGTTTTTCCACCCTTTCTTTTTTATTGTTTGTAAATAACTGTATATTAAAAGAATATGATGAAGCAAAAGTAATAGTTAAGTAGCAACAAACAATAAAAGTTAAATTAATTCTACAATAGCATATTGGTCGCAAGTGGGATTCGAACTCAGACCTCGTGCACTTATATCAACATGCGTACCACTGAGCCACAATTTTACTTGATCTTTTCTCCACTCAGGTACAGTATGAAAGAGTTCATTGGTTCGCTCCTCGTTTTCTCCGAAGTATTTTTGTAATAGTGAAATCTCTTGATATTACTGTCGCGTTTTGCCTTCAGTTCTTCCAAACGTATGCAGGGGAGCGTATCGGCAGTTACGATCTTGGAGATACAGTTCACACAAAATTCCTAACCCATCATCGAGGTATTGGATTGCTCCTATTTTTTGATGGGTTTGTTTGGATCTTTCCTACTGCTGAAGTTATAATTGTTTCCCAAAATTGCGAATATTCTTCTCTTCCTTTTCAATTGAAATGGTTAGGATGTTAATTTTGATCTAGGTTGATACAGTTTTATTGCTCATTCTACGGATTCAATGTAATAGACTAATAGATGATAATTGATATTATTAATTGGCATTCTGGAACCTACAGTTCTTTGTGAGTGTAATGAATTCTCATTCGATATGAGTAATACCAATTAATGCAAATGAACGATCGTTTTGGGTTGTGGTCAATTATGGACCATACACTGTTACCTCTTTATCTGCTTCAATTAATATGATGATAACTTCTTCCTTTATGGAATTTGATAATATTATGAGGCATATGTATTGCATTTAAGATGTTTTATGTACTCCCTGTTGTCTCTTATCATGATTTGGTACGTTATGTTTCACGATGCTGCTTGAGTTTCGAGTAGATTTGCAGGCAAAGAATTAGCCATCATCATAAATTAACAATGTACACCCTTTTCAAGGTCATTGATGCAGTTGTGCTTCAGAATAAAATGTGGTAAGAGCAATTATTGGCTTATTGGCTAAAATAAATAAAAACACAAGTGATGAAGAGCAATTATTTGAGCACCAAATGTGCCTAAGTCTTAACTTTTTTTTTTTTTTTTTTTTCATATCAACACAATACATATCAAGGACAAAATATAATGCCATACTCTATTGAACCCCTGCAAACCAATGTAAGAGAATCATCATCATAAAGGTAGCTGTATGCGGATGGACACTGACCCTTGAAGAAATCAGAGTAGTTTGACGGTTTGCAAGTGTCTGGACTATCAAAATCAAAATCACAACAATATTCTGGTTTGTTAAATGCACCACACGCGCTCTTACAGGCAACGGTTATGTTACCGTTATCGGGATCCTTTAAGGTCAATTCATCCGGGCACATGGGATTGATGTCCCCTGCGCAAGCCGTTACGCTACAAAGGTCATTACCAATTGGAAGAATTGATATAGGCAAGTTAAACCCATCTACAAGGCTAATATCATAAATGTCAATTCCGTTAGGGGGTCCTGTAGAGAAATCCACCGTCGTGACAGGAGGGATCCAACCAACACCATAACATGAAATTTCACCAGTCTTGCAGTCTCCACTTTTGCAGATCAACTCACCTGTTTTGTTTGAGCAACCGGTTCGGCCCCAAAATTTTCCACTCCATGGATTCGAAACATTGAAAATAAAGACGCTTTGGGGATATAACACAAAACCGGATGTGGATGCAGTCCCGTAAGTGGTCAACACACCAGGTAGGACTCGGAAGGGGCAGCTGTTTAACACTTTGAATGTTGTCGAGCTAACACCTGCAACACAGTGTAAGTAGGTATTCAGGATTACTCCCAAGAGTAGCAAAATCAAAATTTGATTGAAGTTTCAAGTAATGTATTGGCAATTTCCTGAAATCATATACCATATAAAAAGAAATTAGCCAACATGAGGATGAAGAAAGTTGTCATTTCCATTGGAGCTCCTGTAATTAGATACAAGCAGTTTACACAATGATAATATAGAAGTAAAGATGGGGTTATATATATTTATTTAGGAATAGTTATGAGCCGGGGCTCGATGGGATTTAACTTTTTTTCGTGTACTATAACCGGACTCTACCCATTCATCGAGCCGACCTACTAAACCTAACACCTAGACATGATGAAATTTATCCCATACTCAAACTGAAGGGTGAAAAATAAGTTGATGTTGTTTTTAAAGATACATCTGTGTTTTTTGTGCGAAAGTTAATTTTTTCTTGTTAAAATTAATTATTCATAAATATAAAACACATAGAGGGACCGAATTACTATAAAAATTAATTATGTATTGACTACTTTAGTGTGTAATAAATACCGTCATCAATGTATTCCTACCACTCAGTTTCTTCTTTTTCACCTCATTTGTTTTTTTGAATCGTATTTGGATCATTTAGACCGGGTGATTTGGATAGCAAAACGATGCGATTTTTTGATAATTTTATCACCGTGTTTTAGAGCAACTTTTACTCTAAAACACTATGAAGAAATTATCAAAATATTATATCATTTTACTACCCAAATAACCGGTTCAAAGTGATCCGGTAAATAATGGAAAAATGTCAAATGGAGTGAAAGAGAAGAAACATATTGGTATGATATACTGGCCCTACAGCCAAGAATATGGTGTCATCTGATACCTTTCAAGAATTCTTTTTCTTATAAATCAAAATTAGCTATTTAATTACCTTTTATGGATTTGACATAAATGAGAGATACTTCTTTACGAGAAAATTCATTCGTATTTACTCAATCGAGTTTAATACATGTTGCATGTGGATGAATTCTATTCTTTATTTGAAGGATTTTTATTTGCTATGAAATAAATAATTGACAGTGTGAATATTCCTAACATATTGTGTTACCTATGTGAATAATACTAATTGACTCCCACATCATATATAGAGGGTGACTTCGTGGAGAATAATATATGTTTCAGATTTCTCTATCCGTTTTCTCTGTCTTATTTATTCTTGAGTTCACAACACGTTATCATCACGCCATTCCGGAAGAGAATATCTATAAAAAAGTTAAGAGAATATATACAATTTTTACTATGAATGTTTTCTTGAACATGATGATCAAACGAAAAAACATAATTTTGGATCTCGATTGTCTCATCTCTTGCTTCTATTCAAATCAACAATACATCGTGTATATATACTTTTTCTTATTTATATGAAAGAAAAATATCTGGTTCATTCTATTGGTTCATTAAAAAATATTGCCTAAACCCTAGACCTCGATCTACTCTGTGATCTGGGAGGGGTCAAATGTTTTTTTTTTTTTTTTTTTTTTCGCGTATGATTCAGACTGGATAAAAAAGAAAAAAAATAGCTGCTTAGTAGCCGGATCTAACCATGAACACTGCTGCTGTGATCCACCACTTGTCCACCCAGAATTTTGAAACTACCCTGTTTATGTATAGTATGGCTATAAATGTGAACGCACATAACTAACATCAGGGGTACCATCATCTGATATGATATTTTCAGTATTAGTGATCACAAAATCGGACGAATAAAAATCAGGACGGGTAATTATCGCTGATCTCATAAAGGGGAATAACACTTATTGAATTTAATAAAAGGTATGATTTAAAGTACAATTCGTAGGCGATGGTGGTAAATTGGATATAACATTAATTGTACCATCAGTAGAGGTTGACTGTAAAGAATAGTACGACAGTCTTGTGCGCAATCAATGCGGATGTACTCCATTTCGACATCGCAGTCATATTTGCTTATTATTCAAGATTCGGGAAGACATTTGGCCCCTCTCACATCGCAGCGTGGTACGGAAAATCTCCTGTTCCCACCATGCGACACAAATGCACAATTTGCAAAACCATAAACAGCACACATAATTTCATTGATGTCGATAACACACAACTCCGGCGACGTTCGAGTCTGAAAAAAAAACATTATATACACTTTCTTCAATTCCTCTACATGGAAATCACATATCACAACAAGAACTTATACATACCAACTCATACAACCCATGAGCGCTAACCCCAAAAAAGTCAAACGATAGCAACACCAGAACCACATGCCTAATCCTACACATGCATCAATATCCCAGAAAGAAGATCAAATCATTGCACGAGGAAAATAATTATTAATACACAATAACGTAAGAATACATGGCCATGCCAATAATAACATCAAACCCAATAGTAAAATCAAAAAAGGGAAAAACACACAGAGAGAACAACCATGGACAAAAAGCACGGGAAAAACCCTACATTTGCATCGATATCCCAATGACAAGGCATGCGTTTATAAAAAGGGAAAAGGATAACCACATGCACCATGACACAGCAACCCAAACTAACCATACATCGTCACGGAAATAAAAGGAAAGGATCACAACAAAATGAACAGAATGGAAGCGAAAATAGGATCCCATCCACGAAATAAAATTAATACAAAATCACATTTGAATGTACCACAGAACAAAATTAATACAAAATCACAGACGAACGAGGAGAAACTCAAATAATAACATAAAACCAAATGATAAATCCAAAATAAAATAAACACTCATAGACAATAAGTAAACACAACGCCGTATCGAAACCCCTACGCATGCATCAATATCCCACATTTATCAGAGGAATTATCATCAGAAAACATATAGGCGAGATGCATATTTGGACATAAAAATAAGATCACCAAAAGCAGAAGTCTACAGCCATACGAATCCCCCATTCCACATGAATAGAAATCATAGAAAAAATGAACAAAAATTAAGGCACAAGAGGATTCCGTAATTGTTTCAAATTTATAGTAGGAGTACAGATGCCATACAAGAGAAGTCATCGGAACAAGCCTGATATGGATTTTTCAGAATGGCAGAACGCTGCATGCAAATGCAGATCAATTACATAAAAAAATCAATAGGGGATGAGGAAGGACAAAGATGAAGGGAAAACGGGGGAAAATGCAATCCTAGAGAGAGAGAGAGAGAGAGAGAGAGAGAGAGAGAAAACCCCTTTCTACAGACCAAAACCAAATGAGCAAGTGAGTACCGAATGAATACACCACGCTTATAAAGGAAGACACCACCATGAAAGAGAAGATTGCGTCACAACCATCACATGCACATGGAGGAAAAAAAGCCAATTCAATCCACAGTCACTACCAAAAAGCAGGGGCATTTTTTTCCCCCAAACTTTAGACCCTGCAACTAAAATGAAGACACCCACTGCTTTGATAGCAAGAAATTAGGAAAGTAAAGCAGGAAAGAAAGGTAAAAATCCCAAGCAGAGCAACCAAAAATCAACAGAAACAAAATGACCCCCATACCACACCATTACCCTTAATTAACGACACCACCGAACTAAAATACCACAACAGTTGGAAGGACTCCATAGTCATTTGAACATCCAAATTACGCTTAAGGTTTATCCACCAGACAACCCAGTATAGCCACAATAATTACATAAAGACCAACAATAGAGAGGCAAAATCCCAACTAAACGAGGGCAAGCACATAATTGACTATCAACATGCACCCAAGCTGAAAGACGGGGAAACCCTTCCTGCTCGACCCAATTAACATCCCAAAAACCTACAACGGCATGACACGCACAGGGGTAACACTGTTATTCGGCATCGCCACCGCACGAGACCAACCAAAACAACGAGCTTTATTACCAAAACACCACGACCATTCCTAAACTAAAAGAGCAACACAATAATGACAAAATCTCTTAGCCTCTTGAGGTTTGTCCATGGAACAACCCAATTCAAGCATAATAATTACCGGAATACCAACATCACATAGCCAACGGTTCCAACTAACCTAGGACAACCACGTTGAGAACTCTGTTTTTGGAGTTAGTTTATTCCGTACTTTTCTGCGTTTTGTTTGCTCATCATGGAGAATTTGTCGTCTTTTTGAGTAAATCGTGCTAATATTTGTGAAGATGAGTTCTTGAGCTATTATTGTTAAATACAGGCGTTTGTAGTGTAATTTCGAGCCTTTATTGTGTTATGATTGCGGGTTGTGTTTTCTTGTTGTGATTCGCAGGAAAATAGGGATTGGATGATCATGCGGGAGATGGAAACGAGCTTGAGAAACAAGGAACTCAACGAAGAAAGCCAAAAAGAAAGTGCGGAATGAAGAGTCTTCGTAAGAAAACTTTATACTTAGCCAAATTTCCAGCTGCTGAAAATGACTTCCCAAAATAGCCTTCTGTACTTATCTGGGAAGACCTTTGTAGGAAGAGCAAATGTCTTCGCATGAAACAATTCCGAAAAAGAGAAAAGTCTTCCTACGAAGAGAACGTTGATAGAGGTAGATTCTGACGGGGTTTTTATGTAATTTCTCTATACTTTGTAATATCATTATGGAAACGTACTTAAGTCAATTAGGTCGTGCTTTGGATCAGTTAGCAAGGTTTTTTGGACGTGTTGGAGAGCTAGAGACCGCTTGGAGAGCTTTGGAACGCTTGGATCATTTGTTTGACTTCTAAAACTCCGTCTATTCTCTAGTTTTGGTTATTGATCATGAAAATTTGTATTGTGATCATGTTTTTGAGTAGCTAAACTCCTATTTCGGGATATTTCGTAGGTAGCTAGGGTTTGAACACCACGTTTGGTGATTTATGGATTTGCTTTCATGCTTTTTAGCTTAATTGATGATATTTTGTCTAGTTATGTGTGTTTTATGAATATCTCTCATATTTTATATTGTTAGATGTATCAATAGGATTGAGCTAGGTTGTAAATGTTAGTGAAATCAATGTTTATTGCCCGGAAACTTGAAACACACACTAGCCGTATCTAGGGTTAAGAAATCTTGCTAGTTAGCTAAGAACTAAGAGTAGACTAATGATTATAAAGCATGTTTAAACTTGATTAGACTAGAGACATCGGCTTTGATAGTTTAAATGTAGGTGTTGGTTGAGAAACCTTCAACATAAGAGTGCTCGTTTAACTAGACAACACAACATCATGTTCTCAAAACATAAATCCGACGTGGTGTGCAATACCTAGTGACCCGTAGAGATATCCTGACTTTGTCACTTTATTAAGAAACTCCTAAGAATCAATCTTTATAAATCGTGAAGTAATTCATCGAATTAATTGGGATACTTGTCCTTTTCCAATTTTAGTAGAATTTAAGAAAACAAACAACTGCGCTTTGCCCACATAAGGATTGGATTTATTAACTAATTTACAAAGAATTCTCTTCAACCCGGATTTCTAGAATTTTATCACTACACCGACAACTGTACGCTTGCAGTTGCAGCGTGTTAAGTTTTGGCGCCGTTGCCGGGGACTTCGGCTAAATTAGTTATAATTCCTAGCCTTAGGGATTTTACTTTTATTGTTTTTATCTGTTACTCACCTTATTTTCTGTGTAATCTGTGTTTTCAGGTTGAATTTCACGGTGCATGTCCCGTTCTAGAGACGAGCCTTTGCACCCAGCACTTGAAGACCCGGAAACCTTGTTACGCGCACAACGTAGAGACAAGAGGAAGACAAACTCAGTTACTATGGACGAGCAAACTAGAGCTGAGTTTTAGAGGATCCGCAAAGGTATGCAGGATGTGGAGGCAGCTAGATTAGCTACTCTGGAGGATGCAACTAATCGGGCACGAGAGACTAAGCAGCTTAGAGTTCAGATGGCTGAGATGCAGGAAGTAATGGATCGCTTGGCCCCCCAAAGTCCACAATCACACCCTGGTGTGGGGGCACAAGTGGAGAACAACGGTGGGAACAATGGTGGCAATAATGGAGGAAACAACAGGCAGAACGCCGCAACACAAGTTAACAATGCCGCTATTGAAGACCGACCTATGGTAGACTATTTCAGAACTACACCAGCATGCTACTAGCCTACCATTGTTAGGCCTCAGATCAATGACCAACACTTCGAGCTGCGCCAGCACATGATTAATATGGTTCGTGATGAATGCGCATTCAATGGAGCTCCCGTAGATGACCCCAACCACCATCTACTTATGTTTGAGCCAATCAAATCGACTTCGCACGACCAAAGAGTTTCAGATGAAACAGTTAAGCTACTACTGTTTCCCTTCTCGTTATCTGGAAAAGCCAAGAAGTGGCTTATGTAACTGCCAGCTGGGAGTATTGTGACATGGGCAGATTGCTGTCACGAATTTCTGAGTAAATATTTACCACCATCCAGGTTGCTCAACAAATGGCTGAGATTAAAAGATTCACTCAGGAAGAAGACAGCTCATTAGGAGACGCATGGAGGAAGTTCGGCCAAATTCTTCGTGGATGTCCGAATCATGGGGAGCCATGGCACAAGCTCCTCCATTATTTCAACAATGCATTGGATAAGGAAACGGCGGATTAGTTGGATATGATAGCTGGAGGTAAATTTATGGGGCTTGGAACACAGCGAGCTCATGATCTGCTGAACAACGTGGCTAAGAGAGAGACTACGAGGTCTGAAACTCGTAGGTATTACAAACCTGGGGATGCAGACTTAGTCAACAAAATTGAGTATATGGAGCAAAAGCTTGAATCCATGACCTCGACATTTCACACCATGCAACCTCCATCACAGGTAAAGCCCATGGGTGAGTTACTAGCAGATGAGAGTCAGGGGTATGATGGTAGTATTGAAGATGTGAATTTTATGAGACAGCAGCAGTGGTCCAACACTTATCAGCACAATAACCGCAATCACCCCAATTTTAGCTATGCCAATCCAAACACTTATTATATGCACCCGGCCAGAGGCCTAATGTCTCATACCAAGTGCAAAAACAAGCTCCCCAACAATAGGCTCAACAACCAGAAGAACAAGAGACACACGCCTTATTGAGAAAACTGCTGGCTAATCAAGATAGAATGGAGAGCAAAATTGTCTCTATGGAAGCCACAATGAAGAGTCATGAGACGCAGATTGGGCAGATTACTAATCAAAATATTAGACTCCCACCTGGTATGCTTCCATATAACACCATCACTCTTCCTGAACAGTTGAAGGCAATCACTACTCGTAGTGGAATTACCAGCGAGGATCCTCCATATCCTAGCCATGCGAGAGATGAAGCTACTAAGGCTACTGAGAAAGAATTGGGTGAAGAGGTGCCCAAGGCCACGAGTCCCCAATCAAAGGACACGGGTAAGGTAAGATAAGAGCTCAAGAGCACTCCAAATCCGACTAATTATGATCCACGAATACCATATCCGGCGAAAATAACGAGGAATGATGAGGAACACTTTGGGAGATTTATGGATATATTCAAGCAATTGCATATAAACATTCCTCTTGTGGAAGCACTTGCTCAGATGCCCAAGTACAAGAAGTTCTTGAAGGAGATCTTATGGGGTAAGAAGAGCACATACCCTTATGCCACGGTGAAGCTGACAGAGACATGTCGTACTGTAATACAGCAAGGCATTCCCAAGATGAGAGATCCGGGCAGTGTCATCTTAGGCTGCATGGGGGTGGCTGCATGGGGGTGAATACTGTAGGGTTTTGATGCATGGATGCGCAACGGAAACACAAACAATCATAAACCTTGCAAAACCCTCCAAGGATCACAAGTCAAGAAACATAACGATGGTAAAGGAATAAATCAATAACACACCTTAGGGTTCTCCTTTGATGACTTCAAACGCGAATTGTGTCACGTTCTCTATGGTTGATCCACGCCTAGAGTTGATCCTAGATCTCCCAAGTCCTTGGTGCTAGCCCGGAAGAGGAAGAGGAAGGAAAAATCACGCAAAACGAGACCCAAAAGGAGGGTCGCGGCCTCCTTTGTGGCCGACGAGATGGGCGGCGGCAAGAGGGGCGGTCGGCTCCTCTTGTTGCTTGCTCTCTCTCCTTTTGTTCTCTCCCACTCTTTGTTATGTTCAATAATGAGCATAAGTTGTGGGAAAGAAGGAAGGAAGGTCCTTTATATAGTCCAACAACTCCTTGCCAACTACCTAAAGGACTTATTCTAGTCCTACCAGAATTCAATTTAGTACCTTCCTTGCAAATTAGTCCCTACTAAGTTTGCAAGATTTTGCAAAGTGATCCTTATAATTAATTAATCCAATTAATTAATTCCCAAATCTAGTTCAACTCTATATAGCGTGTGACCCGATAGGTTCTATCTAGTTGGTAGCAACTATTTGCTAATATGGAGCGGTTTCTAGCAAAACATCCATTCTATCCAACTAATATAATAGTCATCTTGACAACCTTTGTACAAGTAATTGTCTCATCCCTTTGTCTCTATATCCGGATTGGACACGAGACATACAAGTCACGCAGGCCATAAAACCCTAATTAATTATTACAATTAGTTGATCAGCTCGCAGGCCGTAAAACCAAACCACAAAATTAAACATCCACATCAAACCACGTCCTAAGGCCATATCCAATCACCATGCGAATTGCACATAAACAGTTAAAATCCAATTTTAACGCGCTTGGTCAATTTTAATTGATTTTAGGATTTCTAGGGTTAAAACGGTCCATGGGCCCAACAATCAAATTGTCCGGGCCCAATAAGGTGAACCACAAGGCCCTAGGGCCGGCCCGTCCCATAACCCACACGCCTAGGCCACGGGTTAGGGCCGCCCGGCCCCTAGGGCGGCCAATCTTGGGCGGAAAGGAAGAGGGGGCGGTCCCCTAGGGGGCCGAACCTCCTTAAGGGAGTTGTTTCCAAAACAACTCCCTTGCTTGGTGCCCAAGTTTGGTTGTTTCCTTGTTTTGGAAGAACTCCTTCTTCCCCAAGGATGCCCAAACCCTAGATCTAAGATCCTAAAATTTCTCAAACTCACCAGTTCGTGCATCCAATGCAAAAATTAGATCTTGTTATGATAGATTATTGACAAATTGCATCCCATGCTTGATTTGTCTTGTTTTACGCGATAAACAATCAAATTAAGGTGTAAAACAACTAAAACGTAACACCTAAACTACGTTTTTGCTCTACGACCTGTGGCTCTGATACCACTGTAGGGTTTTGATTCATGGATGCGCAACAGAAACACAAAAAATCATAAACCATGCAAAACCCTCCAAGGATCACAAGTCAAGAAACATAACGATGGTAAAGGAAGAAATCAATAACACACCTTAGGGTTCTCCTTTGATGACTTCAAACGCGAATTGTGTCACGTTCTCAATGGTTGATCCACGCCTAGAGTTGATCCTAGATCTCCCAAATCCTTGGTGCTAGCCCGGAATAGGAAGAGGAAGGAAAAATCACGCAAAACGAGACCCAAAAGGAGGGTCTCGGCCACCTTTGTGGCCGACGGATGGGCGGCGGCAAGAGGGGCGGTCGGCTCCTCTTGTTGCTTGCTCTCTCTCTTTTTGTTCTCTCCCACTCTTTGTTATGTTCAATAATGAGCATAAGTTGTGGGAAGGAAGGAAGGAAGGTCCTTTATATAGTCCAACAACTCCTTGCCAACTACCTAAAGGACTTATTCTAGTCCTACTAGAATTCAATTTAGTCCATTCCTTGCAAATTAGTCCCTACTAAGTTTGCAAGGTTTTGCAAAGTGATCCTTCTAATTAATTAATCCAATTAATTAATTCCCAAATCTAGTTCAACTCTATGTATCGTGTGACCCCATATGTTCTATCTAGTTGGGATCAACTATTTGCTAATATGGGGCGGTTTCTAGCAAAACATCCATTCTAGCCAACTAATAGAATAGTCATCTTGACAACCTTTGTACAAGTAATTGTCTCATCCCTTTGTCTCTATATCCGGATTGGTCACGAGACATACAAGTCACACTCGTATATCCAATCCATAGTTTCTCGATCCATGGGAATAGCCTTATTCGTGCAAATAACATCAATATCCCATATTGATTTATTTGAGTCTGGCCAGACATTCTATAAGCACTATCCCTCGAGTGGCCTAGGATATTTGCTCCCGTTATGTGGGAGAGACAAATTCTATCTACGTCCACTACGATCTCTAAGCTTGCTTCTTATTGTATCCAGTACACGCCTTTATAACTACCCAGTTACGGTGTAGCGTTTAACGCTAACAAGATCACAATAATCCACAACTAGAATATCTAGTGACTTCAAGTCTAAGGATGACAATACCATTATACCGCGAGAAGCGCTTGTGACTTAACATAACGTGTATGTAGTCTTCTCGGAGATGGGTCAATCCAGTGCAACATTACCCTTAATGCACACCTATGTGTTGGATCATGATATCTCCATATCAATCCAACCCCATACTAGTCTATAGATGATTGTCCCATTATTCATTATACTGGACTAGGGATATTGAAGATAAACAACACAATTGTAAATCTAAGGACTTCATTATATTAATTATCCAATAAATAATAAATGAATTTCTAGCCACAAATAATTCATACTAAACTAGACTGCCTCTAGGGAATCTATTCCAACAGTCTCCCACTTGCATTAGAGCCAATCTGGCGCATCTCGTATGCCCATAATCCTAGTGTGCCCTTCATGCTTCCACTGCGTGAGCGGCTTTGTAAGAGGGTCTGACAGATTCTCATCTGTAGGAATCTTGCATATCCGAACGTCTCCTCTATCGATAATATCTCGAATCAGATGAAACTTACTGAGCACGTGTTTGGACTTCTGGTGCGATCTTGCTTCCTTTGATTGCGCGATCGACCCAGTGTTGTCACAAAACAACTCGACTGGATCCGCAATGCTAGGGACCACACCAAGTTCAGAAACAAACTTTCTGATCCAAACAGCTTCCTTTGCTGCGGCATTTGCAGCAATGTACTCAACCTCTGTTGTAGAATCAGCCACCGTCTCTTGCTTGGAACTCTTCCAGCTCACCGCTGCTCCATTCAGGCAAAACACATATCCCGATTGTGATCTAAAGTCATCTCTGTCGGTTTGGAAGCTTGCATCAGTATATCCCCTTACACGCAACTCTTCCTCACCGCCAAATATCAAGAAAGCATCCTTAGTTCTTCTCAAGTACTTTAGGATATTCTTGACTGCAATCCAGTGACTCTCACCCGGATTGGATTGGTATTTGCTTGTCATACTCAAGGCATACGACACATCTGGTCTAGTACATAACATGGCGTACATGATAGATCCTATGGCCGAGGCATAGGGAATTATACCCATGCGTTCCTTCTCAATCTCATTGGAAGGACAACCACTCTTCGAAAGAGTGATTCCATGTGACATGGGAAAGAATCCCTTCTTGGAATCTTGCATGTTGAACCGTTTCAACACCTTGTCAATATATGTGTTTTGACTTAGGCCTAGCAACCTCTTAGATCTATCTCTATAGATCTTTATACCGAGTATATAGGCTGCTTCCCCTAAGTCCTTCATTGAGAAACACTTCCCTAGCCAATCTTTAACAGATTGTAGCATGGAAACGTCGTTTCCAATGAGTAGTATGTCATCCACATACAAGACCAGAAAAGCTATAGAGCTCCCACCAACCTTCTTGTAGACACAAGACTCATCTTCGTTTCTGATGAAGCCAAACTCTTTGACCACTTCATCAAAACGTCGATTCCAACTCCTAGAAGCTTCCTTCAATCCATAAATGGATCGTTGCAGCTTACAGACTTTATTGGCTTGCTTTGGATCCTCAAAACCCTCCGACTGTGTCATATACACGTCCTCGAGGAGATTCCCATAAAGGAATGCTTGTTTGACATCCATCTGCCAAATCTCATAGTCGTGGTATGCTGCAATCGCAAGTAGGATTCGGATGGATTTGGTCATAGCGACTGGTGAAAAGGTTTCATCATAGTCAATACCATGAATCTGTCTGAATCCTTTAGCCACCAATCGGCCCTTATAGGTAATCACATTACCATCCATGTCGATCTTCTTCTTAAAGACCCACTTGCACCCTATGGGCCGCGCCCCTTCGGGTGGTTCCACCAAAGTCCATACTTTGTTGGTATACATGGATTCCATCTCGGATCTCATGGCTTCTAGCCACTTCTGAGAGTCTGGGCCATTCATGGCCTCCTCATAGGTAGTAGGCTCATCATCTATGAGCATCGTGTCACCGGAATCGGTCACGAGAAGTCCATACCTCTCGGGTTCCTGGCGCACTCTACTAGATCTACGAAGCTCTTGTGTTACCTGAACAGGTTGCTCCACAACTGCTTGTGGTTCCTGTTCATGTTCCATAATCGGTTCAATGATTTGTGGTTCTTGAACCACTTCAAGTTCTACAGTCCTCCCACTTGCTTCTTTAGAGACAAACTCTCTTTCTAGAAACACGCCGGTCCGAGCAACAAACACTTTGTTCTCGGTTGGATTGTATAAGTAGTATCCCTTAGTTACCTTAGGGTACCCCACAAATTTACACTTACCCGATTTCGGCCCTAGCTTGTCTGATTGTAAACGCTTTACATAGACATCGAAGCCCCAAATCCTCATGAACGACAGTGTGGGACGCCTCCCACTCCACATCTCATATGGTGTCTTCATAACTGATTTGGATGGAACACGGTTAATGGTCAAAGCTGCACTTAATAGAGCGAAGCCCCAAAATGATAATGGAAGATCGGTTTGACACATCATAGATCGAACCATATCCAATAGGGTTCGATTCCTCCTCTCGGACACGCCATTCCATTGTGGCGTTCCGGGTGGAGTGAGTTGGGACACTATCCCACACTCTCTAAGATAGTCGTCAAACTCTTGGCTTAAGTATTCTCCTCCACGATCCGATCGTAGAGCCTTGATACTTTTGCCAAGTTGCTTTTCTACTTCATTCTTGAATTCTTTGAACACTTAAAAGGATTCGGATTTTGCCCTCATAAGGTACACAAATCCATATCTACTGTAATCATCAGTAAATGTAATGAAGTAGACATAACCACCCCTGGCAGGCGTGGCAAATGGCCCACATACATTAGTATGTATGAGCGCCAATTGCTCACTAGTCCTCTCACCTTTCTTATTGAAAGGGGACTTTGTCATTTTTCCCAATAAACAAGCCTCACATGTCTCATATGATTCAAAATCAAATGAGTCTAGTAATCCATCCTTATGGAGTCTAGATACACGTTTCTCATTTATGTGGCCTAAACGACAGTGCCATAAATAAGCAGGATTTAAATCATTTATTTTAATCCGCTTGGTATTAATGTTGTAGACAGGATTGCTTAGATCAAGGACATA
This sequence comes from Linanthus parryae, assembly GCA_023055425.1. Lineage (NCBI taxonomy): Eukaryota > Viridiplantae > Streptophyta > Magnoliopsida > Ericales > Polemoniaceae > Linanthus > Linanthus parryae. The sequence goes on from JALGPY010000006.1 coordinate 42,429,013, forward strand.
AAGTCCATTTAATGATTGCGCACTAAAATAGTGAATATTATTCAAATAAAAGGAACAACAATTGTTCTTTATTGAAATAATAAAACCATCCTTGTCCAAACAAGAAATAGAAATAATGTTTCTGCTCATAGCAGGCACAAAATAGCAATTATTTAATTCTAAAACTAATCCTGAAGGCAGAGATAGCTCGCACACGCCTATGGCCAACGCAGCAACCTTTGCTCCATTCCCAACGCGCAGATCTACCTCTCCTTTAGCCAATCTTCTACTTCTCTTTAGATCCTGCATATTTCGACAAATATGAGATCCACATCCAGTATCTAATAACCATGATGTAGAGACAGTTAAATTGACATCTACAACAAAAATACCTGGTGGTGGTGGAATCACTATTCCAAGCCGCTTGTCCTCCATATATTTTGGGCAGTTCCTCCTCCAGTGTCCAGGCTGACTGCAGTAGTGACACTCACCTTTAGTCACACCTTTGGCAATGCCACCAACATGCTTAAGTGCAGGTTCCTTGGACTTGGCAAGTGACTTGCCTTTTCCCTCGGAGGATGAGGCAAACCTTTTGCCCTTTCATTTCTGCACCATCATAATGGCCTTGCCCTTACCCTTGTTGATGCTCTGTTCAGCTGTCCTCAACATATTGAGTAAATCTGGCAGTGGTTTCACGATCTCGTTCATGTTATAGTTCATGATGAACTGTCCATACTCTCAGGCAACGATTGCAACACGAGATCGGTTGCCAACTCTTGGCCGACCGGGAACCCTAGTCGGGCGAGATTCTCCAAGTACCCGATCATACGGAGTACATGGGGTCCCACCGGGTTCCCTTCTGCCAGATTACACTTGAACAGTGCCTTAGAGACCTCATACCTCTCTACCCTCGCCTGCTCTTGGAAGAGCTGCTTCTGATGCTCGATCATATCGACAACATTCATGTTTTCGTGTTGCTTCTGAAGCTCACAAGTCATGGTGCATAGCGTAAGGCAAGCCGCATCATTAGCTTCATCAACACTCTTTTGATACGCCTTTAGGGCAGCAGGTGTTTGGTTCTCTGGACCTTCTGGAAAATGCTCCTCTATTGCGTACAGTTTCTTCTCTTGCTTGAGAACAATTCTCAAGTTTCTGTACCAATCAATAAAGTTGGTTCCAGAGGGCTTGTCCTTCTCAAGGACAGATCGTAGGGAATGTTGTGAACTCGATGAGTTGTTTGCCATTTGGAATTCTACAAAAGGAAAATACGCAAGTTTTAGTATTTGTGAATTTTTGACTATATTCAATAATGGCTAGTTTATCAAATATAGCTCCCACTATTTTTCTACGGATTAATAACCCTCAAGATATTAATGCAGAAAATATCCTTATATTTTCTAGTGGGCCAAGATCCATGTTTCATCTCCTTATGAGCTTGCTTTGGCAAGTCACCCATAATTTGACTACTTTAGGTAGGAACAATTCCAATTGCATCCCATATGCCACTCTTGGTTCAATTGGGCAAATAAATCCTTATTTATCTATCCATATGGATAATCCCAATTGATTGCCTCTAGGTTTCTTAATCAAATTAATAGCCCAGTTGTGTTCAACCTCTTATCTAAACAATTGCACATTGTTACGTGCCATCGCATTCCATAATTATGAACCAAGTCGCCATGCTTTGGCACGCAAGAACTTGATAAATAATGATGATAATGAGTGTTTAAATAACGAGAAGGCAAGAACACAATATTTGAATTTTGAGGGATTTTAAATTCAATTTTAATGGGTTTTGTTGATCAAAATCAACTAATCTATCTATTTGAGTTTGGGCACAACTCCAAATAAAAGATTCGGGTTGTCTAATTATCTTATTATCCTAATTGCATGCATCATCCATACACCAACCATACAATAATAAGAAAATAAAATAAACAACCACAAAATAGAAATTAACGTGATGTGGATATGGCCTTTTCTAACTAAGATAATTCCAAGCCAATGGAATTATCTATGAACCCTAAAAGCAGACACATCTCCATGCGTCTTGATCTTTTGGTCCATTCTTCATAGTCATGTGGAATGCTCCATGCTCCATCTTTTGTGGCTCCTTTTGGCTTTGGTCTTCTTTTCTTCAATCTTGGCTAACAATCTACTTTATCTAGCACCAGCTAACTTCTATACTAAATAAAATAAATCTCACAAGTTGAGAAAAAAAATGGCACGCAGGCCATAAAACCCTAATTAATTATTACAATTAGTTGATCAGCTCGCAGGCCGTAAAACCAAACCACAAAATTAAACATCCACATCAAACCACGTCCTAAGGCCATATCCAATCACCATGCGAATTGCACATAAACAGTTAAAATCCAATTTTAACGCGCTTGGTCAATTTTAATTGATTTTAGGATTTCTAGGGTTAAAACGGTCCATGGGCCCAACAATCAAATTGTCCGGGCCCAATAAGGTGAACCACAAGGCCCTAGGGCCGGCCCGTCCCATAACCCACACGCCTAGGCCACGGGTTAGGGCCGCCCGGCCCCTAGGGCGGCCAATCTTGGGCGGCAAGGAAGAGGGGGCGGTCCCCTAGGGGGCCGAACCTCCTTAAGGGAGTTGTTTCCAAAACAACTCCCTTGCTTGGTGCCCAAGTTTGTTTGTTTCCTTGTTTTGGAAGAACTCCTTCTTCCCCAAGGATGCCCAAACCCTAGATCTAAGATCCTAAAATTTCTCAAACTCACCAGTTCGTGCATCCAATGCAAAAATTAGATCTTGTTATGATAGATTATTGACAAATTGCATCCCATGCTTGATTTGTCTTGTTTTACGCGATAAACAATCAAATTAAGGTGTAAAACAACTAAAACGTAACACCTAAACTACGTTTTTGCTCTACGACCTGTGGCTCTGATACCACTGTAGGGTTTTGATTCATGGATGCGCAACAGAAACACAAAAAATCATAAACCATGCAAAACCCTCCAAGGATCACAAGTCAAGAAACATAACGATGGTAAAGGAAGAAATCAATAACACACCTTAGGGTTCTCCTTTGATGACTTCAAACGCGAATTGTGTCACGTTCTCTATGGTTGATCCACGCCTAGAGTTGATCCTAGATCTCCCAAATCCTTGGTGCTAGCCCGGAATAGGAAGAGGAAGGAAAAATCACGCAAAACGAGACCCAAAAGGAGGGTCTCGGCCTCCTTTGTGGCCGACGGATGGGCGGCGGCAAGAGGGGCGGTCGGCTCCTCTTGTTGCTTGCTCTCTCTCTTTTTGTTCTCTCCCACTCTTTGTTATGTTCAATAATGAGCATAAGTTGTGGGAAGGAAGGAAGGAAGGTCCTTTATATAGTCCAACAACTCCTTGCAACTACCTAAAGGACTTATTCTAGTCCTACTAGAATTCAATTTAGTCCCTTCTTTGCAAATTAGTCCCTACTAAGTTTGCAAGATTTTGCAAAGTGATCCTTATAATTAATTAATCCAATTAATTAATTCCCAAATCTAGTTCAACTCTATATAGCGTGTGACCCGGTAGGTTCTATCTAGTTGGTAGCAACTATTTGCTAATATGGAGCGGTTTCTAGCAAAACATCCATTCTTCCAACTAATAGAATAGTCATCTTGACAACCTTTGTACAAGTAATTGTCTCATCCCTTTGTCTCTATATCCGGATTGGACACGAGACATACAAGTCACACTCGTATATCCAATCCATAGTTTCTCGATCCATGGGAATAGCCTTATTCGTGCAAATAACATCAATATCCCATATTGATTTATTTGAGTCTGGCCAGACATTCTATAAGCACTATCCCTCGAGTGGCCTAGGATATTTGCTCCCGTTATGTGGGAGGGAAAAATTCTATCAACGTCCAATACGATCTCTAAGCTTGCTTCTTATTGTATCCAGTACAGGCCTTTATAACTACCCAGTTACGGTGTAGCGTTTAACGCTACCAAGATCACAATAATCCACAACTAGAATATCTAGTGACTTCAAGTCTAAGGATGACAATACCATTGTACCGCGAGAAGCGCTTGTGACTTAACATAACGTGTATGTAGCCTTCTCGGAGATGGGTCAATCCAGTGCAACATTACCCTTAATGCACACCTATGTGTTGGATCATGATATCTCCATATCAATCCAACCCATACTAGTCTATAGATGATTGTCCCATTAATCATTATACTGGACTAGGGATATTTAAGATAAACAACACAATTGTAATCTAAGGAATTCATTATATTAAATATCCAATAAATAATAAATGAATTTCTAGCCACAAATAATTCATACTAAACTAGATTGCCTCTAGGGCATCTATTCCAACAGATACCACACGCATGGGCTTTGCAATTTGGGCGCGAGTATTAATCTCATGTCATTGTCCCTATTCTAGAGATTGGGCATTGGTGCCCCAACCCCAGTGAAGATCGGTTTGCAATTGGCAGGCAATTCTTTGTTACAACAAATGGTGTGATTGGGAATTTACTTGTCAAAGTGGGCGCATTTGTCTTCCCAGCTGACTTTGTGATAGTGGACATCAAGGAGGATCGCCATGTTCCACTCATATTTGGAAGGCCGCTTTTGAAGACAATGCGCGCAAATGTGGATCTAGAGATTGAGGAGTTGACCATCAAAGCTCTAGATTCATCACTTGTGTTCAAGGCATTTGTGCTGGGCAAGGGGAAGAACAAGTTGGCTATGATCAAGTTTAGAGAAGATCGTGTGGATCCCACTATTGGGTTGCCTACAGTTTTGCAGTCCGATCCATCCGAATCATAAAATAATTCAAACGTGGTGAGTGCACATGTTGTGGTGCGGAAAATCAAAAGCAATATGTTGAAGGAGGAGGCACGGCGTGCTAAACCTCCTTAAATTTCAAGTGCTTGTTGGGAGGGAACCCAACCTATTTATTGTTTTAGGATAGATTTAAATACTGTTTGTATATATGTTATTTCTATTTATTTATTCTGAGAGGTACGAGAGAGAGGGACTAATATTTTCAATGAGTGTGTGAAGAATTCCAGGTGAAAGGCCTATTCCGAATCCCCCATCTTGATGCGCGTGTGAAGAATGTCATGAAAATCAAGAAAAAGCAAGCAAAAAATGCGTATCGGGATCCGGAATGAAGAAATTGAAGAGTAAATTCATTCATAAACTCACTCAACACATGCACCTGAGGAAGAACGCGTGTCCGGACTCCCCGTCTTGATATACGTGAAGAAAGTATTAAAGATTTGAGAAAGCTGGCACAATGGCACGAATTACGAGGTGAATTTTTGAAAACGGTACTGAAAGCGGAATTGAAGAGTGACATTGTGTGGGGGTGGTTGAGAGCTTTTCGTAGACAGGTGGATCGCGCATATCAGAGTCCGGATGAGAAAGTTACGCCAAAAGGATGCTCAAGTGAGTAAAACACGTCCAAAAACATTCGGAAATGCAAAATGTGCCTTAGGATGCGCAAAATGGAAGAATAAAATATTCCCCGGACTTTGAGAATTTTTTATGTTATAAAAGGAGTTTCGACGACGAGGAGATCCTTCGGAAAGCAAGGGCACGACCAAATAAGCGAAAAAACGGTTAAAAAGGATGTTTTTGGGTGTTCCAGCATTGTCTTCGTAGGAAGACAAAAGTCTTCATAGGAAGACTTTGGACTTAGAAAAAATTTTGAGCTGTTTAAAAGTCTTCCAAGAACAGCTCTCGGTACTTATCTGGGAAGAGTTTCGTAGGAAGAAAAAATGTCTTCGTAGGAAGACTCTTCCTACGAAGAGAAAAGTCTTCCTACGAAGACAACGGGCATTTTGACTGTTTTGTCCAGCACAGAGAAGAGAAAGGGGGGAGGGGGGTTGACTAGTAGGGGTAAAAATGACTTTGCCCATAATTTTTAGAGACAAACCCACCAACGGGTTCACCTTCTTCCTCATACACAGAAGCAATATTTTTTTTCTCTCTTCTTCCTCCATAGCCGAAACCCTCCTCTCTCTCTCTCTCAACTCAAAGTTTGACCGAATCAAACACAAAGACAGAGGTTTTGAGCACATCAAAGAAAGGTTCAAGTGTTGGTGTGAAGTTCAGACTGAATCCGAAGAAAGAGGGAGAAATCAGTTGGTGAAGAACTAGGGTTCTTCAACCTTAGATCAGAAATTGAGCAATTTATAGGAGGATTCAGCTTTCACAGAAGAAGAGACTTACGACGGGGACTAGGACGGGAGTGCAGAAAGGGAAGCAAAGCCAATTTTTCCGATTATTTTTTTCACTGCTAATTTTAGCTCTTTCTTGGTGAAATGTTTGCGGAACGGCACCCGTAAGAACGAAACTCCGGGTTCCACAGGTACATCTAACTCTCTATAGAAATTTATTTCATCGAGTCTAGGCACATTGAGTAAAAGCCCAATTTTTATTGTTGTCGCTTAGTTGCGATGTTTGGGGGCGATTGACTAGTGTCCTAGGGTTTTTGTGATTGATTGCTTGCTTGATTACGTTCTATACACACATCTTGTCACCGTGCACATCTTTACTTTACGTTTTACTCATACACTTGTGAAATTTAAATGGGAGGTGGTGGTAAGAAGAGGATGGAAACGGGGATGCCCCGTGCTCCGATGATGATGAGTAGAGAGGTGAGAGAGCCCTTACATTAGGATTTTTGAGTCCTCGTCATATCGTTGGGGACAACGATGCATCCTAGTGTGGGGGGTGGTTGTACCCTTTTACTAGCCAAATTGAGTCTTGCATTGCCAGTTACATATAGGTAGTTTTTTTATGTTCTTGTTTTCTTTTTGTTATTTATCATTTAGTTTGCACGTTTAAATTATTGAGTCCCCATACCCTTATCGAGTAATTAATCGAGTTGGCATTGCATATAGAGTTAGGATATATTCTAAAACTACAAAAAATAAAAAATAAAAAAAGAAATTAAAGAAAAAAATCAAAAACATTCAAAAATTTGAGAAAGGCAATCAAAGGAAGCTAAAAACTTGGTAAATCGAGAAAGTGTGTGAATTTTAGGCATAGGGCATGATTTGCGACCAAGACTGACAATGTGAGTTCCCCCTAATACGTATATAGGGACTTTCTTTACGGGAATGCCTACCTATTTCTTAACACTTACTTGATTTTTCAAATCTAAAGTATGTGCCTTGTTTTCTTTACAAGGGTTGAGCGAGGTGTGAGCTAAACAAGCCAAATGTCATGTGTACGTTAGGGCTGTTCGCGGGGCGGTTCGGGCGGGTGAAACCCGCATTTTTGCCCCAACCCAATGTGCTCGGGTTGGACAAATCATTACCCAAACCTGACCAAGTATTCGCCAAACCCAAACCTGACCGGTTTTTTGTGGTTCGACTCGGTTCGGCTCGGTTCAGGCGGGTCTAAATAAACAAAAATTGTATACAAACAGTACACACAAATAAATAACTATCATCATCAATTGCCATCACAAGCAAGATTTTAATCCAGATGGGTAGTCCCTGAGAGTTAACAGAAACTACATCATTTGTTCAATTACAAGCTACAACACAAATTCTGCGAATGCAAGACAAGAGATTCACAATTATACATCGAAAACGTCAACCTAGCAAGATAATCAGCTTGTTACTATGAAAACCAGCTTGTTACTATGAAATCCAGGTTGTGCCTCTGGCAATTGCAACCTCTAGAAATGGATTACTTCAATGGGTGCATGTCTGAAGCTTCATTGCAGCAAACTCTTGCATCGTCTAATTCGTATACAATCCAGCGAATGAAGTGACACAGAGACAAAAACCTGGCAAGAATTATGTGAATAATAAGAATGAAATCGCAGTTGCACAAAACTTCTACACTAATCAAATCAATAGAAACAATACGTAGGGGCTGTGTCTATCTTGAAGTACCTACATCAAGAACTAGGGTAAATTACATTTCAGTAACTAAACTGACTATCAGTTCATAATAAGAAATATAGTAGAGGGATTAATTTCATAATAAGATAAACTGACTATGAGTTGGATTAATTTCATAACTAAACTGACTATCAGTAACTAAACTGAATGACTAAACTGACATCATTCTATTGATACTTCACCTGGGAAGTATACAAGTTTGAACATAATGCGACCTATACAGCATACCTGGTAATTCATTATATCCGTCATTCCTCCATGACCAGAATTGCTATCCCCGAAATCCTGAAACGAGAAGCCACGATATCATAGTATCAATATCCCCAACATTTAATAGCATCATCAAAGTAGTGAAATCGTTTTTAAGAGATCTATCCATGCCCAAAATACCAATTCAGTCTCATTGATGAAACATGTTTAAGAGATCTATCCATGCCCAAATCTAATCGTTCTCATTGATGAAATGAACCCAAACAAACTAAAGTACCTGCGGATCGGTGCAAGGAGTGCAATCTTGAAGCTCATAGCTGCATTCTGGGAACAAGACTTGTTTAACTTGCTCATAGAATGACAATCCGCAAAAAGACCAAGGCAAAGAGCATGCCACTAAACATGAAGTACATGAAATTCTCTCCATTGGAACTGCAAACTTTTGATATGCTATTACATCAAATGTGAAAAAAGACTAATAATTGATATACCGTGCATATTACTCGTCAATGAAAAAAGAATAATAATTGACCACCACTAACATAAATAAAGAAGAACTACTGCATGTAGAAAGATCCAGTAGTAAGCTAACCTTCATTAAGCTTCCACCTCTTTCTGCACCGCAAAAAAGATGCACCTCTTTCTCCACCCCTTTCTGCACCATGGTTAAAAAATATGAACAAAATACAGTGACTGAGATGAAAAATTATGCACCATGAAATAACAACCAATAAAACAAACTACATAAACTAGTCAACTACTAGATGGACTATGAGGAAAAGTTACATGCCAAAGAGGGAAGAGTATCTGCAGCACAAGGAGTTCTCAAGCTCAATAACCTGGTAAGAATTACATGAATAATAAGGACGATATCACAGTTGTACAAAACTTATAAACCAATTATATCAATAAAACTAATACCAACTTACGATTTTCATATTCCCAAAAAGGCGAGACATGCACCAAATACCTAATAAGAAATATATAATAAGAATTAAAATGTTGCAGTTTCACAAACTAAGAACCGACATCGCGCAGATTCATACAAATAATATAAGTACAACTTAGTACTTAGTACTTACCTTATGATAATATTATATTGGCCTTCAAAAAAATTCTAGACCAGACAAAAAGCTCCATTTATAGCTGACCAGACAAAGAGCTCCATATATAGTTGTTCCCAAAAAGTCATACTGACCTACAATGACAATTCACAGCTTACACACAAAGTATGATTTTTAATCAGTAATAGTAATTAAAATGTACTTCAAAACAGATTAATAACTTTCATACCATGTCAATTACTCGTCAACAAAATAGAGCTAGGACCATCCAGCTCTGCAAAATAGAAGTTTTAGTGCAAAATTATAAACAAATAAGCAATACAAAAGCATTAACTCTTATGAATTACACAAAAGGATACCTGAACCAGGTTCTATCTCGTTGTAAGATGACACAACATCCATTGAATCACGTAGATCAATACGTTCCATGTCAGCTCTCAACCAATTCTGGCCACAAATAAGAGCCTCCACCATTTTGGGAGACAGTGAACTCCTAAACCAATCGAGAACACGTCTACCAATGCTAAATGTAGTTTCAGATGCAACAGTGGATATGGGGATAGCCAAAACATCCTTAGCAATTTTAGAGACAACTGGATACTTCATTTCATTAAGCTTCCACCAACTAAGAATGCAAAAAGAGTCATCTATCACCTCACAACCTTCTATCAGATACTTGGCCAATTCAGTTTTCGTCTCCATGCACTCTTCATCTTCCAATTGTTTTGCATATTTAGATTTAAGCTGCTTGCCTCTCATTTTCTTTTCCGGAACAAGTGTTTTAGCACTCGATTGTGCCTCAGTCATTGGAGAAGTAATACTAGAATCATCATGTTGCACATAACATTCAAACATTTTAAGAAATGCAACCTCAACCTTCTCTGTCATTTCCAAAGCTTTAGCACCATCATGTACTTGACCAAAGCAAAATTGCACATACTTCAATTTGTAACGAGGATCAAGAAAAACAGCCATGTAAAGTAGAAAGTTGATATTATCGAGGTTATCCCAATACTTATCAAAATTCTTTTTCATTCTCTCGGCCATTACCTTCAAATCATTATCCTCGATATCAATCATTTCGATCAATGTATCTTGAATCCCCACAATCTATTCAAAAAAGTTATTTGATGTCACATAGGATGAACCAGAAAAGTGCAAAGTTGTATGATAAAAAACTTCCAAATACTGATTAAAGAACCTTGCTCTTTTCCAATCATCCTTATTAGGAGATCCAGGACTTCTGTTGTTTCTTCCCTTACCCTTTCTTACACCACTTTCTTTGTTTTCTTCGCTATTAAAATAAGAGGAGTACGTCCTCCTCAAGCCGGATGAATGCCTTTCCAAACTTTTCAGCAGCTTCAATCATCATATAGGTTGAATTCCACCTTATTTCGACATCTAAACAAAGCAAACTCTTACTTGTGATGTTTTCTTCCTTTACACATTTTTTAAAACTTTCCAGCCTACTTGGAGAAGACCTTACATACCGGACAGCGTTCCTGATTTTAACAATAGAATCTTCAATCTCTTCTAAACCATCTTTTACAATCAAGTTCAAGATATGAGCAGAACATCGAACATGAAGAAACTACTGCCCAAGTATAGTGCCTCTCCAATCTTTAGTTTTTCTTTTCAGGTAACGAATTTCTCCATCATTGGAGCTTGCATTATCAACTGTTACCGTGAATAGTTTACCAATTCCCCAATATTTTAAACTAGCCTCAATGACCTTACCAATGGTCTCACCTTTGTGATTAGGCACTTGACAAAAGGTCAGAATTCTCTTATGATACTTCCATGAGTCATCAATCCAATGACAAGTGATACACATGTAATTAAAATTTTGGATTGATGTCCATGTATCTGTGGTAAGACATACACGTTGATTCTTTAACATACGTTTCAACTTTAACTTTTCGTCTTCATAAATTTTCAGAACATCTCGTGCCACTGTTATCCTAGAAGGAATGTTAAAACGCGGCTGCATTCCATAGCAGAATCGTTTAAAACCAGTTCCCTCTACCATTCTAAAAGGCAATTCGTCAATGATTACCATTGTAGCAAGATCTTTCCTACTAATATCTTGACTAAACACCACCGCATTCAAGCTGCCTGCATTATCTTCATCAGCAGCAGGAGTAAATGCCAACGTTTTTTGCCTTTTATCTTCTAGACGATAAGGGTAATTCTTGCAGCTGTGAAGTATATGACTCCACAGACTGCTAGTTCCATGGATTTTTGGATCAGCAGCATATGTTTTAGGGAAATAATTACATTTGCACCTAAGCTTATCCCCTATCCGTGTAAAAATGATCCCACACTTCAGATGTAGAATTATGACCAACAGGTTTCGACTGTTTAACAGGTTTTTTTGTTTTCTTTTTGGGAGGATCAGAAGGTGGTTTAGAATTACTTTCTCCTTGGTTGTGAGTTTTTCGCTTCATTAGATTGTTGTGAATACCTCCATCAGTTGTAAGATCAGTGATATCCTCTTCATCAAGCGTAAGATCAGTGATATCAGCCTGTTGACATGAAGAACCAACATCAAAGACTAGGAGTTATAAACGCGTGTTATCAAGGACTAACATGAATAAGAACAATGTTTGAACTTTGACTCCAGGAAGAGCAGACCACAGTTTATGATTATCTAAGCTTCAAAACTATGATATCTCTTCATCAACTTATTGGGTTATCATAAAGCTGTTTGTAGTTTACGAGTACATGAAAAAAAAAGAATCCAAGACCACCTAATGGAGTCATTTTCAGAGAAATTCACTTGGGAAACAAGGTTGAGAATCGCTCAAGGGGCTGCTCAAGAAACAGACTCTTGAATCTGCTCATGCATTAGCAGCTCTTGCGAAAATGTGCTTGACATATGACATAAAGAAGCAGCCATCAATGAGGGAGGTTTTGGATATGATCAATAAGATTTTGGAGGCACTTGAGCTTGACTGATTGTTTTCTTATTATTATTGTATTGCCATGTTGAACATTTGTTTGTTAAGCCATAATGTTTCTATAGCTCATGTGTTCCTATCGATGGTGTTTTCTGGTTCTTCCACGTATTCGCTTTCTTTGTCTAAAAATTACTCTCTAAGTTTTAAGCATGAAGTTTCGCAAATGTTAAAGATTTGCACCAATCTCCTTGAATTCAAATGGCTAAAAACTGAAATATCAATTCAAATTAAAGATTTGCACCAATCTCCTTGAATTGGATATCTTTGACGAAAAAATAAACATGAATACTAATTCAAGTTTCAACTAACTTGACATTTAAATTCAAGAATTTTCAAGTTGGATTAAAAGCTGTGATGCCAAATATGCATTCAGACTACAGTGAACATGACACGTAAGTATTACTGCAGCCTGTAACACGAGTTATAAAGAGAATCAACTTGGCCGTAGTGAACCACAACAATAAAAATGAGAAGAAAAGGACAAAAGTCCCATACATCTTACATGACAAGACAATAATGAAGCTCACAAAGATCTAGAAGACAAAATTGAAACCCACAGTTAAAGATAATCTCATCAGTAACACCCACATAGCCAACAGCAACAATCTAAACCAGTTCTATACCATGTTGATAACCAACAACAACAACCTCCGTCCCATTTTAATAACCAATTTGACTCTAATCTTTTAGACTTATTAACATCTCTAACTCTGACTCAAATCAGATGGAGTCTAACTAAAAGTCTCAATGTTTGAAATTCCAGATTCAGAGAATTAAAGAACACATAACAGCCCATATAAACCCTAGTCAAGAAGATACACAACAAATCATTGAAGAAGAGATGGGTTGTAGTTCTATACCATGTTCACTCCGGATCCGCTTCAAAGTAGTGACGAGCTAGTAGCTAGAACACAATCGGGGTTTCTAGAGGCCGATGGTTGGCTGAGTCGGCCTCGGTCGTGAATCCTAGCAGGACCAAACGGCAATCGGTGTTGAATCGCCGCTGTATCGGCCTCGTAAAACCTGTAGTTAGCCTCAATCGCCGGATCTGATAAGAGAGCAGCGGTAGTACATCGATGTCTCTTCTCTTTGACTCATCGACGTCTCTTCTCTCTGGCTCTCTGCTGTTAGAGAGAGAAACGGGTTATGAGGAAAAGTATGGAAGTACAGGAAAATAAACCTATTTGGGGTATATTATTTAATAGAATAATATCTCATACTCCAAATAAACCTATTTCGGGTCGGGGCGGGTTGTACCGGGTTTAGAAAATTACACCCGTGCCCCACCCGAGTTTTGGCAGGTTTGGGTATTCCAAACCCATAATCACCCATTTATACCCAAATTAAATCTACCATGGCTCGATTAGGCTCGGTCCGGGCGGGTTGGGCGGGTCGATCGGGTTTCTGAACAGCCCTAGTGTACGTCTTAGGTAGTCGCCAGCCCACCTTGTAGTGGCACACAGAACATCTGTGCGAGGATGCGTATTAGAGCACTCACTGCTTTTCGATCTCACCTTGTAGGATCATTAGAAAACCCAATTTGAACCTGGGATTACTTGCTAGCCTTTTAACCTAGGGTGACGATTCTTGGCCTTCATCACAAATTGCTTAGAATCACCGCTTTAGTGCGTTAGAGGGAGTCGTAGTTGAGGGGGTTCGATGAGGGAGTACTTCATCTGTGAGTCTTACGTATCACATATGCTTCATTTTCTATTTACGAGGGGATGCGAGGGTGAGTGAGTAGGCTTACGCACTTCGGTGTGGCGGTGTTCCATGTCATTACACCATGGACACAGTTGTGGAAAGCCGTGAGTGCAGGAAGTCTAATCCACACGAAACTGGGGTGGGTGAACTTAATTGGTGGATCGTGCTAGGTACCATATTCTTGGTGTAGAAGGTTCGGTTGGATTAAGCACGAGACTCATTGCTTTTTTGACTACTTGAGAGGGGACATGGATAGATTCTAGTGTGGGGGTGTCGACTACTGACTACGGACATAGAGATCGCGCTATTGACGACTCCACCCCATACATGGGCTTTGATTGATTGTGGCTTTGTTTGGTGATACCATTTACTTCATCGAGTTAGGGGAAGATGAATCTACTTGTGATATTTATTCATCAAATTGGTTATTTCTTCCCCTTTCATATTTTTTTGGCTTTTATCTTGGAAGACCACTCGGGATAATTGTTGCGTCATTTTTGGGAATTTTGAGAGATAAAGAAAAAAAATTTTTAAAAAAGAGAAAAAAAAGGAGAGATGAAATAAAGGAATAAATTGAGCTTTATAGGAATCGAGTGGTGAAGTAACTATTTCGGTAACGACGGTTTGAATTTTGTGCATGATTCACAACGGTGGCCACGGAGATCGCTAGCGTAATGGGGTGTGAGGGAATCGAGGGCTGGAGACGGTGAGTTTCGGGTTGTGAGTTTCATCATCGTGGTGAGGGTGTGCGAGATGTGGTTTATATTGCGAGAATGTGACGCTTAGGACTTGTTACTACATAATTATCTTTTTGTCCCTAAGCCTCAACATTCTAAACTATTAGCAGAATAGGAGCCCGGACCTTGGATGTGGCTTAGCCTAGCATACCCTCTTTTTTTGTTGGCACACGCGAAGAGGTAGAGTGTTCTTGTACTTAGTAAGGCTAGGCTCTCTATACAAGCTAGGGGAGATTCTCGTTGTCGAATATTTAGTTTAAACTCATGCTTTGTCCCTATATTTCTCATCACTTCATGGTAATCGGTTTAAGCTAATGGAGATTTCCCAATCTCGCAAAAGAAAAAAAATTGTTATTTTAATACTTGCATTGTCTATATTGCATTCGCATGTTGGTGCATTGTGTATAATCGAGTCGTGTCGGCTAGTAAAATGGTGATTTGTGGTTTGGTATTTGACTTGGACAAGTATGGAATGTGGGTGAAAGTATGCAATTGGCGTAGGGAAGTTATGCAATGACAGATTGGGAATGTATGCAAAGTTGGAATTGTGTGAGCTTTGAGAGAATTTTGACTTGATAGATTGAGTTTGGCTTGGATATTCACTCGGGACGAGCGAAATGTAGTGTGGGGGTAGTTGATAACTCCGTTTTTGGAGTTATTTTATTCCTTACTTTTCTGCGTTATGTGTGCTCATCATGGAGAATTTGTCGTATTTTTGAGTAAATCGTGCTACTATTTGTGAAAATGAGTTCTTGAGCTATTATTGTTAAATACGGGCGTTTCTAGTGTAATTTTGAGCTTTTATTGTGATATGATCGCGGGTTGTGTTTTCTTGTTGTGATTCGCATGAAAATAGGGCTTGGATGATCATGCGGGATATGGAAACGAGCTTCGGAAACAAGGAACTCAACGAAGAAAGCCAAAAAGAAAGTGCGGAATGAAGAGTCTTCGTAGGAAGACAATAGTCTTCGTAAGAAGACTTTATACTTAGCCAAATTTCCAGCTACTGAAACTGTCTTCCCAAAAAATCCCTCTGTACTTATCTGGGAAGACCTTCATAGGAAGAGAAAATGTCTTCGTAGGAAGACT
Source organism: Linanthus parryae (assembly GCA_023055425.1). Classification (NCBI taxonomy): domain Eukaryota; kingdom Viridiplantae; phylum Streptophyta; class Magnoliopsida; order Ericales; family Polemoniaceae; genus Linanthus; species Linanthus parryae. The sequence goes on from JALGPY010000006.1 coordinate 42,444,652, forward strand.
CATCCTACGAAGAGAAAAGTCCTCCTACGAAGAGAACGCTGACAGAGGCAGATTCTGACGGGGTTTTTATGTAATTTCTCCAAACTTAGTAATATCATTATGGAAACGTACTTAAGTCAATTAGGTCATGATTTGGATCAGTTAGCAAGGTTTTTTGGACGTGTTGGAGAGCTATAGACCGCTTGGAGAGCTTTGGAACGCTTGGATCATTCGTTTGGATTCTAAAACTCTGTTTCTTCTCTAGTTTTGGTTATTGATCATGAAAACTTGTATTGTGATCATGTTTTTGAGTAGATAAACTCCTATTTCGGGATATCTTGTAGGTAGCTAGGTTTTGAACTCCGTGTTTGGTGATTTATGGGTTTGCTTTCATGCTTTTTAGCTTAATTGACGATATTTTGTCTAGTTATGTGTGTTTTTATGAATATCTCTCATCTTTTCTATTGTTAGACGTATCAATAGGATTGAGCTAGGTTGTGAATGTTAGACAAATCAACGTTTATTGCCCGGAAACTTGAAACACACACTAGCCGTATCTAGGGTTGAGAAATCTTGCTAGTTAGCTAAGAACTAAGAGTAGACTAATGATTATAAATCATGTTTAAACTTGATTAGACTAGAGACATTGGCTTTGATAGTTTTAATATAGGTTTTGGTTGAGAAATCTTCAACTAGGAGTGCTTGTTTAACTAGACAACACAACATCGTGTTATCAAAACATAAATCCGACGTGGTGTGCAATACCTAGTGATCCGTAGAGATATCCTGACTTTGTCACTTTATTAAGAAACTCCTAAAAATCAATCTTTATTAATCGTGACGTAATTCATCGAATTAATTGGGATACTTTTCCTTTTTCCAATTTTAGTATAATTTAAGAAAACAAACAACTGCGCTTTGCCCACATAAGGATTGGATTTATTAACTAATTTACAAAGAATTCTCTTGGGTTCGACAACTCGGAAAACATCATGAATTTTTACACTATTCACTCTGTGACTTTGACTAGGTGATTTGGGTGGCTAAATGATGCAATGTCTTGATAATTCTTTATGCCGTTGTAAGGTAAAATTTGTTCTATACCACGACAAAAAATTATCAAAATATTGTTCGTTTTGTGATCTAAAACACCCCGTCAGATTGACCCAGATACGAGTCAAAAAAGACGAATGATGGGCAAGTGAGGAATCAGAGTGGCATGTGTTTGTACCAAAAAAGTCTGAATGAACATTGCGGCAATATATTTAAAAATCTCATAAAAATATTGATGTGATGCTACTGTCTTTTACAGCAATGAATTGTGACGTGTACAATGTATTCGGAAATCTATTAGTTGAATATTATCCAACATTACTACCATTTAGAATTTTGCATCAATCTGAAAATGATTTACGTTCTCCGACTATCGAGTGTAAACATAAAATGTAATTTCATTCCTTTGGTTAATTTAATAAGTAATGTCTCGCAGTTCATATTTTATTATTAGAATATTCACATCTTGGACCAAGACGACACATTTATCGCATCGCAATATGTGTCACTACTCATTAATGAAACCCATGGCAGATATCAGGTAATAAAGAATACTCTCTTATTTCGCATCAGTCAAAATCAATTACATCTTTTACACAAAGTGACTACATGCATATTAATAAAAACCTGGATAAATTGTTGCTTACTTCCTCCGCTGCTTCCAATGACCTCCCACTTCAGCTTATCTAGGAAAATAAGACATTGTACACGTGAATCAAACCCCAAATGCAATCTAAAACATTCACTCCCTTGACCACCTATGACGTAATTTTTTGTACAAGAATACTCTCTTCTTTTTCCATCAATCAATCTAATAATAGATCAATAATGCTTCGGCCTCCAAAACCTCTGTTATCCGCTTTGGGCTTGGCCGTACATCTATTTTGGTCTTTGGTTTAGTGATAATCCATCTAATCCAACCCGCCATGATAAAATACTACATGTACTGCAATATGTCAAAATTGTAACAACAAACCAGCCATACACACATGTCTGGTGAATTATATTGTTGTTCCATCTGCTGCTTATTATTAATTCAAAGCTACTCATATTTTAGGCGGTAATGCTAGTGATATACAAAATATTCATTACATTGATGGGATTTGCTCCCCTACATACTGCTACACAAAATTCTCATTACATTGATTGGATTCACTATTACACTTATGATCAACCCCAACGCACCGTCGCTTCAACTTAGCATCATAAATTTCAACATACTCTCTCTGTTTCTCCTTTGTAGCGGTCCATTATAGTGAATCTTCTTGTGACCTCCCAATGCTTGCCTGATGCAAAAACTTTCAAGCAGATTGGGCACTAATGGCCCTTACCATCTTTAGACTCACAATTTCTTCCCCGAGTTCAATAGGAACAAGCGTTTTTGCCTCCTCTATTATCATTTCGGTGTCAACTTGGTGATTCTCAGTTTGCACTTGACATGATTCAGGTCTGTGCTTTTTCTCACCACTTTTGGAAACTTCCAATTCAAAATTCTTATTCATATTCCAAAGAGCATAATCTAAATTGTTAAATTAGAGTCTATCCTTCAATCCCATCATACCCAGTACAAAAAAACAGTAGAATCAAACCCCTATGTTGTCTTCGAAATCGCATAGCAATATTTTGATGATTCTATCATTGGATTGTTATCAGTGAAATCTTTGGAACCCCTTGACAACATCATGAAACACATAGCGTCTTCTTCTGCTTCTTCGTCGGAAACACATGAAGAAAAATTGAATTCAGAGAAAACCAGTCTTCAGGTAATCTTGTACATATTTCTTGATCTCTTTCTTCGAGCCGACCATAGAATGTCATGATCTGGATAGTTGTTGACAGACCAGAAACACAACATTTCTTGGGATGATGCCTCATATGACCAAAGAGGGCTTTAATTAAGTTAAACCTTGCAGACATTAGATTTTGCTCTTTTAATTGAACCCTTCCCATTCTGACTTATCACTGGATATCTCCTCTTTGCATGGCGTGATTCAGAAATCCTGCAATATTTTCTAAAGTTCTCTCTGAGGACATAGCTGACGTCTAAGTAACCCTGGATAAGAAATTCTGGGTCATTGCATTCATCCAAGGTATAAGTCAAATCTTAATATGTGAAAGCCTCCTCGGGATTACCTCCAACATCATCTTCAGCTTCCATTATTGCAGTTCTTTGATGCTCTGTCTTCTTGCTTCAGAAATCACCGAAATGACACCTCATGTGATCTCCTACTGTCTTTCTACTCCAACAACTCTGTCAGATAAAGAACATATGCAATGTAACACATGCACTTACTCAACTATGATCTAAGCCACAGACCTTTACCACCTATGAAGTGATTTCTTCTTCAAAAGTGTTCTCTCTCTCTCTCTCTCTTATATATATATATATCTATATATATATATATATATATCTATATATATATATATATATATATATATATATATCAAAATCAACTACATCTTTTACATAAAGTAAATGGATGTATGTGAATAAACAAGAAGATAAATTCTTGCTGACCTCCTCCACTTGTATTGCAATTTATATGTAATCATCCATTTGCATGCTATCTGAATTATTCATTTGTATTCTATGTGAGTCAAAATCACATATATCTTGTATAGAAAATAGATACATGCATGTGAATAAAAAAAAGGTTAATTCTTCTTCACCTCCTTCCTTTGCCTATAAATAGCTACTTGTAAAGACTAGTATGTAGGGTTTTGATGCATGTTACGCAGTGGAAATACAAAAAAATTGTGCTCAAAACCCTCAATGAATCGCAGGTGAAGCATCATAACATGATGAAGGAGAAAGGTTACCTCATTCATACTGACTGGTGACGATCACCAACACAGATCAAAAGAACGACGTCTCTACAGTATCCACACGAATAGACCTCAAACGGACTTCTTCTCCAATGGTGCTAGCAATCTTGAGAAGAAGGAAGATCTTGTCGTACAAGATAATGAATTGGACGCGCACCATGCCGTGGGCATCGAAAATAGGCACGACCACCATGGCCGTGTGCTATAGAGGGGGCGCCACTCCTTGGGGTGGTTGAACCCTAGCTTGAGAAGAACCCTTTTTCTCTTCCTCATATCTCTCTAGTGTACTGTGTAGAGTAGGAATGAATCTAGACTGAATTTACATAGCCTATAAATCCTTTATAACTAGATAAATTTATATTTTCCCTTAAATCCAAAGGTTTGGATTAGCTTGCATTCTAGTCCACAATTGGTCTTTAGTCTAACTAATGAGCACAATTTACACTTTAGTCAAATCAATTCATTATTTCTCTTTAGTCCAACTAATGAAAAATTAATTCCAGTTAGATCTAATCTTGTGTGTGACCCTGTATGTTCCTAATTACGTTGACGGTTATAATAATTATTACAATTATTGAGTGGCATCTAGAAATACATCAATGCTACCCAATTAATAGGAATGTCAGTGATCTGACTAACCTCTGTGACCAATGTTACCGTGTTGTATAATTCCTTTGTCTCATCTATCGATATTGGACACAAGACATGGAGTGTCACACTTGTATATTCAATCTATAGTTTCTCTATCTGTGAGTAGATTTAGTTAAAAAATAACATCAATATATCATATTTATTCGAGCATGGCCCTGCATTTCCCTAAGTCTCACTCATCGTGTGTCCGTGGATATTTACTCCTGTTATGTAGGAGGGAAAAATCCTATCTACATCACTACCATATCTCAGCTTACTTCATAGCATGTCCGATTAGCGCCTTTATTGTTAACCAGTTACGGTGTAACGTTTGACGATATCAAAACATGATAATTCACAACTAGAGTATCTAGTGACTTCAAGTCGAAGGATCGCAACACCATTGTCACTATGAGAAGCGCTTGTGACATTAACATAACTCCCATGTAGCCTTCTGATGGTGGTTTATCCAGTATTCCATTACTCCTAATGTTAAACCATGTGTAAGACTTGATATTCCCATATTAAAATAAATTTATTTACTATTTATTAAATGATCCGATATAAAATTTACGTTCCATCTTTAAACTAATTATCTCTAAGAGATTAGATGATAACTGTCTCTGAAATTTCGGTGATAAGAATGATACTATTTGGATACTTGATGTATCCATTTTCATTTGAATTCAAATTGTTTTAATCATTATCTTTATCCTAGGGGATGTTATGCCTCCTTATCTTTTGCTAACAAATTTCAATTTATAAGCTCATAGATCTCTCACGTCGAGCTGAAAATCAATTCATGTTCGCTTCCTCATCTGCTGCTCATATTAGAGCTCCACTAATTCACTTTTGTACATAATATTTCGTTCTTAACATCGTCCCCCATTTTCTCTGTTATTCTTTTCTTATGTGAAGTTTTACTCTAAGTATTTGACTATCTTTTTCTTTGTTCATTATTCGAGTGCAGTTGTGTCTTACTCTAAGCTTGGTTACGATATTCCATATTCCAACCTTTGAGTGCAGGAAGTGAAATATATGCTACAACCAAGAAATCATCAATCAAGTTCATCCATATTATTGTAATTTAGTTTTACCACATGATTTTCATGCTTTTACATATGAGAGTTGTGTTCCCAACTTCAAAATTAAAGGGAACTAACGTGCGTTAGCATTTCTTCTTAAGTCAGAAGAACGTCAAAAGAAGGGACTTAGTTTTATTTTGGTTATAGCTCTTCGTTTCTATTCTATCTCTGTCTACTATGACTTAGTTTTATTTTACTTTTCTCTTTTATCTATCTCTGAAAGATATGTCCATGAACAAGGAAGAGATACAGTGGATGATACTGCAGATGTATGGATTAGGTCTCGGTATGTATTGCGAATTGAAGAGTGGATTCACAATTATTATCAATTAATATTATTTACGTTAATAGGTTTTTTTCAGGAATACATTAACACATAGTAACTAATGGTTCTAATAGGTTCGGTTTGCTAACCTGACACTAGCTACTACTTTTGTGAAGTCTAAACACATATAGTCCTATTAAGCTCTCCAATTAATCTAATTTTATTGTAGTTTTCTATCTTATGAGTTGTTCCGATTATTTCGTAGGGTCATTGTTTCATATAAGTCGTTTACGCACACACACTTTGCTTGATCAATCTTCAGATTAGTTGCACGTTCTCTCATCAAGTATACGATTACTGTTTGTACAGTTAATTGCACATTCTCTTTATCCAACTCTATTTTGACTTTAGCTCATCATTTTTTTGCATGTAAACAGATTCCTACTTGAAGAATTGCGTTTTCAAACCGCTCAAACTTTAGCAGTCTCAATCACCAACTCATTCGCCGATTTCGGATCCATGGATTCGGTTGTAGCCGCTTTTTAATGCAGTTGAGCTTCTACATCAAAGGAAAGAAGCAATACAACAATAGTGATGACAGATAGATGATTTTCCACACATTCAAGATTGTGGAATTGATTTCAGTGTCCATTAGTTTTGAAGATGTGTAGTTTTATTTTTAGACCTGTCCAATCATATTATAGCTGTGAAGTTATACTTTTACGCCTCTTCGAACTCTATGTATAATGCTTCGAAGAAATACTTTTCCTGTCAATTTCGACATTCAATAATGTTAAATTATGTTACTCTCAATTCTGTTGTAGTCTTTCATAAATTTGTTTTATTTCCATTTAGGGGCTCAAGATAATTGATATCCTATTGATACTCTCGCTGAATTCTCAATAGACGACCTGCATCAAACTAATTTTGATAAACAAAAAAATCATTTCAAGAAAGCGTTAGATATACCACTAATTTTCAAAAAAACTATTTTTATTTTCTTTCAAGAAGGTATACGAATAATTGTATTTCTGACAACTATTAAATTTTATATTTATATAGGTGAATTCATGTTTAGGTTCCCTATACGACAACTTTATTTTATTTTATTTTTGACATAACTAAACAATTTTTGATTTGGGTTCATTGGGTTCCCTTTTGGGTTCATTGGTTCCCTATACTATAAGTCAAAGACATGATAGGAGCTCATCGGTAGAGCGTATGAAGTCTCGGCTTTGAACCCGACTAGATGATGTAATTCTCAAAAACGAAAAAAGATACTAGAACTGTGTTTTCATATAAGTAACAATATTTTACTAATGAACATTACGATTTCCATTTGCTTTCAATTTTGCTTCTTATATTATTTTACTACTAAGTCTTTCAATGTCTACAAAATTTTAATTTATACATATATAAAAGAAATGTTAGAAATTCCGTTCAATGCACGGACGGTTTGCTAGTATTCCTAGTCGATTATATTGATTAAACAGGGCAATCAATTATAGACTAGTATGGGGTTGGATTGATGTGGAGATATCACGATCCAACACATGGGTATGCAATAGGAGTAATGGCATACTAGATTGAACCACGACAAGAAGGCTACATTAGATTATGTTAAAGTCACAAGCGCTTCTCGTAGTGCTAATGGTATTGTAACCCTTAGAATTGAAGTCACTAGATACTCTAGCTGTGAAATATCATGCTTTGATATTATCCAACGTTGCACCTTAACCGGGTAACTATAAAGGTAGTTATCGGGCATCTTAGGAAGCAAGCTTAGAGATCTTAGTGATGTAGACATGATTTGTCCCTCCCACTGTAGGGCTTTGATCATGGATACGCAGTGGAAAATATAATTTATCCATTCAATACCCTCCAAGGATCACAGGACAAGAGACATAACGATGGTAAAGGAAGAATCATGCTACACACCTTAGGGTTTCTCCTGTGATGACTTGTAACGCGAATTATGTCATGTCTCTACGGTTGATCCACGCCTAGAGTTGAGATATAATTTTCCTTCTCCTTTTGTTCTAGCTAGGAACGGAGGAAGAGGAAGAATAAATCACACAACACGAGGCAACAAGGAGGTGGCGCCTACTTTGTTGGCCGACGGGGTAGGGGGCGGCGGCAAAGGGTCGGGTTCGGCCCTTTGTTGCTTGCTCTCTCTCCTTTTTGTTCTCTCCCACTCAAGTTATGATCAAAATTCTCATAAGTGTGGGAAGGTAGGAAGGAGCATCCTTTATATAGTCCAACAAATCCTTGTCAACTACCTAAAGGACCTATTCTAGTCCTACTAGAATTCAATTTAGTCCCTTCTTTGCAAATTAGTCCTACTAAGTTTGCAAGGTATTGCAAAGTGATCCTTCTAATTAATTAATCATATTAATTAATTCCAAAATCTAGTTCAACTCTATATAGCGTGTGACCCCATAGGTTCTATCTAGTTAGTAGCAACAATTTGCTAATATGGAGCGGTTTCTAGTAAAACATCCATTCTAGCCAACTAATAGAATAGTCATCCGACAAACCTTGTACAAGTAATTGTCACATAACTTTGTCTCTATACCAGATTGGACACGAGACATACAAGTCACACTCGTATATCCAATCCATGGTTTCTCGATCCTGGGAATAGCCTTATTCGTGCAAATAACATCAATATCCTACATTGATTTATTTGAGTCTGGCCAGAAATTCTATAAGCACTATCCATCGAGTGGCCTAGGATATTTTCTCCCATTATGTGGGAGGGACAAATTCTATCTACGTCCACTACGATCTCTAAGCTTGCTTCTTATTGTATCCGGTACACGCCTTTATAGCTACCCTGTTACGGTGTAGCGTTTGACGCTACCAAAATCACAATAATCCACAACTAGAATAATCTAGTGACTTCAAGTCTAAGAATGACAATACCATTGCACCACGAGAAGCGCTTGTGACTCAACATAACATGTATGTAGCCTTCTCAGAGATGGGTCAATCCAGTGCGCCATTACCCTTAATGCACACCCATGTGTTGGATCATGATATCTCCATATCAATCCAACCCCATACTAGTCTATAGACGACTGTCCTGTTAATCATTATACTGGACTATGGATATTTAAGATAAACAACACAATTGTAAATCTAAGGACTTCATTATATTAAATATCCAATAAGTAATACAATGGATGTTCTAGCCAAAATAAATTCATACTAAACTAGATTGCCTCTAGGGAATCTATTCCATTAGTCTCCCACTTGCACTAGAGCCAATCTGACACATCTCGTATGCCCATGCTCCTAGTGTGCCCTTCATGCTTCCACTGCACAAGCGGCTTTGTAAGTGGATCTGACAGATTCTCATCTGTAGGAATCTTGCATATCCGAACGTCTCCTCTATCGATAATATCTCGAATAAGATGGAACTTCCTGAGCACGTTCTTGGATTTCTGGTGCGACCTGGGTTCCTTTGATTGCGCGGTCGCCCCAGTGTTGTCACAGTACAACTCTAGTGGATTCGCAATGGTAGGAACCACACCAAGTTCAGAAACAAACTTTCTGATCCAAACAACTTCCTTTCCTGCGCCATTTGCAGCAATGTACTCAGCCTCTGTTGTAGAATCAGCCACCGTCTCTTTCTTGGAACTCTTCCAGCTCACCGCTGCTCCATTCAGGCAAAACACATATCCCGATTGTGATCTAAAGTCATCTCTGTCGGTTTGGAAGCTTGCATCCGTGTAACCCCTTACACTTAACTCTTCCTCACCGCCAAATATCAAGAAGGCATCCTTAGTTCTTCACAAGTACTTTAGGATGTTCTTGACTCCAATCCAGTGACTCTCACCTGGATTGGATTGGTATATGCTTGTCATACTCAAGGCATATGACACATCTGGTTTAGTAAATAACATGGCGTACATGATAGATCCTATGGCCGCGGCATATGGAATTCTACTCATGCGTTCCTTCTCAATCTCATTGGAAGGACAACGACTCTTCGAAAGAGTAATTCCATGTGACATAGGCAACAATCCCTTCTTGGAATCTTGCATGTTGAACCGTTTCAACACTTTGCCAATATATGTACTTTGACTTAGGCCTAGAAGTCTCTTAGATCTATCTCTATAATCTTTATACCAAGTATATAGGCTGCTTCCCCTAAGTCTTTCATTGAGAAACACTTTCCTAGCCAATCTTTAACAAATTGCAGCATAGGAACGTCGTTTCAATGAGTAGTATGTCATCCACATACAAGACCAGAAAAGCTACAGATCTCCCACTAACCTTCTTGTAGACACAAGACTCATCTTCGTTTCTGATGAAGCCAAACTCTTTGACTACTTCATCAAAACAGCGATTCGAACTCCTAGAAGCTTGCTTCAGTCCATAAATGGATCGTTGCAGCTTACAGACTTTGTTGGCTTGGTTTGGATCTTCAAAACCCTCCGGCTCTATCATATACACGTCCTCGAGGAGATTCCCATAAAGGAATGCTGTTTTGACATCCATCTGCCAAATCTCATAGTCGTAGTATGCTGCAATTGCAAGTAGGATTCGGATGGATTTGGTCATTGCGACTGGTGAAAAGGTTTCATCATAGTCAATACCATGAATCTGTCTAAATCCTTTAGCCACCAATCGACCCTTATAGGTAATTACATTACCATCCATGTCGATCTTCTTCTTAAAGACCCACTTGCACCCTATGGGCCGCGCCGCTTCGGGTGGTTCCACCAAAGTCCATACTTTGTTGGTATACATGGATTCCATCTCGGATCTCATGGCTTCTAGCCACTTCCGAGAGTCTGTACCTTTCGTGGCCTCTTCATAGGTAGTAGGCTCATCATCTATGAGCATCGTGTCACCGAAATCAGTCACGAGAAGTCCATACCTCTCGGGTTCCTCGCACACTCTACTAGATCTACGAAGCTCTTGTGTTACCTGAACAGGCTGTTCCACAACTACTTGTGGCTCCTGTTCATGTTCCATAGTTGGTTCAGTGATTTGTGGTTCTTGAATTTCTTCAAGTTCTACAGTCCTCCCACTTGCTTCTTTAGAGACAAACTCTCTTTCTAGAAACACGCCGGACCGAACAACAAACACTTTGTTCTTGGTTGGATTGTAGAAATAGTAACCCTTAGTTTCCTTAGGGTACCCCACAAACTTACACTTATCTGAATTTTGCCCTAGCTTGTCTGATTGTAAACGCTTTACATAAACATCGGAGCCCCAAATCTTCATGAACGACAGTGTGGGACGCCTCCCACTCCACATCTCATGTGGTGTCTTCATGACTGATTTAGATGGAACACGGTTAATGGTGAAAAGCATAGCCCTAAAATGATAATGGAAGATCGGTTTGACACATCATAGATCGAACCATATCCAATAGGGTTCGATTCCTCCTCTCGGACACGCCATTCCATTGTGGCGTTCCGGGTGGAGTGAGTTGGGACACTATCCTACACTCTCTAAGATAGTCGTCAAACTCTTGGCTTAAGTGTTCTCCTCCACGATCCGATCATAGAGCTTTGATATTTTTCCAAGTTTCTTCTCTACTTCACTTTTGAATTCTTTGAACTTTTCAAAGGATTTGTATTTGGCCCTCATGAGGTACACAAATCCATATCTACCGTAATCATCATTAAATGTAATGAAGTAGACGTAACCACCCCTGGCAGGTGTGGCAAATGGCCCACACACATCAGTATGTATGAGCGCCAATTGCTCACTAGTCCTCTCACCTTTCTTATTGAAAGGGGACTTTGCCATTTTTCCCAATAAACAAGCCTCACATGTCTCATATGATTCAAAATCAAATGAGTCTAGGAATCCATCCTTATGGAGTCTAGATACACGTTTCTCGTTTATGTGGCCTAAACGACAGTGCCATAAGTAAGCAGGATTTAAATCATGTATTTTAATCCTCTTGGTATTAATGTTGTAGACAGGATTGCTTAGATCAAGGACATACAGTCCATTAAATAATTGCGCACTACAATAGTGAATATTATTAAAATAAAATGAACAACAATTGTTATTTATTGGAATAATAAAACATTCCTTGTCCAAACAAGAAATAGAAATAATGTTTCTGCTCATAGCAGGCACACAATAGCAATTATTTAACTCTAAAACTAATCCTGAAGGTAGAGATAGCTCGCACTTGCCCACGGCCAAAGCAACAACTTTTGATCCATTCCAAACGCGCAGGTCTATCTCCCTTTTAGCCAATCTCCTACTTCTCTTTAGATCCTGCACATTTCGACAAATGTGAGATCCACATCCAGTATCTAATACCCATGATGTAGAGACAGTTAAATTGACATATACAACAAAAATTCCTGGTGGTTGTGGAATCACTATTCCAAGCCTCTTGTCCTCCAGATATTTCGGGCAGTTCCTCCTCCAGTGTCCAGGCTGAATGCAGTAGTGACACTCACCTTTAGTCACACTTTTGAAAATTCCACCAACAGGCTTAAGGGCAGGTTCCTTGGTCTTGGCAAATGACTTGCCTTTTCCCTTGGAGGACGAGGCAAACTTTTTATAGTTCATGATGAACTGTCCATAACTCTCAGGAAACGATTGCAACATGAGATCGGTTGCCAACTCTTGGCTGACCGGAAACCCTAGTCGCGCGAGATTCTCCAAGTATCCGATCATACGGAGCACATGTGGTCCCACCGGGTTTCCTTCAGCCAGATGTCACTTGAACAATTCCTTAGAGACCTCATACCTCTCAACCCTTGCCTGCTCTTGGAAGAGCTGCTTCAGATGCTCGATCATATCGACAACATTCATGTTTTCGTGTTGCTTCTGAAGCTCAGAAGTCATGGTGCATAGCATAAGATAGGCCGCATCATTAGCGTCATCAACACGCTTTTGATACGCATTTAGGGCTGCAGGGGTATTGTTCTCTGGACCTGCTGGAACTTGCTCCTCTATTGCGTACATTTTCATCTCTTTCTTGAGAACGATTCTCAAGTTTCTGTACCAATCAAGGAAGTTGGTTCCAGAGAGATTGTCCTTCTCAAGGACAGATCAGAGGGAATGTTGTGAACTCGATGAGTTGTTTGCCATTTGGAATTCTACAAAAGGAAAATACGCAAGTTTTAGTATTTGTGAATTTTTGACTATATTCAATAATGGATAGTTTATCTAATATAGCTCCCACAATTTTTATATGGATTCATAACCATCAAGATATTAATGCGGAAAATATCCTTATATTTTCTAGTGGGCCAAGATCCATGTTTCATCTCCTTATGAGCTTGCTTTGGCAAGTCACCCATAATTTGACTACTTTAGGTAGGAACAATTTCCAATTGCATCCCTATGCAACTCTTGGTTCAATTGGGCAAATAACTCCTTATTTATCCATCCGCATGGATAATCCCAATTGATTTCCTCTAGGTTTTTAATATATTAATAGCCTATTTCTGTCCAACCTCGTGTTTAAACAATTGCACATAACTTGTTTGTGCCATCGCATTCCATTATTATGAACCAAGTCGCCTTGCTTTGGCATGCACGAACTTGATAAATCATGATGATAATGAGTGTTTAAATAACGAGAAGGCAAGAACACAATATTTGAATTTTGAGGGATTTTCAAATTCAATTTTAATTGTTTTGTTGATCCATATCAGCTGATCTATCTATTTGAGTTTGGGCACAACTCCAAATAATAGATCCGGGTTGTATAATTATCTTATTATCCTAATTGCATGCATCATCCATACACCACCCACAAAATAATAAGACAATAAAATTAAACAATCACAAAATAAAATAAAACTTGATGTGGATACAGCCTTTTTTAGACTAAGATAACTCCAAGCCAAAGGAATTATCTATGAACCCTAAAAGCAAACACATCTCCATGCGTCTTTTGGTCCATCCTTCATAGTCATGTGGAATGCTCCATCTTTTGTGGCTTGCTTTGGCTTTGGGCTTCTTTTCTTCAATCTTGGCTAACAATCTATTCTATCTAGCACTAGCTAACAACTATACTAAATAAAATAAATATCACAAGTTGAGAAAATAAATGGCTCGCATGCCATAAAATCCTAATTAATTATTACAACAAATTGATCAGCTCGCAGGCCGTAAATCAATCCACAAAATTAAACAATCACACCAAACCACATCCTAAGGCCATATCCAATCACCATGCGATTTGCACATAAACAGTTATAATCCAATTTTAATGCGTTTGGCCAATTTGAATTGATTTTAGGAATTTTCTAGGGTTAAAACGGTCCAAGGGGCCCAACAATTTAATTGCCCGAGCCCCAAAGAGGATCGCCTAAGCCTTGGGCCGACCGACCCCTAGCCCACACGGCTAGGACGTGTGCTAGGGCTGCCCCCGGCCCCTAGGCCGTCCCTTACTTGGGCGGAAAGCAAGGAGGGGCGGTCCCTTTAGGGGGGGCGGACCTCTTAGGGAGTTGTTTCCAAAACAACTTCCTTGCTTGTTTCCGAAGTTTGGTTGTTTCCTTGTTTGAAAAGAACTCCTTCTTTCAATGGGATGCCCAAACCCTAGATCTTATATCCTAAAATTTCTAAAACTCACTAATCATGCATCCAATGCAAAAACTAGGTCTTGTCTTGATTGATTATTGACAAATTGCATCATATGCTTGATTTGTCTTTGTTTTATGCGATAAATAATAAATTTAAAGTGTAAAACTATCAAAACGTAACACATAAACCACGTTTATGCTCTAAGACCAGTGGCTCTGATACCACTGTTGGGTTTTGATCATAAATACGCAGCGGAAAATATAATTTATCCACTCAATACCCTCCAAGGATCACAAGACAAGAGACATAACGATGGTAAAGGAAGAATCATGTTACACACCTTAGGGTTTCTCCTGCGATGACTTGTAACTAGAATTGTGTCACGTCTCTACGATTGATCCACGCCTAGAGTTGAGATCTAGATCATCCTTCTCCTTTTGTGATAGCTAGGAACGCAGGAAGAGGAAGAAGAAATCCCGCAATACGAGGCAACAAGGAGGTGGCGCCTCCTTTGTTGGCCGACGGGGTAGGGGGCGGCGGAAAAGGGTCGGGTTCGGCCCGTTGTTGCTTGCTCTCTCTCCTTTTTGTTTTCTCCCACTCAAGTTATGATCAAAAGGCTCATAAGTGTGGGAAGGAAGGAATGAGCATCCTTTATATAGTCCAACAAATCCTTGTAAACTACCTAAACGACCTATTCTTGTCCCACTAGAATTCAATTTAGTCCCTTCCTTGCAAATTAGTCCTACTAAGTTTGCAAGGTGTTGCAAAGTGATCCTTATAATTAATTAATCATATTAATTATTTCCCAAAATCTAGTTCAACTCTATATAGCGTGTGATCCCATAGGTTCTATCTAGTTGGTAGCAACAATTTGCTAATATGGAGCGGTTTCTAGCAAAACATCCATTCTAGCCAACTAATAGAATAGTCATCCGACAAACCTTGTACAAGTAATTGTCACATCCCTTTGTCTCTATATCCGGATTGGACATGAGACATACAAGTCACACTTGTATATCCAATCCATAGTTTCTCGATCCTCGGAATATCCTTATTCGTGCAAATAACATCAATATCCTATATTGATTTATTTGAGTCTGGCCTGACATTCTATAAGCACTATTTCTCGAGTGGCATAGGATATTTTCTCCCGTTATGTGGGAGGGACAAATTCTATCTACGTCCACTACGATCTCTAAACTTGCATCTTATTGTATCCGGTACACGCCTTTATAGCTACATTGTTACGGTGTAGCGTTTGACGCTTCCAAAATCACAATAATCCACAACTAGAATAATCTAGTGACTTCAAGTCTAAGGATGACAATACCATTGCACCACGAGAAGCGCTTGTGACTCAACATAACATGTATGTAGCCTTCTCGGAGATGGGTAAATCCAGTGCGCCATTACCCTTAATGCACACCCATGTGTTCGATCATGATATCTCCATATCAATCCAACCCCATACTAGTCTATAGATGATTGTCCTGTTAATCATTATACTGGACTAGGGATATTTAAGATACATAACACAACTGTAAATCTAAGGACTTCATTATATTAAATATCCAATAAGTAATACAATGAATGTTTTAGCCAAAATAAATTCATACTAAACTAGATTGCCTCTAGGGCATCTATTCCAACACCCACATAATGGGAGTAAATATCCATAGGCCACTCGAGGGATGGTGCTTATAGAATGTCTGGCCAGACTCAGATAAATTAATATGGAGATATTGATGTTATCTGTACGGATAAGCATATTCCCAAGATCGAGGAACTATGGATTGCATATACGAGTGTGACTAATATGTCTCGTGTCCAATCCAGATATGGAGACAAAGGGATAACACAATACATGAACATTGGGCACACGGTTTGTCGGATGACTATTTCTATTAGTTGGGTAGCATGAATGTCTTGCTAGAGGCCGCTCCATGTTGGTATATGTTACTACCAACTAAGTAGAAACATATGGGGTCACACTCCCTACGGACTAGACCGGTCTTGGAAATTAATTAATACGATTAATTAATTATAAGGATCAATACGCAACTACTTGCAAACTTAGTAGGACTAATTTGCAAGGTGGACTAATTCGTGTATGGACATGATTAGGATATGGGTTTTTATGCAATCAACAAGGAGTAGTTGGACTATATAAAGGACACTCCTAGCTTCCTTCCCACACTAATGCTCATAATACATTGAGTGGGAGAGAAAAGCAAGGAGAGAGAGCAAATCCCAAGGAGGCCAAACCCCCTTGGGACCGCCCCTACCCCGTCGGCCACAAAGAGGGCCGAGCCCCATCTTTGGTGTTCCTTGTGTGATCTTATTCTTCTTCTTCCATCGTTCCTAGCTAGCACAAGATGTTGGAAGATCATGTTTCAATCCTAGGAGTGGACTATCCATAGAGATGTGAATACTATTTCACATGCGAAGTCATCACAGGAGAACCCATATGTATGTAGATACTTTATTCCCTCACTACTGTTATGTAGTCTCTTCCTGTGATCCTTGTGGGATTTGAGCAGGATTAATTTTGTTATTCCGCTGCGTAACCTGCATCAAAACCCAAAAGTGGTATCAGAGCCACAAGTCGTAGAGCATGACGTAGTTTATGTGTTACGATTTTTGTTATTTTACACTTTAATTATTGTTTATCGCGTTAAACAGACAAATCAAGCATATTGATGCAATTTGTGAATATGATTCAACCCAAATAAGATCTAATATTACATGGGATGTAAGGATTAGTGAATTTGGATTACATAGGATGTGAATATTTTTGATATAGAAAAACTAGGGTTTGGGCACAAGTTGGAAAAATGTGTTTTTTCAAACTTGAAAACAACTAAACTTGGACAACAAGGAAGAAGTTAATTTGGAAACAACTAAACTTGGGCGACAAGGAAGAAGTTGTTTTGGAAACAGCTAAACTTGGCAACAAGGAGGAAGTTGTTTATGGAAACAACTAAACTTGGGCAACAAGGAGGAAGTTGTTTATAAAAACAACTAAACTTGGGCAACAAGGAGGAAGTTGTTTATGGAAAAAAATCCCATAAGAGGATCGCACCCCCCCTTGGGGACCGCCCCTCTCCTCCTTGCCGCCCAAGAAAGACACGGCCAAGGGGCCGGGCCTCCCCAGCGTATGACCTAGCCGTGTGGGCTAGGGGCCGGCCGGCCCCAAATACTTGTGGAGGTCCTTTAGGGTTTTGGCAATGTATTGGTGGGCCCTCTTGGACCGTTTTGACCATACCTCATCCAAAATCAACTAAAATTGACCGAGCGCGTTAAAATTGGGTTCTAACTGTTAATGTGCTATTTACATGGTGATTGGATATGGCCTTAGTTTGTGGTTTGTTGTGGATGTTTATTTTGTGGTTTGTTTTACGACCTACCAGCTGATAAAATTAATGTAATAGTTAATTAGGTTTTACGGCCTGCGAGCCGTTCTTCTTCTCAACTTGTGAGATCTTTTTATTTAGTATAGATGCTAGCTAGTATTGGATAAAATAGATGATATTCAAGACGGAGAAGAAGAAGCCTAAAGAATTAAAGATCAACAAGATGGAGCATTCCACAAGGCTAAGGAGCATGGAGCATTCCACAAGCTATGGAGCATGGACCAAAAGATGGAGGCACATGGATATGAGCTTGCTATTTTAGGGTTCATAGATATTCTCATTGACTTGAAAATATCTTAGTCTAAAGACCATAACCATATCACGTTTAATTTTGTTTGTGGTTGTTTATTTATTGCCTTATTATTTTATTGTGGGTGTATGGATGATGCATGCAAATTTGATAATAAGATAATTAACAACCCGGATCTTTTATTTGTGAGTTTGCCCAACTCAAAATAAGTAGATCAGTTGATATGGATCAAAAAAACAATTAAAACTGGAAAAAGCAAAATCCCTCAATTTAAATATTGCGTTTTGCCTTCTCGTTACTTGAAACACTCATCATGATTACCAAGCTCGTGCGTGCCAAAGCAGGGCGACTTGGTTTATCATGGTGTGATGCGATGGCACAAGAAAGTAATGTGGAATTGGCTAGGTAAGAGGTTGGACGCAACTAGGTGTTTTAATGGGATTAAAACCTAGAGGCAACCAATTGGGGTTATCCATGGGATAGATGAATAAGGATTTATTTTCCCAATTGAACCAAGAGTTGCATGTGATGCAATTGGAACTGTTCCTACCTAAATAACTAATTTTGGGTGACTTGCCAAAGCAAGCTCAAAAGAAGTGAAATATGATATTGGCCCACTAGAAACTATTATGATATTTTCCGCATTAATATGGAGGGTTATTAATCCGAGAAAAATAGTGCGAGCTATGTTTAGCAATTTAAGTCCTTCCTAAATATATTCAAACATCACAATTCTTTGCATAAATCCTATTGTGGAATACCCATGTCATTAAACAAACAAAACGTGACTTCATGTCCTTAAAAGGACAAGCTGTCTGGAATCTAATTTTAGACTGGTGTAAAATTGAGAATTGTTCTCAAATAAAGGAAAAAATGTTGTACATCGTAGAACATAAAGTTCTTTTTCAACCGACTACCTAGACACACTAAAAGCATAATGGAAGGAACATCAAAGAATGGTTCTTTGGATGTAACTTGCCTCATTTCAGCTGCCATGAACTCTGAGATATGGAAGCAAGATGAGAAATATTGAGGCGTATGATATGATCGTACATGAAAAGAAGCTCTTTCAAAGAGTGAGCTAGACATGAAAGGCTTGAAGTGTTGCTCCACTTTTCACTCTCTTGCTTAGCACTTGTTTTTGGAATAGGTTCCCTAGAGGCAATCTGTATTTAGTACGAATAATGTTTTTGGATATAATATTCATTTATTATTTATTGTGATATTTAATATAATGAAGTCCTTAGATACAATGTGTTGTTTATCTTAAATATCCCTAGTACATTATATTGGTTAACAGGACGATCAAATATAGACTAGTATGTGTGTAGATTGATATGGAGATATCAAGTCTAACACATGGGTATGCATTAGGAGTAATGGCATACTGGATTGACCCACAACGAGAATGATACATTAGATTATGTTAAAGTCTCAATCGCTTCTCGTAGTGCTAATATAGTTGAAATCCTTAGACTTGAAGTCACTAGATACTCTAGTTGGGAAATATCTTGCATTGATGTTATCCAACGTTGCGCCTTAACCGGGAAACTATGAAGATAGCTATCGGGCATGATAGGAAGCAAGATTAGAGATCGTAGTGATGTAGAGATGATTTGTCCCTCCCATATAATGGGAGCAAATTCCATGGCCACTCAAGGGATGATGCTTATTGAATGTCTGGCCAGACTCAGATAAATAAATATGGAGATATTGATGTTATCTGCTTGCATACGCATATTCCTAGGATCGAGGAACCATGAATTGGATATACGAGTGTGACCCGTGTCCAATCCGGATATGGAGACAAAGGGATAGTGCAATATGTGATATTGGGCACAAGGTTTGTCAGGATCACTGACTTATTTCTATTAGTTGGGTTGCATGGATGTGTTGCAAGACACCACTCCATGTTAGTAATTAGTTGCTACCGACTAAGTAGAACCTATGAGGTCACACGTCAAATAGAGTTGAACTAGATTTGTGATTAATTAATATGATTAATTAATGAGAAGGATCACTTTGCAACACCTTGCAAACTTAGTAGGACTAATATGCAAGGAAGAGACTAATCCAAGTTCATGTAGAACTAGGAAGGGCCTTTATGTAGTTAAGAAGGAGTTGTTTGACTATATAACGGATGCTCTAGCTTCCTCCCCGCAACTAATGCTCATAACATAAGTGAGTGGGAGAGAAACAAAAGAGAGAGCAAGACAAGCTAGAAGCCGAAGCCCCTAGCCGTCCGCCCCTACCCGTCGGCCACAAAGAGAGGGCCGATCCACTCTTTGTCCCTCGTTGCTTGATTCGTTCTTCCCTCTTCCTCCGGTCCAAGCTAGCACTAGGAGAAGGAAGATCTAGATCTCACCTCTAGACGTGGATCAACCGTAGAGACGAGGACATTATTCTTCGTGCGATCTCCCGAACCAAAAGTTACACATCTTCTATGTCCTTCATCATGTTATAAATGTCTCTTCCTGTGATCCTTAGTGGGCTTTGCGTATGATTTTTTTGTTATTCCGCTGTGTTACCTACGTCAAAACCCAACAGTGGTATCAGAGCCACATGTCATAGTGCATAACATGATTTTATGTGTTACGATTTTAGTTCATACACCGTTATATTCATATTGCGCGAAAACTGAAATTTATTGGCATAGTAGATGCAAATTGAATTTGATTCAATATAAACAAGATCTAATTTAACATTTAATGTGCAAATTGGTGAGTTTAATCACATAGGATGTGAATAATTGAGTTCTTTAAAATTAGGGTTCATGGGCACAGAACTGAAAAATGGGTTTTTCAATTATGGAAACAATTATATGGAAACAACCAAGCTTGGGCAACAAGGAAGGAAGGGGAAGGATACTAGGGCCGAAACCCTAGTCGTCCCCCCCTCGTCTTCCTTGCGCGCCAAGCAAGGCCGCAGGTCACCAAGGGGCAGCAGGACTAGGGAAGACCCAAGGTGGCCGGCGGCTGTCCCTTGGGGTTCGGCCTAAGCTTAGGTTAGAGCCCTTGGACCGTTTTAACCCTAATTACCCAATTCAACTAAAATTAAACAAGCGCGTTAAAAATTGGTTTTAACTGTATTATGTGCTTGGTTGCATGGTGGATGAATATGGCCTAGATTGTGGATGTTTTGTGTTTGTTGTGGTTTGGTTTACGGCCTGCGAGCTGATCAAATTAATGTAATAGTTAGTTAATTTTACGGCCTGCGAGCTGATCATCTTCCTCAACAAGGCTTTATTTATTTATTTATTTATTTATTTATTTATTTATTTATTTATTTATTTATTTATTTATTTATTTATTTATTTATTTATTTATTTATTTATTTATTTATTTATTTATTTATTTATTTATTTATTTATTTATGTATGTCTAGATGTAAGGCTAGAATTAGAAATATTTGGATGATAGACAAGAGCATGGAGAAGAAGACCGGAGAACCAAGGAGCCAAAAGACGATGAAGACTCCCTACCCTAGCCGCGCGACTATGGTGGAGAACATGGAGATGAGCTTGTCACTTTAGGGCAAATAGATATTATCATTAGCTTGGTAATATCTTAGTCTAGGGGCCATATCCATGCCACGTTATTTTTATTTTTGTGGATGTTTATTATTTATGTCTTGTTATTTATTTTGTGTGTATGGCGATATAGAAAAACGTTAACAAGATAATAATAAACAAAGATGGTCTTTTATTGTGGATTGCCCAATCCAAATAAGTAGATCATGTTGATGGGATCAACTAAACGAATAATGACTATTAAATCCCCCAAATAAGATATTGCGTTTTGCCTTCTCTTGCCTAAACACCCATCATGATCAGGGTCTATTAAAGTTGGTCTTGCAAAGCAAGGCGATTTTAATTCACCATGATGTGTTGCGGACGACACACGCAAGTAATGTGTGCATGTTGAAGCAAGAGGTTGGACGCAACTAGGCAAGAATCAATCGGATTGATGAACCTAGAGGCATGACAATCAGGCATTATCTAAAGGATAAAGAATAATGAGTTATTCACCTAATTGGACAAAGAGTTGCATAGGATGCAATTGGAACAATTCCTACCTAAATAACCAATTCTTGGGCGACTTGCCAAAGCAAGCTCAAGAAGAAGTGAAATATGGATCTTGGACCTACTAGAAAATATACATGATATTTTCCGCATTAATGGTGAGGGCTATTAATCCGAGAAAAATAGTGGGAGCTATATTTAATGATCTAGCCATTGTTGAATATAGTTAAATTGTTCAAAATACTAAAAATTGAACATTTCTCGTTTTGTAGGATTCCAAATGGAAAAGAATAACGCGTCGACTTCATCCTTGCGATATGTCATTGAGAAGGAAAAATTGTCTGGAACAAATTTCCTTGACTGGTACAGAAACTTAAGGATTGTCCTTAAGCAAGAAAAGAAGCTGTACGTCTTGGACACTCCAATTCCAGCCCCACCCCAGGATGAGTCTGTTCTAGCAGATGTAAGGGCACGTCAGAAACACATTGATGATTCTAATGACGTGACTTGCCTCATGCTCTGTACCATGACCGTTGAGCTTCAGAATTAACACTAGAACATGGAGGCCTATGATATGATCATACACTTGAAACAATTGTTTCAGGAACAGGAAAGGCATGAGCGATATGAGGTGTCCAAAGCATTGTTCAAGAGTAGTCTTGCTGAAGGGAATCCAGTTGGTCCTCATGTACTCCGAATGATCGGTTACATTGAGAACCTCGAGAGACAGGGGTTCCCACTTAGCCAAGATTTGGCTACTGATCTTGTCTTGCAATCGTTTCCTGACAGTTATAATCAGCTCATCATGAACTATAATATGAACGAGATCAGTAAGACTTTGCCAGACTTGTTGAACATGCTGAACACAGCTGAACAGAGCATCAAAAAAGGCAAGGGGAAAGCCATAATGATGGTGCATAAGAGGAAGGGCAAAGGAGTTGCCTCTACTTCCAAAGGAAAGCGCAAGAAAGTTGCAAAATCCAAGGAAACCCTAAAGCCTAGTGGGGGCGTGGCTAAAGGTGAATGTTAATACTTTAGCCAGCCGGGTCACTGGAGGAGGAATTTCCCTAAATATCTGGAGGATAAGATTTAACACCCCCAAATCATACGGCCGGCCGAACCGTACATTTGGAAAGGTGCCTCCGCCCGAGGAGGTAAACCCCATTGGGAACGGAGGAGGATTGCCAGTTCACAGTTAGTACGGTCATCGATAATCCACAGCATAATTTTTATTACAAATTAAAAGGTAGCATAGTAACAGAGTCTGAAAAGATTAAAGTACATTATTTGGTGAAATTGAGATACTAAGTGAAACACTAGGTGTTCATAGCATGAGTCCATCAGTAGTCGTGAGCGTCCCCCTCCTAGTAACCTGCGGGTTTTGAAATAGCAAAAGTCGACCGCAGAAAAATTTTAAGTCAGTAAAAACTGAGTAAGAATCATACTACAACATGTAAAACGAGTTTTGGCTACACGAATATGTAATCAACATGTAAAACTGGAGTAAACCCACATGAGCTGTATCAATAACTGATTCCACATTTTTAATCATTAGTTTAGCTGGACGTATAAGAGACCAGCGGGTAACGAATGTCCACAGAGAGGTCACGATGCAATAATATCACAATAAGGGTTCCTCTTGGGATATCACGAATCCCAGTTCACGCCGAGCGTTGTGGGTAACCCAACGCTACCCCGCTCAAACCATAACTATGAGACCTTAAGTGTCGACACCCCTATACCGTAGTGACCCACACAGGCATAAGTAGTACTCCATAGTTTTCACGCCTTATATAACCCCGTGACCGCATCACCTCGGTGTATGACAATCAAACACGGGGGCCGGGTATGTAATTCAAATCTCAAGAGATTTAGCAAGACTGTAGTTTGGAAACAACGCACGCCAAATTCACATTTTGACAGTTAAGGTGTTGTACATATGAACTTACCGAAACGGGTAGAGTGGTGCACGTGCAACAAGAAGAGTCCTAGTACTCGTACTTGATAAACTCGTCGCCTACGAATTGGGTGTCTACAAATACGCAAATAATCCTAATTAATACATTGTTAATTCTCACAACAAATGCACTTATACTCTATATGCAACATGAATTATGCGGCCCAATTAATTTCCCGACACAGTTGCACCCTTCCAAAATTTATGAGAAACTGTTTGTTAATAACGAGTTTTAAATATTCATTTGTAAGTCATAGTAATTTACGAAGATAACTTTGCTAAGATAATTCTAATGAGAATTAACTATTTAATAATACTCTACAAGTTGTTGTTATTATTATTATTATTATTATTATTATTATTATTATTATTATTATTATTATTATTATTATTATTATTATTATTATTATTATTATTATTATTATTATTCCTTTTTGGAAGAGAATTCCTACTCACTTATTAGTTGAAACCCAAAAATAGAGAATTATAATTTAATGGAGAAGATGTCTTATTATATCATTCCAAATAAATTCTCTTAAAAATGTTATCTCAAGAGACATACTTATAAAATGTTTGTTATTTATCAAATATTGGGACTTGTTTATTTTCATCTCAAGGATTAATTGTATTGTGATTATTACTAAATAAGGCTCTTCCATACCTATACAATATTACTTAGCTATTTTAATTTGTAGAAAAGCATGCTATTATTTGTTATGGCCCATTTATTTTAATAAAACTCATACATTTATACATTTTATTTTTATAATATTATTTATAAATTAATTAACTTGTCTATTCATAAAGAAAACAAGGTTCATAGTTTACAATTTACTTATTAGGAAAGCATGATAAAAATTGCATAAGTATCTATTGTAATAAAACTATTTTGGTAATCCAATTATTAATTCATTAAATTTATTTATTACTCCTATTATTATTTTCAAAAATTATGTTATTAAATTGCTTGTTAAATAAAATCGAAATGCCAAACTACAACCACCTCAGCCACCATTATATAATCAGTTTCTTTTAATGACATAAACAACCCCCAAAGAGAAAATAATAAGTTCTGGATTTACAATAACTACCCCCTAAGTTTCTGAAACTACAAAATGACCCCCGGATAATACTCAATCGGCAACACATATACAACCCAAATCTACCCGATGCAATTCTACATTTAAGCTGTGAAAATTTGATTTTGATGATTAAAAACGGACTAGGAGGGGATTTAGAGTGTACCCAAGCCAAGAACGAAGCAAATCGGTTGAGAAACAGAGCGGGTCGAACTTGCCGCCGACGGACTTGGCGGTGGTTCTCGACGTGGCTTCTCCGGCTACTTCTGGTCGCGTTTAACCGCCTAGTTGTGGTCCTTGGAGTCTCAGGAGCTCGAAGAGATCGAGAAATAGGGCTGGGCTGCCTCGGGTCCAAATCCCCGAAGCTTGTCGCTGGCGTTAATGGCCGACCGGCGACGGTGGGGCTTTCTTGGCTGCTCTGCTACTGCTGCTGCCTCATTTTTCTTCGTATGGTTCTGGGCAGAGAGTTGGAGTGACTGAGAGGGCGAGAGAGGCAAGGGACAGAAGTGGTGGTGGTGGTGATGGTTCGCCGGTGGGTCTCCCGTCGGAAAGGCAGCGACCTTCGTTGCCGCTTCTGCTTATTTTTGCTGGGTTCGAACTGATCAGAGACAGGGCGATTGGGGGTGAGAGAAGAGAGGCAGAGATATGGTGTTGGTGGTGATGCCGGTGTTCGTGGTGGTTGGTCGGAGAAGGCAGCGTCAAGGCCGCTGCCGCTGCTGCTGTGTTCTCGCCGGGCAGAGAGGCAGATAGGGAGACAGGGGAGAGATGGAGGGGAGAAGAGAGGGAGAGAGGGTGCTGGTGGTGGTGATGTTGTTGTTTGGCGTTGGGGGTGGGTCTTCTCGCCGGTGGCAGCGGCGGTGGTTGGGGATGGTGTGGGTTGTGTCTCTCGGCAAAACAGAGACAGTGAGATGGTGGGAGGGAGGTGATGGTGTGGTGAGGGTGGAGGTGGTCTCGGGTGGGGTGGTGTTGTGCCGAAGGAGAAGGAGGAGAAGTTATAGAGGGAGGGGTAGAGAGGTGACGGGAGAGAGAGAGAGAGAGAGAGAGAGAGAGAGAGAGAGAGAGAGAGAGAGAGAGAGAGAGAGAGAGAGAGAATAATAAAAAAAAATGGTTGGGGGATGAGAAAGTGTTGGGGTTTGGGATAAATCACAGGAGGGTGTAGATTATTATTTTATCATTATTTTATTTTTATTTTTTTCTTTCCATTGTTATGATTATTTTATTGCTATAATTTTCTGTAGCTATTAGTATAGGTATTGTATACATTACCTAACGTATATGGTACTCGTACGGGTATAAATACACGTATAAATATATTGTATAATACATTATTATATTTTAGTTCATGTAAAAGACAACCACTCCCCCCGTAGTTTCTAGTAATATAAGTTTTAGCCTCAATTTTGTAATAAACAATTTTAAGAAAATGCGCAATCACCCCCTATTAGCAATTTACGGTATTTCATCATATCCCCCTTAAAAGAAAGCTTCGTCCTCGAAGCTACAACTATACACTATCATTAAGAATCATCTATCCGATTCGAGGGTTCGTGTGTAACAGGGTGCACATATATGCATGTCATGAAATCCGCAAATAATGTCATGGAAAGCACATGTGATGTCATAACATATTATGGAATACGATCAAGTGTTTAGCACAACGTAAGGGCACAAAATCGTAGGGTTACATACTCGGTTCTCTATTTTTGTTTCTAGTCAAATAGGTGGGGGTAACGTTTCATCATGTCAGCTTCTGCTTCCCACGTAGCTCCCTCATGTGAGTGGTTGGACCAAAGAACTTTGTCCAGTGTAGTTGACTTGTTGCGGGTAGTCCTTGTTTTCCGATCGAGAATTTTGATGGGCTGCTCCTCGTAAGAAAGAGACGGGTCAAGTTCCACTGGTTCAGGGTCGAGGATGTGACTCGGGTCATGAATGTAAGGCTTAAGTTGAGAGATATGGAAAACATCGTGAACTCGGCCAAGGCTGTTGGGAAGATTCAGACAATAAGCAACCTTTCCTATACGTTCCAATACTTCATATGGTCCGATGAACTTGGGACTTAGCTTTCCTTTCTGATTGAATCGCATGACACCTTTGGTTGGGGAAACTTTCAGAAATACTTTGTCTCCCACCTTGAACTCCAATGGTCTTCTCTTCAAGTCCGCGTAAGACTTTTGTCGATCTTGTGCTGCCTTCATCCTTTGCTGGATTATTCGAATCTGGTTTGTCGACTCTTCGATCATTTGTGGTCCTAGAATGATGGTCTCGCTCCAACAAAGCGGCGTTCTGCACTTCCTCCCATAAAGTGCTTCGTAGGGATCCATCCCTATACTGGCGTGATAGCTGTTGTTGTAAGAGAACTCTATGAGCGGTAGTTTGTCTACCCATGATCCTCCAAAGTCCAAGATGCAAGCTCTCAACATGTCCTCCGGCGTCTGAATCGTCCTTTAGGTCTGTCCATCCGTAGATGGGTGAAAAGCTGTGCTGAATCTGAGTTTCGTACCCATAGCCTTCTGCAACTCCTTCCAAAAGTGCGACAAGAAATTTGGATCTCTGTCTGAAACGATTGAACTCGGGACTCCATGTAATCGCACCACATTCTTGATGTACGCATCCGCTCTCTTTTCCGTATCCCACGTGTTTTTCATGGGAATAAACCTTGCCGTCTTCGTTAGGCGGTCTACTATCACCCAAATCTGATTCATCCCATTAGTCGAGACTGGCAATCCTGTAACAAAGTCCATCGAGATGGAATCCCATTTCCATACTGGCACATCTAACGGTTGTAGCATCCCTCCTGGTCACTTGTGTTCAAACTTGACTTTTTGACACGTAAGGCATCGAGACACGAAATCCGCTACTTCTTACTTCATGCCCTTCCACCAAAAGTTCTTCTTCAGGTCCTTATACAGTTTGTCTCCTCCTGGGTGTACTGAATAGGGCGAATGATGAGCTTCTTTCATGATCTTTTCCTTTACTTCCGCGCGTTTCATAGGTACACACCATCTTCCCTTGAACTTCAGGCTACCGTCTTCGTCAACCTTGAAATCGTGTGCTTCGCCGTTCTTGATCTTTTCCTTAATCTGTTGCAGGAAAGAATCCTCCTTTTGTCCTTATTTTATCTCCTCGAATATATCTGGCACGATCGTCAAGTTGCATAGCATATTATCCGGGCTTCCCTTTGCACATACTTCGATCTCCAACCGTCGGAAATCTTCATAAAGCTCATGCGGAAGATTCCATAAATTGTTTACTGTGTGATCCGTCTTTCGACTCAAAGCATCCGCCACAACATTGGCCTTCCCTTCGTGGTATTGGATTTGTAGGTCATAATCCTTTACCAATTCTAACCACCTTCTTTGCCGCATGTTCAACTCCTTTTGCGTGAAAATGTACTTCAAGCTCTTATGATCCGTGAAGATCTTGCAAGTCGTACCGTATAGGTAATGCCTCCAAATCTTCAATGCGAACACGATAGCTGCCAACTCCAAGTCATGGGTGGGGTAGTTCTCCTCGTACGGCTTCAATTGCCTAGACGCATAAGGAATCACCTTCCCATTCTGCATCAAAACACATCCTAGGCCATGCTTAGACGCCTCGCTGTAAACTTCAAATTCTCCTCCTTCAGTAGGCAAGGTCAACACAGGTGCTGACGTAAATCTATCCTTGAGTGTTTGGAACGCCTCTTCACACTTGCTATCCCACACATACTTGGTCGTCTTCTTCATCAGGTTAGTCATTGGCCTCGCGATCTTTGAGAAATATTTCACGAACCTTCGATAGTATCCTGCCAATCCCAAGAAGCTCCTTATCTCGGTGACGTTCTTTGGTGTTGGCCAGTCTCTTACTGCGGCTACTTTTCCTGGGTCCACTGACACACCTTCCTTGGATATGATATGCCCCAGGAAAGGCACTTTGTCAAGCCAAAACTTGCATTTTGACAGCTTTCCATATAACTTCTCTTCCCTTAGCGTCTCCAGTACCTCCCTTAAGTGTTGCTCATGCTCTTCTTTCCCTTTGGAGTAGACCAGAATGTCGTCTATGAATACTACGAAAAACTTGTCCAGGTACTTTTTTAGAACACGGTTCATCAACTCCATGAACGCCGATGGTGCATTAGTCAGACCGAATGGCATCAATGTGAACTCGTAATGACCATAGCGAGTTCGGAACGCTGTCTTAGGAATATCCTTCTCTGCTATCCTGAGCTGGGGGTATCCTGACCTTAAGTCAATCTTTGAAAATGTATCGGCTCCTTGTAGTTGATCAAACAAGTCGTCGATCCTGGGGAGTGGGTACTTATTCTTGACAGTCACATTGTTCAATTCACGATAGTCTATGCAAAGCCTCAAACTTCCGTCCTTCTTCTTCACAAACAAGACTGGTGCTCCCCACGGTGAGACACTGGGCCGGATGAATCCCTTGTCCAACAGCTCCTTGAGTTGCTCCTTTAATTCCTTCAACTCTGCTGGTGCCATTCTGTAATGCGCCTTGGAAATCGGCCCCGTCCATGGCATTAAGTCGATCGTGAAATCCACTGCCCTCTTTGGTGGCATTCCTGGTAGCTCTTCTGGAAACACGTCAGGAAATTCGCTCACCACTGGGATGTTCTCTAGCTTTTCCCCTTCCTTTTCTTGATTGTGGACCGTACAAAGGTATGCCTGATGTCCTTTCTTTATTTCTGAGAGGATGGCTAAGGCAGGCACAATTTGGATTGTGGGTCCGCTGGTTATGCCTCTATAGGATAGACGCTCACCCTTAGGTCCACGAAACCTGACCTTTTGAGTGGCACATTCTATGGTTGCTTTGTACTTGCCCAGCCAGTCCATACCCAAGATGAAATCTAAGTTACCCAGGTCATAAAGGATCAGGTCCGCAGGTAGTTCTGTGCCTAGGATTTCTAGTTTGACTTTGGGATACAAGGTGTTACAAGTTACAACTTCTCCATTAGGGGCAGATATTGCAACATATATGGGTGTGGGAGCAGGTAAATCTAGTTTCTTAACAAATGCGGATGATATGAATGAAAATGTGGCTCCTGAATCAAATAAGACAAAGGTAGGGGTAGAATGGATAAGGAATGTACCAGTCACCACGTTAGCTTGCTCTGCTTGGGTCCGGTTCATGACGTTGATGGTCCCAGTTGGGTTACGGCTTGTGGCTGCTGGTGCCGTTGAAGCTGATGCGACATTGCTCCCCTGTGTTCGGTTGTTGTAGCCATTCCCACCTTGCCAGTTGTTTCCTCGGTTAGAGCCACCACTGTTGTAACCTCCACCCTGCTGGTAGTTCCGTTGATTCCCTCCATACTGGTTACCTCCGTAGTTGTTGTTTCTTCCCTGGTTGAAGCCTTCACAATATCCCCCATTTCCACCATTTCCTCCTCCATTATGGTTGCCACGGTTGTCGAAGTTCCCTCCCTGGTTGTACCCCATAGGCCTTGACAAGCATTCGAACCTTCGATGACCCTTCTTTCCACAATTGAGGCAAGTCACCTTCTCTCCCCAACAGTCTACTCGTGGGTGGTTGTTTCTGCATGGTCTGCAGTGGTAGATTCGTGCCGGGCCCTGCCCTCCAATGTTTCGATGGCCAAACTGATGGGTTGGGTTGGGCCGGTTCCTCTTGTCTCCACTGTTGTTTCCGTTGCCGCGGTTCTGGGGTGCTTCAGCTTTTCTTTTCCTGCTCTCCTCAAAGTTCTCATCGAACATCCGCTGCACGTCCTGTGCTGCTCCGTAAGCTTCACGGAGTGTCTCGAAACGAGTCACACCCAAGGTCCTCTTGATTTGGAAGTTTAGGCCTTCCACAAACCTCTTGACTGCCCTCGCTTCTGTCGGAACGATCTCTCCTCCAAACCGCATGAGTTCCATGAACCTCTCATAGTATTCAGAGATGCTATCATTCCCTTGTGTCAGATTCAAGAACTCCTTATGCTTTCGAGTCTTGACATGATCGGGGTAAAATCGCTCGCGCAGTGCTGTCTTCAACTGTTCCAACCAAATCCTGGTTGTGCGAGGAGCTCTCTTCCCTTGGCGAACCACCAGTTGTCAGCCTCCTTCTTGAAGTAGTACACGGCTACTTCCACTCGCTGGTCCTCTGGGCAGCGTGCCGAGATTAGCGTCTTTCCAAAGTCACGAATCCAGTTCTCCAGGATTGTCGGATCCTCGGTCCCATAAAAGAAGTCGGGCCGGAGCTCCGCGATCCTTCTCATTATGTCATTTCCCCCGCCTTAGGTATTTTGCAGGATCAAAGTCAAAGTCAGTGTTGCTTGTTCCATGTTCTGGAACCGGATCGGGTCATACTCTGGGGCCGGTTCCGCTCGAGGTGGTTGGTTTCCTTGGCTCATTTCGGATTGTTGAGTCTTGCGCCTCCTAGTATAGTAGCGATGAGGATCGGCAAATCGCATGGTACCTTACGAATATAATCTTACACAATATAATTTCTATTTTATTCACATGCATATAACACTCGAGTATGAGGCCATTCAAAAGAATAAGGCCGTATAAAGGTTCTAAAGTCCACGTGTACTACTATCGATTCATCAAATAAACAGGCGATCGTGATCACACATATCCAAGAATATCGCCAATTAAGCACATCGTAGCAATCAACTTTGCTAGCCAACTGTAATCATCATATCCAGCAGCTATAAAGTTAATCAGGAATTAAGCTACCCAACAACCCCCGGCTTGTTCAATTTTAATACCGGTTTTAGTTGTCCTATGTCCATTTTAAATTTGAAAATCTTATTAAGTGGAAATCGAATGATCGCACTAACTTAGAACCGTCGGCTCTGATACCAACTTTAACACCCCCAAATCATACGGCCGGCCGAACCGTACATTTGGAAAGGTGCCTCCGCCCGAGGAGGTAAACCCCATTGGGAACGGAGAAGGATCGCCGGTTCACAGTTAATACGGTCATCGATAATCCACAGAATAATTTTTATTACAAATTAAAAGGTAGCATTGTGACAGAGTCTGAAAATATTAAAGTACATTATTTGGTGAAATTGAGATACTAAGTGAAACACTAGGTGTTCATAGCATGAGTCCATCAGTAGTCGTGAGCGTCCCCCTCCTGGTAACCTGCGGGTTTTGAAATAGCAAAAGCCGACCGCAGAAATATTTTAAGTCAGTAAAAACTGAGTAAGAATCATGCTACAACATGTAAAACGAGTTTTGGCTACACGAATATGTAATCAACATGTAAAACAGGAGTAAACCCACATGAGCTGTATCAATAACTGATTCCACATTTTTAATCATTAGTTTAGCTGGACGTATAAGAGACCAGCGGGTAACGAATGTCCACAGAGAAGTCACGATGCAATAATATCACAATAGGGGTTCCTCTTGGGATATCACGAATCCCAGTTCACCCCTAGCGTTGTGGGTAACCCAACGCTACCCCGCTCAAACCATAACTATGAGACCTTAAGTGTCGACACCCCTATACCGTAGTGACCCACACAGGTATAAGTAGTACTCCATAGTTTTCACGCCTTATATAACCCCGTGAACGCATCACCTCGGTGTATGACGATCAAACACGGGGGCCGGGTATGTAATCACCTAGGATTATCACCCGAGGAGGTTCGCATGAAAGCGCCTCCGGCCGCAGCCTCCAAGCACATCCTCTGTACATCGTTTCATTTATATTATCGTGCATTATTCAACCGTCAGTATAGAACCTTATCATTTGATTCAAAGATCGTATCATAACCGCATATTTTCCAAACGGGAATATTCAAAAGTTCTCAAAATAATGAATCTCAACGTGTGATCAATTCGTATAGTAATTCAAATCTCAAGAGATTTAGCAAGACTGTAGTTTGGAAACAACGCACGCCGAATTCACATTTTGACAGTTAAGGTGTTGTACATATGAACTTACCGAAACGGCTAGAGTGGTGCACGCGCAACAAGAAGAGTCCTAGTACTCGTACTCGATAAACTCGTCGCCTACGAATTGGGTGTCTACAAATACGCAAATAATCCTAATTAATACATTGTTAATTCTCACAACAAATGCACTTATACTCTATATGCAACATGAATTATGTGGCTCAATTAATTTCCCGACACAGTTGCACCCTTACAAAATTTACGAGAAACTGTTTGTTAATAACGAGTTTTAAATATTCATGTGTAAGTCATAGTAATTTACGAAGATAACTTTGCTAAGATAATTCTAATGAGAATTAACTATTTTAATAATACTCTACAAGTTATTATTATTATTATTATTATTATTATTATTATTATTATTATTATTATTATTATTATTATTATGATTATGATTATTATTATGATTATTATTTTATTCCTTTTTGGAAGAGAATTCCTACTCACTTATTAGTTGAAACCCAAAAATAGAGAATCATAATTTAATGGAGAAGATGTCTTATTATATCATTCCAAATCAATTCTCTTAAAAATGTTATCTCAAGAGACATACTTATAAAATGTTTGTTATTTATCAAATATTGGGACTTGTTTATTTTCATTTCAAGGATTAATTGTATTGTGATTATTACTAAATAAGGCTCTTCCATACCTATACAATATTACTTAGCTATTTTAATTTGTAGAAAAGCATGCTATTATTTTTTATGGCCCATTTATTTTAATAAAACTCATACATTTATATATTTTATTTTTATAATATTATTTATAAATTAATTAACTTGTCTATTCACAAAGAAAACAAGGTTCATAGTTTACAATTTACTTATTAGGAAAGCATGATAAAAATTGCATAAGTATCTATTGTAATAAAACTATTTTGGTAATCCAATTATTAATTCATTAAATTTATTTATTACTCCTTTTATTATTTTCAAAAATTATGTTATTAAATTGCTTGTTAAATAAAATCGAAATGCCAAACTACAACCACCTCCCCCACCATTATATAATCAGTTTCTTTTAATGACATAAACAACCCCCAAAGAGAAAATAATAAGTTCTGGATTTACAATAACTACCCCCCTAAGTTTCTGAAACTACAAAATGACCCCCCGGATAATACTCAATCGGCAACACATATACAACCCAAATCTACCCGATGCAATTCTACATTTAAGCTGTGAAAATTCGATTTTGATGATTAAAAACGGACTAGGAGGGGATTTAGAGTGTACCCAATCCAAGAACGAAGCAAATCGGTTGAGAAACAGAGCAGGTCGAACTTGCCGCCGGCGGACTTGGCGGTGGTTCTCGACGTGGCTTCTCCGGCTACTTCTGGTCGCGTTTAACCGCCTAGTTGTTGTCCTCGGAGTCTCAGGAGCTCGAAGAGATCGAGAAATAGGGCTGGGCTACCTCGGGTCCAAATCCCCGAAGCTTGTCGCCGGCGTTAATGGCCGACCGACGACGGTGGGGCTTTCTTGGCTGCTCTGCTACTGCTGCTGCCTCATTTTTCTTCGTCTGGTTCTGGGCAGAGAGTTGGAGTGACTGAGAGGGCGAGAGAGGCAAGGGACAGAAGTTGTGGTGGTGGTGATGGTTCGCCGGTGGGTCTCCCGTCGGAAAGGCAGCGACCTTCGTTGCCGCTTCTTCTTATTTCTGCTGGGTTCGAACTGATCAGAGACAGGGCGATTGGGGGTGAGAGAAGAGAGGCAGAGAGAGGGTGGTGGTGGTGATGCCGGTGTTGGTGGTGGTTGGTCGGAGAAGGCAGCGGCAAGGCCGCTGCCGCTGCTGCTGTGTTCTCGCCGGGCAGAGAGGCAGATAGGGAGACAGGGGAGAGATGGAGGGGAGAAGAGAGGGAGAGAGGGTGATGGTGGTGGTGATGTTGTTGTTTGGCTTTGGGGGTGGGTCTTCTCGCCGGTGGCAGCGGCGGTGGTTGGAAATGGTGTGGGTTGTGTCTCTCGGCAAAACAGAGACAGTGAGATGGAGGGAGGTGATGGTGTGGTGAGGGTGGAGGTGGTCTCGGGTGGGGTGGTGTTGTGCCGAAGGAGAAGGAGGAGAAGTTATAGAGGGAGGGGTAGGGAGGAGAGAGAGAGAGAGAGAGAGAGAGAGAGAGAGAGAGAGAGAGAGAGAGAGAGAGAGAGAGAGAGAGAGAGAGAGAGAGAGGGAGAGAGAGAGAGAATAATAAAAAAAGAAAAATGGTTGGGGGATGAGAAAGTGTTGGGGTTTGGGATAAATCACATGAGGGTGTAGATTATTATTTTATCATTATTTTATTTTTATTTTTTTCTTTCCATTGTTATGATTATTTTATTGCTATAATTTTCTGTAGCTATTAGTATAGGTATTGTATACATTACCTAACGTATATTGTACTCGTACGGGTATAAATACACGTATAAATATATTGTATAATACATTATTATATTTTAGTTCATGTAAAAGACAACCACTCCCCCCGTAGTTTCTAGTAATATAAGTTTTAGCCTCAATTTTGTAATAAACAATTTTAAGAAAATTCACAATCACCCCCTATTAGCAATTTACGGTATTTCATAAGAAGCTTGGAATAGTGATTCCACCACCACCAGGTATTTATGTTATAGATGTCAATCTTTCTATTTCTTTATCTTGGGTATTGGATACTAGATGAGGTTCTCACAAATGTCAAAATGTGCATGATTTGAAAAGAAGTAGAAGATTGGCTAAAGGGGACTGCGCGTCGGGAATGGAAAAAAGAGTTGCTACATTAGCTGTAGGCATTTATGAGCTATCTTTGCCTTCTGGACTTATTTTAGAATTAGAAAATTGTTTTTATGTGCCTGCTATAAGCAGAAACATTATTTCCATTTCTTGTTTGGACGAGAAGGGTTTTTCTATTTTAATAAAGGACGAGTGTTGCTCCATTTATTTTGATAGTATGCACTATTGTAGTGCACATTTCTCTAATGGATTATATATCCTTGATCTAAATTATCCAATCTATAACATAAATACTAAAACGATTAAAACTAACGATTTAAATCCTACATATCTATGGCATTGTCTTTTAGGCCATATAAATGAGAAACGTATATCTAGACTCCATAAGGATGGACTTCTAGACTCATTTGATCTAGAATCATATGAGACATGCGAATCTTGTTTATTAGGAAAAATGACAAAGTCCCCTTTCAATAAGAAAGGTGAGAGGAATAGTGAGTTACAGGCACTCATACATACCGATGTATGTGGGCCGTTCCCCACGCCTGCCAGAGGTGGTTACACCTACTTCATTACGTTTATTGATGATTTCAGTAGATATGGATTTGTATACCTTATTAAGGCCAAATACGAATCCTTTGAATTGTTCAAAGAATTCTAGAATGAAGTTGAGAAGCAACTTGGTAAAAGTATTAAGGCTCTACGATCGGATCGTGGAGGAGAATACTTGAGCCAAGAGTTTGATGAATATCTTAGAGAGTGTGGGATAGTATCCCATCTCACTCCACCTGGAACGCCAAAATGGAATGGCGTGTCCGAGAGAAGGAATCACACACTATTGGATATGGTGCGATCTGTGATGTCTGAAACGGATCTTCCAATATCATTTTAGGGACATGCTCTAATGACGACAACTTTTACCATTAACCGTATTCCATCCAAATCGGTCATGAAGACACCATATGAGATATGGACTGGTAAGCGTCCCATAGTGTCGTTTATGAAGATTTGGGGCTTCCATGTCTATGTAAAGCGTTTACAAACAGACAAGCTCGGGACAAAGGCGGATAAGTGTAAATTTGTGGGGATATCCTAAGGAATTGAAATGATATTATTTCTACAATCCAACCGAGAACAAAGTGTTTGTAGTTCGGACCGACGTGTTTCTAGAAAGAGAGTTTGTCTCTAAAGAAGCAAGTGGGAGGACTGTAGAACTTGAAGAAATTCAAGAACCACAAATCACAGAACCGATGATGGAACATGAGCAGGAACCGCAAGTAGTTGTGGAAGAACATGTTCAGGTGACACATGAACTCCGTAGGTCAGGAAGAGTATGTTATGAGCCAGAGAGGTACGGACTTCTCGTGACTCAGCCCGATGACGTACCACTCATGGATTATGAGCCTGCAACCTACGTGGAGGCCATGAATGGCCCTGACTCCAAGAAGTGGCTAGAAGCCATAATGTATTCCACGTACACCAACAAAGTATGGACTTTGGTGAAACCACCTGAAGAGGCTCAGCCCATAGGGTACAAGTGGGTTCAAGAAGAAGACCGACATGGATGGAAAGGTAGTTTGCCTACAAAGGGGCGATTGGTGGCTAAAGGGTATAGATAGATTCATGGTATTGACTATGATGAGACCTTTTCACCAGTCGCCATGACTAAATCCATTAGAATACTACTTGCCATTGCAGCATACTATGACTATGAGATTTGGCAGATGGATGTCAAAACAGCGTTCCTTTCTTGGAACCTCCTCAAGGATGTGTATATGACACAACTAGAGGGTTTTTAGGATCCCGAGAATGCTAATAAAGTTTGTAAGCTGCAAAGATCCAATTATGGATTAAAGCAAGCTTCTAGGAGCTGGAATCGACGTTTTGATGACGCAGTCAAAGAGTTTGGCTTCATCAAGAACGAAGATGAGCCTTGTGTTTACAAGAAGGTTAGTGGGAGCTCTGTAGTGTTTCTGGTCTTGTATGTTGATGACATACTAATCATTGGAAACGATATTCCTACTTTTCCATATGTTAATGATTGGCTAGGAAAGTGTTTTGCAATGAAGGACTTCGAAGATGCATCTTATATACTTGGTATAAAGATCTATAGGGATATATCTAGAAAGCTGCTCGGCCTAAGTCAAAGTACATATATAGACAAGATGTTGAAGAGGTTCAACATGCAAGATTCCAAGAAGGGATTCTTGCCAATGTCGCATGGAGTCACTTTATCAAAGACTGACTGTCCTTCCAATGAGATTGAGAAGGATCACATGAGTAGGATACCCTATGCTTCGGCCATAGGATCCATCATGTACGCCATATTGTGTACTAGACCAGACGTATTATACGCGTTGATTATGGTGAGCAGATATCAGTCCAATCCGGGTGAGAGTCACTGGATTGCTGTCAAGAACATCCTAAAGTACATAAGTAGAACTAAGGATGCGTTCTTGATATTTGGAGGTAGGAAAGAGCTAAGTGTAATTGGTTACACTGATGCAAGCTTCCAAACCGACAAAGATGACTACAAATCGAAGTCTGGATACGTGTTTTGCCTGAATGGAGGAGCTGTGAGCTGGAAGAGTTCCAAGAAAGGGACAATTGCTGATTCTACAGCAGAAGCTGAGTACATTGCTGTTGCGGAAGCAGCAAAAGAGGCAGTTTGGATAAAGAAGTTTATCACCGAGCTCGGTGTGGTCCCTAGCATCGTGGATCCCATAGAGTTGTACTGTGACAACTCCGAGGCGATCTCACAAGCCAAGGAACCAAGATCACACCAGAAATCAAAGCATGTACTTAGGAGATTCCATGTCATTCGTGATACGATCGATCGAGGAGATGTGAAGTTGTGCAAAATTCCAACGGAGACAGTCTTTCAGATCCGCTCACAAAACCACTTGCGCAGCGAAAGCATGAAAGAATGGCTAGATCTATATCCAGATTGGCTCTAGTGCAAGTGGGAGACTGTTGGAATAGGTGCCCTAAAGGCAATCTATATTTAGTATGAACAATGTTTTTGGCTAGAATATTCATTTATTATTTATTGTGATATTTAATATAATGAAGTCCTTAGATAAAATGTGTGTTTTATGTTAAATATCCCTTGTCCATTATATTAGTTAATAGGTTGTTCAAATATAGACTAGTATGTGTGTAGATTGATATGGAGATATCTAGTCTAACACATGGGTATGCATTAGGAGTAATGGCATACTGTATTGAACCACAACGAGAAGGATACATTAGATTATGTTAAAGTCACAATCGCTTCTCGTAGTGCTAATATAGTTGCAATCCTTAGACTTCAAGTCACTAGATACTCTAGTTGTGAAATATCATGCTTTGATGTTATCCAACGTTGCATCTTAACCGGGCAACTATAAAGATAGCTATCGAGCATGATAGGAAGCAAGCTTAGAGATCGTAGTGATGTAGAGAGGAGTTGTCCCTCCCAAATAATGGGAGCAAATATCCATGGCTACTCGAGGGATGGTGCTTATTGAATGTCTGGCCAGACTCAGATAAATAAATATGGAGATATTGATGTTATCTGCTTGCATAAGCATATTCCCAGGATCGATGAACTATGGATTGGATATACGAGTGTGAAGATTTATGTCTTGTGTCCAATCCGGATATGGAGATAATGAGATAGTGCAATATGTGATATTGGGCACAAGGTTTGTCGGGATCACTGACTTATTTTTATTAGTTGGGTTTTATGGATGTGTTGCTAGACACCGCTCCATGTTAGTAATTAGTTGCTACCAACTAAGTAGAACCTATGAGGTCGCACGTCAAATAGATTTGAACTAGATTTGGGATTAATTAATATGATTAATTAATGAGAAGGATCACTTTGCAATACCTTGCAAACTTATTAGGACTAATATGCAAGGAAGGGACTAATCCAAGTTCATGTAGAACTAGGAAGGGCCTTTATGTAGTTAAGAAGGAGTTGTTGGACTATATATAGGATTCTCTAGCTTCCTTCCCATAACTAATGCTCATAACATTAGTGAGTGGGAGAGAAAGAAAAAGAGAGAGAAAGAAATGCTAGAGGCCGAAGCCCCTAGCTGTCCGCCCCTAGCCGTCGGCCACAAAGAGAGG
Organism: Linanthus parryae; assembly: GCA_023055425.1. Classification (NCBI taxonomy): domain Eukaryota; kingdom Viridiplantae; phylum Streptophyta; class Magnoliopsida; order Ericales; family Polemoniaceae; genus Linanthus; species Linanthus parryae. The sequence continues at coordinate 42,484,444 of JALGPY010000006.1, forward strand.
GCCGATCCCCTCTTTTTTCCTCGTTGCTTGATTCGTTCTTCCCTCTTCCTCCGGTCCAAGCTAGCACTAGGAGACGGAATATCTAGATCTCACTTCTAGACGTGGGTCAACCGAAGAGATGAGGAGATTATTTTTCGTGTGATCTCCCGAACAAAAAGGTACACATCTTCTATGTGCTTCATCATGTTATGAATGTCTCTTCCTGTGATCCTTGGTGGGCTTTGAGTAGGAATTAAATTTTTTGTTTTTCCGCTGCGTTACCTACGTCAAAACCCAACACTCGTCACAATCAAGATAGAATGAGTTCGGGCTTGCCAAAGCAAGGTGACTTAATTCATCAAGATATGAAGCGACGACAGAAGCTAGTAATGTGTGACTGCTGAAGCAAGAGGTGAAGCGCAAACTAAGCTATTTCAATAGGATTGAAATCTTAGAGACTGGGAGTTATCTATGATATAGATAAAGAATAAATAATTATTCTCCCAAATGGACCGAGAATTGCATTGGATGCAATTATAGTTTTAAGGTGATTTACTCAATATGATTGATAATCGCTATACAAAGCACTCATAAGGGCTAAATGTATAACATGTTAATGGTTAACATCATGGGTAAGGAAAAAAAAGGTTTTCGCCGACCCCATGGGTATAAAGCAAGCTTGTTGCTAAAACCAAGTTTCCTTAAAGTTCCCACAGTTGGTGTGGAGGAAGAGAGACTGCCCAAAGTACCTGGAAGGAAATAATAAAGGAATTATGAATTCCAAATTAGGTATTTTTGTTATAAAATCAATGTGTCTATCTCATCATCATGAGTTTATGATACTAGATGATGATCTCACGTTTATAGAAATGTGGAGGATCTCAAGAGATGTTGACAATTGAATAAGGAAGAAATAAAACTATACGTGGTGCAATGAAGCAAAGGGTTGTTGAATTAGCCGCATGGAATTATTTATACCTTTTTGGAATTATTCATGAATTAGACAAATACAATTATGTCACTACTTGGAGTAGGGACATTATCACAGTTTCTTGTTTTGACAAGAAAATCTTTTATTAAAATAATGGACAAATGTTGTTCCATTTATTTTGATAAAATGCATTATTGTAATGCATTTTTTTCTAAGTGGATTGTCTATCCTTGATCATGATAATTTCATCTATAACATTAAAACTAAGAGGTTTGCATATAATGATAAAATCCTCACTTATCTTTTGCATTGTTGTTTAGGCCACATAAATGAGAAATACATATCTACGCTCTATATGGATGGATTGCTTGACTCATTTGATTTTGAATCATATGAGACATGTAAGACTTGTTTAATAGGCAAAGATATGACATTTTGGAATCATACATATTGATGTACGTACGCCGCTAAACAAATATGTTAAAGGTGGTTTTCAGTACTTCCATCATATTTACTGATGGGATAAGAGAAATATGGATTTGTGTATCTTATGAAGAAACGAATCAGAATCCTTTGAAGAGTTTAAGGAATTCAAGAATGAAGTAGAAGCTTGGAAAATTATCATGGCTCTACGATTGGATCGTAGAGGAGAATACTTAAGCCAATAGTTTGAACATCTAAGGGAGTATGGGATGTGATCCCAACCACTCTACCTAGAGCACCATTATGGAATGGCGTTTCTAAAGGGATGTGTCAAAAAGAGCTTCAAGTTTACTTTTAGGGGCCATGTTCTAATTACATCAAATTTCGCCCTTAACCTCGTTCCATCAAAACCAATTATGAAAAACACTATATGAGATATGGACTAGGAAGTGTTCTAGTATGTCATTCATAAATAATTTGGGTTATGAAGTTTATGTAAATAGTTTACATATATACTTGAACCGAAGACGAATAAATGTACTATGTGGAATATCCTGAGGAAACAAAGGATATTATCTCTACACTCCAATCGAGAACTATTGTTTGTTGCTCGAATCGATGTGTTTCTAGATAGAGAATGTCTCTAAAAGAAACAGTGGGAGGACAGTAGAACTTGAGAGAGTTCAAGAACCACAAAATAACATTGATCCTTTTGATGGAACATGAGTAGGATCACAAGTGTTGTGGAGCAACCTACTTTAGTAATATAAGGACTTCATAGGCCAGTTAGGATATGTCAAGGAGCTAGATAAACATGGATTTCTCATAACAAGATGATACATTTCTCATAGACATGAGCCTACAACCTATGAGGAGGCCACGAGTTGGCAATACTCTCAGAAATGGCTTGGGGCCATGAGATACGATATGGAATCCATGTATTCCAACAAAGTATGAACTTTGGAGGAACAACCTGATTACTTTTAAGGGACAATTGGCTTGAAAAGGATTTCATGTGAGTTCATAGTATAAACTACGATGATTTTTTTTCCCCAACTGTGATTCTTAAAATCCATTAGCATCTTGCTTGTAGCAATCTATCTATAGATTGATTCAAGCTTCTCTGAGTTGGAATCTTCGAATTGATGATGCAATCAAAGGAGTTTGGTTCCATCAAAATTGAAGATGAAGCTTATGTTTACAAGAAGGTTAGTGGGAGCACATTTATATTTCTGGTCTTGTATGTAAAGACATACTAGCCATTGGGAATAATGTCTCTATGAAAGTTTGTAATGTAGGTGTAATACATGATCTAAATACTCTAGAATGGGGGGGTTAATAAAGTATGCTAACATTTTCCAAAACACAGCATTTTGAAACTTAGGTAGTGCAAAAAGTTGATATCTCAAAGCTTTGAAAAAGATTTGGAAAACATAAAGATATAACTGCAGGATATAGATGCTTCAAAGCTTTGAGATTTGGAAAGCTCCAAAGCTTTGAAACTTCCTGTTTAGTCTGAATATAAAGATAGCAAAAGTAAATAACAGCGACACAAGGATTTTACAGAGTTCAGTCACAATTGGACCTAGTCTCTGCCTGAGGGATCTAATACCTTCAAGATTCAAACACAACTTCTTATTAATCACCCAGATTTAGCCCTAGATCTCAAGCCTAAGTGAAATACCTTACACTTACACAGCTTGTGGTTCCCAACCTATCTAGTTACAGGCTACAACATGTTGAAACAATAAGAACCTCTTGTTGTTCACTTGAACAACCAAACTATTAAGTTTAGTGAGGTTTCATAAATGTATAATGAATAATACAATTCAGTAAAAGAAGAAGAACTCAGAAAGAATAAGCTAATGAAGCCTGGAAGAGTTCTCCTGATCTGATGAATGATCTTGCTTCTGCAGTGTCAATGGCCTGATGAAACTAAAGATTTGAATGATATTAACTCTCCTGTTTGTAGCACACTTCAAATATCACGAAGATTAGTTTTAATCTATGTTTCTCTCTTCAAATCAAAGTGCTGATCTCTTTAAATAAGAGTCTGCAACCAACTGAGAGATTTTAGGAACATAAACCCTATAAATCCTCTACCCTGATATGCTTCTTTCAACAGCTATGTTTGAATAGCTATCTGATTTGTTTATGGATGTTGGAATTCCCAACAAACCGGCATAAACTCAGCACACAAGATCAAACAACATCAAGACAATCTAGCATCAAGATCTCTTTAGCAGTATGCTAACAGCTCATGACAAAACTGGGCTAGATTTGTGTTGTAATAGACTTATATAATCAAACTGTTCAATATGCTAAATAAACAGTATAGAAAAAGTGTTATTAGAAAATAATCAAATCATAGAAAGTTCTAAGTTTCACAGAAATCACCTGTATACAGAGAGAAAATTTGATGAACTTAGCAGTAAAGAATAACCAGAAAATCTCAAAGCTTTGAAGCTTTTCCTGCTAGTTCATTAGAGTAAACTTGGATTTTCAATCCAACTCAGTTCTGTATTTGTTATAGCTTAGAACACAAATTACTAAACATTTATATTGTTATCCAATATCGAAACCAAAACCTGCACAAAAACAGTTAGACAAATACACATAAAAGCACAACCACAGTAACTCAAAGCTTTGAAGCTTTGATACTTAGCAATATTTCATGCTTGTGTTTCCGGCTTTCATCATCAAGGAACCAAAGCTCTCTGCATGTACATTCACAAAATAATATCTAGGAGCTTCAGACTTATCAGTCTCCCCCCCCCCCGATGAAAGACAAAACCCACTATTTGAAATCTTGATTTCCTGCAACTTACAATCATAAGTAATATTCACAGAATCACAGATAACCCAAAATCACAGATAACAAATACCACATAATCAAAATAAAAAATTACAGAATAGCATAGATAGCATCCTACCATCCTACAATGTCCATGAATTATTACAAAACCTTAATCCAGAAAAACCATCCTAGAAACTAACACAAAACACATAATCTTCTCCCCATTTTTTACTTTCATCAAAGAGTAGAAGAAATGTAGGATATGTTCAGAGTGTTTTAAAAGAAAACAAAATAACAAAAGAACTCTAGGACTTAAGAGAAGAGGAATAGAAAGATTAGGTTTCAAGGCTTTGAAGACTTTGCTTTTCCTTTGCCTTTGCTCTGAGCCTCCTCCTGCTCTTCCTCTGAAGCTTCTTCATCCTCAGCCTGCTCTTCTCCTATATCTCGTTGTTATTTAGCTTTCTTAACTTGAGCTTTCTCAGTTTCAGCCTGCAACTTCTCAACAACTTCATCAACTAACTTGTCCAAATCAGCAGCTTCCTTTTCAGCATTTTCAACAGTAGTTTCTTCAGCACCAGCCCATCTTCAGACTGTTCAAAGAGATTCTTTGATGTAAGAACTACATGAATTCCTTTCTTCTTCTTCTTCTTCTTCTTCTTCTTCTTCTTCTTCTTCTTCTTCTTCTTCTTCTTCTTCTTCTTCTTCTTCTTCTTCTTCTTCTTCTTCTTCTTCTTCTTCTTCTTCTTCTTCTTCTTCTTCTTCTTCTTCTTCTTCTTCTTCTTCTTCTTCTTCTTCTTCTTCTTCTTCTTCTTCTTCTTCTTCTTCTTCTTCTTCTTCTTCTTCTTCTTCTCCTTCTTCTTCTTCTTCTCCTTCTTCTTCTTCTTCTCCTTCTTCTTCTTCTTCTTCTTCTTCTTCTTCTTCTTCTTCTTCTTCTTAAGAGATTTTCGAAGAACCTCTTCTGAATCAATGCTAGTCTCTCTGCTCTCCGAAGAATGTACTTTTTGCAGATCCAAACCTTTGATGATGATGTCAAGTTTGTTGATCACCAAACCTTTTAACTTGGTAAACTCATTGGACAGATCAAATAAACCATGTATTAAATCCTCCACTCCATCTTCCAGAACCTCAACCCTATCTAAAACTTGAGAAAGTCCAGATTATCAGACACTTTGGGGGTTGAAGCAGCTCTAGGTTTGATAAACTCTTTCTCTTTCAGCTCCTTAGCATTCCACTCTGAGTAAAACTTCCACTTCCCTTATGCATTGTAAACTATCCTAATCCTTTGAAGTGATGCTTCATCAACTACTCCAAACCCAGTAGTTATTTTCTCCTCGTCCTTCAAAGAAACTCCAAAGTGCTTGAAAAACTTTGGTAAGACATTGGCATAAGGCAGGGAGTGGTTCCTAGTCCTAGTCCCACAATAGACCATATGTTCCATCACAACAATAGGTAGGTCTACCTAAAACCCGTGACATATCAGGTACATCAATATCAACAACTTTTATGTCACCATCTCTTTGGAATAATCTCTGAGAACTACACGTCTCATAATGATTGAGAACATAATTTTGGCTTCACAGGTAAACACAGAATGTGTTAACTGCTATGGTTCAGAAGTGGTTCCCTCCAAGAAAAACATAGCTTTGTCTTTCTCCAAAATTTCTTTCCTATCAGGGTGAACACTGAACTTATACTTCCTAGTGTAAGATCACAGGTTTCACAGGCTTGAAATAGCAGCTATTTCAAGGCCTTGGACCAGTTTTAAAAGCCTTGAATCAGGTTTCACATGCTTGAAACTGTCTGACCTGTATGCATATACTTAGGGGGAGTTTTTCTGAACTCTTCTGAATTGATTCTACCTCTCTCACCCCTATGCTTGATCTGTTATTAATTGATGATGAAAGACAAACTATTTTTATATATTTAACATCATTTAATCCATCAGTTTCACTCAGTTTTGCAGGGAAATATTATTTCCTAGCTTGCAGGATTAGTCCTAATTTGGATTTTGCAGGAAAGGAAACTTGGAGAGAATGTGATTCTATGATCAATCAGACATTCTTGACAGCATCCCAATCTGTTTAAATGCAAGATCAGATCAATATCTCTAAAGATCATGATCAACTATCCGTTGGAGAAGGCTGTTAAAAGAGTCAAAGTTGTTGCCTACAAAACAGGAAGTGATAACTCTCTTTTAGGAGTTATTAATATACTTTCTTATTACTTTTACTAGGCTTATTTCACATTATTTATATGTTATATTTTCACGAATATGTGAATTTGACGATTTATAAGCCTAAGAGTGAAAAGTTGTGTTTCTAGCCTATTTGTGCATGTTTTCTCTCATATATGCTATGATAATTGCACGGGTTGTTTAGTGTTGTGTATATCAGGTAAAAGAGGTGCATTGGAGCTTATGAGATGCTTGAATATGCTTGGAATGGAGCTAGATGAAGAGGAAGAAAAGGAGACGCACAAACGAAGTAAAGTTGGAAAAGTCACACAGGACCAGCCTGCACTCTTTTCGATGCCCAGGAAAATATATAAAGAATTTTGGAGCAAGGACTGCGGCATTGGAAAGTAGACATCCGTAGCTTTCCAATGATATATGGTAGGCCCGAATACGAGTCCGTATGAGGGAGATACAGCCCGCGCAAGATCAGCAAATAATTATGGCCGAGAATTACAAAGTAGAGGGGCTGAAGTGCAATTTCGGCCAGATTTCATTAAAAAGCGTGCCCAGGCAATAAAGGACGTATTCTTAGACCTAAAACACAGTGGGACGCTGCTAGGGAAGATCCAAGAAGGCTAGGGAGCACGAGGGACATGGAGAACGACGCCGGAGTCGCCGGAACGCGAATTTCGTCACGAGTTTGACTATCCCTCCTATCTTTTCTATCTTTTCTTGTTACTATGAACTTGTTAGCTCTTATTTTCAGCATATTTGAGTAGTTTTCTTGGCTAGGCTCTATGGAGAGCCTAGGGTTTTGTTAGACACCGTTCCGGATTTGTTTGTTTGATTCACGCTTATGGATTCACGTTATGGATTACTTTTCTTCTCTATTGATGTATTGTTGACCTAGAACTATTGACACGTTTTAGGTAGGATATGAATGATGAATAGAGATGTCTTTGATCCATAATGTTTATCTTAGCTTAAAGTAATAGTGAATTTGCTTCTTCTAGCAATCTTGTTCTTAATTTTATGCTACCTTAGAGTCATGAACTAGGGTATCTACTTGGTGAAAGATTGATGGACTGACAGGTGAAGATTGATTAGCTTATGAATCTAGGATTGCTAGCAACCCCGTATCATGATGGACTGAAAGGCGAAGTGTTAGGGTGTGGATCAAAACGTAGGATTAAACTTAGTGCTTGTTAGGTGATATAGTTTATGGATCGACAGATGACGACTATTGAACTTAGCATAGGCTTACATGAGACCGAGAGGAGATTGTAAGTAGTTAGACGTGATCAAGAGCATATTAAATATTACATGTTTCAAAGCAATATCCGGAATTGTCTACTGCCCTAGGTGATCCATAGATCGCCTAGTCTTTATTCTTAGTTAATCAAACCTTTGTTTAGTTATAAAAATCCAAAAATATTGTCTTTTAGTTAGTTTAATACAGTCACTTGATTGGGGGTGACGAATTCTCAAATCAACAACTTTCCTCCTGTTATTTCAATTACACTCTTTAGATTTAATCTCTAATTAACAATAAATCTACTATCTGTCCTCGTGGGATCGACAACCTGAGTTTCAATACTCACACTTTATTACTTCGACCGCGCACTTGCGTATACACGTAAGAAATCGTGTCAAGTTTTTGGCGCCGTTGCCGGGGACAGCGGTAGATTATTTGCTAATTAGAAATTAGTTTAGAGAGTTTTTATTTTATTTTTTATTGTTATTATCTATTCTTATCACCTCACGGTATTGCTTGAGATCTTTGGTGTGCAGGTTATCTATAAGCATGGGGGATGAGAAAGATCATCGTTTTGCGAGCATAATTGAAGTATGCAACCTTGCGGGTTGGCAAATTGTGAAAGAGGGTCATGTGGATGGCACTAGAGAGAGGGTAGGCATGGAAATACAACGCTATATCTCTTATCCTAATGACCCAACTCCTCCTACTAGCTTAATGTTCTTCCTTGGTTGGATGATTGAGGAGATGATTCCAAATGTTAAAGAATGGAAGCAACGAGCAACACAATTGGGAATGGAAATGACACTTGTGGACGCACAACTTAGTCTCTATTCTAATGTTGAAGATGCTCCAAGCTTCCCAACGATCAAAGAAATGGATGATGAGCCATTGTGTATCCCAACATGTCCAAACATCGATTCATGCCTTGAATCAAGTATGGAGGAGAAGCATAATGCTGTTTTCGGTGAGATTGAAAGTCTTCTTCATGGAATTAATATTGATGAGCTTGACTCTCCTATTCAGAATTTGATGGACCATCTCATGTGTGAGCTTGATGAAGATGAGAAACACGCCGAAATTGATGTTGTTGATGGTTCATGTGCTTCATATAAAGGAGATAAAGGTACTCAAATTTTCATAGTTTATGAGTTGTCTCTTGAAACCTCAATGAAGATATCACAAATTGAGAAGACAATCAAAGAGGACATAGATCTCTTTTCACGGCATGGGAGACTTGAGATCATTTGTGAAATCGTGATGATGTCGATTCTCAAGAATTGGAAGAAGAAGAAAAAGTTTGCGGCGAACTTTCACTTGTGCAACACTTGTTCGTCATTGTTGAAATATGCGCTCCTTTTGAGAGTTTGTTTTCTCCCAATTCAGAAGAAATTGACCGAGAAAAGGTGGTGGAAGAAGAAAAAATGGCGAGAAAAGCTCCTTTCCGAGCAGAAGGGGTACTGAATATTTTTTCAGAATGATTTCATGGCACATCACGTCTGGTGAGTAGGGATTTTTCGAGAGGAGAAAACGTCACTGTTTTTTAGCATAGGGGAGGAAAGTGAAAATAAGCAGATTATTGAAAATTTGCACCCGCATACCCCCACTGTTGCAACGCAATTAACCCCCTCGCATCTTCTACAAAAAAAAAATTTGCTGCAGAAGGAATTTTGCTGCAGAACCTGTTTGTCCTCCTCGATTGCAGCTTCTAAAAGTCCTCGGAGATCACCATCGCAACCCCCCCTGAGAAACCGCCGCCATCAACAGTGCTCCTCTCCAATTGAATCTCTGCACTCGTCACCAACCCACCATGGATTCCGGCCAAATACCACCCTAAACCTTTGTCTCTCTCTCTATTGACCACCATCGAAGCCCAAAACCCAGAAACCCATCGCAACCCTCTCTGAAAAACCAACCCCAGAGCGACCACCACTGCGAACAGAAACAACCAGCAACACCCACCGCCACCGCTGCTGTAGATCCCAACCACTGAACCGCCTATACACCGCCCAATTCAAACCCAACATGACAGGACCCAAGCTATGGATCGTGCCTTTCTCAGTAGATATTGAAGAACAACATGAGAAGAAGAGTAAGATTGAGATTGAGAATTGGACGAGAAGGAGATCAGAAGAGAGATTCGGAAGAAGATTCAGAGAAGAAGAAATTTGAGATTGAATTCATCCATACCCTCTGATACAGTACATGTCTGTATATAACAGACCCACATAATTTTTGATAATAACAAAAGCACCTCTACACTACATTGCTCTATTACTACTTACCCCATAAGTAATACCTATTTTCATTCAGCCCCCACGGTCATGACAATACCCACCTCTCCAAATCATCCTTGTCCTCAAGGATGAAGATTTACATAGGCTACATGCTGCAACACAAAGAAAAATGTCCATTTCTTGATATAGCACTTAGAAGAACTTTTAAACCTTTCCCACGGACCCATCCATCGATGATTGTGAATTGTTGAGCAGAAATGATGCCCAGTAACGGCCAAGTAGCTGTGCAAGTGTAGTCCCTGAGAACTGTTATTCCCACCAGGATTTGAATTGAGTGGAGACAATTGTGAAGCTTCTTCCTTACAAGCCTCAATTTCACGGGGAAGTGTGCTGCTTCCTTTATTGATATATGCCTCACTGCATGTCTCTTCTTCATTGGATGTCTTCTTGCAATCAACTTTGCTAATCTCAATTAGATCAGAGATATGAGGATTGTTTTTGACGTTTTTCTCAGCCCACTCTATTCCAACATCAGTCATATCTGAACCAACAAAACTCCATCCCAAGAGTGATTCACCAAGAAGTGGGTATATGCAGTTGGCTCCTGTTCCAATATCAAACCCTCTTACAACTTCTCTGTGAGCGTTGTTATTTAAAATGATGTTGGATGACAATAGATCTTCAATCCAGAGGATGTAATTAGATGGGTTTGGAACAGTAGGGCAAAGCTGTCCATCAGTAATCCACCGGAATGTACAGCCATGAGTATCCGAGGTATAGCTGCAGTGAAATAGTGACCCAACCACGCAAACTGGAGACTTGTGCATTGTTCCAATGTGAATAGGAACGATCTCGCAAAATTCTTTAACAACTGACAGGGAAATGCATACCTCGAAATGAAATGCAGCTTTATACTGAGAAGCATCGCATGATCGCGTAGTTCGCATAGTTATGGTGATGCTCATAAGAACTCCCAACAATACAAGTTCATGCTTCAGGAAGTTACAAGTTACTTCCAGGCAGCCGGTAATTAGATACACGAGCCATTTAACTTCTGCATTCACAAGCTTCACATTTTCCATAAGTGAAAGGTCTTCTAACTGAGTGCCCCACAAGCTATTATATTGCATCATCCCCTTAAATGAAATTTTGCCCTTGCCATCTAGAGTATTAGCTGATAAAATTTTCCACTTGAAACGAAGTACATACTGAGAAAAGATAGCATAACTCACTTGTTTCATCACCTGTGCTTGGTGGTGGAATTCACACGTACACAACTCGTACGTTGTCACAGTAAGAGAGGTGAGTTGCTTGTCTTCAAAGTCGAGTATATAGGGGCTGACACAGGAAACTGAAATTTTTACCAACTCTGTCTTACTGGAAATATTTGATATAGACTCCTTAACAATATTCACAGTCCAATAGCCCCATGTATTCAGCTGCATTTTCCATAAAGCTTCATTGAACAAAACAGAAAATGACTTGCAAGAACGCCAAGAACTGAGTGATGTAGAACTTGTATATGTCGTGCCTTCCGGAAAGCGAATCGTGAAGACTTTCTCAACTTTCCAATAGCCACCAAGAAGTTTCTCGTTCCACAGTGATAGATGTTTGCAAGAACCTCCTGACATGATAACACACTTTATCCATTTTGGCTCTTCCCGTTTTCTGAACCAATGCATTTGCCAGTCCACTTCAATAGTGACGTTTTCACTCACTTTCAAGGCATTAATTTCACAAATATCTGAAGATATTTGTGAAATTATCTTGTCCTTGAGTATTTTGTAGCTCAGTTTGGACCAACTATTGGCTGCAACACACATACTTCTATCACATCCAGAACATAGGTTAGTCCGCGACATGTGCCAAATCTCAAAAAAGTCGCTTATCGTAATCTTGGTAACGATGAGTAAGCCTCCACGCTCAGAACTAGTGCGGCTGAAACTTGATTCAGTTTCTTCAACATGTGACTGGGGAGTTATCTTTAGAAAATTACCCTTATGTATAACCCAATTCAAGTTGCTAGTGAACTTCCCTACACTTGTAACAGTTTCTGCCTCGAACATTAGTGAAACAAGGGTCGTATGAGGGAAGCGTAGCAGATAATCATCTGTTTCAGAACATTTCAAACACTTCAAAGGAAACAGGCTAGACATGAAACGGAAAATAGCAGAGTGTTCGTAATTGCAAACCAGCTGGGTGTTTCCATTATTTAATTCCACTTTGCCCTTCATGATCAGGATAATTGTACCAAGTCGGTAATTATAGATATTACACGACTCAAGTAATCGCTGCCACGAAGGAGTGAACAAACTACCCTCGCCAGTCCCACCTGGGTTTGGTCCTCTAAACCATACACCGTTTTGAAAATTATGGAAATTTTTACTTGCAGCCATTGTATAATCAAACAAGTCATCGATTTTAATTCTGAACTTCAATTCTCGGAGACACCCCGAGAAATTCATGGTAGCTGACCCATCAATTAAGAAATCATCCCAAACAAGATCGCCATTTAACAAGTTAATGTCTCTGTATAATAATTTTCCAAGTTGAGAGAACTTACTGAGTGTCTTAGAACCAAAACGATCAGCTTCTTGGGAAAACGTACCACCAGTAACATCTTCACAAGAATCAACCATTTCCATTCTTGTTGTGGGTGACTTCACAAATTTCTCAGACATAGGAACCAGCACATAGTTCTGAACTTCAGTTCGGGTTGAAGATGCCAATTCTAAAGATACCTCATCACCACTACCATCAGTTTGGGCTCCAACCAATGTGTTTACCGTCTTGCTTCTAGTAGTATTATCTTTCTTCCCATGATCTGGATAATTTTCAGGCAAACCGTAAATGCCCTGGTTTCTTTCCCCCACAGGTATTACAAATTTTCCCATATCCATGACATTTTCAGATTGCAATGAAGAGATCACTTCCCCCAATCTATCTTTTTGTACAATATGGCAACCCTCCTTGCCTTCAGGGAATTTCAAATTAGAGCTTGTAATAGCCCTGTCAGAAGCTTTTGCTGAGGAAGACGACTGCAATGCCCGTTTTCTAGTGGCATGATCACATGTTTGGGTCAATGCAGTTTCTTTGTTAACTGATTGTCCTGGATTCTCAATGTCGTGCTTATCGTGTAGGCAATCCAGTAATGAGCACTGTGTAGCAATCTTACAACCCTCTTTACACATATCATGCACATCTAATGAAAACTTTGCAATACTAGCATCGATTTTGGTAGGAAATTGGATCAAGACTTGCACATTTGGGTAACGACGCAATATAACAAGTTCAACAATGCCATGATCTGATAGCACCTGCTGGAGCATTTTCTCAGGATGCATTTCTTGATAAACAGTGACTAAGAGGACTCTACTTGAAGCCTCTTTTGTGGATAGACAATTTGTCAAACAGGTGGAGTGCATTGATTTATTGGCATATGAACTCCAACACAATGGTATGCAATCCATACTAGCGAACTGGACATCCATTAAATTGCACCCATCATATATGTTTCGACCATGAAATTGGTCCCAAGCCATGATTGCACCGACTGATAACTCATACTGAACAAGAATTTCAACTGAAGGTGAAGAGCTTAATATAAGAATTTGGTCCACCTTACCAGTTTGTGAAAAAACCTTTCTAAGTACCTCCTCTGTTATGAGTTCCACTGGTTCCTGAATAGAGACATGTAGAACTCGAGTAGGCCTTGATTCACCTGCTTGGAATTTCCTCGAACACCTGGTGCTCACCACAAATCGATCGAACGACTCAGCCAATTTCTGAAAACTAGCATCAAGTTTTCTACCCAATCGATCAGTCGTGTCCCCGTTCCCCTTCAAGCTGCTGGTTTGTCCCCTATAAAAATCGAACCGTTGCTCGTCGAACACCATTATATGAGACAGCGAACCCTAAAGCTTTAGAATAACCAGGCTCTGATACCACTTGACAGGACCCAAGCTATGGATCGTGCCTTTCTCAGTAGATATTGAAGAACAACATGAGAAGAAGAGTAAGATTGAGATTGAGAATTGGACGAGAAGGAGATCAGAAGAGAGATTCGGAAGAAGATTCAGAGAAGAAGAAATTTGAGATTGAATTCATCAATACCCTCTGATACAGTACATGTCTGTATATAACAGACCCACATAATTTTTGATAATAACAAAAGCACCTCTACACTACATTGCTCTATTACTACTTACCCCATAAGTAATACCTATTTTCATTCAGCCCCCACGGTCATGACACAACAGCCCACCTCTATTGCGAACAGAGCACTTGCCCTTCTGTTTCTCCATGAACCAGACACCTTCCTCCCTCATCCGATCACCTCCAATCCACGAACTCCGAACAACCCAAAACCCAGACCCAATCGAGAAACCCAGTTTGTGAAAACTCAAAACTGTGATTGAACCCCGCGAACAGTCCTCGATCAGCCATTGATTCCAACCGAATCCTAGATTGACTACGTTGAATCCGACCTCATATTTTGAAGAATCAGTCGACCTCATATTTTGAAGAATCCGATCAGAGTTACAAGGCTGAATTTTATGCTTGAAGGGTGATTCTTAATTCTAGGTGGCAGTGTGACTTGTCGGTGCCTTCAATTGCTGAAGTTGATTTAGTGTGGGGGTAGATTGCTGTTATTTTGTCCTAAGTACTGTTAATTGTGGGCTGATGTGATTTTGGCTTGTAGCTACCAATTGGGTACTGAAATTTTGGGAATTCAATGAAGGAGGTGAAATGATTTTTCAGAGTTAAAAAGATGAGCAAATGGGACGAAGTAATCGACCCCGGGTGCGCTACGGCGCACTCGACCGTTATGGGAGCTCGCATTGGCATACGCAATTTGAGTTCGGGGATTCTTCGTTCATTTTTCCTCAACAACAACAGATCAATCGACCCCAGTGTGTTTTACACACTCGACCGCGAGGGAGCTTGCATTGATGCGCACAATGTTTGCTTGGGGATTGTTCTTTGCTATCTCAGACAACACATCTCCGATTTCGTCCCCGACCTTGTGTCAGTTGTGAGTACTTTTCTCTCTCTTTACTTACCGTTTAGGCACATCGTACTTGCTCTAGGATTTTATTTTTCGAATTCTAGGGAATTACTTGAGTACTTGCTTAATTTCGGTACACACAACTTGTCACGTGCACGTAGCTTGAATTATCTCTAAATTTGTTGTAGCTACCTTCTTGTGCTGTGACTTTGACTCCGAGTAGAACCACCGCCCCTCGCATTTGAATGCCGAGTCTTCTTGGTTAATCTCTAAATTCGTTGAGGACAACGAAGAGCTCAAGTGTGGGGGGGAGTTTTAGCTATTTGCTAGCCATGTCCGTGTCTGCATCGCCAGTTACATGTAGATTAGATTGTCGTATTGTGAGTCAGTGTAGTACTTGTAGTCCGAGTCGTATTTAAATATATTGTTGTATTTTGCTTAGTTTTAGTGTAGTTTATGTTTAGATTGCACGTTTTCTTATTTGAGTCTACCTACCCTATCGACTGTTTTGTGTAGTTTGTTCGTGTCGGCTTGCATGTAGTGTAGGAATTATATGAAAAAAATCAAAAAAAATCAAAAAATTGAAAAATCCAAAAAAAAAAAAAATTAAAACGAGAAAATTTTGAGAAAAGGGCAATCAAAAGAGGCTAAAGTTTGATAAATCGCGAAGTGTGAGGATTTTAGGCGTAGAGCATGATTTGCGACCGAGAGTGACGACGTGAGTTCCCCCTAGTAGGTATAGAGAGACTTTCTTTACGGGAGTGCCTACCTATATATAACACATACGTGATTTTCAAACTCAAAGTGTGTGCCTATTTTCTTTCAAGAGCTGAGCTAGGTGTGAGCTAAACAAGCCGAACATCCATGTGTACGTCTTAGGTAGTCGCCAACCCGCCTCGTAGTGGCACACGAAACAGCTGTGCGAGGACGTGTATTAGAGCACTCACTGCTTTTAGAACTCACCTTGTAGGACCATTAGACGCCCCAATTTGAACCTTGGATTCTTTGCTAGCCTTCGGACCTAGGGTGACGATTCTTGGCCTTCATCAAAAATCGATTAGAATCACCACTTTAGTGCGTCACGAGGGGGTTGTGTAGTTGAGGGGGTTCGATGAGGGAGTGATTATACATTTCGTTGAGTTCTACGTCTCGCTTGCACTTCATTGATTATCTACGAGGGGATGCGAGGGTGAGTGAGTAGGCTTGCGCACTTCGGTGTGACGGTGTTCCATGCCACTACATCATGGACACAGTTGTGGAGAGCCGTGAGTGCGTGAATCTAATACGCACGGAATTGGGTTGGGAGAACTTAATTGGTGGATCGTGCTAGGTACCGGTTTCGGTTACTTTGGTGTAGGAGGATCGGTTGGATTAGGCACGAGATACATTCATCTTCGGGACTACTTGAGAGGGGATATGGTGACATTCGAGTGTGGGGGTGTCGACTTTTGACTCCGGACATTGAGAGTGAGCTTGCGACGACTCCACTCCCACACATGTATTTCATTGATTTTGCGGCTTGGACTTAACATGGACTTTGATTGAGTTAGGAGGAGATGATATTTCTATGTGATATTCATTCATCGATTTACGTGTTTCCTTCTCTTAGCATATTTGATTGTTATTTGAAGACCACTCGGATATTATTGTTGGATTGTTATGGTATTTTGAGAGAATTGTGAAAAAAAAAAGAAAATGAAAAAAAAAATGAGAGAAAAAAAGAAAAAGGAGAGATGAAATAAAGTTGAATTGGAATTGAATTGAAATGAGTGGTGGAGCTACTTTGACGACGACGGTTCACGTTTCATGCACGACGAACGACGATGGCCACGGAGATCACTAGTGTACCGGGGTTTGAGGGAATTGAGGGCCGGAGGTGGTGAGCTTCGGGTTCGGTTTCTATCATCGTGGTGAGGGTGTGTGAGATGTGGGATTTGATGTGAGAATGTGACGCTTAGGACTTGACTTCGATGAGGTTATCTATATGTCCCTAAGCCTCATCATGTGAAAACCGTTAGCGGATTAGGAGCTCGGACCTTGGATGTGGCTTTGCCTAGCGTAGTCTCTTATTTCGTGGCACACGCGAAGAGGTAGCGTACTCTTGTACTTAGTAAAGTTAGGCTTTCTATACTAACTAGGGGAGAGTCTCGTTGTCAAGTTTAGTTTCAACTCATGCTTTGTTCCTAGGATTCTCATCACTTCATGATAATCGATTAAAGCCAATGGAGATTGTCCGATCTCAACCAAAAAGATAAAAAAGTGTGTTTTGTGTATATATGTGTTGTGTAGGATCGAGTCGTAGTTTGCATTTGCATCATATTGTTGCATTGTCGAGTCTTGTGTCGTTTGCGTCTTGAGTTGGCTAGTAAATAGTGATTTTGCTCGGGACGAGCAAAAGCTAAGTGTGGGGGTATTTGATAACTCTCTTTTAGGAGTTATTAATATACTTTCTTATTACTTTTACTAGGCTTATTTCACATTATTTATATGTTATATTTTCACGAATATGTGAATTTGACGATTTATAAGCCTAAGAGTGAAAAGTTGTGTTTCTAGCCTATTTGTGCACGTTTTCTCTCATATATGCTATGATAATTGCACGGGTTGTTTAGTGTTGTGTATATCAGGTAAAAGAGGTGCATTGGAGCTTATGAGATGCTTGGATATGCTTGGAATGGAGCTAGATGAAGAGGAAGAAAAGGAGACGCACAAACGAAGTAAAGTTGGAAAAGTCACACAGGACCAGCCTGCACTCTTTTCGATGCCCAGGAAAATCTATAAAGAATTTTGGAGCAAGGCCTGCGGCATTGGAAAGTAGACATCCGTAGCTTTCCAATGATATATGGTAGGCCCGAATACGAGTCCGTATGAGGGAGATACAGCCCGCGCAAGATCAGCAAATAATTATGGCCGAGAATTACAAAGTAGAGGGGCTGAAGTGCAATTTCGGCCAGATTTCATTAAAAAGCGTTCCCAGGCAATAAAGGACGTATTCTTAGACCTAAAACACAGTGGGACGCTGCTAGGGAAGATCCAAGAAGGCTAGGGAGCACGAGGGACATGGAGAACGACGCCGGAGTCGCCGGAACGCGAATTTCGTCACGAGTTTGACTATCCCTCCTATCTTTTCTATCTTTTCTTGTTACTATGAACTTGTTAGCTCTTATTTTCAGCATATTTGAGTAGTTTTCTTGGCTAGGCTCTATGGAGAGCCTAGGGTTTTGTTAGAAACCGTTCCGGATTTGTTTGTTTGATTCACGCTTATGGATTCACGTTATGGATTACTTTTCTTCTCTATTGATGTATTGTTGACCTAGAACTATTGACACGTTTTAGGTAGGATATGAATGATGAATAGAGATGTCTTTGATCCATAATGTTTATCTTAGCTTAAAGTAATAGTGAATTTGCTTCTTCTAGCAATCTTGTTCTTAATTTTATGCTACCTTAGAGTCATGAACTAGGGTATCTACTTGGTGAAAGATTGATGGACTGACAGGTGAAGATTGATTAGCTTATGAATCTAGGATTGCTAGCAACCCCGTATCATGATGGACTGAAAGGCGAAGTGTTAGGGTGTGGATCAAAACGTAGGATTAAACTTAGTGCTTGTTAGGTGATATAGTTTATGGATCGACAGATGACGACTATTGAACTTAGCATAGGCTTACATGAGACCGAGAGGAGATTGTAAGTAGTTAGACGTGATCAAGAGCATATTCAATATTACATGTTTCAAAGCAATATCCGGAATTGTCTACTGCCCTAGGTGATCCATAGATCGCCTAGTCTTTATTCTTAGTTAATCAAACCTTTGTTTAGTTATAAAAATCCAAAAATATTGTCTTTTAGTTAGTTTAATACAGTCACTTGATTGGGGGTGACGAATTCTCAAATCAACAACTTTCCTCCTGTTATTTCAATTACACTCTTTAGATTTAATCTCTAATTAACAATAAATCTACTATCTGTCCTCGTGGGATCGACAACCTGAGTTTCAATACTCACACTTTATTACTTCGACCGTGCACTTGCGTATACACGTAAGAAATCGTGTCAGGAAGGTTGTTGCTGAAAATCAGGGAAGATTTGCAGAGCATCCGAGATATAAAAATAGAGCTCATTTTGAAGCAACAAGACACAACACTCAACGGGCAAAAAGAGAGACATGTTTCAGGATTGACAAGCATCAAAGATGCACATCATTCTCACAATCCATCTCACAGAAGATCACTGCATTCTTCACTGCAGTTCTACACTTCCAGTGTTCTTCTGACTTGTACTTTATTTTTAGATCATTCTTATACTACTTCTAGCTCTCCTTCTCAAGGATTGTTCAAAGTGAAAAATAGAGAATTCTTAGGTAATCAGTTAGCTAGAGCAGGTACTAGATAGGTTAGATAGAACCACAAGCTGTAACAGAGTAAGGCATATCTCTGTGCTTGAGATCTAGGGCTTAG
Organism: Linanthus parryae; assembly: GCA_023055425.1. Lineage (NCBI taxonomy): Eukaryota > Viridiplantae > Streptophyta > Magnoliopsida > Ericales > Polemoniaceae > Linanthus > Linanthus parryae. The sequence goes on from JALGPY010000006.1 coordinate 42,503,707, forward strand.
CTTTTGATTAATAAGAATTGTGTTGAAATTCCTGCAGGGAGAAGATCCTTGAGGTAGAGACGTAGGTCCAAGTGGACTGAACTCTATAAATCATGTGTCTCTTGCATTTACAGTTTCTTTTGCATTCTTAGTTTTTGCAGCATTCAAACTAGTCTGTTTTCAAGGCCTTGAAAAAGACTTGTCTGTTTTCTTTCAAACTGTATTTCTTTCCAAAGGCTTTAAACTGATTTCAAGTCCTTTAACTCCACTGCTCTTCACATAAAATTTTCTCTTCTACAAGCTTTGCAAAAAGTTTGCATACTCTATTCAACCCCCCCTTTTAGAGTATCCGTGCTGCATATCTACCTGCTTACTCCCATTTCAATTGGTATCAGATCTTGTATCACTGTATAAGATTTAACCATCTGGTGATCATGAGGACTGCAGGTGATGGTGGTTTCTCACATGGAAGAGATGCTAACAGGCCTCCTCTATTCTGTGGAGATAATTTTGCTCACTGGAAAGCCTTGATGAAAATGTTCATCATTGATCAAAACATAGAGCTTTGGACCATTATTCAGAATGGACCTCATACTTTCTACACAGAGAAAGATGGGATTAAAACTCCCAAATCTGAAAACTCTTTTTCTTCATCTGAATTAGAAAAATTCTCTAAGAATTACAAAGCTATTAACATCTTGTATTGTGCTTTGAGTACATATGAATTCAACATGACTTCAGGATGCAAGACTGCCAAGGAGATCTGGGATAAGCTTGTGGTGACATTTGAAGGAACCAGTCAAGTCAAGCAAATAACGATCAACATCTATCTCAGACAATATGAGCTATTCAAGATGAATGCAGATGAGTCAATTAGAAAAATGTTCAAAAGGTTCACAAACATAGTCAATAACCTTGATTCACTTGGAAAACATATTTCCAATGAAGAAAAGGTGAGGAAGATTCTGAGAAGTCTACAAAAGGCAAAATGAGAACCAAAGACTACTGCAATTGAGGAAGCTCAAGATCTCTCATCACTACAACTTGATGACCTACAATGGAAGCTTCTGACACATGAAATATCCATGAATGAAGCAGATGGAGAACTAACAGAAGGTGTCAGGAACTTAGCACTCAAGGCCAAAGGGAATGAGAAAATTCAAAGCCTTGAAACTGATGATGATGATGAAGATCCATTTGCCTTGTTTTCCAAAGCCTTGACCAAAATCCTCAAGATGAAGAAAAACTTTGGAAACGAAGACTTCAACAGATAAAGACACAGGTCATCCAGTAGCAAGGAATACAAAGGAAAGTCTTCTTCACAAAGTAAATCAAAAGTCATGGAGTGATTCAGATTTTTCAAGTGACTCTAAATCTGAAGAAGAACATGCCAACCTATGCTTCATGGCCAAGCATGATGAAAGTTCTGAAAAGAACATTGAGGTAATGGTAAACTGTTTGATTTCGAAACCAAAATAAGCTCTTTCATATTATCTTAGAACAATGCTTTTAAATGAAAAGGACTATCTGAAAGAGATTAGAGTTTTGAAAGAAAAAGTTCATGAGCAAGCAAAAGAGAATTTACAACTTGTTTGTCTGAATCAGAATATTGAAAAATCTTAGAAGAAAACTGACAGTGATTTCAAGGCCTTGAAAACCAGTTTCAAAGCCTTGAAAACACAAGTCAAGGAAGTAGTCGCTGAGAACTCTTTACTGATTGATAGCCTTGTTAATCTGAAACATCAAGTTGATGAATTAGATAAAAAAAAAGACTACTCTTACTGAGAAACTTCAAGAATCTAAATTAGTCAAAGTCAAGCTTGCAGGCCCAGAACACAAGTTGAACTTGATTCTTGGAGAAATTTCAAAGTCTGTTCACAAAACTGGTATTGGATACAATCCAAATTTTCCAAGAAAGAACAATACCAGATTTGTGAATTTGGAAACAAAACTTCTCCTAAGTGTCATTTTTGCAACAAAATTTGTCATGTTAAGATGACTTGTCCTTTCAGAAGAAGAGACCCTCACATAATGATGAACATTTTTCCATTTCAACTAAAGGGACAAGTCAGACAGATTTGGTCTAACAGCTGAGTAAGGCAATGATTGGTGCTTGCAGGTTGTCACCAATGTCAAAGAACATAAGTGGTTTATGGTTAATGGTTTCTCAAGACACATGAGTGGAAAGAGATCTCTATTCTCAGAACTAAAAGAGAAATCATAAGGTTCAATTACACTTGGTGACAAAGGAAAATGCAACATTCTTGGTATTGGTAAAGTTGGTAAAAGCTTGAAATGCCTCAAGGCCTTGAAGGAAGACTAAAAGCTTTGGCACATAAAGCTTGGTCACATTAGCTTGCATACCTTGAACAAGTTGATCTCCAAAGATCTTGTAAGAGGATTGCCATCTATCAAGTTCAAAGATGATGAAGTATGAAAAGTTTGTGCTCAGGGTAAGCAGACCAGAAGCTCATTCAAGCCAAAGCAGTTGGTAAGTACTACTAGACCTATTAAATTACTTCACATGGATCTCTGTGGTCCTATGAGGACTCCAACTCCAAAAGGTAAGAGGTATATGCTAGTTATTGTAGATGATTATTCTAGATTTACTTGGGTTATGTTTCTTAAAGAAAAATCTGAAGCCCCTCTATGAATTTTTAAAGCTTTGCAGAGAACTTCAAACCTTGAAAAACCTACCTATTGCTTCAATCTGAAGTGATCATGGTAGAGAGATTGATCAACTAGAATTTGATTTGTTCTGTGTTAATAATGGTATCTATCGTAATTTATATTCTCCTAGAACTCCACAACAGAATGGATTTGTTGAAAGAAAGAACATGACTCTTGAAGATATGTCAAGAACAATGCTCTTACAAAACAAGCTGCCAAAACACTATTGGGCAGAAGCTGTGAATACAACAAATTACATTTTGAACATGTGCTTGATCAGACCTATATTGAAGAAGACCCCCTATGAACTTTTCAAAGGGAGAAAGCCAAACATTTCATACTTCAAACCCATTGGTTGCACATGCTTTGTCAACAACAATGGTAAGGACAACTTGGGTAAGTTTGAAGCAAGAAGTGATGAAGATATCTGTCTTGGTTACTCTCTTACTAGAACAGCTTATAGAGTTTATAATAAAAGAAGCACGCTGGTTTAAGTATCCATGTTATTTTTGATGAAAGATGTGATGGTTCTTTGAGTGAAAGTTTTGCAGACTTGAATTTGAACAAGCATGAATCAGAAGAAGAAGCTGAAAACTCACGTGGTTTCAAGAAAGGTTCAGAAGGAAACAGAAGATATTTTCAAGACCTTGAAAACAGGTCTCAAGGTCTTGAAAACAGAGATCAAAGCCTTGACAAGGACGATCAGAATGATATGAGATATCAGACTACTACTTCAAGACCATAGAAGCAATATGGAGAGCCTGAACCTTGGTCTCCAAGAAAGAGATTAAAATATCTCTCACCTCAACAAGCTGACAAAACCATCTCTGATCCAACCACTGGTACACAAACAAGATCACAGTTGAAGAATCTTTGTGCTTTTAATGCTTTTATCTCTCTTGTAGAACCCAAAACTGTGAAGGAAGCATTACAAGAAGCAGACAAGATTATAGCTATGCAAAGTGAACTCAATGAGTTTGAAAGAAATAAGGTGTGGAACCTAGTTCCCCCACCAACAAACCAGTCTGTCATTGGTACCAGATGGGTGTTCAGAAACAAACTTGATGAGAATGGCAAAGTGATCAGAAACAAGCAAGGTTAGTTGCTCAAGGTTATAACCAAGAATAAGGTATTGATAATGAGGAAATTTTTTCTCCAGTTGCCAGGCTAGAAGCAATTAGAATTGTACTCGATTTTTCATCTTACATGAACATGAAACTATTTTAAATGGATGTAAAGTGTGCATTTTTGAATGGTTACTTGCAAGGGGAAGTTTATGTTGCTCAACCTCCTGGTTTTGAAAGTGATAAGTTTCCAGATCATGTTTACAGACTTGAAAAAGCTCTTTATGGTTTGAACCAAGCTCCAAGAGCTTGGTATGAAATATTGTCAAAGTTTTTGCTTGAAAATGATTTCAAAAGAGGATTGGTAGACAAGCCTTTGTAACACCCCCAAAACGTCCAAGCCGGAAGCCCGAGGATGTCACTCCGTACCCGAGATTAAACCCGGATACAAGGAGTTTTTATAACAGAAAATCCAAACAAAAATCCTTAAAATAAATAATTAAAACTTTGAAACTTGTCTCGCCACAAACATGAGATTTATTCCAATCTAGGGATTCTCTAAGTCTAACTGAATTCTAAAGTAAATAACTGTGATCTACTAAACTTTTCCTATGTATGTCGAGTCGCGCTCCCGTTACTCCAAGCTTCCACCTAAACCTGTGGTGCATAAATAAAAAGAAACACCACAGTTTCCAAAGTCAGAGGAAAATACTGAGTAAGCAACACCCAGACATGTAAATAGATTATGAAGCAATTTAAAAATGACACATGAGTTTGAATTGTAAAGAATTCGAGTAAGAGTATAAGTATAAAATAAGAGTTTTTACTTTTTGGATTTCACGTGGGGAAACATTCCCAAACTCTTCCTCATATGTCCAATCGGGACATTCAATTCTCAATCATAAAGGTCCATCATTAAAAAAATCATATATTACCATGTTGACACGGGGAGAAACCAAGTCACACAACTAGGTGCGAACCAATACCACACTCACAAGACCATAAGTGTCGACACCCCCCTAAGACTTCGTGCGATCAGAGGAGTAAGTACGAGGAGCAACCCGAGGCTTGTGGTAGCCGAGCAACCAAATAAAAGTGGGCTGAGTGACCCTAGTCAACAACAACCGATCCCAAAATAATAAAGTGTTTCCCGGTACAACTCTTTCACTTTACGTTATTACGTCTTATTAATCATGTGATAGTTGTGATAGAATCACCTTTGTAAAATCAGTAAACTTTCTAAATTAAACAATTCAAGTAGATATTCAAATTTTGAGACAATAAATCACAAAATCAGTTTAACACGAAAGGAGTAAAGGGCGCTAGGCCTGGCACGTTTACTTACCTCAAACAAATAGCAACCACAACAAATTAGTCGTAGTATTCGACGTATCCTTCGTCGGAGAACTCGTAGCCTACAAATTTATAATTTCCTAATTAATACAGTGCTAGCACACAAACACAACAAAGTCCTACTTGTACACGCAAGTGTAACCCCCTACTATTTCCTCAAAATCTAACGATACTATTTCTATTAATAAAACACGATTTATACGGACTATCGTTTATTATCGTAAAGCATAGCTATAGTTATAAAAATATAACTTATAAGATCAACTAAACTATTGCTTTTATTATTTAGGGTAGAGAAGCATATTATTTTCCCCAAAAACAATTATAATTCTAATAGCACTTTCTCACATCCAAACAAGCCTTAGTAGAGAATAAATTATAAACTAACTTTATTTAGAAGAAATAAAAAATTTATTTGAGAAAAATAACTTATTCTAACATGTTACAAACTTATAAAAATAAATAAGAAAAATATACTTTTTATCACCCTTATCCTACATCTTTATTTTTGAGAAAAGATGATTACAAAAAGATTACTTTAAACTTGTATAAAAAGAATGTCTCTTGTCAGACTCGAACCTAGAACCTAGCTTCTACAAACCCACCAAGCCTTAAGTGATAGTATTTAACCACTGGGCCAACAGCCACTTTTTGTTGTCTCCTTCCCAACTACTAAAACTTAACTTAACAAATATATAATAATAATAATAACAACAACAACAACAACAACAATAATAATAATAATAATAATAATAATAATAATAATAATAATAATAATAATAATAATAATAATAATAATACATACATACATACATACATAAAAGAATAAAACAAAGAAGGAAAAAGGGGAGAAAGAAGAACGGGTTTCATACCCGAACAGAGAGAAAACCGACGGGAATGAGGGGTGGGAGTCCGACGGTGGCGCCGGAGAGAGGCGGCTGGGCGCGGTGACGACGGCGGCGACGTGGGCGGCGCACGGCGCCTGCAGCGGGCAGCGGCGGCGGTTGGGTCCTCTCGGTAGCCCCACGGTGAGAGAGAGAGATAGAGAGAGAGAGAGAGAGAGAGAGAGAGAGATAATGAGACGGAGAGCTTTGGGAGATCTTTGGTGTGAATTCCTTTGAGATTGTAGGGGTTTATATAGGTAGAGAGGTGAGCAATTCAACTGGAAAGAGGACACCCACTTCGAATTTTCCGATTCCGAATTGGACTATGTTTTGGGCAAAATAAATTTTCTTGGTGAGCAAGATTGGGTCTCTACTGAAATAGGAGTGTATTGGGACGAAAATCAGCAAGGTTGATGAAGATTTGGAGTGGTGATGGTGGTGTTTGGGTAGGAGATGGAGTCTCCCGTCCATGGAAGAAAATGAGGAAGAAGATGACTTGTTTTAGGGTTAAGGACACTTTCACCCCCACTGATTTAGTCATTATACAACTACTACCCACACGTTCAATTAAAAGACACACTTTAAGTTAGGAAAACAACATAAAACCCCCTAATAGTTTATAACATTAAAATTAACTTTCTAAATTATAACAACTAATACCCAATAAAAATGTCATATTAACACCTATATTATTGTAAAATACCCATTTCTACCTAATATTATTATAAAACATCCGTTTCTAAATAATTGGGTATTTCACCCTTTATATTAAGACTCATGAGAAAGATTTACTTGTAGTTCACATCTATGTTCTATTTGGAGCTACTAATGATCTTTTACGCAAAGAATTCTCAAGTCTTATGAGCAGGGAATTGAAATGAGCATGATGGGAGAGTTGAACTTCTTCCTTGGACTTCAAATACATTAGTTGAAGAAGGGCATCTTTCTGCATCAAAGCAAGTACACTAGGGACTTGTTGAAGAAGTACAACATGTCTCAATCCGAAGAAATCAAGACTCCTATGAGTTCTACACTGTCCTTAGATAAGGATGAATCTGGTAAGAGTGTCAATGTGAAAGAATATAGAGTGCTGCGAAGGGAATATTTTGATATCTCAATGGTACCAAAGACTTAGGGCTTTGGTATCCAAGACATTCTAATTTTTCTTTGCATGGGTTTTCAGATACTGACTTTTCAGGTTACAAAGTTGATAGGAAAAGTACTTCAGGAACTTGTCAATTCATTGGATCCTAATTGATCAGCTGGCACTCCAAGAAACAAAACTCAGTTGCTTTATCAATAGCTGAAGCTGAATACATAGCTGCTGGAGCATGTTGTTCACAAGTAATATGGATTGCTAAACAGTTGAGAGATCTTGGATTTGATTTTAGAAGTATACCAATCAAATGTGACAACACCAGTGCAATATCAACTATAAAGAATCCAGTTCAACATTCAAGAACCAAGCACATTGATGTCAGACACCACTTCATCAAAGATCATGCTGAGAAAGGTGTTATTGTTCTTGAATTTGTTTCTACAAACATGCAACTTGCAGATATCTTCGCTAAACCATTTTCAGATGAAAGATTTTCAGCTCTAAGACTGAAATTGGGTATGCTAACTAAAGATGCATTGGTTTAGGGGGAGTACAAAGGTAAGGAAGGTAAGTTATTATGTGTTTCAAATGTTTGAACTGATTTTCAAAGCCTTAAAAATCTATTCAAAGTTTTGATTTTATGTGTCTCAGTATTGCAGCGTTTCAAGACCTTGAAATTATTTTCAAAGCCTTGAAACTAGTTAGTTAATAATTTTTGGATCATCCAGTATTGGGTGCTATCTTTGTAGATAATTGCTCAATATTGCCCCTACCTTTTTAAAAAGTTCTTCTTCAGCTAAATATAGTATTAAATTATTTATTTCCTAAGGCTTCAAAGATTTGAATCTTCTCTGATCATTACAAATTTTTTGAGATCAGAAAGATACTGCAATTTCCTTTTTAAACACAAACTCTTTCTGTACTTATCTTCGTCTCTTCTCCTTTTCTCCGTATCACTCCTGCCTCTCTCTATTCTTATCCCAAACCCTAATGAGCACTATAAGAGCCTCTGAAATAATCAAGATGGCCAGTGTTTCAAAGCCTAGTGCAGAGAAGAAAAGAAAAGCCTCTGTATAAAAGATTCAAGACATCAGTGAAGACTCAAAATCTAAGGGGACTACTGATGAAGAACTAGAGTCTTTACCTCCCAAGAAGATGGTGAAGAAGGACAAGTTTCCAGTAACAGGAAAGAAGAAAAAGACCATGGGGACTACACAAGAGAAGTAGAAGGGAATTCATATTGAAAGCCCTAAGAGTGACAAGAAAAAGGCAGACACTGGGATCAAGGGAAAAGGAAAAGAAATCCTCATTCCAGACTCGAATTCAGATACTACTTCAGGTTCCTTTGGAGTGTATTCTGTATCCACAAAGGGAAGACATGAAAAAGATCTTCTAGAAGCTGAGACTATGTCAAAAAATTGAAGGAAATATCATCACAAAATTTCCTCTGCACAACAGAAGAAGGTATATGTGAAGAAAAACTAAAGCATGGGAGAAAAGCTTTAGAGGGACTCACCTTCTTGTTCAACAGTGTTATAGAGAAAATTAGCTCTATCATTGAGGAAACTGAAGTGGTTCAACAAGAAGAGGACAATGATGAAGACAGTGAGAAAGAAGAAGGATATCAGGATGGAGATGAAGACCCAAACCGATAAACTCTTGCCTACTCTTTCTTTCCCTCTTCTTTTAAGTTTATTTTTCAAATTTTCCAAAGACTCTGATCCAAAATTTTCTCATTCTTTTTGATGAGTTTCAAAAAGGGGTAGAAATCTTAGGTTGTTTTTATGTTTTCGTGACCTATATTTTTGGGCAGTAGGATTTTTGTAAACTTATGTGTTTTTCTGATTAAGTATGCTATTGAATAAGTTGGATCTTTTTGGAACCAATGTGTTACTACTATTTGAGCTGTGTGCTAATCAGTATTTTTGCAGAAACTAAGGATCAAACAGATTAATGTTTTGTCTTTCATCAACGGGGAGACTGTAAGATCATAGGTCTGACCTGTATGCATATACTTAGGGGGAGTTTTTCTGAACTCTTCTGAATTGATTCTACCTCTCTCACACCTATGCTTGATATTTTATTAATTGATGATGAAAGAAAAACTATTTTGATATATTTAACATCATTTAATCCATTTGTTTGACTTAGTTTTGCAGGGAAATATTATTTCTTAGTTTGCATGATTAGTTTCCTAATTTGGATTTTGCAGGAAAGGAAACTTGGAGAGAATGTGATTCTATGATCAATCAGACACTCTTGACACAATCCTAATCTGTTTAGATGCAAGATCAGATCTATATCTCTGAAGATCATGATCAAATATCCGTTGGAGAAGGCTGTTAAAAGAGTCAAAGCTGTTGCCCACAAAACAGGAAGGTTGTTGCTGAAAATCAGGGAAGATTTGCAGAGCATCTGAGCTATAAAAATAGAGCTCATTTTGAAGCAACAAGACACAAAACTCAACGGGCAGAAAGAGAGACACATGTCAGGATTGACAAGCATCTAAAAAGCACATCATTCTCACAATTCATCTCAGAGAAGATCACTGCATTCTTCATTGCAGTTCTACACTTCCATTGTTCTTTTGACTTGTACTTTATTTGTAGATCATTCTTATACTACTTCTAGCTCTCATTATCAAGGATTGTTCAAAGTGAACAATAGGGAATTCTTAGTTAATCAGTTAGCTAGAGCAGGTACTAGATAGGTTAGAGAGAACCACAAGCTGTAACATAGTAAGGCATATCTCTGTTCTTGAGATCTAGGGCTTAGCTTTTGATTTATAAGAATTGTGTTGAAAATCCTGCAGGGAGAAGATCCATGGGTTAGAGACGTTGCTCCAAGTGCACTGAACTCTATAAATCCCGTGTCTCTTGCATTTACAGTTTCTTTTGCATGCTTAGTTTTTGCAGCATTCAAACTAGTATGTTTTCAAGGGTTTGAAACTCTTTTCAAGGCCTTGAAAAAGACTCGTCTGTGTTCTTTCAAACTGTATTTCTTTCCAAAGGCTTGAAATTGCTTTTAAGGCCTTGAACCTCACTGATCTTCACAGCAACTTTTCTCTTCTACAAGTTTTGCAAAAAGTTGGCATACTCTATTCAACCCCTCTTCAAGAGTATCTGTGCTGCATATCTACCTGTTTACTCCCCTTTCACCTAGGCACTCCCAAAACTTTGGAAAAAACCTTGTGATCCAACCTAATGTCCACACCAACCACTCTTGATGTAAGGATATACCTATCACTCTCATCCAGTTCTCGAACTAAATTAAGATAAAACAACCTGGTTAAACTAGGGTAAGCCTTAGAAGGTGGGTTTATCAAACTCCCAACAGATGAATTCCTCAAATTCTTAATGTATTCTAAGTCCAATATATCCAACTACTCAGTACTAATTAGACTACAAAAAGAAACTTTGGATGATGCATCCATCCATAAAGTCTTATCCTCAGAATTAACAAACCAAGATTCAGGCAATATATTCTTACAAAAATTGGTTGTCTTCTTTGTCTTCACAGCACTGTGTTTGACCCTCTTCTTTTCTAGAGTTTCTTCTCCTTTCTTCTCATCAACATTCTTTTATTTTGAAGATGACACACTCTTCTTTTCTCCTTTTTCAGCAGTCACTTACTTCTTCTTCTTACTTGATTCTTCCTCTTGAACCTTGCTCCACTGATCTTTATCCTTCACCACTTCTTCAGTAGCAGACTCAGATTCTGACCCAACCCTGGTTCTTCTTAAACTTCCTTACCCTTCTAGATTCTTTTTGAGGGAGGAGACTGATGGGTTTCGGTGCAGGTTACACAGCGGAATAAAAAAATTTAATCCTGCTCAAATCCCTCCAAGGATCACAGGTGAAGCATCATAACACGATGAAGGAAGAAAAGTTACCTCAACCATACCAGGCTGTTGACGATCACATATAAAGAATAGCATATTTGTCTCTACGATATCCACACGAATAGACCTCAACTGAGCTTCTTCCCAAATGGTTTTAGCAATCTGAGAAGAAAGATGAAATTGGACGTGCACGGGCTGGATCACATCCATCATCGCGGCACGGAGGGAGAGAGATGGCATCACAATGCGGTGGGCGGCGAGCAAAGGGGCGACCATCACCATAGGAGGCCGACGAATCCTTGGACGGAGCGGCTAGGGTTTGCCGAACCCTCATGGGAAGAAAAAACTCCCTTTATTCTTTTCTCTCTAGCTCTCTAGTAAACTGTGCTGTGTAGGATTAATTAAGCATGAATTCTCATAGCCTACAAATCCTATTTATAGCTAGAGAAATTCACCTTTCCCCATAAATCCACCAATGTGGGACTAGTTACATTCTAGCCAACCATTTCTCTTTACTCCAACTAATGAACACAATTTAAACTTTAGTCCAATTAATTCATTATTGCTATTTAGTCCAACTAATTAGCAATGATCCTTGCTTGATCTATTATTGTGTGTGACTCTGTAGGTTCCTATTTACGTTGGCAGTAATAATAATTAGTACAAACATTGAGCGGTATCTAAATTACATCAATGCTCCCAAGTAATAGGAATGTCAGTGATCTGACTAACCTCTGTGACCATTGTTATCGTGTCGTATAATCCCTTTGTCTCATATATCCGGATTGGAAACAAGACATGGAGTGTCACACTTGTATATCCAATCCATAGTTTCTCTAATTGTGAGTAGACTTAGATAAACAAATAACATCCATATCTCATATGGATTTATTCGAGCATGGCCATGCATTTTCTTAAGTCCTACTCATCGAGTGGCCATGGATTATTACACCCGTTATGTGGGAGGGACAAATCCTCTCTACATCACTACGATCTCTCAGCTTGCTTCCTATCATGCCCGATAACTATAATTATAGTTACCCGATTAAGGCGCAACGTTTGATAATATCAAAGCATGATATTTCACAACTAGAATATCTAGTGACTTCAAGTCTAAGGATCACAACACAATTGTCACGATGAGAAGCGCTTGTGACATTCACATAACTCCCATGTAGCCTTCTCATGGTGGGTCAATCCAGTACGTCATTACTCCTAATGCGTACCCATGTGTTAGATTTGATATCCCCATATCAATCTACCCAGATACTAGTCTCAACGCAATACAGTCGTCATATTAACTATAGTACTCGACTAGGGATATTTTATAATATAACCTTTATATTATTAGGACTTCATTCATGTTAGCATATACCCATATCAATAACATAATGAATAGTAAGTCCATATTCATGTCACAAAAAATTGATTGCCTCTAGGGCACAATTCCAACAGTCTCCCACTTTCACTAGAGTCAATCTGGTGCATAATATGCATATTGACCTATTGCGCCCCCTCACACTTTCGGTGCGCAAGAGGTAAGAGAGACAGTCACTGGTACTTTTCAAATATTCACATCTCCTCTATCAAAAATCGAATGAGATTGAATATTCTAAGTATTTGCATTTAATGAAATAATACACTCTTTCCTTTGTGATAGAATCGGCATCCGAATCTTGCCTGGCACCTTTCCAGCTCACAGTTCCTCAACTAAGGCAAAACACAAAACTTGACTATGATCTGGAACCATTCTTGCTGGTTTGGAAGTTCGCATCATTGTAACTCCTTACAGTGAACCCTTCCTATCCCCATGTATCAAGTATTCACCCTTAGTTCTTGTAAATTACTTAAGGATTTTCTTGATCTATATCCAATGACTCTCATCTGGATATGACTGGTATCATCATGTCATTCTAAAATGACATGTCTGGCATTTGCACATAACATGGCGTACCCTATGAATCTTATTCATACGTTCCTTTCTCAATCTGATTTGAAGGACAATTAGCCTTCCAAAGTCTTACTCCATGTGACATAGGTAAGAATCCATATTCTTGCATGTTGAACCATTTCAACATCTTTGTCATTATATGTACTTTGACTTAAGCTGAACAAATTTCTTGATCTATCTCCATAGATATTTATAGGTTATCTCGCCCAAGTCATTTTATTGAAAATTAATTCCCTAGCCAATCGTTACCAGATTAGGAGTAGGGACATCATTCCCAATGAACAGTATGTCAACCACATACAAGACTAGAAATACAACTGTGCTCCCACTAACCTTCTTGTAAACACAAACTTCATCTTCATTCTTGATGGAATCAAACCATTTGATTGCATCATTTGAATCGATGATTACAACTCGAAGAAGCTTGATTCTATCCATAGATAGATTCCTACAAGCAAGATGCGAATGGATTTAAGCATCGCAATCGGGGAAAAGGTTTCGTCATAGTGTATACTATAAACTAACATGAAACCTTTATCCACCAATCGTCCCTTAAAAGTAATCCTATTACCATCCATGTTAGTTTTCCTTAAAACCCACTTGCACCCTATGGGTCATCCCATTTTAGGTGGTTCCAACAAATCCCATACTTTGTTGGTATACATGGATTCTGTTTCATATCTTATGGCCTTAAGCCATTCTTGAGAGTTTGGAATCACTTGTGGCCACCTCATAGGTTGTGGGCTTATCTTCATGAGCAATATATCATAGGGTTATGAGAAATCCATATTTTCATATCTCCTTGACATATCCTTCCTGTCCTACAAGGTTCCTGTGCTACTTGAGTAGGTTGCTCCACAACGCCTTGTGATCTTACTCATGTTCCATCAGAAGATTAATGTTCAATCGTGGTTCTTGAACTCCTTCAAGTTCTAACATCCTCCCACTGTTTCTCTTAGAGACAATTCTCCTTTTAGAAACACAGCGGTTTGAGCAACAAACACTTTGTCCGCGATTGAGTTGTAGAAATAATATTCTTCCGAATATTCCAAAAAATACATTTATCCGAATTGGGCCCAAGTTTATCTGCAAACGCATTACATAAACTTCACAATCCCAAATATTTATGAAATACTAGGACACCTCCCAGTCCATATCACATACGGTGTATGCATAACTAATTTTGATGGATCAAGGTTAAGGGCGAAATTGCTATAAGTAGAGCACAATCCCGAAAGTAAATTGGAAGTTCTTTTTGATATATCATAACCGAACCGTGTCCAACGAGGTCCGATTTCTCCTCTTAGACACGCCATTCCTTAATGGTGTTCTAGGTAGAGTGAGTTTGGATCATATCCAACACTCCTTTAGATGCTTGTCGAACTCTTGACATAAGCATCCTCATCCGCGATCTAATCGTAGAGTCTTGATACTCAGGCCAAGCTAGTTATCTACTTCATTCCTAAATTCTTTGAAATTTTTAAAGGATTCTGATTTGTTCTTCATAAGACCCAAATCCATATCTACTGAATAAGTAAATATGATGAAGTACCAAAACCATCTTTAGCACTTGTGCTTAATGGTTCACAGTATGTATGAGTCCAAAAGATCATATCTATGCCCAATAAACAAGTCTCACATGTCTCATATGATCCATAATCAAATGAGTCCAGAAATCCATCCATATGGAGTCTAGAAATGCGTTCTCATTCACGTGGCCTAAACCACAATGCCAAAGTTACATCTTTAATTTTATAGATGAAATTATCATGATCAAGGATCTAAAATCCATTAGAAAAATTAGCATTACAATAATGCATTTTATTAAAATAAATGGAACAACATTTGTCCATTATCTTAATAGGAAAATCGCTTCTTGTCCAAACAAGAAATTGTGATAATGTTCCTACTCATAGCAGGGACATAATCGTACTTGTATAATTCATGGATAATTCCAAAAGGTACAGATAATTTCCTACGGCTAATTCAGCAACTCTTGCTTCATTGCCCCACGTGTAGGTATATATCTTCCTTATCCAATTGTCTTCTTCTCTTGAGATCCTTCACATTTCTATAAATGTGAGATCCTCATCTAGTATCAAATACCTATGATGATGAGATAGACACATTGGCCTTTATAACAAAGATACCTAAGTGGTTCACAATTCCTTTTTCCTTCCATGTACTTTGGGCAGTTCCTCTTCCACTACACCACCCTATTGGCTAGCAGTTTGTTCAGCGGTTCTCAATCATATTGAGAATATCGTCTTTGAACAAAAACTCTAATTGCATCCAATGCAATTCTTGGTCCAATAGAGAATAATTCTTTAATCTTTATCTATCTCATAGATAACTCCCATATTCTAAGCTTTCAGTTTTTATTGAAATAGCTTAGTTGCGTTTGATTTCTCGCTTTAGCAATCACACATTACTAGATTGTGTCTTCGCGTCACATATTGATGAATCAAGTCGCCTTGCTTTGGCAAGCCCAAGCTTGATTACATCTTGATCATGACTAGTGCTAAGCAAGAGAAGGTAAAACGCAAATGGAGCAACACTTCAAACCTATCATGTAAAGTCGGCTCTTGAAAAGAGCTTCTTTAAATGTATGATCATGTCATGCGCCTCCATGTTCTCATCTTGCTTCAAAAGCTCAGAGTTCATGGTAGCCAACACGAGGCTAGTCACATCCAAGTAACCATTCTTTGACGTTCCACCCATTAGGATTTAGTGTGTTTTGGTTGTTGGTGGAAGGAAATTTTATGCTCTAGAATATACAACATTTTTTTTTTCTTTTATTTGAGAACAATTATCAATTCTATACCAGTTTATAAAACAGATTTCAGACAATCTGTTCTTCCTAAGGGCATAGCGATAAAGTCGAGTTTGTTGGTTTAATGCCATAGGTATTCAACACAAAATGAATAAGCAAAATATTGTGACGTTTGAACTATATTTAATAAGGACCTAAATTATTAAATATAGCTCCTACTATTTTTCTCGGATTAATAGCCATCACTATTAATGAGGAAAATATCATATAATTTCTAGTGGGCCAAGATCCATATTTCACCTCTTCTTGAGCCTGCTTTGGCACGTTACTCAAGAATTGGTTATTTAGGTAGGAACCCCTTCCAATTGCATCCATATGCAACTCTTGGTGCGACCGGGCAAATAACTCCTTATTTATCTATCTCATAGATAATCTCAATTGCCATGCCTCTAAGTCGTCAATCCAATTGAAACTACTTAGTTACGTTTAACATCTTACTTTAACAACCACACATTACTTGCTTGTGTCGGCGCATCATACCATGGTAAATTAAAATCGCCTTGCTTTGGCAAGCCCGAAATTAGTAAACACTGATCATGAAGGGTGTCAAAATAAGAGAAGGCCAAAACGTAATATTTCCTTTGAGGGATTTTAGTGTCATTACTTAATTATTTGGTTGATTCCATCAAGATGATATACTTATTTGGATTGGGCAATCCGCAATAAAAGACCATCCTTGTATTTTTTTATCTTGTTACGTTTTGCATGCATCAACCATACACCATAAATAAATAACAAGACATAAATAATAAACATCCACGAAAATAAATTAACGTGGCATGGATATGACCCCTAGACTAAGATATTACCAAGCCAATGCTAATATCTATATGCCCTAAAGTGACAAGCTCATATCCATGTGCCTCCAACATAGCCGCGCGTCCTAGGTATGGAAGTCCTCCATCGTCTTTGTGGCTTCTTGGTTCTTTGGTCTTCTTATCCATGCTCTTGGATATCATCTAATTAACTAATTCTATCTAGCATCTAAATTAAATAAATTAATAAAACCTCACATGTTGATAAGATGATCAGCTCGCAGGCCGTAAAACCTAATTAACTATTACATTAATTTGATCAGCTCGCATGCCGTAAACCAAACCACAACGTAAACATTCACAACCTAGGCCATATCCATCCACCATGAAACAAAGCACATAATACCTTTAAAACAAATTTTAACGCGCTTGTTCAATTTTAATTAATTAAATTGGGACACTAGGGGTAAAATAGTCAAAATGGTCGCGCTAGTCTAAATAGCCGAACCGAGCTGACCCACCAAACGGGCCCACCCGGTCGGACAAGCCCGCCCGGTCAAACCGGTCGGCTGGCCGAACCGGCAAGGCCGGTTGGCATGGTTGGCGCTCCAAAGGGAGGGGGACGGGTCTCTAGGCCGCACCCCATGTGGGTTAAAAACAAATTTTTTCCTTCTTCCCTTCATGGCCAAACCCCAATGTGGGACAAAAACACCTTTTCCTCCCTACATTGTGCCCAAACCTAGCTTTATGTCACCAATTAATTTGTACATTATATGTACATGAAAAACACTAATTTTCACATCCTATGTAAAATTAGCTGATTTCTTCATGAATCATATTCATGGCGTATCAAATACGCATACTAATTTAATTACAGTTTACAGTCAAACTGACAGAAACAGTCAAAACTGAAAAAATTAGTATATCAAATATACAACTCAAAATTCATTATTATCACATCATATGTAAAATAATTTAATTTCCACATGAATCACATTCATGGCGCATCATAATACGCATATCAGTTTTACTACAGCTTACGGTCAATCTGACAGAACGGTGTAAAACTAATAAAACAGATAATCACATAAAATCATGTT
Organism: Linanthus parryae; assembly: GCA_023055425.1. Taxonomy (NCBI): domain Eukaryota; kingdom Viridiplantae; phylum Streptophyta; class Magnoliopsida; order Ericales; family Polemoniaceae; genus Linanthus; species Linanthus parryae. The sequence goes on from JALGPY010000006.1 coordinate 42,521,236, forward strand.
ATGCGCTATCGACGTGTGGCTCTGATACCACTGTTGGGTTTTGATGCAGGTTATGCAGTAGAATAACAAAATTTAATCCTGCTCAAATCCCTCCATGGATCACAGGTGAAGCTTCATAACACGATGAAGGAAGAAAGGTTACCTCAGCCATACCAGGCTGGAGACGATCACATACAAAGAATAGCATCTTGGTCTCTACAATATCCACACGAATAACCGAGCTTCTTCTCTAATGGTTCTAGCAATCTGAGAAGAAGGATGAACTTGGACGTGCACGGGCTGGATCACATCCATCAACGCGGCAAGGAGGGAGAGAGACGACAACACCATGCCGTGGGCAGCGAGCAAAGGGGCGGCCATCACCATAGGAGGCCAACTGCTCCTTGGAGGGGGCGGCTAGGGTTTGTCGAACCCTCATGGGAAGAAAAAACTCCTTTTCTCTCTAGGTCTCTAGTAAACTGTGTTGTGTAGGATTAATTAAGCATGAATTCTCATAGCCTACTAATCATATTCATAGTTAGAGAAATTCACCTTTGCCCATAAATCCACCAATGTGGGACTAGTTACATTATAGCCCACAATTGCTCTTTAGTCCAACTAAAGAGCACAGTTTACACTTTAGTCCAATTAATTCATTATTGCTGTTTAGTAATAAACCAGCTTGATCTATTATTGTGTGTGAACCTGTAGGTTCCTAATTACGATGGCAGTAATAATAATTATTACAAACATTGAGCGGTATCTAGCAATACATCAATGCTCTCAAGTAATAGGAATGCCAGTGATCTGACTAACCTCTGTGACCAATGTTACCGTGTCGTATAATCCCTTTGTCACATCTATCGGGATAGGCACAAGACATGGAGTGTCACACTTGTATACTCAATCCATAGTTTCTCGATCTGTGAGTAGACTTAGATAAACAAATAACATCAATATCTCATATTGATTTATTCGAGCATGGCCATGCATTTTCTTAAGTCCTACTCATCGAGTGGCCATGGATATTTACTCCCGTTATGTGGGAGGGACACAAACCGTCTCTACATCACTACGATATCTCAGCTTGCTTCCTATCATGCCCGATAACTATCTTTATAGTTACCCGTTTAAGGTGCAACGTTTGATAATATCAAAACATGATATTTCACAACTAGAATATCTAGTGACTTCAAGTCTAAGGATCACAACAACATTGTCACTATGAGAAGATCTTGTGACATTCACATAACTCGCATGTAGCCTTCTCATGGTGGGTCAATCCAGTACGTCATTACTCCTAATGCGTATCCATGTGTTAGACTTGATATCCCCATATCAATCTACCCACATACTAGTCTCAATGCAATACAGTCGTCCTATTAACTGTAGTACTCGACTAGGATATTTAAGAACATAACCTTTATATTCCAATGACTTCATTCATGTTAGCATATAACCATATCGATAACATAATGAATAGTAAGTCCATATTCATGTCACCACGAATTCATTGCCTCTAGGGCACAATTCCAACAGAGATGTGTCATGAACACTGGATGTGTCCTCTAAATCTGAACCATGAATGGTGATCTTCCTGTTAGCCTTCCTCTTCACCCTCTTGTTGGAGGGCTGACCTTGCTGCTTAATCCTTTCTGATTTTCACTCCATTTTGATTAGGGTTTGAGAGAAAAGGGAGAGAGAGAGAGAGAGATAGAGACGAAGAGATAGAAGTTGAGAAGGAGAGAAATAAGTCCTGAAGCCAGCTTAAGTAGGTAGAAGAGTCTGATTAAAAAGGGAGATTGCATGCAAAGAGATTTCAGAAGATTTGTAAAGATATTTTTAGATATTTTGTCAAAATCTCTGAACATTTGAAAGATTCTGTAATTATCTAAAAAGATATCACAAAATATTTTACGATCCAATTTTTAAAGATAAAACGTATCCACTAATCAAAGCAGTGTAACAGTTGTTCAAAGCTTTGAGAAGTTTCAGACTAACACAAAAACTTCAAAGCTTTGAGCCATACTTTTAAGGCTTCAGAAAGTATGATCTCAAGGCTTTGAGATCTACACATATAATACACATGGAGACTAATAATCCCCCTAAACCAATGCATCCTTGTTTACCATACCCAATTCAAACCTTAGGGATGCAAACCTCTAATTTGGCAATGGTTTAGTGAAAATATCATCTATATGTTTAGAAGTAGGAATAAAAGATAAAAAAATATCACATTTTTTAGCTTGATCTCTAAGAAAGTGATGTCTCACATCTATGTGCTTTGTACTTGAGTGCTGAACTGCATTCTTAGGAATAGAAATGACACTTGTATTGTCACATTTGACAGGCACATTTCTTAGTTCATATCCAAGATCTCTTAGCTGGTTAGATATCCACAAAACCTGTGAGCAACAAGCTCCAGCTGCAATGTATTCAACTTCTGCAGTTGATAGAGCTACTGAATTTTTCTTCTTTGAATGCCAACTTATCAGTAAAGATTCAAGGAATTGGCAACATCGAGAAGTACTCTTTCTGTCTACTTTGTATCCTGCAAGTCTGCATCTGAATAACCACTCAACATAAAGTTAGATCTTCTTGGATACCAAAGCCCCAAGTCTTTGGTTCCATTCAAATATCTGAAAATCCTTTTCACAGCAATTAAATGACTTTCCTTGGGATCAGCTTGAAATATAGCACACATGCACACACTAAACATAATATCTGGTCTACTAGCAGTTATATACATAAGTGAACCAATCATACCTCTGTATTCTTTTTGATTCTCACTCTTACCAGTTGTGTCTTTGTCTAAAGACAGTGATGAACTCATTGGAGCTTTAACTACCTTGGGCTGTGTTATGTTATAATTGTTTAACAAGTCCAGGGTAAACTTCCCTTGATGCACAAAAATTCCTTTCTTCATTTTATGTCAATGAAGTCCAAGAAAGAAATTCAGTTATCCCATTAAGCTCATCTCAAATTCTCTGCACATTAGAATTGAAAACTCTTTTGAAAGAGCATCATTAGTAGCACCAAATAGAATATCATCAACATATATCTGTACAACTAACAAATCATTTTCTTGATTTTTTATAAAAAAAAGTTTTGACAAAGGCTTCAATGCGGAAAAAAACACTATATGGTTCGGGTTTCGGCGAAAAACAAGTAATACCCGGAACTATTCATGAAACTTAGTGACCGGTGACTCGCTGTAGGCGGTCAACCATGAAACGATAACATGTTTCATAACGTTCAAAGGAATATCTTTCAATAACCATGGTATATGAAATACCTTTGAAGACGTGTAACTTTGACCACTTGTGTTCGGAAAAGGTATCCACGACAGCCATTGATTGAGGATTACTCACGAACTTTGATCTTCTACATTTTTCGTTTATCTGAGAACCCACGACAGCCATTGATTGAGGATTACTCACGAACATTGATCTTCCAAAGTTTTCGTTTATCTGAGAACCCACGACAGCCATTGATTGAGGAATTGTCACGAACTTTGACTTCCATTATACGTAACCGCAACAGATACGTCAGCAGATTCCGTTTTATAAAACCTTGATCTAACCTTGGACTTCAACGAAGATGTCCCGACCAGTCATTCAAATAGGGAAGCTGAGATGGATGCATTGATAGGAAAGAATGTTATGACAAAACTTTTAATTTGTGCATTGGCATGCATCTGATCACTAGCGGTTGTAATTAATAATGGAACTTTTCCCAGAAGCATGAGGGTTAGAATAAAGGAGGTTGCGTTAGAGGAGGCTGCTGGTTGCATTCCAATTTTGTCTCATGTAAGAGTGTCTCTTCTGATCCATATTTTACGAGTTATGCACTCAATATCATAAAGAAAAAATGTCCCCAAATACCACTAAATTTTGTGGCAGGAGCGATCAAATTCACTCGTATTGTTATAATGTATTTGAGATGTAGAGTCAGACCCATTTTTTGGTGACGTAATTTCAAGTGATCGATTTGTCCTTAGGATTTTTGCAGCTGGTGTGGGAACATCAATTCTCTTCATCTACGGCACATATTGGAACATTCTTTTAATTTTCAGTAAGGTACCCCGACCTTTAATCTCGCCAATTACTACTACACAAATGATATTACACCTCCACTTATGCTGCATACAGAAGTGTGCAATGGCGTGCAAAACCTACATTTACGACCAAGAATTTTATAATTAGTACTACAACCGAATCTCCATTATACATATAACCAGATCCAACATTATGCATATTGTTTCCATAATTACGTTATTGTGGCTGAAAGGCAGTGAAAACTCGTACATGAACATCTGCAGTGGTATTCAACTTGGTAGACTCAGATTGTAAGTGCTGTGCCTCGGACAGAGACCACAAGCGCAGCCGTCAAACTCTTCAGGCATTCTTTTCGAGATATGAAAAGTAAGATCTTCACTGCCAGGCTCACTTCATTAACCCCACAAATAAGAAAGAGTGAAATTATTCCATTGTATTCTTTCTACTTATGTCTGATGACATAGACAGAGATCACTTAGAATGAATTGGGTGATGAATACCTTAGCATCGAATTGGCAAAGCAACAAGCTAGGAGGCATCTGAATTGATGCTGCATGAATTTGGTTTCTCAGAGGTCGTGTAACCTGGATTGGGAGGTGGTGCGTCCTGGTTTCATGACCTGTTGTGTCGTGCGTCCGTGTTGACCAGTCGTGCGACTGTGTTGCCGGTGGTGGCAGTTTTTGGAATTGTTTCCTTGTTCGTTTTGGCAACGTTTGGACGTTGCATTATGCACAAGTCAGCCTATATGTGGGTGTAGGACTCTTCAATTGATGGGTGTGGTGTCACGTTGATCGTAATTGGCTGTCTCATTTCCTCAAAATAAAAATTAGAAGTAAATAATTGGCTCTCATCAGTTTTTTTGTTCATCTTGTTCTTAGTGTCATCACTCTTCTTGGTTCTTAACAAGTGGTATCGTGCTTCCGCTGTTTCGCATTCGTATTCTAACAATTTGAAGCTTACATCAAGCATACTGTTATAAAACGATGTGGAAGCGCGAGATACCACTTCTTAGGAACCAAGAAGATATCATGAACGGAGAACAAGATGAAGAACAACACAAATTTAACGTGCTTCACTAGTTTTTAAGCTTGCTACATGACTTTATCCATGGACCAAATGAACCAATTTGTTGATGAGAACCCAATTACAATGCACCACGATACACCACATTCTATTAGTCTCGACCCTAGGTCCTTATATAGGCCTAGGATACTGACTTGTGCCCAAAGAAACGAAGAAACATTCCAAAATCGAACAAGGAAAAAACGAAACCGCCGCCCCCGACGTCTTTTCACGAAGACAACTGTATTCGCACGAGGAATATTCACAAAAAGACTGTTCGCACGAAGACAGAGTTTTCTCAAGAAGACAATTCGCAAGAAGACAAAATGTCTTGGCAGGAAGACACTGACGGTACCCAATTTTTGAGTCTCCGTTCTTATTCCTTGCTTCGCAGTTACGTCCAACAGTAGCTAGGACTTTGAATCACCAAATACATAACACATACAACATCGTCGGGGGAGGGATCCAGCGTGTGCTTTTCCAACTAGAGTATTTTATGCAAGAACAGTTTATGAGAAAAAAAAAAGATTAGAGATCTTCAACAGAGAAGTTACTTTGGATCGTAGTATTTCCCAAATGAAACCACGTTACAGAATATTTATAGTGTTGAACACATGAATGAAGAAAACAAATATAAATTTCTGGCCACCAAGCAAGTAATTCCATATGTATCAGTTAGACTCCATACTCGTAGTCCAGGTCAGGGATTCATAACACAAATGAAGAAGATATGGGTAGAGCATATCAATAATATAAGTTGCAAAAAGCAGATTTTACCGCATTACATTCATTCCGCTGCGACATGTCTTTATTCTGTTTACATGACTTGTTATGAATTGGATGATAAAAACCCTAGCTTGAATTGGCAAAGCTACGAGCTAGGAGGCAAATGAATCGAAGTTGCTGATTTTGGGTACTGTAGCAGGTCCTGCGACCTACTATAACAGGTTGTGCGACCTGGTTCGGGCTGGGAAATTTTTGGAATTGTTTCCTTGTTCGTTTTGGCAACGTTTGGACGATGTATCTAGCATCAAAAGTAGTGAACCACGTTAAATTGCTTGTGTGCTTCGTCTCGTTCTTTTGTTTCATGGTTTCTTCTTGATTCCTAACAAGTGGTTCATCTTCATCGCTTCCACATTCGTTTTCTAACATCACTTCTGACTACTTCAGTTGGTGGGTCGTCTGTTGTAGCGTATTCTTGCAACATGGCTTGCTTATTCATCTCTTCAATATCCTTCCTCACGAGTATTCTGATCCACATGAGGCATGTACCGAAATTTCTTTTCTTATGCTATTTGGTTCTTTAGAATCTGTAGGAACAATTGGATGTTCAGGTGGAGGCAGTACTTTTCGGTTTGATATAGTCTCATTGTGCACAACAATTAGCAGGGGAGTTTGTTCGTAGTTTGTTGCATTACACACTGTTCATAAAATATATGTAAATTTAAGTAAACTGATACAAATATACATACGTTGCTTGATAGATTACCAAAAGAGCTGATATTAGCGAATTTATGTACGCTAAAAGATGTTTGCATACATATATATAGAAGTTACTATTACTAACATCATACAGCTTGATATACAAAACTTAAGCGATAATATCAGTTCTTCAAAACTACCAGCCTAGTATCACAAATTCCATTACATCGACTGGACTTGCTTTCCTACATCCTTCAAAGCCAACAATATACTGACCAACAGTGGATATTTGGATCTAAATGTTAGAGCCATTGAATGTTTTCTAATCATATAATATATTTAAAGTTCGGTAAAAATAGGATTCTCTTGTAAAGTCGGCGAGAGTTTCTATGGATCATCTTACCCACAAGAATTTTTCTTCAACTTATAGCACATTGTATAAAAGAAGTTAAACCAAACATAGTACTACATTGCAGTAATTCATTCAGATTTATAACCTAAACCCCCAATGATGTTGTATGGATTGCAGCACAAAACATTTGGCACAATTCTGTGACGTACCTCTAGCACATGGTATGTGATTCAGTAATCCAAGCATACTGTACCTAATTCCATAAGGTATGGGATTCAGCAATCCAGTTCCCGTACCACTCATAAAAGATCCGCATTCGAGGTAAGTTACTTAGGGGCAATGATCTACATATACTTTTGACAATTTCCAAAATAAAAAAACAAGCATTCAAGGGGGAGGACACACCCCTACAGTCCACAATCAAAATATGCTCCATAAACACAGGAGCAAGCAAACAGGGAGATTGTATATCTGGAAATAGAAACATAGAGACAGCTACAATTAGAACCAGGAGCACCAGCATGCTTGGCAAGATCAGCAGCCCTGTTGGTTGGTCTGGGGCATACTGCCGAGGGACAAAGCTGTGGAACCCATTGGATATATGCCTGCACAAATCTAGTATGGGGCCAGTGTTGTGAGAAGTATGAGCATACCAATGTTTTAAAACATTAGAGCAATCAAGTTTAATTAAATGGTAATGCAAATCAGTAGCAGCGGCCTGAAAACAGAGCACGGCTACCCACAAGGTCATGCAAAAGAAACTCTGTATGAAACTTTTACAACCTGCCACAAACATCATGATATGTGGAAAGCATCTTGACTGACAAATGGCTACAAACCAAACTAAGAAGATAGAAATATTCCAGAGACTGGAAGCCGAATGCCAATCCGACTTATTGAAGTATTTGTTTGACAACAAATAAACTTAATCCCAGCTATTCCTGATATGCTTGTCATTGCTTTTTACGTTTTTAATAGCATTCAAGTTAACCATCCTGCCCATCCACAGCAAGTATATTGCTCAACAGTCACGCTACATATATAACGATTAAAGAGAGTTCCAACAGTGGCACGAGGTTACGTTATTAATAGCATTCAAGTTAGACATTCAACCGTGAACATCCCGATACAAGTTTCAACAGTAGCAGCTAGTAGTACCAGATTAGGACACTATCATTTTGAAGTTGCGATTATTCGATGAGTGAATTACCTGGTCCGACAACCTTGAACATCGTCCCCCTACTGACCGAACACATCCAGAAACAACCTCGTGCCAAATTTGACCTTTTTGACTATTTAAAACAATAACGCCAGAAATAGGGAAATCAGACATAACAAGTGCGTATAGTAGCCACAGAGTGATAGAGGGAGAGAGAGAGGAGACGTTTCTTACGTTTGTTGAAGTCGTTCAAGTCACGTGGCACAGCCAGGTATCCATGTAGTTGGCCTTCACCACCAGAATGGTTTCCTCTCTCCCATTCAGCTCTACCACGCCTTTCAAGACTGAAACATTCATGCAGGCACATAGCATACAGAAGTCCTGTAGCCTCCTCTTCAAAAGTGAGAATGCTAAACCCACGGTGCCCTTCTAGCGCATAAGCATGTGACACGAATTCTTACGTGTTACTGAAAGTGCACGGTTCAAGTAATATAGGGTAATATTTCAACCCCGAGTTATCGATCCCACGAGGACAAGCTTGAGACTATTTAATTAGTTATTAACTTAGAGTACTGTAACAGGATGAAGAATTGTGACTAACTAAGGCGTTACCCACGAACAAGTGACTGAAATTAAATAACAACTAAACTAATCTTTTTGTATTTTAATTTTATTAAACAAATATGGAGAAACTAGGCAATCTCTAGATCACCTAGGGCTGTAGACGATTTCCGGATTAGCTATGTAACACGTTAATCCCACTCTAGTTAAGCCGGGTAATAGAACTGAAAATCTCCTCTCGGTCTCATGTCGTTCGACGTCACGGTTTACTTGGTGTCCTGCCGGTTCACCTACATCTACCGGTCCGTTCTAGTAGGCTAACGACAATGTATGGAATGATGTCCTCTAAGACCACCACCACACGAACACCTCACTATCTCCTACCAAATCTACCCACTAAGGCCAATCCTACACCTTATCTTCTAAGTCTCCGTGATTAAGGATTGTTGTTCATATCTCATCACAACTAGGTCTAAGTCGCTCTCACGCACTCGCTAGCTAATTAACAAGTCCGTTTAATTACTCCATTCTTGCCAAGGATTAAGAACAGCATATGAACAATTAGCTAAAACAAATATTAACTTTAAGCAAGATTACAATCTATGAATAAACCCTAAGTTCGTGAATATCAATTCCTAACATAGTCGTGTCAATAGACTGCACTCATTAACAAGTTCATGAAATCAAACTTCATCCAATAGTTCAAAATCCAAAAGCATGAGACAAGTCTAAAATCCAAGAAACATATTGTCTACATAAACCCTAAGCTTTCTAGAGAAGCCTAGCAAAACGTCTAGCTAATACTTGAAATCGTAGCAACACAATAGAGTTTCTCCATAAAAGATTAAAAGAGAGAAGAAGAGATCAAACGCTAGAAATCGTGAAGATTGGCGCGATCCGGGCTTTTCTCCTTGCTTGAGGTCGTTCCCAATGGAGTCTCCTTGCTCTCCTCCTTGATCGTGGCTCCCGATAGGCGTGAATGATGAATATCTTCGTCCCTAGGTCGTCCTTCCTTCATGACTCGCATAAGTCTTCAATAATTGCACAAAAGCCCCCTGAAATCTGCTTCTGACTTCAAAACGCGATATCTTCTTTGTCCGAATTCGGATTTTGCTCCGTGACCTATCGTTGAAATATCTCTGAGTCTAATTTCATATGGCACTGGTCTCACCCCAAAATTATTTGTAGAACTCCAACTATGATCAAAATAGTGCAGACTGGTCATCCAAGCTCCTCCAATTCGGCTTCTCTTGACTCCACTTGAGCTCCCGTTTTTTCCGAAGTTCGTTCCATGCCTCCTATCAACCGATTAGCATCCGTCCCTACCAAAACAACAGAACAAACACACCAAGCGATTATATTTGACAAATAACAATAAAATATGCATGGAAAACGCCCGGACTAACAATATAGCACATGGTAACAACAAGTGATAAAAAGACCTAGAATCTCGAACTTTAGGCTCAAAACATTCTCAAATACCTATTAACATCTGGTAAATGCTAAAGAATTATAGCCCCTAAAAGGTGCTATCAAACTCCCCCACACTTACTCTCTTGCTCGTCCCGAGCAACATTGAAGCACACCCCCCACACTTGAGACATTGCATACATACCAAAACCAAACCAATGCATACCCCACCACTTTGCATACTTAACTTTCCGCTAGCCAACATGACTCACGACTCCATACACAAAGACACGACTATGCAACTACATGATATGTACAATGCAACTCAAGTATGTATAATGCAAGGAATTAACGAACATATTTTTTTCTTTCTTTTAGTAGAGATTGGGCAATCTCGAAGAACAAATCGGCATGTCATAAGGCTCTCACATCCCCTAGAAGATTATATAACTTTGGTGATTGGTAGAACTTGCGGCCAGTTTCGTCAGACAGAACGGGCACGAACACTCAATAAGTTGCTTCCGCACAGTCAACAAACGTATCCCTAGCACTTACCATCTGAGCTATTTATCCACGGGTTTCAATTGTTGACCGCTTAGGACGGGTAGGATAGGATATTTAGAAGCGCAGTCCTAGACGTCATGATACAACTCACAAAACCCGATTCTCACACTCCCTCACCAAAATCCAAGGAACCCCACCGAACTAACTACTCCGGCCCTCATTCCCTCAATCCTGGTGTAACGCCGTTCTCGCGGGCACAAATGTGAAGAAGTGATCTCGAAAAATAGCTAATCTCCTCGGTCTTCATGAAGTTTAATTTCCGGCTCCCTATTCCATTTCAATTTCAACTTCTGTGTTTTTTCTTCTTTTTTTTCTTCTTCTGTTTTTTTCCAATTTCAATTTCATTCTCAATAAGCACATGGAGCCACCAATGATGATAAAATATCCAAGGAGATCAAATAAATATAGATAACGTGGGGGTGGAATGTGTCAAATCAAAGAATGTAGTCAATATATGTCGACACCCCCACACTCGATGTAAAGCATATCTCAAACCCGATAGTCAATATAAACGTGCTAATTCCAACCGATCCTCCTCATCACCTAAGATATAGAAAATATGAATGAAGTACAAGAACGTCCCCCTATAAGATCAACCAACCCCACCCCATGACGTGCGGAAAAAGTATCACGCACTACGACACTCCACCTGTGATCGTGGTGTATGGACACGACTCACCGCCACACAGAAGTGTGATGCCATCTCTAACTCACCCTCACATCCCCTCAAAGATGACATGTAAGAATGTCCACTCAAGATGTATCAAATCAACTCACCCTCATCGAACCTCCCTAACTCAACTCCCTCTATCATGACGCATAGGAAGGGACCATTCTAACTAGTGATAGAAAGTCACAAGGAACGGTTTCCTAGGCTAGAGGCTGTGAATAAAAGGGGTAACTAGTGGACGGTTCAAGTACACGGTTCAAGTAATAAAGGGTAATATTTCAACCCCGAGTTATCGATCCCACGAGGACAAGCTTGAGACTATTTAATTAGTTATTAACTTAGAATACTGTAACAGGAGGAAGAATTGTGACTAACTAAGGCGTCACCCACGAACAAGTGACTGAAATTAAATAACAACTAAACCAATCTTTTTGTATTTTTATTTTATTAAACAAATATGGAGAAACTAGGCAATCTCTAGATCACCTAGGGCTGTAGACGATTTCCGGATTAGCTATGTAACACGTTAATCCCACTCTAGTTAGGCCGGGTAATAGTACTGACAATCTCCTCTCGGTCTCATGTCGTTCTACGTCACAGTTTACTTGGTGTCCTGCCGGTTCACCTACATCTACCGGTCCGTTCTAGTAGGCTAACGACATTGTACAGAATGATGTCCTCTCAGACCACCACCACACGAACACCTCACTATCTCCTACCGAATCTACCCACTAAGGCCAATCCTACACACTTCTCTTCTCAGTCTCTGTGATTAAGGATTGTTGTTCATATCTCGTCACAACTAGGTCTAAGTCGCTCTTACGCACTCGCTAGCTAATTAACAAGTCCGGTTAATTACTCCATTCTTGCCAAGGATTAAGAACAGCATATGAACAATTAGCTAAAACAAATATTAACTTTAAGCAAGATTACAATCTGTGAATAAACCCTAAGTTCATGAATATCAATTCCTAACATAGTCGTGTCAATAGACTACACTCATTAACATGTTCATGAAATCAAACTTCATCCAATAGTTCAAAATCCAAAAGCATGAGAAAAGTCTAAAATCCGGAAAACATATTGTCTACATAAACCCTAAGCTTTCTAGAGAATCCTAGCAAAACGTCTAGCTAATACTTGAAATCGTAGAAATACAGTTGAGTTTCTCCATAAAAGATTAAAAGAGAGAAGAAGAGATCAAACGCTAGAAATCGTGAAGATTGGCGCGATCCGGGCTCTTCTCCTTTCTTGAGGTCGTTCCCAATGGAGTCTCCTTGCTCTCCTCCTTGATCGTGGCTCCCAATAGGCGTGTGTGCACAAGAGATTCCGGCGGGGAGACCTCCGTGTACACCGTATGTAGAGGATCAGAGATGGCACAGGAAGAGTTGGGTTGTGTGTAGGGAGAGAGTAAGGCAGTAGTAATGTCTGAGAGAGAGACAAAGGTTTGGCAGAGCTTCCGCGTATGGCTAGTGTGTTCTCCTTTGTATGGAAAGGTTAACGTCCTATATATAGCAGGGAACGTGACCGTTGCAGGGTGGTTAATGCGCCCATTAATGGCGGCTTAATTAGCTTAACCACAACGGCACGTTGGTCCTCATATATAGGGACTGTTACAGCACGTTATGCGCGAATACCGGAACCGTTACGAGGTTGACCGGGTTTGACCGGATTGACCGGGTTTATGGAGCTCGTGCCATAAATCACTCAAAAGCAGTTACTAAAGGTCGCGTGCGGGCTTGGCTCGCACGCGACAGGGCTTACTCTAGCCTCCAAACCACTAAGTCCCTACAAGTCCCGTGCAGTGGTATGCGAGGGCTCTGTCTAGCAGCCCCCACATGGATCAGCTCGGCTGGTGATCCAGTGTGTGTGGAGCACAATATGGTGTGCTGGATGGTTGCCACGTGGCCAATATCTGCTAGCTCAGAAAGCACTATCTACATTAGCCCCCTTTCTGCGCGTGAAGACTCATAGCTGTACAGACTTCCATGCGCGGAAACCAACATACGCGTCGCCGCCACGCACCAATTCAAATACGGGTAAGTTCAGCCCCCGTGCGTGCCATTATGACCTAAAACCCCTAGAGTCGTGCCGTCTGGCCTTTAGGGTTTTAGGCGTGACGTCAGCTTGTCCTGTGATTGCGCGATTCGACGGTGACGGTTGCGATTCGACTACTGAAAGGACGCAACCCTTCATTGTTTTTCGATAAATACTTTGTATCCCCATTGTTGCAAAGCATCACTTCTTTCTTTCAAAGTGAATGATACCCGGAAGTCTTCGAGAGCAGATTCAGATAATCAATCACCAGTTCAGAACTACAAATCGTCTTCTTCAACTGTGTGTATCCAAGCAGGCTTCGCGAAAACAAGGTTGGCCTTGTTCAATTTCGATTTAAAATACCAGCGTGTGCTTTGAACTGTGCTGGATCTGCAAACCCATATTATCTGTTGAAACTTGTGAAGAAGCTTTGATCTTTGAACCCACTTTTGCTTTAATCCTTCAATAATAGGGACTTCGGATATGGAGTTTTGAAATCACTGATAATGCAACCCTCTAATTTCTGAAATCGATACCAGAAACTGTTCATCTTTCTTTCCATAGATCTTGAATCCCGAAATTCAAACTGAAGTGTGGCATATTTCTCCCCTTTTTTTTTTCTTACTCTTCCGCAGGAATGGCCAAGACAAAAGGAACCAAACCCACCAAGGAGGACGAAGAGATACCTGATCTTCCGCAAGCTTTGTGGCGAAAAGCCCCCTATCTGGGTGGCAAAGATTTCTACCACACGAGGGTTAAGGCGAAGAAATTGCCTGCTTCTGTCCCCAATGAGGAATTGCTAACACTGACTCCCCCAGTTAACTCAGCCTTGCTCGAGTTGATTGGCTCCGAGGACGTGGTTCGATTGGGAATCGAAAATGGGTACTTCCCCTATGCTGCGATTTCCACCCAAGCTTTTGTCCAGAAATTGGACTACATGGATGAGTGGATTGACCACGTGTTGACCGATCATGCTGCGACTCTTAATGAGGTCGGCATATACTTCGCTGTTCGTGCTATGAAGGGTGCTGCCGTGAAGCTGGACCCGTCCTTGCTTCTAAACCTTCTTTCCCGCTACTCACCTGCGACTCACACATTCCACTTTGCTGAGTTCGAGGCTGCCCCCACACTCGAGGACGTGCACATGCTGTACGATCTTTCTCCCATGGGTGAAGTGGACCCCTTGAGTCCTTTGAGGACGGCTGCGGAGATCGCTCTGTACACGCAGATGGAGGAATACCTATCAGAGGTGAAGAGAATCTCCACCCGGTGGACCACTACCAAAGCCCTTCCGAACTGGCAGTTGGTTGATACGTCTGCGAAGAATACCTGGAACAAATGGGTGCAGTACTTCTTTCGTGACTACGCGAACAGCAGCATCACCAAGAAGCTTCTGAGTGAGGACCCAGAGGCCAAGAATTATGTGGAGGGTAAAGGCTATCACTTGACCCTTTGTGCTTTCCTCTGTGCATGGTTGTCGAGGTACTAAATCGATGGTCACCCGCATGATGGGGTTTTCTATCACGTTCTGCCGCTTGCTGTGAAGCTCGCCCTTGGCCAGAGAGTCGCACTCGGACCCTTGGTCTTGGGCACGCTGTACTATAGACTGGATCAGCTAGTTGTGGCCATGAAGGAGTCGCGTGGACGCCTCGATATACTGAATTTCGTCAACATTTCCTTCTTGACGATGTGGGTCTTTGAGCGATGGTCGTCCTATGCCCCAAATGCTCTTAAGCCCAACAAGTGGTGTCCCCCACGCGAGGTGGAGGAGCGTAACAGTGGCAGAGCTCCGAGGTGGTTCGGAGCGAGCAATACCAAGTGCGTTTGGAGCCTGATTTCCGACAAGCGGCAAGAGTTCACTGCCAGGCCGTATGCCATGCGCATTGAGAACGTGCGATGGTTTCCAAAGCTGTACCCTTCTAAGGGTGTCGTCTTCTCAGAAGAGCTCCTCTTTGAAGAGGGATCGCATTTCCATGAGCGCTATCGCGAATTCTTTTGCTGGTGTCTGTGAGGTTCCCTTCCTGCTCTCGCAGAGCATATTCGTGAGCTCGCGCCAAGGTATGAGAGGATTACCGTGGATGTTGACCCCACTCGAGTTTCTCCCCAGTTCGGCTTTGATGCAGTGGCACCATCAATCTGGCCCCAGTCCATTATCAGAGGTTGCTATAAGCGCTTGCTAACAAAGGAGTGCAAGACAGTCTTCATGAACAATCTTCCCTTTGAGCAGCCTGCGGGTAACCGCGAGGGCGGTTGTTCCCAGAACTGGCTCGCATACTGGATCGCCCAGCAAACGAGGATCGAGACACAGTCGGCTGCCCAGCCGAGTAGAGCTCCCTTGATCAAAAGAAACTCTTTTCCGTTTCACCCCAACTGCAGTCTGAGCGAGTCTGAATATGGTTGCTACTCATTGTTGGATCATGAGAACCATTTGTGCCCTGACGTCATTCTGAAGGAAAAGATCGTCGCAGTTAAGAAACGCGACTCGCATGTCATCAGATATAGCGAGACAATTGCTAAGGTAAGCAATTTTTTCCGCGTGCTTTAAGCTTCTTGATTTCCGCATGTTGATGCCTTTATTCTATACTGTTTGCTGTAGTGTCATGTGCGGAGATTCGCATCTGGTGATCGTTCCAACTCGTTGGTTAACACCATTGTTGCCACCAAAAGATAAGGACAGTCGTTCCTGCTAGCATCGAGGATGGACCCCGAGGTCGAAACCAGGATTCGCGCAGTCATGAATGCTTTTGCTGACTCGCTGATAGATAATGCTCCGACCTCGTCTCCACCCAGAGATAATCCATCTCCTCCAGCGATGGCCGCGCCGAGAGCGAAGAGACCCAGGCAAAAGGGAATTACAATTTCTTCCCCTAGAAGTGCTCCAACTTCTCCTCCAGCGAGGTCCCTTTCTGTTAAGGATAAAGGCAAAGGTCGCATGCCCAGTAGAGCGCGGAAGGAGCTCGCAGTTGAGACCTTTGTTCCATTCAACCAGAAGGAAGAAGAGGAGAGGCAGGAGCCCACAGAAGGTGATTAAGAAGAAGAAGAAAGAACAAATGTGATACATGAGGAAGAATCAGGAGGTACCTCCATCGCGTTTCCCTTCTCATTATCGTAATTCTTTTGCAACTCTTTCTTAAACCAATCGTTTCTTCGCAGATGATGATGATGATGAGACCATCGGTGGCCTTTTGGCCAAGAGACAAAAGAGGAATGCTCATTCTGGCATTCCAGATGAACCCATAAGCGAGGACGTTCTTGCCGAGTCCAGGAAGACAGCCGCGGAAGCTGCTGAAAGAAGAAGGCAGCGCGAAGAGGAGGAGCTCGAGCGTGTGAGGCAGCGGAGCCTCGCAGAGCAACATGTCGACGACTTAGTGCGTCCAGATGATGAGGAAGATGTGCTTCCCGAAGAGGTGGCTCCTCAGGCGGAGGAGGAGGATGCGGCTCCAGAAGAGGATGCAGCAGTTTGGAGCAAGCCCAAGCAGATTTTGAAGAAATCGCAGGCGGCAATAAAGGTGAGATTTTTAATCTCGCAGTAACTTATCGAGATGTTATTGTGGGTGCATTAAAGCATGGTGTGTCAAAAGCTGACATTCGCCGTTGGCTAGTAGGCAAGTGCGGTGAACCCTCAGGTAATCACTTGATCGATATGCGTGAACTAAGATTAGCAACTCAAAGCATAATCATGACTAGTTTCTTCGCGCCCCAGGTCACGCTCATTTTAAAGACATGCTTAATGAGGACACACTAATAGGGCATGGTTCCACGTCTTTAGTGTATGACGAAGATACTACAATCCCACCTTCGCGTGGAGGTGCTTGCTCTTAGCTTTAGCAAAGATAGTAAAATAACGTACGATACGAATTACCTCATACCCTCGCATCTTGTATCGCAGGCGATGCTGATGAACCTGTGCTGGAGCAAAGAAGTCAACCTTCTGCGTCCTATGTCCCGGTGCCGAGTTCTCATACCGAGAAGCCCGTCGCAGCTGCTGAATACGCAGGAGAGCCTCTTGAGGACATCATCGAACTTTCTGATGATGCTGAAGCTGACGCTATGCTAATGGAAGAAGATGCCCGTACTGGCGCTGAGGAAGTAAGAACAAGTACTGTTGACACTTCCGCATCTGAAAGTGTCCCTTACCAAGCAACTTCGGCTGTCACTTCGCCTCCGGCGATGACCGAGTCGGTGGCACCTCTTCCTGCGTGGAGCTTTTGGGGCTCGCAGGTCGGGAATGCAGTCGCAGCTGGTGCGGCTTATACTCTTCCTCTTAACTATGAGGGGTTAGAGCTCGCAGCTGACAGGAGAGCTATGGAGCGAGGACAGTCTTCGACTACTCCAGCAATGCGCATTCCTTATCTTCGTGAGATTCTTGAAGGAACTGGTAAGTAGAGATTTGCTGTTTGCATCTCGCATTATTCATTTACGAGTTTGATAGCATAACTTAGCTTTGACATTGCTTTAGGTTTGAAGCAAACTGATGCGGACTGGCTAGTTCGGATGCGCCTCACCTACCCCCAATCATTTGCGAGATCTCTGGAGATAGGGCCCTTTGACAGGAGGCTGTTTCTTACCGAAGCCATTTGGATTTTGGAGCAGCTGTCTGCGGCCACGCCTGCGACCATTTCTGTCCAGAGTGCCGAATTACTTTTTGGCATGTGCCAAAATCTTCTTACCAAAGTTCAAGGCAGACTGGGTTTCAGATTTCTTATGAAAAGAGTTACCCTGATTCGCGCAGCCGTAACTTTGAAACTCGGCCACCAGAACCTCGCAGCTGAGAAGCAGAAGGTGGAGCAGCAGAAGCAAAAGGCTGAAGAGGCTATGAAGCTCTATCATGAGATGAATGCCAAGTGCGAGCAATTGAAGCAGGTAGAGAATCTGAGTCATCAGTTCGCCCCTCATGATTCCTTGATCAAGAATTTGCTTTGACTTTTGAATTTGAAAAGTAGCAAGGAAATAGCTGGAACATTAATGTAATGCTGAAACATCAATGTAATGTTGTTAGGGTTTCTCCCCCTTTTTTTAACAAAAGATTCAACATGCCCGTTTTGCCCTTTCCGGGATTTGATAGGATATCTCTGTGCATATCCAATTATGACATCAGCAATTGATACTCTGCTTGATTTTCGCGCTAATTTCTCGTAAGATAAGCACGCTTTCCTTGGGAAGTCCATCCGAATCATGACCATCCGTCATTAATTAGGATACGCAACTGAATCTTCGTAGCCTTTAGTAGGGTAATTGATCGTTACCTCTTTTCAAGGCGTAAGTGATTGACCTTACCCCCTTTTCAAATTCTGCTGACTCATCTTAGCAACTGAAGAGTCTCCACAAGGTCTATATAAACCCTGTCTTTGCCATTTGGGTTCTTCATCCCAAAAATGTGCTTTGCCGTGAGTCCTTACAACTGCTGGCTTCAACGCTTGTTTTTCGTTGATTCATGGCAACTCCAAGTTGTGAACCCTGAGTTTGCGCTTTGTTCAAATAGTTTCCAAGATCCGCTTTATGAGGCTTATTTCTCTTTATAACCATCATAAAGAAGATGGAGATGATATCTCATGTGTGTTCGAAGAATTTTCTTCGTGTATTATGTTTGCAGGTCATGTTTCCGGCCGCCTCCCGGTGAGGTGCAGCGCCGTAGTGACCGTGCTACCGTCTCGTAATGAACGGCGGAATTCTCCTCCAGCATCCTTGGAGGAGGATCTCTTGCCTCTTCGTTCTTGAACTCAGGAGGCTCGTCAATGCCCTTGTCTATCATGGCAAGGAATCCGGTCCCAGAGGAATGACTGCTTCCCCTGTTTTGCACGACTGCATACATCGGAACAGGTAGTTCCTCTGGTACATATCTTGATCAGACAGGGGTCTTGTCAGATCCTGAGATCTAGGACGTAGGACCACCCAGACCATTTCCGCCATGGATGCAGCTAATGGCGAGTTGATCTCTTCGCAGAAGCATCCTACTTGCTACAGATCTTTGGCCGCAGATCTGTGCATCGCATAGCCGGTGTTAGGACCGTTGGGTTCATCCTTCTTCAGTCAGGATTCCCGTGGTGTGTCACTGCTGGCTTGTCAGTTACTTTTCGAATGCATTGTAAGCCATGTTGGCTGCGTAGTTAGATTTGAGCTTTTCTGCTTGTAAGCTGCTATCTAGACAGATAAATTGTAAATCTTTTTGACTCATAATGATAAATAGCTTTTGTATTATTTGCTGTGTCGTTGCAACAAAATACAATTTCGCATGCGTGTCGGCATATTTCGCCTTGTATAATGCTATATACATATTTCGCATTTGCTATCTGCCATATAAATTCGCATTTGTATTATTAGATCGTTCGAGATCGTGTTTGCGCAGTTGTGCCATCTTGGCAGATGGGTTTGTGATTCGCTTTCAGATGTAAGTGCGGGTGTCATCTCATCAGATAGACCTTTGTAGATCACTTAAGATCATTTTGTATAATGTTGCTATCGAAATAGATAGGCTTGAAACATCACTTGATACTGCTTTCACATGAACTGCTATCGTGGCAGATAGGCTTAATAGATCAATTGAGATCATTTTTCGCATGCGCTGCTATCGTAGCAGCTAGGCTTAGATGATCAATTAAGATCGCATTCGCATAGACTGCTATCGTGACAGATAGACTTAGAAGATCGATTAAGATCGCATTTTCATAGGTTGCTATCGTGACAGATAGGCTTAGAAGATCGATTAAGATCGCATTTGCATAGGCTGCTATCGTGACAGATAGGCTTAGAAGATCATTTAAGATCGCATTTGCATAGTCCGTTATCGTAACAGATAGGCTTAAAGGATCAATTAAGATCGCATTTGCATAGGCTGCTATCGTGGCAGATAGGCCTAGAGGATCAATTAAGATCGCATTTGCATAGGCTGCTATCGTGACAGATAGGCTTAGAAGATCATTTAAGATCGCATTTGCATAGTCTGCTATCGTAACAGATAGGGTTAGAGGATCAATTAAGATCGCATTTGCATAGGCTTCTATCGTGGCAGATAGGCCTAGAGGATCAATTAAGATCGCATTTGCATAGGCTGCTATCGTGGCAGATAGGCTTAGAGGATCAATTAAGATCGCGTGTGCATAGGCTGCTATCGTAACAGATAGGCTTAGAGGATCAATTAAGATCGCATTTGCATAGGCTGCTATCGTGGCGGATAGCCCATCGTTAACAATAATAACAAACCAAATGAAATAACATTAACAGCTAGGAATATGAAGTTCTCATTGGGGAGAACCCTTTTATTATAATGCTCTCATGTGGGAGAGATAAGATTACAATTCTCTCATATGGGAGAGGAGATTGTGTAACTCATAGTCATACAAGACATGAAGCAACGTTATAATAAAACGCATGAAATGAGAGAAGTCAAGGATAGTACTTCTTAATCCAGCGCATATTGACTGAACTCGGGGTTGAGGTTGTTCCGTGCAACCTTCGTATGCTGCAGTAGCCACTGTCAAAGACTTCTGTGACTTCGAAGGGTCCTTCCCAATTGGTTGCGAACTTTGGGTGAGCCGCTTGTCGCATGCAATGATCAGATGCGCGCAGGACCAAATCTCCAACCGCGAAATCTCTTCGCTGGACTGTCTTATTGTAAGCACGAGCGATCCTTTCTTGATACCGCTTGTTGGTCCTTTTAGCTTTTTCTCGCTTTTCCTCCAGCAAGACTAGATCATGATCGCGTTGATTGTCGCATAGTGCGTGAAAGGCCAATCTCGCCGAATTGACTCTCACCTCCGCAGGTACCACGGCCTCGGCCCCATAGCATAGTAGGAATGGTGAGGCCCCCGTGGGTGTCCTTGGAGAAGTTCGGTAAGCCCACAGAGCTATGCTTAGAGAATTAGCCCATTTCCTGTGGTCATCTGCGACCATCTTGCTCAAAATCCTCAACAGCGTTTTGTTGGTTGCTTCGGCTTGCCCGTTTCCCTTCGGGTAGTAAGGGGTGGAACATATTTGCCTGATGTTGTACTCTGCCAACTTCGCAGCCACCTGGCGATTAACAAAAGGAGTACCATTATCTGAAAGAATGGTGTTTGGAATTCCGAACCTGCATATGATGTTTTCCTGGATGAAATTGACTACAGCTAGCGCATTTACCGTCTTCAGTGGTATCGCCTCCACCCATTTGGTGAATAGCTCAGTTGCGGTGAGAATGAAATGATTCCCATGCGAAGTCGGTCGGATGGGACCAATGAAATCCATTGCCCATATATGAAATGGCCATGGCGTTCCCAATGCATGTAGATCCACAGCAGGAGCGTGTACTAGGTTTCCTTTGAATTGACACTCCTGGCAGCGTCGTACTTTGGTGCGACAATCAGCCTCCATCGTGGGCCAGAAATATGCAATTGAGAGGAGCTGCCTGCATAATTTCGCACCTTCTTGGTGTTCCACCTGATGAGAAAGGTCCATGACTTCTTGTGCTTCTCTGCCGTCTAGACATCGCAGCAAGTTGCCCTCATGACCTCTTCGCCAAAGCAGGTTTTCTTGTACTATGTATCGAGATGCTTTCCTCTTCAATTTCTCAGCTTCTTTTCTCGATTCGGGCACGGTGCCCTGGGTGAGAAAATCAAAGAGTGGCTTCCTACAATCCGTGTCATCATCAGTTAGAGCGATGAGTAGAGAATCTTTGATCTGTGCGCAACTCTCGCACTTCCCCTGTATCAGGGCCGCGGCTGTTGACATGTCTGGCCAATGAATGCCATATCTCTGAGCCTTCCGATAGATTGACACCTCACTTTCTCCGCAAAGCATGTTGGTGAATCTTTTCTAACAACAGTTGTCCCTCCTGCTCGGAGACGCATCGCATGAGTATTCCGCCAGGACCCTTGTAATAAAGGGTGTTGTCATGTATGCAATATCCCTTTATGAGTGCCCAGCTTTCACTGCTTGTGCCTTCTGCAATAGCTCGTAAGACTGATTTTCTCCAGTCTGTATCCTCCATGTGTTCATCTTCGCCCGCATCTTCTGTCAATGCCGACGATGCTCGCACTTCGATGGAGATCCTTGCGGGACATTTGTCTGTACTGACCTTAGATCCCAAGGTGGCCAAAGCATCTGCATGCCTGTTGTCTGCTCGGGGCTTGTGCTCGTACCTCACATCGCAGAACTGTTGCACCAGCTTCTGTACCAGAGTCCGGTAGGACAGAAGGTTTATCTCCTTCAAACCGTATTCGCCCGAGGCTTGCTTGACGATCAACTTAGAGTCTCCCATGACCGTTAGATTGCTTACTTCCAAAGCCTTCGCTGCGCGCAGTCCCGCTATGAGGGCTTCATATTCTGCCTCGTTGTTGGTGACTGCGAAGTCAAGCTTTGCGGACATCTGTATGACCTCTCCATCCGGCTTGGTCAAGACTATCCCAATGCCCCCGCATTTCCTTGTTGACGAACCGTCGAAATGGAGTGTCCAATAGGGCACGTCGATTGCATAGATTTCAGGTCCTTTGAGCTCTTCTTCGATCACGGGTTCGTGGCTGTTGTCGGGGAACTGTGCCAACAGATCCGCTACCGCCTGCAACTTGATCGCTCGCGGTCGCACGCATGTGATATCGTATTGAGAGATGGTCATGTACCATTTCGCCAATCTTCCTCCAGGAGTAGTGTGAGTTAGCAGATATCGTATGGGATCGCTCTTGGTGACCACTACCACTTTGTGCGACGCAAAGTAGTGTTTCAACTTCTCTATCACGAAGAACAAGGCAAGGCAATGACGTTCGATGTCTGTGTACCTTGATTCAGCAGGTTGCACAATGCGAGAGATGTAGTAGATAGGCCTTTCTTGGCCTTCGTACTCCTGAGCCAAGAGTGCTCCTATGGACCTCCTTGTTGACGTCAGATATAGCAGAAGCGGTGATCCCAGTTGAGGTGCGATCATTATTTTTGAAGACGTCAGCATATACTTCAGCTTTTCGAACGCAGCTTCGTGCTCTGGAGTCCAGCTGTATACGGCATCTTTCTTGAGAAGGGTACTAAAACAGCAGGTGATTTCGGCAATCGCTGGGATGAATCTCCGCAGATATGATAGCTTTCCCAAAAATGTCTTCAAGGCACTTTGGTTATGGGGCGGCGTCATGCCAGTGATGGCTGATACTTTCGCAGGGTCAGGCTCGATTCCTTGGCGATGAACCACGCATCCCAAGAACTTCCCTGATGTTACCCCAAATGCGCATTTCATAGGATTCATCTTCAGTTGAAAGCGTCTACATCTATTGAACACTTTCCGCAAATCCGCGAGGTGATCTACTTCCTGCTTGGATTTAACCACCAGGTCGTCCACATAAAATTCCACTTCCTTGTGCATCATGTCGTGGAACAGGGCCATCATGGCCCGCTGATAGGTTGCACCCGCGTTTTTGAGACCGAACGGCATCACTGTGTAGTTGAACACTCCCACCGGAGTGATGAATGCAGTTTTCTGCGCATCTTCAGGGTCCATCTTGATCTGGTTGTACCCGCTGAAGCCGTCCATGAAACTGAACATGCGATGGCCCACTGTTGAATAGATAAGCAAATCGATGTTGTGCAGTGGAAGATCGTCCTTTGGGCAGAAATGATTGAGATCCCGGAAGTCCACGCAGATGCGGAGCTGTCCATTCTTCTTTACCACTGGCACAATGTTGGCCAGCCATGTGGGATGATGATTCGGTTCTATGAACTTGGCATCCAGGAGTTAGACAATCTCCTGTTTGATCTTCACGTTAAGCTCCGGCCTGAAGCTTCTTGTGCTCTGCTTTACCGGCTTAGACCCTGGGATGATGTCTAAACGGTGCATATTGATGCTTGTATCCAGACCTGGCATCTCATCATACTCCCATGCGAACACATCCTTGTATTCAGTTAGGAGCTGTAGCAGTCCTTGCTCCTCCTCGCTTGTGAGGTCCTCACTTAAAAAGACTGGCCTCTTCTTTTCCTCGTTCGGGCTGAGGAACACTTCCTTTAGCTCTTGCTTTTGTGGTCTGGGCCTATCTTCCATGCATTCAGGTGCTTCTTTGAGCTTCTCATCCGGAGTGCCCTGCATTGGCTTTTCCGTTACCGCAATCTGCTCGATTGGGTTGATTTGCCCAGGGATATCCCCATGCCCGTGTGAGGACATCCCCGCGCACCTTCATATGCGATAGCACTTCTTCCCATTGGCGTAGAAGCTCTCTATCTCCTTGCCTTCGGGGTCATGCTTTGAAATTCTCTTCAGAGTGTACACGTTCTTTCGATGGTATGCGATTCGCGGCGCCTCTTCGCGTGTAGGCGGCTTTTCTTTGGCGTCTTCCCTTGTCACCATTACTCCCGCAGGTGATTGGTCCTTGATGTCCTCCCATAGAGGTAAAGGAGTAGGGTTGAATGGTCCCGGTGTTTGCTCGTCTGCCATCTCGGTGAACCACACTGCCTCGCTAAGATGTGCTTCATCCAGGTTGAATGAATTCGTTGAAGCCGGTATCTCGACTATTCTGTCGTTCCAGATAGCTTTCATGACTTGGTGAGTTGTTGAAGGAACCGCGTCGAAGCGGTGAATCCAGGCTCGACCTATGATCATGTGGTACGTAGTGTTCGCATCTATGACATAGAACTTCGCTGAGCACTTGATTTTGCCTATCTGAACGCCCAGGCGGATCCATCCGATCGTCATTCTAGAGTCGCTTCCAAATCCCATCAGCGGAGATGGACGCCTGACAATCTTGTGCTCGGGGATCCCTGCTAGCTTCAGTGTGTGTAGCGAAACGACATTGACCGCTGCTCCTCCGTCTACAAATGCTCGTTTGAACTCGACACCGTTGATGATGGCTGTCACATACAGAGGCCTCTGGTGGCTCGCATCTGTCTTTTTGTCGCTGGCAGAAAAGGTCATAATCTTTTCTGTAGAGCGGGACGCCCTGATGACTTTCCCGTTAGAGACTACAAGATCCTCCTCGTAGTCCTCTGCTATCCTCAAGATTGCTTTCGTCATTTCTGTCCGGCACTTCTCCGAGAAGTTCATCTCGTCGAAGAATCTGCTGAAGCCGTGCGACCCCTTCATCCGATCGGCACGTTCATCCTCTGAGTCTAAACTGCAGTCCTCGTCATCATGGACTTCGGCAATGATGGGTAGGCCATCCTCTGCGACTTCTTCCAAGTCCACAATCGAGATCATGGCGACCTCTTTGCCTTTTGGGTCTTGCTCCGCATGGGCAGGAAGTGGATTGTTGCGCACATCCTTCCCGTGATCACTGACGATCAGCTCGCCGTTCTTCATCTTCTGATTGAATACAATCCTGAGCTTCTTAGATTCCGCTGTGGGGTGCATGACCTTGCCGTGGTACTCGCACCACTTAGGGTCCCTCACCATTTCCTTGGAGGGTATCTTTTCGAGCGGCGGTAGGACACCGTCCTTGCGCCACTGCCTGCAGAGGTCGCTTGCCTCCTCCACCGAACATGGCAGAGGTGGTACGTCGAAGTTCACAACCTTCGCTTGCTTCTGGGGTGAAACTGTATTGACCTCAGCTTCGCGTCCCCTCTTATAACTGAATCTTCCGATCTTGTAGGTAGTGCCGCTCGAAGATCGCTCCGGTGCGTTCTTCTTTTTTTACCTCTCAACTATAGGCTCGATGTTCTTCGTGCATTCGATTAGCTTTGAAAACGTAGGTGTTTGTAAATTGATGAGCATACCTTTGTATTCGTCTCGCATGCACTGCAGGCATATCTCTACAAGCCGACTTTCGAGCATTGGATCTTTGCATTCCAATGACTTCGCCCTGAACTTCTTGATGAAAGTTATCCCATCCTCCTCGCGCTTCTCATACATCCGCGAGAGGTGGATCATCGTCACCTTTTCTTCCATCTGGAAGAACTTGGTATAGAACTTCTGGACCATGTCGTCCCAAGTCTTCACGGATCCGGCCTCCAACGTTCGGTACCACTTGTACGCTACGTTTCCCAAGGATTTTGGGAACTCTCGCATTAGCAATTTAGGATCTGCTCCGTATGGCCCCGTGACATCAATGAAACGCATGACATGCTCATGAGCGTTTCCGTTGACATCCTCGAACTTGTCCCATTTAGGAGCCTTATACCCCACTGGGTTAGGTATGAGATAGATCTCCCGCGGGATGGGTGGATCGTTGTCTAGCTTCGGGATGATAGTATCCGCGAATGATTGGTGAGCCATAATAGTGTCCATGCGCTTCTGCAGAGACGTCATGCATTCTGGAATGCTTCCCTCGGTAGCAGAAGGAGGAGTTGCCGCAGGCGGAGGCAACACATATGCCGCCGGAGGGTTGGGGACATATTGGCTGCTCGCATTGCCCCAGATCGCTGTTGACGGAGGCAAGGGATACTGCGACGCCGAATTAGGTACCAAAGCCGGAGGCTGAGGAGTATGAGTAGTGAGAGGCAACATCTGAGCTGTTGATCCTTGAATTGAAGGCAGCTGCATGGTCGCTGGTGGAGTCTGCAGATTAGGGTTGGGAGGTGTGGCTGACACTCCCAGTCCTGGAGCGGTAGGGGCTCCTCCTCCTTGAGAGACGGCGGTGACTGGTGAAGGGTTTGGTGCAAGAGTGCCCAGAACGGCCAGGATCCGTTCTAGCTGCGCAGACTGAGCCTTGAGAGCTTTCGCCTGAATTTGGACAGTGGCGTCCAAGGATTCTAGCGTCGGTGCCTCGCCGGGGGTCGTAGGAGTACGGAGGGTCTCCTCTCCTGAGGCAGCTTCGGTGGAAGGCGATCTGTTGCTAACATCATCCTCCTGAGACATGGTTGCTTTTGTTGGTAAGTTCACGTCGGGTTCACCAAAATGTGCACAAGAGATTCCGGCGGGGAGACCTCCGTGTACACCGTATGTAGAGGATCAGAGATGGCACAGGAAGAGTTGGGTTGTGTGTAGGGAGAGAGTAAGGCAGTAGTAATGTCTGAGAGAGAGACAGAGGTTTGGCAGAGCTTCCGCGTATGGCTAGTGTGTTCTCCTTTGTATGGAAAGGTTAACATCCTATATATAGAAGGGAACGTGACCGTTGCAGTGTGGTTAATGCGCCCATTAATGGCGGCTTAATTAGCTTAACCACAAAGGCACGTTCGTCCTCATATATAGGGACCGTTACAGCACGTTATGCGCGAATACCGGAACCGTTACGAGGTTGACCGGGTTTGACCGGATTGACCGGGTTTATGGAGCTTGTGCCATAAATCTCTCAAAAGCAGTTACTAAAGGTCGCGTGCGGGCTTGGCTCGCACGCGACAGGGCTTACTCTAGCCTCCAAACCACTAAGTCCCTACAAGTCTCGTGCAGTGGTATGCGAGGGCTCTGTCTCGCAGCCCCCACATGGATCAGCTCGGCTGGTGATCCAGTGTGTGTGGAGCACAATATGGTGTGCTGGATGGTTGCCACGTGGCCAAGATCTGCTAGCTCAGAAAGCACTATCTACAGCGTGAATGATGAATATCTTCATCCCTAGGTCGTCCTTCCTTCATAACCCGCAGAAGTCTTCAATAATTGCACAAAAGCCCCCTGAAATCTGTTCCTGACTTCAAAACGCGATATCTTCTTCGTCCGAATTTTTATTTAGCTCCGTGACCTATCGTCGGAAAGATATCTGAGTCTACTTTCATATGTAACTGGTCTCACCCCAAAAGTATTTGTATAACTCCGGATATGATCAAAATAGTGCAGACTGGTCATCCAAGCTCCTCCAATTCGGCTTCTCTTGACTCCACTTGAGCTCTCGTTGTTTCCGAAGTTCGTTCCATGCCTCCTATCAAACGATTAGAATCCGTCCATGCCAAAACAATATGAACAAACATACCAAGCGATTATATTTGACAAATAACAATAAATATGCATGGAAAACGCCCTGACTAACAATATAGCACATGGTAATAACAAGTGATAAAAACGACCTAGAATCTCGTACTTTAGGCTCAAAACATTCTCAAATACCTATTAAAATGTGGTAAATTCTAAAGAATTATAGCCCCTAAAAGGTGCTATCAGCATGATAGACATTCATCGGCTTATATTATCCAAAGATAGCAACCAGCTGCTGCTTGCCCATACCCGTCACCTGCAAATCAAAATGAGACATTTGATTGTCATAAAAGTAAGCATATTGGTCGATAAAATGAACCATCACGGAGCAAGAAATATCACAGATCTCTCGTTCATAATACGACATGTGTGAATGAAAAAAAAGCACCCACCTTGCCATCAACAATTTTATCCGAAGAGGTGTTCCTGATACAACCATTGGAGGCCAAACAATCTGATACTGCGAAAGTGGTGGAGGAACTATCCATTCCTTAGGAGTATCGAATGGTGGGCACCGCTCTGCTAGCTTTAATTTCAGAGATTCTGCGAATTTTTGATGGTGAGAACGATCTTTTGGTGTATCTCTGGCGTGATTTAAAAGTGGCAACAACCCTTAGAGCTTAAAACTGCCAGGACCGGAACCAACCGAACATACTGGACACCTCCTTTGTTTTGAAGGTTGACCGTTAACATTCCCCTTCTCCAATTCTCTGAAAAACTCAGCGGTTTTTTCAGAAATCTTCTCGTCGTCGACATCGTCGCTGTCGTAAGACTCAGAATTCGTCCAATTTTCAACTTCTTGCTGTTCCTCTCACAGTTAATTGTAGGTTTACAGTTTAACTGACAAATTGTATAATTGATAAGATACGATATTTCGCAAGCAAGATCTAAATAATAATGAGAGGAAAACACAGGAAAAATATTTCAACAACCAGAATTCAGCAATCCAGTTCCCGTACCAGTCAGGAACTAGCATGTCTGAAACCCAAACCTAAAGATTCCCTGTAAGAACGAGAGTCGAGATTCCGTTAACCTAAAATTCATTCTTCAAATTGTAGCTTGTTCAGCTTGTAGGTATTAGAAGATGATTTATTAACAATTCCAATCCCAACAAAGTGGATTAAGCAAAATAGATGCAATCTAATATCTTTCCCAGAAATGAAGGACAAAAGTGAAAGCTTTCTCTCCATCACTTTACAAATTTTTCAGATCCGGTCAGAGCTTAGAGAACGATGAATTGATGAACAAAAAAACCACACCTGATATAACGTGGTTCACTAGCACATTGCTAGCTACCTCCACGACCCGAAAACCCTTGTTTATTAGAGAGAAAAACCACGAACAAGGGGGATCCAAGCATTGAGTTGTGGGGGCTATAACCCCCACTCAAGTTTTCAAAATTACAATTTTGACCTATATTTTTATTATAAAATTCATTTTTAGCCCCCATTGAAATAAAATAATAACTCTTTTATTTAGTTTTATTTGGAAAAATGTTCACTTAAAAAATTTAGCCCCCACTAAGGCAAAATCCTGGATCCGCCCCTGACCACGTATACAACCCACAACCTTAGCCTATGCCTGTACACGTTTACATAGTCCTACTAGGCTTGCTCGGTCCCAAAGAAACATCCAAAAGAGACCAAAAACGCATAAGGAAACAATTCTAAATGAGTTGCTGAATTTTCAAAATGTCCAGATTTTGGGTCATCTTTAGAGCACAGCCGGTTCCAATTAAGAGCTCATAATCAGCCAAGCCTTGTGTCTATGGAAATATATACGAGTCTATTTTCCAACGCTTCAAACGGCACAACGTTTCGATGTTTCTAGAAGGATATGTTCTAATTTTACTAAAATGTGTTCCTTCCGTCAGCAAATAGCTTCAGCTCGGGAATGCAACATCTCACCAAGACTTTAAGTCTAACAACTCATTAATTGTGGTGTTGGAAGTTGAATTGGCTTCCCATTATCTAGATAATTGTTGTTAGCTTTTAAATAAACCAAATATTGTAATTCACAATGCGTTATGGGACTAGTTTAGTCGTAGAATATTAATTGTGACTTTGCTATTCTTGGAGGGTTGTTCCAAGATAAATATGGATGTAACCTCTGGAATTAATCAGACTTTGATGAATAGAAAACGAGAGTTTTTGATGAGTGAATCATCTTTGGAGTTTATCATGTTGGTGAGTTTATCCAACATTTTATCTCTAGTGTTGGTGAGTTTATCCAACACAACCCTGATCTTTGGAAAGATTCCAAGATCGCAGATCCCTTTGGTGTGATTTGAAAGGACTGACCGGTTTGTCAAAGGAGCGTCTGTACTCCTTTGTGGCGCCATTCACTCCACCATCCTTTTTCCACAAGGAATATCTCATCCTCAACCTTCTACGTGCAGATTTGTGGGCCGGATCGCATCAAGTGGTATCAGAGCACACTTAGAAGTTGAGTATTCTGTTTTTTTCTAAAAAAAATAAAAAAAAAATGAAGGTTTAAGAGAAAAGGCTCAGAAAGAACGAAGAGAGATTAATCGAATCTCTTGTGGAAAAGATGGAAGAGATATTTGACAAGAAGATTGATTCACTCAGTCAAGAGATTAAGAAGAAAAGGTCATCATCTTCACAAGAAAAGAAGCTTACTTCTCATGGTGACATCAAACCGGCCAGTAAACCAAAAGCAGAAATGAAGTCATCCGCTGAGGAATGTTCCAACAAGACAATCTTGGTTCTTCCCACTGATGGATTCATTGAGTCAAAATATGTATTAGAATTTGGGGAGGTAAATGTCTTTTGTGTTTTGTAGTTTCAGCAAGTTCTGGGTGGTTTTGTGTAATTCCTTCTTCTTTATGTTGCCTTGTGGTATTTCCCTAACTTTTCTTTCCTGGACACCAATTATTAGTTTCATTTTGATGAGGTGGCATGAGCTGATTGGTTGGCTAGGTTCCGAGTTGTTAGGGTTAGTTAGAGGTCTGCACTTTCCCTTTGAGATGTAACTTTTCATTTTCTTCATGAATGGAGTTCAGAGATTTTTCCCTCCAATTTCTATGAGTTCTTTGATTTATGTTATGGTATCAGAGCCACGTTCACCGGCAACTGATTTTGATGGTGTTTTCGTTCATCTTTGTTGATTCTATCGTCGGCTTGTGAAGGTTCTTCGCGATGATTCTCACCGACGGTGTTCCGATGACTCCAAATGAGTCCGTTTATTCTCCGTCAACAATTGACTGTTCTTCGCCATTTTTTCTCACAAATTCAGATCATCCAAGTATAACTCTTGTTTCTCAACCTCTTACTGGTGAGAATTTCAATACCTGGTTTAGATCTATGAGCTTAGCTCTTGAGGCTAAGAATAAATTGGATTTTGTTAATGGTTCTCTACCAATTCCTTAGATTTCTAGTCCCTTCTCTGCTTTATGGCGTCGTTGTGATAGCATGGTGATCTCCTGGATTTTGAACTCAGTCTCTAAAGAAATTGATGCTTCTGTGGTATATAGAGCTACTTCTGCTGAGATTTGGCAAGACCTAATTGAGAGATTTTCTCAGAAAAATAGACCTAGAATCTATCAACTACGTAAAGCTATTTCCATTTTGAGGCAAGATGCTATGTCTGTCACTACTTATTTCACAAAATTTCGTTCATTATGGGATGAACTAGGTCACCATAGATCCATGGCTATGTGTTCTTGTGGAGGTTGTCATGGCTGTACTTGTCAAGTTCTTTCAAAACTTCTGTTGGAGCAACAAGAAGAAATAATCATCCAATTCATTATGGGATTAAATGATTGCTATACTGCTCTAAGAGAGCAAATTCTTCTTACAGAACCATTACCTTCCATGAATAAAATTTTTCTCAACAAAGAGATATTAGTACTGTAGTTTCTTCTCCCCAAATGGCTATGCATTCCTACATGAATGGACAGCCTGAATATGCAGCCAATTATGTTCATGGACAACAAAGGTATGGTAATAGATCCAAGCCAGTTTTTATCATTGTGGGGGTACATGACACATCAAGGAGAGGTGTTGGAAACTTGTTGGATACCCTCCAAGCTTCAAAGGAAAAGGATCACATGTTAGACCACCATTACAGTCCCAGGCACACCATGTCTTTGTTGAGGGAGGGAGTTCTAATCCTTCTCAATTGTCTCAGTCACAATGTGAGCAGGTGATGCAGTATATAAATCATCAACAAAGACAAGTAAATACGAAATACCTTCTGACTCAGTTTCTCTTATGGATTCTGCTTCAAGTTCTACTAGCCACACAGCAAATGTTACTCTTTTGGACAATCCTTTACAACAATATGATGTCGTCAGGTTTACAAACTTTCATTCCTTTATGGCTGGTGTGATTAATTCATACTCTTTTCAGTCAAGTTCTGCTACTAGTAATAAGAGTTTGCCTACATCTTGGATCATTGAGAGTGGGGCTACATATCACATGGGTTGTGATCTTTCCTATTTTATCACATATGTGCCACTAAGCAACACATTTGTACATTTGCCAAATGGTCAGAGGATTGTTGTTTCTAATATTGGGTCAGTTCAGCTGAATAGTTAATTGATTATAAGTGATGTGCTTCACATACCAGGTTTTGATTTCAATCTATTGTCTATGTCACAATTAGCTCAGTCTCACAATTGCAAGTTTGTGCGTGAATCTGAAAGGTGTTGCATCTATCATAAAGAAAGCAACAAGTTGCTGGGTATTGGATACAAACTGAATGGATTGTATTTGTTAACTGCTGCAAACATTGTTGACTCTATTTGTTGTGGTGTCTGTTCGACGAAAAATAATCCCAAGTATAGGATATCGCTACAAGTAGTACCCGAGTAATAACGGGGTCGATTTACACAAGGATTGAGAAAGAGAATAAACACTCTAGACAATAGCTTCAAAATCCACACGAGACACTTGATGGAGCAAGGATTTTGTTGAACAATTTAAAGAAACTAAGCAAATACTTAAAGAGAATCTAAAAGTTGAAAAGAGTTTGTAGGATTGAGAGAATAGTTGGTCTTAGTTGAATCATCTAGGAATGTTGTGCATGAATCCAACACCCAAATGATATTACAAGGAGATATGTGGATTCTAATGTCAAATTCAAGTATGATTCATGAGGAACACTAGTGAATCCAAAACTAAGATGTATCAACTATCAAGTATGTGTATTCAAGCATGAATCCACATACAAGATGAAGCTACAAATCGGATTTGTATTCCAACATTTATCGAATCATGAATCACAAGAAGAACTTCTCAACTCGCTGATTTAACAATTGAATCCACACCCAACACACCTAGATTCATCAACTTCAACCTACAATAAACTTAGCTACTCATGTCTAAGAGAGAAACACAAGAGATATCAAGCATATTCATGAACATATTCATTCAATTCAAGTTTCAACTCAAGAATACACAAGTTATTCTCCAATTTCAACTCAAAATGATGAACAAAGTCACTAATACTTGATTCGAACCACTAAATTGATTCCAAGCTACAATAAATCAACTACTAATAGCCAAGTAACCCAAAATCATCAACTAAAAGTAGCCAAGTAACCCAAAAATGAAGAACAAACTAAGAACAATGAAGAACACTATGAAGAACAACCTTGAATCTGACCCAACTCTTCCCTAAGGTGTTCTTGGCTCCGAATTTGCTCAAAATGAGCACGGAATTACGAAGAACAACCACAAATCGGCCAAGGCCGAGAGAGAAGAGAGAGAGAGAGCAAGGGTTCAGTCTAAATTTCGAGATGTGAGAGAGAGAGCTTCTTCAATCTTCAACTTGGCTTTTATAGGCAGTGGGTAAGGGTTTCTTGGTGTCCAATGAGTGGTCTCTACCCTCCGATTCATCCCAATCCATCTCTATCATTAATTTTTGGAACCTTCATGAACCCTAGGTCAAATTGGGGTTTTTTGATTTTTTGTGTCTTGGGCCGAATTGAGAGGATATATAGGTAGAGTTCGGTCTTGGGAGCGTTTTGGGACAAATTTGAGCCCATTTGGTGGAGAATTGAAGTCGGGGTGAGCTTCGGAAGGAGCTTGGGTGAAGCTTCCATGGAGATTTTGTGGGTTCTCTTTGTGCCACGACGGGGAGCGATGAAAGAGAGAGAGAGAGACGCGTGAGAGAGGGCTCCAAGTCACCATAATTTCACCCGGCTCTCCCTTTGTTTGCTATAAGCTTTTAAAATACCCCCTTGCCTCTTAAAACGTTGAGAAAATTGCAACTCAACCCCCATCCGGTAGAGATGCTTCAAATTAGCTCTTTAAAATGTTTAAAACTTTGCACTTTAGCCCCAATCCGTTAGTTTATCTTTAAATAAGCCCCTTTGATGTAACTTTGGCCTTCTTACTTTCTTTGTCTTCAATCTTGGCCTCTCAAATCTTCACTATTCTTCTAATCAAGCGCTCCAAGTACTTTCTTCATGTCTTTTTGGCCTTCCTAAGCTTACTTGAATCGCCTCTTGAGTTTTGTGGAATATTTCCTTGAGTTCTAAAGCGCAATATTTTCTACAAAATAAGGAAATTCCACACAAACTAAAAAGAAACAAGCATAAGTCTAGAAATAGGGTTATAATACACAAGTTACACATAAAAGTAAGTTATCAAGAGTTCAATAACATAATAAAATGTGCAATTTATGTTCCTTAACACACCCCCCAACTAGCCTTTTGCTCGTCCTCGAGCAAAGAGAGCGATATAAGTACTAAACTAGTGAGGAACCAATCATGAGAGACGTACACTCAACTAGAGAAGGCTTGACTCAATTCTAAACTAGACTCAAATATTTACAAAAACGCAAACACACGTTGTCTATCCTAAGTGAGAACCAAAAGAAAATAAAATCCTAAAGATGACTAGCTAATTTTAATTTTTTTTTGGTGGGGGAAAAAGAAGAATGCACAAATGTCTCCTCAAATAAATTCTCAAAGTCCACAAAGATTGAGAGAGAAGCCTATGAACGTCTAAGCATATACTCATACAAATGTGGGCGGTGTTTGGTAGAAGGTGACTCATGCGATCCACAAAACTTGTTAATTAAGTCCAATTTGCGAGAAAGTATGCCTTCAAAAATAAGGATCCCATGAAACTAGTCATACTTATTCAAAAGCACCCATGTAGGATGGACCTCCAAAGCTTTGAACAAAAAGTTTTAAGAAGGGGAGATGTGGTTGTGGGCTTGTATGATCCTTTTGTGGATTTTTGGTAGGTGGTGCGATTTATCATAATTGTGTTATTTTTGTCTTTTTTTTTTTTTGAGATTTATAACATTAACATTTTTTTTAACCTCAAATCCAAGGTTCTCCAAAACCCACAACAAAATAGAGGAATAGACAAGCGAGTGGGCTTTTTAAGCTAAACCAAGGAAGCTATCTAGGTGGTGACGTAACATTATCCCCCGACACCCCTCTATTTATTAGACATCGCATGGGGTGTCATTGGTAACCACCACTCCAATGGGCTACAAGTTTCCACCGCAAAAACGATTAGAATAAAATCTCTTTGTGAAGTTCAAATGACTTTAGAAAATGCACCCTTTATCAAAAGTAGAAGATGTCAAAGCTTATGTGATCAACTTAGCTTGAAGGACTTAAACATGAAACGTAAATTTAGTGTGTCGCTTAGTGAGATCGCATGATATTGCGGAATGTGGGATATTGTTGTAGATGTATTGAGTATAAGCAAAGAATTCCTTTTTAAAATAAAAATAAAAAGAACAAGGACTAAGAGGTTTCATTCTTAAAAACACCTAGCTTTCCAAAATTCCCCGTTTTTAATTTTTCTCATTTTTTTTTGTTTTTTTCAAATAAGTGATTCAACTATAACTTCCTAAGACTGAATAAATCTATCAAATAAGAAAATAAAATCTAGACTCAAGATGAAAAGTTAAAATAAATAAAACTACCAAAGAAAGAGAAACAAAAAATATATGGTTTTGACACAGGAAAAGAGTGATGCTTCTCATCAAAGGTTCACACACATTTTTTTATTTTTTTTTATAATTTTTTTGGATTTTCACTTTTTTATCATTTTTTTGTATTTTTCATGTAAATCACTAATGAAAGAATAATCATGCAAGTGACAATTTAACCAAGAAATAAGTCTACTCCACCCCCAACTAAAATATCACATTGTCCTCAATGTGTGAGAACAATGGAAGAGCATACAAATTTAGCATGAGACAAGGGGACAGAAAGACCTCATTTTAGCTTCTTAGGCACCAAGCACCATCCATCTTCCTCCAAGAGCAACCTACAAAATGTAAATAGAGAAAAACAATGCAAGAAATAGTGATAAACTAATTTATTTATGTACAAGACGTGACTTCTAAATGGGAGAAGTCAATTCATGGAACTTTTAATTTCTTGTAGTCTAGGAAAGCTTGCCTATAACTATGAGCATGTGTAGGGTCAAAGTAACCTTCTTTCATTCTTTGCATTCTCAAATCTTCTTTTAACTCGACCTTTGTCACATTCTTAAGCATAGAACTTAGGTGGCCAATACCCGGATCAAGTAAATCAAAATGCATGGATTTGATATATTTTTTCTTGATAAAAATAGCACGTTCTTGTTTCTCAAATAAATCTTTCAAAATGCTATTTTCAAAGAATGTACAAGAGACATCACACACTTGGCAAGGTAAACTTGGATTCTTAATGAAATTTGAAGTGATAGATAAATCATGAGAAAAATTAAGAGGCAGATCTTTACCACTAGAAAGTGGCATGTCTTCAATATGGAGGATATTTTCACTACCACTCATTTTATATTCATTTTTGGACTCATGATCAAAAAACATTTCATCCAAAAATCTCTCAATTTTCTCTTTATCTCGCTCCCATTCATTTTTCCCAAAAAGAGACGCATTTTCAACATGATTCATGGGAGAAATGTGACAAATTTTCTCAAACTTTTCACCAAGCACACTTGAACCCCCCAACTTAGTTGGAGGTCTCTCCACAATTTCTATTGGAGGGGGTTCTCCTAAAATGTTCTCTAGGTCATCACAAAACAAGTCATGCTTACTAGTCATGCAAGTAAGATTATCATTAACCTCTAAAAATGTATTTTTCAATTCCAAGTGAGGGGGTTTCAAATCATAAGTAGTAGGTTCCCTTACTATGGAAGGTAACCCCATTTTCTCATGTAAATCAATATCACTACAAGAATGCTCATGCGTAGACTCTCTAGAAGGATTCACAAGTTCAAGTTGACTAACAAGACTAACCCAAT
The DNA here is from genome assembly GCA_023055425.1 of Linanthus parryae. Lineage (NCBI taxonomy): Eukaryota > Viridiplantae > Streptophyta > Magnoliopsida > Ericales > Polemoniaceae > Linanthus > Linanthus parryae. Next base: position 42,558,534 of record JALGPY010000006.1, read on the forward strand.
CATCCACATTAAATTCCTCACTCATGAGCAATGATGAGAAAATGCTATTGTCTTCACATAAAAATTCTAAATCTTGCAAAATAATCTCATCTATTCCATTGGAACATGTAGCAAGAGTATAAACATTTTCAACACATGATTCAACCCAACTTACTTCACATACATCATCATCATCTTGTGATTTTGGGTGAATACATGCATTAAAAATATTAAGCTCTAACGTCATGTTCCCAAATGTAATATTCATCATACGACTCCTACAATTTATTATTGCATTTGATGTAGCAAGAAATGGTCTTCCTAAGATGATGGGAATAGAGGATGTGCCACTAGCCAAAGGAGATGTGTCTAAAACAATAAAATCTACCGGAAAGTAGCATTGGTTCACTAGAACCAACACATCCTCAATGATGCCTCTAGGAACTCTAGTGGACCTATCCGCCAATTGGAGAGTCACTCTTGTGGGTTTCAACTCACCCAATCCTAACTTCTCATACACCGAGTATGGAAGGAGGTTCACACTTGCACCCAAATCTAACAAAGAGTTATGAATTTTATGATCTCCAATGGTGAAAGTGATAGTAGGTGAATCTGGATCTTTATACTTAGGAGGGAGATTACTTTGGAGAATTGAGCTCACTTGATCGGTGATAAATGTTTTCTTTCTCACTTGAAGAGTTCTCTTGAAAGTGCACAAATCCTTGAGAAATTTGGCATAAGCCGGAATTTTCCTGATAGCATCCAAGATAGGGATGTTTATCTTAACATTTTGAAATGTCTCAAGGATGTCTTGGTGACTTGCTTTCATCTTATTGGCCACTAGTCTTTGGGGAAATGGTGGAACAATCCTAATTTCTTCATTATCAACCACTTCTTTCCCTTTGTTAAGAATCTCCTTAGACTCTTGCAAGTCAACACTTCCATCTTGGTCATCACTCTTCTCACACTCCTCTTCTTATTTTTCATTGGACTTCCCACTTGTAAGTCCATTGTCAACAACTTTCCCATTTCTCAAAACTGCCATGGCCTTAGCATGTTCCACATGGTTAAAAATTTGGCACTTTGGATTTTATTGAGGTTGAGATGGGAATTTTCCCCTCTCTTGAGCATTTATCGTAGACTCCAACCTAGCCAACGCATTTCTCAACTCTTGGTTTGTTTGGTTTTGGTTAGCCATAAATTGCTCTAAATTTTCTTCAAAACTCCTCTTGTTAGGAGGGACATAGATAGAACTTGAGGGGTTCATTTGGGTATCTTGGCCTTGTCTCCATGAGAAATTAGGATGATTTCTCCATTGGAGTTATATGTGGCCGAGTATGGCGAGTTGTCATATGACTTCCCATAATTGTTGGAATTGAGCACATTTACTTGCTCACCCGTAAGATCTCGGGCTCTTAGGAAGTCGGGACAATCGCTTAACTCATGTGAATCACTACAAAAAGAGCACAATGCCTCATTCTTAGACTTAAGGTAATGCATGCTAATTTTAGGCTTAGAAGACACTTCTTTTGAAGGCTCATTGATGTCTCAAGATTGGAATTTTTCACAAATCTCATCTATACATTCCCACCCCTCATCTACAGCTTTTGAAAAGAAATCTCCCCCACTCATCGACTAAATTGTGTGCTTGTGGTTGGATGGCAAACCCTCATAAAAGGAGCTAATCAATCTCCAAACCTCAAATCCATGGTGAGGACAAGCAATGAGGAGATCCTTGAAGCGTTCCCAAGCTTGGGGAAGTGGCTCTCCCCCTTAACACAAAAAGTCACAATTTTCCTTTTTATCGCATTAGTCTTGTAAGTGGGAAAAAATTTCTTGAGAAATTCTTTCTCTAATTCTTCCCAAGTGCCTATCGTCCTAGGTATCAAGGAGTGAAACCGTGATTTGGCTTTATCCTTCAAAGAGAAAGGAAACAACCTAAGTTTGATAGTGTTGCTAGAAACACCATTACAATAAACCGTTGAGGCAATGTCACAAAAATCTTTAAGATGAGATTAGGCACTCTCGGCCTCTAAGCCATGATACTTGGGTAAGAGTTGGATTGTACCCGGTTTAACATCAAAATTTCTTTCATTCAAAGGAACCACAAAGCAAGAATGTGAACTTTGACTAGATGGATGCATCAAATCTCTAAGTGTACGAAATGGCATCATTTCGTTGTTGCTACTATGCCCATCATCTTCCTCCATGATTTCAAGGCTATCAAGTTTAAATCTTTGGAATGGGCTAAGCTAATACTATAACTAATAGATGAACAAAAACTGAGAGTATGCTTTTGTGAGTTTTTTACTTTTCGCTTTTTTTTGTTGTTCCAAAGTTCAAATAAGAACCCGGAATTTTCTTCAAGCGTATCCAAAAAAATAAAAACGAGAAAAACAAGCAAGTAACTAAAGAGTGAGTCCTGTTAGCACCAATCCCCGGCAACGGCGCCAAAAAATTGTTCGACGAAAAATAATCCCAAGTATAGGATATCGCTACAAGTAGTACCCGAGTAAGAACGGGGTCGATTTCCACAAGGATTGGGAAAGAGAATAAACACTATATAGCCAACTAGTAACCTAAGCAACTAACTAAAAATTAAAAGGCAAATCTCACATAGGCTTTTACAGCTAGCCAAGCTTCAAAATCCACCAAGAGAAACTTGATGGAGCAAGGATTTTGTTGAAAAATTTAAAGAAACTAAGCAAATACTTAAAGAGAATCTAAAACTTGAAAAGAGTTTGTAGGATTGAGAGAATAGTTGGTCTTAGTTGAATCATCTAGGAGTTTTATGCATGAATCCAACACCCAAATGATATTATAAGAAGATGTGTGGATTATAATGTCAAATCCAAGTATGATTCATGAGGAACACTAGTGTAATCCAAAACTAAGATGTATCAACTATCAAGTATGTGTATTCAAGCATGAATCCACATACAAGATGAAGCTACAAATCGGATTTGTGTTACAGCATTTGTTGAATCATGAATCACAAGAGGAACTTCTCAACTCATTGATTTAACAATTGAATCCACACCCAACACACCTAGATTCATCAACTTCAACCAACAATAAACTTAGCTACTCATGTCTAAGAGAGAAACACAAGAGATATCAAGCATATTCATGAACATATTCATTCAATTCAAGTTTCAACTCAAGAATACACAAGTTATTCTCCAATTTCAACTCAAAATGATGAACAAAGTCACTAATACTTGATTCGAACCACTAAATTTGATTCCAAGCTACAATAAATCAACTACTAATAGCCAAGTAACCCAAAATCATCAACTAAAAGTAGCCAAGTAACCCAAAAATGAAGAACAAACTAAGAACAATGAAGAACACTATGAAGAACAACCTTGAATCTGACCCAACTCTTCCCTAAGGTGTTCTTTGCTACGAATTTGCTCAAAATGAGCACGAAACCACCAAGAACAACCACAAATCGGCCAAGGCCGAGAGAGAAGAGAGAGAGAGAGCAAGGGTTTAGTCTAAATTTCGTGAGGTGAGAGAGAGAGCTTCTTCAATCTTCAACTTGGCTTTTATAAGCAGTGGGTAAGGGTTTCTTGGTGTCCAAGGAGTGATCTCCGCCCTACGATTCATCCCAATCCATCTATATCATTGATTTTTGGAACCTTCATGAACCCGAGGTCAAATTGGGGTTTTTTGATTTGTTGTGTCTTGGGCCGAATCGAGAGGATATATAGGTAGAGTTCGGTCTTGGGAGCGTTTTGGGACAAATTTGAGCCAATTTGTTGGAGAATTGAAGCCGGGGTGAGCTTTGGAAGGAGCTTGGGTGAAGCTTCCATGGAGATTTCGTGGGTTCTCTTTGTGCAACGACGGGAAGAGAGAAAAGAGAGAGAAAGACGCGTGAGAGAGGGCTCCAAGTAACCATAATTGCACCCGGATCCCCCTTTGTTTGCTAGAAGCTTTTAAAATACCCCTTGCCTCTTAAAACGTTGAGAAAATTGCAATTCAATCCCCATCCGGTAGAGATGCTTCAAATTAGCTTTTTAAAATGTTTAGAACCTTGCACTTTAGCCCCAATCCGTTAGTTAATCTTTAAATAAGCCCCTTTGATGTAACTTTGGCCTTCTAACTTTCTTTGTCTTCAATCTTGGCCTCTCAAATCTTCACTATTCTTCTAATCAAGCGCTCCAAGTACTTTATTCATGTCTTTTTGGGCCTCCTAAGCTCACTTGAATCGCCTCTTGAGTTTTGTGGAATATTTCCTTGAGTTCTAAAGCGCAATATTTTCTACAAAATAAGGAAATTCCACACAAACTAAAAAGAAACAAGCATAAGTCTAGAAATAGGATTATAATACACAAGTTACACATAAAAGTAAGTTATCAAGAGTTCAATAACATACTAAAATGTGAAATTTACGTTCCTTAACAGTGTCTCTAATGTTCCAATGGCTGAAGTTTGGCATAACAGATTTGGACATGTTTCAAAGAGAAAGCTCAAAATGATTTTGAAATAGATTCCTTCTTCCTCAGTGTCACTGAAAACACCTTGTTATGTATGTCCTCAAGCAAAGCAAAAGAGGTTACCCTTTTCTCAACACAACCATGTTTCAAAAGAATTATTTGAACTTGTTCATATAGATACCTGAGGTCCTTACAAAACACCTACCTATGGCGGTCATCAATATTTTCTCACATTGGTTGAGGATCATTCTAGGACTACTTGGATATATCTTATGACACACAAATCTGAAGCTATTAGCATCATACCTCAGTTTTGTGAGATGATAGAAACTCAGTTTCAGAAGAAGGTGAAGAAATTCAGGAGTGATCAAGCTCCTGAACTCAAAATGGTAGACTACTTTGCCAGTAAAGGCATGGTCCATCAGATGAATTGTGTTGAAACACCTGAGTAGAATTCTATAGTTGAAAGAAAACACCAGGACTTGCTAAATGTGGCTAGATCTTTGCTTTTCCAGTCTAATGTGCCTCTTAGGTTTTGGGGTGACTGTGTGTTGACAACTTCTTCATTATAAATAAATTGCCTGCCAAGATTTTACAGTACAAATCTCCTTATGAAGTCATGTTTCGGAAGTCCCCTTATTTTGACAGTTTTAAAGTGTTTGGTTGTTTATGTTTTGTGAGTACATTACAACAAGGAATGAGCAAATTTGATAGCAGAGCTAACAAATGCATCTTCATTGGATATGTGTATGGGATGAAGGGTTACAAAGTTTACAGTTTGAAGACAGGGAAAATAATGGTCTCCAGGAATGTTGTTTTTTATGAAACAATTTTTCCATATCAAACACAAGATTATTCTGAGAGATCTCAATTTCATGATTTCTCTTTACCAATTTCTTATTTGGATCATGATAAAGATGATGACTCTTATAGTACTGGTGGCACTAATGTTATCACAAATGCATCTCCACATCTGCAGAATCATGGTAATGAAAATGCATTTCTCAGTACAGACATTGCGAATCATTTAGAATCCACAGATGTCTCAGTTACAGTTCCTACAAGACCTATCAGAAATGTCAGACTACCCAGACACTTAGAAGATTATGTGGTCAATGCACCCAAGTTGACTTCTTTGGCTCTTTTCAGTTCAGAGTACCTGCATTTCTTAGCTTCCATCACAAGTGTGAAGGAGCCTTCTGCCTATTATGAACCTTCTCAGAATCCATTGTGGGTGCAAGCCATGAATGCTGAACTCAAAGCTCTAGAAAACAACAAGATCTGGGAAATTACAACTTTGCCCTGTGGACTTGATTCAGTTGGATGCAAATGGGTTTATAAGGTAAAGCACAAGGCATATGGGACAATAGAAAGATATAAATCAAGGCTTGTGGCAAAGGGGTATACACAAATATTGCAATTCACAATGCATTTTGGGACTAGTTTAGTCTTAGAACATTAATTGTGACTTTCCTATTCTTGGAGGGTTGTTCCAAGATAAATTGGGCTGTAACCTCTTGGATTTAGAAGACTTTGATAAATAGAAAACGAGAGTTTTTGATGAGTGAATCATCTTTGGAGTTTATCTTGTTGGTGAGTTTATCCAATATTTTATCTCTAGTGTTGGTGAGTTTATCCAAGACAACCCTGATCTTTGGAGAGATTCCAAGATCGCAGATCCCTTTGGTGTGATTCCAAAGGACTGACCGGTTTATCAAAGGAGCTTCCGCACTCCTTTGTGGCACCATTCACTCCACCATCCTTGTTCCACAAGGAATATCTCGTCCTCAACCTTCTAAGTGCAGATTCGTGGGCTGGATCGCATCACAACTAGGTTGCATGACCTGCTACAGTAAAAACAACAACCTCTTTGTCTTCCTGCTCTTCGTCTTGATCCCCCGTTTGGCCTTGTTTCCTTCTCGTCCCCTAACTCCTCGTCGAGGGTCTCGAGCCTATTCAAGGCATATTTTCAACACAAATTATATTGTAATTTATCCGTAGCTTGAAAATTCTTGCCTTACTAACTTAATGGCCAATCAGCAATTACTTACCTTAGTTTTCATCCAATGGCACAGATTGAGACAGTTGGAAAATCTCCTTTATAGACCCAAATCAGGGTTTATGCACGTTCATTAAGCACACTTTGGTCCCATTTTATTATGAGTGAAAATCTCTCTGTTCTTCCTAATTCTCTGTGAATTCTTGTTGATTTTTCCAGAAACCTCCAAGGTTTCCTTCAGTAGAAAGCACGTGAGAACATATATAGCTATGCAAATAGCAACATAACTGGGTATGAATAATGTCAATGGAGTGCTAAAACTGACATCATGTAGGATTCCAAATTTGACCATAACATGCAACAAATTCAGTTTGTTGACCCTCACTAATGTTTTGAGGCAACATTATTACTAATTAAGACGATTGTCGGTGTATTAGACTATACTCAAACCAAAAATAAGTATTTCAAGAAATACATCACTGGCTTGGCGAGAGCAGTAAGAACAGAGTCCCGTCACCCGTGGCATTACAGGGTTATCCTAACAATTCCGAACTCCAACCTATCTTCATCAACAATGAAATCAACAAGGATGTAACAGCAAATATCACTCTACATAATCAAAATCAACAAAACATGCGGAGCACCTTTCAAAGACTACCACTCCGAGTCTCTGAGCAAGATTTCAAAACCGACAGAAATGCATGCATCACTATCCTGTAACCAGGGAGATCTCAACGGTTGACCGTTGACATGTGAAACACAACCAAATATTGTCGTTGCAGATGGATGATACAATAGATTAGAATACCTTCTTGGTGTGTTTTTTAGGTGCCTCTGGATCTGCTTCTGCTGCTCTCTTCTTGGCTTATCTTACATCCACCTTAGTTCAGAAAACTGAGTCAAACAACAACAACAACAACAACAACAACAACAACAACAACAACAACAACAACAACAACAACAACAACAACAACAAACCTGTGATTTCCAGTTGTTGGCCATGAATGCCAGAGATTGACAAGCGGGAGTAAATGGCGTGGTCCGAGTTGCAAGATCAAACCTAGAATAGGTTTTTGAGTTGGGTTTTTTTATCTTCAGCCTCTAGGGTCTGATGGCGTCGTAGAGTGGGTATACAAATAAAGATTTCATTAGATTCTTAAAAGTATGGCATGTGAGAGAGAGAGAGAGAGAGAGAGAGAGAGAGATTTTCTGATTCTTCAAATCATGGCATGCGAGAATGAACTCTTCAATGACTGGTACACTACAGCGGCTATAATTAATGGTTGAGTTGGAAATAATGTTGAACGTTCCAGCTTGTTTTATTTCATGAATTCTATTCATTTCTCGATACATTAGACTACCTACCACTCTAGTAACACTACAACGCGAAGCAACTGATTTAAAATCAAGGAAGTAAAGAGAAAACTAAAACATGTTATTAAAAAAACATTTTTTTTTAAAACTCATTAGGTATGCCTGTTTTATTTCCTGTTTAAAAACAAACACATGCTGAAAATTAGTTGTTTAAAAAAATAAAAAATGTGGTGGTTTTTGGTGTTTTTTCATACTATTGGTATTTAAAGACATTGCAACTATGATTCGATGCAAAAGAAAATATCAAATACATGTCGGTGTTGTACGTAAAAATGTTATTGAAGCAAATTAACATTTAAATTTAGTGCATAATTGGCATCCCTATTTTTAATCGATTCTGATTAGAAACATGGTGTTTCTTTAAAAATCATTTGGTATGCCTATTGTTTAGCCTGCTTAAAAACAAAAACATGTTGAAAAACAACTGTTAAATTATGGAGCTAGGTTTTACAACATTCACAGACTGCTTCAAAGTATGGTCTGAGAGAGAGAGAGAGAGACAGAGAGAGAGATTTTTTGTTTCTTCAAATCATGGCCTGTGAGAGTGAACTCTTCGGTGACTAGACTACGGTGGCTATCAATAATGGTTGAGATGGAAATAGCGTTGAACGTTTCAGCTTTTTTTATGTCATGATTTCTATTCATTTCTCGATACATTAGACTACCTACCACTCTAGTATCACTGCCAGGCGATGCAACTGCTTTAAAATCAAGGAAGAAAAGAGAAATAAAACACGTTAGCATCCCTGTTTTTAATCAACTTTGATTGAAAACAATGTGTTTTTTTAAACTCATTTGGTATGCCTGTATTTTTTCCTTTTTAAAAACAAAAACGTCTTGAAAAGCAGTTGTTTAAAAAAACAACAAATGTGGTGTTTTTTGGTGTTTTTTTTCATACTATTGGTATTTTTAGAGACATTGCAACTATGATTCAATGCAAAAAAAATATGATATACATGTCGGTATTGTACGTAAAAATGATATTGAAGAAAATTAACATTGAAATTTAGTGCATGTTTGGCATCCCTATTTTTATTCAATTTTGATTAAAAACATGGTGTTTTTTTCAAAACTCATTTGGTATGCCTATTGTTAAGCTTGTTTTAAAACAAAAACATGTTGAAAAACAGTTGTTTAAAAAAACAGTTAATGTGGTGTTTTTCGGTGTTTTTTTGTACTATTGGTGTTTAAAGACATTTCAACTATGATTAGATGCAAAGAATATCAAATATATGGCGGTATTATACAAAAAAAATGTTATTCAAGCAAATTAACATTGAAATTTTAGTAATTTTGCCAAATGTATTTTATTTTAAACAATGTTTTTAAACAGATACCAAACATTTTTTTTGATTTTGTTTTTAAACGTGTTTTTTCAGTACGTTTGTTTTTCCACAGTTTTTCTTGTTTTTTAGCGGATACCAAACAAGCTCTTAGTAACGTAGCCAAACGTGTTTTTAATTTTTAACAATGTTCTTAAACGGGTACCAAACAGTTTTTACATTCTGTTTTTAAACGTGTTTTTTATTACGTTTTTTTCCATTGTTTTTCTTGTTTTTAAACGAATAAGTACCAAACAAGCTCACTATGGAGCTAGGTTTTACAACATTCACAGTCAGCTCCAATGTACGACCTGTGTGTGTGTGAGAGAGAGAGAGAGAGAGACAAAGTGATTTTCTAATTCTTCAAATCACGGCCTGTGAGAGTGAACTCTTCGGTGACTTCACTACGGTGGCTATCATTAATGGTTGAGTTGGAAATAGAGTTGAACGTTTCACCTTTGAGAAATGCTATGTACACCGAAAAAAACTCCCGGAGAGGTGCCGCATATGACACCTCAGATTTGTATTAAATATTAAAATAATACCCTCTCTCTCCACTTTTCTCTCTCTCTCTCTTCGTCCTCTTTTTCTATCTTCTCTGTATTCCCCATCTCTGCACTCCCATTATTCCTTCCCTTCTCTCCACAGTAAGATCTTCAAATCAGTTGTGACTCAAAATCAAAGATATAGAAAGTAAGTGCATACATATTTTCACGAATCATGATTGATATAGTTCAAACTTAGGCATAAGTTTCATGGTTTCTTCTTGATTCCAAAATAGTGGTTCATCGGTTCCGCATTCGTTTTCTAACATGACTTCTGTCTCCTTTTTCAGTTGGTGGGTCGTTGTAGTTAATACAACATGGCTTGCTTATTCATCTCTTCAATATCCTTTCTCACGAGTATTCTGATCCACGTGAGGCATGTACCGAACTTTCTTTTCTTATGCTATTTGGTTCTTTAGTTGAGTTGTCTTGAGCTTCTAAGTAGTCCTCCCACCAAAATAGTTGAGTTGTCTTGAGCTTCTAAGACGTCCTCTTGATCCAACAAGCAAAGCATACAATAATATGCACTCATGACGCATAAGTGAGGATTTAGTATATTTCAATTATGAAAAAGCTGCAACATTCGCATATGGCATAGCGATCAAAACCCACTTACAAAACATGACTGGGGAAGTAGCCTATATAACTAAGCAAAAGCTGCAACGTTTGCATTTGTTTGTAATTTATACTACATCAATATGTTAATGCATAATGTAGTTATCTTCAGTAGGACGATGCTGCATGATACCTCTTACTCCTTCGCAATCTTTGACTGAGTAGGCGGGGGAGAGTCATCATCTATTTTTCTTTTGGCAGCAGAGTTCGCAGATGTACTGCCATGTTCCTTACATAATTTTTCTTTCCATTCTTCCAGCCTCGCTATGAAATTGATCTCGACATCAAGTTCTTCAATATCCAATGCAATCCTCCGTTCCAATAGTTCTATTTTTCCTTGGATAGCTGAAGTTCCACTTGTTTCAATAGGATATTCTGTTCCAATATTTTAATTGCTTCTTTGGCTCCCTCAATTCTTTGGTCCATGAGATCTGCTATTTCTGATACGGATTTGTCAGGTGCAAGTAGTGTACGCCAATTTATCTGTTCTTCACCTGAGCCTGCAACAACTGTTGGCGGCGACTTGTCATCGGTGTGAAGTGCTGAGGTATTCATATCTTCGTTTGCCATTGGAACTCTATAGCAATCAGGGGAGAATTTAGAATTTCAGACAAATGTGATTGGTCGTTTGGTAGGAAGCATTCGCGTTAGGAACAGTGAAAATAGTCAAATGGGAACAAAGAGCAAAGACAGACTGGTACCACTCAGTGTTGATTTTTTATTCTCGACAAATTTACCTTTAGACGACAACAAAATATATTCTATTGTAATTTATAACCATCCATGTCTCAATCAAGTCCAGGACATCATGTATGTGTGCATTCATATTGAAAGAAAGAACCTCAAAATCGTTAAATTACTCGCATTCTAGATAACTTCCTTCAACTAAGAACTCCAATAAATATACAAAACCATAAAATAGGTTTATTGATACGGTATCCGTATCAGTAGTTACCTATTTATTTATTTATTTATTTATTTATTTATTTATTTATTTATTTATTTATTTATTTATTTATTTATTTATTTATTTATTTATTTATTTATTTATTTATTTATTTATTTATTTATTTATTTATTAGGTTATTTAATAATCCGGGCTTGGCCCGTTAGGTCTAGGGTTAGGTTTAGGTCTAGTATTTCATCTATTTAAGTGATGTACTCCCCCAGTATTATTCAGTCAAGAAATAAATCAGTTTTTCCCTTTTATCTCTTTTACTTATTGAGTGTTTGTCCGCGTGTGTGTGCCCAAACGTTACCGGACAGTAACATTTATATATTTAAAAAAATCAACTACACCCAATATAAATATCATTCTATAAGAATAGGAAAGAGATGCACGAAATAATGGCTGTACAGGACCATCTCCAAGTTCAGCGGCTAATGAGACATCATTCGTCAATACAAATATATTTGATAGGAGTGCTATATTGGACAACTAAGAAGATTGTTATTAAGTGTAGTATCAACCAGGTGTTTCCTTGGGAGTTTAATCATCAGGTATGTGGCAAGGATTTTGCCTTAGAGCATCTCCAACAGATGGAGAAAAACGTTCTTTGGACTATATTTAGGCCAGTTTTACCCAAAAATCAGCTCCAACAGCTGGTGTAAAAGCTGGCCTAGATTTACACCAGGCTTATTTTCTGGACAAAACTAAGGACTACTATTCATGGTTTAAAACATAAAAAAAAAATCAAGTTTAATCCGGAGCCACAGATTGTTTGATGATGACAACTAAAAAGTAATGAAAAATAGTGATGGTGGCTTATATTTAGGCCTACTGCTGGAGCAACAACTCAAAAAGTGTAGGATTAAAATTTAGGACATGAACAAATTTAATCCAAAGAACGTTTTGTTGTTGGAGATGCTCTTAGGTAGATGGAAATTAAGTGAGCTAATATGTGGGTGCAAAGCTCAAAATTAAGTCATCTGACACCATAATAGAACATGCTTTGAACCAAGAGACCTATTTTTCCAAGGAATCTTAGCACTCCCCTTCAAAGATTTGAAACTAAATGAATCTAGTTTCAAAATCATGAAGAATAAAAATTGTATAGCTATAACAGATTGGAAGTACACAGTCCAGACTCATTGCTGTGCAGGGGTGAAGCTCAGAACAGAGGAGATGACTTTGAAGAAGTAAAAGTCTAACATCCCAAAATTGTTTTTTTGCGATCAAGGACTACCCAAAACTGAAGACAACTCAACCTGTTTGATTACTTTACTTGAAGAAAGACTAACTGTAATTAATAGAAAGAGTTGAGATTGTGCAACTTAGAATACTCCCATTAGAGTCTACTTTCCAGGAGAAAAGAAAAATTGAGGTCGGAGAATAATCTAACATTTTGAACACAGCCCAGAAACTCACTGCCAAGAAAGTTGTTTGAAGCATGAGAAAAATGAAAGAGTGCTTAATAACACGTATCAGTATAAGCCATGAATCCACCATGAACATTCAGTTAAGAAGTTATTGGAGACAAGCACTAGAGATACTAAAGAGATTCATATGCTGAGTGCTTGGAACGAACCTACAGAGACGACTTGCCTAGCTCCAAGCTTGGTTGAGATGAAAATCACCAAGAACACAATAGAGAGAAACTTGAGAAAGCTGAAGAGAGAGATAATAATAATAACGAAAAGACTGACCAGCCTTGATATACGTTGTTTACCATTTAAAATGGCCGGAGCACAAAGTGGTACCTACAATGATTAACCTACATATAGCTAAAACGTTCAATAGGGTTTCTTCGTCCTACAGAAGCTGAAACGTTCAAGGAGGGTTTATTAATTAAGAAAATGATAATAGACCAATCCTTTGAGAGTGTTCTTCATCCTACAGAAGCCGAAACGTTCAAGAATGATTTATTAATTAAAAAATGATACCACTCCGTTCCCACCTCTTCCTCCACATCATGACTTTTTGACTCGTATCTGGGTCACTTTGACCGGGTAATTTCGATGGTAATAAGGGCATCAATTTTGTAATGAAATTTTTGAATTTTCTTGCTCAAAATGTAGGTATTTATAAATTTTAAAAATACTAACAATTTCTTTCTCCTAGATTCTTAGTGAAGACTACGTTGTTGTGGATATTGCCGTTTACCTGAGAGACCACATACAAAAGATTGCAAGCCGATGTATAAAAGAATAAAACAGACTTTATGGAAAAACAAGATATTGCAACATAATTTAATAATAAAATGTAGCTTTAACCTCAATTATTTTTTATAAGTAACAAATGAAGCTAACATTCCTCTAATATAGTACTATAAGAATTCTCTTTTTGAGCAGTAGTTCTCTATGTCGTGTCCGTTGTTGTAATGCAAGTTATAATGATTTGAGAACCTTGGTGGGTGCACTTGATTAGCAATCCTATATTTAATATAATTAAAATTTATCGCTGAAATTAATTTTTGTTGATAAATGAATTTAAATTTAAGGTTATTTATTATTTTCTCACATGTAACCCCTAGAAATATAACGAACCGACTATTTCTTTGAAAAAAACGCAAAACAGCTCATCACATTTCAAAAAAGAACGAAGTATGTACCAATAAGAGTTTTTTTTGCTTACCTTAGCCAACAGTGCGCATGATCAATAATGAGAGTTACGCAAATTACAATTTTTACAATAAAAGTTGGAAGCATGGATTTAGATGAAAATTAAATTTCCTTTTTTTGTTTTCATATTTAAGGTGATTTGTTTTGTTTTCATACTTAAGGTGATTTGTTTTGTTTTCATATTTAAGGTCATTTATCTTAAGAGCGTACGTCATATAAACTTTCATAATGGTTCATATAAATCACTTATCAAAGTTCTAATAGCCCTAGGACCCAGAGATGGGGGTGTAATTTACGAGTAATTTCATCACTTGGAGTTTTATCTCCTCTTTACAAAGATACATAATTGCACATGTCGACAAAAAAAATGAAGCATCATCTGACTAAGCTAATTAAACATGACAAATCGATTGAAAATATAGATCCAATGAAAATAAACATTATATATAGTACAGAGCTAATGTAATAGAATAAGGAATAGAAAAATGTGAAAATAAACAACAATTTAATTTCCCCCAACAAAACATTATTATACAAACTCACATAAAATGATATTGTATAGTGTATATAATGTATATTTGTAGTTTCTTTTTTAAGACTTGCGTATTTTTCGTCAACCGAGTTTGAACTCGAGACTTCGTGCAGGGGATTTTAAACACTCTACCACCTATATATATGTGTATATGTGTGTGTATGAGTATTAATATATATACATATATATTTATGTATATATTGGATTAGACAAAAATAAAAAAAAAATGGAAATTTGGTATACTACCAAATATAAGCAAAGAAAATGAATTGTTCTCCTCTACTTGAGATTACAATAAGGTTCTACATTTGGGGATGCCCCTTTTAATAATAGTGGTGAAGAAGAATACCACAGGCAGGATAAAATTGTACTGATAATGAGTGATTGGTTAGGGCAGGGTATGAGATAGGATAAGCAGCAGGATATGTGTGTAAATGACCACATTGCCCTGCTTGTTTAAAACTTGCTTTTTAAAATTATTTTTGTCTACTGCTATAGAATGTGAACAACAAATAATATGACACACATTTTGACATGTTAAATTTGACAATATTAGAGTAGAGATAATTATAATCTTAGCGCAAGATATCATGATGCAAGTCTATTATTCCTTGCTTCATATCATATGTGTTATTGCGTCTTGAAATCCTAATTGCCATGATTATGCCTACATATTTACATACATACTTGTGTGTGTGTATATATGTCTGTGTATACACACACACATAGACACATACATACATATAGACACACACACACATATATGTTTGTGTATATATATATCATATGTGTAATTATATATGTAATATATGTATATAACATATGGGGGCAATTTTGTCATTTTAGAACACCCTGCTTATACCCTCACCCCTAATCCTACCTTATACCACCCTCTAGGTGGTACAAGGTTGTAGGCAAAAAAATTGAGAATTATACCTAAGGGATAAGAAAATCAGTATTGTACCTTCTCCTTATCCTGCACCCAAACACAGGATAAGGAGCAGGAGGTACATTTTTATCCTTATCGCCCTGCTTGTACCTTACCCAAACGAGGTCGCCCTCTTTTATAACACTTTTCTATGGTATTTGATAGTTCAAAAAAATTCAATTTGTTTTTTAAACATAGAGACTTCTGGCATGTTTGGGTAGCGGATAAGGAGGAATGATATGATATGATATCCCCTCCCTTATGTTATCCCTTGTTTGGGTAGCAGATAGGGAGGGGAAATCATATCCCCCCCTTATCCTTCCCAATTTTTTTGCCTTGATTCTTATACCACCGAGGGGGTGGACGGGTGGTATACCTCGGATAAGATGTAACGACGCGAAACACATGGTCTTATTTTAGGACAAAATAGTGACAGAAACTCTCCGCCACGACGATCCAACAGCTACCACCTGCGGATCTATTTATAGGGGCTGGTTGGGGTGCTGAGTCATTATACGGAAATTTAGGGGCTGACACGCGAGGGTCTGTGCTGTATTTTCAGCAAAATAAGGGCTGCCACGTGTAAAAGATGAATGACTCTTCAAAAATGAGACTCCAACAAGCTGGCCTAAGCTTCCTTCAATACTTAGTCTTATCATTTTAAAGATATCTAGCTGCATGCTGACAAGCTACTACTTACTTCACCACTAAGAATGTATAACAACTAATTAATTATATTATACTCACAACTTATCAAAATGGTATTACAATTATATCATGCATAAATGAACAACTAAAAATATATGATTCGATTAGAAATGTACTTTGGCATATTGGCATGATATTAATTCAAATAATCAAAACTAATCAACTATCATGTTCAGATGTTTATAATCAAGTAACTCACATAATAAATATAACAAATAACACCAAAACATATAATTTCCTATCAATTTCTCATATTGTAAAAATTCAGAATATTACATAAGAGGGTGTGGGGATGAGAGGGGGTTCCATTCATGACCAAAATACCCTCAACCATTAATAATAATAATAATAATAATAATAATAATAATAATAATAATAATAATAATAATAATAATAATAATAATAATAAAGTTAATTAGCTACTTTTTTTCATTCTTGGGTTCTTTGTGGGTATGTGTGCGAGCATTATAATTAATGCCTAATGATGCATTCATATTAAATCTATATATTTCGCAAGGAAAATTCTCAGCTCACTAATTTGAAACACGTTGTAATGTTATTGTCGTTTCAAATTTAACTATTAGTGTCAGTAGCGAGATACAGTATCAATATTATATTAAATTAATCCATTGTTTATGTAATTTCATTTCTCTGTATCTTATCCTACCTCATTACACAAATGAAAACAATCATTTATGTAATTTGTTTCAACCGAAAAAGAGCGTTATCTGGCAAGACATCGTTATTTACAAACGTTTCATACAATTCATGCCTCAATACAAATAATTTATATAATATCACTGTACAGAGGGTATTATAGTCATTTGGAACATATCCTGCTTCTCATCATGCACCACTAAAACATAGTAATTCATACTACATCTGTTTCTTCTCTTTCAGCTTACTTCACTTTTTGACAATATTCACTGGGTCACTTTGACAAGGTGATTTGGTTAGCAAAACTATACATAGATTTGATAATTTTTGCATGATCTTATAGAGTAAACATTACTCTACAATACTGTTGGGTTTTGACGTAGGTAACGCAGCGGAATAACAAAAATTTAATTCCTACTCAAAGCCCACCAAGGATCACAGGAAGAGACACTGATAACATGATGAAGGACATAGAAGATGTGTACCTTGTGATTTGGGAGATCACACGAAAAGTAATGTCCTCGTCTCTACGGTTGATCCACGTATAGATGTGAGATCTAGATTTTTTCTTCTCCTAGTGCTAGCTTGGACCGGAGGAAGAGGGAAGAACGAATCAAGCAACAAGGACTAAGAGAGATTTTGCCTCTCTCTTGGTGGCCGACGGGTAGGGGACGGCTAAAGGGGGCTTCGGCCTCCTTTGGCTTTGTCTCTTGCTCTCTCTTGCTTTCTCTCCCACTCACTTGTGTTATGACAATTAACATTAGTGGGAAGGAAGCTAGAGCCTCCTTTATATAGACCAACAACACTTTGTTAGTTTACATAAAGGCCCCTCCTAGTTCTTCATGAACTTGGATTAGTCCCCTCCTTGCAATTTAGTCCTACTAAGTTTGCAAGGTGTTGCAAATTGATCATTCTATTAATTAATCATATTAATTAATCCCATATCTAGTTCAACTCTATTGACGTGTGACCCCATAGGTTTCTACTTAGTTGGTAGTAACTCATTACTAACATGGAGCGGTGTCTAGCAACACATCCATGCCACCCAACTAATAGAAATAGTCAGTGATCCCGACAAACCTCTTGTGCCTAATATATCATATTGCATTATCCCTTTGTCTCCATATCCGTATTGGACACAAGACATAATAGTCACACTCGTATATCCAATCCATAGTTTTCTCGATCCTGGGAACATGCTTATGCAAGCAGATAACATCAATATCTCCATATTGATTTATTTGAGTCTGGCCAGACATTCAATAAGCACCATCCCTCGAGTGGCCCATGGATAATTACTCCCATTATGTGGTAGGGACAAATCCTCTCTACATCACTACCATCTCTAAGCTTGCTTCCTATCATGCTCGATAGCCACCTTTATAGTTGAACGGTTAAGGCACAACGTTACATAATATCAAAGCATGATATTCCAAAACTAGAGTATCTAGTGACTTCAAGTCTAAGGATTACAATATTATTAGCACTACGAGAAGCGATTGTGACTTTGACATAATCTAATGTATCCTTCTCGTTGTGGGTCAATCCAGTATGCCATTACTCCTAATGCATACCCACGTGTTAGACTTGATATCTCCATATTAATCTACACACATATAAGTTTATATTTGATTGTCCTATTAATAAACATAATGGACTAGAGACATTTAAGATAAACAACACATTGTATATAAGGACTTCATTATATTAAATATCACAATAATTAATAAATGGATATTCTAGCCATTACATCATTCATACAAAATATAGATTTCATATAGGGAACCTATTCCAACAAATACTATGAAAAAATTGTCAAAAAATTATATCGTTTTACCATCCGAATTGCCGAGTCAAAGTGACAAAGATACGGGTAAAAAAAGTCAACCTAAGTTGAAAGAGAAGAAAATGAGGTAGTATTATGCTTCTTATCCTGCCTCATATCCTGCACCACCTAAACACAGTAAGCCAACATATCTTATCAGGCCTTATCCGACAACATACGTTTCCTACCTCGTACACCAACGTAAGCTATATCTGATGTATCTTAACCGCTACCCAAATGAGGTCGGGCGGAAAGCCGGATACAAATTTTTTATCCAGTGGGGGCTAAACTTTTAAAATATAAATGTTAATAAAAAAACACAAATAAAAAGGATTATTACTATTTAATTTTGGTAGACATAATGCCCGTGGCTTGTAGCCACGGCCGAATCTAAGAGAGAGAGAGAGAGAGAGAGAGAGAGAGTTTGAAAGTTATAAAATGTATTGTCATTTCTTTTGTCAAATAGTACGATTTTACCTCTCTCTATCTTCCATTTTTGACTTTTGTCACAATTCATCGGGTCGCTTTGATCCGATGATTTGGACTGCAAAACGATGCAATTTTTTAAATTTTTTCATAGTGTTGTACAGTAAACTTTACTATACAACACCATATAAAAGTTACTAGTAACAAGTAGCGTTGTTTTGCTATCCAAATCAACGGGTCAAAGTGACATGGTTAAGGATAAAAAAGTCAAAATTGGAAGAAAGAGAGAGAACGTAGGTAGTAGATGTTTAAATTAATATCAGCCGTTCTAAAGAAAATCCAACAGAAGATATTTGGCCATCAACACTCTCATGAACATTAAAACCAGTAGCTTGCTTATATATACAGATTTTACCTCTACGCCTATCACTAAACTAAAAGTGGAGTCCTGTTGATTCCGATCTATAAACTAGTTGTGAAAATATAATTTCTAGAAATGGCTATGCCTCCTGAAGGCGATTCATTTCTGGAGCGTGCTCACTTTGATATTTTCGAAATCATTGTGCGGAGCGTGTTGGAAAATTCGTACAGAGACCTTCTATCATTGAGGGCCGCATGTAAGACTCTCCGTTGGAGGCTTTGTGACTATTCTGGCTTGCTTAAATATGCAAACATTGAAACTCTACTATACTCGCCCGAATTGAGTCGTGAACAAATGCATTTTGGTCGTGATTGTGTTGCATCTGGGAATCTGGAGGCGTTATTTTGGCTTGGAATGGTAAGTAGGGGAGGTTCTGATCTTTTAAATGTTTTGATTGTTTTCATATTTTCATTTCGCGCTTGTATATTTCTTCAAGTTATTGTTGGCTCTCTCCTCCTTCTTGCAGTATGTTCTGCTTCAACCTGATGACTGGGAACGGTCGATTAATTTCTTAAAAAATGCAGCCTATAAGGGACATGTTCTTTCGATGTATACATGGGGTCTATTGTCTCTTGTTTATGATGAGTGGAATGAGGAAATTTTTCGTGTTCTTTAGGATGCTGAGGCACTGGAATCAAGGATAGATCTGAGATTTAGGTTAACCTTATGCTTTCTTGAAATCCCGACTTTCTCTGATCTTGTAACTAGGCGGAAGTGGCCAAGCCCTGAATTGGAGGATGATATCGAGCATGTTTTTCAACATCCAGAGCAAAGTTGCCAAAGGTGCTACTGGGGATCTGAAGCGTATTGTTTTTTGGACGAAGTGTATGTTGGTTTCGCAGATAGATATTTTGACGAATATCCTATTCCTAAATTGACATAAGTTAACATCAAGAGTCTCTCAACTCCTTGCTAGAGAGTGAAAGTACTCCGCGTGAGTCTATCGTATCTCGCCCCGGCGAGATTTCAATTTTCTTTCTTTTCGCTTCTCTCCATAATTTCTCTTGCTTCAACTGACTTAATGTAGACCCCTATATCTCTATATCAATATCTCTCTCTATATTTCTTTTTATAGTCTCCGCCGTGGGTGTTTGTCGGGCTCGCCGTCGCCGCTCCCTCTTGCGGCAACGAGCACTCTAGTTAGTAGATCTGGGTAGCAAGAAGCGTTTGGGGGTCTCCCCGTCCCTCCTTGTGGCAATGGCGACGTGTCTCTGGCGGTGATGGTGTTGGGGCGACCGGTTATCTTTTCGCTTTTCGTCAAGAGTGACCGTGACCCGTTACCTTCCTCCTCGGCGTTCTCGCTCTTGCCTCTGTGGACGCCGATTGATGCTCAAATCTGTTAGTTGATGTAGTCTAGGTTTTTCTTTTAGTTTTTGTGTTTGTTTTGTTTTATGTTTTGTGGATGCCAATTGATGCTCGGTATTTGGTCTCACGTTTATGTTGGAATCTATTGGGAGCTCTTGCTGCAGTTCATTTCTCGCGGATATTGATGAAGCGTTGTGTTTTGGGAACGATTGAAGGCTTAGAGCGTATAATTATGTGGTCACTTCTTGAGCTCCACCAGAGGATTTTCATTGCCGGAAGTGTCACCACTCTCACCGGCGGTCTTCCCTTTTCAGTTTTGGGGAACACCAAAAGTCTGCCTGTGGAAGCGTAAAAGTTGTGTATTTTTCAATGTGCATTGGGAGCAGGCGGTAGTTGATTTTCGATGTGTTTGTTTTTATTTTATTTTTATGCTCTCTTGATGAGCATTCTCATTCAGAGTTGGTGGGATGTAGTACTACTCTCTGCCTTTCTGTATTGGACTGCGATGGTCCTTTCTTTAATGAAATGAAGCTACAATTTTCTGGAAAAAAAAACATCAAATTTAGTTGTATGTTAGTTCATGCGTTGTGATTTCACATCAAATTTCTAAAAAATCCAAATTTCTTATTCAGCCCTGAATTGGCTCTGATGTTTTCAATGTCACATTTAAAAAAATTGTAGTACTAGTATATCATATGTCGAGCACCTACAAGACATTTCGTTTCTAGAAATGATCAAGTGTTTATGGCATAAACTCATAAATAGATTTTACATGGTAAATTTTTTGAGTTTGTTACCTTTTACATCAATTAAGTGATTGTTTCTTGAATAATTAATATAAGATTTTTTTGTAATCTTAATGATTTTTGATTAAATATGCACTTCTTAAGAATTGTGCAAAATTGTTTATTCGAATAAAGAGATTGGGTAATGACACATTCTCATTTAACCCCGTTTGACCCGTTAGACGGAGGAATATATGATTCATAGTACTGGTACTCATATTTCATAATGATACTTATTATATTTGATGAAAATCACAACTTTGAAGTATGCCAATTTTTTTCTTAAAAAGAAATATTTTCACCCCTACATTCTTTTGGCTCGAGTATATGAAGAAGAAAAAATAACTGAAATCATATTTTAATGCTATTGATCATATGGTTCATGTCATTAGGGGGAGGAGATCCCTATTAGGGCATCTCCAACTCTATGGGGGGAGGGGGAGGGGATGCTATGGGGAACATTTTTTGCCTTGGGTGTGGGCATGCCCATGGGGATTTTCCCATGGACATGCCCACACCCAAGGCAAAAATTCTCCCCATAGCACCCCTCCCTCTCCCCCTCCCCTCACATGGTTGGAGACGAGTAGTAGTTTGAGCGAGGGGGAGGGGGAAGGGGAGGGTGAAATGGTGGGCCCATGGGGGGGAAGTGTTGAGAAGTCCCACATCGGACATTCAAGAATAAGAAAAAGAATTAATAATTTTCCTGGGCTACTCCCCTCATTGCCAATTGGTTTTGAGGTGGAACCCCATGCATTCTTATATGGTATCAGATCCAGGTTGCACACACGTGAATGGTCAAACTGTAGGGTCTTGATTCATGGATGCGCAACGGAAACAATAATAAACCATGCAAAACCCTCCAAAGATCACAAGTCAAGAGACATAACGATGGTAAAGGAAGAAATCAATAACACACCTTAGGGTTCTCCTTTGATGACTTCAAACGCGAATTGTGTCACGTTCTCTATAATTGATCCACGACTAGAGTTGATTTCTAGATCTTCCATTCCTTGGTGCTAGCCCGGAAAGAGGAATAGGAAGAAGAATCACGCAAAACGAGACCGAAACAAGGAGGTTTCGGCCTCCTTGTGGGCCGACGGGGACTGGCGGCGAGCAAGGGGGCGACGGCTCCTTTTGCTTGCTTTCTCTCTCCTTTTTGTTCTCTCCCACTCAAGTTATGATCAATAAGGTCATAAGTGTGGGAAGGAAGGAAGGAGTGTCCTTTATATAGTCCAACAAATCCTTGCCAACTACCTAAAGGACTTATTCTAGTCCTACTAGAATTAAATTTGGTCCCTTCCTTGCAAATTAGTCCCTACTAAGTTTGCAAGGTATTGCAAAGTGATCCTTCTAATTAATTAATCCAATTAATTAATTCACAAATCTAGTTCAACCCTATATAGCGTGTGACCCCATAGGTTCTATCTAGTTGGTAGCAACTATTTGCTAATATGGAGCGGTTTCTAGCAAAACATCCATTCTAGCCAACTAATAGAATAGTCATCTTGACAAACCTTGTACAAGTAATTGTCTCATCCCTTTGTCTCTATATCCGGATTGGACACGAGACATACAAGTCACACTCGTATATCCAATCCACAGTTTCTCGATCCATGGGAATAGCCTTATTCGTGCAAATAACATCAATATCCCATATTGATATATTTGAGTCTGGCCAGACGTTCTATAAGCACTATCCCTCGAGTGGCCTAGGATATTTGCTCCCGTTATGTGGGAGGGACAAATTCTATGTACGTCCACTACAATCTCTAAGCTTGCTTCTTATTGTATCTGGTACACACCTTTATAACTACCCAGTTACGGTGTAGCGTTTAACGCTACCAAAATCACAATAATCCACAACTAGAATATCTAGCGACTTCGAGTCTAAGGATGACAATACCATTGCACCGCGAGAAGCACTTTGTGACTTAACATAATTTGTATGTAGCCTTCTCGGAGATGGGTCAATCCAGTGCGTCATTACCCTTAATGCACACCTATGTGTTGGATCATGATATCTCCATATCAATCCAACCCCATACTAGTCTATAGAGAAAGTCCTGTTAATCATTATACTGGACTAGGGATATTTAAGATAAACAACACAATTGTAAATCTAAGGACTTCATTATATTAAATATCCAATAAATAATAAATGAATTTTCTAGCCACAAATAAATTCATACTAAACTAGATTGCCTCTAGGGCATCTATTCCAGCAGTCTCCCACTTGCACTAGAGCCAATCTGGCGCATATCGTATGCCCATACTTCTAGTGTGCCCTTCATGCTTCCACTGCGTAAGCGGCTTTGTAAGCGGGTCTGACAGATTCTCATATGTAGGAATCTTGCATATCCGAACGTCTCCTCTATCGATAATATCTTGAATCAGATGGAACTTCCTGAGCACGTGCTTGGATTTCTGGTGTGACCTTGGTTCCTTTGATTGCGCGATCGCCCCAGTGTTGTCACAGTACAACTCAACTGGATCCGCAATGCTAGGAACCACACCAAGTTCAGAAACAAACTTTCTGATCCAAACAGCTTCCTTTGCTGCGCCATTTGCAGCAATGTACTCAGCCTATGTTGTAGAATTAGCCACCGTCTCTTGCTTGGAACTCGTCCAGCTCACCGCTGCTCCATTCAGGCAAAACACATATCCCGACTGTGATCTAAAGTCATCTCTGTCGGTTTGGAGCTTGCATTAGTGTAACCCCTTACACGCAACTCTTCCTCACCGCCAAATATCAAGAAGGTATCCTTAGTTCTTCTCAAGTACTTTAGGATGTTCTTGACTGCAATCCAGTGACTCTCACCTGGATTGGATTGGTATCTGCTTGTCATACTCAAGGCATATCACACATCTGGTCTAGTACATAACATGGCGTACATGATAGATCCTATGGCCGAGGCATAGGGAATTCTACTCATGCGTTTCTTATCAATCTCATTGGAAGGACAACCACTCTTCGAAAGAGTGATTCCATGTGACATGGGCAAGAATCCCTTCTTGGAATCTTGCATGTTGAACCGCTTCAAAACCTTGTCAATATATGTACTTTGACTTAGGCCTAGCAGTCTCTTAGATCTATATCTATAGATCTTTATACCGAGTATATAGGCTGCTTCCCCTAAGTCCTTCATTGAGGAACACTTCCCTAGCCAATCTTTAACAGATTGTAGCATGAGAACGTTATTTCCAATGAGTTGTATGTCATCCACATACAAGACCAGAAAATTTATACAGCTCCCACTAACCTTCTTGTAGACACAAGACTCATCTTCGTTCCTGATGAAGCCAAACTCTTTGACTACTTCATCAAAACGTCAATTCCAACTCCTAGAAGCTTGCTTCAATCCACAAATGGATCGTTGCAGCTTACAGACTTTGTTGTCTTGCTTTGGATCTTCAAAACCCTCTGGTTGTATCATATACACGTCCTCGAGGAGATTCCCATAAAGGAATGTTGTTTTGACATCCATCTGCCAAATCTCATACTCATGGTATGCTGCAATCGCAAGTAGGATTCAGATGGATTTGGTCATAGCGACTGGGGAAAAGGTTTCATCATAGTCAATACCTTGAATCTGTCTGAATCCTTTAGCCACCAATCGGCCCTTATAGGTAATCACATTACCCTCCATGTCGATATTCTTCTTGAAGACCCACTTGCACCCTATGGGCCGCGCCCCTTCGGTGGGTTCCACCAAAGTCCATACTTTGTTAGTATACATGGATTCCATCTCGGATCTCATGGCTTCTAGCCACTTCTGAGAGTCTGGGCCCTTCATGGCCTCTTCATAGGTAGTAGTCTCATCATCTATGAGCATCGTGTCACCGGAATCGGTCACGAGAAGTCCATACCTCTAGGGTTCCTGGCGCACTCTACTAGATCTACGAATCTCTTGTGTTACCTGAACAGGCTGCTCCACAACTGCTTGTGGTTCCTGTTCATGTTCCATAATCGGTTCAGTGATTTATGGTTCTTGAACTTCTTCAAGTTCTACAGTCCTCCCACTTGCTTCTTTAGAGACAAACTCTCTTTCTAGAAACACGCCGGTCCGGGCAACAAACACTTTGTTCTCGGTTGGATTGTAGAAGTAGTAACCCTTAGTTTCCTTAGGGTACCCCACAAATTTACGCTTATCGACTTTGGACCTAGCTTGTCTGATTGTAAACGTTTTACATAGACATCGCAGCCCCAAATCCTCATGAACGACAGTGTGGGACGCCTCCCACTCCATATCTCATATGGTGTCTTCATGACTGACTTAGATGGAACACGGTTAATGGTGAAATCTGCACTTAATAGAGCGTGGCCCCAAAACGATAATGGAAGATCGGTTTGACACATCATAGATCGAACCATATCCAATAGGTTTTGATTCCTCCTCTCAGACACGCCATTCCATTGTGGCGTTCCGGGTAGAGTGAGTTGGGACACGATCCCACACTCTCTAAGATAGTCGTCAAACTCTTGGCTCAAGTATTCTCCTCCACGATCCGATCGTAGAGCCTTGATACTTTTGCCAAGTTGCTTCTCTACTTCATTCTTGAATTATTTGAACACTTCAAAGGATTCAGTTTTGGCCCTCATGAGGTACACAAATCCATATCTACTGTAGTCATCAGTAAATGTAATGAAGTAGACATAATCACCCCTGGCAGGCGTGGAAAATGGCCCACACACATCAGTATGTATGAGCGCCAATTGCTCACTAGACCTCTCATCTTTCTTATTGAAAGGGGACTTTGTCATTTTTCCTAATAAACAAGCCTCACATGTCTCATATGATTCAAAATCAAATGAGTCCAGTAGTCCATCCTTATGGAGTCTAGATACACGTTTCTCGTTTATGTGGCCTAAACGACAGTGCCATAAGTAAGCAGGATTTAAATCATTTATTTTAATCTGCTTGGTATTAATGTTGTAGACAGGACTGCTTAGATCAAGGACATACAGTCCATTAAATAATTGCGCACTATAATAGTGAATATTATTCAAATAAAAGGAACAACAATTGTTCTTTATTGAAATCATAAAACCTTCCTTGTCCAAACAAGAAATAGAAATAATGTTTCTGCTCATAGCAGGCACAAAATAGCAATTATTTAATTCTAAAACTAATCCTGAAGGCAGAGATAGCTCGCACACGCCCACGGCCAACGCAACAACTTTTGCTCCATTCCCAACGCGCAGATCTATCTCCCCTTTAGCTAATCTTCTACTTCTCTTTAGATCTTGCACATTTAGACAAATGTGAGATCCACATCCAGTATTCAATACCCATGATGTAGAGACAGTTAAATTGACATCTACAACAAAAATACCTGGTGGTGATGGATCACTATTCCAAGCCTCTTGTCCTCCAGATATTTTGAGCAGTTCCTCCTCCAGTGTCCAGGCTGACTGTAGTAGTGACATTCACCTTTAGTCACACCTTTGGCAATGCCACCAACAGGCTTAAGGGCAGGTTCCTTGGACTTGGAAACTATGTTGCCTTTGCCCTTGGAGGATGAAGCAAACCTTTTGCCCTTTCCTTTCTGCACCATCATAATGGCCTTGCCCTTACCCTTGTTGATGCTCTGTTCAGCTGTCCTCAACATATTGAGTAAATATGGCAGTGGTTTCACGATCTCGTTCATGATATAGTTCATGATGAACTGTCCATAACTCTCGGGCAACGATTGCAACACGAGATCGGTTGCCAACTCTTGGCCGACCGGGAACCCTTGTCGGGCGAGATTCTCCAAGTACCCGATCATTCGGAGTACATGGGGTCCCACCGGGTTCCCTTATGCCAGATGACACTTGAACAGTGCCTTAGAGATCTCATACCTCTCAACCCTTGCCTGCTCTTGGAAGAGCTGCTTCAGATGCTCGATCATATCGACTGCATTCATGTTTTCGTGTTGCTTCTGAAGCTCAGAAGTCATGGTACATAGCATAAGGCAGGCCTCATCATTAGCGTCATCAACACACTTTTGATACGCCTTTAGGGGTGCAGGTGTTTGGTTCTCTGGACCTGCTGGAACATGCTCCTCTATTGCGTACAGTTTCTTCTCTTGCTTGAGAACGATTCTCAAGTTTCTGTACCAATCAAGGAAGTTGGTTCCAGAGAGCTTGTCCTTCTCGAGGACAGATCGTAGGGAATGTTGTGAACTCGATGAGTTGTTTGCCATTTGGAATTCTACACCAGGAAAATACGCAATTTTTGGTATTTGTGAATTTTTGACTATATTCAATAATGGCTAGTTTATCAAATATAGCTCCCACTATTTTTCTACGGATTAATAACCCTCAAGATATTAATGCGGAAAATATCCTTTTATTTTCTAGTGGGCCAAGATCCATGTTTCATCTCCTTATGAGCTTGCTTTGGCAAGTCACCCATAATTTGACTACTTTAGGTAGGAACAATTGCAATTGCATCCCTTATGAAACTCTTGGTTCAATTGGGCAAATAACTCCTTATTTATCCATCCATATGGATAATCCCAATTGATTGCCTCTAGGTTTCTTAATCATATTAATAGCCTAGTTGTGTTCAACCTCTTATTTAAACAGTTGCACATTACTAGCTTGTGCCATCGCATTCCATCATTATGAACCAAGTCGCCATGCTTTGGCACGCACGAACTTGATAAATCGTGATGATAATGAGTGTTTAAATAAGGAGAAGGCAAGAACACAATATTTGAATTTTGAGGGATTTTAAATTCAATTTTAATTGTTTTGTTGATCAATATCAACTAATATATCTATTTGAGTTTTGGCACAACTCCAAATAATAGATCCGGGTTGTCTAATTATCTTATTATCCTAATTGCATGCATCATCCATACACCAACCACAAAATAATAAGACAATAAAATAAACAACCACACAGCATAAATAAAACGTGATGTGGATATGGCCTTTTCTAGACTAAGATAATTCCAAGCCAATGGAATTATCTATGAACCCTAAAAGCAAACACATCTCCATGCGTCTTGATCTTTTGGTCCATGCTTCATAGTCATGCGGAATGCTCCATGCTCCATGCTCGATCTTTTGTGGCTCCTTTTGGCTTTGGGCTTCTTTTCTTCAATCTTGGCTAACAATCTACTTTATCTAGCACTAGCTAACTTCTATACTAAATAAAATAAATCTCACAAGTTGAGAAAAAAATGGCTCACAGGCCATAATACCCTAATTAATTATTAAAATTAATTGATCAGCTCGCAGGCCGTTAATCAAACCACAAAAATTAAACATCCACATCAAACCACATCCTAAGGCCATATCCAATCACCATGCGAATTGCACATAAACAGTTAAAATCCAATTTTAACGCGCTTGGTCAATTTTAGTTGATTTTAGGATATTCTAGGGTTAAAACGGTCCATAGGACCCAACAATCCAATTGCCCGGGCCCAAAAAGAGAACCGCAAGGGCCTAGGGCCGGCCGGCCCCTAGCCCACGCGGCTAGGCCGCGGGCTAGGGCTGCCCCGGCCCCTAGGCCGAGCCTTGCTTGGGCGGAAAGCAAGGAGGGGAGGTCCCTCCAAGGATCACAAGTCAAGAGACATAACGATGGTAAAGAAAGAAATCAATAACACACCTTAGGGTTCTCCTTTGATGACTTCAAACGCGAATTGTGTCACGTTCTCTATAGTTTATCCACACCTAGAGTTGATTTCTAGATCTTCCAATCCTTGGTGCAAGCGCGGAAAGAGGAAGAGGAAGAAGAATCACGCAAAACGAGACCGAAACAAGGAGGTTTCGGCCTCCTTGTGGGCCTACGGGGACAGGCGACGAGCAAGGGGGGCGGCGGCTCCTTTTGCTTGCTTGCTCTCTCCTTTGTTCTCTCCCACTAAAGTTATGATGGATAAGGTCATAAGTGTGGGAAGGAAGGAAGGAGTGTCCTTTATATAGTCCAACAAATCCTTGCCAACTACCTAAAGGACTTATTCTAGTCCTACTAGAATTCAATTTGGTCCCTTCCTTGCAAATTAGTCCCTACTAAGTTTGCAAGGTATTGCAAAAGTGATCCTTCTAATTAATTAATCCAATTAATTAATTCCCAAATCTAGTTCAACTCTATATAGTGTGTGACCCCATAAGTTCTATCTAGTTGCTAGCAACTATTTGCTAATATGGAGCGGTTTCTAGCAAAACATCCATTCTAGCCAACTAATAGAATAGTCATCTTGACAAACCTTGTACAAGTAATTGTCTCATCCCTTTGTCTCTATATCCGGATTGGACACGAGACATACAAGTCACACTCGTATATCCAATCCAAAATTTCTCGATCCATGGGAATAGCCTTATTCGTGCAAATAACACCAATATCCCATATTGATTTATTGGAGTCTGGCCAGACATTCTATAAGCACTATCCCTCGAGTGTCCTAGGATATTTGCTCCCGTTATGCGGGAGGGACAAATTCTATCTACGTCCACTACGATCTCTAAGCTTGCTTCTTATTGTATCCGGTACACGCCTTTATAACTACCTAGTTACGGTGTAGCGTTTAACGCTACTAAAATCACAATAATCCACAACTAGAATATCTAGCGACTTCAAGTCTAAGGATGACAATACCATTGCACCGCGAGATGCACTTGTGACTGAACATAACGTGTATGTAGCCTTCTCGGAGATCGGTCAATCCAGTGCGTCATTACCCTTAATGCACACCTATGTGTTGGATCATGATATCTCCATATCAATCCAAACCCTACTAGTCTATAGATGATTGTCCTGTTAATCATTATACTGGACTAGGGATATTTAAGAGAAACAACACAATTGTAAATCTAAGGACTTCATTATATTAAATATCCAATAAATAATAAATGAATTTTCTAGCCACAAATAAATTCATACTAAACTATATGGCCTCTAGGGCATCTATTCCAGCACAAACAACCCACGTGCTCACCGCCACCCACAATCAAAATATCCACGTGTAGGCCAAAGAATTCCACACGTGAGGGGTCGTGTTGAGAATTCCCACATCGGACATTCAAGAAGAAGAAAAGGAATTACTACCTCCGTTTCTTCTCTATCACATCGCTTTGACTTTTGTCACTATTCACTGGGTCACTTTGACCCGGTGATTTGTGTAGCAATACGGTGATTTTTTTATAATGTTTTCTAGGTGTTGTATAGTAAAAGTTGCTCTATAACACGGTGAAAATATTATCAAAAATCACATCGTTTTGCTATCCGAATCACGCGGTCAAAGTAACCCATATACGAGTCAAAAAGTCCAATCGGTGTGATAGAGAAGAAACGGAGGTAGTAATAAATGTTGTGGGCTAATCCCCTCATTGCCAATTTGTTTTGAGGTGGAACCCCATGGATTCTTACAGGAGGGGGAGGGGGAGTGGGGAAAAGGAATGGGTTGGAGATGCCCTTACCTGACATGAACTTTGATTTAGTCATCTTATTCATATTTGAGTTTATTTAAATAATTCCTCTGTTTCTTCTAGCCGTCTTATTCATGTTTTAGTTTATTTAAATACTTCCTCCGTTTCTTCTATTTCTTCCTGTTTTGAGTTTTGTCACTATTCATCAGGTCGCTTTGACCTGATGATTTGATTACCAATACAATGCATTTTTTTGTTAATTTTTCATGGTGTTGTACAGTAAACTTTACTCACCATGAAAAAATCTCCGAAAAATTGCATTGTTTTGCTATCCAAATCACCGGGTCAAAGTGACATGCCTACGGATGAAAAAGTCAAAACTGGAAGAAAGAGAAGAAACGTAGTACTAATTGACTAAATAGTACTAATGACACGGTATCTCGTATCAATGTTAAACTGTTCATCATGTCTTAATCGGTAAGTTGAGGCGAGGAGAGTGAGGTGAGGAGAGAGACAATAAGCTGACATAATTTCAGCTCATTAAAGCTCATCCAAACGGGACAGTACCATTTGATACTTCTATCTCTTCTCTATTCTATTGTACCACTAAGCCTATCACCAAACTAAAGTGGAGTCCTGTTGATTCCGATTTATAAACCAGTTGTGCAAATATAATTTCTAGAATTGGCTATGCCTCCTGAAGGTGATTCATTTCTGGAGCGTGCTCACTTTCAAATTTTCGAAATCATTGCGCGGAGTGTGTTGGAGAATTCGTACATAGACCTTCTATCAATGAGGGCCTCATGTAAGACTCTCTGTTGGAGGCTTTGTGACTATTCCAATTTGCTTAAATATGCAAACATTGAAACTCTCCTGTACTCGCCCAAATTGATTCGTGAACAAATGCATTTTGTTTGTGATTATGCTGCATCTGAGAACCTGGAGGCATTATTTTGGCTTGGACTGGTAAGTGGGGGTAGGTTCTGATCTATTAAATGTTTTGATTGTGTTCATATTTTCACTTCACGCTTGTTTATTTCTCCAAGTTATTGTTGGCTCTCTCCCCCCTTTTTCATTATGGTCTGCTTCAACATGATGGCTGGGAACGGTCGGGTAATCTCTTAAAAGCTGTGGTTGAAAGGGGACATGTTCTTTCGATGTATACATGGGGTCAATTTTCTATTTTTTTTGAGGAGATTTTGCGTGTTCTTCAGGATGCTAAGGCATTGGTATCAAGGGGAGATCTGAAGTTTAGCTTAATCGGCCGTTTGATTGAAATCCCGACTTTCTATGATCTTGTCACTAAGCGGAACTGGCCAACCTTGGATTTTCAGGAGGATATCGTTTTAAAAAATCCCCAAGACGAATGTCATCCAGTGGAAAGTAGCCAAAGGTGTAAATGGGGAGATGAAGCATATTTTTTTTGCAGGACCTGTATGAGTGTCTTAAAGATAGATATTTTTACGAACATACTATTCCTCAATTAATGTAAGTTCACAATTTTCACGGTTTCTCTCTCTAAAAGTCTCTGCCTTCTCTCTACGGTTGACGCTGTGGTTTTCCGTCAGGCTCCACCCCGACGCTTCTCTATGCGGCAGTGAGCCCTCCCCTTTAGTCTCTGTTCGATAATAAACTTGATTTTATTATGTCACATTTTCTAGTGTGGTAGTACTAGTCTCTAGAATATGGATTTCAAAGTGCCATCTAGTTGGAAGTTGGTCCAAGTAACTGAGCTTGGTAGTTGCACCTAGTAAATGATGTTTGACAAAGTTTAATGTAGTAGTTAGTGGGTAGAAGGTACTTGACATTTTTGAGTCCTATAAATACCCATGTACATAATTTTTTTCCAAGTCAAGCAATAGAACAAGTCTTCTTCTCTTCTCCAACAATTAGTTGAGCTGTCTTGAGTAGTCCTCTTGATGCCAACAAAGTGGTATCAGAGCTACGGTTGAGAGAGTGAGTCATGGCTAATGGATATCAACCTCTTATCCACTTTCTCACCAAGGAAAACTATGATACTTGGTGTATGAGAATGAAGGCGAAGCTTGGCCCCCAAGATGTGTGGGACATCGTGGAGAATGGATTGGAGAATCCACCGGTTGAACGTTCTAAGAAGGACCAAAAGGCCCTTATGATGATACATGAGTGGATTGAGAAGAAAAAGGTGGATCTCAAGTATGTGAAGTCCCAGGACAAATTGCCGATATTTTCACCAAACCTCTCAATACGGACGTTTTCCGCATGATAAGGATCTCCCTTGGAGTTACCAATCAAGTTTAAGGGAGGGTGTTAGATAAAAAACTCGATTTTTATTATGTCACATTTTATAGTGTGGTAGTCCTAGTCTCTAGAATATGGATTTCAAAGTGCCATCTAGTTGGAACTTGTCCAAGTAAATGAGCTTGGTAGTTGCACCAAGTAAATGATGTTTGACAAAGTTTAATGTAGTAGTTAGTTGGTAGAAGGTACCAGGTACTAGACATTTTTGATTCCTATAAATACCCATGTACATAAATAAATCTTTTCCAAGTCAAGCAATAGAACAATTCTGTTCTCCTCTCCAACAATTAGTTGAGTTGTCTTGAGTAGTCCTCTTGATCCCAACAGTCTCGTGTTCGTCTTTGCGGCCCTTCATCTGAGAAGATGGCGACGAGTTGCGACGGCGATGGTTGCGGAGAGGCAGTTTTCTTTGCGGCAGTTCCTCAGGAGTCTCCATGACCTTAACCAACATCTTCGTGACTATCGTTATCTTTTCCATTGATGCTGACGCCCTGGTCTGCTTGTAGTTTGTTTTTCTTTATCTTCTAGTTTTTGTTATTTATAGTTCATTCTAAAGTGTTAATAATACTGGTATTATCTAGGTTAAAAAGGAATCTTCCTGTGACCACTTTTTTGAGCTTAGTTCATTCTATAGCGGGTAACTCTTTTTTGTCATGTAGTAGCGGGCCTCACAAAAAATAAATAAAAACTGCTTCAAACCCTAATTAGGGACGCACCATAGTCAACCCCAAAATAATTTACAACAGATAAAAAGAAATGCCTCAAATTAAGATATCATTCTTCATAGTTAATAGTTTGATTTTTCTTGTTAATAAATAACGATGAAACTAACTACAAGCAGACCAATATCAACTAAAATGTCCTTTAAAGGCATGTGTAAAGATTAATACCAGAATAATTCCACAATAAACATTAAAATAAGATGGTACTTGTTCAGAATCATCTCCTGGATCGTATTTATTGTCAAGAAACGAATAAAATCACTCTAAACAGACCAAGACCATTCATGCTTTTTTTTGTTGGACTGACTACTTGACTGGGACCAGAAGTATTCCTCTTTAACATCAAAATAAAGTTGTATTTGTGCAGAATCGTCTTCCGGATCATCTACTTGTTCGACGGAGTCCACCGGAGGATTGGGGCATGTTGTCCAGTTGTGTCCCAGCTCCTTACAATTGCCACACTTCGTGCTCTCGTCTTTCTTGGGTCCTTTTTGGCATTTAGTGTCCGGGGGAGTTCAGATTCTTCACATGGGCATAGGGATTTTCTTTCTTCTATATCTCTCCTTGTGTACCCTGAAAAGGTTTAGAAATCATTATCTGCATTTTCCGAATCCCATAGGCCATATGCTCTTTGAAGAACTAAAGTGTCCCGCCTAAAGTACAGCCCAAATGGTGATACAGTTCAACTTCGCTCCTCGTGAAACCCCGGTGTAAGGATTGCATATTTGGGTCATCACAGTTCTTCCCAACAGACTCCTTCATAACAAAACCTTTTCAAAAATGTTATAAACAGAAATTAATTGAGTTTGATTTTAAATCCGCACCAAAACAATTTTAAATTTGGAGCAGTAAGAGGTGTTTAAAAACGCCATCGCAAATTAACATCATGCTGAGCAAAATAGCAGAACAATTTGCATTCGAATGTCATTCACAGATCCCACTTATCAATAATTAGAAGTATTCATCGGACATCTTACACAGATCATAACACAAACACAACGCTTCACTTTGGAATAAACATTGTTGGCACGTTTCTGCTGTACTATGAGGGTTCAGAAGATAGTGAGCCATAGCAAGTCTGAACACCCTCTGTCAGACCTTCCTTCTTCGCCACTTAGTAGTAGTATCAGTGTGCCGCTTTGAGACGATGCAACTGAAAGTTAGGGTTGTAAAGAAACGGTGGTGAAGGCGCTCGTGGAGACTTGTCACTGTTTCAAATGATTTGGCAACCAGAAGTACACGCAGAACCTCATCATCACGCTGACCATGGACAATGGCAAACATACCCCATGCATACATTTAAAGAACATGCCCATTGTCAGCTGCAGCTTTTATGACGTTGCTCGACCGCACTCAATCATCGTGTCTGAACAGATCATACTGTTGGGTTTTGACGTAGGTAACGCAGCGAAATAACAAAAATTAATCCTACTCAAAGCCCACCAAGGATCACAGGAAGAGACATCATAACATGATCAAGGACATAGAAGATGTGTACCTTTTTGATTTGTGAGATCACACGAAGAATGATGTCCTCGTCTCTACGGTTGATCCACGTCTAGAGGTGAGATCTAGATTCTTCCTTCAATCAAGTGCTAGCTTGAACCTTGGAGGAAGAGGGATGAAGATCAAAGCAACAAAGCAACAAGGCACAAGGGAGGGGGCGGCCTCCTCTTTGCCGTCGGGTAGAGGGGCGGACGGGGCTAGGGTTTCGGCCCTAGCTCTTTGTCTTGCTCTCTCTTTTGCTCTCTCCCACTTTTGTGTTATGACTAATAATAACTCATCAAGTGGGAAGGAAGCTAGAGCCTCCTTTATATACTCCAACAACTCTTTGTTGTTTCCATAAAAGAGTTTCCTAATTCTAGATGAACTAGAATTATTCCCTTCCTTGCAAATTAGTCCTACTAAGTTTGCAAGGTGTTGCACAATGATCCTTCTATTAATTAATCCATATTAATTAATCCCAAATCTAGCTCTACTCTATTTGACGTGTGACCCCATAGGTTTCTATATAGTTGGTAGTAACTATTACTAACATGGAGCGGTGTCTAGCAACACATCCACGCTACCCAACCAATAGAAATAGTCAGTGATCCCGACAAACCTTTGTGCCCAATATATCATATTGCATTATCCCTTTGTCTCCATATCCGGATTGGACACGAGACATAAATAGTCACACTCGTATATCCAATCCATAGTTCCTCGATCCTGGGAATATGCTTATGCTTGCAGATAACATTAATATCTCTATATTAATTTATCTGAGTCTGGCCAGACATTCAATAAGCCTCATCCCTCGAGTGGCCGTGGATATTTACCCCCATTATGTGGGAGGGACAAATCCTATCTACATCACTACGATCTCTAAGCTTGCTTCCTATCACGCCCGATAGCCACCTTTATGATCTAAGGATTGCAATAATATTAGCACTACGAAAAGCGATTGTGACTTCACATAATCTAATGTATCCTTTTCGTCGTGGGTCAATCCAGTATGCCATTACTCCTAATGCATACCCATGTGTTGGATCGTGATATCTCCATATCAATCCAACCCCATACTAGTCTATAGATGATTGTCCCATTAATCATTATAATTGACTAGGGATATTTAAGAATATAACACCTTATATTCTAAGGACTTCATTCATGTTAGCATATCTCTATATCGATAACATAATGAATCGTAAATCCATATATCTGCCACAATTAATTGATTGCCTCTAGGGCACAATTCCAACAGTCTCCCACTTGCACTAGAGTCAATCTCCTGCATCATATGCCTATTGATCTAGCGCGGTCCTCCACGCTTACACTACGTAGGGGCTAGACATATGCTGGCACCTTGCAAATATTCACATCTCCTCCATCAACAACTTGATTGAGATTGAATATTCTTAATAAATGCATCTTATGCATTAATTTACTCAGTCCTCTATGTTAGAATCAGTGACTGAATCTTGCCTGGAGCCTTTCCAGCTCACACCCACTCCCTCTAGCACAAAACATAAAACTCGACTATAATCTGAAATCTTCTTTGTCAGATGGAAGTTCTCATCACTGTAACCCCTTACAGTAAACCCTTCCTATCCTCCATTAATCAAGAGTTCATCCTTTATTCCTTTCAAGTACTTAAGGATAATCTTGATAATTATCAAGTGACACCTCACTTGGATTTGATTGGTATCTTTGTGTCATGCTTTATGACACGTCTGGCCTAGTACATCTCATGGCGTATCTCGTGAATCTAATTCATACGGTCCATTCCCAATCTAATTGGTAAGACAATTAGCCTTCCAAAGACTAATTCCATGTGACATGGGTAAGAATCAATATTCTTTTCACGTTGAACCATTTCAACACCTTGTCAATATATGTACCATGACTCAGGCTGAACAATTACTTTAATCTATCTCCATAGATTTTATAGATTGTCTCGCCTAAGTCAATTATTGGAAATCAATTTCTCTAGCCAATCTTTAATAGATTGCAGAGTAGAGACATTATTCCCAATGATTAGTATGTCTCTACATACAAGACCAGAAATTTAACTATGCTCCCACTAACCTTCTTGTAAACACAAGTATCATATTCAATTTTGATGGAACCAAACTCCTTTGATTGCATCATCCATTTGAAGAGTCCAACTCCAAGAAGCTTGATCCAATCTATAAATAGATTGCTACAAGCAAGATGCGAATGGAATTAACCATTACAACTGGGGAAAGATTTCGTCATAGTCTATACTATGAATTCTCATGAAACCCTTTCAAACCAGTTGTCCCTTAAAAGTAATCATATTACCATCCATGTTGGTTTCCTCATAACCTACTTTCACCCTATGGGTCCTACCCATTCAGGTGGTTCCACCAAAGTCCATACTTTGTTGGTATACATGGATTCCATATCGTATCCTATGGCTCCAAGCCATTTCTGAGAGTATGGCCCACATGTGGCCATCTCATAGGTTGTAGGCTCATCTTGATGAGCAATATATCAGGGGTTATGAGAAATCCTTATTTCTCTAGTCCCTTGACATATCCTACCTATTCTACGAGGTTCTTGTGTTATCTGAGTAGGTCGCTCCACAACACCTTGTGATCCTGCTCATGTTCCATCAAGCGGATCAATGTTCTGTTGTGGTTCTTGAACTCCTTCAAGTTCTACAGTCCTCCCACTGTTTCTTTTAGAGACAATCTCTACCTAGAAACACTGTGGTTCGAGAAACAAACAGTTTGTTCTCGATTAGGTTGTAGAAATAATATCCTTTTCAGGATGTCCCACAAAACATTTATCCGACTTGGGTCGAAGTTTATTTGTAAACTCTTTTACATAAACCTCATAACCCAAAATATCTATGAATGACATACTAGGACACTTCCTAGTCCATATCTCATATGGTGTTTTTCATAATCCGTTTTTGATGGAACAAGGTTAAGGGCGAAATTTGCTGTAATTAGAACATAGCCCCAAAAAGTAAACTGGAAGTTCTGTTTGACTCATTATGGTCCGAACCGTGTCCTACATGGTTCGAACTCTCCTTTTAGACATGCCAAACCCATGTGGCGTGCTAGGTGGAGCGAGTTTTGGATCATATCCAATACTCCCATAGATTCTTGTCAAACTCTTGGCTCAAGTATTTTCTTCTATGATCCAATCGTAGAGTCTAAATACTTTTGCCAAGTTGGTTCTCTACTTCATTCCTGAATACTTTGAACAATTCAAATGATTCTGATTTGTTTCACAAATCCATATTTCTCTGATCCTATCAGTAAATATGATGAAGTACTAAAACCATCTTTAGTATTTGTGCTTTGCGGCCTTCATACATCAATATGTATGATTCCCAAAAGATCATATCTTTGCCTAATAAGTCTTACATGTCTCATATGATTCAATAGTCAAATGAGTCCCAGAAATCCATCCTAATGGAGTTCTAGATATGTATCTCTTATTTATGGGCCTAAACGATAATGCTAAAGATAAGTGAAGTTCATATCATTATATGCAAACCTCTAGGTATTAATGTTATAGATGAAATTATCATGATCATGGATATAGAATCCACTTAGACAAAATTGCATTACAATAATGCATACCATAATAAATGGAACAACATTTGTCCTTTTATTATGATAAGGAGCTTTCTTGTCCAAACAAGAAACTATGATAATGGTCCTACTCATAGCAGGGACATTATCCCTTTTTGTCAAATTCATGAACAATTTCTGAAAGGTAGAAATAATTCCCTACGGCTTTTCAGCAACCCTTTGCTTCATAGCCCCACGTGTAGGATTATTTCTTCCTTATCCAATTGTCTTCGTCTCTTGAGATCCTACACATTTCTATAAATGTGAGATCCTCATCTAGTATCATATACTCTTGATGATGAGATAGACACATTGAATTTTATAATAAAATACCTAAGTCGGAATTCATAATTCCTTTATTATTTACTTCCATGTACTTTGGGTAGTCTCTCTTCCTCTACACCACCTATGGGACTTCTTGGTTCTTAGCAACAGGCTTGCTTTATACTCATGGGTTCGGCACAAAACCATTTTCCCTCACCCATGCTGTTAACTATTAACAGTTTTTGCCCATGCCCATTATGAGTGTTTTGTTTAGTGATTTTTCAATCATATTGAGTAAATCAACTTTAAAACAAAACTGTAATTGCATCCAATGCAATTCTTGGTCCACTTGGGAGAATAACTATATATTCTTTATCTATCTTATAGATAACTCCCAATATCTAAGCTTTCAATCCTATTGAGTTAGTTTAGTTTGCGCTTCACCTCTTGCTTCAGCAGCCACACATTACTAACTTGTGTCGTCGCGTCATATCTCGATGAAGTAAGTCGCCTTGCTTTGGCAAGCCCGAACTTATTCCATCTTGACCATGACGAGTGCTAAGCAAGAGTTTGCAAAGTGGAGCAACTCCTTAAGCCTTTCATGACAAGCTCGTATGATCATATCATATGCCTCCAAATTTCTCATCTTGCTTCCAAAGCTCAGAGTCCATGGGAGCTTGACATGAGACAAGTTACATCCAAAGAACCATTCTTTGATGTTCCTTCCATAAGGATTTAGTGTGTTTTGGAAGAGAAATTATGTTCTACAATGTACAACATATTTCCTTTACTTGAGAACAATTCTCGATTTTATACCAATCTAGAAAATAGATTCCAGACATCTTGTCCATCTCATGGACATAAAGTCGCGTTTGTTTGTTTAATGCGATGGGTATTCAACACTTATAGGATTATGCAAAGCATTGTGACGTATAACTATATTCAACAAGGATTTAAATCATTAAATATAGCTCCCACTATTTTTCTCGGATTAATAGCCCTCACTATTAAAGCGGAAAATATATTTATACTTTCTAGTGGGTCCAAGATCCCTTTTTCACTTCTTCTTGAGCTTGCTTTGGCAAGTCACCCAAGAATTGGTTATTTAGGTAGGAACCATTCCAATTGCATCCCATGCAACTCTTGGTCCAATTAGGTGAATAAATTCCTTTTATCCAATTGGATAACTCCTAATTGTCATGCCTCTAAGCTTATCAATCCAATTGATTCTTGCCTAGTTGCGTCCAACCTCTTGCTTTCAACATACACGCATTACTAGCTTGCGTCGTCCGCAACACACCATGGAAAATTAAAATCGCCTTGCTTTGGCAAGCCCGAATTTTAATAGGCCATGATCATGAAGGGTGTTTTTGGCAAGAGAAGGCAAAACGCAATATTTATTTGAGGGATTTCTTTTAAGTTGTTTGGTTGATCTTATCAACATGGTCTACTTATTTGGATTGGGCCATCCACAATAAAAGACCAACCTTGTTTATTATTATCTTGTTATCGTTTTTGCTTGTAGCGCCATACACACAAAATAAATAACAAGGCATGAATAATAAACATCCACAAAATAAAAAAAACGTGGCATGGATATGGCCCCTAGACTAATGATATTATCAAGCCAATGATAATATCTAATTGCCCTAAAGTGCCGAGCTCATCTCCATGTGCTCCACCATAGCTGCGCGTCTAGGGATGTCTTTTGGCTCCTTTGGTTCTCCGGTCTTCTTCTCGATATTCTTGGCTATCATCTAAATACTTCTAATTCTAGCCTAACATCTAGAATAAATAAATAACAAAATCCTCACATGTCGAGGAGAAAAAGAACGACTCGCAGGCCGTAAAACTTAATTAATTATTACATTAATTTGATCAGCTCGCAGGCCGTAAACCAAACCACAAAATAATAAACATCCACAATCCTAGGCCATATCCATCCACCATGCAATAAAGCACATAATACAGTTAAAACCAATTTTTTTAACGCGCTTGTTTAATTTTAATGAAATTGGGTAACTAGGGTTTCACAACGGTCCAAAGGATTTACCAAAGAATGGCCGAAATCAACCAAGGAACCGCCACACTAGGCCCGGGCCGGCCGGCCCCTAGCCCACACGGCTAGGCCGTGTGCTAGGGTGTGCCGGCCCCTCTTGTGCCGTGTGTTACTTGGGCGGCAAGGATAGAGAGGGGTGGTCCCTACATGGGCCACACCTCCTCATGGAATTGTTTCCATAAACAATTTCATGGAATTATTTCCATAAACAATATATGGAATTGTTTCCATAAACAATTCCTTCCTTGTTGGGTTGTTTCCAAAACACCCTTATGGTATTGTTTCCAAAATAATTCTTTCCTTGGTTCCCAAGTTTAGTTGTTTCCATAAACAACTTCTTACTCGTTTCCCAAGTTTAGTTGTTTCCAAAACAACTTCTTCCTTGTTGCCCAAGATTAATTATTTCCATACTTGGAAAACCCCTTTTCCAAGCATGTGCTTTTTTCAAGAACCCAATTATTCACATCCTATGTGATTAAACTCACCAATTCTAACATCCAATGTTAAATTGGGTCTTGTTTGTTTGAATCAAATTCAATATTGCATCTACTATGCCAATTTTTCAGTTTTCGCGTAATAAACAATAATACGGTGTATGAACTGAAATCGTAAACACATAATATCATGTTATGCTCTACGACCTGTGGCTCTGATACCACTGTTGGGTTCTGACGTAGGTAACGCAGCGAAATAACAAAAATTAATCCTACTCAAAGCCCACCAAGGATCACAGGAAGAGACATCATAACATGATCAAGGACATAGAAGATGTGTACCTTTTTGATTTGTGAGATCACACGAAGAATGATGTCCTCGTCTCTACGGTTGATCCACGTCTAGAGGTGAGATCTAGATTCTTCCTTCAATCAAGTGCTAGCTTGAACCTTGGAGGAAGAGGGATGAAGATCAAAGCAACAAAGCAACAAGGCACAAGGGAGGGGGCGGCCTCCTCTTTGCCGTCGGGTAGAGGGGCGGACGGGGCTAGGGTTTCGGCCCTAGCTCTTTGTCTTGCTCTCTCTTTTGTTCTCTCCCACTTTTGTGTTATGATTAATAATAACTCATCAAGTGGGAAGGAAGCTAGAGCCTCCTTTATATACTCCAACAACTCTTTGTTGTTTCCATAAAAGAGTTTCCTAATTCTAGATGAACTAGAATTATTCCCTTCCTTGCAAATTAGTCCTACTAAGTTTGCAAGGTGTTGCACAATGATCCTTCTATTAATTAATCCATATTAATTAATCCCAAATCTAGCTCTACTCTATTTGACGTGT
Organism: Linanthus parryae; assembly: GCA_023055425.1. Lineage (NCBI taxonomy): Eukaryota > Viridiplantae > Streptophyta > Magnoliopsida > Ericales > Polemoniaceae > Linanthus > Linanthus parryae. The sequence continues at coordinate 42,601,008 of JALGPY010000006.1, forward strand.
GACCCCATAGGTTTCTATATAGTTGGTAGTAACTATTACTAACATGGAGCGGTGTCTAGCAACACATCCACGCTACCCAACCAATAGAAATAGTCAGTGATCCCGACAAACCTTTGTGCCCAATATATCATATTGCATTATCCCTTTGTCTCCATATCCGGATTGGACACGAGACATAAATAGTCACACTCGTATATCCAATCCATAGTTCCTCGATCCTGGGAATATGCTTATGCTTGCAGATAACATTAATATCTCTATATTAATTTATCTGAGTCTGGCCAGACATTCAATAAGCCTCATCCCTCGAGTGGCCGTGGATATTTACCCCCATTATGTGGGAGGGACAAATCCTATCTACATCACTACGATCTCTAAGCTTGCTTCCTATCACGCCCGATAGCCACCTTTATGATTACCCAGTTACGGTGTAACGTTTGATAACATCAAAGCGCAATATTTCACAACTAGAGTATCTAGTGACTTCAAGTCTAAGGATTGCAATAATATTAGCACTACGAAAAGCGATTGTGACTTCACATAATCTAATGTATCCTTTTCGTCGTGGGTCAATCCAGTATGCCATTACTCCTAATGCATACCCATGTGTTGGATCGTGATATCTCCATATCAATCCAACCCCATACTAATCTATAGATGATTGTCCCATTAATCATTATAATTGACTAGGGATATTTAAGAATATAACACCTTATATTCTAAGGACTTCATTCATGTTAGCATATCTCTATATCGATAACATAATGAATCGTAAATCCATATATCTGCCACAATTAATTGATTGCCTCTAGGGCACAATTCCAACACATACTGCAAGAATGAAAATGAGACGAAAGAAAAAAGTAGGAAATCTCGGATAAATTTGAAAGTCCCCCCAAACCCTTACCAGTCTGAGCCAGAAAGACGCCTCCGAATTCGCAGAGGCAACACAATCACAAACAAACTCTATCTGTTTACGACCCATTTGGGGCAAGGCGAGGAGAGATTTAATGTTTGCATGCTTGAGGAAGCCAGAATAATTACGAAGCCTCCCATGGAGCAAATTCTCACTTGCAGACCTCATTGATAGCAGGTCTCAGTAGGAATTCGCCGACACATTCCGCGTGATGATTTCGGAAACATCATCGTGAACACACTCCAGAAAAGAAGCACCTGCAGGCTCAGCCATTTCTAGAATTTCTGATTGCACACAATCTGGTTGATGGTGACACTCCAGTTGCAAAGTTTCACCGCAATAAGTAATACCAGAAGGAAATGAATATACAGGTATTATTATTGTGCGATTGGATGAGCTTATTGGAGGGGAGACTATTTGATATTATAAGAATGAGTGGCTGAAGTATGGAAAGATGTTTTTTGAAAGAAAGTAAGACGTTCCTCTCCTCTCATATAAAGTGTGGAAAGAAGCATATAGAACATTAGTGTACAATATAGAACAAAGCAGATTCATAATTCATAGTATAACTGTCCAAGACTTAATATGATTTTGCATATTTTAGCCAATATTGTAGGCTAATGAAGCTACCTAACCAAGCGACAGAAGAAACGTTTTCCTGTGTACTACAACATTATTTTATGATAGACAATCGGTAAACTAGACGGATGGGCAGTGGCTCCCTGTGTTTGTGATTACTAGGGAATCATGAACCCTATGGGGAGGTGTAGTGGGATGGAGAAAACGTATAAAAATAAATTTCATGTCCAATCCTATGAGGGGAGGGGGAGGGGGTGCTATGGGGAGATATTTTTCCTTGGGTGTGGGATGGTTAAGGGGGATTTCCCCATGGACATGCCCACACCTAAGGCAAAATTTCTCCCCATGCACCCTTCCCCATCCCCTTCCCCTCACATGGTTGGGGACGCATACCAGTAGTTTGGGGAACGGGGATGGTGGGCCCGGGGGTGGGGATGGGGGGAGGGGTAAAAACCATGGGTTGGACATGCCCTTAATGACCCCGATAGAATATACATGTGGACCCGACTCTTTTTAGGGTTTTTCGACCTTCCAAACTAAATTACGGCATCGGATTTTCAAGATGGGCCTCCAACTTTGGTGTGTTGGCAAACAAAGAACACGATATGGAGAGATTATCATATCTTATCCTCCATTCTTATCCGTTACAAAAAAAATGAGATTTTCTTTGTGAAAGAAATGGGATATGATATGGAGAGAATAACATATCTTATCCTCCATTCTTATCCGCTACCCAAAAAAATGGATTATTAATGTATAGAGGGACAAATACACATTTTTTTTTCTTATGGGGAGGTGGGAGCCCGCAACCACTACCCTTAGGGTGCACACTGGCTAAACCGCCGCTCTAGTGCAATAGCCTGCAAACCAGCCTGAGAAAACCCGGTTAAACAGTTCATCTGTTGATTGGTATAATCAAAGGACCAAAGGCCGGGCTCTCCTTCGATCAACAACTCCCACCCTGATTAAACAGGTCATCTGTTGAAGTAGAAGAATACGGGGACTGTCGAGAACAGTAGTGAAATGTTACTTGTGAAAAGATCAAGGGTATTATGTCTGAGGTATTTATTTCTTAGATAGTCTCTGATCTGTGTACAAGTGTGGTTTGCTGAGTGATTAATGTAATCAAATATTGATGGAAGAGCACATTTGGTCTACTGTTGTACTAGTAAAACTGTAAATTGGAGATCCGAATATTGGGGCATGCCAAACTTAACCGAAAGTGCCAAAAACAAAATTGTACACATCTTCGGAGATATTAATAGCCAAAATATTCTTCTTCAAAGATCTGATACACTCCCTCCAACAAAGATAATGCTTTCCTTCACAGTAATCCCTTGGGCATCTTTCCGCTTCCCGACTTTCATCATGATGATGGAGATAGAAGACGTCATTGAGACCTTCCAAGGTTTCCCAGGTTGGCCAGTTCTGCCTTACGACGAGGACACCGATCGTTGGTTTTTTGGTAAACATTTGGTTAGACACTTGCCCTGAGTTTCTATTGATTCCAATACCTCAACATCCTGAAGTGCATTCTCAATCTCATCATTCCACTCATCATAAGAAATGACAGGTAGACCCCATGTATACATCGAATGAACATGCCCCCTATCAGCTGCAGATTTGAAGAGATCACTCGACCGCCTCCATTCATCGTGTTGTAGCAGAGCATACTGCAGGAGGGGACACATACAACAATTATTTGAAGAAAGAAAAGTGTGCTAAATGAAAACCTGGCAGAAATAAAAACATTTAACAAATCAGAACCGCCACCCTTACAATTCGGAGCCAGAAAGAGGCCTCCTAATTCCCATTTGCTTCACAATCAGGAACAAACTCAATTTGAACACGACTCAACTGGGGTAAGACCAGGAGAGTTTCAATGTTTACGTTATTGAGGAAGCCGGAATAGTCACGAAGCCCCCATGGAGGAGACTCTTACTTGCTGCCCTCAATGATAGCAGGTCTCTGTAAGAATTCTCCGACACTCTCCTCGTGATGATTTCGAATACACCATCGTGAGCACGCTCAAGAAAAGAACCACCTGCAGCAGCCTCACACATTTGTATAACACTTTCTTTAGGGAAACATTGGTTGTAGTTTGGCTGTTAGGTGAGAGGTGCTGAAACTATGCTAGAGGCCTTTTTTTCCACAATGCATTTTTCTTATTCCCTGCGCCGAGCCGCAGTGGGAACAAAGAGTAGAGTCGGAGTGGTAAGTACCAATATATATATATGCATATATATATATATGAAATGTGTGTATATATATAGACACACACACAGACACACGCAGCAACAAAAATGAAATGTTCAAGCACTCTCTTTGGGTTGTTCGGTGGGAGTTTTTTTATATCCAAATCCACTTTTTGAATTTTCAAAGGTTTGTGATATTTTTTTTTTTATTTTGATTTTGTAAAGCATGGATTTTCCATTTGGATTTTAATCCTAACCCATGAGATGGTGTGAAAAAAGCCTGTGACACAAGTGTTGAAGAAAAATGTTAGTGTTGTTAAAAAGTCAATTTTGATGTTTACCATTGTATGGTATGCTATTAATAAAAATTTACATTAAACTACTCTAGTCCCACCAGATTCTTCTCGGTTTTAATTTTCATTAGGGGCCGCTTTTGACCTGATTTGGATAGTAGAACAATGTAATTGGGACGAAAACGTACTTCCGACCGAAACAGACATCGAAGCTAGGGATGCTACTAAGGGCATTGGTGTCGGGATTAAAAACTGGGGGTACAGGGGGTCGTACTTTATTGAAAGGTGTATTTTTTTCCAGAAAATTATAGCTTCATTTCATTAAAGAAAGGACCATCGCAGTCCAATACATAAAGGCAGAGAGTAGTACTACATCCCACTAACTCTGAATGAGAAAGGGTGTATTGGTATTGTGGATATACAGTAGGAAGTAGGGGTGAGCAAAACTCACCCAAACCGGCCCGCATCAAACCGGTCAGGATTTAATACCCGCTCATGCTACTTGATTGGGTACGATTATAAAATTGCAAACCTGAACTAACTTTCATTGATCATGGTTTTAGACTTAGTAAAATTGTTTAAGACCGGTCCGGTCCGATTAAATTTTTACATAAAACAATTACATATTGTAGTTAGACAACACTTTAGTTGATTTACCTCAAATAACTCCTCTTTTTTAACTAACTATGTTAAAATTTTCAATTCCAAACACGAAGCTTATGCATCTTTTTTTTTAACTAAATTTATACATTTTCCAAATAAGTTATCTACATTTAACAACCTGTTCAACCCGGTCCGAATCGGGCCGAGTCGATAAATTAATTTTGGTTTGGGTATCGAGAACAACTGATTGGGTTTGGTTGAACGTTCTCCAACCCGTACCTATTGGGTCGGGGCAAAATTTTTCGACAATACCCGCCCAAACCGGTCCGTGCTCACCCCTAGTAGGAAGGATATGGGTGGGTTTGTATGACTTATTTTGAGATTTTATGATACGGGTCGCGTATCCGTTTATTTAGTTATTTATTTAGTTATTCATCAATTAATAATTTAGTTATTTAATTGTGTTAATTCTTATTTAGTGATTCGGGCTTTGGCCCGTTAGTATATGGCTAGGAGGTCAGTTTATTTGTCTAAGAAGATGTAATCTCTATAATTTTATTATGAATAAGAATATCGTTTCCTACCCTCGTCTAAATTCTCTTCGTCTCGCAAATGGGTGTTAGCTCAGTGGTAGAGCATTTAAAGCCCCTGCATGATGTCCCCGGTTTGAACCCGGCTAGAGACGTAGGATTTGATGTAATTCTAAAAAAAATCTCTTCGTCTCTAAATTCTTCTTCTCCTAACTTCTTCAATTATTCTCTTCGCAATTTCTCAAATTCTCAATCACTTCTGTTACCGATACGAATCGGTATCATTGGTGCTTTCATTGAGAAGATGAATTCTTTTTTGGTATTTTTTCTTCTTAAACAATGAAAAGGATTAATTCACTCGTAATTTTTTCTGTGTTAACATATACTACTACAACATCTAATTAGACCCGTGATTATTGACACTGCAACATGAAATCCCGCAACGATCTTGATCACATAGAACTCGAAGATTTACTTAATCTTTTCACCCAACCCTCTAGGCTAGAAGAACTCTTACTTTTTGAGAAAAACTGAAGCTTCATTTGACCTCATTTTGGTGGTTAAATACATTTCAACTACTAATCGTAAAAGATGCATAAAATATCAAATACCACAAGTAAATATTGGACCAAAAGAGTGATATTCCAGCAAATTGACTTTAAAATTTGGTAATGTTGCCAAAATTTTTTTTTGTTTTATTTGATGAACAATTGTGTTGTATATTATGTATGGTGCATAATAAAATAATTTTTAATCAAATCAACTTTGAAATTTAGTAACATTGCCAAATGCGCTTTTTAAGCGCATACCAAACAAATTTTTATAATAATACCATTTTAAACATTTTTGTCAACTTTATCCATTTCAATGTTTTATTGTTTAAGGGTGCTGATAATTATAGCAGAATAATCACTAGTTACAACACAATTAATTTTTGTGAGACTGTATTACCCCTGAAATATTCTCGATTTGTCTTTTAAAAAAATTGTCATTTAATCCAGCATTAAATCCGTTCAGACTCCTGCTCTCTCTCCCTCTCTTTCTTCTCGATATTTTGTTTGCATCGGTTCTTGATTTGTCTCCCTTTCTTTAGTAAATTAAATGTGTAAAATAATACGGTAACATATTGAAAATATGCTTAAGACCTATATGCCCCTTTTCACAACTGTTTAGGTTTGAACTCGTCTACATTTTTAACTTTTGATAGTGAATCGTCACAACTCTTCAAAATTTGACATGATTGTAAATTGGTTGTTTTCTAAGGGCAAGTAAGTTGTTAAAACACTAAAACATCTTCACACATGTAGAGGGTACGTGTAGATTAGAATCATTAGATGCATAAATTATCTAATACTGGTAGTATATCTCAGTACGTAAAAATAATATTTATATAATTTTTTGAAGGGCAATAAAGTTGTTAAAACACTAGTAAGACACTAAAACATCTCAACACTTTTAGAGAGTACGTACAGATTAGATGCATAAATTCTCTAATACTGGAGTATATGTCAGTACGTAAAAATGATATTCAAACCATTTCATTTCAATTTTTTTTTTCTTTTGAGAAAAATTTAACTTTCAATTTAGAAAAGTTGCAATATGTGTTTTTCAAAAAACCGCCTTACTAAACAGTTTTTTTTCTAGTAAGGAGGTGTTGTTTTCATCTCGTACTATTCTTGCTCCTTTCTTGTTATCGAGTCATCCCACATTCCCTTTTGTAGTATGTTCGGCTTAATAATGATTACAACTGGGAAAAAGCGCGTAAGTGCCTATGTGATGCGGCTTGTCAAGGGCACGTCATGGCGAAGTTTGCAGTGGAGAGCTGTGTTATGGGAGAAATTTTTCCTTGGGCCCCATGGCACCCCCTTACCCTCCCTCAAACTGTAATGGTAGAACCAAAATTTAAGCCAGTATTGCAACAAAAACCAGCTCCAACAGTGGGGAGGGGTGTGGGAAAATGGTGGGCCCGTGGGGAAGGGGGAGGGGGAGGGGGAGGGGGAGGTGAGGGGAGGGAAAAAAAGGCATGGGTTGGAGTCTTGGAGATGCTCTGTCAACTGTTTTGTTTTATTATATGGATTCCCCATACTTTAGGGAAACCCACATTTTATCACTTTTAGAAACAACTACCTTTTCGGGAAAACTGGTCAAACTAAAGGTAGTATTTTTCACGTAACAATCGTACATAATTTTCAAATAATTGATTGAAGGCTAATAACTGTCGAACCATTTTAATCTTTTTCTTCGGGGGTAGTTCCGCTGGTGCACGGGCTATCCCCTAATGGTAGTCGATATGATTTTTATTATTATTTTTTTTTTTGAAGTCAAATCCATTGGATTAAATAGCTGGAGCCCTGAACTGGCTCAATACATCAGAGAGAATTATGTATATAGCCTAATATGATAAAACAGTACGGTTGACTTGGAAATATTTTTAATAATGGTGGGTTGTGTAGGTGATGTGGGTATGTTGGCATGTTGTTGGGATTTGGTACGTGTAGCATTACTACTCGTTTGGAGAATTTGAGAAATGTGGATTTGAGATTGGAGGATCAAATTTGGAGAAATGGAAGATGGTCGGACATTCTCTTCTCTAAGAAATTTTTTGTCCTCCATAAGACCATTAGAGCACCACGTGGTGTTCCAGAACCAGTTAATGTGCAACTCTTAAACAAACTGTCAGTGCGGGCACACACCCATTGGTTAGTGAGAACCACGTGGTGCACTTTTGGAGCACTAAAATATTACTCGTTCTTTAGGCCAACCCCGACAAAATGGCTTATAGAGGAGCACTACTGGTATTTATTATTTTGATTTCGCCCCCACCTAAATTTTTATCTACTTCTATACTATTTTTCAGCGTTTGACTTTTTCATCCCTAACCATGTCACTTTGACACGGTAATTTGGACAGTGAAACGATCCAAGATTTTGGTACTTTTTCATGGTAAATATTCTACAACACAATGAAAAATTAGCAGAAAATTGATGCTTATCGAATCATCGGGTCAACGTGACTTGATGAATGGTGGTAAAATTCGAAGTTGGAAGAAAGAGAAGGAACAGAGGAAGGTTTTAATGCCAAGGAACATCAGAAGGTTTGGGGATAGAATATTCCCCAGAGCAACTTACTACTAAAAGTTTTTATAGGAATAAGTTTATCGACACGTTTGGCTACAAATACCACTGCCAAACCAACAACAACTTTTACATAATTCACTTGAAACCGTTCTCTTTCTTCACAATACCCTTCCCACCATGTCTGATTTTTTACCAAGGGATGTTGTTTCCTCGATCCTTTGTATATTATTTGCAAGAGATTTGGCCATATGCAGGTGCGTCTGCACCACATGGAACACTTTGATCCATAGCCATTCATTCGTACAGCTCCATGCGGTGAAGACGATATCAATGTCTACTCATAACTCAATCTTGACTCAGTTCGTCAATCACGCGTCCATATTTGAGCAGTTTTTTTCCTTGAATGTAATTATCCTTTGTCTGAAAGTGTAACATTTAGATGTCCTGTCCAACCAGTGGATTTTCATTTTAGGGTTGTTGACGTGTGTAACGGTCTTGTATGTCTTTCAGATGACTACTTCCAATACACGTCACTTATGTCATCTGGAACCCGGCCATTAGGAGTTTTGTCCGACTACCGCCACGCTTAGTCCGGTGCGGGGAATATGGACCATATATGTGTGTCGTAGGGTTTGGTTTCGACATTAGGTACGAATGGAAGGTTTTGAGGTTAACTTACCCTGTATTTGGTGAACGGGGCTTTGCAGCAACCGCCGTTGGATAGGTTTACAGATCAAGTTCTGGAATGTGGGAATTGCTATCCCATGGTCCTCTGAAGTGCAGTATACTAGAGCACATATGGACTCAGGCTTTCGTGAAATGGTTTGTGCACTGGAGTGCATATGAGGCATATGAGGCTCGTCCAAAGAACTTTGTCCTTGCATTCGACTGTGCCTCCGAGTTATTTCGCAAGTACAAGAACCCTAGTGATGTAGAAGATTTACTTACCATGTAGTTTAAGGTTGGAGTCTGTTATGATTTACTTGCGTTGATTGTTGCTGACTGTCCCGTGGATGGAACTCGATTCCTAGTTTACGTCATGTCTGTGTATGGCGACGAAAAATATTGGACCTGTACTACAAACCTGAATTTGGGACATGTTATTAGAACCATTTTATTTGTTAGGGACGCATATGAGTTGGTGATTGAGACACAAGATAACGAGCTGGCTTTTTTTAGCGTGCTTCATCCAGCGTTGAAGCGCACAGGAATTATAGGCTTCAAGGGAGCACTATATGCAGCACAATATGTGGAGATTATGTACTTGATCAATGATCCGAAAGCTGTTGTTCATGTGATCAGTGATGAAGGCATGGAGGATACGGGACTTTCAGTGATGTTGGAAGCGTATGTGGAACGTCTTGCTATGCGGAGACTTGTGGATGCAATGGGTTCCATTCGACACTATTAGGTCATGTTATCTTGTTATTTTGATGTGGTCAATGTAGTCTTGCTTACCTGGTTCGATGAAGCTAACGTTATCTTGTCTAGGTACATGTACATTTTATTTTATTTTTGCCAAGGTACAGGTACATGTTAGTACACTTTCTTCTTTAACCGATTCAAGTGTTCAACCACCCGTTTTAAATTAATTTCTTCTCTCGCCAATTCAACCCCTCTCTCTCTCTTCCCTATCTCTCTTTCTTCTTCGCGTTATGGTTCTGTCTCCCCCAACTTCCACACCTCCATTTCCCCTCAATTCACTCTAACTACTTCAACTTTTTTCAAATAATTTCAACTATAAGTGGGTGAGATCTAAGGGTTGGGGTTGATTTAATTTAAAGGCCGAAATCATGTCAACTGTCCTGGTTATAGAGTAGTAGACTAGGGGATTTAATCTAAGTGCATGTTTTATTGCAGATTAAAATCTCATTTGAGATTAAAATCTGTCAAAAAATTTGATCTTGTTTGTATGGTGGGGAGAAATTTTACCTTGGGTGCGGAATGGTCAGGGGGGATTTCCCTATGGACAAGCCCACACCGAAGGCAAAATTTCTCCCCATGCACCCCACCCCCTCCCGATCCCCTCACATGGTTGGGGACGAGTAGTAGTTTAAGGGGGGGATCATATGGTAGAAGTATGCGATTCCACATTGTATGGTAAGTTTGAATGACTAAGATTGTCTTATCATGAAGTACTATTTGGTTTTAATAATATGGTAGAAATATGCGATTCCACATTGTAGGAATATCTTATTCCCTATATCAACTTATTATGTGGAGAGGGTTAAGCTATTCCACATGTTGTAGAATTCATGAAAAATTATCAAATTCTTGTATTGTTTTGTTATCCTAAGCAACCGGTGAAAATGCTCAAAAAACTGTACAGAATCTGGATCCGCAACAATCAATATCTGTGCGATTCACCAGGATCTCTCTCAAAAAAAACTTCGTCCGACACAAAACCAAAATACCATGCGGAAGGGCTGCTAATGGTGCTGGCAATTACCATACGGCGCTTCGCACATATATCGCGAAGAGAGATCCCGATGAAGAAGACTGGAAAGAAATTTCTTTCCGAAAACACTAGATAAGCCCAATGTGTAAAAAAAAATACTAATTAACCATCTAAAAATAGAACGGTCGACTTCTTTTCATCCGTTATAGTAAATTATCCCCAGCCTTAGATCTCACCAACTTTAGGACACGATTTTTTTTCAAAAAAAAAAACTAAAGAAAACACACAACCCCATAACTAAACACATGATGTAATATTTAAAAAAAACACACACACTATGTAAGGAGAGAGAGAATTGTTATGAAATTTGCTTCGGTGAATTGGGTGCACAATACGAGAAGGAAAATTTACATGTTTTTGGAGTATGAATAAGTTCTGGAAAATATATTATAGACCCCTCAATTTTAGGAAATGATAGTAAAGCTTACCAAAAATAAACTAGTAGGCCGCTCGAAAAAATTAGGAGTATTACACAATATTCGGATATGAGAACCATATAACACGATTTGTTTTGTATTGGCCACGGCCACGGGTCATCCCCCAGTGCCTCTATACAAATATAAAAGTGCTCCCCTTCAACCAAAAGCGCGTCTAGCAAAGTTGGTAAAATGCAGACCTTTAAAACAATAGTGTCGCAGGTTCAATTTCCCCATGTACGCTTTCTATTTTTTTCCACATAAAATAAAAAACAAAAAAAGAATATGTACCGAAAGTTTCGAACCATGTGGCCAAAGTCAATATAATTGAGGGTATTTAAGGAAACTATTTTAACCCTGGGTTTCTGCAGACAAATTTAGCGGACTTCTTAAGGGGGTGTTTGGTATCAACTTTTCGTTTTCTTTTCCCAAGAAGTCTTTTTTGCTTTTTGGACTTTTTTCAAAGGTTTGGTATCAACTTTTTTTAGGTGAATTTTGGATTTTGGCTTTTGTCTTCTAGTGAAAAATGGATGGAAGAAAAAAGTTGGGTTGGGTTAGCTTTTTTTGCTTTTTTTCCTCAAATCAGCAAATTGACAATATTGTCCTCACCATTTAAATCAAGAAAAGGACAATAAGTAAAAAAAATGGACATATTGGTATTTTCACTAAACAACAAAACAATCATGTCACTGACTTTTTTTACAGCACCAACTTTTTACCAATCCCATACTTATTCACACCATCTACAGTTAAAATAAATCTCCTCCACTATGGGCCATATATATTTATCGTTGGCCCGTTCATTTGAACGAAATTGCTGAAAAAAACACCCTGTCAATACATCTTTGTGATTAAGAATGGCTCGTCGGGTGTATGTAACGGAAGGGCCAATGCGTCAAGAGCAAAAGGAGGAAGAACTGCCAAAAGCGTTCTGGGTAGGGCGTTTCCCAGCATAAGAGGAATCTTTCACACTAGTTTTCCCTGCTGCACTGAAAGCAAGTGTCACTTTACTGCCAATGAATTGGCTGGTTGTTGGGGGAGGGATGGAGTTACAATCCATCCCCGTAAACTATCCCGTAAAAGTTTTTTTGTGGAATCATGTTGCAGTGGACTCTCATGGGTTCTTGACGATATGAAAAGACAAGGTGGGGTTTCATAATCCGAACATTGTTTTCATCAGCGGGACAGGGTTTGGGGAGGAAAGTGCAAAGAACTTGTGTCCCAGCCTTGGATTTGACCAGGTTTTCCTCGCCGACCGGGAGAGGTTTGGTGAAGGGTTGTGTGTTTTGTGGAACAGTTACTATATCTCGTGCGATGTGCTGGCAGTTTCTAATCGTAAAATCACGGTCGTGGAGCACTGACTTGCAGGGGCGGATGCACCAAATTGTTCTTTCAAATTCTATTCATGTTGTGATGTAGTTATGCTATGCAATCTTACTCTCACGGTCTGTATGTACCGTATGTGTTTTAATGGTTGATATTGTTTTTTTTACAAATTGGTCTGACCTTGGTAGTGTCTTGCTACTTGTTGGTATCAACTTTTTGGATTTTAAGCCGTCTAAAAAGAGGTGCCTTTTCGTGTAGTCTTAATAATCCGACCCGCAGTTTGTTGAAAGTTCTCTTTTTAATAATTATTTTTCCTTTCATGCCTTAGTGGTAAATAGTTTCCGATTTTATGTCATTTTTATAATAATTCTATATTTTAATGCAATTTCGTGTTCGAATAAAAAAATAACCTGCCCTCTGCGTTCTCGAGTGACCTTCATCTAGAGAGAAAAAGTACTCTCTTGAGTTTTTTCGAATCTTGCTCCGGCAAGGTTCCTCTGCTCTCTTCGTCCTCCATCTATTTTATTGTCTTCCCCGTCTTCTCTTTCAGTTCCATATTCTCAGATCGCTGTTGGGTTCTTCGTCGGGCTCGCTGGTTACCCTTGCGGCGGCGAGCCCTTGGTGTTTCTCTTACCTCTTTTTGTTTAAGTGACGACATATCTGGCTTCAAAGGGCGTAAAGAGGCTTAAATGCGGTGGCGCTGTACATCCGAAATTGAATGTGTAGGGGCATGCCGCATGTGGGTCTTTGTTCGGCTCCTCCTCATGAGCCGCCTCGACCATACACCTTCCTTCCCGATTAACCTGCCGGCGTTTCCTTACTACCGTATTGGTGCTTTGATCTGATAGTGACTGTGCTTTGAGGGTTTGTATTTGTAAATTTTGGGTTTAATTTTTATTTCATTTTGGATTTCTGGCTGGTTTTTGCCCTTCATCCCGTCCTCTGGAAGCATCGCAACTCGCAAGTCCATCGTTTTGAAGGATGTGGTAGATGGGTTGAAGATTCAGTTATTTTGAAGAAAAGAACAGAGTTAATTTCAATAAAAATACTTTTCAATTTGTTCCAGCAGCATGTTGATATTCTTCAGATCTCCGCCAAAGTTGTAGATTCTTGATAACTAAAAGTGCACAGATGACCGGCGAACCCCACAACCCTGTATGAAATTAAGCTCATGACATCCAACGAACCAAAACTCAACAGTTTCATAAAATCCGAGTCACCACTATTAACAACGGCCACAAGGGTTCGAGTCCTCCATTGGCACGTTTTATGTATTTTGTTTTTATTTATTTTGTCAAAAAATTGAAAAGCGCGCTCAGGAGCCTCGAACCTCCGATACTAAAGTTCTAAAACCGCGCACTTTACCACTTGCGCTAGACATGCGTGTGCGGAATTTAGGGGGGTTCACGTGAAACACAAATGATGCTCGTCTTTCTGTCAAAAACTTGTTTTTAGAATTGTGTTTTCTTCATGTAGCATACCATGGCATCAAGCAGGTTTACACAATATTTCTTTCAAATTACAAGCCTATCATGAATGTTTGACATGTTATAGTTATAATCTACAATAAACATACATCAGATGTTTTAAACCCACACATAACCGCTAAACGAGCTAAGGCAATTTCAACCCCAGGGATGGACTTGTCGTGTAGTATTCTTTTTAAGAATGGTGTATACTCTGCGAAACCACAAGCAATCTGCTGTCAACTCTGATAAACCACAAATTATTCGAACACATTGTCTATGAAATCATACCAAATGAAATGAAAAGAAAATTGTAATGAATGTAAGTAACATATACATCCGCAATACTCACTCTTGTTAATCGAACACATCACGTGTAGCTATACCACCGTAGATTTTACTAATGTCCTTCATTTCTACCTCGTTGAAACTCTTTTGTCCAAGTTCTTTCTCCACATTCTCCCTCTCGGTGTTATATTCTGACTTGACATTTGTGTTGGCCACCCAGACGCGGAGGTACTTCTGCTCCACAAAAATTTTGTGCTTGGCCTGGGGTATCAGTTCTGGGATGAACACCATGTAAAATCAAACAAAAGGCCCACAGTCGTCGCTGAGAAATGAAACGTATGTACACATTTGAGAAAAAACAAAACCATATGCATAGCTATCAACGGGAATGAAAGTCCCCACTCACCCGCCCGCCTGCACAGGAAGTTTATTCTAGTTTATCGTGTTTTCACTTGCGAATTTGGTGTGTCCGGGAATTCACATTCATGCGCATAAGTCCTTTCGATAATGTCATTGAGGAAAGCTATATTTCTCTGCAATTGCCTTCCACTGTAGAAGGACAAATTCAATGAGTCCAGGATGAACACCATTTTCTTGCTCATGCTAATCACCATCAAGAACCAATGTCTCCTCGGTACGTTCAAAGGCACACATATCTGCCAAAAAAAAATCAATGCTACAGTTAAGAAACAAACTATGTGAGATGTTGAAAGAAAACCATCAAAGAAACAGAACGAATACCATATCCATCCTTGAAAACTCTCCGCCATATTCACTGGGCAAATCCTGAATCCCCGTTCTTGTTTGGGTCAGACCCTAATGATATACATTACCGCGCATTAAGCAGACGTACAAGTAATCTAGCTAAAAATATACTCAACGACACACAGGAAAGTACATACTGAAGTCGCACTGCCCAAGTACCAGATTTGCTTCTGCAATCGGCGAGTCTTGCGCTGCTCCTTTAGGTGTAGCACGCATGGCATGCAATCAATAACCTTTGAAACATAGATGTGGGGACGAATCCAAGACCGGTTTAGTTTACACGACTTAATAACATGTCAAATAGGTTTATGCAGCATGTCAAACTAACCATGCAACCGAACCACTGTTCATACTGTAACTCCCAAGCAAACCCACGATGCAATTTTGTTCTGGTCTCTCCAACCTGTACTATCAACCGACTACAAAAAAATATGACGCGACTGTGTCAAGGAAAGGATGCGGATTTGAAACCCAATCCTTAGACCAATCAATGAAGAAAGTGTAACATACTCCTGGTACTTGAGCCGACTAACAATTTTTTTTTCTTTCTCAAGGCCAGGCTCCATTAGTTCTGAAACAAAGTAGTGTAACTTGCATTCATCATCAGTAGGGCGGTCGACGAGGCCATATTTGGTCTCTCTGGGCCTTGGCTGAGGAATTTCAGTGAACGGCAACTTTGCTTTAGGCGTCACAGGTACATTGACTGATTTTTTTTTGATAGGATACCCCTGTCAATCAGGTGAACTTTATTTAAGAAAAAGCGCGGCAAAACACAATGAAACGTGTTTGCGCAAAATGTTATTAAAGGAAGCCACAACTTGGGTCACGGATAAGATTGCCAAATCCTTACCTGTCAGTTCCGAGTTTTCGTTCGCGTAGTCCTTAGAGGACTTTTGATGACCGGTGATTTTACTTTAGGTGAAACGGGTGACCCTATGTTTGGGAAAATTTCTTGGACAAGAGACCCCTGTCCAGCAGGTGAATTGTAGTTAAGCAAATGACCAGTGAAACACTATGAAAACGTGTTTGCGCAAAATGTTATCAAAAAAAGCAACCACTTGTTTTGACACAATTGTCAAATCCATACCTGGGAGTTCCGGGTTTTCATTCGCGTAGTCCTTCTTAGAGGAATTTTTGTGACCGGTGATTTTTCTTTAGGTGACACCGGTGACCCTACGTTTGGGAAAATTTCCTGGATAGGAGATCTGTGTCTTGCAGGTGAATTGTAGTTAAGCAAAAGAGCAGCGAAACACTATGAAAATGTGTTGCGCAAAATGTTATCAAAGAAAGCCACCACTTGTTTCCACAAACACAATTGTCTAATCCATACCTGCGAGTTCCCGGTATTCATTTGTGTAATCCTTCTCTGAGGACTTTTTGTGACTGGCAACTTTGCTTTAGGCGAAACAGGAAACCCTACGTTAGGGGAAATTTCTTGGATAGGAGACCCCTGTCCAGCAGGTGAATTTTCGTTAAGAAAAAGAGCGGCAAAACACTACGAAAATGTGTTGGGGAAAAATGTTATCGAACAAAGCCACGACTTGTGTCACATACACGATTGTCAAATCCTTACCTGCCACTTCATCTGGTGCATACTACTTGTAGACACGTTGGTCCTCGATTCAGGACTGTTTACCTCTCCGTATCCTGGGTTGTCTTCTGAAATACTGCCGATGTGTTCACCATCCCTTCCTTTGAGTGAATCCTCCCTCTGAACTTTCTCTCTGACGTAATGTGCCTCCTCGACCCTCTTTTATCTCCCTTCTCTTATATCATTTGAATCAATACTCATCTGATTTTCTGGTTACAAAACTTCATCCATCCGGTCCGGGACAACATCTTCTTTGCGTTTAGGACTCTTCCGTATCCACAAACCCTTCTCAAGTCCCCTCTTGTTCACGTATTCCGTCTTCTCCCTTCTCATTTGGATCACCACTCACCTGATTTTTATCTCTCAACCCATCATCCATCTTGTTTGGTCCCACACGTTGTTTACGTTCCAGACTCTTCCTAAAATAACTAACTCCTACTGAAGTCCCAACATCTTCACCTAGTTTTTCTTTCTCAATAGGGTCTCCTTTGTGTGTCCGAGTGCAGTTCAGCCCCTGCTTATCAGACATTTGCACCTCACGCACCAAATTCATAATTACTTCCTCCACGTGCGACAGCTTATACTGTTTCCATGCAACGGACTTCAGGTATGGTCTGCCATTTACTTCAATCCTTTCCAAAATAAAAGTTGGAAGGCCCTTAATATTTTCAACCGGCATGAGTTTGACATTGTTATTCTGCAAGGACATATAACATCATCAATGAGACTAAAAAAATCACATTAAGAAATTTTAACGTGTTACACCTCTAACAAACAGCAAATTGTTAGGTTTTTAACGACTTCCCATCTACATAACGAGCAGACAACGTAAGCCATAACATCACTCGCCCGGGATTGTGTCTTTACCAAAAAATCCCACCTCCTCTTCATGTCGAGTATTTGACACAAGCTTATACGAGGACCATCCTTTGTATATGTGGTGGCCTTGGGGATTTTGTCCTGATGCGGTTCGAAAACCTCGAGGTACGCCAACTACACAAAAGCATAAACATTCGGTCATACACAAACATATGGAAATCAGAGTAATAAACTAACCATAGACAGTTGTTTGAGATATACCATGGGTATCAGAGCGCAACCGCCTCCCGAATTCTGTTTACCTAGCAGGACATCCTTCTGCTGTTTGCACAGGTGATCCAAAAAATGTCTACACCATTTCAAGCGGTTCAATCATTCCAAGTCCATGAAAAATCTCACAAGCGCCTGGCGTATGAACAACTTACTAGTGGGTAACCCAAAGCAAGCAAGGATGAGGATGACAGCCCTACGTTTCCACTCATCGCTGAGGCTATGCTCATTTCCGAGCAAAGCGGACACTGTGCTGATCCTTACAACTGGTTTTTCAATTCCGAGTTTGTGGGCCAATTCTTGTTCTTCCTCAGAGCATGATGTATTCTTTTCTTCTGGAAGGCTGATTACATCCCCTGAGCCATTTACCCCCAAAAGCCAGTGAACAACTTTGTCGTCAATCTTTAACAAACGGGCATGAGCTTCAATAGTTCTAGTGGTAGGGTTGAATAACCCCATACAATACTAAGAGAAAACACACAGCAAGTTGCCTTTCGGAAGCTTACTAAGACATCCAAGCCCTACATCATTCATCCAGTCCATCTGCTCTTTGTTCATTCCTTTAAAGAAGTCAACGACTTGTGTCAATGACATGTTTGACGTAAACTTCTTCTCTACTCCAGCCTTCCCAGCCTCTTCTTTGTTCTCATGTCTTATTTTATGTTTTTTTTTCTTAGGTTGTACACACCCCATTTCTTTCAAACTATCCCTCTTCAGTCTTTGCATTCATTCCATCCTTAACGTATTGACGTTTCCTCTCTAGAAGTAGACTCATCTATTCGCCTTTGATTGACTTCTCCACATCTTTCATGCACATGGCAAATTTCCCATATCTCTTTCTATACCGGGGCATCACGTCCCTCCTACAGTAATACAGAAAATAGAAAGGTTTGTACTCAATAAATAATCCTGATTAATACACCCTCAAGCAAGCAATGTATAGGGCCAAAACACTACACTAACATATGAACTGTGCACTCATCAAAATCAGATACCAATGGCGAAAAAACAGCATATCCGCTACAAGAATTTCGTAGCAGTATGAATACTACACAATTCCCTTAGAGCATCTCCAACAGTGGGGAGCATAAAAAAATTTCCTTGGACCAAATTTGGTCCTGGAAAATTTGCTCCTCCTGTTTGTTGCTTGAGCTCCATCAGTGAGGAGCAAAATCGCCCCATTATTGTTATTTTATTATTTTCTTCTTAATTACTATTAAATAAAATTTTTTCATATTAATTAATCTTAAATTATAATTTAGATTAACAATTTACATGCTAATATAATTTTGATTTTTTTTATTAAATAACATCTTAAATATATTTCTTTTAATAATTTACATGCTACAATACTAATTTATACGTTTTTAAATAATAATCCCACTAATTTACTTATGCATAAGTCTAATCCTAAGAAATTAGAATTCATATTAGTGGCCTAACCAAATTTAAACAACCCAATCATATAACCAAAACTCAAAAGTCATTAAAAGTTAGATTTTTATGTTTGCTCCTCCACAAAATTTTCACAGGTTTGCTCATCCAAAAATTTGTCTTTGCTTTTGCTCCTCCAAATGCTCCACCTGCTGGAGCCCGATTTTCGTCAATTTGGACCAAATTTTGGTCCAAACCAGGTTTTGCTCCTCCTGTTGGAGATGCTCTTTTGTACCATATTTAGCAGAATCCAACAGATTGTGTTTCCTATAACTCTATATTTAGAGTCTGGCTAATAGATTTGCCAATTGAAGGATTGACATGAACCAACGTAGGAAAAGCAAGGCACAACATACAGCTGTCAACTGGCACTCAAAAACTAAATTGATATTGGTGCTAAATGTACTTTTTTTTCCAACCAAACTGAAGATTTCATTAAAAGATAAAGAATGGCTATCACAGCTACAAATACAACTATACAAGGCAGGGAAAACAACCCAGCAAACACAACTAAGAATGCTCAAACACAGAGTTAGCATTATAATGAGCCTCCTGATTAAAATTTCTAGAGCAAGAAAGAAAGGATTTGGAGGAAAACATACTCATTTCCTATAAAATTATAAACTCCTGTATTGTAGTATTGACGGAGCACGATGAGGAACAATTGTAATGCTCTCAACTTACTTGAATCAGATATACAGCTGTAACCAGGTCCTTCCATTCACACTCCCCATGTGCTATCGGAATTACAAGGTCTTCATCAGGAACATTGGCGAAATCAAGTTTCCTCCTCCGTTTCTTCAAATCGAACTTCTACTTCAAAAATGTAGGAAAAGCAATCTCCGGTTCCGAATATGTTGACTGCTCCATTGTTGAAGCACTAGGTGTCCCTTTACCATCATCGTATTGGTCGTCTGAAAACCTGGATTTCCCAATTCGTTATTTATCTTCTGCCCCCTCAGCCCTAGTTCTGTCCTCCAAAGTCTTCCCCGATCTATCTCGGTACGATACACCGCGATCTGCTACTACGTACTCGCGCTCGTCAGAGACCATTGAATCACTAAGGCCTCCGACCTCTCTGATCTCTGTGATGGAAATCCGACTGGGATCTGTCCACTCAGCTCTAGTTGTGTCCTGCAACGCCCTCGCCGAACCAGCTCGACCAACTTAAAATTTTCCAAGATCTACTATAAGCTCGACGTCGACAAATGTCATTGCATTACTGAGACCTCAGATTTCATTTTATTTATTTTTGAAATTGAGAGCTGAGAAAGTTATTTCCAAAGCCTCCGGTGTTTCACCCTTTCACGTTGTTGTCGCCACTAATTTCATCACCGACTTGGGAAGCCCTAAAAGTTTGGCGGAGATCAGACCGTCAGTGGCTACTAAAATCTTCAATACATAGAAATTTTCAGAATCTTCCTACTCAGAAGTACCTAAACAAGATTGGATTTAATTCAAACAGCTTCGATGAATTTTTGGGGTTCTCTAAAACACAGAGTTTTCTCTAAAATATCTTTTTTAGGGAATTCTCTGAAATATCTTTGCCATTTCCAAAATTATATTAATAATACTTAGTTTTTTTTTTAGTTTTTTACCAAAACAAAGGTTCATTTAGTGGTATGAGTATGCACACGGATCCAATTGGATCGGTCCGGATTTTGAGTCTGACTAAATCCGATCAACGGCTCTCGGTTCGAACAAAATCTAGTATAGTCAAATTTCGCGGATTGTATCAAAGTAGTTGTCAATGGCTCGAATAATTCAAAAAATATATGAAATGTCTTTGTGCAACGATGAAATCAATAAAAAAGACAGTAAATTGTTATTGCATCACGACATGCCAAGTTCAACTCTCCCACCCAATAAATTCTTTCCTGAGTAAGTACTTAACAAGTGGCGCACCCAATTTTTGATTCCCGAAAGCTTATGGGTTTAATTGTGGATAAACCAATATCAATAACACATCGACTTGACGGCCAATCCATTATAGTTGGTTGATCTCCGTCATTAATATAAAATACAAATACAATATCCTTCGACTAACAGTGTTCACTTTTATTGATTGCATCACATGAGTCGGTAGGTATATTGAAAATATTGATCTATAGTATAACTAGGGAATTATCCGCGCCCTGGGGCACAATCATGCGTCAACCTCCTACTCTAGATAACTACATATCGTGATGTAACATAAATTGCGAACGTATGCAAATGCTGCAGTTTGTTTTTAGATAACCTATACTAAATCTCCCAAATCATGTTTTGTGACTTCCTTCTAATCACCATGTTGTTCGATCTATGTTTTGGATACTTCGTGCATAAGAAATGTCCATATATCTTCTAGGGTCTAATGCAACCACTTTTGTGTAGAACTAATTAAATAAATCGTTGTAATCGAACCAGACCCGTAGCTACTCACAACAAATTGGTCTATTAGTAGTTAACGTATATGTGCTTGTTTGGATTCCCTGGTTCGGTTAATTACCAGTTTTTTATTTAGTTTAATTACTTAATGCATACCCACAGTTTCCCGAAACAATCACATTGTAACCCCCAGTTCCAGAACTAGCTGATTGCATCCCCTATTTCCAAAAAACACCTTAATGTCAAATTTTAGAAGACTGGTGTAAAGAAAAGGAGCGATGCAATTTCGCAAGAAAAAGTCTCTCTATGGAACGAAATCCAATCATCAAATTCGAACCAGACGAAGGCATTTTCATAAAGTGCACATTTTTTTAGATAATGCCATTCAAGTACGTTAATTTTGTGATGAAATTTCGTTCCAGTTTCACATTGCCGTACTTTTTGCAAATGGGGAATGCAATCAGCTACTTGGTGTGTTTCTTCTCTTTCTTCCAACTTTGACTTTTCTTTCCGTAACCATGTCACTTTGACTCGGTGATTTGGAAGGCAAAATGATTTATTTTTCTTGAAATTTTTCACAGTGTTGTAGACCAAAGTTTACTCTATAATGTTATGAAAAAGTTACCAAAAAATTGCATTGTATTACTAATCAAATCATCGGGTCAAAGTGACCCGACGAGTGGTAAGAGTCAAACTAGGAAGAAAGAGAAGTAACAGAGGATGCATTATAATTCTAGAACTGGGGGTTGCAACGTGATAGCTTCGGTAAACTGGGGGTATGCATTATGTAATTAAGCCTTTTTCTTTTAACAAATGGAGGTTGCAATAAGCATATTATAGACGATGTGCACTTGCAGAAAATCGTATGAATTGGAACTCGGCATTATGGGTGGGTTTGGTATCAACTTATTTGTGTCTTTTAATCTAAAATTATCTTTTTTGCTTTTTTACTTAACCTAAATGTTTGGTATCAACTTTTTTTAGGATCTTTTTGGATTTTAGATTTCGGCATCTAGTGTAAAATGAGGGAAAGAAAAAGTTGGGTTTGTGTAGTTTTTTGTGTCTTTTTTCCACACATCATTCAAATGACAATAATGTCCTCACCAATCAATAATAACATTACTAATTTTTTTCCACAAAAGGGAATATTTGTAACTTTCACTAAAAAACAAAACTATCACATCGCTGACTTTTTTACAACACCAACTTTTTTTTACCAAACCCATACATCTTTTATCTTTAGCTGCTATGTCATGGACTTTTCTCACACCATCTTTTTAGACAACTTAAAATCTAAGAAGTTGATATGGAAGAAAGAGAAGAAACAGAGGAGTAGCTGTTTGTCTTACAAGCCAAGATCCACACCCAATGATAGTTAGTTTGACCATATGGCAATTTGATTAGACAATTCATTTTACAATTCAACCACCAAGTCATAAATAACACTGACCAACAAGATTGGCCAAATACTTAAAGTTCCAACCTTTGAACTTCTGTCAATACCAATATTGACCACATCTATAAATACCAAGTTTAACCACCTCTATGTAAATACCGAGAGTTTCATTAACCCCCTACTACTCCCAATCACCCCATTAATGACGCCTCTATTACCAAGAGTTTCAACTTCAACTTCTGATAACTGCCCTCCTAATGAGCTCTTTAAT
This sequence comes from Linanthus parryae, assembly GCA_023055425.1. Taxonomy (NCBI): domain Eukaryota; kingdom Viridiplantae; phylum Streptophyta; class Magnoliopsida; order Ericales; family Polemoniaceae; genus Linanthus; species Linanthus parryae. The sequence continues at coordinate 42,624,068 of JALGPY010000006.1, forward strand.
CCGGCCATCACCGTAACTCAAATAGAGCACTTGCTAGAATTTTCATGCATCTCTTGCTGCCACTCAAAACACTACAAACATGGATGACTCTGATGGGTCTCCTAAAATCATACCACAACACCTGATCAACGGGTCAACTAATTTTCCAATGGTGTCTAGATCTGAAGAGGCTTTTCTGGTGTCGACCACTACCCAGTAAAGATTTTTATTGTGACTTTGTTCAATTATCCAATGCATTTCTTTCGTAGTGAACATACTCATATCGTAAGTGTTATTGCAGAACCGTTGGACCCGGCTTCAACGGAACTCGTGGCTAATGTGGTCGGCAAGTATCCTGGAGTGGTGGCTGGCCCAATTTTATAAGATTTGCTATAAACTAGAGCATTGTTCTGGAATTGCTCCGGTACTTGCCTTGGTAAGTTCCATGAGATGGTTGCACTTTGGCGCCGGGCTGGCACATTTGACATTGCTGTAATTTTTTGCGGACCAGAGGAGGAAGGAACAACACATCACTTTTGGAATGAGTTGGGGCTCGCTGGTAATGCACACCCGATCCTTCGTGCTGGCGGTCCATCTGTCACCGTGAAGTGGGACCCGTCTGTCGTACACGTGCGCGCAAACGCCGACGAAGGTGTTATGGGCCGCATGTCTCTGGATGTGGGTTGTGGAACGCCTGTATGTCGATTCCACTATCGCGGATGCATTAGCCGCAGCCGAAGAGGCTAATGGAGGTGTTTAAACCTCCGTCATGCCACCAAATGAAGCCTCCCCTCTAATGAAGCCTATTTTATTATGTTTTTGTATCGTATGTATCTTTGGTTGTCTGAAACCGGTTAACCATTTTGTCTACTCGGTTAACCCTAACGAGGGTGTTTAAACCTCTGGCCTTTAAAATGAAGACTTATGTCAATGATAATGCCTCTACTATGTTCTGGCCCCGTGATATGCACTTTTATGCTGTCCAGTGTTACAAGTACCAGCTAATTACTCTGTTTGGCAGTTAATAAGAACATCCCAATGTTGATAAAAAATGCACTATTAACATAAACGAGAAACGCCGGTCTCTTCCTTCTCTAGAGAGAGAAAGTAAAAGTGAGAGTACTCCCTGTGAGTGTTTCGGTCTTGCTCTGGCAAGTTTTTTCAGCTATTCCTCTCAACCCTCTCCTCTACCACTCACTCAAATCTAGTTTCTGAGTTCTCTCCTGGAATAGCCACCAGGCTCGCCGCCGTCGCTCCTCCGGGCAGCGGCGATCCCCCTTTTCACTCCTTGTTCTTTTGTTGCCTATCTTTTTCAGATCTAGACGCGTAGCTTCAATTAAGGCTCTCTTCGGAGGTTGGAGATGTTTCTCAGTCGATTGGTGATGGAGCAAGACAACAAGTGGGACTGTTCTTGGCGTTCATCCCCATTGGAAAACAGCTGCTTTAATCTTTTCGAGGGCAATGAGAGTCGATCTATTCAAGGACGTTGTTTTCTTCTACAAGTTTTATGGTTGAAGTTTCTCAATATTGTCTTTATTTGGAGGCGTTTTAAAGATTTGATGCAAGAGGTTGTTTTGCAGGACGATGTTATGGATGTTTTGAATCTTTTCTTGAATCCCTACACTAAGTTTTCAATGGTGTTTCCGGTGGCCGGAGGAGCAGCCGGTGACTCCGGCGTCTCATCTTCTCTGTTTGGGAAACTTAAGAGTCGGCACGTGGAAGCGTGATGGGGTGAAATTTTCAAGACTTATTGGAACTATCTGCTGTGTTTTTCTTTTTTTATTTTGCTCTTTTCTAGAATATGGCATTTTCTTCAGAGTTGGTCAGAACCTCTGCTCTCACAGGCATGAAAAGTCTAACAAACCATGTGCTCACCGCAACCCGCAGACAAGAAGATCCGCGTGTATGCCCAAAATGCCAAGCGTGTTGTTATTGAATGTTTGATGGGGGACACTCTCAATACGAAATTAATAAATCTCCTAAGTACTTCGTCTATTTCTTCTCTTTCTTCCACTTTTGACTTTTTCATCCACAGACATGTCACTTTGACCCGGTGATTTGAATAACAAAACGATGCAATTTTTCGGTAATTTTTCATGGTGCTGTAAAGTAATGTTTACTGTACAACACCATGAAAATTTACCAAAAAATTACAACGTATTGATAATCAAATCATCGGGTCAAAGTGGCCTGATGAATAGTGGTAAAACTCAAAAGTGGAAGAAAGAGAAAAAGAGAGGAAGCACTCCCTTCATTTCCAATTGGTTTGTCTAACGGTAACTGTAAACGCTTGAAATTTCTGAAAAGGGTTGCAATGTGTACAGCACAGTAAATATGCTTGTTGACGATGCAATGCGTAAAGACGTTACTGCTACATCTACTCTCCTATACGTTTCTACAATCACTTTACTTGCCACAGGATCTCATCACTAATGGTACTCATCATCAGATTGACATGCGGAAGTCCGAATTAGATCCCACCACGCAGGAAATGTTTCCTCTGCCCAAACAAACTTTTGGCAACTTTCCTTTTGAAGACTATCTGTATGTAGGTCACACCCTAAATCGACCCACTGAATGCACTGAACATGCCGAAAAAGACGCCTAAAAGTTGGACTCGTAACCAAACGCTTGTATAGGCGCTTGCGCAGACTTTCAACCCGCTCTAATGCCTGAGCTTCCTGAAGAGCACGCCCGATCTCTTCATCCCACTCACCATGTACAATTGCAAGTAAACCCCATGCATACTTCGACAGAACGTGCCCTTTCCCAGCCGCAGCTTTCAAGAGCTCGCTCGACATCCCCCCGTCCTCCAATTCAAGCAGAGCATACTGCAAATAATCCAATAAATAGGTCCATAAGAGTGGGTTAAAAATCAAATAAATTGGTGGGAAATGATGCTAAAAGATATCTAAATATTTCAAACATCAGATACGCCCCTTACCAATCCGAGCCAGAAGGACGCCTCGAAATTCCCTGATGCATCACACTTACGAACAAATTCCATTTCGACAAGACTCAATTCTGGAAAAGCGAGGAGACTTTCAATGCTTGCATACTTGAGGAAGCTAGAATAGTCACGAAGCCTCCCATGGAGGAGGGTCTTACTTGTGGCCCTCAATGATAGTAGGTCTCTGTACGAATTCGCCGACACACTCCGCGTGATGATTTCGAAGACATGATCGTGAACAATTTCCAGAAAAGAATCACCTGCATTAGCTTCAGCAATGTCGGTCGGTTCTGTCGGATGTAATATCGGTATATCCTACTGGCTCTCTATAAGTGTGGGGAAGGTATTCACTGAGGCTTGCCCACAACGTGACATGCGTACAAAGTGAGGCACGCCAATCAGGTGCTGACAATTTTCTAAAAGTGGTGAGAAATTTGACTTTAGACGTTTGTCATAAACGGATTAGCGAGAGTATAAAGGTGTTTTTTTAATAATAATGAAGGTGTTTTAGTGTGAAGTTGTTTTAGTGTTTTGAGAGATTTTTTGACTTTTTTTGGAGAGATTTTTTGACGTTAGAAATCACGTAGTAGTATATTTTTTTTAAGAAAAAAAACAACATATCTACAAGAAAAAAAAATTCGAAGAGTTGTGACTATTCAAATTATAATTGTTATTTAAAATAAAATTTTCAATGAGTTTAAACCCGAACTCAGCTCGTGTCATTTCTGAATATGTGTGGCTATTCAGTTTGTGCCTTTATGAATCGGTACCTCTACCATTATAAGGAAGATATCTTGTCAACCCTCTCCCTCCCTCATCATCTTACAATATTTTTGTTTATTCCTAAAATTTGGAAATCATTTTCGAGGCCGTATCATACATTGGAGGTTCTTCTCCAAAAAAAAAGAAAATACTTCGTACATTGGAGGCGTAGCAAGGCCTAAGTGGAGCGTACTATGCGACTTAAGTGGTTGGGGGCATATAAGTCTTGAACATATTTTCAGTATGTTGAAATTTTTATACGCATTTGAGATATGTGCTCCTTCTCTTAACTTTTTCTCCAGCTTGAACGGTTTTCCTCGTTAGTCTTACTTGTTGAAAGTCGTATATAAAATAAATTTTAATGTAAATATTGTAACAAACAAATGTCCATGTCCAAGGCCCGTTGCTTATAACTACTGGTAGTAGGCAAAAATCACCAACTTTTTGGGTAAAAAAAAAAAAAGAAAAAAACATCGCAAACTTTTAAACATTCGGTGTACATTTTTTCTTACACTTGTGTGTTTCATAACCATTCCTATTTTTAAAAGTCATGTACTCTTACTTGAAGTCCTGAAGTACCGTATGAGATCAAACTACCCACATCAGTGGGCTTCCCTTCCCTGCTCGTCCCGCTTTCATCCCATTACATTAATTGTCTTAACATTACTAGTACAATCCTAACACCTAACATGGTGTAGGCTACACCAGTTAAACACTAATCCTCCACATATTTTTTGGCAAATACTTAGTATATTTTATTTCGATTACACTATCGACAAAAAAATTCAAAAAAGAAAAAAAAAAGAAAAATTCACATCCACTCCACTTCGTAGATACATTTCCTTACCAACAACAAAAAGGATTACCTATGAGACTACCATTTTACAACAATGGGGACTAAATTGGCAGTGAGCCACAACAGATATTTTCCGGCAACTGCAACATACATGGATGATGGATCCATGAGACTATTGCAATCGCAGTGTCTTCTACATCATCAACGACTTCTTCCAGGCCCCGAAGCACATCTGCTTCACCGCCGCAAACTGGCCGTCAGGTGCAGTGTGAAACATGAGCTTGTAGTCGCGGTCTCTCCTTTCCTCCCAACATCTCTAAAAGACGGGCTCACAATTGCAAGACATGAGTTCTTTGCTGATCCTATCCAGTATCTCCTCCAACTGTTGTAAATCTTGGTTTCACCACGTATTGCGAATTCGAATGATCGGCTCTCAGTTAGCATCATGGTTCTGAGATTGTTGATAGGAGGAGTCAGCCCAGTCACTTCTAGTTATGCCACACTTTACCAAACAACTGAAGTAACCGTACATATGTGGTGGGCAACGGGGCTGACACATTTTGTGGAGGGAAAATATTTGGACGGAAGATCGCTAAACAACAACATATATGGAGGGAAACTGGGCAGACACATTTCGTGGAGGGAAAATATTTGGAGGGAAGAAGTGTTTAACCGTTTGATGACGTTATTTAAAAAGTTATAACTTGGAAATTTAATATATCATCCACTTAAAAAAATGAAACTTAGTATAGCATCAATATAATAGTAGTATTTTTAAAACTGGTGGGAAAATAGTCGTGGTCCATTATTCCAATTATGGTATCGTAACATTTTCCCTCATACTTTGTCAAAATCCATTCCTTAATATTCTAAAAAAAAATAACCATTCCTTAAAGAGGTTCAATCGAAGGATTGAGATCAAATTGATCCGAATTGACTAATGTTGGGTTTTGACGTAGGTAACGCATCGGAATAATAACATTTAATCCTACTCAAAGCCCACCACGGATCGCCTGGAGGAGATATCATAACATGATAAGAGACATAGTATTGTATAACTTTTTGGCTTGAGAGATCACACGAAGAATATTGTCCTCGTCTCTACGGTTGATCCACGTCTAGAGGTGAGATCTAGATTCTTCCTTCAACAAGTGCTAGCTTGAACCGGAGGAAGAGGGAAGAAGGAATCAAGCAACGAGGTGACAAGAGGAGGATTCGGCCTCCTCTTTGGCGCCGACGGGAAGGGGCGGACGGCCTAGGGCGGTCGGCCTAGGCTTTTCTTGCTCTCTCTCTCTTTTTTCTCTCCCACTCTCTTGTGTTATGTCTCAATAACATTCACTTAGTGGGAAGGAAGTTAGAGACTCATTTATATACTCCAACAACTCCTTGTTGTTTCCATAAAGGTCCTTCCTAGTTCTCCATGAACTTGGATTAGTCCCTTCCTTGCAAATTAGTCCTACTAAGTTTGCAAGGTGTTGCATAATGATCCTTCTTATTAATTAATCACATTAATTAATCCCAAATCTAGCTCTACTCTATTTGACGTGTGACCCCATAGGTTTCTACTTAGTTGGTAGTAACTTATTACTAACATGGAGCGGTATCTAGCAACACATCCATGCCACCCAACTAATAGAAATAGTCAGTGATCCCGACAAACCTCTTGTGCCCAATATCTTATATTGCACTTTCCCTTTGTCTCTATATCCGGATTGGACACGAGACATAAATTGTCACACTCGTATATCCAATCCATAGTTCCTCGATCCTGGGAATATGCTTATGCGAGCAGATAACATCAATATCTCCATATTGATTTATCTGAGTCTGGCCAGACATCCAATAAGCCTCATCCCTCGAGTGGTCGTGGATATTTACTCCCATTATGTGGGAGGGACAAATCCTATCTACATCACTACGATCTCTAAGCTTGCTTCCTATCATGCCCGATAGTCGTCTTTATAATTACCCAGTTACGGTGTAACGTTTAATAACATCAAAGCACGATATTCCACAACTAGAGTATCTAGTGACTTCAAGTCTAAGGATTGCATTTATATTAGCACTACGAGAAGCGATTGTGACTTTAACATAATCTAATATATCCTTCTCGTTGTGGGTCAATCCAGTATGCCATTACCCGTAATGCATACCCATGTTTTCGACTTGATATCTCCATATCAATCTACCCACATACTAGTCTATATTTGATCGTCCTGTTAATGAATATAGTAGACTTGGGATATTTAAGATAAATAACACATTGTATCTAAGGTCTTCATTATATTAAATATCACAATATATAATAAATGAATATTCTAGCCAAAACAATGTTCATACTAAATATAAGATTGCCTCTAGGGCATCTATTCCGACAACTAAAAGTCATTTTAATGTTTCCTAACGAGGTGCAATCCAAGGGTTGAGATCAAATTGGTTCGATGGACCAAAGCAATTAGAAAGTCAACCGTCAAGTTTCATTTCGTAAACTAGAGTATAACCCTTCCCTCAGAGCACTACCGAACTAACATCGAAGAACTCGAAGAAAACATTACAAATAAATGAGTTTTTAGTTTTTTAAGCTTTTTTATAAGGAGTATTTAATTTATTATAAGTTGACATTGAATTGAATATAAGTATACGTTGATAATTACTTTTTCACTAATTGAGTAGATATAGTGAATTTACTGATTGTCTTAAAAAAGTGTTAGAATTAAAAACATTATAGGGTAGAATGGTCCTAAGGTTTGTTGCCACCAATAAAATTCAACAGTAACTTAATCCATCTGTGGATGAGACAATGATTTGAAGACCAAGCGTAATTATATACATAGAGTAGGATATAAGTCGGTCCTGATACACATATGCTTTTAGAGTTTAGAGGCAATAACATTGGTGGGAAAATAGTCGCAGTCACATTATTCCAATTATGGTATCGTAACATTTTCCCTCGTCCTTTGTCAAAATCCATTCCTTTAGGAGGTGCGATCCAAGAATTGTTCCCAATGTTTGTTGTGCCCCTCAAATTTTGCGGTTTAAATTAATCATATACAAATCCAATGGTGGAGGTAACAGTGATTTCAAGACCAAGTGTAAATTTATAGACTAGGATGGTAACATGTACCTTAAAGTAGGGGCGCAATTTGGACGGATTGAACGTTCAACCCGAACTCATCCCGGACTAAACTCGGGTCTGGTCACATGTGTTAGAGTAATTTGGACGGGCTCGGGCAAAAATTCTCAACCCGAATTGCAATTAGGGTCGGGATTGGGTACAAATATTAAATGATGGGCTAGCCAAAATTGCCCGAGTTGTATACTCATTACCTATAAATATTAATATTTGGGGAGTATTATGTATAATATTTATCAAGAATCTATTAATTTTCTATGAATCATTTGTGATATTTTTAATTATGTTAATTTTTTTAACTAATATATTTTTGCACAAAATATTTAGTATTCCCTTTTATAAATGGACAATTCTTTAAATAAATAATTGAAGTGTATACATTTAGTATCTATTTTTATATGTAAGTTATTCACTTAACGTGAGGGGACAATTTTGATTGATTTGAATGCAATAATGATGTTAATGTATTTAGTTTAATGGGCTAACACGAATTCAACCTAAACTCGAATTGGTTTGTTTAAATTTGGGCTTGGACGGGCTGTTGATGCTCGTAAACCGGGTTGGGCTGGGCTTGTGGAACCCCGACAGATTTCTTGCTTCGGCTTGGACAAGGGTGTCAACTCGCCCAGCCCGCCTGAGTTGTAGTCCTACCTTAAACTATCCCAACAAACATAATGATAACAACTTTTCTCTCATAAAATTAGTACCATTAAAATCTACAACTATTGCAGAATTTAGTAATTATACTAAAAGCAATAATTAAAATATGATAGTGAGTAGGGTGGTCCCAAAGTTTGTTGTTGCTCCCAAAACTTCAACGGTTTAGATTAGTCTTATCCAATGGCGGAGGAGACCAAGCTTACGATGTTAATATTAGTGAATGACCAGTCGCGTAGGGACTAATACAATTATCATTCTTATCATTTTTAATTTTTTGATCACATATTTTCTGCCTAGAGATTCATAAGGAGCACATATATATATATATGTATATAACTTGCGAGAGTGAGGGGGAATAGGAGACATACCCATTTGATTTGAACCATCAATTCTAAAATGATCCAACGAACGACCAATTCTAAAATGATCCAGCGGTACAGAATGTACAACAAAGCATAACTGAAGAGTAAATCACCTACCACTCTGTCCCACCTCTTTTGCACCATATGAACTTTTACCATTATTCACTGGGTCAATTTAACCCGATGATTTGAATATCAAAACTTTGAAATTTTTAAATAATTTTTTTTATAGTGTTGTAGAGTAATTCTTATTCTACGAGACCATAAAAAATTATCGAAAAATTACATGGTTTTGTAATCCAAATCACCGGGTCAAAGTGACCTGGTTACGGGTTAAAAAGTCAAATGGTGCGTTTCAGGTGGGACGGAGTGGTGGATATACAGTAAAACCTTTATAAATTAATAATGTTGGGACCGGGGTATTTTATTAATTTAGCGAGATATTATTATATCGATAAATTAATAATTTATTCTTTAAAGAGATTGTATGTATGATCTTTAAATTTTGAATCCAATGTACTATTTACAATGTCTATTATTTGAAAACAAATCAGTTTTATCCTTCTTTTAATTAATATTACGAGGTTCAAAGCACTGAAGAAATTGTGGCGAATACTATTCCCGTTCGATGACGATGTTGAGGATGATTCAATAGCATTGGAACCGGTCACTCGGAAATAAGCATTGCAAGCGGCAACAACTCTTCACAACTTGCAATACGAGAAGACAATGCCCCAACTCTTAAGTGCGATGAGGAGATTTAAAGATTAACTCAGGATAGATTTGGAGTTCAACAAAAAATAAGTGACTATAGATTCATTTCTCACTAGCCAATATTAGAATTTGGAATATTTTAGTAATTATTAATTTATAGTTTCGTCGGGACCAATATATATACACTGGGATTTTAAAATTTTTATTATCTTATTATTTTATCGATTGGGGTCCAATTTTGCACTGGTCCCAATTTGGGACTGGACAAATTATTAATTTTATCGAATTTATTGTCGAGTATTAATTTATAGAGGTTTTACTGTATATATAAAATATATGATTTTTTGATAGATTTCCATATCCGAGCGCGGATTGTATCGGACATTGCCTTTGAAAGCTTATCCAGAAATACCCACCAACTGAGTAGATCGAAACTTTGTTCTTCTGCAAATAAAAATTACAGAAATGGCTGAGCCTGCTGCAGTCGATTCTTTTCTAGAGTGTGTTCACGATGATGTTTTCGAAATCATCACGAGGAGTGTGTCGGAGAATTCGCACAGAGACCTGCTATCATTGAGGGCCGCAAGTAAGACTCTCGGTACGAGGCTTTGCGACTATTCGAGCTTGCTCAAGTACTTAAACATTGAAACTCTTCTGGCCTTGCAAGAACTTAGTTGCGTCCAGATTGGTTTTGTTAATAAGTGCGAGGCATCTGGGAATTTGGAGGCGTTCTTCTGGCTCGGAGTGGTAACTGCGCGGATCTGATATTTATTTTATTTTAATTATCTATTTTCGTTATTAACTCCCTTCCCTGTGTTATTTATTTCTTCATTAATGTCTCTCAATTCTCATTTCTCACCTTGTTGCAGTATGCCCTACTTAAATATGACAACTGCGGGATGTCGAGCGAGCTCTTAAAAGCTGCGGCTCAAAAGGGGCACGTTCTGTCGAAGTATGCATGGGGTGTCTTTGCAATTGCTCATGGTGAGTGGGACGATGAGGTTGAGCGGGTTCTTCGGAATGCTCAGGAATCATTGGAGACAATACAAAGTCTGCGTGAGCGCCTACACCAGCGTTTCGATACAACCCCAGCTTTTAGTCGTCTCGTCACAAGGCAGCAGAGAATGACTAGGAGGCTACAACGTGTAAGCTCGGTGCGACTCAGTCACATCATCGATCGTGATCATCTGATTCTGCATCAAAAAAATCGTACAGTGGAAAGATGCCAAAAGTGTTACTGGGCAAGTGATGCATTTTCTGTTTGGTATGATCTGTGGAGGACTTATGATGGTGAATTAAACATATAGACGTTTAGTAATGAATGAGAAACAATTTGCTCATTAGATTGTATATATAATTTCTCGTTATTTTGGAGTTCGCATTAGGTTATATCACCACTTAACTGGGTTAGTAACAACGCGATGCTCATTTATGCAGATACTGTTGGTGATTTTAGTGTCATCAAACATTTTTGTGTAATTGGATTTACTTACGACCAAATGGACATTGGAGTATAAATTGTACGCGTTAGGAGGTGTGAATTACACGCGTGTACACAAATATACTAATGTCTTTGACAACGGAAGTTCGGGGGAGCCAGCCCCCGACGGGGGTCGGGGGCAGCGGTTATAACCGCCGGGGCCAGTGGTTATAACAACCGGGGGCCGTCCACCAGGGGCAGCGGTTATAACCACCGGGCAACGGTTATAACCGCCATTAACCGCCTGTCCACTTTATATGTTGGCAATTTGGTCTAATAAAGAAAACAGAGAGAACTCCTCTGAGTTCGGAAATCCATAGCAAACACCATATTCATTCTTGATACAGTCTCAGTTTTATCCGATTATAGATTTCACGCATACTGCCGAAATACTTTAATCTGAAAGTGATCCCACGACTTCGAGATTATCCAGGACTTTTGTTCCCGTTCTAAACACCCCAAATTCCTAAAGATACCGTATTCGTTTTTTTATGTATGGAAGCCTAGTTGAAAACTACGAGTAGTTAAATTTATTTTGTGGAATACTCACTTCCTAAACATAAGTGTGGGTGCATTCTGGTAGATAAAAATAGTTGGTGCTAAAAACACAATTTAAAAAGCTTCTACTTGTAGCATTTTTCATTTTTGTTTTAGTGACAACTTTCCCTCCCCACCAGAAGGTTTTTGTCATTTTCGATTTTATCCTTTGAAGTTTTCACAATGAATATGCACTATTCATTATGTTTTAGCTCTCCTCTTTTTTCTCTGTGTCCTTCTTCTTCGAATTTCCGGACAACAAAATTTGGAAATGTTGTTTGACAAAAAAAATTTGGATATGTTTCTTATTTTCAAGTACTACCTATGCACTACTACTGGTACTTCAGTAGTAGTAGTACAATTTTTCTTATCGCGAAACCTCAAATTGTTTTCGGCACCTCACTGATTGCATAAAACATTACAACTGATTCTCAAAAACAAAAACAACACAACTTATCTCATTTCATATTTTAAATCATCAGTTCTCTCATACTGGTAGAAAGAAAATTAAATTTTTATTTTGGTGTAAGTGTTTAAGAAATTTTTTTGAGAATTGATAACACTATTTATTCATGTGTTAATTTACGCATAACAGCATTTTGTACAGTAAAAACAAGTACTCTTAAGTCTTAGGGCATCTCTAACCCACTACCCAAAAAAATCGTGTTATTTGGTGTGACTTTTGTCTCTATCACACCATTTTGACTTTTGTCACTTAAAAATAATTTAATTACCGATGTTATTAATTTTGTTTTGATTGAATCCGCAACTAAGGCAAAAAAAATTATTGTCCTTTTAACTTTTGATTGTGGACACGTAACAACATGACCTTTCGGATTTCTGAAATTACCGTTTGGAAAGTGATCTGAACGTTGGAGGAGGCGAGGAACAGGAGGAGGGTCCGAAATGATTAAATCTGATACCGTAAAGATTTTATACAGTTATTACTGCAAAACCCTTTTTCAAGTTACCCATTAAAATAATGCATTACGCAGTACACGGAAGAGTCAAAAACCCCTCTATGATTCATGATGGCACACAGACATCGAAGATTTACCCGATCCTATCACGCATCTCCATAGAGCTTCATCACATGTCTCCATTTCGATTAGAGTGTGGGCAATTAGAATGACTAGTCATTTCACCATGTTGACATGTTCATCATATCTTACCAATGGGTAGTATTTCCACACTTCTATCTCTTCTCTATTCTATTCTACCTCTATGTCTATCACCAAACTAAGTGGAGTCCAGTTGTGCAAATATCATTTATGGAAATGGCTATGCATCATGAAGGTGATTCATTTCTGGAGCGTGTTGACAATGATATTTTCGAAATCATTACGCGGAGTGTGTCAGCGAATTCGTAGAGAGACCTTCTATCATTGAGTGCCGCGAGTAAGTCTCTCCGTTGGAGACTTCGTGACTATCCCGACTTGCTGAAATATGCTAACATTGAAACTCTCCTGGACTCCCTCCAATTGAGTCGGGAACAAATGCATTTTGTTCGTGATTGTGGTGCATCTGGTAATCTGGAGGCGTTATTCTGGCTGGTATTGGTAAGGGGGGGGGGGGTGGTCTCTGATCTATTAAAGTAAATGTTTTCGTTTCGTTCTTGTTTCTTACTCCTAGTAATTATTGTATCTCTCCCCTTTCATGCAGTATATTCTGCTTCAACATGATGACTGGGGACAGTCGAGTGATCTCTTTAAAGCTGCGGCTGACAAGGGACATGTTCTTTCGATGTGTACATGGGGTATGTTTGCTATTGTTTATGATGAGTGGAATGAAGAGATTTTGCGTGTTCTTCAGGATGCTGAGGCATTGGAATCAAGGGTAGATATGAATGATAGCTTAACCATACTTTTATTTGGAACCCTGATTTTCTATGATCTTGTTACTAGGCGGAACTGGCCAAGCCCGGAAACGCTGGAGGATATCAACGATGTTTTTCGACATCGCCATGAAGAAAGTCATCTAGTAGGAAGTTGCCAAAGGTGTTACTGGGCCGATGAAGCATCTCATTTGTTGCACTCACTGTATGAGGGTTTCGAAGATAAATATTTTGACGTGTAGTATCTACTCTAGTGGGAAAAAACAGATGTTAAAACAGCTTGAAAAAAACTGGGAAAATACAGTTTGCAAAAGACTAGGAAAAAATAGTTTAAAGAAAAAACAGTTTTACAAAAAAGTTTGTAAAAAATGAAAAAGAAAACAGTTTTTAGAACTTTTGCAGAAACTGAAAAAAAAAAAGTTTCAAAGATATATTTAAAATATTTTTACACTGTTAGTAATTGAAACATAATATTTTCATTCCATCAGTAACACTATTACTAAGCCACAAAATACAACATTTTACTTAATTTTTTAATAGTGAATAGTGTCTTGCCCCAGACGGGTGGAAACAGACTTTAAAAAGATGTGAATAATGTCTTGCCCTAGAGTCCTAGAGCCCCTTGCCTTCTGCCTTGGTGCCCAACGGGTGGACATGCCCTTAGTTGTTACTACCTCCGTTTCTTCTCTATCAAAACGGTTTGACTTTTTGACTCGTATCTGAGTCACTTTGACTGGGAGATTTGGATAGCAAAACGATAAGATTTTTTGATAATTTTTTCACCGTGTTATAGAGCAATTTTAACTCTACAACACCGTGTTATATAGCAAAACGATAAGATTTTTTGATAATTTTTTCACCGTGTTATAGAGCAATTATCATCTAATTGCATCGTTTTGCTCACAAATCACCGGGTCAAAGTGACCCAGTGAATAGTGACAAAAGTTAAAATGGTGTGATAGAGAAGAAACAGAGGTAGTACAATGTAGTAGTAGCCCACCAATACTGAGAAGATATTCAATATCCCGGGGATACGGGTGATGTGGTATCACGAGACACTTTAATTGGTTGATTGTGTGATTATTTCAATACAATATCATCAACCAATTAAACTGTCCCGTGATACCACATCACTGGTATCCCCGTGATATTCACTAACTTCTCACATACTTCCTCCCAGAGCCGGATTTTTAGTGGCCCAATGCACTGTTCAAGATTACGGGCCCTTGAAAAGACATTTCTCAATTTCCTTCTGATTATTTTTTCATTCTATGCTTAAAGTGCTTAAAACTGTCGAAGTATAAGAGCATTACGATCAGAAGAATGAATCGAATACTATTTCTCAAAAAAAAATCTTAACAGTTAAACTCAATGTTAAAAAGTATCTATAGATTTGTATAAAATATAAGGCCCTTCATATTTGTGGGCCCATGGCAAGTTACCCACTTGCCTTTACACATGGGTCGGCCCTGCTTTTCCATGTGCACTACTTCCTCCCCTTTTTTTAGAAGTCTCCATTCCTCTTTTTTTCACATTATTAGTTTTGAAATGTCTAAATAATAGTAATTCCTATCATTATTAGTTTTGAAATGTCTTTTAGGAATGTAGATTATTTTTAAAATTTATTGCTCTAAGAAACGGTCGTTCATCACCATCCCCAGAGACTTGGCCGCAACCGCTTATTAAAAGTACTACGACAAGCTATCAGCAAGATAGAAACAAAAAGAGAAACTTCGTGTACAAAGTCAATTCAGTATTTTATCTAATTTTTCAAGCTCAGGAACTTTGTCAAGGTTCAAGGGGAATTAACAGAGCAAGATGCGGTAGTGGATGGGAGAGAAATTGGAAGAACCAGACTAAGAAACACACGGTCTACAAAGAGAATGTTGATAAAGAATTCGAGATTGGTTGATGTTTGTATGTTTTTTTTAATTCATATCACGCTCAATCCTTGCTAAAATTGGGGAAGGAGATGGACTAGAAACTAAAGCTTTTTGGAATCAGATTTGCTGAAGAACTCAAGATCCCAAAAAAGTGATTATTGAGAGTGACGCAAAAGAGCTCAACAAACAGATAAAAGAAGGAAAACAGAGAGATAACGCCAGGACGACATTTGAAGAAATAAAGTGGAGCTTTGTTCCGAGAAAAAGGAATCGAAGAGCTGATACTCTCTCCAAGAGAGCTTTAAAGATGGAGAAGACCGGGTACTGGGAGAATACACCGCCTTTATGGCTGACAGTTGTCCTCGATCAGCCTCTTTTGCTACAATAAAATACAACACGCCCTCTTTTGCTACCAGTACTAGTAGACGATCAGCTTCTCTCCGTTTTCATATCTCCCACCATAGAGAAAACATAAAGACCGGCCAGCGAGGAGGACTCATTGTCTCTCTCGCGGAGTAGGAAATCCGACGGCTGCGACAGTCTCTAACAGTCAGGACATTTAACGTAGGTATGTGAGTTCTTAATTGATTTTTCTTTTCCTCTTTCGATATTGCTAGCTTCTGCAAATTCGAATTTTTGACCAATATTTTCAGAAGCAGTTTAAGTTTATCCCCAAATTGTGCACTGAACCGCAATCCGAATCGAGAATTAAACATTAACATCCGTAGAAGTACTTCTTTAAAAGCTGTGTTGCCCTCTTTCATTTATCAGTAGTTTACTTGTTCAAAATGATCATACTCTATATCCTGACAAAGCTTTTTTATAATTTGAAGATTTTTGTTATTTTTTCCTTTTCGTGAGAATACTAGGAGATTTCCCTTGCCCAAGGGCACTACATAAAAGAACACTAAAAACGTGTCATCAAACAAAATAAGTACTTCATTCACAAATTTTAAACACGTTATTTAGATCATGTACACGTTTACATCAGGTTGAGTTTACAATAACACATAACAATTATTGGAAATTTTTTCTTACAGGTTCTCTCTAAAAAATTTCCATATGCTTAAAAGACATTTGAAAACTAATAATGGAAGTAGAGTTATTTAAACATTTCAAAAGCTAGCACGTCATCCCCATGTTTAAAAGAGGAAGGGAGGCTTCTGAAAAAAATGAATGGAGGAATGTTTGGGGCATATAGCATTACATATAGCATTACTCTTTTTGAAGATTGAAGGGTGATCTAAGGTCAGCCGTCCTGTTTTATAGAATAGATTTGAAGATTTTTTTGTTGATTGAATTGAGGCTCTTCTTTTTTAAATTTAGCGAAACTCCTCCATCTATTATGTGTTTGTATTTTTTTTTGTGAGGGACTTATGTATTTGTATTTTACCAGAATCTTTTTTATTTCAACTTATTATTTTTCTCCATTTCAATAAAAAAAAGTTATTATGTTTCTCCGATTCTTTTATTTATTGATATACGTATTTACTATTCATCATATTTGCGCTGCAGTCAGTAATTTTTTGGATTCAGTTAGTATTACTATTACTGTGTAAAGAAATTAGTGGGTCAAGTGATTAAAATATCCTTTTAAATAAATTCAAGTATTATTAGTATATTATTTTTAGTATATTTCTTCAAATGTTTATTTTTTACTTATTTTTATGTTTTTTTTTGCAATGGACACCCTAAAAACTAGAGTCGGCTCTGGTGATACCAAATGTCGACTTACGAGGATTCTAATTCAGATGACGGTGACGATCCTGTGATTTCCATTACATCGACGAATTTCTCGAATCTATCGACCTGATAGCTGATCCACGATCAAGAAAGTGGCGCTGTCCATTATGTAGGGGTCGCAGTACAAGTTACCAGATGCATTCATTGTTGCAACATGCTAAATCGGTTCTAAACTCCAAATATATCAAAGCCCATCGAAGACTTGGGATATCTCTTGAAGTAAAGCTTTGGTCATTAGCTGAAGAGAGAGTTTAAGAGTGGGTTTTCTTGGTTTTTTGTTGAAAATTTGTTTTTAATGGTTTTTGGATGAGCTTATTGGAGAGGAGAGGTTGCTCCTCACTTGAACTACTCATTTATCAAAAAGCGAAACGTTCAACACTCTCTCCCTTAGTTATGACTTTCATTTATCAAAAAACAGTTTTAAATCTACAACACCATGGCTTACAGGTTGTGAGGGATCTAGATAAGGCCTTCACATTGGTACAAACTACCAAAACAAAAGTTTCGAAATTTGAGGAGGCTAAACTGGAAGTATTAATTTTCCAATTAAAAAAATGAGGCTACATTATTTCGATACACTAGAGTATTGCCCGTGCCCAATGGCACTATACCTAAATTAGATAGTTTTTGAATTTTGAGGTGTTTTTTTAAATAATTCTAATGATGTTATCCAAAAATTATACCATATTTACAAATATGGTGAAAGTTTAAAAAAAAAACTCTGGTATTAGTTAGGGATGTACCGTAGTTTGGTGAGAAAAACATCTCTCCTAGTTAGGGATGTCAAAGGAGAGTGGGTAGTTAGAGATGTAATGCTGAAATATAATGTTGGGGATGTGTTGATTTAATCTAACGGCTGAAAAGTGTTAAGTTAGTTAAACCATACTATTTTATAATATAGACTAGAGTATTGACCGCGCCCGAGGCCAGTATCCCTAATTGGATAGTTTTTATATTTAGAGGTGTGTTCTTTTTAAATGAATTTATATGTGTTATCTACAAATTATATTTACAAATTTGGTGGAAAAAAAAACGACAACAATAACAACTTCCATTTAGTTAGGGATGTGATTGAGAAAAACTTCTCTCCTACTATTATTTTACAGCATAGTATCTGCTGTATTTTATTATTTATTTACATTTTGTTCGAAAATTTATGCGTTAACACAAACAGTTAAAAAAAATCAACACAAATTCTTTTTGAAAGGGGTGTCTTTTAAGGCACCGGTGTACCATAACGTAGTTAATGTAGCTGGAAGACCAAACCCGTACGAATGTGGGCTCCGACGATCTGAACATGCTCTATTTTGCCCTTTCCCCCTGCAGAAATACCCATTCTTTGTTTCCCTCCCTCTTTCTCTCTCTCTGTTTACATCACCACCGTGGTTGAAAGTTCCAGTTTTTTCGTCTAGGAGAGTGGTTAGACACTGTTTTTGCTACTTGTATACCACTCTGTCCCAGATCTTTGTACCCAATTTGACTCTCACCATTATACACTCAGACATTTTGACCCAGTCATTTGGATATCAAAATGATGCAATTTTTTAATAATTTTTTCATGGTGTTGTATAGTTAAAGTTGTTCTATAAAACGGTGAAAGCGTTGGGACGGAGTTGTATTAGTAAAGTGGTCAGTAGTAAGAAGTACTATTGATTTCCCCACTTGTTGATCGAACTTCTTTCTTGGTTGTTCAAGATTCCATTCTAGTTAGAGTTTGCTACTTAAAGCCTAACGGCTTTCATGAATCCTTCACCAAGGCACCCTCAACTCTAAGAGTGCAAAGAGATTGGACTCAGCAATTGGTTCGCACAGTATTCCGTCCGCCCAAACACAGTGCCTTCTTAATTTTTTCGGTAAATATCCAACTTTGTGTGCAAAGACGAGTCATAGGAATGGCTATGGAAGTTGAAGGTAATTTTTTTCTGGAGCGTGTTCACGATGATGTGTTCGAAATCATCACGCGGAGAGTGTCGAAGAATTCTTACAGAGACCTGTTATCATTGAGTGTCGCACGTAAGACTCTCCGTTGGAGGCTACGTGACTATTCCGGCATGCTCAAGTATGCAAACATTGAAACTCTCCTGGCCTTGCCACTATTGAGTCGAGAACAAATACATATTGTTCGTGATTTTGATGTAAGTGGGAATTCGGAGGCGTCTTTCTGGCTCGGACTGGTAAGGGTGCGGTTCGGATTAATTAAATGTTTTGATTTGTGTTCATTTTCATTTCGCACTTGTTTCTTTCTTCAATAATTGTTGTCTCTCTCCTCTTTGTGCAGTATGCTCTGCTACAACATGATGACTGGGATTGGTCGAGAGATCTTCTAAAAGCTGCGGCTGACAATGGGCATGCTCTTTCGATGTATACATGGGGTATGTTTGCTATTGCTTATGATGAGTGGAATCAGGAGATTGTTCAGGCTTCGGAATCATTGGAAAGTCTGAGTACACGCCTAACCATGTATCTCACTAAGAACCGGACGATAGTTGGTCTCGTCACAAGGAGGAACTGGCCAGCCTGGCAAACCTTGGAAGGAATTAGGTACATTCTCCACCGCCATCATCATGTTGATTGTGTCGTATGTGGAGGATGCCAAAGGAGTTAATGGACCGATCAAGAATTTTCTTTGTTGAAGCGAGTGTATCAACTAATGGAAGAAGAATATTTTGGCTAAGAGCATCTCCGAGGACGGGGACAATTTTTCGGGCCTTTCGACCAAGTTTGGTTCTGCTGCAAAAAAATAATAATATTATATATATATATATACATATATATAAATGTACTTCATTTAATGTTTCTTTTCATTTTAAAGATTTTTTTAATAGTGTACCAGCATTCAATGTTTTTTCTATGTTAAAACTGTGCATGCGGTCCCAAGTTCAATACCGTTGAAAAATTCTAAATAAGCTGCTATTGGGGGGGGGGGATGGGATAAGATATCACTTAAATGTTACATGTGGAATAGCTTATCGCCATCTATATAATAAACTGTTATGGGGAATAAGCCGTCCCGAAATGTAACATACAGAATAGCTTATCCTTAGTAATATGTCCAAAGAACTAAATATTGTACTTCATAATAAAATAATCTCAGCCATCGAATCCCACGGAATTATCATACTTTTGTTGTAGACGTGCCGGGATATGCACTAGTTAAAAAATTGACATGTGTCCCAACATAGACATTCCTACCATGTCCCAACTTGCCATATCAACTACACCCACAAATCACTAGTGGTGCGTCCTGTTTTTGAGGTGGTCAAGCTGGGACATGGGTGTGATGTGTAGCATTGCTCAAAACATCGTTGGTATTTAAAATCAAAAACATTATTGGCAATGTGTGACAAACAATTCGAGTAGGGCGATGATAATGATAGCACACCATTTACATGATTCACTAGCTACAACCACGGCCAAACAATAGTATTTTAGATGTTTGGATGAGAGGAAATAGAGAGGTAGCAGATAGTCAAAAATCTAAAAAAGTTGGTCAAAACTCCCTTAAAATACGGATTGATCAGAATTTGGATTGCCGGAAGTGCGGGATTGATCAGAGCCTATTTGGTTCCAGCTTAAATCTCAATAATCTGGTAAAAATAATCTAGGGCGAATAAGCTGGCTGAAATTATAATCTGAAAACTGTTTGGCATGCGCTGAAAATCTGGGATTAAAATTTAATTGCGTTTGGCAACACCTATAGCTTTTACTACCAAATTTACAATAAATTTCTTTATTTGAACAAATCATATATCTAAGATGTTATCCGTTTGCACAAATTAACAATTCATGCATAAACGAGATGATAGAGTATGGTATTTCATATGTTATACTTAAAATCTCCAAAATTGGAAATTATATAATCTGCAGATTATTAGCCAACTTAAATTAAAATCTGACTCAAAAAATCTACGAAACAAACGAGATTAATTTTTTGGCAGATTTTAATCTCAAATGAGATTTTAATCTTGAACCAAACATGCACTCATGAAGATTTTCTCCGGATTAATTGGTCCGGACTGATTGTTTGAAACCTAAATCAGTTTTTATGCTATTGATGATCTCCCCATGTCCACATGTCTTCCTACTATTGGACCAGTCATTCAACTTTTTCCATAAAAGACAGAATATCTACTCTACTAGACCCACCTAATTTCAGCTCCACATATAGTTGAGTTAAAATATATTAAGAGCACTTATTCAATAGTTCTCAGCATCAGATTTCCGCATTTTTTTTTTGGAATTCCGGATTTAGCTTGTTTATATTTTTTGTTCTTTTTCATTTTTATTAATATAAAATTCTCACTTTTTTAATAAAGTTTACATTAATCTACAAACACTCCAGATAAAAGGAGCTTTTTAGTTAAACCGCTCACTTACTTCCGCTCATCCAAACAGAAATGTCTCAAGTATTGCTTTCCCACGCCTTTGCTCAAAAATGTCATCAATTCATCATTGAAGGGTAAGCTCTGTTTATTTAGTTTCTTCCATTTCCTGTTTGCAAGGGGATCAAGAAACTCATGCTAATGACAATTATACCTTCTTTCTGAACAATCCCTTCCCTGTCCCCCTCTCTCAGTCTTACAGCAATGTATTAACTAAAACAAGAACAATAACTAGCCTCGAGAAATTAACAACGAAAGCCTAAAATTCATGAATTCGACCGTTGATTATTTCTTCCAGGATTGACTTCTTAATCTGCAAGGGCATGTCCATCAAGGAGTTTTAGCCTTGGCACCACCTCACTGTAAGCCTTCCCAACTCCTTATTTCATAGTAGTGATATTCACCTCTGCACCCACAAAATCTTGCCTTGCCTTTTAGCCTTTTTGCCACATAGATATTCCACCCAAATTTTCATCCACAAAAACTACCACCATTTCTTCTCTATCACACCGGTTTGACTTTTAAACTCGCATCTGGGTCACTTTGAACGGGTGATTTAGATAGCAAAACAATTCAATTTTTTATTAATCAGTCTTGTAGAGCAAGTTTTACTCTACAACGCAATGACATAATAATCAAAATAATGCATCGTTTATATACACAAATCATAGGGTCAAAGAGACCCAACGAATAGTGACAAAATTTAAACCGGCGTGATGAGTTTTTTTTTTGATGAAATGGAGGTAATGAAGGTAATGCGATGAGGAGATAAATGGAGGTAATGAAGTAATACTACTTTTACATAACATCAAAATAATACCAGTAGTTTCTCAAAAAAAAAAGAAAAGAAAAGAAAAACCGTAGTAGTAATTTTGTACTACTGTAATGTTGTATTTACCAATAATTATCAACTTACAAAAAAACTATTTTGAAATATTCCAAGTAATATAAAAAACTGGAATGCTCCGACCTATTGCTAATGCGACGATGGTTCTGGCAACTACTGCCATGGGGTTGTAACAGAACTATGATGCAAAAAGAGAGACCAAGGGCGAAGAATTTAAAAAATTTCTCGCCCTGATGGTAATCGACAAGGGTCTTAGGGCACCTTGGTCTTCTCTTGTAGATAAACGACTGCATTTGGTGGATTCAAGAAGTCAAACAGATGAGCTGCGAACGGCAACACAGATCGGCCATTACCATCTTGACCGGAGAAGGCACCGACTGCTTTGAACATCACGACGCTGACTAGGTTGTTGGGAGGTTTAAGAAACAAAACGACTGTGGTTTTACTTCTTGAACCCACCAAAGAGCTAGGCAACAGTGGAAAATCTCGCTTTCAGCGGAGCATTGCCTTCGGGCAAATGTTATAAATAGGAGGAGAGGAGCCCACTGACAAAATGAAATTACGTGAAGCACTGGCATCTTCATATATAGAGAGGGAGGCTCGAGTGTGGCAATCCTAAAGGACCGAAACGACGGTCGCGATAATTACACGTGTCAAGGATACGTGTCGGATGAGACTTGAACATAATCAGTGCAAAGAATCTCATCTTCAAGTGGCTTAAAACCCGGACCCCTTTGGCTCATCGTGCTTAGTGGATTACAAATTTCTTTTGTGCTGTATATACGTGAGAGAAGAAAAAGTTCATTTATCAGAAGGCCATCACAGCCAAACATTACAAATATAAGAAGACCTCCCATTTTAAGGGGGCAAGGAGACAGCCTCTCAGTTACTTCCGTTAATATGTGGACAATTGTTGATGACTGTAAGAAGCTTGGAGATTATTTTGATCTTTGTGTTTTTTGTTTTTTAAGAATGGAGGACAATTCTTCTTCGGTGTTGTATATAACAACCTATTTTTATTTTATTTTTGATAAAAAGCTGTATTTAACAACCGATTGCTCATTTGACAAATAAAAAAACTATTGCGCACCGCAAGTCCTTGCTACAATAGTTAAGAGTTAAAAGTGTCCAAGGATCTCCTCAAAAAAATAAAAATAAAATAAAAATAAAAAATAAAAAAAATGGAATCTCAAGTGGTAGAGCGTTGGAAGCCCTTGCATGAGGTATCGGGTTCAAACCCGATTGACGACAAAACAATTTCTCAAAATAAAATTATCGTGTTACCCCCTAGCGTGCCTCACGGGCTAAAGCACCGAAGCTTTGATTTTCTCATCCCGAGAGTGCTTCCTTCTTTTCTCTAAGAATGCTCTTTCGGCGTAATGATTTTATAAAGCAACTTTTGTTTAAGCAGATTTTACCGCATTTCAATCATTCCGCTGCGACATGTCTTTCTTTATTTTGCGTGACTTATTATTAATTGATCAAAAACTTAGCTTGAATTGGCAAAGCAACGAGCTATACCTCTGTTTCGTTTGTTTCAGCCTACTTCATTTTTTGTCACTATTCACTGGGTCACTTTGACCCGGTGATTTGATTAGCAAAATGATACAAGAATTTCATAATCTTTGCTAGGTCTTGTAGAGTAAACTTTACTCTATAATACAATGAAAGAAAGTTCAAAACGTTATAGCGTTTTGCCATCTAAATCACCGAGTCAAAGTGACCCAGTTACGGGTTAAAAATTCAAAGTAAGATGATTCAGACGAAACGGAACTAGTAGGAGGATCGAAGGTGCTACAGTAGCTGGTACTGTAGTACTAGTATTAGGCAAGCTAGCAAAAGCGTCATTACATTAATGCGGTATTTGTTCAAATTAATGCTGCATTTTGCAAAAACAGCATTAATTGTAGCATTAATGCTAATGCTGCATTAGTCAGTGCTATTTTTTCCTTTGCAGCATTAACTTAATGCTGCAATCAGAAGTAGCATTAGTTTGCAGCATTAATTAATGCTGCAGCCATGAACTCACACTTTGCAGCATTAACTGATTAATGCTGCATTTGGGAGCAAATTTGCAGCATTATTTGACATTACTGCTGCAATTTTACACATTATTTTGCAGCATTACTATTGATTAATGCTGCATTTTACATGTTTTTTTTTGCAGCATTATAGTGATTAATGCTGCAATGTATGTGTATTTTTGCAGCATTATCAATTATTAATGCTGTTTTTTTGGCCTACTTTGCAGCATTAGACTAATGCTACAATGTATAACTAACACACACCACATTTCAGCCTACTTTCATTTGAAATTCTTGCACATTATTGCAAACATCAAACCACAACTTAATTAACTTAAGAACATACTTTGCTGAGACAAAATATTATATTACAAATTAATAAATAAATTTGATTACAATATCGTCACAGACCGTTTTTACTACGGCTAACATCTACAAAATTTTGAATATCATTACAAACTTGACTACGCGACTGCACGTTGCGATCAAAATACAAATCATACAACTTGCACGTTGCCAAAACTAAAAAGTTTTTTTCTCCGCCAACTGCACGTTGCTTGGTCGAGAAATCAACATAACCCAGCTAGCTCTTACACGCCACCTATAAGAACACAAATATCTAGAATTTTAGAGCACATTCATGACTGAACTACGCGACTATGAGTTCTACGTTGCTACTGAGAAGGTGACAGTTTACGTTCCTCCTATTTTTTGTGATGTTATGGGTGGTTGTGAATGGTTAGCTGCTAACCTTTCATAACCACCCAGAACAGCACAAAAAATTTGAAGAAGCTGGAGAACTGCTACCATCTCAGGCTGCAGCATCATAAGAACTTGCAAATCAAAGCAGCATAAGAACTTGTCAAAGCAGCAGCACAGAAAATGTATTTCAACAGATGACCAAAAACAGACCACGCCGAGCAATACAGTTTCCATATAGAAGCGCGATCACAACGAACATCACAGAGCAAATTCATATGGACTTGAAGTCTATAACAAAGAAAACCGTAAAAACTACTATCATCTAGACTTCTAAATATCCCCTGGAAATCCCATTATCCACTAACAGCCTACCATCACTGCCAACGTGAAACAAAACATCATTGTAACACGACACCGAAAACAGATACCTTCAATGAGATGTAACACCATTATTCATGTATCAGAACTAAGCAATAATACTAGTAGTTGTCGTATTCATCTGTTAACCCAAAAACAGACCACACCGAGCAAAAACAGACCACACTAAGCAGACCACACCGAGCACAACAGATGCTTTCAACTCCCAGTTGGATAAGAAATCGAACAACAGCACCAACTCAACAGATGCTTTCAACTCAAAAATTGAATCAAAATTCAGTTTGGTAAGTTAACTTGGTATCATTAATACGCAACTACACTCATGCTTTCATTCTTCCCACAAGAATAATCTAAAAAGTTCACAAAACTCATGCTATACTGAATTAACAACATAATGCATAAAAAATGTAACAAAGTGAAAGATACGCTTAAAAGATTCACCGGCCATGCTATAGATTTTTTTTCTGCATCTCCAATATTCATCATCGGGTATTTTGATTTCAGCAAGTTGTATTCTCGTTTCACTGCCTTCGTAAGGTGCACTTCACAATAGCCAACGCCAATAGGTTCTCCGTGGACTACGCTTTGTGTCTTACTTGAAATGAGAAGTCCTTCCGCAACAACCATCCTCTGTTTCCCGATTCCAAGAAACTCCACTGATGGATGTCCACCCTGCACAAGAGAAATTGAACTCCAATAAACTTAGTGACCACTGAAAGAACAATGATCGTACTGGAAATCCAAGTTGCTGAAATACTTACATCAACTACATCTTCGACATGATCAGCACGAGAGTTATTAGATGATGTTGGTTGCACAATAATTTGAGGAGGATGCTGAGGCACAGGTGCACGTTGGCGGTCCACTTGAACTCGGCCAGAATCTGACGATTGCTTAACGTTTGAGTGCCCTGAATTGTTTAGTCTTAGTCTTGCTTCCATTCCCGCCATTTGCACCATCATCATTTCACTAAACTCGTCGCGTAGCTCAGTACGCAGCTCGTCGCGTAGCTCAGTACGCAACTCACCTCTCATCTCCTCGCGTACCTCATTATGTATCTGACCTCGCAACTCCTCGCGCATCTCACCTCGCAACTCCTCACGCAACTCATTGCGTATCTCGTCACGCATCCTGTCCATATCATGGGAAACAATGGCATTACCATGTACTGAAGTGATTCCAAACACTTCAGTTGGGCAAGGCCCACATCCCATTGTACGAACCCGACCGCGATTATCTGGTCCCATGACATTAACAAAACAGATTCTCGGAAACTATCAGAGTCCCTGTCATCCTGACTTGCTTTCTCCAAATGTTCTTCCATTTGAGCCTATGAAAATCGATTTGCAAGTAATTCATAAAACTGTAATGCCTATGCATAATCAATTCAGATGGTTCTTTATGTAAAAAATTACGATATTTTCACCAGACACAGAGTCGGAAGGCTCTTCATAATTTTTCCTCCTGTGGATGGCGATGTAAACAACCATACGATCATACTGTTTTCCCTCTTTCTTAAGCTGCATTGAACACACCATAAGTCTGAATTTGTCAGATTGTGGAACTTCATAACATATAAATAACTATGTATGTATGTATGCATGTATATAAATATGTATACAAAATTTAACAAAAACTGATAAACTAAAAAGTCACCTCTTCTGCTATTTGTGCATGAGCTTTCCTCCCGCTCCTATGTAAATCTTTTTGGCCTCGTCTTACAGTCTTGTTCTTCATGAACTTAACCTGTTATTTACATGAGATATATATACATGTATATATATATGCATATATTAGTAGAAAATTGTAAACCTCTTTAAGGATTCACTAGTTTTGTAGTATGTACCTATACTTCAGTCCGTCCCCAATAATTAACCAACTTAACCCATTGATCGTATTTCACACGCGATGGGCAGTTTGCAAGACGTTCTTCGTCAGTTTCATAGGCTACATAATACTTCCTCCTCACATTTTCCTTCCATCGGTTCCACTTTATACCTAGATCCTTCAAACACTTACACGGAAAAGCCTCAGGCACATTAATGTTATCCTACAAATAGTAGCAATTAATCAGCCATCCTCACAGTATATATCCAGCAACAACACAGTTTGTTGTTGAACTTATGTTCTGGCCAGTAGCAGCGGTCAACGCGTGCTGCTAGGCTTGCTACTCAGTAGGTAACTGAATTCAGAATGTTACTATTTATTGAAGTTGATAGTCACAGGCTTGCTAATCAGTAGCAGCGGTCAACGCGTGCTGTTGAACTTAAATTCTGGCCAGTATACATCCCCACAAAAGCAGCTGGCTTTGGGACGGAACGACAAGTTGCTACCCAGTTTCTGAAGTTGATAGTCACAGGTGTACAGTTACTACTTATTGAAAGATATGTGTTTAGACTTAGGTAACTATTTTTAACTTTATACATAGATAGATTTCTCTATCCACACATTCTCTCCTCCAAACATAACTAGTGGTCAACCACAACGGAGCAACCCCGACGAGCATGACGAAGTTTCTGGGCAACTCGATGGGAGGAAGCGGTGGAGAGTCATCAGAGCGTCGATCGAAGACGACGAGCAGTTTCATGAATGCTCGTCGTCTCCGATCGACGCTCTGACAGCACTCCACTACTTTCTCCCGTCGAGTTTCCCAGAAACTTCGTCATGAACGTAGAGGTTGTGCCGTTATGGACTGTCCACTAGGTTTGTTTGGAGGAGAAAATGTGTAGGTAGGAAAACCTATCCATATAAATATATTTAAAAACAGTTACCTAAATCCCCACATATCTTTCAATAACTTTTTGAAAACAAATTTACTTAACCAAGCTAGTTTTGTCACTTCACAACTGTTTTGGTCTACACCCTAGCGGACAGCCCACAACGGCGACACGGGGTAACCGACCTACTCTAACAGAGAGTTCAGAATAATTGTGACTTGGGACTGACTGCTTGTAACTGGAATATTTAGTACTACTACAAT
The DNA here is from genome assembly GCA_023055425.1 of Linanthus parryae. NCBI lineage: Eukaryota > Viridiplantae > Streptophyta > Magnoliopsida > Ericales > Polemoniaceae > Linanthus > Linanthus parryae. The sequence goes on from JALGPY010000006.1 coordinate 42,652,214, forward strand.
ACCATATCCAACTTCCAAACGAAGAATGACATTCAAAACACTATTGAGTACATATAAATATACATATAAATATAATAATCACACACTCCCTATATTTACCTTTATTTCGTTCCAACATTTTTCCTTAAGCGGTGCCATCTCCTTCGCCCTCCAATCTGTGAATGTCAGAGGCAACATGTTCCCTTTCCTAGCAAGCACGCCTAGTTGGGATGCATATATTTTCCTGTTTGGGCCTACGGGGACCATGTATTTGTTGAATTGAAGGTCTATCTTTTTTCGAGTACCTCAGTCTCCACAAGGTCGAGCTCCCCGCCTCTTATTGATGCTACTTTGGCCTGTAAAATTAAACCATAGTAGTTCCCATAACCAAGGTTGTCAAACCCGCGGTTTTAACGAGTTTACGAGTCTACAAGGGCATTCGGGTTGACCCACTCAAAAACCCGGCGGCTGACAAACCCGCAGCGAACCCGTGCAAACCCGTCAAACCCGTACACCTGCGGGTTGACCCGTGGGTTTACCGAGTCAACTCATTGCGAAAATATTGTAACTTTATTATTTTTTTGGTCTTTTAGTGCACGAAAAAGGGGGGAATATAGTCACTCACCTTCAAATACTGGTGAACCATTGGTATTATCACAAAATTATGAGATAAACTATAACGACCGATATCCAATCAACCACGCCGATGATTGTGTAAACATCAAAACGGACCACACATATTAAGATGTGAGCTTATTTATATTTTCTGAGAGACTTATTTAAGAGATTGTGTATAGAATTTCTCTTAGTAAAATTTACTTACGCCCTTACTTCAAATAAGCGGCTTGAAGCAAGGTAGAAATATAAATGAATAAGTAAATAAAACAAGTAAATATTTGGGATTAATTCTAGAAATTTTAAATTTTAAGCTTGTAGAATTGAAATAATTTTATATACATAAAGACAAATGTTGTATTTAATCATCAAAGATTCAGAAAATTCAACTTTTCATTTGTGAAAATTCATGAGTACGTAAAAAATTGAAGTTTTGAAGTAAAACATGACCCGGGCGAGTTTCGGGTCACAAGTCGAGTCTACCCACCCTCTACGGGTTTATGCTGACCCACGGGTTTGAAAACCTTGCCCATAACTATTATTTTCAAAAATTAATATAACCATCAAATGTGTGAAGGAGTATTAATTTTTACCAGTTTCACTTCCATTGTCAAAAGTTTGGAAATTCCCTTGCACATTAGGTTGCTCAAAAATAGGAGTTGCATCAACTGGAGCTGCATCAAAGGACCGTCTTGTAACTCGAGACGAGTTGAACTCCTCGTTTGATTTGCAACATATCCCGAAACCTTATGTACGAGCACGACACGGAACATGAATGTTATACATGTCGATATTCGAAAGACTAATATAATAAATATGTATCCTTACATTGTTAGCCTCAATCACCATATTATCGTCACGGACGTTGTTACATGTCGAGTTTTTTCTACACATCTTTATACTTTGGGACTCCTGCAACATTAAGAACAACATATACAAGTAAAAAGAAAAAATATAATACCACGCATGGGCAATGTAACATTAATAAAGTATACAGTTCACTTACTTTACCACTGTCAATATTATCCATGGGACAAGCCCAAAATATGTTCAGTCCCAAAGCTTCCATTTTTGCTCTATTTTGTTCGATTGTCTTCCTCCTCTGTATCTCATACACTGGGAGCTTCTCAGCCCCTTCACTGGAACACATCATGTACTACATGTACAGTAAAATACTTAGCTTCCGTAGTATGTAGATAGTCATTAGTTAACAGGCATAAATCCTTAGGATCACAACAACAACAGCCATGTGCAATGTTACAACATTAATACACTTCACTTACGTTGCTAGAATCAACCATAGCACTGCCGAAATCATCCGTGACACATGCCTTGTTCTTACATCGTTTTGCGGTATTCACGTGTTCCTGTAGTAAAACATTAACTAAACAAAACAAAAAAAAACAGTTGTTACGAAGCATAGGCTTTCCAATAGAAGTCAGTAATGATATCAACAAGATGAACAATAAGTCTCCGAAAATATTTTCATATGAAAATAACATCCAGCATTCATCTGAAGGGAATAGGTGTGCCTTACAGTATGTTTGTCATCCAAAGCATCCATTGCAAGAGCGGTGAATAACGAGCGTTTGGCCGTCATCGTAACCTGCAAAAGTGAGTTATATCCATTGTTTGTTAATAGCATCTTCATAAAATTTGTTGCAGAAACGTATAAATAGTCGTGTCAAATGTCTATGCTCACAATTCTTTAAATGTAAATAAAAGTTGAACTAATCTGCAAAATCATCAGGGTCATCATTATAATTGTCGGGGTCATCATGGTCACTAAGTATATCATCCTCAAAAATATAATCACCGTCATAATCATAAGCATCTTCATCAGTGCTACTCCCATCTTCGACGGCGGCTGCTACAGTTTTACGAACCAGAGGGACATTTACTGAGATGCCTTCTAAATCCTCTCTACTCCACTGAATTGGAACATCGTCCAGCTGTTGACTACTAAAAGATCCTGCTAGGGTACATGTAACAGAGTCAGTGGCATTTTCTCTCTCGGGTACATCACAATACTCTCTCGGTGTCATCCCTACAGCAACACTCCAGTCAGCATGAACAGGGTCTTTCATATACCAAACTTGCTGAGCTTGAGAGGCTAGGATGAATGGTTCTTCCGTTACTAAGTTTCGTTTATACAAGAGATGCTTAAAGTTAACTAGAGTAAACTTGTACTTGTCTTGTTTCAACCCGAATCTGTTATCCACCCAGTCACACTTAAACATCACAAACTTGACATCATTCGAGTAACGTATTTCAATCACTTTTGTCAAGATGCCATAAAATGCCACGTCACCAGTACGTGGACATCGGTCATTTGCAATAGCGTAACTCTGTGTCGATGCACTAACCATAACTCCATTATTTTGGGTTCTCGTCCTTATTTCTCTATATTTTGTATGAAACCTTAGACCATTGACCACATACCCTGAGTATTGTCTTGCCCACTGATCCGGACCACACGACAGAATCTGTACTTCGTCGGATATACGAGATCCGGGGCCTGCAGCGTTAACCTACAAGTTCACACCTATATACTTTTTTTATATTTTATATCTTATATATTATGTTAGATATGATGAGAATTAAATATGATTACCGCACTTACACTGTTATGTAGCCAACTCGGAAAACTTTCATTATGTTTTTTCTTGATTTCCCACTCAGTTGATCGACCATTTTCTGACCTTATTAATGCAAGATGTTCACTGCAATTAAAAACAACTAAGTGTTAAACTAGAGTACATTAAATTTGTAAGAGTTAACTATATAATTATAGTTTAGAATTACTCTCTGAACGGGTCAATGGAAGTTGTATTCTCCAATATGTATCTATGACATTGCTCCCACTGGACAGTATCTAGGAAAACCTGTTTATGGGACGACCACCACTCCCATCATCAACATTCCTCGTAGGCCAATTTAATTTGGTCTCCACGTCATCCAAGTACCTACTACAAAATTTTAAGCACTCTTCAACTAAGTAACCCTCAGCAATGGAGCCCTCTGGATGATTTCGGTTCCGAACATAATTTTTAAGGGTAAGCAGGTACCTATGTAAATAGAATTACATCAGTGTCAGATAAGAAATACAAGTGCAATACTTGGTTTTAGAAGTAAATCTTAATTACTGTATGTGGAATTACCTCTCAATATGGTACATCCATTGATAAATATCTGGTCCTGAAATTCTAGCCTCTTCTGCTAAATGAATGGGAAGATGTACCATGATATCGAAAAATGACGGAGGAAATATCTTCTCCAAGTGAACCATAGTTAATTTGATTTTCTTTTAAAGCTCGCTAAATTGGAATTGATCCAAACCTTTGGAGCACAACTTTCTAAAGAAAGTACACAACTCAATCAACACGCTCACAACTTTCTTAGGTAAAAGACCTCGCAAAGCAACAGGCAACAACTGCTGCATTAAGATGTGACAGTCGTGACTTTTGAGTCCAGTAATAGTTCCCTCTGTAAGATTTATACGTCGTGAAATATTTGAAGAACACCCACCTAGAACTTTCACATCTTTCAGTACTTTCAAAAACTTAGCCTTATCAGCTTTAGTCAGGGTGAAACTAGCATGGGAAAAAGTAGCTTTTCCATTGGCCTTGTACTGAGGATGGAGGTCACTACGTATTTTCCAGATCGAGCCTAGAATTTAAGTTATCTTTACTCTTTCCTTCAACGCCAAGAATAGTATTAACGACACTATCGCAAACATTCTTTTCACTGTGCATGAAATCGAGATTGTGGCGTATTAGGTGATCCTTCCAGTAAGGTAAGTCAAAGAAAATACTTTTCTTTTTCCAATTTGAGGACTAGTCATTCTGTCCGGTATCTCTAGATTTACGCTTCCTCTTTTTACCAACCATCAAAGGCCCACTTTTTACAACCTTTCCAAACTTTTTGAGTGTTGCTCTAGTAGTAAACCTAAATATAAGCCACCATCACTATTTCTATTACTGCCACTTTTTGGTTGTCATCATCAAACAATCAGTGGCTCCGATTTTATTTTGGAGAAATGGTAGCTTCATTCATGATAAACTTACAAAGGATTCTAGTATCACAGTTCAAGTAAAAGTACAAATAAAATAGAGAGATATGTATCTCTAAACAAGAACTCGAAAATGAGTCTAAAAAAGAAAAAGAATTACCTTGTCAACAAAGCTATGTGAAGAATCCCAAAAGACAACTTTGGCGGAGATACGTAACCATTAAAATCATGACATTCAACGAACAAAACCTCACAGTTACATCAAATCCGAGGCCCCCGCAGCAGACTCAATTGTAAGGTGAGACAAAAACCGCCACAAATGCACTTAAAGCCATAGAAAGGGAAATAACAGAACAAAAACTAATATAAACTAAATTAAAACAAACCACTATCAGACTAGGGCATCAAAAGACAAGAGAACGAGAGTAACAAAGATGTTTGTGATGGGTCACGGGGACTCCTGAGGAAGAGCCGCAAAGAAACCGCCTGCCCCGCAAACCTCTCCGTCGAAACTCGTCCTGATCTTCTCCGACGAAGGGCCGCAAAGACAAACACGAGAATAAACTTGAATTTTTAGCCCCAGATAAACTTTTTTTTCAACCGTGAATAGTCTTTACTTTTGTCCAGAAAATATGCCTGGTGAAAATTTAGCCCAACTTTTACACCAGCTGTTGGAGCTGGTTTTCCGACAAAACTGGCCTTAAAACAGTTCAAACTCCAAAAAATGTTATTCTCTATCTGCAGATCTTGCACTAGACATCAATGGCGGCTTCAAACGTGAGCTTGTAGGTCCCAGCTTCAAAGAAAGTTATGTTTTTTGAAGCTGGGAAGGACTTCATTGATCTCCTATACTAAATCATGTTGATGCCTCTAGGTATTTATTCCAATCCACTAACCGAGAACTCCAAGGTGGGTAGTCTCTGTAACCTCTATGACGACATCCACACACTGGGAGAGACGTATCTCCAAATAATTGGAACTACAAGTACCACAGTAGCCAAAAAACTTTATCTATGTACTACCTCGTTCAACTACAGATCCCTGGGCAGTGTGTACCTTTTGACAGTGTCTAGCGTCCGAGGAACTGACTTATGTACTTCCACCACCAACTTCTCTGTCTAGAGCTTATGCCGCCCCCGGTGTTGGTTAGGTGACATATATTGTGATGGATGACTTGGTGGTGTCACCTATCTCCACCATTACCGTTCTCAACAATGAGGTATCGAAGGAATTGAGCATCTTGAGAAAATGGTTGGCGAACTGAAATTCTTGAAAAACAGCCTCCAGCTCTTGGATTTGATTTGAATGTCGCATACATTCCTGATCTTAATGAAGATCCAGTGGCAGGAACATATTTGGCTTCTTGCCAATAGTAGACACTTCTCGCGACTCCAGTAGCATTCCAGATGGGCAGGAAACTAAAGACTCGAATGGACTGTAGTCTTCTGATGAGTTTGAATTCATTATTCTAGGTGATGATCCAAGAAGCTTAGCAATTTTTCAAGCTTAGCATTTTGACAAACTGCTAAGCTTCTTGGATCATCACCTAGAATGCAGTATTCAAACTCATCAGAATACTAAAATCCAATCGAGTCTTTAGTTTCCTGCCCATCTGGAATGCTACTGGAGTGGCGAGAAGTGTCTGATATTGGCAAGAAGCCAAAGATGATCCTGCCACTGCCATTGCATCTTTAGGGATCAGATCTTCATAAAGATGAGGAATGTATGTGACATTCAAATGAAATCCAAGGGCTTGAGGCTGTTTTTCAGGAGTTTCAGTTCACCAACCATTTCCCTAAGATGCTCAATTCCTTCGATACCTAATTTCCTGAGAAGGGTAATGGTGGAGATAGTAGACAAAGGTGAGACCACCAAGTTATCCATACCATATATATTACCGATACACCACCATCGGCGGCGGCAGAAGCAATAGCCAGAGCAGGTGGTGATGTTTTGGAGATGATGCTGGGTGGTGTTTGGGAGAAAAGATGAATGATTTGGTTAAACGTACTATAGATGTGTTGAAAATAGGAGAGTTACTCTTAAAGAGAGAAAGAAACAACTAGTGGGACTGTGGGACAACCTTACTTTTATAGGATATTAACAAATTAAAAATAAATGCTTTTCATCTCAACCATTGCATTAATAAATACTGGTATTACTATGGGAAGTTATTTAAAAAGTTAGTGGAAGGATTTTGGGATGCCATATTGAAATACCACAAAGATCCCCCAAAACATTTCGAAAATATTAATTTTTAAGCATAGTAAATTTTAGGAAACACATTTGATATTGGTAATCGGGAGAGTTGTGGGAGTTAAGGCATGATTTAATTTTTTTTGGACCAAACTTGGTATTGGGGAAGTTTTGGGAGTACTGCAATAGTTAAAACTGTCCAAGGACACTAGTGCAATTATCACGTTACCCCCTAGCGGTGTTCCACTGGCTATAAATTGAAGCACCAATGCTTAAATTTTCTCATCCCGAGAGGTCTTCGATTCCCGAAAAATACTCATTCGGCGTAAGGGAGGTGTTCCCACATTTCTTATTTCTTTGGTGGGTTCAAGAAGTAAAACCGTACCAGCAGTTTTGCTTCTTGAACCTCACAACAATGAATCCGGCGCCTGGTTAGCCAGGGCTTCAGGTGCCTTCTCGGAGCAAGAGGGCAATAGAAGATCCACTGATACTGTATGCAGCTCCCCCGTTTCACTTCTTGAATCCACCAAATGCAGGCGGCATCTCCTCATTTATTGTTACTAGGCTTAGCTCTTCACGCCGCTATAGTAATGCGGCAGGATGATCTAGGTCTTTGATACGAGTATCAGTATGCCGGACAGGGATTTCGGTATTAACGTTGACGATCAGGCGAGTCCCGGTGAACTATCATTTGGTCAAGGCGCAACGTTGTCTCCCTTTATCTCTCTCTCTTCTCTCTATCCCTTTCGGTTTCAGTGGTACCATTGAGTTACCTTCCTGTAACTGCCTCCCATGTGATTCAATTTTGTGAACGACGAAAGCCACTACGAGATAAGGGGGTACGAGCTCGGCACCCTTCGGGTTATCTCAAAGTTAAGGTTTGTCGGATTGGTGATTCAAATATTCAGAAACTACAAGGAAAATAAAAACACTTATTTGCATATTAGAGTTGACATATGACATCTTGAGTTGTGTTTTTTTTTTTTTTTTTTTTTTTTTTGAGAATTGAGTTGTGTTTTTTATTGTAATGATTTGTCTTTTTTTATAAAAATGTAAAAAAGACTATTGTATAAAATGAACAAAGATACGTGTATATTATTGTTCTTTAAGAAATACATGTGAAATTATGAAATTTTTATTCTTTTTAGACACTGTTTAATAAAGTTGAAGACTTCAAGATGGACGGCAATGTGTTGATAAAAACATATTTCATATCTTGAAGACTTGAATTGATGTAAAATTATGTAATTTTGAAAAATATTTGCATTATCTTACATCTATCAAACTATTAAATTATTTTTTTTTTAATTTTATAGATTTGTTAGTAAAACTTGTATTATAAAAAAAGTCGGAGGTGAAAATAAGGGTTACAAAAGTCCTTTTAATATTTTCCATCCAATATTAGCAGAAAGTTAACAGGAAGGGTACCTACTTACTCGAAAATGCAAAATTTGAGACCTGTCATGCTCGATTTTGAAATTTGGGTACCCACTTGCTCGTTTTTGCAAAATATGGGTACCTCCCGTGCGATTTAGCCTTGAGAGATCTTTTCAACTACTACTACTACTACCACTACCTGCAAAGATCTTTGATGGACATATAACGAAGATTTACTTCATCTTTTCACTCAACCCTCTAGGCTAGACTAGTGCTCGAGAAAGCCATCATGACAGGATGGACTGTGTTAACCATTTTAGTGCATGTTTGGGAAGTCTGTTTTTAATCAAAGTTGATTAAAAACAGACTGTTTCTAAAAAACATGTTTGGGAGAAACTATTTTTGCAGTGTTAAAAACAAAAACAGAAGAAAAACAAGTTGTTTCTGGAAATTAGCATGTTTGAAAATTGAAACCATAGTACGTATGCATCTCGTCGTTGAAAAGTCCAACATCGGACATTCAAGAAGCAGAAAAAGAACTAATAACTTTTATGGGCTACTCCCCCCATTGAAAATTGGTTTTGAGGTGGAACCCCATGGATTCTTACATGGTATCAGAGCCAGGTTCACACACGAGAATGGTCTAACAACCCACGTGCTCACCACCACCGCAGACAAAGATCCACGTTGTGTAGGCCAAATAATGCCACACATGAGGGGGCGTGGTTAGAAGTCCCACATCAGACATTGAAGAAAAAGAAAAAGAATTAATAAGTTTTTTGGGCTACTCCCCTCATAGCCAATTGGTTTTGAGGTGGAACCCCATGGATTCTTACATGGTATCAGAGCCCGCTTCACACACGTGAATGGTAGAACAACTCACGTGCTCACCGCCACCCGCAGACTAAGATCCACGTTGTAGGCCAAAGAATGCCACACGTGAGGGGGCGTGTTGAGAAGTCGCACATCGGACATTCAAGAAGAAGAAAAAAAAGAATTAATAATTTTTATGGGCTACTCCCCTCCTTGCCAATTGGTTTTGAGGTGGAACCCCATGGATTCTTACATGGTTTCAGAGCCAGGTTCACACACGTGAATGGTCTAACAACCCACGTGGTCACCGCCACCCGCAGAGAAAGATCCACGTTGTAGGCCAAAGAATGCCACACGTGAGGGGGCGTGTTGAGAAGTCCCACATCGGACATTCATGAAGAAGAAAAAGAATTAATAAGTTTTCTGGTCCACTCCTCTCATTGCCAATTGGTTTTGAGGTGGAACCCCATGGATTCTTACATGGTATCAGAGCCAAGTTCACACACGTGAATGGTCTAACAACCCACGTGCTCACTGCCACCAGCAGATAAAGATCCTCGTTGCTGGCCAAAGAAGGACACACGTGAGGGGGCGTGTTGAGAAGTCCCACATCGGACATTCATGAAGAAGAAAATGAATTAATAAGTTTTCTGGGCTAATCCCCTCATTGCCAATGGATTTTGAGGTTGAACCCCATGGATTCTTACATGGTATCAGAGCCAGGTTCACACACGTGAATGGTCTAACAACTCACGTGCTTACCGCCACCCGCATCCAAAGATCCACGTTGTAGGCCGAAGAATTCCACATGTGAGGGGGCATTTTGAGAAGTCCCACATCGGACATTCAGGAAGAAGAAAAAGAATTAATAAGTTTTATGGGCTACTCCCCTCATTGCCAATTGGTTTTGAGGTGGAACCCCATGGATTCTTACATGGTATCAGAGTTAGGTTCACACAAGTTAATGGTCTAACAACCCACGTGCTCACCGCCACCCGCAGACAAAGATCCACGTTGTAGGCCAAAGAATGCAACACGTGAGGGGGCTTGTTGAGAAGTCCCACATCGGACATTCATGAAGAAGAAAAAGAATTAATAAGTTTTCTGGGCCACTCCCCTCATTGCCAATTGGTTTTGAGCTGAAACCCCATGGATTCTTACATGGTATCAGAGCCAAGTTCACACACGTGAATGGTCTAACAACCCACGTGCTCACCGCCACCCGCAGACAAAGATCCATGTTGTAGGCCGAAGAATTCCACATGTGAGGGGGCGTGTTGAGAAGTCCCACATCGAACATTCAAGAAGAAGAAAAAGAATTAATAATTTTTCTGGACTACTCCCTTCATTGCCAATTGGTTTCGATGCGGAACCCCATGTGCTGAAGGAGATTCGAACACGCGTGGCTGAAGCCAATAGTGGAGTGCTTTAATAACTGAGCCGGAAGGCCTACATTTTTTTATTTTTTTATTTCTTCTTGTGAGATTCCAACCTGGAACCTACCCCCCAAATATTGTTACCCTCTAACCACTAGGCCAAGCCCACACTTGAGATGGTTGAGGGATATTTTCTTGATGTTCACCCCTACTCGAGACTTGTGTTTTTTGGATCAATTAACCTTGTCAAATTTGCGGCTCTCTACTTTCCAGCTAAGATAAGGAGGGGACGTTGGGTTCGGTGGATGAGGCTGATTCCTGGTCAAATAGCCCTTCACTTTGATGGGTCATGTCGCCTTGGGCATGGTGCAGGGGGAGTTACTTTTGCGATCATGAAGGTAGATGTATTACTGCTTATTCTTGCAACTTTTGACATACTTCTTCAATCGAGGCGGAAGCCAATGCCCTTCTAGCTGGTCTGAATGTTGCTTATTGCCATGGTCTCTCCTTAGATAGTATTTTTGGAGATTCTCTTCTTGTAATCCATGCAATTAGAGGGACTGAGATGATTCCTTGGCGGATCTTCCCCACTGTCATGGCTTGTCGTGCTCTCTTATTTGGAGCCTCGCTTAAGCGTACTCATAGGGAAGGTAATATGGTTGCAGATGCTATCGCGACTTATGGTCATGTTTGTTCATCTTTTGGGAGTTTCCTGTATGAGGTAGAGCTTCCTTCAAACATTCGTAGTTTGTGTAGGCAGGAGGTGCTAGATCTTGAGGGTGTTCTTTTCTGTAGTGGGTCAAGTTCATGCCCCCCCCCCCCACGTTGTACTTTACGGGTTGGGAGCCCGAATATCTTTGCTTTAATAAAATGCGGGGTTATACCGCCCTACCCCCGTGTAGGTTAAAAAAAACGTGGAACCCCATTGATTCTTACACTCGTTGAAGCTACTACTGGTACTCATTTCTCGATAAATTAATTATGACCGCGTTTCTTTCTCCTCGACCCTATATAACTGATGGATGGTCTTTTTGAAGCCATATCAACAAGGCACCACCTCACTTAAAAAAAAAGTTCATCGCCATTTTGCAACCCTCCATACTTTCAACCCAAAAATCTTTCCCCTTCCACCATCCTGTCCTTGTCAAGAAAAAAAAGCTTTTCTACCTTCCACTCACGGTCTTCTCAGAAAAGATCTCAACATTTGCTGCAACAATCTTGCCGCTGTTACTCCGTGCTTATCTCTTCTTACAAGGGCCATAAATCTCTTCCTCCCAAATCAATAAATCAGTTCACCCAAGGCAACCATCTGCTCTGCTCTTGTAAGTATCATCTCAATTCTATTTCTGATGAAAACCTATGCAATGGATTTATCAATTTTACTTGGTATATGTACCGATTGTTGTTACCCCTTCGTCTCGGCTCTTCTCCCAATCCTGACTTTTTGACTCGTATCTAGTTCATTTAGACCGAGTGATTTTGGTAGCAAACGGATGCGATTTTATGATAGTTTTTTAACCGTGTTGTAGAGAAACTTTACTCTATGTACTCTACAACATCATGAAAATGTTATTTCAAAATATCATCATTTTGCTATCCAAATTATCCAGTCACAGTGACCCAATTGAATAGTGTTGAAAATCAGGATGGTGAGGAAAAGCTGAGACAGTGGTATTTCTTATGCAACCTAGAATTATAGAAACCTATAATTAAAATATAACACAGTTTACATTCAAGTGTACTTCATTGTCACATGGGCAGTGATCATATGAAATGTTTTTTAGCTAATATACGTTCTACATAGCTTTTTGCTATTTTGGATTTCCCAGCATGGCAGCATCCACTGTAGACTAGCCAAACAGCGGTTAATACCAAAATAGCTAGCTAAGTTACTTCAGTAGACATGCTAAATTGTGTTGTAGTATTTTGTTGAGCTTGAATTTCGCTCTCCACATTTTACGAGAAAATGTTTCTTATCTGAAACATGTTTCCATTATTTTCGCCATGATCTGTTTTTCCCTAAAATCTATGCACCTTCCCTGATTTCTTTCCACCTTGTTTTCTATGCATTCAAATTAAATTTAGTGAGGTTTATAAACAATTAAAAATACATTTGACAAATATTTGATTAGTACTATTGGAGCAGAACCCGAAAACATTACCAACTAATTTAGAAATGGACCTAATTATAGATAAGATGTACATTACGCAACTGTGGATGCTCTCAATAATTAGTACTCCTATTAAAAATTGACATTGATCGTTACTGTATCATATAATTTCGATTAAATTTGCGTCACGCATTAGCCTATAATTTTGAGTTTACACTACCTTACTATTGAATTACAATGGAAAACCAAGGCAGAAATCCTTCAGCTCCTTACCCCAGTTATAAACTTTCTTTAGATGTGACCACAGCTACCTTGCAGACTGAAAACAGTCCTCAGGGTGAGTTTGGTAGAATGGTTTTTGGTGAAAACTGTCTTTTAGATTGTGGTGGAATTTTTTTGTTTTTTTAGGGATTCTGTTTAAACCAATGTGTTTGGTAGTGGTTTTTAAACTAGATTAAAAACTGGGGAAATGTGTTTGCTAGTGGTTTAAAACTAGATGATGTAGATTAAATGACAAATATGCCCTCCACTTATTTTTCTTTTACAGATGCAAGAAGAACAAATGCAATAAAAAAAAGTTCACGATTTCATGAGCTTCAAAGAATTCATGAAAGTAACATACTGAAGAACAAATTGACAATTTTTGTTGAATTTATTATGACATCCAAAAAATGAAATTTTCATACTTAAATTCAACAAAAATAGTTAATTTTTTCTTCAATTTGTACAAATAATAAACTAAGGAAAGCAAAAAAAAATAACGGATAACAAATTGTTAATTTCATTTGTTCTTCATGAAATTTTGTTCACACTTGATGCCACGTTGAGTAACGGACAACAACAAAATAATAAATTAAAGAAATAACACCACAAAAAGATTGATCCCAAATAATAAGAACATTGCACATAAAATGTACCGTCCGAAATATGCGAGAATTGCCTTTTTGTAGAAAAACAATTTATGCCAAAAGTATAGAAAAAAATTTGTGCAATCTTTTTTATTACCTCGATGACTAAAAATTCAGAGAGTTACCAAAATGAGAGACGATTTTCAATTCAATATGTCTACGATGTGAGGGTAATATCGTATTTGTGTTTCATATAAATAAACCAAAATAAAACCACCAATAGTTGGTTTTTTTCACCAAGACAAAATGTCAAAAAAAAACTAGATTAAAACTGGTTTTTAAACCACTGCAAACAAACACTTTCGATAATCCAAATGGATTTTAAACCATAAACCAAATAAACAACTCTACCAAACGCACCCTGATCAATCACCTCTTGCAATTCAGGGTGCGATTGGTAACTTGGTTTATTTTGGTTTATGGTTTTTCCTCCAAATGGTTCGTTGAAAGTGTTTGTTTTGATTGGTTTAAAAACTAGATCTTAAACCAGTGTTTTTTCAACTTTTTGTTTATGGAAAAAAAAACCAACTTTTGGTGGTTTTTGTATTCAATTCATTTCTGAGTTGTTTCATGTACTATTTTTCCCTCACGTTTTTCGATATTTTCAAGTCACCCTTGGGTCATTCTTATCAGCATTACGATGTGGCGTAATCAGTGCACTTTTTCGTCAAATAATTCGCAATCATAAAAATAGTAGAATTAGATAGGAGTCTCTTGTTGTGGTGCTATTATTTTTGGTTAATTTTCCTATTTTTACCCACTGCTCATGCTTTAAATTTCATAAAACTCGTCTTGAATTTCGCTGTGATCGAAAAATTGTGAAGTGTTTAATTTTTTTTTTTTAATTTTCAAGAATGAAAAAATACTTTTTTGATGCGTTAAATCTCATAACATCTGTCTATTAAGTCGTTTGGTACTTATTTTTTATTTTATTAAAATAACAATAAATTTTGCTGTGATCGAAATACTGTGAATTTGTTCTTGAATTTGTTTCAAGATATCCCTTGACTCTCTGAAAGTTGAAAACTTTTGTCGTGAATTTGTTCTTTGTGCATTTGTTAAAAAAGTAAATATGAAGTGTACATTAGTCATTTAATCTACTGCGTCTAGTTTAAAAACCACTACCAGAGACATGTCTTCAGTTTTTTATGTAGATTAAAAACTATCACCAAACACACTGGTTTAAACATAATCACATGAAAACCAAAAAAAAACCACCATAGTCTAAACACCAGCTTTTCAACCAGAAACAATTTTACCAAACTCACCCTTTAACTGGCATGACAAGCTTAGCAACTAATCCATCACCACTAATTGATGCAGCTACAGGCGAAGGAGAGACAACTTGCCTGTATCAGAAATGAGAGATATGGCTGAAAAGGAAATTGAGCAAGTCAAGAAAAAAGTTCAAATATTGAAACGGATGATTGCTAGGAATCAAGAGGAACTTGTTATTGAAATGAAGTATATAACCGCTATGAAGGAATGGAAAAAAAGAGATGATCACTCTCCGCCGCCTACTCGGTCAAAGATGACGAAGAGCTTTATTGAAATATTTCTGTGAGTTTGGGTCTTATTTGTAATAAGCTCACTTCTGTCTGTTTCTCTTTTTATAAGCTAGAAAATACCAAGTATTTACAGTGAAGGACCAAGTGGAGTGTCTGCCGTTTCACCATGCCTCTTTGCTGTAAATGTAGTTAATCAAGATATGCTTTTTCTTTCTCTTTTTATTTTTCTTGTTTAGTGATAGGAGACACTTTTCTCTCTGCTATTGGCCAATATTACTCTTTCTCTTATCCCCTTGTATAAGGTTTGTTCATCTGCTTTTTTTTGCAGCAGTTGATTGAATGAAAGCTTCTTCTTCATCTCAGTTCTTCTCTGTTCTTCTTACTAAATTTGAATATAGTAGAATACTATCATGCATCAACTTCTTACTCTACCTAACTATTGTGTATTAGCTTTTTGATGTAATATAAATTGCGAATGTATGTAAACGCTTCAGCTTTTGCTGAGATAACCTAGGATAAATCTCCCAACTCATGATTTGTGAGTTGCTTATTATCACTATGTTCGATGACGATCTATGTTTGGATGCAACGCTCGTCTAACATGCTTATATATAATGCGACCACTTTTCTGTAGAACTATTTAAATAAACTGTTAGTCACGTACTTGTAATCAAATCAGACTTGTAGCTATTTCACAAATTGGTACCTGAATAATTGGGAGTACGTTATTAAATTGATTTTTTATGTCACATTTTCGAGTATGGTACTAATAGTCTCTAGAATATGGATTTCAAAGTGTCCTATTTGTGGTACTTGGTCCAAATAGGTTTCCAAGTTAATGTCGCCAGTTGTTAGTGGGTGGAAAGTAGTACTACAAGACACTTGAGTCCTATAAATACCCATGTAAAAAAGTCTTTTTTTAAGTCAAGCAATAGAGTGAAGTCTTCTTCTCCTCCCACCAAAATAGTTGATTTGTCTTGAGTTTCTAAGTGACATCCCGCATAATTAAACCCATTTAAGCATTATTTGGAGTTGGTTTATGACCTTATAATAGGATTTTTGAGCTAATTAAGTTGGTACGTGGGATTTCATATTAGTCCCCTATAGTTTTAGTGTCGTCCCTTTCTTATTTGTTATGAAGTGCAATTTTGGTATATAAGTATTTCTTGTATGTGGGAGAGTCTTTTTACCGTATTGTTCATCTTGCATGTACACCTATTGTAGTGGGGGAAGTAGACCCACAATTACCTATTATTAGCCATGCTAATGACCCATCACGACTACTTGCCTTGCACACCATAGATTTGTATCAGTTTTACTCTTCCCAAGCTATCTTGTTCATTGAACCAGAACTTTCTAGTGCATTTCCGAATTTGAGAAAGGGAGCCACCAAAGCATGACCAAAACTTGGTATTTTGCTATTCTATGGGTGCAAAACTTGTGGTAGTTGGATACCTATCAACCCTAGAGTTTTTTTTTTTTTTTCGATGTTACTCCTCATATTTAAATCATTTGGAGCTAGTAAAGTGTATCATCTTTTGTTGTGTTATTGGAGCCTAGTTTGATTACACTAGTGCACTCCTTGCAAACATGTGTGGTGTGACCAATGTACCCAATCCCTTGTGCACCTATAAAACTTGTTGTTCAGCTCACCCTCATCATTTTCTCACACCCATTATCTCTCTCAAAGTCACTAGAAGTTCTCTTTTCTCTGAAAAGAACTTCAGCCCGTTTTTGTGCCAAGACCTCCACAAAACACCATCAAAAACTTCATATTCTAGCATCCAAAGTATGAAAAATTCGTTTTCAAGCTAGATACAACCTTGGTGGAGAGTTCTTTCTTCATCCTAACCAAGGATTTGAGCTCACAATCACTCTTTTGCTCACCAACCTTGATCTTTGAGGTAAATCCTTGATATAATCTTTGATCTTTGTATATTATTGGTTCTAATGTCCTTGTCAATGGTAGATCATCTGAAAATGTCCTTGCATGTTTTTATGCATCTTCTTGTGGATTCATGGGTTCATCCTCATGGATGAAGTTTTAGAAGAAAGTTTGTGTCTTAACGGATGAGAGTTGTTCTTGATCTCTCTCTATCATCCTTCTTACCTATTCAAATCATGTGTTTTTTCTCATTCTTGAAGCCTATGTGCTCTATTTTGACTTGCATGTGTCTCTTTCATATCTTATTTGACCATGAATTAAGTTCTTTCACATATTCACTTGAGGATCTTGTGATTTAAAAGAAGGGTCTCGTTTTGATACTCAGTTTCCGTCAGATTTTGTGACCTGACTCTGAGAGGCCACTTCTCACTCATAAAAACTTGGATGCTACTCTACCTTATATCGTTTCGAAGCCCTTTGTGTCTACTTTCATCTCCAGTTGGTTTCATTCCCAAACATCATATATTTTTCGTAATGTGATTTCTTGTAAACTGTGTCTGGGCTGGAACTGGGTTCGGGCAGATTTTGTCACTCAACTTTGTGAAGTCATTACTCCCTTATACGATCTTGTGTTTTGATCTATCTTATACCGATTGGAATCTATATGTGTCTAGTTTCATTTCCAGTTGGTTTCATGCCACATCTATTGTATATCATTCAGAATTCGAGTTTTTGTAAAGTGTGTCGAATCTGAAAAGTTCATTTCTCGTCCAGTGGCATGCACTACTTTAAAAAACATCATGCCATTTTCGATTCATCTTAGAAGGTCTTCATAACCACGTCATGGTAAAATTTTAGCACCTTATAGTGCGCTTGTCTTAATGTTGGCTTGATCTTATTATTTGTAGAGCCTCGTCGTTAGAGTTGCACTTGGATTTCGGTATTGGTAGCTAGTAAGGGTTCAATAAGCTAGGACACGAGGTGTGTACTTACCCAAACCTTTGTTAGTGCTATTTTCATATATTAACTATTTATGGGCTATGAGGTGGATGTTGTGATACTTGTGAATGGTGGAATGTGTTTTTGATAACTTGGTGATTTGTATCTTTTGATTGGAGATATAGCCCATGTTTTAAAGCATGTTTATAAATGTTATTTGCTAAACTAAAAATCCATGGTATGTTTTATAAATGTTTGGCTAAGATGTTTGCCTAAATGACATTGTTGGACAGTACCCTAACGGTTGCGGGATATACACCGGTACAGTACCCTAACGGTGGGGGATATACACCGGACAGTACCCTCCCGGCGCGGCGACATAGACCGAAGGTCGATACCCTGTCCCAGGGATAGAATATGGGAAGAGCCATTAACACGTGCGTTGTCATGACTTGTCGACTATGTTTTGTCCGCGGTTCTACACGGACTCGCCATATTTATGGCTTAGTGTCACAAATGAGATTTTAATGGCCAAAGTACTTGAATGAAAGGAGCCGAGGGCTCAAAGTGATGTTGTGGAGGGGTCGAGGACCCAAGTGTTTTGAAGTAAATGCTCTACATGTTTACTTACTTGAATGATTGCTTAACTTATGTTGTTATATTACTCTTTATCTATGTATGAACTGTGAAGCAAGCATGTTTGGAACAATTTTACCATGGCATTTGAAACTTTTATATATTGTATATTTCCAAACCTAACAAAGGGGTAAGTATGTGCTCACCAGACTTCGCAGTCGGACCGATTTTTAAATGACCGCTCTTTCAGGTTCAAAGGAGAGGACCGAGCCAAGTAACCAAGCTGCTTAGTTGCTTATGCCATATCATGCTGTGGATATTTCATGCTTTGTGCTAGTTGTGTCTAAGACTTTCTTGTCTCATGTATATATAGTAGTACTTGGTGTCTTTCTATATGTAACTGTTGGAGATCTAGCATACACTTGTTGGAGACTATGTATGGTCATCTTTTGGTAGCGGGAATGTGTTACCCCATGAGGGGATATCCCGTGGTTTGTTAACTCAACTTTTTGAGTTGTATTTGTGACCCTTTTGTGAATAGTTTATGTGTAACCGTGACTAAACCCTAAAGGACTTGACTCTGAGATCGATGAGTATCATAGAGGATGGATGAAAGTTTTATTTATAAAATTCTCAAACTTTATTTCCTTTCTATACATGACGAGTTTTGTAAATAAACTGTTTTTGAATATAAGACCCCTTTTTCATAAGCTTCCGCACTACTTTTCAGTTAGCCTTGAAAATTCCAAATATTTTCACTTCCATCCCCATGGGGCGAGTATGTCTTGGTGGCGTGTGACGCCTCGTGCCCATTTAATTATGTTAATAATCGGGGTCGTGGGAGCGGGGTGTCACAATTCTTCCCCCCCCCCCCACCTTTCCCCTCCCCTCCCCCTCCCCCCTCATGGTTGGACATGGTCCGTATTTTTATACGGTTTTCCCGCTCCTCCCCCTCCCCCCTCATGGTTGGAGATGCTCTTAGTATCTTCCACAGGAGAATTTTTTTATGATATCAAATTTTACACCAAATCCAACATTTGGTGGGAAAATATTGTTGGCCTCACCATTTCACCATATTTGGTCGAAAAATAGCTTTTTAATCTCCGTTTTCACCAATTGTAAAACCATTTCATCAAATTTGGATAATGGTGTTTTTGGCCTCCCAAAACATATCATTAAAGTTATCACAAAATCATGAATTTCATAACTATCAAAATAAAACAAAAAATATGTTACCCAAATAATAGTACACAAAATTACTATTAAATAGTAAAAGATTGTGTAAAAAATCTTAAAACCACACTTCACAAATAAGAAAATGAAATCGTGCGAAGCTATTGGAATAATAAAAGACTTAAGTAACAACTCAAAAATACTAATGATTTATCAGACACTTCAAACTGACGCCACGGTGATTGTTTGGTAGCCGAAACGTTGAATCTTATTCTTCACTAGTTCATATTAATCTGACAAATTAGAATGGACATTTTGTTTTCGACTGAGGGCTTCATATGAATTTCTCTTTCATAATTTTGAAGGAGGATTTTTTAATCATATGGATTCCTATGTCAGATTTTTCCTTGTATTTTTGTAATAAAGTTCAAATCTTCACAATTCTTGTAATCTTCATACATTTTGGTTTTTGATAAATTATTGGTGGCAGTGGTTGTCGTTAGAGGAGATAAGTGTTGTGATAAAAAGTAAAAATACAAACACTGCTAACAAGAACAGTGGTGTTGTGGTGGACAAGGCTGAGAGCGGTGATGGGGAAAGCAGGGATGACAATCTATCAAATTTGAGTCAAGAAACTTCAACCTCCGCCATAACTGTCATGATTAACGATTATTTCCTCATTGAAATACCCTGTCCATATTTGCAGCGGAAGCCCCTGCATGAGGTCCCAGGTTCAAACCCGATTACGACAAAAACACTTTCTCAAAAAAAATATCCTCATTGATGGAATCTAAAATCGAGCAAACTTTTGTTTCTGAAAAATCAAGTTGTCCAGGGTTCGAATCCACCTAGACGTAGGGTTATGATGCAATTATATTATAAAACAAAGTTGTGGGAACTCTATAAAATGTTGGTCATATTGTAGATCGCTACAAAATAATTTAACCGAGCTGCTATCAAATTGCACTCCTGAAATCCCCAAATACATTCTTAAGAGAATTTTGGTCATTCATTGTCTGATATTGTCATCGTGTGATAGGTATGAACATCTCAGTTCTTTGTGTTGTTACATCTATGAAATGTGTTATGGAAAAAATATTTGGCCAAAAATAGATCTAAACTGTGACCTTGTGTTTCATTTAATTCCCCCGCAGGTGTATAATTGGTTTTCTTGGGGTAATGCGATGGGATTACGTACTCGTTACTTCACTCAAGAAGTGAGCTTCGTTATCAATTGGCGAGCCATCTTTTGTTGTAAATTCTCTTTTGTGGATTGTTTTCTAGTTAAGTCGGTCATGAATCATGTAAACCTTGAATTATTAATTATGTTCGGTCTCCGACTTTGGCCTTAAAATCGTGGGTATTATTACATTTTAATCCGAATACATTTGAAGTTCTTATTCCGGTACGTTTGTAGAGGCAGTGGTTATTGTTTTATCTGTCCGCAAAATCTCGCCCTGCTATTGTTGGACGAAATAAATTGTCATTTCAGTTCCACTTTTTGCAATGATAGCTTGCTGCTTATACATCTCTCTTGTCAGCATTATGATAATTAGTGAAACTATTTGTCGATTTGATCAATTCCAATCCTCAATTAAGAAGAAATACAGTCTATTGTAAACTTTATATCATGATATAGAATAATTTACCGAATAATCGTAGTTATGAGTGGCCAGTCGACACATTAACTGTACACCTCTATTAATATATTACAGATAAATCTCGTGTATAGCCTTCGGTAGCGAATGTATTCATATACAGATTAAACAGTTTCTCTTCAAAGGTTGACATCGGGCTGGCTTGTCTCACACTTGTTCCCAAGAGGGTACTTGCTGTGTTAATTTGCCAAGTATTGTATGGGATTGTTCAACCCTGCCACAAGCACTGTCAAAGCTCACAGTCATACGTTAAATATCGATTACAATGTTGTTCACTGGCTTTTGGGGGTACGTGGCCCAGGTCAGAACAGAGATCTTCCAGTAAGGAAGAATGAAATATGTACATTGTATGAACTTGAAATGGCCCACGAACTCTGAACTCGGAATTGAAAAAAGAAATTTATGGGGGTTTCTGCGTTGGGATCAAAGAGGACTACTTTAAAACTCCAGACAACTCAAACTAATCTGGTGGTGAGGAGAAGAACATTTATTTGATTACTTGAGTCTATGGCACTTTGTTCAAGTCCCACAACTAAATAAGCTATGGCACTTTGGAAGGCCATATTCTAGAGACTAGTATTACCACCCTAGAAAATGTGACATAATAAATCAAGTTTAATTAGCCGTTTATTAATGATTTAGTAGAATGGGCCGAGCCCGTTCGGTCGAACTATGTAGGTTTAGTATTTTAATTTCAACAGATGTAGTTTCATTATTTTATCATCAATCAATCAAATAAGAAAATTAAAAGTGTGTGTTGGGTTAAAAACCCAGTGTTCGCGTGTGTTGAGACTTGATAGTGTTTACAATTACTATCACGTAAGGTAAACCCTAACACTAGGCTTGCTTGGTCCCAAAGGAACGTCCAAAACTGACCAAAAAGACACAAGA
Organism: Linanthus parryae; assembly: GCA_023055425.1. Classification (NCBI taxonomy): domain Eukaryota; kingdom Viridiplantae; phylum Streptophyta; class Magnoliopsida; order Ericales; family Polemoniaceae; genus Linanthus; species Linanthus parryae. The sequence goes on from JALGPY010000006.1 coordinate 42,674,231, forward strand.
AAACAATTATAAAATTGCCAGCACGACCTCTAATGCAGGTCCCACAACATCTGATCCTGGTCGCACGAACTGGACGGCTTCTCGTTTGAGGTCCTGCGATCTCCCTCACCTACGACCTTGTTTGAGGTACTGCGATCTCCCTCTTCTGCGAGTTTGATCAGAGCTCGTGTTACGGGCATCAGTGGTCGTGCGACCTCCCTGCGACCAGAGGCGGAGCTAGAAATGAGTAAGGACTGGGGCACAACAGGATATTTTGCGTAAAGATAGGGCACTTATATAATTTTACCGAAGACACTATTGAAAATTTCTGTAAAATGTAGGGATAATGTGTTGTTTTTCAAAGTTGGGGTGTGGCACGTGCCTTACCGTGCCGCACTCTAGCTCCGCCCCTGCCTGCGACCGCCCTGACCCTGTGAGATGCTTTTTTCTTCTTTTTTCGGTTCTCTTCGTCTTTGATCATCCATTTGGGCTTGTCTCTTTGCCCCTCTTCGTTGCCTAATTCCTCGCCAAGCTTCTCGAGCCTATTCAAGGCATATTCCCAACAAATCTCCTCGCCAGTGTCTGTGGTTAAAGAATTGACCGTAAAAGACAAAATCTTTGTAGTGTTGTTTTGTTGGAAAATTTTCGGAGGCGATATCATCCGTTGTGGTATCAATGAATGTCGCTACAACAATTCTGTGTAGGGAGATTAAGCACCGCGAGAGAGGAACACCATAGTATGATTTGGGACACCCATTTACTCAAAAGGTCAACCTTGTGAGTTAGGGCCCAAATCATACTATATTAACCATGGACATCATGTCCACCATCCCGATGTGGGACAAACCGATCACACATGATACACAACATTCTGCTTATTAACAACCAGTTTCATTCCGACAACCAGGTTTCTGGTTGTAAATAGCAGTACAAACAGTCTTGTTGATGTGTATATGTTGTCCATTTCCGGGCATAATTGTCTATTTGATACGTAGTTTATAATGTGTTTTATATGAGTATGTTTAGCTGGCGATATTATCAGTGATAAGACGTCGTCATGATACGGATATATTGATTACTAGATAGATTGTTATACACATGGTGTTAGGATCCAACAAATAACAAGAGTAAGATCAAGAACATATGAATGACGTGGTTCACTAGTTTTAAGACTAGCTACATCAACGGCCAAACCGAACCAATTTATTGATGTGTAAAATCAAGAACACTTGAATTACGTGGTTCACTAGTTTGAGACTAGCTACATCCACGGCCAAACCAAACAATTTATTGATGAAATAACCAACTACAATTCAAGACACACTACATTTGTCAATAGAAGAATCCTACCTATATTTGGAAAAACATTCAATGAGTTGTATTCTAACTATGAAATCGTAGAAAATGGGTGCTAGCCCAAGTGGTGGAGCATGTAAAAGCAGTTGCATGAGGTCCTGGCTTCGAACCAGTAGTCAACAAACTGGTCAGTCTAAACAAAACGATGAAGTCGTAGAAATTCATTACTTTATTGGAACCAGCATTACAAAAGCATGCTATGAATCGTTTAAAAAGTGGCAACATTACGCAATCATGCGTTTTGCCCATTGAAGATGCCCTCACCTAGGGGTCGGGGTGTCATTGAGATCTTTATTGGTATTTAAAATTCTCAATAGTCAGACTTCGAAACAGTTAGTAATCGGGAGTGAATTTTTTGAATGAAGTTAGAATCTGAAACTAATTCATGCCCACGAACCTTTGTTAATGCGTTCACTACCCACATCTAAGCACGCATGTGGAAACGTGTAAGCAACCCAACTCTTCCACTACCCAAAAAAAGTGGGTGTTCATGGGATTAACCGCCCTGTAAAGTCGTTATATACAGAAATGGACGGGTGCGTTGTGCTCAATCCCATTGCAACCCCAATCAAACCATATCGCAGATTGAACATGGCTCACCAACCTCGTTGGGCATCTGTGACAGAATCATGGTGCAAGGCGGTTCCGTTCATCCCATCTCCAAACACAGAAAACTCTTCAGTCGTGATTCAGATGACAGCCCCACAGGTGCGCTCAATGGACCGATGGATTCTGAGCAACAGGGTGGAGAAAACTAGTGTCACCGGGGACGCCTTAACCTCCATCGTAGCCGAAGAAGAAGAAAAATCAATGAAAGAAGTGGTACCTTTACAGGATCATGGACGAAGCAAGAAGAGGAGGCAAGGTCCAATAGAGGAAAAACTAACAACGCCGTGTTGGGTGGGACGTTTTAGAGCACAGGATGAAGATGTCTCGGTGTTGTGCCTTGCTGCACCAAAGGCTAGTGTTATTGTGGACTTCATGTGAACAAGTGATTACATACACACTCTACTACCAAAGAATTGGCTGGTGGTTGGGGGACCAATGGAGCCGCGCGCGGTCGCCGTAAACTATCCGATTAAAGTTCTGTTATGGAATCATGTTGAAGTAGACTCTGCTGGGTTCTGTAAGATTTTCAAGGACAAGATTGCGTTGCATAATCCCAACATTATTTTCATCACGGAAATAAGGCTCGCCGGGGAAAAGGCAAAGAACTTGTGTGCCAGCCTTGGATTCGACAGGGCATTCGTTGCTGACCCGGACGCATTTGGTGGTGGTTTGTGGGTTTTGTGGGACAGTTACTGTGTCACTTGCGATGTCCTAGCAATTTTCGATTGTCAAGTCCATGCCTCCGTGAGGCTGGAGCACTGATTGGCATTACTTTGTGTTCATAAAAGTCCAGTTACTGTAGGGATGTAGTTATGATGTGTAATCTGGCTTAGATGGAGACAAACATTCTCGTATCAAATTGTTTTTGGTGTCTTAACATATTTCGCACTATTTCGACGAGTACTGGTGCTAATATTTCCAACGTTGATCACCAATATCGATGGTTTACTTCACATGTGTGCAGGATTATCCATTTCAATCCACTCTAGAACATTTTATAATAATTTTTATCTATTTCATAAAAGCTACTTCGTATTTCAGAAACCAGTAATGGAACCGTTGAATATTTCATGACATTTGCAACCTATTTCATAGTACAGGGCGAGTCGGACCATCCGGGCGCACTGTTTTTGTCCCAACCCGCGAGAACTTTTGTCGTTTTGCAGGTATTTCCGTTAATACAGGCGAAACTGGCTGCCTTTTGGTCCAAACCGGTAAAAAAACCTGGGGCCCCCGGGAACCCTAAAAATTCGCCCAGACCATAGCCACACCCAAAGATTTTTATCAACCAGTCCCGTCTTGAAACTATTTATCAATAAAAATCTAGAGAGTCTGTCATACCAAGCCCATGGAGCTTGCTTAAGTCCATATAAGGCTTTATCTAATTTGTAAACATAATCAGGAAAGGTGTCACTTTCAAACCTGGTGGTTGAGCAACATATACTTCTTTTTGTAAATAACCACTCAGAAAAGCACATTTGACATCCATTTGAAAAAAAATTATATGATTATGTGATGCAAATGCAAGAAGTATTCTGATAGCTTCTAACCTTGCAACAGGGGAAAATGTTTCCTCATATTCAATACCTTCTTCTTGATTATATCCCTGTGCAACCAGTCTCACTTTGTTTCTTACAACTTTACCTTTCTCATCAAGTTTGTTTCTGAGCACCCATCTTGTTCCAATCACTGATTGATCCTTTGGTCTTGGAACAAAATTTCATACATTGTTCCTTTCTCAAACTCATTAAGCTCATTCTGCATTGCAATGATCCAATATGCATCTTTTAGTGCTTCTTTTGCATTGTGATACAAAAGCACTGAAAGCACACAAGTTTGTCAATTGGCCTCTGCAGGATGATCAGATAAATATTTGAACTTCTTTCTGGGTGTCCAAGTGTATGGACCTTCAAGGCTTTGAGTTTTTGATACAGTAGAAGGAGCATCATATTTTCTGTCAGTCTCAGTCTTAAAGCATTGAGATTTTGGCTCAGCAGGGGGTTCAAGGCCTTGAGATTCTTCTGAAAGTTTTTGCTTCTTAGTTTTGCTTCTATTGACTTTCTCACAGTCATCATCAGTCTCATATTTATTCAAATTGATATCTGCAAAACTTTAACTCGGAGAATCATCAGTACTTTCATCAAAAATTACATGAATACTCTCCTCTACAACCTTAGTTCTCTTATTGTAAACCCTGTAAGCTTTGCTAGTTTGAGAATAACCAAGAAACACACCTTCATCACTTCTAGCATCAAAATTATCAAGATTATCTTTGCCATTGTTATGTACAAAACAAGTACAGCCAAAAGGCTTAAAGTAAGCAACACTGGGCTTTTTTCCTTTGAACAACTCATAAGGAGTTTTCTTCAGAATGGGTCTGATCAAACATCAATTGAGCACATAGTTGGCAGTATTAACAGCTTCTGCCCACAAAAACTTTGGCAAATTACTTTCAAGTAACATAGTTCCAGACATGTCTTCAAGAGTCCTATTCATCCTCTCAACTATACCATTATGCTGAGGAGTTCTAGGTGCAGAAAGGTTGTGTGAGATGCCATGTGTTGATAAATGGAAAGTGAATATTTTAATAGGTTATTGAACTCCTCTTAACTTGCTTTTATATGCAATTTGTGTGTTATATCCCTAATTCTAGATTTATGCTTGCTCTTGTAGTTTTGGTTGTTTTTCTCTTATTTTGTAGGTGAAGATGTGGTAGGGAAAGCTTAAATGATAAAGGGGAGGATATTTAGGCTAAGAGACGTGAATAAGGAATTAGAAATGCTTGATTTGAAGATTTAAGAAGCTAATTTGAAATAAAAGTGAATAAAGAGACCAAGATTGAAGATAAAGCAAGTCAAAAGAACCAAAAGTCAAGGTCAAAGTTACTTTCGAGGGCCAAAGAATGAAAAATTCATCATTTTGGGGAGAAACATAATTTCCCGAAATTAAGAGGGTCCTAATGAAGAGGATCTAGCATGTAGTGGAAGATTATGGGTCAAATTTGGAAGCTCTAAGTAAATGAGGGACCAAAGCGCAAAGAAGAAGAGTCATCTTCTTCGTCAATCCCGTCCAAAATAAACCCTCCACCATGAAAGCTCCATAGAAACTTCGTTTGAGCTCCAAATTGTCCGAAATCGGTCCCAAATTGACCCCCAAACAACCCTCTATGATCCCCACCTCTTCTAGTCCTCCTTAAACACCCAAAACAACCCCGAACTCACCCAAACCCGAAACCCACATAAACCCACTTCATAGCCACGGTTTAATCTCCAATTAACCCTTCCATACTCCACCAAATCGACTCAATCAAGCCCAAAACACTCACTAAACCATTATCTACCTATTTGAACCACCAATTCGGCCCATAACCCAATAAATCGAAAAGCCCAAAGTTCTAGGGTTCATATGGACGAATTGGGCATTCAATGATGGAGATGTTAGAAGCTCAATTTGGGTGTTATGATTGATCCTTGGAGGGTAAGGAACCTATTCCAAGCTTCTATTTAAGCTAACAATTTGAGGAATTGGGGTTCTCTCTCTTTTGAGGGCTCACCTCTTGAAGGAGGCCGAAAATTCATTTTCTCTCTCTATCCCTCTCGGTTTTGGCCGATTTTTGTATTGTTCTTGAGTCTCTAAGCCTTGGGTAGGAGCCAAGAACAACCAAGGAGGAAGAGAGAACGAATTTGAGCCAAGTTTTATTGTTCTTAATTGATACTCATAGTGTTCTTCATAGTGTTCTTGATAGTTGGATAGTTAGTTATTTCTTGTTTTAGAGCTTGAATTCTCAATATTACTTGTGTTTGGGGTTGAATTGGAGAATCATTGAGCTATATCATTACCTATATTCATTTCTAGTCATGAATTTGTTGAATATGCTTGATTTCTTCTTTGTTCTACTCTTGAACATGAGTAGCTAAACATGTTGTTGGATTAGTTGTTGAACCCAGTTGGTTCATGAGATTTGAATGCACTTGTGCTTCGTGTTTTGATGTTTAAGTGATTGAATTCATGGGTTCTATGAGTTGAAGTAGGAATCTCTATTGTGGTTTGATTGAGTATGTGGATTTCAAGTGAAATATGCATACTCAATGCTTGAGGCAACATTGATTTGGATTTATTCATTTGAACTCATGAATTGAACACGAGACATAAATAGTCACACTCGTATATCCAATCCATAGTTCCTCAATCCTGGGAATATGCTTATGCAAGCAGATAACATCAATATCTCCGTATTGATTTATCTGAGTCTGGCCAGACATTGAATAAGCACCATCCCTCGAGTGGCCATGGATATTTTCTCCCATTATGTGGGAGGGACAAATCCTCTCTTTTACACTACGATCTCTGAGATTGCTTCCTATCATGCCCGATAGCTGTCTTTATAGTTGCCCGGTTAAGGCGCAACGTTGGATAACATCAAAGCATGATATTCCACAACTAGAGTATCTAGTGACTTCAAGTCTAAGGATTACAATATAATTGGCACCTACGAGAAGCGATTGTGACTTTAACATAATCTAATGTATCCTTCTCGTTGTGGGTCAATCCAGTATGCCATTAATCCTAATGCATACCCATGTGTTAGACTTGATATCTCCATATCAATCTACACACATACTAGTCTATATTTGATCGTCCTGTTAACCAATATAATGGACTACAGATATTTAAGATAAACAACACATTGTATCTAAGCACTTCATTATATTAAATATCACAATAAATAATAAATGAATATTCTAGCCAAAACAATGTTCATACTAAATATAGATTGCCTCTAGGGCACCTATTCCAACAGTCTCCCACTTGCACTGGAGCCAATCTGGTGCATCTCGTATGCCTATAGATCTTGCGTGCCCTTCATGCTTTCGTTGCACAAGTGTCTTTGTGAGCGGATATGAAAGATTGTCATCCGTTGGAATCTTTCACATCTTCACATCTCCTCGATCGATCATATCACGAATAAGATGGAATCTCGTAAGTACATGCTTTGATTTATGGTGTGATTGGTTCCCTAGCTTGTGCGATCGCTCCGGAGTTGTCACAATACAACTCTATAGGATCCACGATGCTAGGGACCACACCAAGCTCAGTGATAAACTTATTTATCTAAACTGCCTCTTTTGCTGCTTCTGCAGCAGCAATGTACTCAGCTTCTGTTGTAGAATCAGCAACTGTCCCTTGCTTGGAACTCTTCCAGCTCACAGCTCCTCCATTCAAGCAAAACGCGTATCCTGACTGCGATATGTAGTCATCTTTGTCGGTTTGGAAGCTTGCATCAGTGTAACCAATTACACTTAGCTCTTCCTTACCTCCAAATATCAAGAACGCACCCTTGTTTCTTCTCAAGTACTTTAGGATGTTCTTGACAGCAATCCAGTGACTCTCACCCGGATTGGACTGATATCTGCTCACCATACTTAACGCGTATGATACGTATGGTCTAGTACAAAACATGGCGTACATGATGGATCATATGGCCGAAGCATAGGGTATTCTACTCATGTGGTCCTTCTCAATCTCATTGGAAGGACAGTCAGTCTTGGAGAGAGTGACTCCGTGCGACAGGGGCAAGAATCCCTTCTTGGAGTCTTGCATGTTGAACCTCTTCAACACATTGTCTATATATGTACTTTGGCTTAGGATGAGCAGCTTCCTAGATCTATCCCTATAGATCTTTATACCAAGTATATAAGCTGCATCTCCTAAGTCCTTCATTGCGAAAAACTTTCGTAGCCAATCTTTAACATATTGCAAAGTAGGAATATCGTTTCCAATGAGAAGTATTTCATCCACATACAAGACCAGAAACACTACAGAGCTCCCACTAACCTTCTTGTAAACACAGGTATCATCTTCGTTCTTGATGAAGCCAAAATCTTTGACTGCGTCATCAAAACGTCGATCCCAACTCCTAGAAGCTTGCTTTAATCCATAAATGGACCTTTGCAGCTTACAGACTTTATTGGCATTTTCTGGATCTTCAAGACCCTCAGGTTGTGTCATGTACACATCCTCGAGGAGGTTCCCATAAAGGAACGATGTTTTGACATCCATTTTCCAAATCTTATTGTCATAGTATGCTGCAATAGCAAGTAAGATTGGAATGGATTTAGTCATGGCGACTGGTGAAAAATTCTCATCATAGTCAATACCATTAATATGTCTATACCCTTTAGCTACCAATCGCCCCTTGTAGGCAACTACCTTTCCATCCATGTCGTTCTTCTTCTTGAAGACCCATTTGCACCCTATGGGTCGAGCCCCTACAGGTGGTTCCACCAAAGTCCATACTTTGTTGGTGTACATGGAATCCATTTCGGATCTCATGGCTTCTAGCCACTTCCTGGAGTTTGGGCCTCTCATGGCCTCCCCGTAGGTTGCAGGCTCATCATCCATGAGTGGTATGTCAACGGTCTCAGTCACAAGAAGTATGTACCTCTCTTGCTCATGATGTACCCTTCCTGGCCTACGGAGTTCCTGTGTTACCTGAACAGGTTCTTCCACAACAACTTGCGGTTCCTGCTCATGTTTCATCATCGGTTTAGTGATTTGTGGTTCTTGAATTTCTTCAAGTTCTACAGTCCTCCCACTTGCTCCTTTAGAGATAAACTCTCTTTCTAGAAACACGCCGGTTCGAGCTACAAATACTTTGTTCTCGGTTGGATTGTAGAAATAATATCCTTTTGTTTACTTAGGATATCCAAAAAATTTACACTTATCCGCTTTGGGCCCGAGCTTGTCTGTTTGTAAACGTTTTACATAGACATCGCAGCCCCGAATCTTCATAAACGACACTATGGGAAGCTTCCCAGTCCATATCTCATATGGTGTCTTCATGATCGATTTGGATGGAACACGGTTGATGGTAAAAGTTGCCGTCATTAGAGCATGTCCCCAAAATGATATTGGAAGATTCGTTTGAGACATAATAGAATGCACCATATCTAATAGTGTGCAATTCCTCCTCTCGGACACGCCATATTATTGTGGCGTTCCGGGTGGAGTGAGATGGGATACTATACCACACTCTCTAAGATATTCATCAAACTTTTGGCTCAAATATTCTCCTCCACGATCTGATCGTAAAGCTTTAATACTTTTACCAAGTTGCTTCTCTACTTCATTGTTGAATTCCTTGAACAATTCAAAGGATTCAGATTTGGCCTTCATAAGGTATACAAATTCATATCTACTGAAATCATCAGTAAATGTAATGAAGTAGTTGTAACCACCTCTGGCAGGCGTGGGGAACGACCCACATACATCGGTATGTATGAGTGCCAGTAACTCACTAGTCCTCTCACATTTCTTATTGAAAGGGGACTTTGTCATTTTTCCTAATAAACAAGATTCGCATGTCTCATATGATTCCATATCAAATGAGTCTAGAAGTCCATCCTTATGGAGTCAAGATATGCGTTTCATTTATATGGCCTAAACGACAATGCCATAGATATGTAGGATTTTAATCATTAGTTTTAATCCTTTTAGTATTTATGTTTGTTGAGTCAAAGACCCTTGAATGTGTTTTGGTTGGTAATTGTTTTGAGTGATGAAAGACAAAGACTAAGACATAAGTAGCAAAGCATCTCAGTTATTCCAAGGCCTTGAGATACTGACTGAGCTTCAAAGCCTTGAGAGTAATTCTATTCTGCTATATGTTCTAACAGTTATGTGTTGCAGATTGGATATCTGATTATACAGATCAGGGATTTACTGCATATACTTATGAATTACACTATTTATATACCTAACACAAGTGCAGATGATCAGAATAGGAAGAATCAAAGTTATCTGGGTTTAACTTTGAATATCTGTGAAGCAGGTTCAGAGCTCCAAGGCCTTGAGATGTGCCTTGAGCTGCTGACAGTTTTTTTGCAGAACTAAGTTGATTCTTTCTTGCAGGTTGTGATTCTTAGTATTGTGATTATTTACTCACTTCTAAGTGTCTTGAACTTTTTTTTTCATGATTCATATGTTTTAGAAGTTATACAGGTTATTTTTCTAATCTGTTAAACATTTTTTTTCAGAAACTGGATAACCAAACAGTCATAGCACTGTTATCTTTTTGGATTTTGTTTTTGCTGTGTTTCAATGTTGTTGCAGGGTTGTTAAACGTGCAGGATAAATCTCAACAAAATCCAACGGATATCCACTTAGAGCTGTTTGAATTTCAGTTGAAAACAGAAAGAGGATTTGTAGGAACTCAGATCCTAAAATCTCTCAATCAATTGCAGCTGTGGATAAAAGAGACTGGTTTGAAATTTTCAATACAGGAGAGGCTTGCAGAATACTCAGTGAAGTGTGACAAATTCGTGGGAGATAATTCATTCAAACAAACAATCATTCAAGCATCATTCCAGATTCCAGAAGATCAAATCAATCTAGTATTCCAGAAGAACACATCCAGGCTTCAACAACTCATCTTTCTACTGTGTTCTTCACTTGTACTTCTATCTGTGTATCTTTAGATTATCTTAAACCTCACTTAACCTAGTGGTTGGTTGTTCAAGTGAACAACAAGAGGTTCTTGTTAGCTCAACAGTTAGTAGCTGGAACTAGATAGGTTTGGAACCACAAGCTGTATAGGTGTAAGGGAAATCACTTAGGCGTGAAGATCTACGGCTGTTTCTGTGTGAGTAATAAGAAGTGTTTGCCCAATCCTGGTGGGATTAGATCCCTCAGGCAGAGATTAGGTCCATTGGGACTGAACTCTGTAAATTGCTTTGTGTTCTTTACTTTACAGTTTGATTATTATCTGTTGCACACAACTCAAATCAAACTAGGGTTCAAAAGCTGTTTAGAATTGTTTACAGTTCAAGGCCTTGAATCTTTCTATTTTGCCTTTGAAAGTTTCAAACAGTTTACCAAAATCTCAAGGCCTGGAGATTTGAGTTTCACACAAAGTCTTTCTGTTAAACTTTGAGTTTTTCAAAAAGTTTCCATACTCTATTCAACCCCCCCCCCCTCTAGAGTATTTAGGTCCTGTATTTAGTCTACATTACACACTTTCAATTGGTATCAGAGCTTGCGTCACTCTTTTAGATCTAACAATCTGGTGACTATGAGTAATGTAGGAGATGGTGGATTCTCACAAGGAAGGGCAGCCAACAGACCTCCATTGTTCTGTGGTGATAACTTCATGCACTGGAAGGCATTGATGAAGATGTTCATCATAGATCAAGACATGGAACTATGGTCAATATTTCAGAATGGTCCTCATGAGTACTACACTACAATTGATGGAGTCAGATGTATCAAGTCTGAGGAAAATCTTTCAGTCATTGAACTGGAAAAGGTATCAAAAAATTACAAGGCTATGAATCTGGTATACTGTGCTCTTAATGCAGATGAGTTCAACAGAGTGTCAAATTGCAAGAGTGCCAAAGAAGTATGGGATAAACTGGTGGTGACATATGAAGGAACTAGCCAGGTTAAGCAGACAAAAGTCAACATACTTCTGAGGCAATATGAGTTGTTCAAGATGAATTCAGATGAGACCATCACGGAGATGTTCAAAAGATTCACTGATGTGGTGAACAATCTGGAGTCATTGGGAAAGAAGTTCTCAAATGAAGAGAAGGTCAGAAAGATTCTGAGAAGCTTGCCAAAAGCCAAGTGGGAGCCAAAGACAACAGCCATTGAGGAAGCTCAGGACTTGAGTCTTCTTCAGCTATATGATCTACAAGGAAAGCTGCTCACTCATGAAATTTCTATGAAGGATGTGGAAGGTGATTTGAGTGAAAACATCAGGAACCTAGCACTTAAGGCAAAAGACAGTGAAAAGTCTCAAAGCCTTGAGACTGAGGATGTGCCTGATGATGAAGAGGCTTTAGCATTGATCTCCAAGGCCTTGGCCAGGATTCTCAAAAAGAAAAGAAACTCTGGTGAAAGGGATTACAACAGAGAGAGATCAAGACCCTCAGGCAGCAAGGATTACAAAGGTAAATCTTCATCACAGTCACATAAAACTATAGTAATGAATTGTTTTGAGTGTGGTGATGCAGATCATTTAGTAAGGGATTGTCCACAAAAGAAGAAGAACAGGAACTTTCAAAAGAAAGACACTGACAACAGATGGAAGAAAGCCATGATGGCTTCTTGGAGTGATTCTGATTCATCAAGTGACTCAGACACAGAAGAAGAGCAAGCAAACCTATTCTTTGAGGCAAAGCATGATGAGAAAAATTCATCAGACAGACATATTGAAGATATGGTAAAAAAATTACTTGCTAGTCCTTCTGATGTACTTCATGAAATTCTCAAAAGTATGTTTTTAAATGAGGAAAGTTATAGAAATGAGATTTCGACTTTAAATATTAAGATTCATGAGCAGGTAAAAGAAAACCTGGACCTAGTTTTTTCAAACAAAACTGTTGAAGTTTCTAAGACAAAGCTGGAAAAGGACTTCAAGGCCTTGGACAGCAGGTTCAAAGCCTTGAAGGCACAGATAAAAGAGGTTGTTGATCAAAACACTCTTTTAACTGAAATATATGCTGATCTAAAAACTCATTCTGAGAATTTACAATAAAAGATCTGCTCTTTGACTGAGAAACTTCAAGAGTCCAAGAAGGTCCTAGCTAGGTTTACAGGCTCAGAACATAATCTGAATCTCATTCTCGGAGGAAGTCTGAAATCAATGCATAAAAGTGGGATTGGCTATAATCCAAATTTTCCAAAGAAAGGCCAAACTACTTTTGTCAAATCTGGTAGCAGACATTCTCCAAAATGTCATTACTGTGGAAAAATTGGTCATGTCAGATTAACTTGTCCCTTCAGAAGATCAGAACCTCATATTATGAGGAATACTTATCCTTATCAACGTAAGGGACAGGTTAGGCAGATTTGGGTTCCAAAAGGAATTAGGCCACCATATATGGCTGATTCTGAGTATGACTCAAATTTCTGCACTTGGTCTAACAGCCTGTTGAGGCAATGATTTGTTTTTGCAGGATGTCACCAAGGCCTTGAAAGATCAGAAATGGATATTAGACAGTGGATGTTCCAGACATATGAGTGGAAAGAAGTCTCTCTTCAGTGAACTTACACAAAAATCTGGAGGAACAATCACACTTGGTGACAAAGAAAAATGCAATATCATTGGTATAGGTAGTATTGGTAATGGTTCTACAAATTATATATCTGATGTTTATCTGGTAGATGGACTTAAGTATAATTTGCTTAGTATCTCTCAGTTATGTGATAAAGGTTATAAAGCTATATTTGACAAGGAGAAATGTGTGGTGAAAGATGATAAATCTGGTGATTGCATACTCACTGCTCCTAGATCATATAATCTATATGCTATGAATACTAACAGTGTTGCAGGTGACAAGTTAAAATGCCTCAAGGCCTTGAAGGAAGATTCAAAGCTTTGGCACAGAAAGCTTGGGCATATTAGTATACATACTTTGAATAAACTCATCTCAAAAGACTTGGTAAGAGGTTTACCATCACAGAAATTTTCAGATGATGAGGTTTGCAAGGCATGTGTACAAGGTAAACAAACCAGAAGCTCATTCAAGCCAAAGAACTTTGTAAGTACTTCTAGACTCTTAGAATTGCTTCATATGGACTTGTGTGGTCCTATGAGAGTTCAGACCCCAAAAGGTAAGAGGTATATGCTTGTTATAATTGATGATTATTATAGATTTACTTGGGTGATGTTTATTAGAGACAAAACTTAAGCTTTATCTGAATTTTCTAGACTGTGCAAAGAGATTCAAACTTTGAAAAATTACCTGTTGCATCCATTAGAAGTGATCATGGTAGGGAGTTTGATCAACTTGACTTTGATTTGTTTTGTGCAAAGCATAGCATTTCACACAACTTTTCTGCACCTAGAACTCCACAGCAAAATGGAGTAGTTGAAAGTAAAAATAGGACACTTGAGGATATGTCCAGAACCATGCTTCTTGAAAGTAATTTGCAAAGTTTTTATGGGCAGAACCTGTTAACACTGCCAATTATGTGTTGAATAGATGCTTGATTAGACCTATCTTGAAAAAGACCCCCTATGAACTGTTTAAAGGTAGAAAGCCTACTGTTTCTTATTTCAAACCCTTTGGTTCTATACGTTTTGTGCATAATAATGGTAGAGACAATCTTGGTAAGCTTGATGCTAGAAGTGATGAAGGTGTATTTCTTGGATATTCTCAAACTAGCAAAGCTTATAGAGTTTATAAAAGAAAAACTAAGATTGTGGAAGAGAGCATTCATGTAATTTTTGATGAAAGTACTAAGGATTCTCTGAGTGAAATTTTTGCAGATCTATATTTGAACAAGCATGAATCAGATGATGATGCTGTGAAAGAAGACAAAGGCAAAACTAATGTGCAGAATCAATCAGCGGAATCTCAAGGCCTTGAACCTCCTGCTGAACCAAAATCTCAAAGCCTTGAGACAGAAGCTGAAACTTTCTATGATGCTCCCTCTACTGTTTCAAGGACTCAAAGCCTTGAAGGAGAATACTCCTGGGTACCAAGAAAGAAGTTTAAGTACCTTGCACACCATCCAGCTGATAACATTATATCAGATCCATCAACTGGAACTCAGACAAGAGGACAGTTAAAGAACTTGTGTGCTTTTAGTGCATTTGTATCTTTGATTGAGCCTAAAAATACCAAGTAAGCACTAGAAGATGCAGAATGGATCATTGCAATGCAGAGTGAGCTGAATGAGTTTGAAAGGAACAAGGTTTGGAATCTGGTCCTCATAACTAAATAGAAATCAGTTATTGAAACCAGATGGGTATTCAGAAACAAGCTTGATGAGAATGGCAAAGTGGTAAGAAATAAAGCCAGACTGGTAGCTGAAGGATATAATCAGGAAGAATGTATAGATTATGAGGAGACTTTTGCTCCTGTTGCCAGGCTAGAAGCTATTAGAATACTTCTTGAATTTTCATCTCACTATCACATAAAGCTTTATCAAATGGATGTTAAATGTGCTTTTCTGAATGGATATTTACAAGAAGATGTTTTTGTAGCACAACCTCCTGGTTTTGAGGATGAAAATTTTCCTGGTCATGTTTATAAACTGGATAAAGCTCTCTATGGTTTAAAACAAGCTCCAAGGGCTTGGTATGACAGACTTTCAAAATTTCTACTTGAAAAAAATTTCAAAAGAGGCTTAGTTGACAAAACTCATTTCATTAAACACCATCAAAGTGATCTGTTAGTAGTTCAGATTTATGTAGATGATATATTATTTGGTGCTACTAATGATGCTCTTTCAAAAGAGTTTTCTAGTCTGATGTGCAGGGAGTTTGAGATGATCCTAATGGGTGAATTGAATTTCTTTCTTGGACTTCATATCTTACAAATGAAGAAAGGAATTTTTGTGAATCAAGGAAAATATACCAAGGACTTATTGAATAAGTACAATATGTCACAGTCCAAGGTGCTTAATACCCCTATGAGTTCATCACTCTCTTTAGACAAAGATTCAAATGGTAAGAGTGTGAATCAAAAGGAATACAGAGGTATGATTGGATCACTATTGTATTTAACTGATAGCAGACCTGATATTATGTTCAGTGTCTGCATGTGTGCTAGATTTCAAGCAGATCCTAAGGAAAGTCATTTAACTGCAGTCAAAAGAATTTTTAGATATTTGAATGGAACCAGAGACTTAGGGCTTTGGTATCCAAGAAGATCTAATTTTATGTTGAGTGGCTATTCAGATGCAGATTTTGCAGGATATAAAGTAGAAAGGAAAAGTACTTCTGGATGCTGTCAATTTCTTGGATCTTGATTGATCAGTTGGCATTCCAAAAAGCAAAATTCTGTAGCATTATCAACTGCAGAAGCTGAATATATTGCATCTTGTGCTTGTCTTTCACAAGTGTTATGGATTGCTCAGCAACTTAGAGATCTTGGCAATAACTTCAGAAATGTGCCTATTCATTGTGACAACACAAGTGCTATTTCAATCTCTAAGAATCCAGTTCAGCACTCAAGGACCAAGCACATAGATGTGAGACATCACTTCCTTAGATATCATGCAGAACAAGGTGATGTTGTTTTAAATTTTATCTCTACTTCAATGCAGATTGCTGATATTTTCACTAAACCTTTGCCAGATGATAGGTTTTCATCTCTAAGGCTTGAATTGGGGATGTTAAACAAGGATGCATTGGTTTAGGGGGAGTATTAGTACTTTTATGTATTTATGTGCTGAAATCTCTAAGCCTTGAGATTATAGTTTCTGAAGCCTTGAAAGTATGGCTCAAAGTTTTGAAGTTTCTCCAACTGCAGAGAATCTCAAGGCCTTGAGATTGTTCTCCAGGTCTTGATAATATCTGCAATTTTTTTTAAAAAAAATGGATCATCAAATATTATATCTTATCTTTTTAGATAACTGTATAATATTTGAATTACTCAGAGAATTTTCTAAAATATCCCAAAAAATATTTTTCAAGATTCTATTTTGCATGTTGATATAGCAGAGTCCTTTTATGACTCATCCTTTTCAACCTACTTAAGCTGAAAGTCAGGGCCTTTTCTTCTCATTCTCTCTCAATTCTCTACGACTCTACTCTCTCTCTCTCTCTCAATTCCTCTCAATCACATTCTCTTCTCAAAATCCTAAAACCCAAAATGGAGCGCAAACCAGCCAGAATTCAGCAACAGGGAAAGCCCTCTGGCAGATCCACGAAGAGAGCAAATAAGAAGAAGATAGTGATTTCTGATTCAGATTCAGAAAATACTCAAAGATTGCATGAGGATACTCCTCCTACAAAGAAGTCCATAACAGAGAAGGGAGATGAAGGCTCAAGTATTGATCCACAACAAGAGACACAGGGTGGTGATCAACCTAGGTCAGAGAAGAAGAAAGGGGGAGAAAAGAAAAAGACTGGTGAAGAGGAAAAGGGGAAATCAACTCAGGAAAGCCAGAAGAAACCAACTGAAGGAGGACAAGAAAAGACCAAACCCTCAGATAAGAAAACTAGGGTTAAGCAAGTTGTTGCTGCAACTAAGGATATCAAGGTAAGAATGTACTTCCTACAGAATGGTTTGTTAGTTCTGAGGTTAGAACTGCTTGGATGCAAGGGTATGCTTCATCTAAGGTAGCTTTCTGTAGTATGATTTCTGATGAATTATTGGATAAATTGGACATAGACTGCATGAGAAAGTTAAGAGAAACTGCTATTTGGAAGGTGTTAAATCCTAGTTCAAAAGCCTATCCTAGGTTAACTAGGTTATTTTATCTGAACTTGGTTTCTGAAGGTGATGATAAAATGGAGTTAACTTCAAAAGTGGCTGGTGTGGATTTGAGATTAGATCATAGGACTTTTGCCAAAGTATTGGGCATTACTAGGAAATACAATGTTGGAGATTATCCTGATAGGAAGGAGTGTCTGGATAAGGAAAAGGAGATGTTTTTTATTTAAGGTGTTCCCTCTGGTCCAAAGTAGTTGACACACTCTGTGATCAACTGTGAAGCCAAAATATTGTTTACAATTCTGATGAGGAGTGTAGTTCCTAGGGAGAACTCAAGGAAGTTAGTGACTGATAAGGTTCTGATTTTTATGTATCTGATATCTCAAGGGTATGAGATTTTTCAACAGTTGTTATGGAGCATATGATTTATTTTGCAACAAGGACTAGAAACCATCATCTTCCATATGCCAACCTGTTACCTCTTTTCTTTGAATATTTTCATGTACCTGTGAAAGGAGAAGAAAATATTACTGGAGGTTTTGGTTTGATAGATGAGACTGCACTTCAGAGGATTGGAGTAGTTCAGAATGGGAAAGGGCATTGGAAGTTTTATTCAGATTTGTCAAAGGAAGAACTTGCTGAGAAGGAGTTTGTGAAGCCTAAGGGGACTACATCTGGGAAAGGACAAGCCAATGAGGATTACTCTTTGTTGGTTGAGAAGTTAGAAGATCAGCAGGTTGAGATTGAAGATCTCAGACAAAGGTTATTTGATCTGTCAACTGAATTCAACCAGTTCAAGGGCTTGATGAATGTTATGAATGGGAAGCAAGATGTTGTCATCAAGGGCTTGAATCTAGAGAAGATACCTTCTGCTATTAGTCATGACACCAGTGTGGATTCAGAGGAAAAGATGGGAGATTTTCTAAAGAAGAAGAAGAAGAAGCCAATTCCAGTGGTGCTTACTTCAAAATATTTGTATGAACAAACTGATGAAGAAGATGCTGGTGAAGACACAGGTGTTGATGCAGCTACAGAGGTGGATTCAGTATAGGCTAAGAAGAAAGTGGATGAGATAATCCAATAAGTGGTTGCTGAAGTGGAAGCTGAACAAGAATGTAATCAATATGCTGAAGATGCTGCAAGTGAAGAAGAAATTGGAGAAGGGTCAGAGAAAGGCCAGACATCAAATAAGAAGTGAAGATCAGAGACTACCAAAGCCTTGACCCTCTATCTCTTTCTCTTCTCTCTTTTCTGTTCTCAAGGCCTTGACTTTTTAGCTAAAATTTTGTTTTAAGTTTTTTTTTTCAGACTCTGAGTAATGATCCAACATTTCTTCATCCTTATTTGATGAAAGTCAAAAAGGGGGAGAATTTATGTGGTTCTGTGTTTGCAGTATTTGAATAATAATACTTAGTTGTTTTGTGGTTTAATTAGTTGTGTTTATGTTTTTGTGATAATATGAAAAATTTATGGCATTATTGTATATTGTATCTGCATTTTGTGATTATCTAATTTTGAATATGAGTGGCAGGAAAATCTATACAAGACTGTAGGTTTTTCCTTTCATCAAGGGGAAGATTGTTGAGTCAAAGACCCTTGGATGTGTTTTGGTTGGTAATTGATTTGAGTGATGAAAGACAAAGACTGAGAAATAAGCAGCAAAGCATCTCAGTTATTCCAACGCCTTGAGATACTGACTGAGCTTCAAAGCCTTGAGAGTTATTCTATTCTGCTATATGTTCTAACAGTTATGTGTTGCAGATTGGATATCTGATTATACAGATCAGGGATTTAGTGCATATACTTATGAATTACACTATTTATATACCTAACACAATTGCAGATGATCAGAATAGGAAGAATCAAAGTTATCTGGGTTTAACTTTGAATATCTGTGAAGCAGGTTCAGAGCTCCAAGGCCTTGAGATGTGCCTTGAGCTGCTGACAGTTTTTTTTGCAGAACTAAGTTGATTCTTTCTTGCAGGTTTTGATTCTTAGTATTGTGATTATTTACTCACTTCTAAGTGTCTAGAACTTGTTTTTTCATGATTCATATGTTTTAGAAGTTATACAGGTTATTTTTCTAATCTGTTAAACATTTTTTATCAGAAACTGGATAACCAAACAGTCATAGCACTGTTATCTTTTTGGATTTTGTTTTTGCTGTGTTTCAATGTTGTTGCAGGGTTGTTAAACGTGCAGGAGAAATCTCAACAAACTCCAACGGATATCCACTTAGAGCTGTTTGAATTTCAGTTGAAAATAGAAAGAGGATTTGTAGGAACTCAGATCCTAAAATCTCTCAATCAGTTGCAGCTGTGGATAAAAGAGACTGGTTTGAAATTTTCAATACAGGAGAGGCTTGCAGAATACTCAGTGAAGTGTGACAAATTCCTGGGAGATCATTCATTCAAACACACAATCATTCAAGCATCATTCCAGATTCCAGCAGATCAAATCAATCTAGTATTCCAGAAGAACACATCCAGGCTTCAACAACTCATCTTTCTACTGTGTTCTTCACTTGTACTTCTATCTGTGTATCTTTAGATTATCTTAAACCTGACTTAACCTAGTGGTTGGTTGTTCAAGTGAACAACAAGAGGTTCTTGTTAGCTCAACAGTTAGTAGCTGGAACTAGATAGGTTTGGAACCACAAGTTGTATAGGTGTAAGGGAAATCACTTAGGCGTGAAGATCTAAGGCTGTTTCTGTGTGAGTAATAAGAAGTGTTTGCCCAATCCTGGTGGGATTAGATCCCTCAGGCAGAGATTAGGTCCATTGGGACTGAACTCTGTAAATTGCTTTGTGTTCTTTACTTTACAGTTTGATTATTATCTGCTGCACACAACTCAAATCAGACTAGGGTTCAAAAGCTGTTTAGAATTGTTTACAGTTCAAGGCCTTGAAGCTTTCAATTTTGCCTTTGAAAGTTTCAGACAGTTTACCAAAATCTCAAGGCCTTGAGATTTGAGTTTCACACAAAGTCTTTCTGTTAAACTTTGAGTTTTTCAAAAAGTTTTCATACTCTATTCAACCCCCCCCCCCTTCTAGAGTATTTAGGTCCTGTATTTAGTCTACATTACACACTTTCAATGTCATAGATTGAATTATTTAGATCAAGGATATACAATCCATTAGACAAATGCGCACTATAATAGTGCATACTATCAGAAGAAATGGAGCAACACTTATCCTTTATTGAAATAGAAAAACCCTTCTCGTCCAAACAAGAAATGGAAATAATGTTTCTGCTCATAGCAGGCACATAAAATCGGTTGTCTAATTCTAAAATAAGTCAAGAAGGCAAAGATAGCTCATAAACGCCTACAGCTAATGCAGCAACTCTTGCTCCATTCCCGACGCGCAGATCTATCTCCCCTTTAGCCAATCTTCTACTTCTTTTCAAATCATGCACATTTCGACAAATGTGAGAACCACATCCAGTATCAAATACCCAAGATGAAGAAATAGAAAGATTGACGTCTATAACATAAATACCTGGTGGTGGTGGAATCACTATTCCAAGATTCTTATCCTCCAGATATTTAGGGCAATTCCTCCTCCAGTGACCCGACTGGCTACAGTAGTGACATTCACCTTTAGCCACGCCTCCACTAGGCTTTAGGGCTACCTTGGACTTTGCAAATTTCTTGCGCTTTCCTTTGGAGGTAGAGGCAACTCACTTGCCCTTCCCCTTATTCACCATCATTATGGCTTTGCCCTTGCCTTTGTTCATGCTCTGTTCAGCTGTCTTTAGCATGTTCAGCAGGTCTGGCAGAGTCTTACTGATCTCGTTCATGTTATAGTTCATGATGAACTGGTTATAACAGTCAGGGAACGATTGCAAGACAAGATCAGTAGCCAAATCTTGGATGAGTGGGAACCCCAGTCTCTCGAGGTTCTCAATGTACCCGATCATTCGGAGTACATGAGACCCAAATGGGTTCCCTTCTGCAAGACTGCTCTTGAACAGTGCTTTGGACACCTCATAATGCCCATGCCTTGCCTATTCATGAAACAACTGTTTCAAGAGTATGATCATATCATAGGCCTCCATTCTCGTGTTGCTTCTGAAGCTCAAAGGTCATGGTGCAGAGCATGAGGCAAGTCACGTCACTAGAATAATATATATGTTTCTGACGTGCCCTTACATCTGTTAGAATGGACTCATCCTGGAGTGGGTTTGGAATTGGAGTGTCCAAGACGTACATCTTCTTTTCTTGCTTAAGGACAATCCTTAAGTTTCTTTACCAGCCAAGAAAATTTGTTCCGGAAATTTTGTCCTTCTCAAGGACAGATCGCAGGGATGAAGTCGATGCGTGATTTTTTGCCATTTGGAATTCTACAAAACGAGAAATATGCAATTTTAGTATTTTTGAAAAATTTAACTATATTCAATAATGGCTAGATCATTAAATATATCTCCCACTATTTTTCTCGGATTAATAGCCCTCGCCATTAATGCGGAAAATATCATTTATATTTTCTAGTAGGTCCACGATCCATATTTCACTTCTTCTTGAGCTTGCTTTGGCAAGTCACCCAAGAATTGGTTATTTAGGTAGGAACCATTCCAATTGCATCCTATGCAACTCTTGGTCCAATTAGTTGAATAACTCATTATTCTTTATTATTTAGATAACTCCTAATTGTCATGCCTTTCCTATTTGCGTCCAACCTCTTGCTTCAACATACACACATTACTATATTGTTTCGTCCGCAACACATCATGGTGAATTAAAATCGCCTTGATTTGGCAAGCCCGACTTTAATAGACCCTGATCATGAACGGTGTTTAGGCAAGAGAAGGCAAAACTCAATATTCTATTTGAGGGATTTATAGTCATTATTCGTTTGGTTGATCCCATCAACATGATCTACTTACTTGGATTGGGCAATTCAAAATAAAATACCATCTTTGTTTATTATTATCTTGGTAATGTTTTGTTAATATCGCCATAAACACAAAATTAAATAACAAGACATAAATAATAAACATCCACAAAAAGCAAAATAATGAGGTATGGACATGGCCCCTAGACTAAGATATTACCAAGCCCGTGATAATATCAATATGACCTAAAGTGACAAGCTCATCTCCATGTGCTCCACCATAGCCGCGCGCCTAGGGATGGAAGTCTTCATCGTCTTTGTGGCTTCTTGGTTCTCCAGTCTGCTCCTCCATGCTCTTGGCTATCATCTAAATATTTCTACTCTAGCCTAACATCTAGAATAAATATATAAATAAAGCTTCACATGTTGAGGAGAAAAACGACTTCCATGCCGTAAAATCTAATTAATTATTACATTAAATAATAAGCTCGCAGGCCGTAAAACCAAATCACAATCAAACATAAACATCCACAACCTATGCCATATCCATCCACCATGCAAAAAAAGCACATAATACAATTACAACCAATTTTTAACGCGCTTGGTCAATTTTAGTTGAATTGGGTAATTAGGGTCACAACAGTCCAAGAGATCCACCATCCACCATGGTCGAACCATCCAAGTACCAAGGCTAGGCCTTGGGGTGGTCGGCCGAGCCGCACGCTAAACCGGCCCAACCCCTTGGCCGAGCCTTGCTTGGGTGGCAAGGCAAGAGGGACGGTCCCCTTAGGGGGCCGAACCTCTTTATGGAATTGTTTCCAAAACCATCCCATGCCTTGTTGCCAAAACTTTGTTGTTTCCATAATGTTGTTTCCATAATTGAAAAAACCCCTTTTCTCAATTATGTGCCCAAGAATCCTAATTTTTCAAGAACCCAATTATTCACATCCTATGTGATTAAACTCACCAATTCACACATCCAATGTTAAATTGGATCTTGTTTATCTTGAATCAAATTCAATTTGCATCTACTATGCCAATTAATTTCAGTTTCGCGTAATATGAATAAAATGGTGTATAAACTGAAATCGTAACACATAAAATCATGATATGCACTACAACATGTGGCTCTGATACCACTGTTGGGTTTTTACGTAGGTTACACAGCGGAATAACAAAATTTACCTACTCAAAGCCCACCAAGGATCACAGGAAGAGACATTCATAACATGATAAGAGCATAGAAGATGTGTACCTTTTTGTTTGGGAGATCAAACGAAGAATAGTGTCTTCTTCTCTACCGTTGATCCACGTCTACAGGTGCGATCTAGATCTTCCTTCTCCTAGTGCTAGCTTGGACCATAGGAAGAGGAAGAAGGAATCACACAACGAATAACAAAGAGAGGGTCGGCCCTCTCTTTGTGGCCGACGGGTAGGGGCGGAAGCAAGGGGGCTTCGGCCTCCGTGTTGTCTTGCTCTCTCTCTTGCTTTATCTCCCACTCACTTATATTATGAGCATTAGTTGTGGGAAGGAAGCTACGAGCATCCTTTATATAGTCCAACATTCCTTGTTAACTACATAAAGGCCCTTCCTAATCCTACATGAATTTGGATTAGTCCCTTCCTTGCATATTAGTCCTACTAAGTTTGCAAGGTGTTGCAAAGTGATCCCTCTTATTAATTAATCATATTAATTAATTCCAATTCTAGTCCAAATCTATTAGATGTGTGACCCCATAGGTTTCTACTCAGTTGGTAGTAACTTATTACTAACATGGAGCGGTGTCTAGCAACACATCCATGCAACCCAACTAATAGAAATAAGTCAGTGATCCCGACAAACCTTGTGCCCAATATCACATATTGTATTATCCCTTTGTCTCCATATCCGGATTGGACACGAGACATAAATAGTCACACTCGTATATCCAGTCCATAGTTCCTTGATCCTGGGAATATGCTTATGCAAGCAGATAACATTAATATCTCCATATTGATTTATCTTAGTCTGGCCAGACATTCAATAAGCACCATCCCTCGAGTGGCCATGGATATTTTCTCTCATTATGTGGGAGGGACAAATTCTCTCTTTGTCACTACGAACTCTAAGATTGCTTCCTATCATGCCCGATAGTTGTCTTTATAGTTGCCCGGTTAAGGCGCAACGTTGGATAACATCAAAGCATGATATTCCAAAACTAGAGTATCTAGTGACTTCAAATCTAAGGGTTACAATATAATTTGCACTACGATAAGTGATTGTGACTTTAACATAATCTAATGTATCCTTCTCGTTGTGGGTCAATCCAGTATGCCATTACTCCGAATGAATACCCATGTGTTAGACTTGATATCTCCATATCAATCTACACACATACTAGTCTATATTTAATCATATTGTTAACCAATATAATGGACTAGGGATATTTAAGATAAACAACACATTGTATCTAAGGACTTCATTATATTAAATATCACAATAAATAATAAATTAATATTATAGCCAAAACAATGTTCATACTAAATATAGATTGCCTCTGGGGTACCTATTCCAACAGAACGATATGGAGATATTAAGTCTAACACATGGGTATGCATTAGGGTTAATGGCATGCTGGATTGACCCACTAACGAGAAGGCTACATACATGTTATGTAAAGTCACAAGTGCTTCTCGGAGTGAAAATTGTATTGTGGTCCTTAGACTTGAAGGCACTAGATACTCTAATTGTGAAATATCATGCTTTGATATTATCAAACGTTGCACCTTAACCGAGAACTATAAAGTTAATTATCGGGCATGATAGGAACCAAGCTTAGAGATGGTAGTGATGTAGAGCGGATTTTTCCTTCCCACTTAACGGGAGCAAATATCCGCGGCCACTCGAGGGGTAGTGCTTGTAGAATGTCTGGACAGACTCAGATAAATCAATATAGGATATTGATGTTATCTTCATGGATAAGACTATTCCGAGGATCGAGAAACTATGGATTGGATATACGAGTGTGCCTTGTATGTCTCGTGTCCAATCCGGATAAAGAAACAAAGATATAATACAATACGGTAACATTGATCACAAGGTTTGTCGAATTATTGACTATTTCTATTAGTTGGGTGGTACAGATGCCTTGCTACGGGCCGCTCTATGTTAGTAATAGTTACTACCAACTAAGTAGAAACATATGGGGTCACAGGCCCTATGGATTAAAGTAGACTTATGAATTAATTAATATGATTAATTAAATAAAAGGACAATACGCAACCACATGCAAACTTAGTAGGACTAATTTGCAATGTGGACTAATCCGTGTATGGACAGGATTAGTGTTGGGGCCAATATGTAGTTAACAAGGAGTTGTTAGACTATATATAGGAACACTCATAGCTTATTCTCATTAAGTGTGTCATAATTGTTATAACACAATGAGAGAACAAAGAAAGGAGAGAGACAACAAGGGAGGCCGAACCTGACCCCCCCCCCATCTCCGTATGCCCTCCTGTTACCGTCGGCCCCTAGAGGCGCGACTTTGGGTGTTTGTTTCGCGTGATTATTCTTCCTCTTTCCATAAATTTCTAGCACAAGAAGATTGGAAGGATTCTAGCTCTAATCCTAGGCGTGGACTATCCATATAGACGTGAATACTATTTTACGAGTGAAGTCATCCGAGGAGACAAACAAGGTATTTGATGCTATCCCTTACCTTCATTATGATGTCTAGTCATGTGATCCTTGGAGGGATTTGAACGAATACTTATTTTGTTTATTCTGTTGCGCATCCATTATGAATACAGTCTCTTCTTCACATGTTGCTGCAGCAATTGTCGGCGACGGCTTGTTCTCGGTGTGAAGTGCTGAGGTATTTACACCTTTGTTTGCCATTTTAAGTCTATGGCAATGAGGGGGGATTCCATAATTTCATATTAATGCGTTTGGTGAAATTTATTTGGAGTTATTTTATACATTGATGGCAATTCAGGTATGTGGGTGCGGGCTATATATGTCAATTCCTAAGTAGGCACTCGTTTGGTAGGAAGCATTCACATTTGGCCACAGTTACAATCATAGGAACGGCAACGTAATTATTTCGTCGCTAAGATTCGAAAGACTCTTGGATTTCACTGTGATTGATATACTGCTACATTGGTATGATTCACTTCTGCCTTTGCTATTTCATAGTACGTTTTTTCCCAAGCTCCAGCCAACAACTGCTTGGTTCATTAGAATATTTTCCAACTGTAATTACTATAGTTTTTTTTCACACATCAGGATATTTAGAAAATAGGAAATCAGCCTGTTGGTATCCATGTTTTTACCTGGAGATGGTATCTACACTGCTATGAATAGATTATCTGAATGGAAGATGCGCAAAACGATCTAGTGGTAATCTACTTAAGGACATAAGTGTAGCCGCATATTTTGATCACTATATTTACTGCTACAGTGGTAAAACTGGAAATAATATATACAAAGTATATGTTTACAAGACTCAAAGCCTTAATTATTTTGCTAAGTGCAATTTCAGCTCTGATTATTACGATTGGGAAATAAAGCAAGAAGGTGAACAATTAGTTTCCAAAACCTAAAACCACATCATTGATGGAACCTGGAAACATGAGTACCCAATTGTATAAGTTCATCACTCAATAATCCAATTAAAAAATCGGAAAGGCTAGGTATTATACAGATCTTTGAAGTTTCCCAATTACATGTATTATGTATATGGCTACCAAACAATAATAAAAACGTAGATGGCGGCCGTTTTTTATGGAACCGTTGCTCATTTTGATTGTAAAACTACACCAATCGGTACATATACGGAGTGAAATTAATAGAACCAATATGCAGGGTTTCACCAGCAATAGCAGAGGGGGTTACCTACAAGAACAAAGCAGATACATGGCGTCCACGAACTCAGTTATCGATTTCCAAGATGAGACTTCGTCGGAGGAAGAGGTGAAGGCAGAGTTGTATTGGCGAGATTTTTTAAGTAGATGAGAGGATCGTGATTGGAAAGGTAGTGTGTGGGTGATAGATGGCACGCTTTTTTTTGCTTGATTAGACAACATGGTGGAAGGGGAATACTTTTTGAGATGACAATGTGGAGGAAGTGTAGTACTGGCAGAGTTGTTTTTTATTATAAAATTACTATCTTTTTTTTAATGCTATCAAAGTTTGTACTAATCTAATGGTTAAATATTTCAAATTAAGTTTATTTGGCACCATAAAAATCACACATTAAAAATAATAATATATCAAGACACTATTATGTTAATAGTTAGAGACATGGGAGGATGCAGATAAATGAAGATTATATTAGAACATATTCAATTAACAATTACGATTTCATGAAATAGCATAATACTTTGCGAGTCCGTGTCTAATTTAATTGTAAAGGCGTTTTACACAACATGCTCAGATATCTGTATATAGAAGTTTACGTTTAAATATACCAATGCTTTGTGGTTATTAATATGCTACGATGCTTCGTTACGCGTCGACCGACTTCGATTGTGTGCGCGTATTAAATAACATGTTGAGATAGTTGTATAGAGAAGTTTAATTATTCCAATAGAGAATTTTGTGATGCTAATAGAGCGGTTTTATTATGTGTTCGTCAAAGGGTGTTTTTTTGATAATTGTATGTGGAAGTGGTTGAACTTCAATGTATATTTGAAATATTACAATATTTACTTTAAATACTAACCTGAAATGCTGGGGAAGAATATTTATTTGTCGAATTGGTAATGGAATTGATGGGGAGAGAATAAAAACTGAAAGAATTTAGTGGATTGTGAATTCTTTTGACCTCACCTTAGAATTCCCTTCAAAGTGAACTTTGCATATTTGCCGTCTACCTCGGGTTTTGGAGGAAGTGAAAAAGTCAATTTTTTTATTATTATTATTATTATTATTATTATTATTATTATTATTATTATTATTATTATTATTATTATTATTATTATTTATGGCACCACGCTCCCGCGACCCCGATTATTAACATAATTAAACGGGAACGAGATGTCACACGCCACCAAGGCATACTAGCACCATGAGGATGGAAGTAAAAATATTTGAAATTTCAAGGTTAACTGAAAAGTAGTGCAGAAGCTTATGAAAAGGGGTATTATATTAAAAACCAGTTTATTTTCAAAACTCTTCTTGTATAAAAAGGAAATCGAGTTTGAGAATTTCGTAAATAAAACTTTCATCCATCCTCTATGGTACTCAATGATCTCAGAGTCAAGTCATTCATGGTTCAGTCACGAATATACATAAACCATTCATAAAAGGGCCACAATACGACTCCAAAAGTTGACTTAACAAACTACGGGATATCCCCTCATGGGGTAACACATTCCCGCTACCAAAAGATGATAATACATAGTCTCCAACAAGTGTATGCTAGATCTCCAAGAGTTACATATAGAAAGACACCAAGTACTACTATATGTACATGAGACAAGAAAGTCATAGACACATCTAGCACAAAGAATGAAATATCCACAACATGATATGGCATAAGCAACTAAGAAGCTTGGTTAATTGGCTCGGTCCTCTCCTTTGAACGTGATAGAGCGGTCATTTAAAAACCGGTCAGATTGCGAAGTCAGATGAGCACGTACTTACCCCTTTGTTAGGTTTGGAAATATACAATATATACAAGTTCCAAATAACATGGTCAAGTTTTTCCGAACATGCTTGCTTACACAGTTCATACACTTGGGTTAGTTAAAACACTTGGGTACTCGACCCCTTCCACAACACCACTTTGAGTCCTTGGCTCATTTCATTCAAGTACTTTTGCCATTAAAATATCATTTGTGACACTAAGCCATAAATATGGCGAGTCCGTGTAGAATCGCTACCTCTGACAAAACATAGTTGACAAGTCATGACAACGCACGTGTTAACGGCTCATCCCATATTCTATCCTTAGGACAGGGTATCGGCCTCCGGTCTATTGTCCCCGCGCCGGGATGGTATTGTCCGTTGTATATCCCCCAACCGTTAGAGTACTGTAACGGTGTATTGTCCCCCACCGTTAGGGTACTGTCCAACAGTGTTATTTAGGAAAACATCTTGGCCAAACATTAATAAAACATACGATGGACTTTAAATTTAACAAATTTCATTTATAAACATGCTTTACAACATGTGCTATATCTCCAACCAAAAGATACAAATCACCAAGTGGTTATCAAAACACATTCCACCATTCATAAGTTTCACACTATCCATCTCATAGTCTATAAACAAATAATATACAAAAATAGCACTACCAAAGGGTAGGGTAAGTACTTACCTCGGGTCCTAACTTATTTAACCTTTACTAGCTACCAATACGGAAATCCAAGTGCAACTCTAACGACGAGGCTCTACAAATAATAAGAGCAAGCCAACATTAAGACAAGTGCACTATAAGGCAAGGATAAGGTGCTAAAAGTTTACCATGACGTGGTTATGAAGACCTTCTAAGATGAATCGACAATGGAATGATGTTCTCTAAAGTAGCACATACCACTAGACGAGAAATGAACTTTTTAGATTTGACACACTTTACAAAAACTGGAATTCTGAATGATATAGAGCATATTTTGGCATGAATCCAACTAGAAATGAAACTAGACACGTACATATTCGAATCGTTATAAGATAGAGAAAAATACAAGCTCGTACGAGAGAGTAACGACCTCAAAAAGTTGAGTGACAAAATCTGTCCGAACCCAGTTCCAGCCCAGACATAGTTTACAAGAATTCGCATTACAAAAAATGTATAAGGAATTTGGGCATGAAACCAGTTGGAGATGAAAGTGGACACATAGGGCTTCGAAACGATATAAAATAGAGGAGAATAAAAAAATTTATGAGTGAGATGTGGCCTCTCAAAGTCAGGTCAAACAAGCTGACGGAAAACAGAGTATCAACATGAGACCACTTCTTTGAATTCAAAGATTCTAAAGTAAGTATGTGAAAGAACTTTATTCAAGGTCAAATAAGATATGAAAGAGACACATTGAAGTCCAAATACAGCACATAAGCTTCAAGAATGAGCAAAAACACATGATTTGAATAGATGAGAAGTATGAAATAGAGATATCAAGAACAACTCTCATCTTTAGAGAAACAAACTTTATTCTAAAACTTCATCAATGAGGATGAGCCCATGAATCCACAAGAAGATGAAAAAATAGACACATGCAATGACATTTTCAGATGATCTACCATGGAAAAGGACATTAGAACCAAGAATATGCAAAGATCAAAGATTAGATCAAGGATTTACCTCAAAGATCAAGATTGGTGAGCAAAAGAGTGATTGTGAGCTCAAATCATGGGGTAGAATGAAGAAAGAACTCTCCACCAAGGTTGTATCTAGATTGGTGATGAATTTTCCATACTTTGGATGCTATAATATGAATTTTTGATGGTGTTTTGTGGAGGTCTTAGCACAAAAACGGGTTGAAGTTCTTTTGAGAGAAAATAGAACTTCTAGTGACTTTGAGAAAGATAATGGGTGTGAGAAAATGATGAGTGTGAGCTGAACAACAAGCTTTATAGATGAACAAGTGATTGGGTACATTGGTCACACCACACATGTTTGCAAGGAGTGCACTAGTATAATCAAACTAGGCACAAATAACAAAACAAAAGATGGCACACTTTACTAGCTCCAAATGATTTAAATATGAGGAGTAACATTGAAAAAAGACTTTAGGGTGTATAGGTATCTAAATCCCACAAGTTTTACACCCATAGAATAACAAAATACCAAGTTTTGGCCATGCTTTTGTGGCTCCCTTTCTCAAATCCGGGAATGCACTAGAAAGTTTTGTTTCAATGAACAAGATAGTTTGGGAAGAGTAAAATTGATACAAATCTATGGTGTGCAAGGCAAGTAGTCACGATGAGTCATTAGCATGCCTAATAATAGGTAATTA
This sequence comes from Linanthus parryae, assembly GCA_023055425.1. Taxonomy (NCBI): domain Eukaryota; kingdom Viridiplantae; phylum Streptophyta; class Magnoliopsida; order Ericales; family Polemoniaceae; genus Linanthus; species Linanthus parryae. The sequence goes on from JALGPY010000006.1 coordinate 42,705,120, forward strand.
TGGGTCTACTTCCCCCACTACACTAGTGTACATGCAAATACTCTCCCACATACAAGAAATACGTATATACCAAAATTGCACTTCACTACTTCATACTTCATAGCAAATAAGAATTGGTCAATATTAAGACTATAAGAGACCACGTCCCAAATTAATTAGCCCAAAAAATTAGGTTATAATGGTCATAAATCAACTCCAAATAATGTTTTGATGAGTTTAGTTACGCGGGATGTCACATTCTACCCACCTTAAAAAGAAGTTTGTCTTCAAACTTAACGTACCTCATAATCAAAATAAATATGGATACTTGTCCCGCATCTTAGCTTCACTCTCCCACGTTGCTTCCTCTACCGCATGATTCCTCCACAAGAATTTCACCAAAGGAATGGTCTTGTTTAGCAGCACTTGATCACGACGATCCAAAATTTCCACGGGCCTTTCTTCATAAGACAAGTCAGACCTAACCTCCAAAGGTTTATAAGAGATTATATGGTCGGGGTCATACACGTACTTTTTCAGCATTCATACGTTGAATACATTGTGCACATGCTCTAGCTTTGGTGGCAACGCAAGATGATACGCCACAGCTCCTATTCTTTCAAGGATCTCGAATGGGCCAATATAGCGTGCACCTAGTTTACCTTTCTTCCCAAATCGCAGCACTCCCTTGGTTGGAGATACCTTCAATAACACATTTTCACCCACTTGAAACTCCAATTCTCGTCTTCGGTTATCTGCATAACTCTTTTGCCTACTTTGAGCAGCTTTCAAACGTTCACGGATCATTAACGTTCACGGATCATTCTAATATTCAGTTGTCAATTCCACTAACTCGGGCCCTTCTTTTCGCCTCTCACCAACCTCCATCCAGCAGATTGGTGAACGACACTTTCTCCCATACAAGACCTCAAACGGCGCCATACCGACACTAGACTGATAACTGTTATTATATGCAAACTCAACTAATGGTAGATGATCCTCCCAACCACCTTCAAAGTCCATAACACAAAACCTAAGCAAGTCTTCCGAAGTATGAATTGTGCGCTCTGACTGCCCATCTGTCTGCGGATGAAAGGATGTGCTAAAATGCAACTTAGTTCCCAAGGACTCATGTAACCTCTTCCGAAATCTCGATACAAAGTGTGGGTCTCTATCGAATACAATAGAAACTGGTGTTCCACGAAAACGGATGATTTCTCCAATATACAACTTCGCCAAAAGTTCCAAGGAATGAGTCGTCTTGACTGCCAAAAAGTGCGCCGACTTGGTCAACCTATCCACAATAACCCAAATTGCATAATTTTCGTGGGAAGATCTTGGTAAACCAACAAGAAAATCCATCGTAACGTGTTCCCATTTCCACTCAGGGATAGGTAGAGGTTGTAACAATCCAGATGGTATCTGATGCTCGGCTTTAACTAACTGACATTGCAAACAGCGAGAAACAAACTTAGCAATTTCCCTCTTCATACCAAGCCACCAGTATAATTGCTTCACATCATGATACATCTTCGTACTTCCAGGATGAACAGCAAAACTTGAACTATGAAACTGCTCCAACAACTTACGTTTAACCTCCGGATCATTAGGCACACAAATTTTCCCCTCGAACTTCAACATCCCGTCTACTAATGCAAAGTCCTTCCTAGTACCATCCACCACACCTTGGGACATCTTTAACAACAAAGGATTGCGTGCTGAGCCACTTTTAGTTCCTCCAAGAACAACGGTTCTAGTTTCAAGGCATATAAGTAGTTAGAAACTTGATGTGGCACAACTTCTAAGTCCAAACGCCGAAGATCCTCTTGCAACTCACGTTGGGGAGTAATGAAACAAGATATGTTAGCACTACTCTTACGGATCAAAGCGTCTGCCACGACATTTTCCTTCCCTGGGTGATAGTGAATTGAAATATCATAGTCCTTCATAAACTCGAGCAATCTTCTTTGCCTCATATTTAACTCCTTATGGGTAAAAATATACTTCAGACTCTTATGATCAGTGTAAATCTCGCACCTCTCCCCATACAAGTAATGCCTCAAAATATTCAAAGAAAAGATCACCGCAGCTAACTTGAAATCATGAGTTGGGTAGTTATGTTCATGTAACTTCAACTGTCTTGAGGCATAAGCAATCACTTTATCATTCTGCATAAGCACACACCCAAGCCCCTTCTTCGAAGCATCACTATAAACCACAAAATCCCCAGAGCTATCTGGTAAACTCAAAATGGGTGCAGACACTAGCCTTTTCTTCAATTCCCTAAAACTCCTCTTGCATTCGTCTTTCCATACAAATGGAGTCTCCTTTCGATTCAGCTTAGTAAGATGACTTGCAATAACAAAGAAGTTCGGAACCAATCTCCGGTAGTAACCGGCTAAACCAAGAAAGCTACAAACCTCTGTCACACTCCTTGGTCTTTCCCAATTAACAACCGCCTCAATTTTCTTAGGATCCACAGCGATACCATTTTCGTCTACTATATGACCAAGAAAAGATATCTGCGATAACCAATACTCGCACTTCTCAAACTTCACAAATAACCTGTGATCTCTGAGGGTTTGAAGGACAATCCTCAAATGTTCCTTAGGCTCCCTTATGCTCTTTGAATAAGCAAGGATATCATCAATGAACACAATAACAAAGTCATCCAAGAACGCCTTAAACACCCTGTTCATTAGATCCATAAAAGCAACAGGTGCATTAGTAAGTCCAAAAGGCATCACAAGAAATTCATATTGACCATATCTTGTACGAAATGCACTCTTAGGGACATCCTCGACCTTTATTCTCAATTGATGGTAACCCGATCTCAAATCAATCTTTGAGAAGACTCTTGAACCTTGCAATTGATCAAAAAAATCATCAATACGTGGTAAAGGATATTTATTCTTTATCGTCACCTTGTTTAACTCCCGATAATCAGTGCACAACCTCATGGAACCATCCTTCTTCTTAACAAACAACACCGGAACTCCCTATGGAGAAGTACTAGGCCGAATAAACGCTTTGCTCAACAACTCCTCCAACTATACTTTCAACTCCCGAAGTTCTATAGGAGTCATTCTATAGGGTGCCTTAGAAATTGGTGTTGTACCTCGTAAAACCTCAATTGAAAACTCAACTTCTCTTTCGGGTGGAAGCTCATTCACATCCTCCGAAACACATTCAGAAACTCTAGAACTATAGGAATATCCTCCATCTTACGATCATCTAGGGAACTACCCAAGACACAAGCTAAGTAACCCTCACAACCTTTATGAATAAGAAGAACACCCAATAAATTAATAACGAGCCTACGCACCGCGTACTTTGCACCGTACTACTACTTAAGCAAGTACCAAGTATTACTATCTAGTAGAATTACACATAAGGGTCATCCTACTGACCATACTCTAAGGTTTCTAAGCAAACCTATGATGTGATACCAACCATGTGGCACCCCGCTCCCGCGACCCCGATTATTAACATAATTAAACGGGAACGAGGCGTCACACGCCACCAAGGCATACTCGCACCATGAGGATGGAAGTAAAAATATTTGAAATTTCAAGGTTAACTGAAAAGTAATGTAGAAGCTTATGAAAAGGGGTCTTATATTCAAAAACAGTTTATTTTTAAAACTCCTCTTGTATAAAAAGGAAATAAGGTTTGAGAATTTCGTAAATAAAACTTTCATCCATCCTTTATGGTACTCAATGATCTCAGAGTCAAGTCCTTCATGGTTTAGTCACGGTTACACATAAACCATTCATAAAAAGGGCCACAATACGACTCCAAAAGTTGAGTTAACAAACCACGAGATATCCCCTCTTGGGGTAACACATTCCCACTACCAAAAGATGACCATACACATTCTCCAACAAGTGTATGCTAGATCTCAAAGAGTTACATATAGAAAGACACCAAGTACTACTATATATACATGAGAAAAGAAAGTCTTAGACACATCTCGCACAAAGCATGAAATATCCACAGCATGATATAGCATAAGCAACTAAGCAGCTTGGTTACTTGGCTCGGTCCTCTCCTTTCAACCTGAAAGAGCGGTCATTTAAAAACTGGTCAGACTGCGAAGTCTGGTGAGCACGTACTTACCCCTTTGTTAGGTTTGGAAATTAGCAATATATAAAAGTTCCAAATGCCATGGTCAATTTTTTCCGAACATGCTTGCTTCCACAGTTCATTCATAGATAAAGAATAAATTAAACAATATAATTAAAGCAAGCATTCAAGTAAGTAAACATGTAAATCATTTAGTTCAAACACTTGGGTCCTCGACCCCTTCCACAACACCACTTTGAGCCCTTGGCTCATTTCTTTCAAGTAATTTGGCCATTAAAAATCTCATTTGTGACACTAAGCCATAAATATGGCGAGTCCGTGTAGAATCTCTTGGAATAGATGATCTAGAGGCAATCTTATATTTATTATGAACATTGTTTTTGGCTAGAATATTCATTTATTATATATTGTGATATTTAATATAATGAAGTCCTTAGATTTAATGTGTTGTTTATCTTAAATATCCCTAGTCCACTATATTGATTAACAGGACGATCAAATATAGACTAGTATGTGGGTAGATTGATATGGAGATATCAAGTCCAACACAGGGGTATGCATTAGGGGTAATGGCATACTGGATTGACCCACAACGAGAAGTATACATTAGATTATGTCAAGTCACAATCGCTTCTCGTAGAGCTAATATAATTGCAATCCTTAGACTTGAAGTCACTAGATACTCTAGTTGTGGAATATTGTGCTTTGATGTTACCAAACGTTACACCGTAACTGGGTAATTATAAAGATGGCTATCGGGCATGATAGGGAGCAAGCTTAGAGATCGTAGTGATGTGGATATGATTTTTCTGTCCCACATAATGGGAGTCAATATCCACGGCCACTCGAGGGATGAGGCTTATTGAATGTCTGGCCAGACTCAGATAAATTAATATGGAGATATTGATGTTATCTTCTAGCATAAGCATATTCCAAGGATCGAGAAACTATGGATTGGATATACGAGTGTGACTATTTATGTCTCGTGTCCAATCCGGATATAGAGAAAAAGGGAAAGTGAAATATAAGATATTGGGCACAAGAGGTTTTTCGGGATCACTGACTAGTTCTATTAGTTGGGTGGCATGGATGTGTTGCTAGACACCGCTCCATGTTAGTAAAAGTTACTACCAACTAAGTAGAAACCTATGGGGTCACACGTCAATAGAGTAGAGCTAGATTTGGTATTAATTAATATGATTAATTAATGAGAAGGATCATTGTGCAACACCTTGAAAAATTAGTAGGACTAATTTGCAAGGAAGGGACTAATCCAAGTTCATGGAGAACTAGGAAGGACCTTTATAGAAACAACAAGGAGTTATTGGAGTATATAAAGGAGGATCTAGCTTCCTTCCCACTGATTGTGATTTGTTATTAGACACAACACAAAGAGAGTGGGAGAGAACAAAAGAGAGAGAGATAAGACAAGCCTAGGCCGACCTCCCTAGGCCGTCAGCCCCTCTCCCGTCGGCGCCAAAGGAGGGTCGAACCCCTCCTTGTCCTTGTTGCTTTGATTCCTCTTCCCTCTTCCTCTGGTTCAGGCTAGCACTTGTTGAAAGAAAAATATAGATCTCACCTCTAGACGCGGATCAACCGTAGAGACGAGGACATCATTCTTCGTGTGATCTCTCAAGCCAAAAGGTACACAATACTATGTCCTTTATCATGTTATGATGTCTCCTCCTGACGATCTGTGGTGGGCTTTGAAGTAGAATTAATTTTTGTTATTCCGCTGCGTTACTGATAACTCCATAATTGGAGTTATATTCTATTGTGATTACTTGTCGTTTCGCGTACTTTCCGATGCATTTATGTGTGTTTTAGGCCGAGTTTTGATAGTTTTGAGCATACTTGAGTATTTGGACTTCATGGTGTAATCCGGACGTTTTATGCATGTTTTATGCTTTATTTGTCGCATTTGATCTTCCGGTATTTGTTCGTGTTGTGAATTTCAGGAACCGGAAGCATGGAGTGCGGATTTTGGAGCGGAAGCGAACTTCGGAAAGAAAGAAACTCAAGGAATGCATGAGAGAATAGAAGAAGAGGAGAATCTAAGAGGAGAAAAAGACTTAGCCAAATTTTCAAGAGGTGAAAAGAAGCAACACACATGGAAGATCAAGGTGATCCTACAAGACAAAAGGTGATCCTATGATCACAAGATCAAGTACAAGACCACCAACGTGATCCTACAATCAAGTAAGGTGATCCTAGGATCACGAATTGTGATCCAAATATCACATTAGTAGATCTGACGTGATTAGAAAAGGGGTAAAAAGTGTAATTTTTAAAAACTTGAAAGAAGTGACGTGATTTAACAAGGAGAACGACCTAGGGCTTGGATTATTCATCTATTCTACGCCATTGGAGAGCAAGGAGCATTCTTGGAGCTTGGAGACCATCGTTTGATTCTCTATCTTCTTCCCCTCTTTAGTTTTTGTTTATGATCATTGAAACTTTGTACTTTGATCATGTGTTTTAGTAGCTAAACTCTCTATTCGGGATATCTCATAGGGAACTAGGGTTTTGAACACCATATTTTGGTGATTTATGGATTATGCTTCATGCTTATTAGCTTAATTGGATGTTTATGCTTAGTTATGCTTGATTCATACGCGTAATTCTATCTTTCATATTGTTTGACGTCACAATAAGATTGATCTAGGTGATCATTATTAGAGGAATCAATAGTTATTGCTTGAACTTGAATCTTGCACTAGTCGAATCTAGGGTTGAGGAATCTTGCTAGTTAACTAGAACTAAGAGTTGATATCAAGATCATAATGCAAATTTAAACTTAAGTAGGCTAGAGGAATCAGGTACAAGAGTTTAAATATAGACTTTGGTTGAGGAATCTTCAAAGTGAAATTGCTCGTTTGGCTAAGTAGAAAATATCCGTGTCGCATGAACGTAAATCATAAGTGGTGTGAATTCCCTAGTGAACCCGTAGAGATATCCTGAACTTGTCCACTTGTTAAGTAACTTAAAAATCATTCTTCGTTAATCGTGAAGCTTTTCACCTGATTAATTGAGATCTTTTTCTTTCAATTTCAGTAGAGTTAGTAGAACAAACCACTGCGCTTTGCCCACACAAGGTTAAGAACTAATAGCTAATTTACAAAGAAGTTTCTTGGGATTCGACAATCCGGACTTTTCCGATTATTACTGCACCGACAGCCATACACTTGTGGTTTGGACGTGTCAAGTTTTTGGCGCCGTTGCCGGGGACTTCGGCTAAATTAGTTATAATTCCTAGCCTTAGGGATTGATTTTATTGTTTATATCTATTACTCACCTACTTTCTGTGTGTAATCTGTGTTTTCAGGTTGAACTTCACGGTGCATGTCCCGTTCTCGAGACGAGCCTTTGCACCCAACACTTGAGGACCCGGAAACTTTGTTACGCGCACAACGTAGAGACAAGAGGAAGACAAGCTCAGTTGCTATGGATGACGAAATTAGAGCTGAGTTTGAGAGGATCCGCAAAGGTATGCAGGATGCGGAGGCAGCTAGAGCAGCAGCTGTAGAGGATGCAGCCAATAAAGCACAAGAAACTGAGGAGCTGAGGGCTCAAATGGCTGAGATGCAGGCAATTATGGATCGCTTGGCTCCCCCAAATCCACAACCACGTCCTGGTGTGGGGGCACAAGTGGCGAACATCGGTGGGAACAATAATGGGAATAATGGGGGAAACAACAGGCAGAACAATGCCGAGATTGAAGAACGCCCTATGGTGGATTATTTCAGGACTACTCCAGCGTGTTATTAGCCTACCATTGTCAGGCCACAGATCAATGCCCAACACTTCGAGTTGCGCCAACATATGATCAATATGGTTCGTGATGAGTGCGCATTCAACGGAGCTCCAGGAGATGATCCCAATCACCATCTGCTGGTATTTGAGCAAATCACATCAACCCTGCACGACCAACGAGTTCCAGACGAAACAGTTAAGCTATTACTGTTTCCCTTCTCCTTATCTGGAAAAGCCAAGAAGTGGCTTATGGAGCTGCCAGCTGGGAGCATCGTGACATGGGCGGATTGTTGTCATGAGTTTCTGAGGAAGTATCTGCCACCATCCCGAGTCGCTCAGCAGATGGCTGAGATTGCAAATTTCACTCAGGAAGAAGACAGCTCATTCGGAGATGCTTGGAGGAAGTTTAGCCAAATTCTCCGTAGATGTCCGAATCATGGGGAGCCATGGCACAAGCTTCTCCATTATTTCTACACTGCATTAGACAAGGAGACAGCTGACCAGTTAGATATGCTAGCTGGAGGTAATTTTATGGGGCTTGGGGCACAACAAGCTCAAGATCTGCAGAATAACGTGTCGAAGAGGGAGACTACACGAGCTGAAACTCGTAGGTACTCCAAACCGGGGGATGCAGCCTTAGTCAACAAGATTGAGTCTATGGAGCAAAAGCTGGAATCCATGACCTCAGCATTTCACAGCATGCAACCTCCATCACAAGTGAAGCCCATGGGTGAGTTACTCGCGGATGAGAATCAGGGATATGGCTCCGTTGAAGATGTGAATTACATGGGTCCACCACGACAGCAGCAGTGGACTAACACTTATCATCCCAACAACCGCAATCACCCCAACTTTAGCTATGACAACCCTAAAAATGGGTTATATGCGCCCGGACAGCAGCCGAATTCTCAGTATCAAGCTCAAGGGAAATTTCAACAGCAACAGGCTCAGCAACCTGAAGAGCAAGAGACAAATACTTTATTGAGAAAGTTACTAGCTAATCAAGACAGGATGGAGAGCACGATTGTCTCACTACAAGCAACAATAAAGAGCCACGAGACTCAGATTGGGCAGATTGCCAATCAGAATGCTAAATTTCCGCCAGGTATGCTTCCTTCCAATACCATTCTTCCTATTGAGCAGCTCAAAGCTATTACTACTCGCAGTGGTGTGACTACTCAGGATCCTCCATATCCTAGCCATGCGAGATCCGAAGCTACAAAAGCTACAGAGAAGGAATTGGGTGAAGAGTTGCCCAAGGCCGTGAGTCCCTAATCAAAGGACACGGTTGAGAAGAAAGAAGAGTCCAAGAGCACTCCAGATCCAGCTACTTATGAGCCACGGATTCCATATCCGGCGGCAATAAAGAGGAATGATGAGGAACACTTTGGGAGATTTATGGATATATTCAAACAATTGCATATCAACATTCCTCTTGTAGAAGCACTTGCTCAGATGCCCAGGTACAAGAAGTTCTTGAAGTAAATCCTTTGGGGGAAGAAGAGCATAGAACCCTATGCCACGGTTAAGCTAACAGAGACGTGTAGCACCGTCATACAAAGAGACATTCCCAAGATGAGAGATCCAGGCAGTGTCATCTTAGGCTGCACTCTTGGGGGTGGATATCATACACATGGTCTCTGTGATTTGGGCGCGAGTATTAATATCATGCCATTGTCTCTGTTTCAGAGATTGGGCATTGGTGCGCCGACCCCTGTGAAGATGGGTCTGCAATTGGCAGACAATTTTATAGTTACGGCAAATGGGGTGATTGAGAATTTGTTAGTCAAAGTGGGCGCATTTTTCTTTCCAGCTGACTTTGTGATAGTGGATATCAAGGAGGATCGCGATGTTCCACTCATCTTTGGAAGACCGTTGTTGAAGACAATGCGCGCAAATGTGGATCTAGAGACTGAGGAATTGACTATCAAGGCTCTGGACTCATCACTTGTGTTCAAGGCATTTGTTCCGAGCAATGGAAAGAATAAATTGGCCATGATCAAGTTTAGAGAAGATCATGTGGATCCTTCTCTTGGGTTGCCTACAATTTTGCATCCCGATCCACCCGAATCGCAGAAGCAGCCAAATGTGGCGAGTGCACATGATGTGGTGCAGAAAATCAAGAGCAAGAAATTGAAGGAGGAGGCACGTTGTGCTAGACCTCCTTAACAACTTTGAGGTAACTGGGTCAGGCCGTCGACCGTAAATTACAAGCGCTTGTTGGGAGGCAACCCAACGTATTTTTATGCTTTAGTGTAGAGTGTGTGTTTAAATATTGTTGTGTGCGTTTTTCAATACAATTTTCTTTTCTGAGGGGGTTCGATGAGGGAGAGCTTTACTGCATATACTGGTGAGTTCTACATGATCGTTTGCGTATTATTACATATCTTCGAGGGGATGCGAGGGTGAGTGAGTAGGCTTGCGCACTTCGGTGTGGCGGTGTTCCATGTCACTACACCATGGACACAGTTGTGGAGAGCCGTGAGTGCGTGACGTCTAATCCTCACAACAATGGGGTGGTTGATCTTAATTGGTGGATCGTGCTAGGTATCGTTTCTTTTCATCATCACGGTGTAGGAGGATCGGTTGGATTAGGCACGAGACTTACATACATTTGATTACTTGAGAGAGGGCATGTTTACATTCTAGTGTGGGGATGTCGACTTTTGACTACGGACACCTCCATCCCTACACACGCGCTTTGACTATTTGGCGGCTTTGTTTTGTGACACCGTGTACTTTATTGAGTTAGGGGGAGATGAATTTTACTTGTGATATACATTCATTGGATCGTCTATTTCCTCCCCTTAACATGCTTGCTCTGGATTCTTGGAAGACCATTCGGATATTTTTGCGGCATTTTGTTATATTGAGAGATGAAAAAAAAAAGAATGAGAAAAAAAAAGAGAGAAAAAAGGAGAGATGGAATAAAGGAGTAAATTTGAGCTTATTGGAAATTGAGTGGTGGAAAGTTACTAGATCGTTGACGACAGTTTGCATTTCGTGCACGTATCGCCATGGTGGCCACGGAGATCGTTATTGTACCGGGGTTTGAGGGGATCGAGGGCCGGAGACGGTGAGTTTCGGGTTGCGGTTTCTATCATCGTGGTGAGGGTGTGTGAGATGTGGGGTTTAATGTGAGAATGTGACGCTTAGGACTTGTTACTACATAATTATCCTTTTCTCCCTAAGCCTCAATATTCTAAACCGTTAGCGGAATAGGAGCTCGGACCTTGAACGTGGCTTAGCCTAGCGTAGCCTCTTATTTTTGTCGACACATGCGAAGAGGTAGGTATTCCTTTACATAGTAACGCTAGGCTCTCTATACTAACTAGGGGAAATTCTCGTTGTCGAGTTTAGTTGCAATCACGCCTTGTTCCTAGATTGATCATCACTCCATGAGAACCGGTTTGAGCTAATTGAGATTGCCCAATCTCGCAAAAGAAAGAAAAAAAATGTGTTATTTTGTTATGTGCATTGTATATATTGCATTTTAATATTGTTGCATAGTTGAGTCATGTATTGAGTCGTGTTTATGTCGAGTCGGCTAGTCTTGGTTTGTATGCAAGTGGTGTTTCGAAAAGTATGCAAGTAGTTCGACTCGTACCATGATTTGTTGGGGAGAAAGTTTGGAGATGATGGCCAGTTTTGATAGATTGCTCGGGACGCGCAAATGGTAAGTGTGGGGATATTTGATAACTCCATAATTGGAGTTATATTCTATTGTGATTACTTGTCGTTTCGCGTACTTTCCGATGCATTTATGTGTGTTTTAGGCCGAGTTTTGATAGTTTTGAGCATACTTGAGTATTTGGACTTCATGGTGTAATACGGGCGTTTTATGCATGTTTTATGCTTTATTTGTCGCATTTGATCTTCCGGTATTTGTTCGTGTTGTGAATTTCAGGAACCGGAAGCATGGAGTGCGGATTTTGGAGCGGAAGCGAACTTCGGAAAGAAAGAAACTCAAGGAATGCATGAGAGAATAGAAGAAGAGGAGAAGCTAAGAGGAGAAAAAGACTTAGCCAAATTTTCAAGAGGTGAAAAGAAGCAACACACATGGAAGATCAAGGTGATCCTACAAGACAAAAGGTGATCCTATGATCACAAGATCAAGTACAAGACCACCAACGTGATCCTACAATCAAGTAAGGTGATCCTAGGATCACAAATTGTTATCCCAATATCACATTAGTAGATCTGACGTGATTAGAAAAGGGGTAAAAAGTGTAATTTTTAAAAACTTGAAAGAAGTGACGTGATTTAACAAGGAGAACGACCTAGGGCTTGGATTATTCATCTGTTCTACGCCATTGGAGAGCAAGGAGCATTCTTGGAGCTTGGAGACCATCGTTTGATTCTCTATCTTCTTCCCCTCTTTAGTTTTTGTTTATGATCATTGAAACTTTGTACTTTGATCATGTGTTTTAGTAGCTAAACTCTCTATTCGGGATATCTCATAGGGAACTAGGGTTTTGAACACCATATTTTGGTGATTTATGGATTATGCTTCATGCTTATTAGCTTAATTGGATGTTTATGCTTAGTTATGCTTGATTCATACGCGTAATTCTATCTTTCATATTGTTTGACGTCACAATAAGAATGATCTAGGTGATAATTATTAGAGGAATCAATAGTTATTGCTTGAACTTGAATCTTGCACTAGTCGAATCTAGGGTTGAGGAATCTTGCTAGTTAACAAGAACTAAGAGTTGATATCAAGATCATAATGCATATTTAAACTTAAGTAGGCTAGAGGAATCAGGTACAAGAGTTTAAATATAGACTTTGGTTGAGGAATCTTCAAAGTGAAATTGCTCGTTTGGCTAAGTAGAAAATATCCGTGTCGCATGAACGTAAATCATAAGTGGTGTGAATTCCCTAGTGAACCCGTAGAGATATCCTGAACTTGTCCACTTTTTAAGTAACTTAAAAATCATTCTTCGTTAATCGTGAATCTTTTCACCTGATTAATTGAGATCTTTTTCTTTCAATTTCAGTAGAGTTAGTAGAACAAACCACTGCGCTTTGCCCACACAAGGTTAAGAACTAATAGCTAATTTACAAAGAAGTCTCTTGGGATTCGACAATCCGGACTTTTCCGATTATTATTGCACCGACAGCCATACACTTGTGGTTTGGACGTGTCAGTTACCTACGTCAAAACCCAACAGTGGTATCAGAGCCCCAGGTCGTAGATCATAACATGATTTTATGTGTTACGATTTCAGTTTATACACCGTATTATTGTTTATTACGCGAAAAATGGAAAAAAAAATTGGCAGAGTAGATGGAAATTGAATTTGATTCAATATAAACAAGATCCAATTTAAAATTGGATGTTAGAGTTGGTGAGTTTAATCACATAGGATGTTAATTATTGGGTTCTTGAAATTAGGGTTCATGGGCACATAATTGAAAAGGGGTTTTCAATTATGGAAACAAATTTATGGAAACAAATCCATAAGGAAACAACCTTGCTTGGGCAACAATGAAGAGGGAAGGAGGCTAGGGCCGAAACCCTAGCCGTCCGCCCCCTCCTTGCACGCCAATTAAAGGCCGCGGGCCACATGGGCAGCCGGCCTTGGGCCGGGCCTAGCGGCGGGCGGCGGTCCTCCTAAGGGTTCGGGCCCTTGTTGGCTTGAACTCCTTGGTCCGTTGTAACCCTAATTACCCAATTCAACTAAAATTGAACAAGCGCGTTAAAAATTGGTTTTAACTGTATTATGTGCTTTGTTGCATGGTGGATGGATATGGCCTAGGATTGTGGATGTTTATTGCTTTGTGGTTTGGTTTACGGCCTGCGAGCAGATCAAATTAATGTAATAATTAATTAGGTTTTACGGCCTGCGAGTCGTCTTTTCTCCTCGACATGTGAATATTTTATTATTTATTTATTAATAATTAATTAGTCTAGAATTAGAAATATTTAGATGATAGCCAAGAGCATGTAGAAGAAGACCGGAGAACCAAAGAAGCTAAAAGACAAAGACGACACCCTCCTAGGCGTGCGGCTATGGTGGAAGCACATGGAGAATAGCTTGTCACATTAGGGCAATTGGATATTATCATTGGGTTGATAATATCATTAGTCTAGGGGCCATATCCATGCCACTTTTTTTTAAATTTTGTTGATGTTTATTATTTATGTCTTGTTATTTAAGTTTTGTGTGTGTGGCGATACTAGCAACACGTTAACAAGATAATAATAAACAAGGTTGGTCTTTTATTGTGGATTGCCCAATCCAAATAAGTAGACCATGTTGATTAGATCAACCAAACAAATTAAGAAAGTTAAATCCCTCAATTAAATATTGTGTTTTGCCTTCTCTTGCAAAACACCCTTCATGATCAGGGTTCATTAAAATTCGGGCTTGCCAAAGCAAGGCGATTTTAATTTAACATGGTGTGTTGCGGACGACACAAGCTAGTAATGTGTGTATGTTGAAGAAAGAGGTTGGACGCAAGTGGGCAAGATTCAATCGGATTGATGAGCCTAGAGGCATGACAATTAGGTGTTATCCATGGGATAAAGAATAAAGAGTTATTCACCTAATTGGACCAAGAGTTGCATGGGATGCAATTGGAATGGTTCCTACCTAAACTACCTATTCTTGGGTGACTTGCAAAAGAAAGCTCAAGAAGAAGTGAAAAAGGGATCTTGGACCTACTAGAAAATATTATGATATTTTCCGCATTAATGGTGAGGGCTATTAATCCGAGAAAAATAGTGGGAGCTATATTTGATGATCTAGCCATTGTTAAATATAGTTAAATTGTTCAAAATACTAAAATTAAACATTTCTCGTTTTGTATAATTCCAAATGGCAAACAACAACGCATCGACTTCATCCCTACGATATGTCCTTAAGAAGGATAAACTGTCTGGAACGAATTTCCTTGACTGGTACAGAAACTGAAGGATTGTCCTTAAGCAAGAAAAGAAGATGTACGTCTTGGACACTCCAATTCCAGAACCACCACAAGATGATTCTGTTCTAGCGGAAGTAAGGGCACGTCAGAAACATATTAATGATTCTAATGACGTGACTTGCCTCATGCTTTGTACCATGACTCCTGAGCTTCAGAAGCAGCATGAGAATATGGAAGACTATGATATGATCATACACTTGAAACAATTGTTTCAGGAACAGGCTAGCCATGAGCGCTATGAGGTGTCTAAAGCATTATTCAAGAGTAGTCTTGCAGAGGGGAATCCAGTAGGACCTCACGTACTCCGAATGATCGGGTACATTGAGAACCTTGAGATACTGGGATTCCCACTGGGCCAAGATTTGGCTACTGATTTTGTCTTGAAATCTTTGCCTGACAGTTATAATCAGTTCATCATGAGCTATAATATGTGTTGGAATAGATGCCCTAGAGGCAATCTAGTTTAGTATGAATTTGTATATGGCTAGAAAATTCATTTATTATTTATTGGATATTTAATATAATGAAGTCCTTAGATTTACAATCGTGTTGTTTATCTCAAATATCCCTAGTCAAGTATAATGATTAAATGGGACAATCATCTATAGACTAGTATGGGGTTGGATTGATATGGAGATATCACGATCCAACACATAGGTGTGCATTACGGAATGTTGCACTGGATTGACCCATCACCGAGAAGGCTACATACATGTTATGTTGAGTCACAAGTGCTTCTCGGGTACAATGGTATTTTCATCCTTAGACTTGAAGTCACTAGATATTCTAGTTGTGGATCATTGTGATCTTGGTAGCGTTAAACGCTACACCGTGACTGGGTAGTTATAAAGGCGTGTACTGGGTACAATGAGAAGCAAGCTTAGAGATCGTAGTGGACGTAGAGAGGATTTGCCCCTCCCACATAACGGGAGCAAATATCCTAGGCCACTCGAAGGATAGTGCTTATAGAATGTCTGGCCAGACTCAAATAAATCAATATGGGATATTGATGTTATTTGCACGAATAAGGCTATTCCATGGATCGAGAAACTATGGATTGGATATACGAGTGTGACTTGTATGTCTCGTGTCCAATCCGGATATGGAGGCAAAGGGATGAGACAATTACTTGTACAAGGTTGTCTAGATGACTATTCTATTAGTTGGCTAGAATGGATGTTTTGCTAGAAACCGCTCCATATTAGCAAATAGTTGCTACCAACTAGATAGAACCTATGGGGTCACACGCTATATAGAGTTGTACTAGATTTGGAATTAATTAATTGGATTAATTAATTAGAAGGATCACTTCGCAAACCCTTGCAAACTTAGTAGGGACTAATTTGCAAGGAAGGGACTAAATTGAATTCTAGTAGGACTAGAATAAGTCCTTTAGGTAGTTAACAAGGAGTTGTTGGACTATATAAAGGACCCTCCTTCCTTCCTTCCTCAATATAACTTATGCTCTTTAGAGATCATAACAAGAGTGGGAGAGAACAAAGGAGAGAGAGAAAGCAACAAGGGCTGACGCCGCCCCTTGCCGCCGCCCCTCACCCCGTCGGCCAAAAGAGGGCCGAGCCCCTCTTTTTGTCTCGTTTTGCGTGATTCCTTCACCCTCCTTTCATTCCGGGCTAGCACCAAGGAGTTTGGGAGATCTAGGAGCAACTCTAGGCGTGGATCAACTATAGAGAACGTGACACTATTCGCGTTTGAAGTCATCAAGGAGAACCCAAAGGTGTGTTTATGATTTCTTACCTTCACTATCGTTATGCATCTAGACTTGTGATCCTTGGAGGGTTTTGCATGGTTATTTGTTTGATTATGCTTCCGTTTGCGCGATCCATGAATCAAAACCCTACAGTGGTATCAGAGCCACAGGTCATAGAGCATAAACGTAGTTTATGTGTTACATTCTTGTTGTTTTACACCTTAAATTGTTGTTTATCGCGTAAAACAAGACAAATCAAGCATGGGATGCAATTTGTCAACAATTACCCATAACAAGATCCAATTTTTGCATTGAATGCATGAATTGGTGAGTTTGAGAAATTTTAAAATCTTAGATCTAGGGTTTGGCCATCCTTGGGGAAGAAGGAGTTCTCCCAAAACAAGGAAACAACCAAACTTGGGCTCCAAGCAAGGAGGTTGTTTTGGAAACAACCTCCATAAGGAGGTTCGGCCCCCTAGGGGACCGCCCCCTTGCTTGCCGCCCAAGCTTGGGCGCCCTAAGGGGCCGGGCGGCCCTAACCCGCGGGCCTAGCTTGCGGGTTTTGGGCCGGGCCAGCCCTAGGGCCTTATGGTTCACTTTGATGGGCCCGGGCAATTGGATTGTTGGGCCCATAGACCGTTTTAACCCTAGAAATCCTAAAATCAATTAAAATTGACCAAGCGCGTTAAAATTGGATTTTAACTGTTTATGTGCAAATCGCATGGTGATTGGATATGGCCTTAGGATGTGGTTTGATGTGGATGTTTAATTTTGTGTTTTGGTTTTACGGCCTGCGAGCTGATCAATTAATTGTAATAATTAATTAGGGTTTTATGGCCTGCGTGCCATTTTTTTTTCTCAACTTGTGAGATTTATTTTATTTAGTATAGATATTAGCTAGTGCTAGATAAAGTAGATTGTTAGCCAAGATTGAAGAAAAGAAGCCCAAAGCCAAAGAAGCCACAAAACATGGAGCATGGAGCATACCACATGACTATGAAGGATGGACCAAAAGATCAAGACGCATGGAGATGTGTTTGCTTAGGGTTCATAGATAATTCCATTGGCTTGGAATTATCTTAGTCT
This sequence comes from Linanthus parryae, assembly GCA_023055425.1. NCBI lineage: Eukaryota > Viridiplantae > Streptophyta > Magnoliopsida > Ericales > Polemoniaceae > Linanthus > Linanthus parryae. The sequence continues at coordinate 42,722,668 of JALGPY010000006.1, forward strand.
AGAAAAAGGCCAAATCCACATCACGTTTAATTTCTGTTTTGTGGTTGTTTATTTATTGTCTTATTATTTGTGTGGTTGGTGTATGGATGATGCATGCAGTTAGGATAATAAGATAATTAGACAACCCGGATCTATTATTTGGAGTTGTGCCCAAACTCAAATAGATAGATTAGTTGATATTGATCAAAAGAACAATTAAAATTGAATTGAAAAATCCCTCAAAATTCAATATTGTGTTCTTGCCTTCTCGTTATTTAAACACTCATTATCATCATTATTTATCAAGTTCGTGCGTGCCAAAGCATGGCGACTTGGTTCATAATGATGGAATGCGATGGCACGTAACAATGTGCAATTGTTTAGATAAGAGGTTGAACAAAACTAGGCTATTAATTTGATTAAGAAACCTAGAGGCAATCAATTGGGATTATCCATATGGATGGATAAATAAGGAGTTATTTGCCCGGTTGAACCAAGAGTTGCATATGGGATGCAATTGGAATGTTCCTACCTAAAAGTAGTCGAATTATGGGTGACTTGCCAAAGCAAGCTCATAAGGAGATGAAAAGATGGATCTTGGCCCACTAGAAAATATAAGGATATTTTCCGCATTAATATCTTGAGGGTTATTAATCCGTAGAAAAATAGTGGGAGCTATATTTAATAAACTAGCCATTATTAAATATAGTCAAAAATTCACAAATACTAAAACTTGCGTATTTTCCTTTTGTAGAATTCCAAATGGCAAACAACTCATCGAGTTCACAACATTCCCTACGATCTGTCCTTGAGAAGGACAAGCTCTCTGGAACCAACTTTCTTGATTGGTACAGAAACTTGAGAATTGTTCTCTAGCAAGAGAAGAAACTGTACGCAATAGAGGAGCAAGTTCCAGAAGGTCCAGAGAACCAGACACCTGTTGCCTTAAAGGCGTATCAAAAGCGTGTTGATGACGCTAATGATGCGGCCTGCCTAATGCTTTGCACCATGACCTCTGAGCTTCAGAAGCAACATGAGAACATGAATGCTGTCGATATGATCGAACATCTAAAGCAGCTCTTCCAAGAGCAGGCGAGGGTAGAAAGGTATGAGGTCTCAAAGGCACTGTTCAAATGTCATCTTGCAGAAGGGAACCCGGTGGGACCCCATGTACTCCGAATGATCGGGTACTTGGAGAATCTCGCCCGGCTTGGGTTCCCGGTCGGCCAAGAGTTGGCAACCGATCTCGTGTTGCAATCGTTGCCCGAGAGTTATGGACAGTTCATTATGAACTATAACATGAACGAGATCGTTAAACCACTGCCAGATTTGCTCAACATGTTGAGGACGGCTGAACAGAGCATCAACAAGGGTAAGGGCAAGGCCATTATGATGGTACATAAAGGAAAGGGCAAAAAGTTTGCCTCTTCCTCCAAGGGCAAAGGCAAGTCAGTTGCCAAGTCCAAGGAACAAGCCCTTAAGCCTGTTGGTGGGATTGCCAAGGTCGTGACTAAGGGTGAGTGTCACTACTGCAGTCAACCTGGACGCTGGAGGAGGAACTGCCCAAAATATCTGGAGGACAAGAGGCTTGGAATAGTGATTCCACCACCACCAGGTATTTTTGTTGTGGATGTCAATTTAACTGTCTCTACATCATGGGTATTAGATACTGGATGTGGATCTCATATTTGTCGAAATATGCAGGATCTAAAGAGAAGTAAAAGATTGGCTAAAGGGGAGGTAGATCTGCGCGTTGGGAATGGAGCAAAGGTTGCGGCGTTGGACATAGGCGTGTGCGAGCTATCTCTGCCTTCAGGATTAGTTTTAGAATTAAATAATTGCTATTTTGTGCCTGCTATGAGCAGAAACATTATTTCTATTTCTTGTTTGGACAAGGAAGGTTTTATTATTTCAATAAAGAACAATTGTTGTTCCTTTTATTTGAATAATATTCACTATTTTAGTGCGCAATTATTTAATGGACTTTATGTCCTTGATCTAAGCAATCCTGTCTACAACATTAATACCAAGCGGATTAAAATAAATGATTTAAATCCTGCTTATTTATTGCATTGTCGTTTAGGCCACACAAATGAGAAACGTGTATCTAGACTCCATAAGGATGGATTACTAGACTCATTTGATTTTGAATCATATGAGACATGTGAGGCTTGTTTATTGGAAAAAATGACAAAGTCCCCTTTCAATAAGAAAGGTGAGAGGACTAGTGAGCAATTGGCGCTCATACATACCGATGTGTGTGGGCCATTTGCCACGCCTGCCAGGGGTGGTTATGTCTACTTCATTACATTTACTGATGATTACAGTAGATATGGATTTGTGTACCTTATGAGGGCAAAATCCGAATCCTTTGAAGTGTTCAAAGAATTCAAGAATAAAGTAGAGAAGCAACTTGGCAAAAGTATCAAGGCTCTACGATCGGATCGTGGAGGAGAATACTTTAGCCAAGAGTTTGACGACTATCTTAGAGAGTGTGGGATCGTGTCCCAACTCACTCCACCCGGAACGCCACAATGGAATGGCGTGTCCGAGAGGAGGAATCGAACCCTATTGGATATGGTTCGATCTATGATGTGTCAAACCGATCTTCCATTATCAATTTGGGGCTACGCTCTATTAAGTGCAGCTTTCACCATTAACCGTGTTCCATCTAAATCAGTCATGAAGACACCATATGAGATGTGGAGTGGGAGGCGTCCCACACTGTCGTTCATGAGGATTTGGGGCTGCGATGCCTATGTAAAACGTTTACAATCAGACAAGCTAGGGCCTAAATCGGATAAGTGTAAATTTGTGGGGTACCCTAAGGAAACTAAGGGATACTACTTCTACAATCCAACCGAGAACAAAGTGTTTGTTGCTAGGACCGGCGTGTTTCTAGAAAGAGAGTTTGTCTCTAAAGAAGCAAGTGGGAGGAATGTAGAACTTGAAGAAGTTCAAGAGCCACAAATCACTGAACCGATTATGGAACATGAACAGGAATCACAAGCAGTTGTGGAGCCACCTGTTCAGGTAACACAAGAGCTTCGTAGATCTAGTAGAGTGCGCCAGGAATCCGAGAGGTACGGACTTCTCGTGACTGATTCCGGTGACACGATGCTCATAGATGATGAGCCTACTACCTATGAGGAGGCCATGAATGGCCCAGACTCGCAGAAGTGGCTTGAGGCCATGAGATCCGAGATGGAATCCATGTATACCAACAAAGTATGGACTTTGGTGGAACCACCTGATGGGGCGCGGCCCATAGGGTGCAAGTGGGTCTTCAATAAGAAGATCGACATGGATGGTAATGTGATTACCTATAAGGGCCGATTGGTGGCTAAAGGATTCAGACAGATTCATGGTATTGACTATGATGAAACCTTTTCACCAGTCGCTATGACCAAATCCATCCGAATCCTACTTGCAATTGCAGCATACTACGACTATGAGATTTGGCAGATGGATGTCAAAACAGCATTCCTTTATGGGAATCTCCTCGAGGACGTGTATATGATACAGCCGAAGGTTTTTGAGGATCCAAAGCAAGCCAACAAAGTCTGTAAACTGCAACGATCCATTTATGGATTGAAGCAAGCTTCTAGGAGTTGGAATCGACGTTTTGATGAAGTGGTCAAAGAGTTTGGCTTCATCAGAAACGAAGATGAGTCTTGTGTCTAAAAGAAGGTTAGTGGGAGCTCTGTAGCTTTTCTGGTCTTGTATGTGGATGACATACTACTCATTGGAAACGACATTCCCATGCTTCAATCTGTGAAAGATTGGCTAGGAAAGTGTTTCTCAATGAAGGACTTAGGGGAAGCAGTCTATATACTCGGTATAAATATCTATAGAGATAGATCTAAGAGGTTGCTAGGCCTAAGTCAAAGTACATATATTGACAAGGTGTTGAAACGGTTCAACATGCAAGATTCCAAGAAGGGATTCTTGCCCATGTCACATGGAATCACTCTTTCGAAGATTGGTTGTCCTTCCAATGAGATTGAGAAGGAACGCATGAGTAGGATTCCCTATGCCTCGGCCATAGGATCTATCATGTACGCCATGTTATGTACTAGACCAGATGTGTCATATGCCTTGAGTATGAAAAGCAGATACCAATCCAATCCGGGTGAGAGTCACTGGATTGCTGTCAAGAACATCCTAAAGTACTTGAGAAGAACTAAGGATGCTTTCTTGATGTTTGGCGGTGAGGAAGAGTTGCGTGTAAGGTGTTACACTGATGCAAGCTTCCAAACCGATAGAGATGACTTTAGATCACAGTCGGGATATGTGTTTTGCCTGAATGGAGAAGCGGTGAGCTGGAAGAGTTCCAAGCAAGAGACGGTAGCTGATTCTACAACAGAGGCTGAGTACATTGCTGCAAATGGCGCAGCAAAGGAGGCTGTTTGGATCAGAAAGTTTGTTTCTGAACTTGGTGTGGTCCCTAGCATTGCGGATCCAGTGGAGTTGTTCTGTGACAACACTGGGGCGATCGCGCAATCAAAGGAACCCAGATCGCACCAGAAGTCCAAGCATGTGCTCAGGAAGTTTCATCTGATTCGAGATATTATCGATAGAGGAGACGTTCGGATATGCAAGATTCCTACAGATGATAATCTGTCAGACCCGCTTACGAAGCCTCTCACGCAGTGGAAGCATGAAGGGCACACTAGGAGTATGGGCATACAAGATGCGCCAGATTGGCTCTAGTGCAAGTGGGAGACTGTTGGAATAGATGCCCTAGAGGCAATCTAGTTTAGTATGAATTTGTATATGGCTAGAAAATTCATTTATTATTTATTGGATATTTAATATAATGAAGTCCTTAGATTTACAATCGTGTTGTTTATCTTAAATATCCCTAGTCAAGTATAATGATTAAATGGGACAATCATCTATAGACTAGTATGGGGTTGGATTGATATGGAGATATCACAATCCAACACATAGGTGTGCATTACGGAATGTTGCACTGGATTGACCCATCACCGAGAAGGATACATACATGTTATGTTGAGTCACAAGTGCTTCTCGGGTACAATGGTATTGTCATCCTTAGACTTGAAGTCACTAGATATTCTAGTTGTGGATCATTGTGATCTTGGTAGCGTTAAACGCTACACCGTGACTGGGTAGTTATAAAGGCGTGTACTGGATACAATGAGAAGCAAGCTTAGAGATCGTAGTGGACGTAGAGAGGATTTGCCCCTCCCACATAACGGGAGAAAATATCCTAGGCCACTCGAAGGATAGTGCTTATAGAATGTCTGGCCAGACTCAAATAAATCAATATGGGATATTGATGTTATTTGCACGAATAAGGCTATTCCATGGATCGAGAAACTATGGATTGGATATACGAGTGTGACTTGTATGTCTCGTGTCCAATCCGGATATGGAGGCAAAGGGATGAGACAATTACTTGTACAAGGTTGTCTAGATGACTATTCTATTAGTTGGCTAGAATGGATGTTTTGCTAGAAACCGCTCCATATTAGCAAATAGTTGCTACCAACTAGATAGAACCTATGGGGTCACACGCTATATAGAGTTGTACTAGATTTGGAATTAATTAATTGGATTAATTAATTAGAAGGATCACTTTGCAAACCCTTGCAAACTTAGTAGGGACTAATTTGCAAGGAAGGGACTAAATTGAATTCTAGTAGGACTAGAATAAGTCCTTTAGGTAGTTAACAAGGAGTTGTTGGACTATATAAAGGACCCTCCTTCCTTCCTTCCTCAATATAACTTATGCTCTTTAGAGATCATAACAAGAGTGGGAGAGAACAAAGGAGAGAGAGAGCAAGCAACAAGGGCCGACGCCGCCCCTTGCCGCCGCCCCTCACCCCGTCGGCCAAAAGAGGGCCGAGCCCCTCTTTTTGTCTCGTTTTGCGTGATTCGTTCACCCTCCTTTCATTCCGGGCTAGCACCAAGGAGTTTGGGAGATCTAGGAGCAACTCTAGGCGTGGATCAACTATAGAGAACGTGACACTATTCGCGTTTGAAGTCATCAAGGAGAACCCAAAGGTGTGTTTATGATTTCTTACCTTCACTATCGTTATGCATCTAGACTTGTGATCCTTGGAGGGTTTTGCATGGTTATTTGTTTGATTATGCTTCCGTTTGCGCGATCCATGAATCAAAACCCTACAATATGAACGAGATCAGTAAAACTCTGCGTGACCTATTGAACATGCTAAAGACAGCGGAACAGAGCATTAACAAAGGCAAGGGCAAAGCAATAATGATGTTTCATAAGAAGAAGGGCAAATCAGTTGCCTCTACTTCAAAAGGAAAGCGCAAGAAAGTTGCGAAATCCAAGGAATTCCTAAATCCTAGTGGAGGCGTGGCTAAAGGTGAGTGTCACTACTGTAGCCAGCCGGGTCACTGGAGGAGGAATTGCCTTAAATATCTGGAGGATAAGAATCTTGGAATAGTGATTCCACCACCACCAGGTATTTATGTTATAGACGTCAATATTTATATTTCTTCATCTTGGGTATTGGATACCGGATGTGGTTCGCACATTTGTCATAATGTGCAGGATTTGAAAAGAAGTAGAAGATTGAGTAAAGGGAGATAGATCTACGCGTCGGGAATGGAGCAAGAGTTGATGCAGTAGCTGTAGGCGTTTATGAGCTATCTTTGCCTTCTGGACTTATTTTGGAATTAGACAATTGATTTTATGTGCCTGCTATGAGCAGAAACATTATTTCCATTTCTTGTTTGGACGAGAAAGGTTTTTCTATTTCAATAATGCATTTATTTGATAGTGTAGATAGTGCTTTCTGGACAGGCAGATCTTAGCCACGTGGCGACCATCCAGCACACCATAGTGTGCTCCACACACACTGGATACCACCGCACGGGACTTGTAGGGACTTAGTGGTTTGGAGGCTAGAGTAAGTTCTGTCGCGTGCGAGCGACAACCAAGCCCGCGCGCGACCCCTAGTAACTGCTTTTGAGAGATTTATGGCACGAGCTTCATAGACCCGGTCAAACCGGTCAAACCCGGTCAACCTTGAAACGGTACCGGTATACGCGGACAACGTGCTGTAACAGTCCCTATATACGCAGACGAACGTGCCGTTGTGGTTAAGCTAATTAAGCCGCCATTGATGGGCGCATTAACCACACTACAACGGTCACATTCTCCGTTATATATAGGACGTTAACCCTTCCATACAGGGAGAACGACCAGAGATACGTGAAAGCTCTGCCAAAATCCTGTCTCTCTCTCATACAGTACTACTGCCTTACTCTCTCCCTACACAAAACCCAACACCTCCTGTGTTATTTCTATCCTCTTCTCTTGGTGTACATTGAATTCTCTCTGCAGGATTCTCTCGTACACATTTTGGTGAACCCGACGTGAACTTACCATTGCAAGCAACCATGTCTCATGAAGATGATGCCAGTAACAGATCGCCTTCCACGGAAACCACCTCGGGAGAGGAGGCCCGCCGTACTCCTACAGCCGCCGGTGAAGCTCCGACGATAGAGGCCTTGGACGCCACCATCCAGAACCAGGCGAAAGCTCTCAAAGCTCAATCTGCGCAGCTGGAACGGATAATGGCTATCTTGGGGACTTTTGCCCCGAATCCTGCGCCAGCCACTGTCGTCTCTCAAGGAGGAGGAACTTCCACCACTCAAGGATTGGGAGCATCAACCACACCACCTAATCCTAACCTTCAAACTCCGCCGGCAACGGCGCAAGGACAAACAGCTCAAATGTTGCCTCTTACCACTCATGTGCCTCAACCGCCAATCCTGGCAGCCAATCCGTCCTCACAATATCCTTTGCCTCCTCCGCCGGCGGCGTGGGGCAATGCAAATCCACAGTACGTTCCTAGCTCTTCTGCAGTATATGTGTCGCCTCCAACTGCCACAACCCCTCCTCCTGCTGCTGGGGGAAATGCGCCGGAGTGTATGACGTCGCTGCAGCGGCGCATAGAAACCATCCTAGCTAATCAACCGTTCGCGGACACCATCATCCCAAAGCTTGACAGCGATCCACCTATCCCACGCGAGATCTACCTCATGCCTAACCCTGCTGGGTACAAGGCTCCTAATTGGGACAAGTTCGAAGATGTCAATGGAAACGCCCACGAGCATGTCATGCGCTTCATCGATGTGATGGGGCCATACGGGGCTGATCCTAAGCTGCTGATGCGCGAGTTCCCTAAATCCCTGGGGAACGTGGCCTACAAGTGGTACAGGACACTGGAGGCTGGATCTTTGAAGACCTGGGACGATATGGTCCAGAAATTCTATACCAAATTCTTCCAGATGGAAGAAAGGTGACAATGATTCATCTTTCGCGGATGTACCAGAAGCGCGAGGAGGATAGAGTGACATTCATCAAGAAGTTCAGGGCCAAGTCCTTGGAATGCAAAGATGTGATACTCGAGAGCAGACTCGTGGAAATATGCCTGCAGTGCATGCGAGACGAGTACAAAGGTATGCTTATCAACCTGCAAACTCCTACATTTTCGAAGCTGATCGAATGCACAAAGAACATAGAGCCTATAGTAGAGAGGCAGAAAATGAGGCACGCATCTGAGAGATCCCCGAGCGGGACTACCTTTAAAATTGGGAGGTTCAGCTATAAAAGGGGACGTGAAGCTGAAGTGAATACGGTTTCACCCCAAAAGCAGCCGAAGGTCGCAAACTTCGATGCACCACCTCTGCCATGTTCGGTAGAGGAAGCGAGTGATTTGTGCAGACAATGGCGTAAAGACGGAATCTTGCCGCCGCTTGAAAGGACACCCTCCAAGGAGATGGTGAGGGACCCAAAGTGGTGCGAATGTCACGGAAAGGTCATGCATCCCACGGCTGACTGCAAGAAGCTCAGAATCATGGTAAGCCAAAAGATGAAAAATGGCGAGCTGATTGTCAGCGACTAGAGGAAGGAGGTGCGAAACAATCCACTGCCTGCTCATGTGGAGCAAGAGCCGAAGGGCAAAGAAGTTGCCATGATCTCGATTATGGACCTTGAAGAGGTTGCATAGGATGGTCTACCCATCATTGCCGAGATCCACAACGACGAGGACTACAGCATAGACACGGAGGACGAACGTGCTGATCGGATGAAGGGGTCGCACGGGTTCAGCAGGTTCTTCGATGAAATGAACTTCTCGGAGAAATGCCGGAAGGAAATTACAAAGGCGATCCTGAGAATAGCGGAAGATTACGAGGAAGATATCGTGGTCTCCAACGGGAAGGTTGTCAGGGCATCTCGCTCTACAGAAAAGGTCATAACCTTCTCCGCAAGCGACAAGAAGACAGATGCGAGCCACCAGAAGCCTCTGTATGTCACGGCAGTTGTCAATGGCGTGGAGTTCAAAAGAGCGTTCGTCGACGGAGGAGCAGCAGTCAACGTTGTCTCGCTCAACACTCAGAAGCTAGCAGGAATCCCGGAGCAGAAGATTGTCAGGCGTCCATCCCCGCTGATGGGATTCGGAAGCGACTCCAGAATGACGATAGGATGGATCCGTCTGGGTCTACAGATCGGCAAAATCAAATGTTCGGCCAAGTTCTATGTCATAGATGCGAACACTACGTATCACATGATTATAGGTCGGGCCTGGATCCATCGCTTCGATGCGGTCCCTTCAACAGCTCACCAAATGATGAAAGCCATCTGGAATGACATAATAGTAGAGATACCAGCCTCGATAAATTCTTTCAACATGGATGAAGCGCATCTCACTGAGGCGGTATGGTTCACTGAGATGGCGGATGAGCAAACGTCGGGGCCGTTCAACCCTACTCCTTTGCCTCGTTGGGAGGACATCAATGATCAGTCACCTACAGGAGTGATGGTGACAAGAGAGGAATCCAAAGAAAAGTCGTCCACGCGAGAAGAGGCACCACGGATTGCCTACCAAAGGAAGAATGTTTATACCTTGAAGAGGATAGCAAAGCATGATCCCGAGGGCAAAGAGATAAAAAGCTTCTACGCTAACGGGAAGAAATGCTACCACATATGAAGGTGCGCGGGGATACCCCCACGTGAGCATGGGGATATACCTGAGCAAATCAACCAAATCGAGCAGATCGTGGAATTAGATAAACCAACTCCAGGCGTTTTAGAGGAAAAGCTCAAAGAAGCGCCCGAATGCATGGAGGACAAGCCCAAACCACAAAAGCAGGAACTGAAGGAGGTATTCCTAAGCCCAAGCGAAGAAAAGAAAATGCCAGTCTTTTTAAGTGCAGACCTCACGAGAGAGGAAGAGGAAAGATTACTGCAGCTTTTGACCGAGTATAAGGATTTATTCGCATGGGAGTACGATGAGATGCCCGGTCTGGATACGAGCATCACTATGCACCGGTTAGATGAAATCCCCGGATCCAAACCAATAAAGCAGAACACACGAAGCTTTAGGCTGGAGCTCAATGTGAAGATCAAGCAAGAAATCGTCAAACTTTTGGATGCCAAATTCATCCAGCCAAATCACCATCCTACATGGTTTTCCAACATCGTGCCTGTAGTGAAGAAGAATGGGCAACTTCGCATTTGTGTGGACTTCCGAGACCTTAATCTTTTCCGTCCCAAAGATGATTTTCCGCTTCCCAACATCGATTTACTTATCGATTCGACCGCGGGTCATCGCATGTTCAGCTTCATGGACGGCTTCAGTGGGTACAACCAGATCAAGATGGACCCCGAAGATGCACGGAAAACCGCGTTCATCACTCCGATGGGAGTCTTCAATTACACAGTTATGCCTTTTGGCCTCAAGAACCCAGGCGCAACTTATGAGCGAGCCATGATGGCCCTGTTCCACGATATGATGCACAAAGAAGTAGAATTCTATGTTGATGACTTGGTTGTCAAGTCCAAGGAAGAGTCGGACCACCTGGGGGATTTGTGGAAAGTGTTCAACAGATGCAGAAGCTTTCAATTAAAGATGAATCCCATGAAGTGCGCATTCGGAGTAACATCGGGGAAATTCTTGGGATGTGTGGTACATCGTCAAGGAATAGAGCCTGATCCTGCGAAAGTATCGGCCATCACTAGCATGACGACGCCGCACAACCAAAGTGCTTTGAAGACCTTCTTGGGAAAGCTATCCTACCAGCGAAGGTTCATCCCGGCGATCGCCGAAATCACCTTCTGTTTCAGCGATCTTCTCACGAAGGATGTTGTATATAGCTGGACTACGGAGCACGAAGCTGCGTTTGAAAAGCTAAAGGACCTGTTAACATCGTCAAAGGTAATGATCGCACCCCAGCTCGGATCACCGCTCTTGCTGTATCTGACGTCGACGAAGAAGTCTATAGGGGCACTCCTGGCTCAGGAGTATGAGGGGCAAGAAAGGCCGATCTACTACATTTCTCGCATATTTCAGCCAGCAGAATCAAGGTACACGGACATCGAGCGTCATTTCCTTGCCCTATTCTTTGTAATAGAGAAGTTAAAGCACTATTTTGCTTCGCACAAAGTGGTGGTGGTCACAAAGAGTGATCCTATACAGTATCTTTTGACTCACACTACTCTCGGGGGAAGACTGGCAAAATGGTATATGACCATTTCCCAGTACGACATCACATGCGTTCGACCCCGGGCAATCAAATCGCAAGCGGTGGCGGATTTGCTAGCACAGTTCCCTGATAATAGTTATGAGCCTGTAATTGAGGAGGAACTGGAGGGTCCTGAGATCTATGCAGTTGAGTTGCCTTATTGGACGCTCCATTTCGACGGGTCGTCGACAAGGAAAGGTGGAGGCATTGGGATAGTCTTGACCAAACCCGATGGAGAGGTCATACAGATGTCCGCAAAGCTTGACTTCGCAGTCACCAACAACGAAGCAGAGTATGAAGCTCTCATCGCAGGTCTTCGCACAGCAAGGGAAATAGAAGTAAGCAATTTGATGGTTATGGGGGACTCCAAGCTAATGGTCAAACAAGCCTCGGGCGAGTATAGTTTGAAGGAGATAAACCTATTGCCCTACCAGACCTTGGTACAGAAACTGGTGCAGCAGTTCTGCGATATTAGGTACGAGCACAAACCCAGAGCGGACAATAGGTACGCTGATGCTTTAGCTACCTTGGGATCCAAGGTTAGTGCGGATAAATGTCCCGCGAGAATCTCGATTGAAGTGCGAGCATCCTCGGCGTTGACAGAGGACGCGTGCGACGACGAATGCATGAATGATGCAGACTGGAGAAAGTCAATATTGCGTGCCATCGCAGAAGGAACGAGCAATGAAAAATGGGCATCCACAAAGGGGTATTGCGTACATGACAATACCCTCTACTACAAAGGCCCTGGCGGAATACTCATGCGATGCGTCTCACAGCAGGAGGGACAAGCGCTGTTAGAAAAGATTCACCAACATACTTGCGGCGAAAGTGAGGTGTCAATCTATCGAAAAGCCTAGAGGTATGGGATTCATTGGCCGGACATGTCAACGGCCGCAGCATTGATCCAAGGAAATTGCGAGAGTTGCGCACTGATCAAGGACTATTTATCAATTGCTCTGGTCGATGATGATGTGGATTGGAGGAAGCCACTCTTTGACTTTCTCATGCAAGGTATTGTGCCTGAGTCGAGAAAAGAGGCCGAGAAACTAAAAAGGAAAGCGGCAAGGTACTTGGTGCAAGAAAATATACTTTGGCGAAGGGGCCACGAGGGTAACCTGATGCGATGCCTAGACAGCAAGGAAGTACAAGAGGTGATGGACCTCTCTCATCAAGTGGAACATCAGGGAGGTGCGAAGTTATGCAGACAGCTCCTCACAGTCGGTTACTTCTGGCCCACCATGGAAGCAGATTGCCGCGCTAAAGTAAGAAGGTGTCAGGAGTTCCAATTCAAAGGCAACCTAGTGCATGCTCCTGCTGTAGATCTACATGCGTTGGGAACACCATGGTCGTTCCATACTTGGGCTTTGGATTTTGTTGGCCCCATCGGACCAACCTCGCACGGGAACCAGTTCATTCTCACTGCGACCGAGTTGTTCACTAAGTGGGTAGAAGCAATAACACTGAAGACAACAAATGCGCTCGCTGTAGTCCATTTCATCCAAGAGAACAACATATTCAGGTTTGGGATTCCTAACACAATTATCTCGGATAATGGTACCCCCTTCGTCAATCGACAAGTAGCTGCGAAGCTAGCGGAGTACAACATAAGGCAGATATGCTCTACCCCATACTATCCGAAAGGGAATGGTCAAGCAGAGGCAACCAACAAGACGATGTTGAGAATCTTGAGTAAGATGGTTGCAGATGACCACAAGAAATGGGCTGATTCTTTGAAAATAGCCTTCTGGGCGTATCGAACTTCTCCAAGGACGCCCACAGGAGTCTCCCCATTTCTTTTATGTTATGGAGCTGAAGCTGTGGTACCTGCGGAGGTGAAGATCAACTCTGCAAGGTTGGCCTTCCATGCACTATATGAGAACCAACGCGATCACGACTTGGTTTTGTTAGAAGAAAAGCTGGAGCAGGCTAAACGGACTAACAAGCGATATTAGGAAAGGATCGCTCACGCGTACAACCAGACAGTCCAACGCCGAGATTTTACAGTTGGGGACCTGGTCTTGCGCGCATCGGATCATTGCATGCCAACTGGGAAGGACCCTTCGAAGTCAAAGAAGTCTTTGACAGTGGCTACTGCAACATACAAAGGCTACATGGGACGGCCTCAACCCCAAGCTCAGTCAACATGCGCTGGATTAAGAAGTATTATCCTTAACTCCTCTTATTACATGCGTTAGATTACAATGCCTACTTTATGCTCTGTATTGCCAAAGATTCATGCATCTTCCCTCCCATACGAGGGAATTGTAATCTCACCTCTCCCATATGAGAGTGTTCTATAATAAAAGGCTTCTCCCAAATGGGAAGAACTTTATGATTTCAGATGTCTTTATCGCTTTATTTATTTCTTCATTTCTCAATAGCGAAAGCCCATCTGCCGTGATGGAAGCATTAAGTAAATATGATCCTAAGTGATCTCTAAGCCCATCCGCCGTGATGGCAGCACCATGCGAATATGATCTTAAATGATCTTTAAGTGATCTTAAGTGATCTTTAAGCCTATCTGCCATGATAGCAGCATTATGATCTTAAGTGATCTTTAAGCCTATCTGCCATGATAGCAGCACCATGCGAATATGATCTTAAGTGATCTCCAAAGCCTATCTGCCGAGATAGCAGCCGTACTTGAGTCTAATCTTAAGTGATTCTCAAGCCTATCTGCCAAGATAGCAAAGCTATGCAAATGCGATCTCAAACGATTTCAAAACTCATCAGCCAAAGATAGGAGTTCTCATGAATGATGCTTAACCTGCGAAACTATCTATTGGATAGCAAATTATAGCCACAAAGTGCGAATATTAAACTGAAAAAGGTGAAGCTTACCAATACATATGCAAATGTTGCAATTTGTTGTGACAAGAACAGCAAATCATACAAAGCGATTTATTATTATGAGTCAAAATGACTTACAAATTATCTGTCTAGATAGCAGCTTACAAGCGGAAAAAAGCTCAGACTGAGCTAATTACACGGCCAACATGGCTTACAATTCATCTAGATAGCAGCTTACACGCGAAAGTTACACATAAGGGAAATCCTTACTGTAAAAGGATCGGCCTATTGAACCTACATGCAACCAAAGATCTGTAGCAAGTAGGGTGTTCCTATAAAACGAACGGCCTACTAACGCTACAAGAGCTATGAGACGCTATGTTCAAGATCCCAGGATCTGACAAGGCCTCTGTCTGATCATCACCCCAAGATATGTGTCTGAGGAACCACCTGTTCCGGCGTATGTGGCGGTGAAGAACAGGCAAGCAGCAACTCCTGGGGCAAGAGGCTCCTTGTCCACGAAGACGAGCACAATGGCTCGCCACCCCGAGTTCAAGAACGTGGTGGCGAATGATTATCCTCCGGGAAAGCTAGAGGAGAAATCCGCCGTTCATTACGAATCGGCAAGAAGGTCAGTACGGCGCTGCACCTCGCCGGGAGGCGGCCGGAAACACGACCTGCAAACATAATAGACGAAGAAAATTCTTCGAGCAAGCATGACACATTATGTGCATCTTCTTTATGATAGTTATGAAGATCAATAAGCCTCGTAAAGAAGATCTTGGAAGCTATTTCTATGGCACAAAGCACAAACTTAGGTTTCACAACTTGAAGTTGCCATGAATCAACGAAAGACAAGCGTTGAAGCCAGCAGTCGTAGGGACTCATGGCAAGCCATATGGTGGGATGAAGAACCCAAGTAGCAGAAGGCAGGGTTTCTATAGACCCAGTTGAGACTCTTCAGTTGCTTAGTTGAGTCAGCAAAACTTGGAAAAGGGGGTAAGCATCAATCACTTACGCCTTGATAAAGGCAACATTCAATTACCCTACTAAAGGCTAGACGATTCGGTACCGTATCCTAATTAATGACGGAAGGTCATGTTACGGATGGACTTCCCAAGGAAGGCGTACTTATCTGATAAGAAATTAGCGCGAAAATCAATGCATGATATCGCTAGCTGATGTCATAATTGATACGCACAAAGATATTCGAAGCAAATCCCGGGAAAGGCAAAACGGGCATTCAAAGCCTTGATTAAAAAAAGGGGGGGAGAAACCCTAGCAACATTACAATAATGTTTTAACATTTTGTTCAAAACAAATTTGTTATTGTTCAAAATAAGCCTTTGACCAGGGAGTCATCAGGAGTAAACTGACGTGACAAATTTGCCACTTGCTCCACTTCTCGCTTCAACTGCTCGTAGTTGGCGCTCATTTCATGGAAGAGCTTCACAACCTCTTCAGCTTTCTGC
This sequence comes from Linanthus parryae, assembly GCA_023055425.1. NCBI lineage: Eukaryota > Viridiplantae > Streptophyta > Magnoliopsida > Ericales > Polemoniaceae > Linanthus > Linanthus parryae. Next base: position 42,738,444 of record JALGPY010000006.1, read on the forward strand.
TTTTGCTGCTCCACCTTCTGCTCCTCAGATGCGAGGTTATGGAGGCCGCGCTTCAAATTCACATCCGCGCGAATCTGGGTGACTCTGTTGACAAGATACCCAAAGCCCAGCTTGCCCTGAACTTTGGCTTGAAGGTTTTGACACATGCCGAAAAGCAACTGCGCGCTCTGAGGAGAGATGGTCGCAGGTGTGGCTGCAGACAGCTGCTCCAAAATCCAGATGGCTTCGGTCAAAAACAGCCTCCTGTCGAAAGGCTCTATCTCCAAAGACCTCACAAATGATCGAGGATAGGAGAGACGCATCTGAACCAGCCAGTCCACATCAGCTTTCTTCAACCCTAAGCAATGTTAAATCAAGTTAGAATATCGAGCTTGTAAATGAAGAATACAAGATGCGAACAACAATCGTAGCGTACCAGGTCCTTCAAGGATCTCGCGCAAAGAAGGAATGCGCATTGCTGGGGCAGTTGAAGACTGTCCTCACTCCATTGCTCTCCTATCAGCTGCGAGCTCTAGCTCCTCATAGTTGGCAGGAAGGGTAGGTGCGATTGCAGCTCCTACCTGCGAACTCCAAAAGCTCCATGCAGGAGGAATCACAGGAGGCTCAGTCCTTGCTGGAGGCATGGCAACAGTAGAATTTGCAGCTCGATTAGGGATGCCTTCGGATGCGAAAGCCTCAGCAGCATCTGCTTTCTTTTCCTCAGCAGCAGCATTGGTATCTTCCTCCATCAAGCACGGTGTCAGCTTCGGCATCATCAGAAACTTCAATGATGTCCTCAAAGGGCTCTCCCGCATACTCGGCAGATGCGACGGGCTTCTCGGTATGAGAACTTGGCAACGGGACATAAGATGCAGAAGGATGACTCCTCTGTCCCAGCATGTCTTCATCAGCATTACCTGCGATAGAAGACAGGATGATGTGAGGTAACTTGTGTCAAACAATATTTTATTATTATTTTGATAAACCAAGAGCGAGCACCTCCACGCGTACGTGGGATTGCAGCATCTGCGTCATAGGCTAAGGACACGGAACCATGTCCTATTAACGTATCTTCATTAAGCATATCGTTAATTTGAGCGTGACCTGGGGCGCGAAGAAACCAGTCATGATAATGTTTGGGTTATAAAGCCTAGTTCACAAATGTTGTTCAAATGATTACCTGAAGGTTCACCGTACTTGCTTACTAGCCAGCGGCGAATGTCAGCTTTTGATAAGCCATGCTTTAATGAACCAACAATCACATCTCGGTAAGTTACTGCATGATTAAAAATCTCACTTTCGTTACCGCCTGCGATCTCTTCGAAGTCCGCTTGGACTTGCTCTAGAGCAGCCGCATCTTCTTCTGGAGCCGCATCCTCCTCGTCAACTTGAGGAGCCGCATCTTCTGGAACCGCATTTCCCTTATCGGTTGGACGCACCAAGTCGTCGACGTGTTGCTCTTCTAGGCTCCTTTGCTTTACGCGTTCGAGATCCTCTTCTTCTCGCTTCCTTCTTCTTTCAGCAGCCTCCGCAGCTGTTCTCCTGGACTCGGCAAGGATGTCCTCGTCTATGGTTTCGCTGGGAACAACAGAGTGAGAACCCCTCTTCTGCCTCTTGGCCAAAAGGCCGCTGATGGTCTCATCATCATCATCTGCAAAGGAACAAATTGGTCAATCAAGACTGCGAAAGTTAAGATAATGAGAAGAGAAGTACGATGGAGATACCTCCCGATTCTTCATCTTGTATCTCGTCTCTCTCTCTCCTTCTATGACATCTTCGATTCTTTCTTCTTCTTCATCATCATCCTTTTCTCTCGCCTCCCTTCTCTCCTCCTCCTCTTCCTCCTGATCAAACGGAACAAAGGTCTCCACTCTGAGCTCTTTCCGTGCCTTGCTTGGCATGCGACCTTTACCTTTGTCCCTATAAGTAAGGGACCTCGTAGGAGGAGAAGTTGGAGCGCTTCTAGGGGAACAGATTGTGATTCCCCTCTGCCTTGGTCTCTTTGAACGTGGAGCAACAGTTGCTGGGGGAGACGGATCATCCCTGGGTGGAGGCAAGGCTGGAGTATTGTCTATCAGCGAGTCAGCAAAAACATCCATGACTTGGCGAATACGGGCTTCAACTGCGGGAGCGATTCTCATTGCTAGTCGAACTGGTTCACCTTGTCTTCTCGCAGTAACAATGGTGGTGATCAGTGACTTGGAGCGCTCACCAGATGCGAACCTCCTCACATAGCACTGCAACAGAAAATGGAGCATAAGTTTCGACACATCGGAATAAGGAAACTTAACGCGTGCGAAGGAGATTGTTTACCTTGGCAAAATCTTCGCTGTACTTGAAGATATGCGAATCACCTCTTAACTTCGGCCATCTTCTCTTCAAGGATGGTGGAGGGACACAAGTGATTCTCGTGGTCCAGCAACGAATAGCAGCCATATTTGGTGTCGTCCAGGCTACAGTTGGGACGAAAAAGGAAAGAATTTCTCTTGATCACAGGAGCTCTTCTTGGCCGAGGGGTTGACTGCGTCTCAAACCTTGTCTGCTGGGTATTCCAATAGGCGACCCAGTTCCTGGAGTAGCCACCTTCGCGGTTACCTGGGGGTTGCTCAAAGGGAAGGTTGCTCCTTAAGATTGTTTTGCACTCGCCAGACAGTAGTCGCTTGTAGCAGCCTCTTATGATAGACTGCGGCCAGATCGAGGGTGCCACCGCATCAAAGCCAAAATGGGGAGAAACGCGAGTAGGATCGACATCCACGGTGATTCTCTCGTACCTAGGGGTAAGCTCGCGAACATGCTCCGCAAGAGCAGGAAGAGAACCTCTTAGACACCAGCAGAAGAATTCGCGATAGCGCTCATGGAAACGCTTCTTGCCCTCGAAAAGAAGGTCTTCAGAGAAAGCAACAGCCTTGGAAGGATACAGTTTTGGGAACCATCGCACATTCTCGACGCGCGTGGCATAAGGCCTAGCTGTAAACTCGGTGCGATCGTCGCATACCAGGCTCCAGGTGCACTTGGGAAAGTGAGTTCCAAACCATCTTGCATCCCTGCCACTGTTACGCTCTTCCTCCGCACCCAGTACACACCACTTACTGGGCTTAGAAGGAACAGGAGCATAAGAGGGCCATCGCTCGAAGACCCACATAGTCAGGAAGGCAATATTGACATAGGTCAGCACATCGAGGCGACCGCGCGAGTCCTTGGTTGCTACAACCAGTTGATCCAACCTATGGTACAGGGTGCCCAAGACTAGAGGCCCAAGTGCAACCTTTTGACCAAGGGTCAGTTTCACAGCAAGAGGAAGGACGTGATAAAAGACCCCATCATGCGGATGGCCATCGATCAAATACCTCGACAACCAGGCGCAGAGAAAAGCACAGAGGGTCAAATGATAGCCCTTGCCATTCACATAATTTTTAGCCTTGGGGTTCTGGCTCAGAAGTTTCTTGGTGATACTACTACTCGCATAATCGCGGAAGAAGTATTGCACCCACTTGCCCCAAGTGTTCTTCGCAGACGTATCAACCAGTTGCCAGTCGGGAAGTAGCTCCGCAGGTGTCCACCGGGTGGAAATTTTCTTCACCTCTGACAAGCACTCCTCCATCTGCTTGTACAAAGCAAGCTCTGCATCAGTCCTCAAGGGACTCAGAGGATCCACCTCACCCACAGGAGACAGATCATACAGCATGTGTACATCTTCAAGAGTGGGAGCAGCCTCGAACTCAGAAAAGTGGAATGTGTGAGTCGCAGGCGAGTAACGCGAGAGAAGGTTTAGAATCATGGACAGGTCCAGCTTCACGGCAGCACCCTTCATAGCACGAACTGCAAAATATATGCCAGCATCGTTCAAAGAAATGGCATGATGGGTCAGTACATGGTCAATCCACTCATCCATAAAGTCCAATTTCTGAACAAACGCTTGAGTGGAAATCGCAGTATACGGGAAAAACCCATTTTCGACCCCCAATCGAACCACATCTTTGGAATCGATCAATTCGAGCATGGCCGCATTTACAGGAGTCAGTTTTTGCAATTCTTCAGCAGGAACGGGGGTTGGAAGGTTCTTCACCTTAACCCTAGCATGGTAAAAGTCTTTACCACCCAGATAGGGGGCTTTCCGCCATAAGGTCTGGGGGAAGATCAGGTATTTCTTCGACCTCTTTAACGGGTTTGGTTCCTTTTGTCTTTGCCATTCCTGCGGAAAAGCAAGAAAAAAGGGGGGGAAAATACACATGCTTTAGTTTGAATCTCAGAAGTTTTAATTTGAAGTTTGAATCTCAGTTCGATTTAGAGCAACGATGCTTTGTCAAATAAAATATGAACGTCTCAGTGTCAATTTTGGGGTTTGAAAGTTCAGAATCGTTTGCATTACTGGGAATTTCAGAAGCCTCACATTCAAAATTGCTACAATCTGGGGATTAGATCAATTCTGGGTTTGAAGAACAAGGTCTTTTTCGCAGTTTCCAATGGATAATATGTTTCAGATAGTCATGGGTTTACAGATCCAATACAGTTCAAAGCATATATCGATATGTTAAATAAAATTGAACAAGACCAACCTTGTTTTGGTAAAGCTTGCTTGGATGCGCACAGTTGAAGAAGACGATTGACAAGAAAGAATTGATGATTGATTATTTGAATCTGCTCTTCAAGGCTTCCGGGTATCATTCACTTTAAGAGAAAGAAGTGATGCTTTGCAACAATGGAGAACACAGAATATTTATCCAAAAACAATGAAGGGTTGCGTCCTTTCAGTAGTCGAATCGCAACCGTCACCGTCGAATCGCGCAATCACAGGACAAGCTGACGTCATGCCTAAAACCCTAAACACTAGACGGCACGACTCTAGGGGTTTTAGGTCATAATGGCACGCATGGGGGCTGAATTCGCGTGTATTTGAATTGGTGTGTGGCGGCGACGCGTACGTTGGTTCCTGCGCATGGAAGCTTATCCGGTTATGCGTCTCCACGCGCAGAAAGGGGGCTAATGTAGATAGTGCTTTCTGGACAGGCAGATCTTAACCACGTGGCGACCATCCAGCACACCATAGTGTGCTCCACACACACTGGATCACCAGCCGCGCTGATCCACGTGGGGGCTGCGAGACAGGGCCCTCGCACGGGACTTGTAGGGACTTAGTGGTTTGGAGGCAAGAGTAAGTCATGTCGCGTGCGAGCGACAACCAAGCCCGCGCGCGACCCCTAGTAACTGCTTTTGAGAGATTTATGGCACGAGCTTCATAGACCCGGTCAAACCGGTCAAACCCGGTCAACCTTGAAACGGTTCCGGTATACGCGGACAACGTGCTGTAACGGTCCCTATATACGCGGATGAACGTGCCGTTGTGGTTAAGCTAATTAAGCCGCCATTGATGGGCGCATTAACCACACTACAACGGACACATTCTCCGTTATATATAGGACGTTAACCCTTCCATACAGGGAGAACGACCCGAGATACGTGAAAGCTCTGCCTGTAGGGTTTTGATTCATGGATCGCACAACGGAAGCATAATCAAACATAAACCATGCAAAACCCTCCAAGGATCACAAGTCTAGATGCATAACGATAGTAAAGGTAAGAAATCATAAACACACCTTTGGGTTCTCCTTGATGACTTCAAACGCGAATAATGTCACGTTCTCTATAGTTGATCCACGCCTAGAGTTGATCCTAGATCTCCCAAACTCCTTGGTGCTAGCCCGGATTAGGAAGAGGAAGAACGAATCACGCAAAACGAGACAAAGAGAGGCTTTCGGCCTCTCTTTTGGCCGACGGGGACGAGGGCGGCGGCAAGGAGCGGCGTCGGCTCCTTGTTGCTTGCTCTCTCTCCTTTTGTTCTCTCCCACTCTTGTTATGTTCACTTAATGAGCATAAGTTATTAGGAAGGAAGGAAGGAAGGAGGGTCCTTTATATAGTCTAACAACTCCTTGTTAACTACCTAAAGGACTTATTCTAGTCCAACTAGAATTCAATTTAGTCCCTTCCTTGCAAATTAGTCCCTACTAAGTTTGCAAGGGTTTGCAAAGTGATCCTTCTAATTAGTTAATCCAATTAATTAATTCCGAAATCTAGTTCAACTCTATATAGCGTGTGACCCCATAGGTTCTATCTAGTTGGTGGCAACTATTTGCTAATATGGAGCGGTTTCTAGCAAAACATCCATTCTAGCCAACTAATAGAATAGTCATCTTGACAACCTTTGTACAAGTAATTGTCTCATCCCTTTGCCCCCATATCCGGATTGGACACGAGACATACAAGTCACACTCGTATATCCGATCCATAGTTTCTAGATCCATGGGAATAGCCTTATTCGTGCAAATACTAGTCTATAGATGATTGTCCCATTTAATCATTATACTTGACTAGGGATATTTAAGAAAAACAACACAATTGTAAATCTAAGGACTTCATTATATTAAATATCCAATAAATATTAAATGAATTTTCTAGCCATGTACAAATTCATACTAAACTAGATTGCCTCTAGGGCATCTATTCCAACAGTCTCCCACTTGCACTAGAGCCAATCTGGCGCATCTCGTATGCCCATACTCCTAGTGTGCCCTTCATGCTTCCACTGCGTGAGAGGCTTTGTAAGCGGGTCTGACAGATTATCATCTGTAGGAATCTTGCATATCCGAACATCTCCTCTATCGATAATATCTCGAATCAGATGAAACTTCCTGAGCACGTTCTTGGACTTCTGGTGCGATCTGGGTTCCTTTGATTGCGCGATCGCCCCAGTGTTGTCACAGAACAACTCCACTGGATCGGCAATGCTAGGGACCACACCAAGTTCAGAAACAAACTTTCTGATCCAAACAGCCTCCTTTGCTGCGCCATTTGCAGCAATGTACTCAGCCTCTGTTGTAGAATCAGCTACCGTCTCTTGCTTGGAACTCTTCTAGCTCACCGCTGCTCCATTCAGGCAAAACACATATCCCGATTGTGATCTAAAGTCATCTCTGTCAGTTTGGAAGCTTGCATCAGTGTAACCCCTTACACGCAACTCTTCCTCACCGCCAAATATCAAGAAAGCATCCTTAGTTCTTCTCAAGTACTTTAGGATGTTCTTGACAGCAATCCAGTGACTCTCACCCGGATTGGATTGGTATCTGCTTGTCATACTCAAGGCATATGACACATCTGGTCTAGTACATAACATGGCGTACATGATAGATCCTATGTCCGAGGCATAGGGAATCCTACTCATGCGTTCCTTCTCAATCTCATTGGAAGGACAACCACTCTTCGTAAGAGTGATTCCATGTGACATGGGCAAGAATCCCTTCTTGGAATCTTGCATGTTGAACCGTTTCAACACCTTGTCAATATATGTACTTTGACTTAGGCCTAGCAACCTCTTAGATCTATCTCTATAGATCTTTATACCGAGTATATAGGCTGCTTCCCCTAAGTCCTTCATTGAGAAACACTTTCCTAGCCAATCTTTCACAGATTGCAGCATGGGAATGTCGTTTCCAATGAGTAGTATGTCATCCACATACAAGACCAGAAAAGCTACAGAGCTCCCACTAACCTTCTTGTAGACACAAGACTCATCTTCGTTTCTGATGAAGCCAAACTCTTTGACCACTTCATCAAAACGTCGATTCCAACTCCTAGAAGCTTGCTTCAATCCATAAATGGACCGTTGCAGTTTACAGACTTTGTTGGCTTGCTTTGGATCCTCAAAACCCTCCGGCTGTATCATATACACGTCCTCGAGGAGATTCCCATAAAGGAATGCTGTTTTGACATCCATCTGCCAAATCTCATAGTCGTAGTATGCTGCAATTGCAAGTAGGATTCGGATGGATTTGGTCATAGCGACTGGTGAAAAGGTTTCATCATAGTCAATACCATGAATCTGTCTGAATCCTTTAGCCATCAATCGGCCCTTATAGGTAATCACATTACCATCCATGTCGATCTTCTTCTTGAAGACCCACTTGCACCCTATGGGCCGCGCCCCATGGGGTGGTTCCACCAAAGTCCATACTTTGTTGGTATACATGGATTCCATCTCGGATCTCATGGCTTCCAGCCACTTCTGAGAGTCTGGGCCACTCATGGCCTCCTCATAGGTAGTAGGCTCATCATCTATGAGCATCGTGTCACCGGAATCGGTTACGAGAAGTCCATACCTCTCGGGTTCCTGGCGCACTCTACTAGATCTACGAAGCTCTTGTGTTACCTGAACAGGTGGCTCCACAACTGCTTGTGATTCCTGTTCATGTTCCATAATCGGTTCAGTGATTTCTGATTCTTGAATTTCTTCAAGTTCTACATTCCTCCCACTTGCTTCTTTAGAGACAAATTCTCTTTCTAGAAACATGCCGGTCCGAGCAACAAACACTTTGTTCTCGGTTGGATTGAAGAAGTAGTATCCCTTAGTTTCCTTAGGGTACCCCACAAACTTACACTTATCCGATTTAGGCCCTAGCTTGTCTGATTGTAAACGTTTTACATAGACATCGCAGCCCCAAATCCTCATGAACGACAGTGTGGGACGCCTCCCACTCCACATCTCATATGGTGTCTTCATGACTGATTTAGATGGAACACGGTTAATGGTGAAAGCTGCACTTAATAGAGCGTAGCCCCAAAATGATAATGGAAGATCGGTTTGACACATCATAGACCGAACCATATCCAATAGGGTTCGATTCCTCCTCTCGGACACGCCATTCCATTGTGGCGTTCCGGGTGGAGTGAGTTGGGACACGATCCCACACTCTCTAAGATAGTTGTCAAACTCTTGGCTCAAGTATTCTCCTCCGCGATCCGATCGTAGAGCCTTGATACTTTTGCCAAGTTGCTTCTCTACTTCATTCTTGAATTCTTTGAACACTTCAAAGGATTCTGATTTTTCCCTCATAAGATACACAAATCCATATCTACTGTAATCATCAGTAAATGTAATGAAGTAGACATAACCACCCCTGGCTGGCGTGGCAAATGGCCCACACACATCGGTATGTATGAGCGTCAATTGCTCACTAGTCCTCTCACCTTTCTTATTGAAAGGGGACTTTGTCATTTTTCCCAATAAACAAGCCTCACATGTCTCATATGATTCAAAATCAAATGAGTCTAGTAGTCCATCCTTATGGAGTCTAGATACACGTTTCTCATTTATGTGGCCTAAACGACAATGCCATAAATAAGCAGGATTTAAATCATTTATTTTAATCCGCTTGGTATTAATGTTGTAGACAGGATTGCTTAGATCAAGGACATAAAGTCCATTAAATAATTGCGCACTAAAATAGTGAATATTATTCAAATAAAAGGAACAACAATTGTTCTTTATTGAAATAATAAAACCTTCCTTGTCCAAACAAGAAATAGAAATAATGTTTCTGCTCATAGCAGGCACAAAATAGCAATTATTTAATTCTAAAACTAATCCTGAAGGCAGAGATAGCTCGCACACGCCTATCGCCAACGCAGCAACCTTTGCTCCATTCCCAACGCGCAGATCTACCTCCCCTATAGCCAATCTTTTACTTCTCTTTAGATCCTGCATATTTCGACAAATATGAGATCCACATCCAGTATCTAATACCCATGATGTAGAGACAGATAAATTGACATCTACAACAAAAATACCTGGTGGTGGTGGAATCACTATTCCCAGCCTCTTGTCCTCCAGATATTTTGGGCAGTTCCTCCTCCAGTGTCCAGGCTGACTACAGTAGTGACATTCACCCTTAGTCACGACCTTGGCAATGCCACCAACAGGCTTAAGGGCTGGTTCCTTGGACTTGGCAACTGACTTGCCTTTGCCCTTGGAGGAAGAGGCAAACCTTTTGCCCTTTCCTTTCTGTACCATCATAATGGCCTTGCCCTTACCCTTGTTGATGCTCTGTTCAGCCGTCCTCAACATGTTGAGTAAATCTGGCAGTGGTTTAACGATCTCGTTCATGTTATAGTTCATAATGAACTGTCCATAACTCTCGGGCAACGATTGCAACACGAGATCGGTTGCCAAATCTTGGCCGACCGGGAACCCAAGCCGGGCGAGATTCTCCAAGTACCCGATCATTCGGAGTACATGGGGTCCCACCGGGTTCCCTTCTGCCAGATGACATTTGAACAGTGCCTTTGAGACCTCATACCTTTCTACCCTCGCCTGCTCTTGGAAGAGCTGCTTTAGATGTTCGATCATATCGACTGCATTCATGTTTTCGTGTTGCTTCTGAAGCTCAGAAGTCATGGTGCAAAGCATTAGGCAGGCCGCATCATTAGCGTCATCAACACGCTTTTGATACGCCTTTAAGGCAGCAGGTGTCTGGTTCTCTGGACCTTCTGGAACATGCTCCTCTATTGCGTACAGTTTCTTCTCTTGCTTGAGAACAATTCTCAAGTTTCTGTACCAATCAAGAAAGTTGGTTCCAGAGAGCTTGTCCTTCTCAAGGACAGATCGTAGGGAATGTTGTGAACTCGATGAGTTGTTTGCCATTTGGAATTCTACAAAAAGGAAAATACGCAAGTTTTAGTATTTGTGAATTTTTGACTATATTTAATAATGGCTAGTTTATTAAATATAGCTCCCACTATTTTTCTACGGATTAATAACCCTCAAGATATTAATGCGGAAAATATCCTTATATTTTCTAGTGGGCCAAGATCCATCTTTCATCTCCTTATGAGCTTGCTTTGGCAAGTCACCCAAAATTTGACTACTTTAGGTAGGAACAATTCCAATTGCATCTCATATGCAACTCTTGGTTCAATCGGGCAAATAACTCCTTATTTATCCATCCATATGGATAATCCCAATTGATTGCCTCTAGGTTTCTTAATCAAATTAATAGCCTAGTTGTGTTCAACCTCTTATCTAAACAATTGCACATTGTTACGTGCCATCGCATTCCATCATTATGAACCAAGTCGCCATGCTTTGGCACGCACGAGCTTGATAAATAATGATGATAATGAGTGTTTAAATAACGAGAAGGCAAGAACACAATATTTAAAATTTGAGGGATTTTTAAATTCAATTTTAATTGTTTTTGTTGATCAATATCAACTAATCTATTTATTTGAGTCTGGGCACAACTCCAAATAATAGATCCGGGTTGTCTAATTATCTTATTATCCTAATTGCATGCATCATCCATACACCAACCACACAAATAATAAGACAATAAATAAACAACCACAAAACAGAAATTAAACGTGATGTGGATATGGCCTTTTCTAGACTAAGATAATTCCAAGCCAATGGAATTATCTATGAACCCTAAGCAAACACATCTCCATGCGTCTTGATCTCTTGATCCATCCTTCATAGTCATGTGGAATGCTCCATGCTCCATGCTCCATCTTTTGTGGCTTCTTTGGCTTTGGGCTTCTTTTCTCCAATCTTGGCTAACAATCTACTTTATCTAGCCCTAACTAACATCTATACTAAATAAAATAAATCTCACAAGTTGAGAAAAAAAATGGCACGCAGGCCATAAAACCCTAATTAATTATTACAATTAATTGATCAGCTCGCAGGCCGTAAAACCAAACCACAAAATTAAACATCCACATCAAACCACATCCTAAGGCCATATCCAATCACCATGCGATTTGCACATAAACAGTTAAAATCCAATTTTAACGCGCTTGGTCAATTTTAATTGATTTTAGGATTTCTAGGGTTAAAACGGTCCATGGGCCCAACAATTCAATTGCCCGGGCCCATTAGAGTGAACCACAAAGCCCTAGGGCCGGGCCGGCCCAAAACCCGCAAGCTAGGCCCGCGGGTTAGGGCCGCCCGGCTCCTTAGGGCTCCCAAGCTTGGGCGGCAAGCAAGGGGGCGGTCCCTAGGGGGGCCGAACCCTTCTATGGGAGTTGTTTCCAAAACAACTCCCTTGCTTGGTGCCCAAGTTTGGTTGTCTAGTTGTTTTGGGAGAACTCCTTCTTCCCCAAGGATGCCCAAACCCTAGATCTATGATCCTAAAATTTCTCAAACTCACCAATTCATGCATCCAATGCAAAAATTGGGTCTTGTTATGACTAATTGTTGACAAATTGCATCCCATGCTTGATTTGTCTTGTTTTACGCGATAAACAATCAAATTAAGGTGTAAAACAACAAGAATGTAACACATAAACCACGTTTATGCTCTATGACCTGTGGCTCTGATACCACTGTAGGGTTTTGATTCATGGATCGCACAACGGAAGCATAATCAAACATAAACCATGCAAAACCCTCCAAGGATCACAAGTCTAGATGCATAACGATAGTAAAGGTAAGAAATCATAAACACACCTTTGGGTTCTCCTTGATGACTTCAAACGCGAATAATGTCACGTTCTCTATAGTTGATCCACGCCTAGAGTTGATCCTAGATCTCCCAAACTCCTTGGTGCTAGCCCGGATTAGGAAGAGGAAGAACGAATCACGCAAAACGAGACAAAGAGAGGCTTTCGGCCTCTCTTTTGGCCGACGGGGACGAGGGCGGCGGCAAGGGGCGGCGTCTGCTCCTTGTTGCTTGCTCTCTCTCCTTTTGTTCTCTCCCGCTCTTGTTATGTTCACTTAATGAGCATAAGTTATTAGGAAGGAAGGAAGGAAGGAGGGTCCTTTATATAGTCCAACAACTCCTTGTTAACTACCTAAAGGACTTATTCTAGTCCAACTAGAATTCAATTTAGTCCCTTCCTTGCAAATTAGTCCCTACTAAGTTTGCAAGGGTTTGCAAAGTGATCCTTCTAATTAATTAATCCAATTAATTAATTCCCAAATCTAGTTCAACTCTATATAGCGTGTGACCCCATAGGTTCTATCTAGTTGGTGGCAACTATTTGCTAATATGGAGCGGTTTCTAACAAAACATCCATTCTAGCCAACTAATAGAATAGTCATCTTGACAACCTTTGTACAAGTAATTGTCTCATCCCTTTGCCCCCATATCCGGATTGGACACGAGACATACAAGTCACACTCGTATATCCGATCCATAGTTTCTAGATCCATGGGAATAGCCTTATTCGTGCAAATAACATCAATATCCTATATTGATTTATTTGAGTCTGGCCAGACATTCTATAAGCACTATCCCTCGAGCGGCCTAGGATATTTGCTCCCGTTATGTGGGAGGGGCAAATCCTCTCTACGCCCACTACGATCTCTAAGCTTGCTTCTCATTGTATCCAGTACACGCCTTTATAACTACCCAGTCACGGTGTAGCGTTTAACGCTACCAAGATCACAATGATCCACAACTAGAATATCTAGTGACTTCAAGTCTAAGGATGACAATACCATTGCACCGCGAGAAGCACTTGTGACTCAACATAACATGTATGTAGCCTTCTCGGAGATGGGTCAATCCAGTGCAACATTCCGTAATGCACACCTATGTGTTGGATCATGATATCTCCATATCAATCCAACCCCATACTAGTCTATAGATGATTGTCCCATTTAATCATTATACTTGACTAGGGATATTTAAGATAAACAACACAATTGTAAATCTAAGGACTTCATTATATTAAATATCCAATAAATAATAAATGAATTTTCTAGCCATGTACAAATTCATACTAAACTAGGTTGCCTCTAGGGCATCTATTCCAACACTGCCGAAATCATGTCTCTCTCTCATACAGTACTATTGCCTTACTCTCTCCCTACACACAACCCAACACCTCCTGTGTTATTTCTATCCTCTGCTCTTGGTGTACATTGAATTCTCTCTGCAGGATTCTCTCGTACACAGATAGTATGCACTATTGTAGTGCGCATTTGTCTAGTAGATTGTATATCGTTGATCTTAATAGTCCAATCTATAACATGAATACTAAAAGGATTAAAACTAACTATTTAAATCCTACATATCTATGGCACTGTCGTCTAGGCCATATAAATCAGAAACGCATATCTAGACTCCATAAAGATGGACTTGTAGACTCATTTCATTTGGAATCATATGAGACATGTGAATCTTGTTTATTAGGAAAAATGAAAAAGTCCCTTTTCAATAAGAAAGGTGAAAGGTCTAGTGAGTTATTGGAACTCATACATACCGATGTATGTTGACCATTCCCCACGCCCGCCAGAGGTGGTTATACCTACTTCATCACATTTACTGATGATTTCAGTAGATATGGATTTGTATACCTTATGAAGGACAAATCCGAATCCTTTGAATTGTTCAAAGGATTCAAGAATGAAGTAGAAAAGCAACTTGGTAAAAGTATTAAGGCTCTACGATCGGATCGTGGAGGAGAATACTTAAGCCAAGAGTTTGATGAATATCTTAGAGAGTGTGGGATAGTATCCCATCTCACCCCACCCGAAACACCACAATGGAATGGCGTGTCCGAGAGGAGGAATCGCACGCTATTAGATATGGTGCGATCTATGATGTCTCAAACAGATCTTCCAATATCCTTTTGGGGACATGCTCTAATGACGGCAGCTTTTACCATTAACCGCGTTCCATCCAAATCAGTCATGAAGACACCATATGAGATATGGACTGGGAAGCGTCCCATAGTGTCGTTTATGAGGATTTGGGTCTGCGATGTCTATTTAAAACGTTTACAAACAGACAAGCTCGGGCCCAAAGCGGATAAGTGTAAATTTGTGGGATATCCTAAGGAAACTAAAGGATATTATTTCTATAATCCCACCGAGAACAAAGTGTTTGTTGCTCGGACCGGCGTGTTTCTAGAAAGAGAGTTTGTCTCTAATGAAACAAGTGGGAGGGCTGTAGAACTTGAAGAAATTCAAGAACCAAAAATCACTGAACCGATGATAGAACATGAACAGGAATCACAAGTAGTTGTGGAGGAACCTGTTCAGGTAACACAGGAACTCCGTAGATCAGGAAGAGTGCGTCATGAGCCAGAGAGGTATGGACTTCACGTGACTGAGCCCGATGATGTACCACTCATGGATGATGAGCCTGCAAACTACGGAGAAGCCATGAAAGGCCCAGACTCTAAGAAGTGGCTAGAAGCCATGAGATCCGAAATGGATTCCATGTACACCAACAAAGTATGGACTTTGGTGGATTCACTCGAAGGGGCTTGGCCCATAGGGTGCAAGTGGGTCTTCAAGAAGAATACAGACATGGATGGCAAGGTAGTTGCCTATAAGGGGCGATTAGAAGCCAAAGCGTATAGATAGATTCATGGTATTGACTATGATGAGACCTTTTCACCAGCCGCCATGACTAAATCAATTCGAATCCTACTTGCTATTGCAGCATACTAAGACTATGAGATTTGGCAAATGGATGTCAAAACAGCGTTCCTTTATGGGAACCTCCTCGAGGATGTGTACATGAAACAACCAGAGGGTTTTGAGGATCCAGAGAATGCCAATAAAGTCTGTAAGCTGCAAAGATCCATTTATGGATCAAATCAAGCTTCTAGGAGCTGGAATCGACGTTTTGATGACGCAGTCAAAGAGTTTGGCTTCATCAAGAACGAATATGAGCCTTGTGTTTACAAGAAGGTTAGTGGGAGCTCTGTAGTATTTCTGGTCTTGTATGTGGATGACATACTAATCATTGGCAATGACATTCCTACTTCGAAATCTATTAAATATTGGCTAGGAAAGTGCTTTGCAATGAAGGACTTAGGAGACGCAGCCT
Source organism: Linanthus parryae (assembly GCA_023055425.1). Lineage (NCBI taxonomy): Eukaryota > Viridiplantae > Streptophyta > Magnoliopsida > Ericales > Polemoniaceae > Linanthus > Linanthus parryae. The sequence continues at coordinate 42,754,037 of JALGPY010000006.1, forward strand.
ATATACTTGGTATAAAGATCTATATAGATAGATATAGAAGTTTGCTCGGCCTAAGTCAAAGTACATATATAGACAAGGTGTTGAGGAGGTTCAACATGCAAGATTCCAAGAAGGGATTCTTGCCCGTGTCGCATGGAGTCACTCTTTCTAAGAATGACTGTCCCTCCAATGAGATTGAGAAGGAACGCATGTGTAAGATACCCTATGCTTCGGCCATAGGATCCATCATGTATGCCATGTTCTGTACTAGACCAGACGTATCATACGCGTTGAGTATGGTGAGCAGATACCAGTCCAATCCGAGTGAGAGTCACTGGATTGCTGTCAAGAACATCCTAAAGTAATTGATAAGAACTAAGGATGTGTTCTTGATATTTGGAGGTAAGGAAGATCTGAGTGTAAAGGGTTACACTGATGCAAGCAAGGGATACGTGTTTTGATACGTGTTTTGCCTGAATGGAGGAGCTGTGAGTTGGAAGAGTTCCAAGCAAGGGACAGTTGCCGATTATACAACAGAAGCTGAGTACATTGATGTTGCGGAAGCAGCAAAAGAGGCAGGTTGGATAAAGAAGTTTATCACTGAGCTCGGTGTGGTCCCTAGCATGGATTCCATAGAGTTGTACTGTGACAACTCTGGGGCAATCGCACAAGCCAAGGAACCAAGATCACACCAGAAATAAGAGCATGTACTTACGAGATTCCATCTTATTTGTGATATGATCGATCGAGGAGATGTGAAGATGTGAAAGATTCCAACGGATGACAATGTTTAAGAACCGCTCACAAAACCTCTTGCGCAGCGAAAGCATGAAGGGCACGCCAGATCTATAGGCATACGAGATGCGCCAGATTGGCTCTAGTGCAAGTGGGAGACTGTTGGAATAGATGCCCTAGAGGCAATCTTATATTTAGTATGAACATTGTTTTTGGCTAGAATATTCATTTATTATATATTGTGATATTTAATATAATTAAGTCCTTAGATACAATGTGTTTTTTATCTTAAATATCCCTAGTCCACTATATTGATTAACAAGACGATCAAATATAGACTAGTATGTGGGCAGATTGATATGGAGATATCAAGTCTAACACATGGGTATGAATTAGGGGTAATGGCACACTGGATTGACCCACAACGAGAAGGATACATTAGATTATGTCAAATCAAAATCGCTTCTCGTAGTGCTAATATAATTGAAATCCTTAGACTTGAAGTCAGTAGATACTCTAGTTGTGGAATATTGTGCTTTGATGTTATCAAACGTTACACCGTAACTGGGTAATTATAAAGATGTCTATCGGGCATGATAGGAAGCAAGCTTAGAGATCGTAGTGATGTAGATAGGATTTTTCCCTCCCACATAATGGGAGTAAATATCCACGGCCACTCGAGGGATGAGGCTTATTGAATGTCTGGCCAGACTCAGATAAATCAATATGGAGATATTGATGTTATCTGCTAGCATAAGCATATTCCCAGGATCGAGGAACTATGGATTGGATATACGAGTGTGAATATTTATGTCTCGTGTCCAATCCGGATATAGAGACAAAGGGAAAGTGCAATATAAGATATTGGGCACAAGAGGTTTGTCGGGATCACTGACTATTTCTATTAGTTGGGTGGCATGGATGTGTTGCTAGACACCGCTCCATGTTAGTAAAAGTTACTACCAACTAAGTAGAAACCTATGGGGTCACACGTCAAATAGAGTAGAGCTAGATTTGGGATTAATTAATATGATTAATTAATGAGAAGGATCATTGTGCAACAACTTGTAAACTTAGTAGGACTAATTTGCAGGGAAGGGACTAATCCAAGTTCATGGAGAACTAGTAAAGACCTATATGGAAACAAAAAGAAGTTGTTGGAGTATATAAAGGAGGCTCTAGCTTCCTTCCCACAGATTGTGATTTGTCATTAGACACAACACAAAGAGAGTGGGAGAGAACAAAAGAGAGAGAGAAGACAAGCCTAGGCCTACCGCCCTAGGCCGTCCGCCCCTCTCCCGTCGGCGCCAAAGGAGGGCCGAACCCCTCCTTGTCCTTGTTGCTTTTATTCCTCTTCCCTCTTCCTCCGGTTCAAGGTAGCACTTGTTGAAGGAAGAATCTAGATCTCACCTCTAGACGTGGATCAACCGTAGAGACGAGGACATCATTATTCGTGTGATCTCTCAAGCCAAAAGGTACACAATACTATGTCCTTTATCATGTTATGATGTCTCCTCCTGACGATCTGTGGTGGGCTTTGAAGTAGGATTAATTTTTGTTATTCCATTGCGTTACCTACGTCAAAACCCAACAGAATCGCTACCTTGGACAAAACATAGTCCACAAGTCATGACAACGCACCTGTTAACGGCTCATCCCATATTCTATCCCTGGGACAGGGTATCTACCTCCGGTCTATTGTCCCCGCGCCAGGGAGGTATTTTCCGGTGTATATTCCCCAACCGTAAGGGTATGTACCAGTGTATTGTCCCCCACCGTTAGGGTACTGTCCAACAGTGTCATTTAGTCAAACATCTTGGCCGAACATTTATAAAGCATACCATGGACTTTCAAATTAACAAATTTCATTTATAAACATGCTTTAAAACATGAGCTATATCTCCAATCAAAAGAAACAAATCACCAAGTGGTTATCAAAACACATTCCACCATTCATAAGTTTCACAATATCCACCTCATAGCCCATAAACAGTTAATATATGAAAATAGCACTACCAAAGGGTTGGGTAAGTACTCACCTCGGGTCCTAGCTTATTGAACCCTTACTAGCTACCAATACGGAAATCCAAGTGCAACTCTAACAACGAGGCTCTACAAATAATAAGAGCAAGCCAACATTAAGAAAATTGCACTATAAGGCAAGAATAAGGTGCTAAAAGTTTCCCATGATGTGGTTATGAAGACCTTTTAATATGAATCGACAATGGAATGATGTTCTTTAAAGTAGCACATGCCACTGGACGAGAAATGAACTGTTCAGATTTGACAAACTTTACAAAAACTGGAATTCTGAATGAGATCGAGCATATTTTGGCATGCATCCAACTGGAAATGAAACTAGACACATAGAGCTTCGAATCGGTATAAGATAGAGAAAAATACAATCCCGTATGAGAGAGTAACGACCTCACCAAATTGAGTGACAGAATCTGTCTGAACCCAGTTCCAACCAAGACACAGTTTACAAGAATTCGCATTACGGAAAATGTATAAGGAATTTGGGCATGAAACCAGTTGGAGATGAAAGTGGCACACAGGGCTTCGAAACGATAAAAAATAGAGCACAAACACGAATTTTTATGAGTGAGATGTGGCCTCTCAAATTCAGGTCACAAAAGCTGACGGAAAACAGAGTATCAACATGAGACCACTTCTTTGAATCCAAAGATCCTCAAGTAATTTTGCGAAAGAACTTAATTGAAGGTCAAATAAGATATGAAAGAGACACATGCAAGTCCAAATACAGCACATAAGCTTCAAGAATGAGCAAAAACACATAATTTGAATAGATGAGAAGTATGAAATAGAGAGATCAAGAAAAACTCTCATCTTTAGAGAAACAAACTTTCTTCTAAAACTTCATAAATGAGGATGAACCCATGAATCCACAAGAAGATGCAAAAATATACACATGCAAGGACATTTTCAGATGATCTACCATGGGAAAAGGCATTAGAATCAAGAATATGCAAAGATCAAAGATTAGATCAAGGATTTACCTCAAAGATCAAGATTGGTGAGCAAAAGAGTGATTGTGAGCTCAGATCATTGGGTAGAATGAGAAAGAACTCTCCACCAAGGTTGTATCTATCTTGGAGATGAATTTTCCATACTTTTGGATGCTAGAATATGAAGTTTTGATGGTGTTTTGTGGAGGTCTTAGCACAAAAACGTGTTGAAGTTCTTTTTAGAGAAAAGAGAACTTCTAGTGACTTTGAGAGAGATAATGGGTGTGAGAAAATGATGAGGGTGAGCTGAACAACAAGCTTTATAGATGCACAAGGGTTTGGGTACATTCGTCACACCACACATGTTTGCAAGGAGTGCACTAGTATAATCAAACTAGGCACAAATAACACAACAAAGGATTGCACACTTTACTAGCTCCAAATGATTTAAATATGAGGAGTAACATTGGAAAAAGACTCAAGGGTGTATAGGTATCCAACTCCCACAAGTTTTACACCCATAGAATAACAAAATACCAAGTTTTCGCCATGCTTTTGTGGCTCCCTTTCTCAAATCCGGGAATGAACTAGAAAGTTTTGGTTCAATGAACAAGATAGCTTGGGAAGAGTAAAATTGATACAAATCTATGGTGTGCAAGGCAAGTAGTCATGACGGGTCATTAGCATGCCTAATAATAGGTAATTATGGGTCTACTTCCCCCACTACACTAGGTGTACATGCAAATACTCTCCCACATACCAAAAATACGTATATACCAAAATCGCACTTCATACTACTTCACACTTCATAGTAAATAAGAATTGGTCAATATTAAGACTATAGGGGACTAATATGAAATTCCACGTCCCAACTTAATTAGCCCAAAAAAATCATGTTATAATGGTCATAAATCAACTCCACATAATGTTTTAATGAGTTTAATTACGCGGGATGTCACAATTATTATTATTATAGTTATTATTATTATTATTATTATTATTATTATTATTATTATTATTATTATTATTTAATTCCAAATAAGTACAACTACCACCCTCATTATTTATGAAAAATGCACATATAGTTTTATAAGACAAAAATTAAATCCCGACAATAATAAAAATGCAAAAATTACCCTATGTTGTCAAACGGGGTATTACAACTTAACTCTTTTACAGTGTTCTCCATCTGAGCATTATTTGTATATCATCTTGTTATAATTCTTTTTCATTTAATCTCGTGGTGTTGTTCAAGAGGAATAACAAGAGATTCTTATTTAATCAGTAGAGCAGGTACTAGATAGGCTAGTGAGAACCACAAGCTGTAATAGAGTAAGGAAATTCTATGTGTTTGGGATCTAGGGCTTAGCTTTTGATTAATAAGAAGTTTGTTGAAATTCTGAAGGTATTAGATTCATCAGGCAGAGACGTAGGTCATTGAGGAATGAACTTTGTAAAATCATTATGCTCCTTGTGTTTACTTTTTAGTCTTCACTTATCTTGTTAACTACTTCAAAACAAGTTTTCTGTCAAAACCTTCAAAGGCATTTCAAGACCTTGAAAAACATCAGTAACTTTTCACTATCTGTTTCGGTTTCAAAGGCTTTTGGTTTCGAAGGCTTGAATTTGTGTTCAAGGCCTTGAAATCCTCTAGCATTTCACAATTTGTTTTAGAATCACTATTTTGGAAAAAGTTTCCATACTCTATTCAACCCCCCCCCCCCCTGCTAGAGTATTTTATCTGGTATTACATATCTACATACTGTCTTTCAATTGGTATCAGAGCTTGTATCACTCCGTAGATCTAACAATCTGGTGATCATGAGTATTGTAGGTGATGGTGGTTTCTCACAAAGAAGATCTGCCAATAGACCTCCTCTATTTTGTGGAGACAATTTTATGCACTGAAATGCACTAATGAAAATGTTTATCATTGATCAGGACATTGAGCTATGGTCTATGATCTAGAATGGTCCTCACAATTTCTACACAGAAAAGGATGGAAATTGAACTCCCAAAACTGAAGATTCTCTCTCTACTTCTGAATTAAACAGTTTTCTAATAATTATAGAGCTACGAATATCTTATATTGTGCTTTGAGTGCAGATGAATTCAACAGGATATCCACCTGCAACACTGCTAAGGAAATATGGGACAAACCGGTGGTGACTTTTGAAGGAACCAGCCAAGTGAAGCAAACAAATATCAACATATACCATAGACAGTATGAACTATTCAATGGAGATGAATCCATCAAATATATGTTCAAGAGGTTCACTGAAATTGTCAACAATTTGGATTCTTTGGGGAAATCATTCTCCAATGAAGAGAAAGTCAGAAAGATCTTGAGAAGTCTTCCCAAAGCCAAATGGGAACCAAATACCACGTCCTTTGAAGAAGCTCAAGGTCTATCCTCCATCCAACTAGATGATTTGCATGGAAAGCTACTCACACATGAGATCTCCAAGAGTGAAGTTGATGGAGAATTACCAGAAAGTGTCAAGAATATGGCACTAAAGGCTAAAGAGAATGAACAACCTCAAAGCCATGAAAAGGGAGCAGATGATAAAGAAGATCATTTTGCTCTCATTTCCAAAGCCTTGACAAGGATTCTAAAGATGAAAAAGAACTTTGGAAACAAAGACTTCAGCAAGAGACAAATTCAAATCTTCTGGTAGCAAGGAATAGAAGGGTAAATCCTATTCTCATAAAACTAAAGTAATGAACTGCTTTGAATGCGGTGGTGCAGGCCACTTGATCAGAGACTTTCCTCAAAATAAGACCAAGCATTTTCAAAATAAGGATCATGACATAAGAAAGAAATCTATGGTGGCTTCATGGAGTGACTCTGATACCTCAAGTGAATCAGATTCTGAAGAAGATCAAGTCAACCTTTGTCTGATGGCCAAGAATGATGAAAGTTCAGTTAAGAACATTGAGGTAATGGTGAAAAGTCTTATGTCTCAATCTTCAAATATGTCTTCTGAGATTTTGAAAACAATGCTTCTGAATGAAGAAGATTATTTAAATGAAATCAAGTTTTAAAGGATAAAGTTCATAAGCAAGCAAAAGAAAATTTGCAACTAGTTTGCCAAAACAAGAATCTTGAAATTTCTCAGGAAAAGACTAACAGAGATTTCAAAGCCTTGGAAACCAATTTCAAAGCCTTTAAATCTCAATTCAAAGAAGTTGTATAGAAACGTCCATTTTGATAAACAATATTGTTGCTCTAAGACATCAGCATGATGAATTAGAGGAACATAAAACTACTCTAACTACTTCAAGACTCTCAAAAGGTTATGACAAAACTTGCTGGCTATGAACACAACCTCAACTTGATTCTTGGGGGAAGTTTGCAGTCTGTTCACAAAACTAGTATTGGATACAATCCAAAATTTCCAAGAAAGAACAATACCAGATTTGTGAAAGTAAGAAGCAAACATTCTCCAAAATGTCATTACTTAAACAAGATTGTTCATGTTAAGATGACTTGTCCCTTTAGAAGAAGAGAACCTCACATCATGAGGAACACTTTTCCATTTCAACGTAAAGGACAAGTGAGACAGATTTGGGTTCCTAAAGGGGTTAGACCACCTAACATGGTTGATGCTGAATATAAATTTCTCACAGCTGGGTAAGGCAATGAATGGTGTTTACAGGTTGTTACCAAGAGCAAATAACAGAAGTGGATTATGGATAGTGGTTGCTCCAGACACATGAGTGGAAAGATTTCTCTATTCATGCAACTGGAAGAACAATCAGGAGGAACAATCACACTTGGTGACAAAGACAAATGCAACGTCATAGGAATTGGTAAAGTTGGTAATGGTTCTGAATATTCTATTTCAGATGTATATCTTGTACGTGGTTTGAAATTCAATTTGCTTAGTGTATCTCAATTATGTGATAAAGGTAATAAAGTTGTATTTGACAAAGAGAAATGTGTGGTGCAAGATGAAAATATAGAAATTTCATCCTCACTGCTTCAAGGTCAAACAATGTTTACTGCTTGAATACTAACAAGTTGCAGGAGAAAGTCTGAAATGTCTCAAGGCCTTGAAAGAGGATTCAAAGCTTTGGCACAAAAAGCTTGGACACATTAGCTTGCATACATTGAATAAATTGGTTTCCAAAGACCTAGTCAGAGGTCTTCCATCCATAAAGTTCAAGGATTAAGAGGTATGCAAGGCTTGGTTCAAGGTAACCAGACAAGAAGCTCTTTCAAGACCAATAACTTTGTAAATACAACTAGACCTATTAAATTGCTGCATCTGGATCAATGTGGTCTTATGAGAGTTCTTACACCCAGGGGTAAGAGATATATGCTGGTTACTGTAGATGATTAATCTAGGTTTACTTGGGTAATGTTTCTTGGAGATAAGTCTGAGGCTCTGTCTGAATTTTCAAAACTTTGCAAAGAGCTTCAAACTTTAAATAACCTGCCTATTGCTTCAATAAGGAGTGATCATGGCAGAGAGTTTGATCAACTAGAGTTTGATTTATTTTGTGCTAAGTTTGGCATCTCTCACAACTTCTCTGCTCGTAGAACTCCTAAACAGAGTGGTTTAGTTCAAAGGAAGAACATGACACTTGAGGAAATGTCTAGGACAATGCTTTTAGAGAACAAGCTGCCAAAATCTTTTTGGCTAGAGGCTTTAAACACATAAAACTATATCTTGAATAGATGCCTGATTAGGCTTATTCTGAAGAAGACTCTCTATGAGCTCTTTAAAGGGAGAAAGCCAAACATCTCTTATTTCAAACCTTTTGACTGTACATGTTTTGTTCACAACAATGTTAAGGATAATATTGTAAAATTTGATGCCAAAGTGATGAAGGTATATTTCTTGGTTATTCTTTGACCAGAAAAGCATATAAAGTTTACAACAGAAGAACCAAACTTGTTGAGGAAGATTGTAAGCTCACGGTTTGCTCATAAAGAATTTCAAGGACTTGAAACTCATTTCAAAACCTTGAAAATATCTGAGCATGAACTAAGGGGGAGTTTCTACTCTAATTCCTCTTCAATCTTCTGCACTTGATCTTGTTATGTTGTATGATGAAACACAAACTTAATCTGATTATATATTGCATTATTAGCTTAAGTTATTTTGCAGGAATTGTTGGCTAACCTTGTGTACGGAGGTTTAGCAAGTTTCCTTATTTGTTGGAATGTATACTTGAAAATCAATGCCTGCAGATTGATCCCACTATTGTGGAATGGTGTCAGGACCTTCCTTAAGTCTAAATATGGAAGATCAAATCAAAATCAATGAAGAAAGCAAGCATCTAGCCATTGGAATTGAGCTGTTGAGAGTCAAAGATCCCTGGAGGAGTTTTAGGAAATTCTGTTTGAAGTTCCTATAAGTGCTGCAGTTCAAAATTCCAGAAAATAGAGACACAGTTTGAGAGATACACGAATATTGAGCATTAAATAGATTAAAAAAACTCTCACAGGATTGACAAGCATCACTGGGTAAGATCGAATCATCCAATCCAAGTTCCATAAGAACACTTCAAGCTTCTCTGCTTAAGTGTTTTACAGTGTTCTTCATCTGAGCATTATTTGTATATCATATTTTTATAATTCTTTGTCATTTAATCTCGTGGTGTTTTTAAAGAGGAAAAATAATATATTCTTATTGAATTAGTTAGCTGGAGCAGGTACTAGATAGGTTAGTGAGAACCACAAGTTGTATCAGAGTAAAAGAATTCTCTGTGCTTGAGATCTAGGGATTAGCTTTTGATGAATAAGAAGTTGGTTGAAATCCTGAAGGGATTAGATCCCTCAGGCGGAGACATAGGTCATTGAGGACTGAACACCGTAAAATCATCGTGTTCCTTCCTTTGCTTTTTAGTTCTGCACATATGTTGTTAACTACTTCAAAACAGGTTTCCTGTCAATACCTTGAAAGGCATGTCAAGGCCTTGAAAAGATCAGTAACTTTTTCACTCTCTGTTTTGATTTCAAAGTCTTGAATCTGTGTTCAAGGCCTTGAAATACTTCTAGCATTTCACAGCTTGTTGTAAAACCCACTCTTTTGGAAAAAGTTACCATGCTCTATTCAACCCCCCCCCCCTTATAGAGAATTTGATCATGTATTACATACCTACATAGTGTCTTTCAATGAATATAAATTTGGTATTAGAATGTTTACTATAATGCAGAGGTGGCTTTAGAAAATGTAGTTTCCACCGGAGCTGTAGTTGCCTGTCTTGTTGTCACGTGCCTGTGATTACCATGTTGGAGTATGCCCTAGAGGCAATCTATTGTCGTGACATTTATATGGACTTGCTATTCATTATGTTATCGATATGGAGATATGTTAACATGAATGAAGTCCTTAGAATATAAATGTTATATTCTTAATATCCCTGGTCGAATAATACAGTTAATTAGGACGACTATTGAAATTAAAGAGAATTTAAATATGAAATTAAAAGATGCCACCAATCGTATTAAGATCGTGTAAGGGGGTCGATTTCTTATTTGATTTCGAAAAATTAATTTGTTATCTTATCGTTATCTCCATATAGTTTATTTTTAAAACAAATCAGATTTTGTTTGAAAAAAAAAATCGGATTTTCGTAAAAATAGATTTATTCGGAACTTTCATTATCTAAAGATCCAAAACATTTTTTTTTTAAATTTATTTATTCAAATGTTATCTAGCCGTCATTTTTGACTTAATGGCCCCGTGAATGTTATTTGAATATTGATGGTTTCAGTTTTAGAAAGTGAGAAAAAGATAAGGGTCTCAGATATGGAAGTTTTTGCAAACGTTCGTTCTGCTATTATATATATAGATTTAAGAATATAACATTTATATTCGAAGGACTTCATTCATGTTAATATATCTCCCTATCGATAACATAATGAATAGTAATTCCATATATATTTGTCACGATGAATTGATTGCCTCTAGGGAACAATTCGAACATCTAGTACTTTCTCTAGCTATCTGATTAACTAATATTTATCTATTGGTCACATTGAACAATCCTTGAGAATGTAAAAGATAGTAGTATATGAAAGATATACAAATAAAGTTCATAACAGAAGAACACAAGAAATGAAACTGCTGTGAGAGTGCAGTGTTCTTCTGAGAGTTGGATTGAGATTTTTATCTGCTTCTTTGTTGCTTGACAATCCTTGAATGTGTTTGAGAGTCTCTAGTTTTTTTCCCGTTGAGTTGTATATCAAATACTTCAAATTGAAATCCTTTTCTACAGCTCAGTTGTTCTGCAAATCTTCAAGATTTTCAGCAACAAACTTTCCTATTTTGTAGGAAACAACTTTGACTTCTCTAACAGTCTTCTTCCAACGGATAGTTGCTTACTATCTTCAGGGAAACTGATCTGATCTTGATCTTGATCATTGATATCAACTTGGATGTTTATGCTTAGTTATGCTTGATTCATACGCGTAATTCTATCTTTCGTATTGTTTGACGTCACAATAAGATTGATCTAGGTGATAATTATTAGAGGAATCAATAGTTATTGTTTGAACTTGAATCTTGCACTACTCGTATCTAGGGTTGAGGAATCTTGCTAGTTAACTAGAACTAAGAGTTTATATCAAGATCATAATGCGTATTTACCGGATATCCGGGTTTGTCGAACTCAAAGGACTTCTTTGTAAATTAGCTACTGATTCTAAACCTTATGTGGGCAAATCGCGTTATTTGCTTTCTAATTATACTAAAATAAAAGACAAAAATCTCAATTAATGAGGTGAAAGGCTTCACGATTAACGAAGAATGATTTTTAAGAGTTACTTAACAAGTGGACAAGTTCAGGATATCTCTACGGGTTCACTAGGGAATTCACACCACTTAGGATTTACGTTCATGCAACACGGATGTTTTCTACTTAGCCAAACGAGCAATTTCAATTTGAAGATTCCTCAACCAAAGTCTATATATAAACTCTTGTACCTGATTCCTCTAGCCTAATTAAGTTTAAATACGCATTATGATCTTGATATCAACTCTTAGTTCTAGTTAACTAGCAAGATTCCTCAACTCTAGATACGACTAGTGCAAGATTCAAGCAATAACAATTGATTCCTCTAATAATTATCACCTAGATCAATCTTATTGTGACGTCAAACAATACGAAAGATAGAATTACGTGTATGAATCAAGCATAACTAGTCATAAACATCCAATTAAGCTAATAAGCATGAAGCATAATCCATAAATCACCAAAATACGGTGTTCAAACCCTAGCTACCTACAAGATATCCCGAATAGAGGGTTTACCTACTAAAACACATGATCAAAGTACAAAGTTTCATTGATCATAAACAAAAACTAAAGAGGGGAAGAAGAAGATAGAGAATCAAACGATGGTCTCCAAGCTCTCAAGTGTGATCCTTTGCTCTCCAATGGCCTCTAAATAATGAATGAATCCCTAGGTCGTCGTCTTCTAGTTAAAACATGTTCCTTCTTTTTAGTTTTCTGAAATAACACTTCTACCCCCTTCTACTCACGTCAGATCCAATAATGTGATCTTGTGATCACATTTTTTCATCCTAGGATCACCTTTTGTAGTTGTAGAGTCACGGTGCTCTTCTATTGTGGTCTTGCACTTGATCTTGTGATCATAGGATCACCTTTTTTAAGTGTAGGATCACGTTGATCTTCCATGTGGTCTTGCACTTGATCTTGTGATCACAATTTGTGATCCTCTACTTCCAGTGAGTTTCTTCTTTTCACTCCTCTTGAGAATTTGGCTTAGTCTTTTTCTCCTCTTAGCTTCTACTCTCCTTCATCCCTTCTCTCATGCATTCCTTGAGTTTCATTCTTTCCGAAGTTCACTTCCGCTCCAAAATTTGCACTCCAAGCTTCCGGGTCCTGAAATCCACAACACGAACAAATACCAGAAGATCAAATGCGACAAATAAAGCATAAAACATGCATAAATTGCCCAAATTACACCATGAAGTCCAAATACTCAAGTATGCTCAAAACTATCAAAACTCGGCCTAAAAAATACATAAAAGCATCGGAAAGTACGTGAAAAGACAAGTAATCACAATAGAATATAACTCCAATTATGGAATTATAAAATATCCCCACACTTAACATTTGCGCGTCCCGAGCAATCTATCAAAACCGGCCATCATCTCCAAACTTTCTCCTTAACAAGTCATGGTACGAGTCTAGCTAATTGCGTACTTTTCGAAACACCACTTGCATACAAACCAAGACTAGCCGACTCGACATAAACACGACTCAATACATGACTCAACGATGAAACAATATGAAAATGCAATATATACAATACACATATGAAATAACATTTTTTTCGCTTTTCTTTTGCGAGATTGGGCAATTTCAATTAGCTCAAACCGGTTCTCATGTAGTGATGATCAATCTAGGGACAAGGCATGAATGACAACTAAACTCGACAACGAGAATTTCCCCTAGTTAGTATAGAGAGCCTAGCATTACTATGTAAAAGAATACCTACCTATTCGCATGTGTCGACAAAAATAAGAGGCTACACTATGCTAAGCCACGTTCAAGGTCCGAGCTCCTATTCCGTTAACAGTTTAGAATGTTGAGGCTTAGGGACAAAAGGATAATCATGTAGTAACAAGTCCTAAGCGTCACATTCTCACATTAAATCCCACATCTCACACACCCTCACCACGATGATAGAAACCGCAACCCGAAACTCACCGTCTCTGGCCCTGGATCCCCTCAAACCCCGGTACAATCATGATCTCTGTGGCCACCATGGCGATATGTGCACGAAATGAAAACAGTCGTCAACAAACTAGCAACTTTCCACCACTCAATTTACAATAAGCTCAAATTTATTCTTTTATTCAATCTCTCCTTTTTTTTCTCTCTTTTTTTCTTTTTCTTTGTATATATTGTTTTTTTTTCCTCTCAATACAACAAAATGCCGCAAAATTATCCGAGTGGTCTTCCAAGAATCAAGCAAAGCAAATATGTTAAGGGGATGAAATAGACGATCCAATGAATGTATATCACAAGTAAAATTCATCTCCCCCTAACTCAATGAAGTACACAGTGCCACCAAACAAAGCCTCTAAATAATCAAAGCGCGTGTGTAGGGATGGAGTTGACAGAAGCTCAATCTCGATGTCCGTACAAAAGTCGACATCCCACACTAGAATGTAAACATGCCCCCTCTCAAGTAATCAAATGTAAGTAAGTCTCGTGCCTAATCCAACCGATCCTCCTACACCGTGATGATGAAAAGAAACGATACCTAGCACGATCCACCAATTAAGATCAACCATCCCATTGTTGTGCGGATTAGACGTCACACACTCACGGCTCTCCAAAACTGTTTCCATGGTGTAGTGACATGGAACACCGCCACACCAAAGTGCGCAAGACTACTCACTCACCCTCGCATCCCCTCGAAGATATGTAATAATACGCAAGCGATCATGTAGAACTCACAAGTATATGCAATACAGCTCTCCCTCATCGAATCCCCTCAACTACGACTCCCTCGTGACGCGCTAAAGTGGTGATTCTAAATGATTTATGATGAAGTCCAAGAATCGTCACCCTAGGTCAAGAGGTTATGAATAAAACCAATGTTTAAATGGGGATTTCTAGTGGTCCTACAAGGTGAGATCTATCAAGCAGTGAGTGCTCTAATACGCATCCTCGCACAGCTGTTCTGTGTGCCACTACGAGGCGGGTTGGCGACTACCTAAGACGTACACATGAACGTTTGGCTCGTTTAGCTCACACCTAGCTCAACTCTTGTAAGAAAACGACACACGCTTTAGATTTGCAAATCAAGTAGGTGTATTAAGATAGCCAGGCATTCCCATAAAGGAAGTCTCTCTATACGTACTAGGGGTAACTCAATTTGTCCTTCTCGGTCACAAGTCACGTCCTATTCCTAAATTTCTCACACTCCTCGATTATACCAAATTTTAAGCTTCTTTTGATTGCCCGTTCTCAATTTTTTTAATTTTAATTTTTTTGTTTTTTTTTTTCAATTTTCAATTTTTTTGTATTTTTACTTTATTTATTCTAACTCTACATGCAAGGCCAGACGCGAAAGAAGACTCGAAACTGACTCAATTTGGGTAGGTGGACTCAATTAAATAAACGTGCAAGAATTAAACAAATAATATTTATATACACCACTAATACACACGGTACGACACTAAAACTGAACACGACACGGACCATGAATACGATACAATCTAAACACATCCTACATGTAACTGGCTATGCAAGACAAATATCAGCTAGTAGATAGTTAAACCACCCCCACACTGAATGTTTCGTTGTCCTCAAACGAATTTAGAGATTATGCCAGAAGACTCAGCAATTAATGTGTAGGACCAGTAGATGAGATGGAGAATGACATATACACTAAAAGTGACACAAAATCCAGCAAAAAGAAAAAGATACTCACAACCACCTCAAGGGTGGGAAAGAAATCACGTCAAGCAGTCCCCAAGCACAGTAGTGGCGCCACCATGCTCCCAACGGTCAGTGTGTTCTCGCACACCGGGGTTGACAACCTCCTCTGCTAAAATCCATGTCTGAAGAATCCCCAACTCACCAATGCAAGCCCCTGTGAAGGTCATGTGTGCCAGGCACACCGGGGTAGACTCTCTCATAACCCGTTCAAGTATGTCACTAGGAAACATCATTAGTCCCTCTCTCTCTCTCATCTCTCCATAACTAAATAAATAAATAAAACACACACAACTGTATTAAAAACACACTCTGTAATCTAGTGCCAATAATACGTTGGGTTGCCTCCCAACAAGCGCCTTGTAATTTAAGGTAGACGACCCGACCCAGTTACCTCAGATATGTTAAGGAGGTTTTTCTCTAAACTTTTTCTTCTTCCACCATCGCTTCTCTCTTTGTATCTTCTCAAGCGAGCATGCATAAGAAAATGGCAAGAAGAAAGAAAAGTTGTTAGCCGCCATATGCCTCACTCTACATTTCCTCTTCTTCTTCTTATTCATATTTTTCTTCTTATTCTTCTTCTTCTTCTTCTTATTCTTCTTCTTCCAGTTCTTTAAAACTCCAATTGTCGAGGATTTGCCCTTTGAATCTAGTATCTCAAGTGGAACGACTACAACCATGCATTCTTCCTTTCCTACTTCCTTTCTTCGTTCTTGTCTTGGAATCACCGGTGGTAAATCATGGATTGCATAAAACTGGGATCTTTGGTCTTCCTCATGTGATTCACCCAATTTTATGATCTCCAAGAGATATGGAGCCTGAGGAAGTTCTTGATACATGTCCATGTGAACATCTCCGTGCAGTTTTTCCTTAAATTCATGGCGGGCTTCCTCAAAGCATATAACTTCAGTGATTGGGGAGAACTCATTATCGTCATCCCAATATGAGTATGAATATGAGTCTGAAGCGGCCCAATGATCTATTACATGACGAGACACAATATTATAGACCTCTGGGGGTTCTTCGTCATCCTCTTTGCACTGCGCAACTAAGTCAGGAATGATTCTGATGGGACCATTTTCAGTATATGCATCTGCCACTTGACGAGAAACTTCTTCCAATTGTTGGAGAGCTTCATAATTCTTCTTCACCCCTTCCTCGATTCTGTCCAATTTAGCTAACATGAGCTCTAACATTGATTTAATCCGCTCGTCTTCTTGATTGCACGGAGGAGGGTTGTACATATCTGCATTGGGATAGTACGGTGAATATCCCGGAAATTGCCCATAAAAATGCTGCCCCCACATGATTACCAAGATTCCTGCACAATCATACGCTAGGAAGCATGTGAGATCAACAATTAAATAAATTAAATAAAAATAAATAAAATTCTCTGAAGTTATGATTCTAACTAATTTAGCTGAAGTCCTTGGCAACGGCGCCAAAAACTTGACACGCTCCAACTGCAAGTGTACAGTCGTCAGTGCAGTAATAAATTCGGTAATCCGGGTTGTCGAACCCAAGGGACTTGTCGCGAATCAATTAGTATTCTTAACTTTATGTGGGCAAGTAGTAGAGATTGTTTGACTAATCTAAGAAAGTAAATAACAAGCTAATTATTAAAATTAAGATTAATACGAGGGATAAGTGGCAGGATATCTCTTCGGGTTCACTAGGGATTTACACCACTTATGATTTATGTTCTTGTAACACGAACGTCTTTTACTTAGCCAAACGAGCACCTATGCTTTGAAGATCCCTCAACCAAAGCCTATATTCAAACTCTTGTACCTGATTCCTCTAGCCTACTCAAGTTCAAATAAGCATTATGTTCTTGTGGTCTACTCTTAGTTCTAGCTAACTAGCAAGATTCCTCAACCCTAGATACGGCTAGTGCATGATTCAAGTTCCAGCAACGAATATTGATTCCTATAACATTCATCACCTAGATCAATCCTATTGCTACTCTAACAATATGAAAGATAGATTAAACTCATGAATCAAGAATAACTAAAAAAACACATTCAATTAAGCATAGAAGCATGACACAAGATCCATAAATCACGAAACGTGGTGTTCAAAACCCTAGTTCCCTACGAGATATCCCGAATAGAGGGTTTAGCTACTAAAACACATGATGAAAGTACAAAGTTTCAATGATTATAAACAAAAACTAAAGAGGGGAAGAAGAAGAAGAAGATAGAGAATCAAACGATGGTCTCCTAGCTCTCAAGCGTGCTCCTTTGCTCTCCAATGGCCTCCAAATAATGAATGAATCCCTAGGTCGTCGTCTTCTAGTTAAAACATGTTCTTGTTTTCAGTTTTCAGAAATAACACTTCTACCCCCTTCTACTCACGTCAGATCCAATAATGTGATCTTCTAATCACATTCTGTGAGCCTATGATCACCTTTTGTAGTTGTAGAGTCACGCTGCTCTTCTATTGTGGTCTTGCACTTAATCTTGTGATAATAGGATCCCCTTTTTAATTGTAGGATCACGTTGATCTTCCATGTGGTCTTGCACTTGATCTTGTGATCACAATTTGTGATCCTCTACTTCCAGTGAGTTTCTTATATTTACTCCTCTTGAGATTTTCGCTAAGTCTTTTTCTCCTCTTAGCTTCTACTCTCCTTCATCCCTTCTCTCACGCATTCCTTGAGTTTCTTTCTTTCCGAAGTTCGCTTCCGCTCCAAAATTTGCACTTCAAGCTTCCGGGTCCTGAAATCCACAACACGAACAAACACCGGAAGATCAAATGCGAAAAATAAAGCATAAAACATGCATAAAACGCCCGAATTACACCATGAAGTCCAAATACTCAAGTATGCTCAAAACTATCAAAACTCGGCCTAAAACACACATAAACGTATCGGAAAGTACGCGAAACGACAAGTAATCACAATAGAATATAACTCCAATTATGGAGTTATCAGAGTCCTTAGCTTTTTTCCTGTTGAGTTGTATATCAAATACTTCAAGTTGAGCTCCTTTTATACAGCTCAGTTGTTCTGCAAATCTTCAAGATTTTAAGCAACAAACTTTCCTATTTTGTAGGCAAAAACTTTGACTTCTCTAAGAGTCTTCTTCCAACGGATAGTTGCTCAGTATCTTCAGGAATACTGATCTGATCTTATCCATAAACATGTTGAGAAGCTGTTAGGATCAATAAAATGATTGCAGAATCAAACCAACCCAGAAATTCTGTTCCTGCAAAGCTCAGGTTAGGAAATAAATCATGCAAAATAGGAAATAAACATTCCTTGCAAAACTGAGTCAAAAAGATAGATTACATGGTGTTAAACATGTCAAAATACATTGTCATTCATCATCAAGTAATAATAGATAAAGAATAGGGGTTTAGGAGTTCAATCAGAAACAGAAACTCCCCCTAAGATCATGCATATAAGTCTTAGTCAGTTTCAAGGCTTTGAAAGTTGTTTCCAGACCTTGAAATAGACTACCTATTTCAAGTATTTGAAAAATTTAAACTGCTTTGAGCTTACACAGAGGAAGCTCCATAAGTCTTCGTATACAAGCTCTGAGTACCAAAATCAGAAGACCTTCGTGCGAAGACTGTAACTATTCGCAAGAAGGCCTTCACACGAAGAGAAAAAGGCGTTCGCACGAATACCTTTGCACGAAGAAAACGAAGTCTTCGCACGAAGAGACTGGCAAGTGCAGCAATTTTAGCGGGGTTTTGGTGCAATTAATTAAAACTTTATCCCATATTTTTGGAAACGTATTAGAACGAGTTAGGGCATTGTTTTTCAGTATCTTTAAACTTGGGAACATGTGGTGGGAGCTAAGGAGCGATTGTAGAAGCTTGGGATCATTCGTTTGCCTTCTAAACTTCGTATTTTCTCTTGTTTTGGATTATGATCATAGAACGCCGTATTTTGATCATGTGTTTACGTAGCTGAACTCTTATTTTGGGATATCTCGTAGGGAACTAGGGTTTGATCACCACGGTTTGTGGTTTATGGATTTGATTTCATGCTTTTGAGCTTAATCGATGATATTTTGTTTAGTTATGCGCATTTTGCGATCTTTGTTCATCTTTCCTATTTTTATACGTATCAAAAGGATTGAGTTAGGTTATGAACGTTAGAGGAATCAATTTTCATTGCCCGGAAACCTTAACATGCACTAGTCGTATCTAGGGTTGTGTGATCTTACTAGTTATCTAAGAACAAAGAGTAGTCTCATAGCGTTAATGCATGCTTAAACTTGAGTAGACTAGAGGAAACAGATACGAGAGTTTAAGTATAGGTGTTGGTTGAGGAATCTTCAACATAGGTGTGCTCGTTTAACTAAGCAAAGTATAATCGTGTTATCAAAACATAAATTCAAAGTGGTGTGAAATCCTTAGTGACCTGTAGAGATATCCTAATTTTTTAAACTTACTAAGAATCCAACAAAAAATCATATTTGTCAATCGTGAAGCAAATCACCTGATTAACTGGGATACGTGTTCTTTTCAATTTTAGTATAATTAGTAGAATGAATCAATGTGATTTGCCCGCATAAGGTTTAGAGTTAATAACAAGTTAAGAACGAAGTCTCTTGGGTTTGACGACCCGGATTATTACTGCACCGACAACTGACACTTGCAGTTGGAGCGTGCCACTCACCCTTAGTCACACCTTTGGCAACACCACCAGCAGGCTTACGGGCAATTTCCTTGGGTTTTGCAACTGACTTGCCTTTCCCTTTGGAGGTAGAGGCAACTCGCTTGCATTTTCCTTTGTTCACCATCATTATGGCCTTGCCCTTTCCCTTGTTGATGCTTTGTATAACTGTCCTCAACATATTGAGTAAATTTGGCAGAGGCCTGTTGATTTAATTCATGTTATATTTCATACTGAACTGTCCATAATTATCAGGCAACGATTGCAATATGAGACCAGTGGCCAACTCTTGGCCAATTGGAAATCCTGGGCGTGTGAGATTTTCCAAGTACCCGATCATGCACAGTACATGAGGTCCCACAGGGTTTCCCTCTTATAGATGACATTTGAACAATGCATTGGAAACTTCATACCGCCCAACCCTTTCCTGCTCTTGAAAGATCTGCTTCAAGTGTATGATCATATCAAACGCAACCATGTTCTCATGTTGCTTTTGGAGATCAGAGGTCATGGTGTAAAGCATGAGGCAGGCCACATCAGTAGCATCGTCAACGATCTTCTGATGTGCCTTTAAGGCTGCAGTAGAATTAGTTGTTAGACCCTCAGGAACTTGCTCTTCTAGAATGTACATTTTCTCTCTTTCTTGAGAACGATTCTCAAGTTCCTATACCAGTCTAGAAAGTTTGTTCCAGAAAACTCGTCCTTCTCAAGGATCGATCGTAGGAATTGTGATGAATTTGATGAATTGTTTGCCATTGGAATTCTACAAAATGAGAATTATACAAGTTTTAGTATTTTGTGAACAAATAACTACATTTAATAATGACTAGATTATTGAACATAGCTCCCACTATTTTTCTCGGGTTAATAACCCTCTATATTAATGCGGAAAATATCATAATATTTTCTAGTGGGCCAAGATCCAGATTTCACTTCCTTTTGAGCATGCTTTGGCAAGTCACCCAAAATAAGTTATTTAGGTAGGAACAATTTCCAATTGCATCCTATGAAACTCTTGGTTCAATTTGGCAAATATCTCCTTATTTATCTATCCCATAGATAATCATAATTGTTTGCCTCTAAGCTTTCAATCTAATTGAAGTAGCATAGTTGTGTCCAACCTCTTACTTTAACAATTGCACATTACAAGCTTGTGCTATCGCACCATATCATGATGAATCAAGTCGCGTTGCTTTGGTAAACCCGAGTTTGATAAGTCATGATCATGACGAGTGTTTGAGTAAAGAGAAGGAAAAAAAGCAATATTTAAATTTGAGGGGTTTTCCTTTTAATTTTAATTATTTTGTTGATCTATATCAACTAATCTACTTATTTGGGTTGGGCGATCGCAAAATAAAAGATCCGGGTTGTTTTAATGTTGTTACCAATTTGCATGCATCATCCATACACCAACAATAAATAATAAGATAATAAAATAAACAACCACAAACAACAAATAAACGTGATGTGGATATGGCCTCCTAAACTAAGATATTCCCAATTCAATGAGAATATCTATAAACCCCAAAAATAGCAAGCTCATCTCCATGTGCCCCCATCTTTTAGTCCATGCTTCTTTAGCTTTGTGGAATGTTGCCTTCTTGTGGTTTCTTCTATTCTTTAGGCTTCTTCTCAATGTCTTGACTATCTTCTACTATATCTAATACTATATAGCATCTAAACTAAATAGAGGGACCTCACAAGTTGAGGAGAAGGTCGGCTCGCATGTCGTAAAATGTAATTAATTAATTATTACAATAAAACCAAACCACAAAAATAAACATTCACAACATCCACATCTAAGGCCATTGTTGGGTTTGATGCAGGTTACGCAGTAACAAAAATTAATCATGCTCAAATTCCACCAAGGATCATAGGCAAGCCCTCATAACATGATATGGGCATAAAAGATGTGTACCATATTTTGGGAGATCACACGAAGAATAGTGTCTTCGCCTCTATGAATATCCACACCTTGGATTCTTGATTGGATTCCTTCCTACCGTGTAGTGCTAGCAACGAGGAAAGGAGGAATAGATCACGCGAAACGAGACACCAAGCCAACGCCTCAAAGAGGACGACGGCAAGGGGGCGGACGCCTCTTCCATGTCTCTCTCTCTCTCTTGCTTTGTTATGTTCTCTCAATAATGACTTGTGTTGAGAAATAACAAGCTATAGTTCCTTTATATAGTAACTCTTTATTAACTACATAAAGGCCCCAATACTAATCATGTCCTTACATAGATTAGCCCACTTGAAAATTAGTCCTACTAAGTTTGCTTGTGGTTGCGTGATGATGCTTTTAATGAATTAGTCCAACTAATTAATACATATATCTAATTTAATCCATCCGGTGTGTGACCCCATAGGTTTCTACTTAGTTGGTAGTAACTATTTACTAACATGGAGCGGTGTCTAGCAACACATCCATGCCACCCAACTAATAGAAATAGTCAGTGATCCCGACAAACCTTGTGCCCAATGTTCATGTATTGTATTATTCCTTTGTCTCCATATCCGGATTGGACACGAGACATATTAGTCACACTCGTATATCCAATCCATAGTTCCTCGATCCTGGGAATATGCTTATGCGAGCATATAACATCAATATCTGCGTATTGGTTTATCTTAGTCTGACAAGAAATTCTATAAGCACCATCCCTCGAGTGGCCCATGGATATTTGCTACCATTATGTGGGAGGGACAAATCCTCTCTACGTCACTACGATCTCTAATCTTGCTTCCTATCATGCCCGATAACTATCTTTATAGTTACCCGATTAAGGCGCAACGTTTGATAATATCAAAGCATGATATTCCACAACTAGAGTATCTAGTGACTTCAAGTCTAAGGATTACAATATCATTAGCACTACGAGAAGCGATTGTGACTTTGACCTAATCTAATGCATCCTTCTCGTCGTGGGTCAATCCAGTATGGCATTACTCGTAATGCATAACCATGTGTTAGACTTGATATCTCTATATCAATCTACCCACATACTAGTCTATAGTTGATTGTCATGTTAACCAATATAATGGACTAGGGATATTTAAGATAAACTACACATTGTATCTCATGACTTCATTATATTAAATATCACAATAAATAATAAATGAATGTTCTAGCCAAACATCGTTCATACTAAATAGAGATTGCCTCTAGGGAACCTATTCCAACAGTCTCCCACTTGCACTAGAGCCAATCCAGCACGGTAGGGGGTTCAGCCTCCTAGCTTGTCTCTTGTTCTCGCTTTTGCTCTCTGCCCCACTCACTTATGTTATGAGCATTAGTTTTTGTAAGGAAGCTAGAGCATCATTTATATAGTCCAACAACTCCTTGTTAACTACATAAAGGCCCTTCCTAGTTCTACATGAACTTGGATTAGCCCCTTCCTTGCATATTAGTCCTACTAAGTTTGCAAGGTGTTGCAAAGTGATCCTTCTCATTAACTAATCATATTAATTGATCCCAAATCTAGTTCAACTCTATTTGATGTGTGACCCCATAGGTTTCTACTTAGTTGGTAGTAACTTTTACTAACATGGAGCGGTGTCTAGCAACACATCCATGCTACCCAACTGATAGAAATAAGTCAGTGATCCCGACAAACCTTTGTGCCCAATATCACATATTGCACTATCCCTTTGTCTCCATATCCGGATTGGAAACGAGACATAAATAGTCACACTTGTATATCCAATCCATAGTTCCTCAATCCAGTGAATATGCTTATGCAAGCAGATAACATCAATATCTCCATATTGATTTATCTGAGGCCACACATTCAATAAGCCTTATCCCTCGAGCGGCCGTGGATATTTGCTCCCATTATATGGGAGGGACAAATCCTCTCTACATCACTACGATCTCTAAGCTTGCTTCCTATTTTGCCCGATAACTACCTTTATGATTAGCCAGTTACGGTGTAACGTTTGATAACATCAAAGCACGATATTTCACAACTAGAGTATCTGGTGACTTCAAGTCTAAGGATTGCAATTATATTAGCACTACGAGAAGAGATTGTGACTTTAACATTATCTAATGTATCCTTCTCGTCGTGGGTCAATCCAGTATGCCATTACTCATAATGCATACCCATGTGTTAGACTTGATATCTCCATATCAATCTACACACATACTAGTCTATATTTGATCGTCCTATTAATCAATATAATGGACTATGGATATTTAAGATAAACAACACATTGTATCTAAGGACTTCATTATATTAAATATCACAATATATAATAAATGAATATTCTAGCCAATAATGTTGTTCATACTAAATATTAGATTGTCTCTAGGGCACCTATTCCAACAGTCTCCCACTTGCACTAGAGCCAATCCGGTGCATCTCGTATGCCTATAGATCTGGAGTGCCTTTCATGCTTTCGCTGCGCAAGAGGTTTTGTGAGCGGATCTGAAAGATTGTCATCCGTTGGAATCTTGCACATCTTCACATCTCCTCGATCGAACATATCACGAATAAGATGGAATCTCCTAAGTACATGATTTTATTTCTAGTGTGATCTTGGTTCCTTGGCTTGTCACAGTACAACATCATGGGATCCACAATGCTAGGGACGACACTGAGCTTAGTGATAAACTTATTTATCCAAACTGCCTCTTTAGCTGCTTCTGCAGCAGCAATGTACTCAGCTTCAGTTGTAGAATCAGCAACTGTCTCTTGCTTGGAACTCTTCCAGCTCACAGCTCCTCCATTCAGGTAGAACACATACCCCAACTGCGATCTATAGTCATCCTTGTCGGTTTGGAAGCTCGCATCAGTGTGACCAATTACATTGAGTTCTTCCTCACCTCCAAATATCAAAAACGCATCCTTAGGTCTTCTCAAGTACTTAAGGATGTTCTTGACAGCAATCCAGTTACTCTCACCAGGATTAGACTGATATCTTCTTACCATACTCAACGCGTATGATATGTCTGGTCTAGTACACAACATGGCATACATGATGGATCCTATGGCCGAAGCAAAGGGTATCCTACTCATGCGGTCCCTCTCAATCTCATTGGAAGTACATTCAGTCCTAGAGAGAGTGACTCCATGCGAAATGGGCAAGAATCCCTTCTTGGAATCTTACATGTTGAACTGTTTCAACACCTTGTCTATATATGTACTTTGGCTTAGGCCGAGCAGCTTCCTAGATCTATCCCTATAGATCTTGATACCAAGTATATAAGCTACATCTCCTAAGTCCTTCATTGCGAAACATTTTCCTAGCCAATCTTTAACAGATTGCAAAGTAGGAATATCATTTCCAATGAGTAGTATGTCATCCACATACAAGACCAGAAACACAACAGAGCTTCCACTAACCTTCTTGTAAACACATGGCTCATCTTCGTTCTTGATGAAGTCAAACTCTTTGACCTCGTCATTAAAACGTCGATTCCAACTCCTAGAAGCTTCCTTTAATCTATAAATGGATCGTTGCAGCTTACAGACTTTATTGGCATTCTCTGGATCCTCAAAACCCTCTGGTTGTGTCATGTATACATCCTCGAGGAGGTTCCCATAAAGGAATGCTAATTTGACATCCATCTGCCAAATCTCATAGTCATAGTAAGCTGCAATAGCAAGTAGAATTCGAATGTATTTAGTCATGGCGACTAGTGAAAAGGTCTCATCATAGTCAATACCATGAATGTGTCTATAACCTTTAGCCACCAATCGCTCCTTGTAGGCAACTAAATTTCCATCCATGTCAGTCTTCTTCTTGAAGACCCACTTGCACCCTATGGGCGGAGCCCCTTCAGGTGGTTCCACCAAAGTCCATACTTTGTTGGTATACATGAATTCTATTTCGGATCTCATGGCTTCTAGCCACTTCTTGGAGTCTGGGACTTTCACGGCGTCCCCGTAGGTCGCAGGTTCATCATCTATGACTGGTATGTCATCGGGCTCAGTCACGAGAAGACCGTACCTCTCTGGTTCATGACGTACCCTACCTGATGTATAGAGTTCCTGTGTTACGTGAACAAGTTCTTCCACAACAACTTGCGGTTCCTCTTCATGCTCCATCATTAGTTCAGTGGTTTGTGGTTCTTTAATTTCTTCAAGTTCTATAGTCCTCCCACTTGCTTCTTTAGAGACAAACTCTCTTTCTAGAAACACGACGGTCCGAGCTACAAACACTTTTTTCTCGGTTGGATTGTTGAAATAATATCCTTTCTTTTTCTTAGGATATCCCACAAACTTAGAGTTATCCGCTTTGGGTCTGAGATTGTCTGTTTGTAAACGCTTTACATAGACATCGCAACCCCAAATCTTCATAAATGACACTACGGGACGCTTCCTATTCCATATCTCGTATGGTGTTTTCATGACTGATTTGGATGGAACACGGTTAATGGTGAAAGCTGCAGTCAATAGAGTATGTCCCCAAAATGATACTGGAAGATCCCTTTGACACATCATAGATCGCACCATATCCAATAGTGTGCGATTCATCCTATCGAACACGCCATTCCACTGTGGCGTTCCGGAAGGAGTGAGTTGGGATACTATCCCACACTCTCGAAGATATTCGTCAAACTGTTGGCTCAAGTATTCTCCTACACGATCCGATCGCAAAGCCTTAAAACTTTTACCAAGTTGATTTTCTACTTCATTCTTGAGTTCTTTGAACAATTCAAAGGATTCAGATTTGGCCTTCATAAGGTGTACAAATCCATATCTACTTTAGTCATCAGTAAACGTAATGAAGTAGGTGTAACCACCTCTGGCAGGCGTGGGAAACGGCCCACATACATCAGTATGTATGAGTGCAAGTAACTCACTAGTCCTCTCATATTTCTTATTGAAAGGGGAATTTGTCATTTTTCCCAACAAGCAAGACTCGCATGTCTCATATGATTCCAAATCAAATGAATCTAGAAACTCATCCTTATGGAGTCTAGATACTATCCCACACTCTCTAAGATATTCATCAAACTCTTGGCTCAATTATTTTCCTCCACGATCCGATCGTAGAGCCTTAATACTTTTACCAAGTTGCTTCTCAACTTCATTCTTGAATTCTTTGAACAATTCAAAGGATTCGAATTTGGCCTTCATAAGGTTTACAAACCATATCTACTGAAATCATCAGTAAACGTAATGAAGTAGGTGTAACCACCTCTGGCAGTCGTGGGGAACGGCCCACATACATCGGTATGTATGATTGCCTGTAACTCACTAACCTCTCACCTTTCTTATTGAAAGGGGACTTTGTCATTTTTCCTAATAAACAAGATTCACATGTCTCATATGATTCTAAATCAAATGAGTCTAGAAGTCCATCCTTATGGAGTCTAGATATACATTTCTCATTTATATGGCCTAAAAGACAGTGCCATAGATATGTAGGATTTAAATCATTGGTTTTAATTCTTTTAGTGTTTATGTTATAGATGGAATTATTTAGATCAAGGATATACAATCCATTAGACAAATGCGCACTACAATAGTGTATACTATCAAAATAAATGGAGCAACACTTGTCCTTTAATAAAATAGAAAACCCGTTCTCGTCTAAACAAGAAACGGAAATAATGTTTCAGCTCATAGCAAGCACATAATAGCAATGGTCTAATTCTAAAATAAGTCCAGAAGGCAAAGATAGCTCATACACGCCTATAGCTAATGCAGCAATTCTTGCTCCATATTCCCGACGCGCAAATCTATCTCCCCTTTAGCCAATCTTCTATTTCTTTTCAAATCCTGCACATTTCGACAAAAATACCTGGTGGTGGTGGAATCACTATTCCAAGCATCTTATACTCCAGATACTTGGGGCAATTCCTCCTCCAGTGACCCGACTGGCTACAGTAGTGACAATCACCTTTAGCCACGCCCCCACTAGGCTTCAGGCCTTCCTTGGATTTTGCAACTTTCTTGCGCTTTCCTTTAGAAGTAGAGGCAAATCCCTTTCCCTTCCTTTTATTCACCATCATTATGGCCTTGCCCTTGCCTTTATTGATGCTTTGTTCAGCTGTCCTTAGCATGTTCAGCAAGTCTGGCAGAGCTTTACTGATCTCGTTCATGTTATAGTTCATGATGAACTGGTTATAACTGTCAGGCAACGATTACAAGACAAGATCAGTTTCCAACTCTTGGCCGAGTGGGAACCATAGTCTTGTGAGGTTCTCTATGTATCCGATCATTCGGAGGACATGAGGCCCAACTGGGTTCCCTTCTGTGAGATTGCTCTTAAACAGTGCCTCAGACACCTCATACCGCTCATGCCTTGCATGTTCTTGAAACAACTGTTTCAAGTATTCGATCATATCGTAGGCTTCCATGTTCTCGTGTTGCTTCTGAAGCTCAGAGGTCATGGTGAAAAGCATGAGACAAGTCACATCATTAGAATCATCCACATGTTTCTGATGTGCTCTCACGGCAGCTAGAATAGACTCATCCTGGGGTTGTTCTGGAATAGGATTATCTAAGACGTACATTTTCTTTTCTTGCTTAAGGACGATCCTTAAGTTTCTGTACCAGTCAAGGAAATTTGTTCCAGACAACTTGTCCTTCTCAAGGACAGATCGCAGGGATGAAGTAGATGCATGATTGTTTGCCATTGGAATTCTACAAAAACGAGAAAAGTGCAATTGTATTATTTTGAACAATTTAACTATATTCAACAATGGCTAGATCATTAAATATAGCTCACTATTTTTCTCGGATTAATAGACCTCACCATTAATGCGGAAAATATCATATATATATCTTTTAGTGAGTCCAAAATCCATATTTCACTTCTTCTTGAGCTTGCTTTGGCAAGTCACCCAAGAATTGGTTGTTTAAGTAGGAACCCTTTTTAATTGTATCCCATGCAACTCTTGGTACAATTAGGCGAATAATTCCTTATTCTTTATCCTTTAGATAACACCTAATTGTCATGTCTCGAGGCTCATCTATCCAATTGAATTTGCCCAGTTGCGTCCAACCTCTTGCTTCAACAGTCACACATTACTTGCTTGTGTCGCCGCAACACACCAAGGTGAATTAAAACTCCTTGCTTTGGCAAGCCCGAATTTAATGGACCTTGATCATGAAGGATGTTTAGGCAAGAGAAGGCAAAACGCTTCATCAAAAAAAAAAAGAGAAGGCAAAACGCAATATTTCCATTGAGGGATTTAATATTCATTATCTAATTGTTTGGTTGATCTAATCAACATGATCTACTTATTTGGATTGGGCAATCCACAACAAAAGATCAAACTTGTTTATTATTATCTTGTTAATGTTTTGCTTGTATCACCCATACACACAAAAATAAATAACAATACATAAATAATAAACATCCACAAAAGAAAAATTAACGTGGCATGTATATGGGCCCTAGACTAAGATATTACCAAGCCAATGATAATATCTATAAGCCCTAAAGTGACAAGCTCATCTCCATGTGCTCCACCATAGTCACGCGCCTAGGACGGAGTCCTCATCGTCTTTGTGGCTTCTTGGTCTCCGGTCTTCTTCTCCAAGCTCTTGGCTATCATCTTAATATTCTAATTCTAGCCTATTATCTAGAATAAATAAATAAATAAATAAATAACAGCTCACATGTTGAGAAGATGATCAGCTCGCAGGCCGTAAATTAACTAACCATCACATTAATTTAATAAGCTCGCAGGCCGTAAACCAAACCACAAAACAAACAAAAACATCCACAACCTAGGCCATATCCATCCACCATGCAACAAAGCACATAATACAGTTAAAACCATTTTTTAACGCGCTTGTTCATTTTAGTTGAAATAAGGTAAATAGGGTCAAAATAATCCAAGGAATCCACCATCCACCATATCCGAACCACCCAAGGACCAATGCAAGGCCTTGGGACGGTCGGCCCAGCCTCACGCGCGGCTAGGGCTGCACGCTAGGCCGGCCCAACCCCTTTGTCGAGCCCTAGCTTGGGAGGCAGGGCAAGGGGGCGGTCCCCATAGGAGTCGAACCTCCTATGGAATTGTTTCCAAAACAATTCTTTGCCTTGTTGCCCAAGCTTAGTTGTTTCCAAATTTGAAAAACTCCTTTTCCAAGCTTCTACCCAAACCCTAGTTCCTAGATCCAAAATTATTCACATCCTATGTGATCAAACTCACCAATCTTCACATCCAATGTTAAATTAGGTCTTGTTTGTCTTGAGTCAAATTCAATTTGCATCTAATATGCCAATTAATTTCAGTTTTCATGTAATATTAACAATACGGTGTATAAACTGAAAAACTGTAACACAAAAGATCATGTTATGCGCTACGATATGTAGCTCTGATACCACTATTGGGCTTTGATGCAGGTTACACAACAGAATAACAAAAATTAATCATGCTGAAATCCCACCAAGGATCACATGCAAGCCATCATAACATGATAAGGCCATAAAAGATGTGTACCTTAGTTTGGGAGATCACACGAAGAATAGTGTCTTCGTCTCTATGAATATCCACACCTTGGATTCTTGATTGGATTCCTTCCCACTGTGTAGTTCTAGCAACGAGGAAAGGAGGAACAGATCACGCAAAACGAGGCACCAAGCCAACACCTCAAGGAAGCCGACGGCAAGGGGGCGGACGCCTCTTCCTTGTCTCTCTCTCTCTTGCTTTGTTATGTTCTCTCAATAATGACTTGTGTTGAGAAATAACAAGCTAGAGTTCCTTTATATAGTAATAACTCTTTATTAACTACATAAAAGGCCTCAATACTAATCATTTCCTTACATGGATTAGCCACACTTGCAAATTAGTCCTATTAAGTTTGCTTGTGGTTGCGTTATGATCCTTTTAATGAATTAGTCCAACTAATTAATACCTATATCTAATTTAATCCATCCGGTGTGTGACCCCATAGGTTTCTACTTAGTTGGTAGTAACTATTTACTAACATGGAGCGGTGTCTAGCAACACATCCATGCCACCCAACTAATAGAAATAGTCAGTGATCCCGACAAACCTTGTGCCCAATGTTCATGTATTGTATTATCCCTTTGTCTCCATATCCGGATTGGACACTAGACATATTAGTCACACTCGTATATCCAATCCATAGTTCATCGATCCTGGGAATATGCTTATGCGAGCATATAACATCAATATCTCCATATTGGTTTATCTGAATCTGACAAGACATTCTATAAGCACCATCCCTCGAGTGCCCTATGGATATTTGCTCCCATTATGTGGGAGGGACAAATCCTCTTTACGTCACTACGATCTCTAATCTTGCTTCCTATCATGCCCGATAACTATCTTTATAGTTACCCGGTTAAGGCGCAACGTTTGATAATGTCAAAGCATGATATTCCACAACTAGAGTATCTATTGACTTCAAGTCTAAGGATTACAATATCATTAGCACTACGAGAAGCGATTGTGACTTTGACATAATCTAATGCATCCTTCTCATCGTGGGTCAATCCAGTATGGCATTACTCCTAATGCATAACCATGTGTTAGACTTGATATCCCTATATCAATATACCCACATACTAGTCTATAGTTGATTGTCCTGTTAACCAATATAATGGACTAGGGATATTTAAGATAATGAACACATTGTATCTAAGGAGTTCATTATATGAATTATCACAATAAATAATAAATGAATGTTCTAGCCAAACATCCTTCATACTAAATATAAATTGCCTCTAGTGCACCTATTCCAACAGCCATATCCAATCGCCATGCAGAAGCACATAATACATTTAAATACCATTTTAACGCGCTTGGTGAATTATAATTGATTATTTAGGTAACAAGGGTCAAAACGGTCCAAGGGGCCACCAACATCTTTGGCTGAACCACAAAGGATCGCCACAAGGGCCTTGGGCCGGCCAGCCCTAGCCCACGCGGCTAGGCCACGCGTTAGGGGGGCTCGAACTTTGGTTGTGGCTTCCTTGGCGCCAAAGGAGGGTGGCGGACGGGCTAGGGTTCGACCCTAGCTTGTTTCCTTCCTTCTCCTTCCTTGTTTCCCAAGTTTTCTTTGTTTCCAAATTGAAGAAAACCCCTTTCCCCAATTTGTGCCCAAACCCTAGTTTTTCAAAACCCAAATGTACACATCATATTTGCCTGAAATTTTCCAATGTTAATATGACAGTTCATATTAGCTCATTCCCTATCGAATCATATTTAAATTGCATCATGATGTCAACTATAATTTTTCGCGATAACAGAAGAAAAGACAGTGTAAAATTGACATAAACGTAACAAATGAACCATGTTATGCTCTAAAACGAGGCTCTGATACCACTGTAGGGTTTTCATAATGGATGCGCAGCGGAATAAGAAAAAAATATCTGTTCAAATCCCTCCAAGGATCACAGGACTAGACATCATAACGATGGTAAGGGATAGTATCAAATACCTTTTTTGTCTCCTTGGATGACTTCACTCGAGAAATAGTATTCACGTCTCTATGTATAGTCCACGCCTAGGATCAGAGCTAGAGTCCTTCCAATCTTCTTGTGCTAGCAATTGATGGAAGAGAAAGAAGAAGAATAACGCGAAACGAACACCCAAAGTTGTGCCTCTAGGGGTCAACGGGAGGAGGAGGGCTGACCGGGGGGGTTCGGGTTAGGCCTCCCTTGTGGTCTCTCTTCTTGCGTTGTTCTCTCCATGTGTTATAACAATTATGACACACTTAATGAGAATAAGCTAGGAGTGTTCCTCTATATAGTCTAACAACTCCTTGTTAACTACATATTGGCACCAACACTAATCATGTCCATACACGGATTAGTCCACATTAAAAAGAGGTCCTACTAAGTTTGCACGTGGTTGCGTATGATCCTTATATTTAATTAATCATATAATTAATTCCCAAGTCTAGTTTAATCCATAGGGCGTGTGACCCCATAAGTTTCTACTTAGTTGGTAGTAACTATTACTAACACAGAGCGGCCCCTAGCAAGGCATCTATGCCACCCAAATATTAGAAATAGTCAACGATAAATCTTGTGACCAGTGTTACTGTATTGTATTATCCCTTTGTCTCTATATTCGGATTGGACACGAGACATACAAGTCACACTCGTATATCCAATCCATAGTTTCTCGATCCTGGGAATAGTCTTATCCATGCAGATAACATCAATATTCTATATTGATTTATCTGAGTCTTCCAGACATTCTATAAGCACTACCCCTCGAGTGGCCGCGGATATTTGCTCCCGTTATGTAGGAGGGACAAATCCTCTCTACATCACCCCATCTCTAAGCTTGCTTCCTATCATGCCCGATAATTACCTTTATAGTTCTCGGTTAAGACGTAGCGTTTGATAATATCAAAGCATGATATTTCACAACTAGAGTATCTAGTGACTTCAAGTCTAAGGACCACAATACCATTTTCACTCCGAGAAGCACTTGAGACTTTACATAACCTGTATGCAGCCTTCTCGTTAGTGGGTCAATCCAGTATGACATTACCCCTAATGCATACCCATGTGTTAGACATGATATCTCCATATCAATCTACCCACATACTAGTCTACAGTTGATCGTCCTGTTAATCAATATAATGGACGAGGGATATTTAAGATAAACAACACATTGCAATCTAAGGACTTCATTATATTAAATATATCCATAATTAATACAATGACTATTCTAGCAAAAAAAAATGTTTGTACTAAAAAAGATTGTCTCTAGGGCATCTATTCCAACAGAGACAAATTGGCGGAACTACTTACCTCTAACACATCTGTATGAGAAATGGGAGATCTCGTGGACAAAAAATCGAGCAAGCCAAGGAAAATATTAAAATATTGGACCAGAAGATCCCATTGAAGCAAGAGGAACTTCAGTGAGCCAAGGGAAAACATAGAACTATTGGAACGGGAAATTTCATTGGATGTAAAAGAACTTGATGTAGAGATGAAGTTCATAGCAAATCTGGAAGAATGGAAAGAAAAATTCTGTAAGGCTGATTGCATGACCTCTGCGAACTCCGCTGGAAAAAGAAAAAGAAATGATGAAATACCCCCGCCTACTCAGTCAAAGATTGCAAATGAGTAACATTATGTCATGCAGCATCCTCCTACTGAAGCTAACCATAATGCATTAACATTTTGGGTTTCTCCTTTCGTTGTGTCTTATTTGGTTTCATGTTCTTCTTTATGTTGCATGTCTTCTCTGGTTTCTTTTTCTTCTTCTTTCAATGACTCTACTTCTTCTTTGGATGGACTGTTCATATTTTTCTTCTTCTTTACTTTTTGGTTTGGGCCTTTGTTGAATGTAATGATTTGCAGGGAGGGAGATGTTTCCTGGTTTTATAGAGTATAGAAAGTGTAGGGAATCTCAATATATGGAGTCAAATTTCCAATTTATTCTGCTGTTATATAAATTTACTTGTTTTCCAATGCGATAAGAAGGACTGATTTGGATTCATATACAAAATTGTTAATTATCAGCAGACTTTTTGTAGTAACCATATCCAGTTCAAAGGGAAGATGTGACTACGGTTGACCTTCATATTAGGAAAGTACATAATGGTTAACCATGTTACTTGTTGGAAATTTGGCATGCAGCCTGCGTGTGTTTAAACTATGAAATTTCAGCATGAGAATCTCCTTTCTCTTGATAGTGTGCTCTTGATTTTGATGGCATAAGAAAGATATGTCCTCTCACCTTACTCATAAAGGCAAAACCATTCATCTACAGCCATAAAAGCAACCGATGAATCAACTACAAGCTAAGCTAAAAAACAATCAAAGCCAAAAGTGAGGTGGAAAGAACTCAGAATCAAAGTCGTAATCAAAGTCGGCTCGCGATTTGGATTCAGCTGCAAATTTGTTCGCTATCACCAAAAAATTTCAAGTAACCATGCCCAGTTCATGTGGGAAAGTGTGAGTACGGAAAGTTTGAAATTCGAGAGTACACATTCTATTTCTACTGCAATACTAAGACTTCTGTATGCAGCTATCTCTATGCCATGTAGGATACTGGCTCGCAACTGAAGCCCCCCTCCCCCGCGAAAAATATAGTATACCCTAAAATCATATTTCAAAATTAGAATTAAACTTTAAACTCGTTAATTTAAAACCTCTCACAAAGCACAAATTGGCAGGTCCCACTTAACAAAATCGACATGCATGACTCTCCATGTGGTAAATCTTATTACCAAATAAAATAATTTCACTTAATGATGTAAAATAATTTACAAGTGTGAAATTTGCAAGTAATTTTCTCAGAGAGTGAAGAATGGTGACAACGTCTCCAAGACCTAACGGTGCGGAGGCATCCTATTTTAGAAACTCTTGTAGGATCCTTAATTTTGAGTACTTCTACAAGAGTAGTTTTTATTATTTACACAAATTTACCAACTAATTACGAAACCTTGTACATATCCTTTTATTTATGAATTTACATATAATTTTGACTTGACTATTCCTAAATCCCGACTCCGCCGCTGCCCATCGCCACTACTACGCACACCTCCACCACCACCAAATGATCCACCACTGGAGAAATTTTTTATTGTTGCACGTCAGTGGCGGATATAGGCGGGGGCGGGAGGGGCCGCAGCCCCCGCAAGGTTGAAATTTTTCGTGATTACCCCTTTTATTTCACATAGTTTTTCTTTTTATTAGTAATATTAGCCCCCTCAAATTTTAGAAATATCAACTACACACATTTAGTTACGATCTTTTTAACTTTGATTATTTTTATGATAAGAAGTTAAATTATGTTACCCTCTTCCAATTTTCTTGACATATCAACTTATGATTTATAAGATTCAGTAAAAGTATTATATCATTATCCTAAAAATAATGAATTATGCAGAGTATAAAAAATTACTATATAACTTGTATGTTAATGGTCGGCCCCCACTCGACCCAAATCCTGCGTCCGTCACTGTTGCACGTGGTGCTCTACTGGCAATGTTATCTCAGCTACTCATTGCCGCCACTTGCGCAACTCACTAGAATTTTAACTTTTAATACAAAAGAAATCATGTATAAAGAGTCGTACTAACCTAGTCCTGATCGTCTCTATCCTTTATGTGTATCCTTCCGCGTATCCTAAAATCTGATTGATCCATGTCATAATTGTTTTTCAATTAGGTTATTTCAAAATGCATGGATGTTATAAATTTGAAAAAATAATTATGACATGGACCAATAAAATTTAGGATACATGGAAGGATACACATAAATGATAAAGAACTAACCACACTAATCCTAAATATATCGGATGATTTTTACTTTATTTTAAATGTCAATAACATTTTTTTGAAATATTAATGGAGTAGTAATTTCTTTTTTGTTATAAAAATTATTTTTTCATAACAAATATTTTACCTTAAACTGCCAACCAGAGAGTCCAATGAAAACACCGTGAAAGACTTCGGTTGATTTATTGTCCACACGCTACGCGTCAAGAATAAGGGTAAAAGACAAAAACCACCCCTTGAGTATGGGTGATATACAAAAACCACCCCTGTCAGCTAAAAGTGACTAACAGAAACTAACGGAGGTGTGAAAAGATAAAAATACCCTTCGGATCAAAAAAATATACGCCACATAAATTCTAATTATTCTCCTTCTCCTCTCATTTCTAACCTTAAATCTCTCTCTCTCCCCCTTTCACATTTATCCTTCCTCTACCCACACACAAAATTTAAAGAAGATTATGAATACTCAGGCAGTTGCTTCAAAGATGCAGCTTTAATCATTTAACATAATCTATAAAATCAGGCAATTTCTCAACCATATTGGTATAATATGTAATCCCAAATTTCCTCCTCATCATAGCTTCATTGAAAATTTGCACCGTCACTCTCCGGCGAATCTCAAGTTGCTTCGGGAGCATATCTTCATCTTCTCCGGCGCCGACCAGTCTCCTGACAGGCGGCAGAGAGGAGTTCACATCGGCGTCGCCGGGGATTGGATGTAGATCGAACCTGGGAATTGATGGGTCCTCTCCCTCACGATCTCCGATCTCGGGCCAGTCATCGAAGCTCTCGGATCCACGCCGTCGGAGAAGGATCTGAAGAGCGCGATGACGGATTTCGATAAGAACGGCAATGGATTCATCGATCTGAAGGAGTTCGCCGACTTCTTCGGAGAAATTGATCTGGTGGCTTCGATTTTCGCATCCTAGTGTCCGGAGTCTACGATTGTCGCCTCCTGGTGTCCCAACACGTCGAAATGGGACTGTTTCAGTGTACCGTCCAATAAGCTCATCGGTGCTCTGGGTTCAGATCCGGTGGCTTCATTTTCCTAGCGAAGAGCTTGCCGGTTTCTGCCGAGTTACGACTTTGTTCACTCTTCCAGAACTACTCCAGAATTTGTCTCGGCTCAGATCTGGGTATGCTTTCTTGACTTCTCCCTCTTAACAGGTGCCAAGATGATTATGAGGGAAATGTCTCTTGTTGAATTTACATTTAGTTGTTGTATTCATCAAGTGTGGAAGAGGTTGTGCTTGGCTGTGGGTTCTTGTTCTTGGGTGTTCATTACCCAGTTTTGCTTCTAAATCTGCCTGGGCCCAGATTGGATGGTTATTTAGGGTGAATGCTGGAATTGGATGTGGTGTCGTGACTACTGAGATTTGTTGGTGTAGTGGTTGTTAGTTTGAGTAGAGTAATGGAGGAAGTTTGGGCTTTTGTGATGGTGGTGTCCCAGGTGGGGATTCGGTGGTGGCATTGGCAGAGGTTGTTTTGTTGTGGTTGTGTTGGTGGTCACTGTGAGTTGTGGTGGGCAGTGGTGAATGGAGTGGTGGATATGAGTTTGCTTTGAATTGGAGAAGTCTGGGTGTTTGTGTTGGTAGTGAGTGTTGTTGTTGGTGAATCAGCGGTGGTGGTGGTGGTGGTGGTGGTGGTGGGGATGCGGTGGTGGTGGAGGTGGTGGTCAAGAACACCAACATGAACAAAATAAAATAAAAAATACGAGTAGGGACAAAATGGTCATAAAAAAGACAGATTGAACCCCCAGACTTATTGATTGTAACAGAATGGTGCTTTTCGTCTAACGTCCATCCACTGACAGAGGTGGTTTTTGTCTCGACATGGGTGCTTTTTTGTATATCCACGAACAATAGTGTTGTTTTTCTATATATCCCAAACACGGAGGGTGGTTTTTGTCTTTTACCCCCAAGAATAATGTATTCTATAAAACATCATGGTTTAACTAACATATGGCTTTTCAGCATTTAGATTAAATAAATCAGTCCCAATCCTTAGATTTCACATACCACCCACTTAACTACTCACTACTTAACTACCCACTACTTGAAAATTTACCCTCTCTCTCTTGAAAAATTACCGGGGATGCCATTTTCATCTTCTCCTCCAGCAAAATCGACTATGAAACGTGTTTTTTGGGTAGTGCGCTCGGGCACGGGCAATCCCCTACTAGTAATCTATTCTATAAAACAGCATGGTTTAATTAGCTTATGGCTTTTCAGACTTTAGATTAAATAAATCAGCCACAACCCTTAGATCTCACCTGCCACCCATTTAACTACCCACTACATGAAATTTACCCTCCCTCGAATTAATTTACGTAATTATCAAAAGTGTGTAAGAACATGCCTTCATGGATATCATATAAAATTACCGGGGACGCCATTTTCATCTACTCCTTCAGCAAAATCGATTATAAAACGTGTTTTTTTGGTAGAGTCCTCGGGCACGGGCAATCCCCTAGTCTTCTATATTATAAAATAACATGGTTTAACTAACTCATGACTTTTCAGCCGTTAGAATAAATCAACCACATCCCAACCATTAGATCTCACTTATTTATTACATTTCTAACTACCCACTCTCCTTGGACATCCCTGACTGATAGGAGAGAGATTTTTCTCACCAAAATAACATTCCTAACTAATAGGAGAGAGGTTGTGAGTGATTCCCACGTCCATTATAATGCTCATCCCAACTTGCGAGTTGTTCTCTTTTTTTTTCACCACATTAGTAAATATAATTTTTGGATAATACTTCTAAATTTATTTAAAAAAACACCTCTAAATTCAAAAAATATGTAATTTAGGGATAGTGCCTCGAGCACGGGTAATACTGTAATAGTAATAATAATAATATCCGACGCTGGTGGAGCAACTGTTAGACCGTAGAAAATTTGTACTAAAACCTTCCCTAAATACCTACTAACTCTGTTCTTCTCTTTCAGCCTATTTTACTTTTTGTCACTATTCACTGAGTCACTTTGACCCAGTGATTTGATCAGGAAAATAATACAAGAATTTTGTAGTCTTTGCACGGTCTCGTAGAGTTAACTTTCCTTTACAGTATTATTAAAAAAATGTCAAAAAATTATATCGTTTTGCTATCTAAATTACCGAGCCAAAATGATCTAGTTACGAGTTAAAAAGTCAAAGTACCACAACTCAGAAGAAACAGACCAAGTATTACCTTGTCCCAACTCTTGTAGCTCCCTTAAGACTCTCCACTCCTCTTTGAATTGTAGCTCCGGCGGTGTTGTCGAGTCCCTCCGACCTTCTATTCTCTGAACCCGGATACGCAGAGCTACGCCGTAGACTGTCCAGGCAAGACATCTTCTTGGGTTTCTCTCTCAAAACCTTCTTCTCCGATTGAATCCTGAAATCTTATCTCTTTGTGCCATTTATACTTGCCGTTGCGTTAAGCTTAATAGAAAACTTCCTTTTGTTTGTGGGTTTTAGAACAATTTAGTCCGGTCGTTTGTCTGTTCTAGGGTTTTAGAATTTAGTCCGGTGATCCGATCGTTTGTCTGTAACTTTTTTGGTGGGGGGGGGGATTTGATCGAATTTCTCTCGTAATTGAGAAAATAACTCCATTTTCTATGTTGGTTTTGGGAGGATTTTAGTGTGGGTACTGCTCTGATGTAGGGTTTTTGAGCCAACACATATCTAGATTGGTACCAACTGTTTTTGGTTCACTTATGATCTGGGATGGATTCGGGTTCTTCTCATTGTCCAGGGCTTTGTTTGAATTTTGGGTTTTAATTGTGCTTTCATATTTTTGTTTACACTCATACAAGAAAACCATGGTTTTTTTTGGGGTTTGGACCGATTTAGCTAATTCGAGGATTTGGGTTCAGTATACACCCTCCGTTCTTCCAGGTTCTTCAACAAATTATTTGGGTATTGCACTTTGGTTAGCAAACCGATGCAAGAATTTGGTAATCTTTTCATGGTGTCGTAGAGTAAACTTTGCACTACAATACCACAAAATATAACCAAATTCTTAATTTATTTTGCTTACCAAATCGCTAGGCCCAAATAATACCCACATCATTTTTTGAAGAACCTGGTAGAACGGAGGGAGTAAGAGTTATAATTTAGGGGCTTTCTGTGACCGGAGTTGCCGAGTTGGGTTTATGAATGACAGTGGGGATTCAAGCAGGTGTCTTGAAATCTCGATTTTCCAATGTTGCTCATCTGTTTGTACCGATTCCTAATATTATGCTGCGGTTCTTTTTCACGTGTTTCTCTTTTTTTTTCCACTCAATTAGCCTAATCAGGTACAGCTCTTGGGTTAGTTTACTGTTTCTGACTGTTCTACTGAAAGTATCATAACAACATTGCATTCTCTTTTGACTAAACAAGAAATCGTAGTATAGAGTTTTACTATAGGGAAACTTCACATGACATGTCGGCATTATATTTCGGGAGAAGAGGCTTTCAAATGTTTATTATGACCATCACATCAATCATGCTTACCGGTAAAGGAAGGTAAAAAAACCACAGAAAAACGGAAACATGAAACTTGAAGAATTTGATGGTACCCATTAATGCAGGGCTGATATGTGCAAAACTGCAAATAGTAGTACTCTTTAGCAATTAGAAAGTGGTAACTGGTAAGTGATGAGTTTACAGGGGTATTCAGTATTACTATTTCCAACAGATATTCGAGAATGTCATTCATAAATCAATAAGGACAGAAGAGAGTCAGGAGGTACCTTGGCCTTGCCCCATGAAGAAAATACGATAGTTCTGATAAGGTTTCCGACATGCAAAAAGATACCAATTTACACTTGTATCATTGTAGGGTAATTTATCTAGTGTTTCTGACTCCACTATTCATGAAAGTTCCTTTGGCGCCATACTATACCATAAATAAATGCTTCGTCTCTGTCCGGCGATCCTTGTTTTATTCAGAAGCATACGGGGATACATGAAATAGGCTACTTGTAAATCTTCTTCAGATAGCAAGAAAGATTTGGAATCTTGTAAATGTTTAAGTTCTTACTTCTGTTAATTACTGGGTATCATGTATGAGCGGGTTGTTCCACATCTGAATGGTTAAGAAGATGTGAGTGGTTAGAATAGGGAGTTGGGCCTTCTGAGTACCCGGCTGCCCCAATTGTTCCCTCCTTATGGTGTTAATCACCCAACAAGTGGCATCAATGTCTGGTTTGAGTGCCCTGCCATAGTGAATTAAATGGTGAAGCGGCCCATTAATGGTGGACCAGTCTCTGGCTTTCTCGACGGTCAAGTTCCTGAGGTGGTCAGGTGGTCCCACATATGGTGGTCCAGTGTACTCTCGCATTCATGTCATTTAAAGAATTCGGCAAGTGTTTTCGGTCGAGAGGGAGCATGTCAAGGGCTCACACATGAAGGGGAAGGTTATGTGAGGGGGTTTTCCAGCAGTGGAATGGTGAAGAAGATGTGAGGGGTTAACACAGTATAATTTGGGCTGTTATAAGTTTACCTTTTGAGTAAGTGGGTGCCCCAAATCATACTATGCTGTTCCCTACTCGTGGTGTTAATCTTCCAACAAAGAACTCAATCCGTTCTTTCCAAAATTGTTTCAAGACTCCAAATCGGAGAGCAACTCTCTTTTATCTCATCTTGCTTCTGCTTGCAATAATAAGAATTGACTTTACAGACTTGGATGCTTCTTCAATTTCATTGACAATTTGCTAAGCTGGAAGTGACGTTCCTTTATCCGGTGGCCTTGAATGTTACTAACCACTTTCTTAAGATTCTTCTGAAATTGGCACTATAAGTCAGTTAACACTGCCGACATAGGAAATGCCGTTCTGTGCTGCTCTAAATTGACACTTAGGCTTTGTTCATTTGTCAGGAAAGATATGTGAGAAATGATTCCTGAGAAAGTTTGAAGAAAAGGAAAGAAAGGAAAATGAAAAAACTAGAAACATAGTTTCCCATGAGTGTTCATTTCACAAGAAAATAAGTGGAAAAGTGATGAAAAATAAAAATTTCCTTCAAAATCTTGTGTTTTTTTCAGGAAATCATTTGAAGGAAATTGTTTCCTGCAGGAAAATAAACATAGTGGGTCCCATACTTTTCTTCAACAACTGAACACTCATGCAGGAAAATAAAGCGGTTTTCATTTTCCTTTTCCTTTTCCTTCACTTTCCCTCACTTTCTTGACAAATGAACACAGCCTTAAGGAATTTTCTAAAGGCGACCTACCTTTTCTTGTTGACTCCAATGTGTATAGTAGAAGTGCTACTGCCTCTGGATAGATCTGGGTTAATTCTCTCATGCAAAGCTTAATGCCCAGTGTGATGCCTTTTCCCATTGTATTTTATAATGTGTATTCAAACAATGATGAACTATAACACTTAGGTAATTGAAGGCATGCATCATAACCCAACCTTCTTTTCTCTACTTCATGGTCCTGGGAGATTTGGATTCTCTTACAATGCCTCATTTTCTCTCTCAACTTCACAGGTTTCTTCTGGTACTTGTAAAACTAAGATACCTTCAGCTACCTCATCTACCATACAGTTTCTGGTTTGTTTCAAAGTAGTCTTCAAGATTATTATGGCCCTATACGGGTAGGGCACCTCCTTCTGACTTAAAAATGGCTATTCCTGGTTCTTTCTTGACGTACCATGGACTTGGAATTTACAGTGGGTATGGATACAGTCACCAGTCTAAGGTGAGTGATTCACATTCCAAACTGCACTCTTGCTCGATTAGGATTGGGTATGATAATCATAGTTTTTCCATTACTAACTTTGGGCTATAAAATTACTTGCAGGCTCCAGTTGGCCGATTTACCATACCTTTGCTCAGGATTTCTCTCTCTTCACATGCTTTGGTATTTTTGTCTCCTACTAATTCCTTATCTACCTGCAAACTTTGAAGTGGCACATAGAACACATGCAACAACTCACATATGATTTTGCAAAAACACGTCGTAATATATATATATATATATATTTTAATGTTTTGAATAAAAGTTGCAACACATTATTAACAAACGGCATTGTAAAATGATGAAGAAGTAGGTATGGGGGAGTTAAAAAATGAAATGTGGAATGGTGAGATGAGTCTTCACTGCATGCATTAATGTCATGACTGCATCATATTTTGGGATTAGCTACATTGTAACCGTGCAAACTTATGTCCTTTTATCCACAGAGACAAGATGCTTGGAGTCCCATTCTCTTAAGCTCTACTTCTGAGCTTAAGAGTGCTATGTCCACAAACTCTAATGCTTTCCAGTGCCGTTCCTTTCTAGCGCCAAGTGGAGCCAACTTAGCTCCTGCTTTTAAATCGGCTTCAGAAGCACTTTTGAGGTATCCTTCTGTCATCATTTTATTTTATGCTCGATTCAAGTGTCTCAGTTGTCTATATTCATGCTGTTGCCATGTGTTATGTGTTATATTGTCTGCATATTTTGTGAGTTAATTATTCCCTCCGCCCCTCTTATTGTAACCACATTTGATTCCTCATGGGGAGTTAGGTGGGGCTTTATCTTGGTAAATTTACTGAACTATCAGTGTCTTATTTGAGTACTTTTCTTGGGTGCTGGAAGATGTTTCAGATCTAAATTTAAGAAAGCTGTTAGGAGGCAAGAGACAAAAAGTTAGGAGCACGAGGGGATGAAAAAATATTTTCATTTTCATTGTGCTGATGCCTTGGCTCACGAAAGAGCACGAGGGGATGAACCTCCCTATTTTGCCCTCCAGTACGAATTCTCACTCTGTTGGAGGCTGATAGGATTAGTATGGTCAGTGTTGGGTCAATGTACTCCTTTGACTGACTGTTCTGTTCCGAGAAAAATATAATATAAACCAGCAAGTTTCAGTGGACCATTGACAAAAAATGTTGTTGCCTAAAGCTTCTTGTAGACAAAAGACCTTTCTCAAGCTGCATTTTCCAGGAGAAGGACGTCTATTACAAATTAGGATTTCGTAACTTCTATGCATTTTATCTCAGATCAGAACCCATCCCTTATCACATGTAAAATTAGAAGTACAACTCATATGGCTATATGCCGCATAAGCACAGTGCTTACCAGTCTTGTGATGTTTCTAAAACTCAGTGTGAGAATACATGCATTCATTATCAACTTACTCTATCTGGAATCTGTGTTTTCTTTAAAAAAAAAAGCACTAGCGTGTTTTCTGATATTTTTTAAAAAATCTATAGAATTCACTTGTATTCACTTAATGTTTCTTTGTATCTTTTTCTCATTGACAACCATAAAAGGCAAAGCAGACGTATAAATTCTTCTTACTAATCTACCATGCTCATGGAAATAGCATCTTGACCGCATACTCTACCGGGAGTTCCTTCTTATCTTCACCCTTTCTTTCCTTTGTAACCCGCAATTCTAACATTGTGATCATGTAGAACACCACACCAGAAAAGGTTGCTGCGCATCTAATACTATGCACACAACTGAACTTTGCTTTGTCTTTTATGGGGGCCAGAGAAACTCTTAAAACTTTCAATGTTGCCTGTGCTTCTCCAATGCCAAGCAGTCAAGCACACCAATAGGTCCCTACTTACAGACTCAAGTTCCTTCTCAATGCATACTTGCTAGCCATGACCGCTTCATCTAGGAGAAGCAATCTTACATTTGGCAGACACTCTCAGGATGATGGATAGTGCGTTACTAAAGTGATTTAGGTCGGTCTTGTACTAAACATTTCTCATGAATCATGACTACTTATTAGAA
This sequence comes from Linanthus parryae, assembly GCA_023055425.1. Taxonomy (NCBI): domain Eukaryota; kingdom Viridiplantae; phylum Streptophyta; class Magnoliopsida; order Ericales; family Polemoniaceae; genus Linanthus; species Linanthus parryae. Next base: position 42,798,678 of record JALGPY010000006.1, read on the forward strand.
TTTGGCAATGAGCTGAGAGATATCATGATTAGATTTCTGATGTAGGCAAAATGAAAGCACATTCTTGGAAATTGAAGAGGTGAATCAATTAAAAGAAGAGGGAAGAGAAGACAGAATCTTCGTACTAGTACTCTATAGAAATTGGACGTGTGATCCTATAGGCGATGCTTCTGAGTTATGAGATCAGCCAACCAAACGAAGCACGAGACATGATCTTCTCATTTTTACTTGTAATTCCACTCTACCTACTTCGATCCCACGATATGAACCTCCCTGGTACCCTAAATATTGTGATGCCAATAGCCCAGGGATATGAATATATTATGCTCTCATCATAATAATTACACCCAAAAGACAAGGTTAATAATCCGAAGTACGTACTATTTTTCAGATTTGAGAAGAAAAAACCAAAGCAGAAATGTAAACAACAGGAAGAGGGCAAGATCTTAATGCTAGTTTCTCGCTTACTCCTTTAGCATGTAGAAACAGCAAGATAGAGAAGTGGCTTCGCGCCGGTCTCTCACGTACTCCTGCAGCAAGAGATCAGTAGGCGCCACTAGTTGAATTCTCAGAACCTAAGCCTCCAATACTTGGAACCCCAGCGGGAATAGAGCTTTTTCTGTGCACATTTTCTGAAACAAGCATTCCTCATCCTCTTCAAGCTAGCTTCATTTTAAAAGTGCTGAATCTCCCCACAAAGCTTCTTCTTTTAAAAGAACTGAATCTTTATGTCAAAATATTACATCATAATCCCCACAAGAGACTAGTCTTAAAGAAACCCACCTAAACATCAATTTAGGACAAAAGATGAAATCCAACATGATGTTTCAAAATAGAAATCAACATATGTAGATATACTTTTGCATCATTCTCTCCCGGTTCAAAAGAACTTGACTCTGTTAGAGTTGTGAGATTTGCTTTCATCTTCCATCTCTTCTGCCATTCCTTTAGCAGTTTAATGAGCATGTAGACAATCAAAATACAGCTGCAAGAGCAAACTTTTTCTGATACCAAGTTGATGCAAATAACTACGAGATAATGATATATTATGCTATAATCATAAGATTATTCTAAGATTTGAGAAGAAGCCAAAATAAGGACATAAATCATTCCTTTCGCAGTTTAATGAGCATTTCGACAGTCAAATACAGCCGCAAGAGTGAACTTTCTCTGATACCAAGTTTATGCAAACAGCTAGATAATGATACATGATGTTATAATCATAAGACTATTCTGAGATCGAGAAGAAGCAAAATAATGACAAAAACTACAAGAAGATGATAGTAGATAATGCTAGTTTCGGGCGCCCTCCTGTATTGAATAGAAACAGGAAGATAGAGAAGTGGCTTCGCGCTAGTCTCTCGTGCACTCCTGCAGGGATGAGAGATCGCTAGGCAGGTTGAATCCTCGAACCCAGTCTCCAACACTTGAAACCCCAGCTGGAATGGAGCTTTTGCTCTGCATAAAACAAGCATTCCTTATCCTATGCGAGCTAGCCGCCTTTTAAAACAGCTGAAACTTGCAAGAGAAGCTTCTTTTAAAAGAACAGAATCTTCTAAGAGAAGCTTCAGTTTATGTCAAACTATTACATCATAACCCCCAGAAGAGGAGGACTAATCTTGAAGAAACCCCCCCCCCCCCCCCCCCCCCCCCCCCCCCCCCCCCCCCCCCCCCACAAACATCAATTCATGAAAAAAGACCCAGATGAACCCAACCTGATCATTCAAAATAGAAATCTACATATGCAGATATATGAGATCGTTTTTTCCTACTTTGGAAGGTACCGGGAATTTCGGACCTCGTAAATAGCTGTCAGCATGCGTTGTGAATACTGGCACTGATGAAATCATCAAGTCTGTATGCTGGTAGTCTGGAACTTTCTAAACATTGTCCACAGTTAACTTTATAGGATACTGATATACATAGACTTATATCTTCTTAAGGTGCCTCCATACCTAATATGACACACGAGGCCTAGAGCCATGATTGTTCTGTATAGATTCTTGTTGGTCCACAATAGTACTGAAGAACTTGTGCTGGTTGGTTATAAGAACCTCAATCGGCCCCAACTGAACAGTAGAACTACTATTACCTCTGATGGACAGTGGCGGGATTCATAAGTAGTTTCTCAGCTGTTTTCTCCATTAATCTCCTCACCATGAATATAAGCCATCATCACTTCTCTTACATAGAAAAAGGGTAAAAGACACTGACCACCCGAGTTTAGGATAAATTCCTCTCAGCTACCCTGTGATTTGGAAAAAGACACTCTGCACCCATTTAATGGAATAATTCCGTGGACACTTAGCACCCTTCTGTCATGTTCCGTTAAAAAAGTGGGTGATTGAATTTTTTGGACCATATTACCCCCATGTATTTTTTTTCGACTTTTTTGCTCATGTTTATCATCAAGAACACCCATAAAATACCCACAAAATCTCAAAAAAAAAAAAATCACAAGAATAGACCAAGAACACAAATAACATCAAGCTCACAAGATTTTGTCATCAAGAACACCAAGAACATCAATAACACACCCTTACTTTTTATGTTCATGTTTCTTGGTGAATATTAAGATCTGAGGTGAATTAGAGGAAACTGATTATTATCATACTTGTTTATAAACTGAAGCTTTCCATTAACAAAAGGCCATCTCGGCCACAAGAAGAATTATAGAGCATCAGAACAAAGCTTTGAAAACAAAGACAAGGAATCCTTGGCACAAAGATCAGCCATAAAATTCCAAGACCTGGAAACAAAAAAGAAATTACACACCTCAAAACTCTTCATAATATAATGACAATCTTCAATCAAGGTTCCAATTTTTCCCAAGCTAGCTGTACTAGATGACCCTTGGCAATTAACTACCACTTCATTGTCAGAGTGAAGAGAAATATTGAATCTGTCCAGATTTTGGCACCAGAGAAGAGCCTCCCTCACTGTCCACTCTCGTCAAATTGAACAGAAGTTAACAAATTTGTCAAACCCAAACCAAGCTAAGAACACAAACCCAGGTCCAGTGCCCCAATTTCGAATTTTTATCAAACCTAAATACGCCAGAATCTTCGTACTGCACGGCTACGGTCACATAAAACTCCACCGGCTTGAACTGGGTTGATTCTAATTGGAACCCAATCAAAATCAAACAACACGTTAAGCAGAGTAATCAATCAGTTACGGATCAAAATCCCCCTTTTTCTGCAATTAGAGGGAGAGAGAGGGAGAAGAACTGAAACTGATTTGTCGTTGACTGCTCTCGGTTACGGGTGGAAAAGTCAAAGTAGGAAGAAGCTGGTGGAACGGAAGTAGTATTTGAGAATGAAATATGATTGGGCTCATACGGGCTGAAGCACGAAGTCACTTGCCTATTGGTAGGAACAAGTTGATGTGTAAACAGAACATTTAGAATTCAACATTGGCAATCAATTAGATAGTAACTTGATCTATTGCTAAGTTGCCGTGCCATAAGCTCTCGTTGTGCAGAAGGTAGCCACTGTGCCATCTATCCCCAAAATGTTAGATGTCTATAAATCTATTACTGTGATCTCTTAATGAAATATGGTGTGCTTAACATTGGTTTTTGGTTCGGTTTTCTTAATCTTGGTTATTGGATAACAGTTTCCAGAGATTGTACTGGAGGGTGGTCGTGAACATTTTAATGATATATTTTCCTTCAACATTTCACTATCATTGTTTGCATATAATGATATATGGGCAGTTTTTGTGGTAATGTAGGTCATATAGTGCCTTACATGGAAGACCCGCTATGCTTCAGTTGGTTCCAGCTGTTGGTATAATTGCCATCACTGCTTGGGGTTTTGGGCCTCTTCTGCATTTGACCAGGAATATATTTTTTAGTGTAATGTTGTATTATTTAGTTTTTCTTCATCATTTTCTCTCTTCAGCCGTTTTAAACTGTATTTTCGTTGCACAAGTTTTTGAATGCTCTCATTTCATATGATATATTATTTTTAATTCTTTTTGCAGAGGAATGACAACAGCCGTAGTAGGAGTAGCAAACAACTCGTGACCACCTCATATGTTTGGCCTTTGCTACTTTGGACTGGGGCAATACTTTTATGCAGGTCTCAGGATCTACATAATCTTTGTTGCATATATTATTGTTTCCTTTCTGTTTATATATGCTGTGAGTATTTGGTACTAACTAAATTTACAACTTGGTTCAGAGTTCTGGATCCAGTTATTTTACCGACAGAAGCAATCCAGGCTGTCAAACTACGGGCTGTGAATTTTATCCGATCACTATCTACAGTACTAGTATTTGCATATTGTTCATCAAGGTAACTGATTTTCTTTTCCTTCACATGTCTTTGGAGTTTGTAGATATGGTCTTCAACTTTAGGATGTCAATTGAGCATTAGTTCAGCTTGAAGATTAATACCTTTTTTCCTACCTCGAGGATACAATATAAAAAATTGTATTCATATTTTGTCCATCAGTCTACTTCTCTATTAGCCCCGCCAAAGCAGTCAGTTAAAAAGTTTCCCCTTTTCTTGGTTCCTGTTCAAGTAGTGTGCTATTGTGTTATCTAAATACATCTGTTTCTGCATTTGCCAGGTTGATTCAACAATCGCAAAAATTCTTTATGGAGGCAAATGACTCTAATGATACCAGAATCGTATGTATCTTGCCTCTTATGTTACTTCAAAATTTCAATTCTTTGTTTTGTTGTGCTGTTCTGGGTGCAAAGGAGTGAAGGAAGTCTCTAAAAACAGGAGAATCTATTTATCGGCATACTTTATTGTTGCACCGTTAAAAAACACAATGAGGAAGTAACATGGTGGTACTGTGTCAATCATTTAAGGGTCAATTACTTATAACCCACCTCCAGTATGACTTAATGAACCATATCCTACCTCCAGTTTTGAAACTACCTAATTACCACCTAAGGTTTATTATTGTTTGCATATAGCAACTGGGGTGTTTTCCCATCCAAATTAACTGACAGCCTAAAAGGGCATATTTGACAATTCGACCACCTATTGTTTTGACTTTGAAGGCTGATAAAATATAAATTGAAAAGTCACATGAAAAAGAAAGGAAAAAAAAAAATAAAGAAGAAGGGGAAGAATGAGAAGAAATGAAGTCAGGCACCACATTCAGAAAAAAAAAAAAAAACGATGGGGATGAAGAAGATGAAGGGGGAGCTGCATCGCTGCCAGATCTTGCATTTTTGGGTTAGATAGATATATGAATGTTTCATAGATAACATAAGGGGGGGGGGGGGGGGGGGGGGGCATATGATTTGTGCCTCCAGTAAAACCTCGACATCAAACATCTTCTTCGCCTTGTTGAAGAAGACCGATTCCTTCTTCCACCTCCTCAGATGCCCATCACAAACACCACCTTCTTTTGCAACAAGAAGAAGCTCAATGTCTGAAGCAGAGGCTCGTAGAGGTGGTCATGGTACACCACATAGCTGTCAATCGCCGCCATATCCTCCGCCTCCCACCCCCCAGCTCAGCGCCGTCACGTTCACCGTCGCGCCGTGTTTCCCCAGCACATCGGAGTTCAATTCGGCGTTGATTCGGAGATTCTCGAGGACGTGACGGAGATCCGTCACTGTAACGTCGGCGGACAGAGCAACCGCTGCGGAGATCCCGACGAATCCGGTTCCCCTTCCGAGCTCGAGTATGCGAAGGCGGCGGCCGACGGAATTGCCTCTTAAGGCGGCGAGAGTGGAAACGAGCGGGCTGGAGGCTGGATCGGAGCGGTAGCGGTTGACGAGGGCAGTGGCGGCAGGCCAGAGCTGGAAGGAGAGCCCTTCAGATCGGAGCTGCCTGGTGACCACCGCCGATCGGATCGAGCTCATGAAATGCTCATCCAGCTGTTGATCCGGTTTCAATTGGGGCTTTTCATTTTTGGGTAAACTCAGAAATTGGGGAAGACTTACTGGAGGGAGATGAATGTCATATAATGATAGAAGTAGAAGACTTACGCCAGAAGATCTTACATTTTTGTGTTAGATAGATAAATGAATGTTTTTAATTGAATTTAAATGACAAAACTATCCCTCAACAAAAGGATACAAATGTCATAAAAAGTGACGGTAAGCCGTTAATTTGGACGGAAAATCACCCCAATTGTTAAATGCAAACAATAATAAACTTTAGGTGCCAATTAGATAGTTTCGAAACTGGAGGTGGGATATGGATTATTATGCCATACTGGAGGTGGGTAATCAGTAATTGACCCATCATTTAACTGCGAAGCCCTTGTTTCAGGGCAAAAATTATGATCTATGTCTTGTAAGAAAATACTAAAGATCATTGAGTTTTATGGAAGAAATGATTATTTGGCCTGCCAAAGAGTACACCTTTGGCAACAGTACAATTTAATGCGGATCCATCAATCCTTTCTATTTTCTTAGCTTCCCTGTTGTTACTGAAAGGGGATCAAGAAGAGGAAGAGGAATTACCATCTTTGTTCTTCTTCTTCTTGCCTCACGGTGGTGAAGAGTTAAATGTTACATCCTAGGCTAAAATCCATTCTTTCACAGGCAGTAGGTTCAACAAGGGTCGCTCCTATTTGTGTTCAAAATTTAATTGATCTGTAAACTTTAATACAAGAAGTACAGCTGTTCCAGTCTTTAGCAAGTGATATAATGATATTATGACGTCTTCTCTGAATTTGATTGAATACTGCTTCTCAGTGGTTTTTGTCATTCATGAAGCTCTTAGGAGACTAAGCGGAGTCGTTGGCTTTCTGAGATGTATTGATATGTAGTTCTTTCTTCTTCTGCTTTGAAATGTTCGTGTCTTGTTAGTCCTAATATCAGTCTTTATTCTGTTAATTGGGAATCATAAACAACCCACTCATTAAAAACAATTTCTTACTTCGATAGATGGGATTCCAATTTGCTACGAAGGCGGTTTATACTGCTATATGGGTTGCTGCTGTTTCATTGTTTATGGAACTGCTTGGTTTTTCGACCCAAAAGTGGGTTACTGCTGGGGGTCTTGGTACCGTATTGCTCACTCTTGCTGGTCGCGAGGTAAAATGTGTCCCTTCTCTCCTCTGTCAGAGCCCTTCTTTATATGAACATATTCTTTCTGAATGCTTACATAGTTGGATTTCTTACTTCTGTGTTCTCTTTAAGTTTAGGATTCTCATACGCAGGGGCGGACTTACATAGGGACAAGTGGGGGCTATAGCCCCCACTCACTTTTTTAAGTAGCAATTTTACCCCTATTTTGTTATAGTTTTTCAGTTTAGCCCGAAAAAAAAAATTACTATAGCCCCCACTCAACTTCATAAATTTTAATTTTACCCTCATTTTGTTTCGGTTTTTCAGTTTAGCTCCCACAAAAAATTCGCTGTAGCCCCCACTCACCTTCTTGAAATTTAATTCTACCCTTACTTTCTTTGATTTTCCAAATTTAGCCCCCACTGCAAGGAATTTCTGGATCCGCCCGTGCAGTCATACGTGTTGAAGTTTGATTCACAATTTATTGCCTTCTTTCAGATATTTACCAATTTCCTCTCTAGTGTAATGATCCATGCAACTAGACCATTTGTTGTGAAGGAACGAATTCAAACAAAAATTGGGGGCATGGAAGTTTCTGGCACTGTAGAGGTTTGTAATTTTTGGTTCCTGCATGCCTTTTTTCTTGATTGAAGTTTTTCATACATATTCAGGGATGCTCTTTTTGTGCTAGAGCTATATTAATTATGGGAATTGAAGGCCTCTTTAGTGTGAATACTGCCATTTGTCATCTGATCACTATGAATGTCATTACAGCATGTGGGCTGGTGGTCACCAACAGTCTTAAGAGGCGATGACCGTGAGGCAATCCACATTCCAAATCACAAACTCACGATGAATGTGGTGAGGAATCTCAGTCAGAAGTCTCATTGGCGAATTAAGACCCACCTCGCCATCAGTCACTTGGATGTTACTAAGATTGACGTGAGTTGTAATGTCGAAAATTTTATCCACCAGCAGTAGCTTTTCAGTGACGTTAATGTATCCGACATTGTGTTCCTTGAGACTTATAATGTATTGCCTTCGGATGTCTTGGCAGAATATTATAGCGGATATGCGCAAGGTTTTGGGTAAGAATCCTCAAGTAGAGCAGAAAAGATTGCATAGAAGAGTATTTCTGGAAAGTATAAATCCGGAAAGCCAGGCTCTTATGGTTAGTATCGCTTTTTATCCATGCTCATATCGAAATGTTTCCTTTACATTTTGAAATTCATTACAGAGTACTTGATTGACTCGTTTCTCGTTTCTCCTCAAGTGGCACGATTAAGTGACCTTATAGATTATCCTTTACATTTTGTAAAATGGATTGATAATTTCGTAAATCTCTGTTGAAACATACTGTTGGTAACAAGATGTGTGATACCACTCTGTTTCTTCTCTTTCTCCCCCTCGGGAGGGACACAGAAATTAAGAAAAATGTGTTCTTTACTATTTTGCCCTTTCCTTTTTCCTATATCCCCTCATGTCCTCCTATCTCTGCCTACCGTCCTACACCCTGATTATGTGAGGAACAACAAAACAGGGGAACACCAACAGCACAACAAGCAGTCTTCCTCCACCACCACCACCACCACCACCACCACCAGTTAACTACCTCTACAAACAACAAATCATTTCGACCCAAACAATAAAATTATAGATCCAAAAAAAATCATTACAACTCAAATAAAAAAATTCACAGAAGAAGAAGAAGAAGCCAGATCTGGAGATTCACCGAGGAGGAGGAGGCGCACAGATCGAAAGGAACAAATCAATTTACAGGGAGAGCCAGAGGGAGATGGAGATTCACTGATCTGTTTCTTTACAGAGGGAGATGGAGATTTACAGAGAGAGCACAGGGAGACGACCCCGACGGAGACAGGAGGAGATGCCGATGACGGCGACTGGAGGAGATGACGATGACAACGACGACGGCGGCGGGAGGAAGACCACCGCTTCTTCCTCGTCTTGATTCATTCGGCGCTAGTGTTTGGTGATGGTGTGGAAGAAAAATGTCTCTCTGTCTCCTGTGTTCATCATCCCTCTAATCTCTCTACAGAAAATGTGTGGTAGCAAATAAAAAGTGTGAGATAGTGGTGGGTTTGGGTTAGGTTAGTGTGGTTGGGTAAAGTTTGTGGGATATTTTTCTGTGAGGGTAAACATGTAATTGGCTATCATTAAACATACTAAAAGAGGAAAGGGGGAGAAAGAAAGGAAACGTACCAAAATAGAAAGGGGGAGAAAGAGAAGAAACGGAGTGGTTTTTATCAGCTGAATTTTACATTTTGATTGATGTCAGCTAACCAAAACATATCTTACATCTCTGATAAGTACTTTTTAGTAGACGTTAAGATGTGCCATTTCTTTTGTGAGATTGACAGTTCTGGACGTATAGGAATAAATGTAACTACTCCACTCAATCTAATGAAGTAATGTGCTCTGGCTGGCCCAGGGATGCCTCAGGCAGTGTCCCTTGGCCTCTAACCCCAAAGGCACAGAATATTGTGTTCTGTTCTTATAATCCTGAGCTGTCCTGATGATGTGGGTTGGTTTAGAGAATCTCCAACCTGTCCCCTTACCATTTCCCTCTCCGTTACGGGCCCGCTATTTTCGCCCTCCTCTTCCCTTTCCCCTCTTCCCCTTCCATCAACGACCTTACTGTCTCCACCCATCCGAATTCAGTTTATATGCTATTTCATTCTCATGTAATGGTAAACAATTTCTAATTAAATCTTTTATTAAAGTCTTTGAAGATTATTATTTTAAACTAATAATCTATGGTTTAATCATACACAAAAGATAAAATATACTACTATTAAATTGTACACAAAATAAGGATACATAATATTCATAAATATTATGAATTTTTGATACATTTGTTAACATTTTGTTGAATATTTTCCGTTAAGCTTTGTTAAATAAAAACCAAATTTTAGTAAATCAAAAGATATTGAGCTGTGCCCGAAAATCGTCCGCTCAGCGAGGGGAAGCCCCGTGGGGGAGTTCCCCTTCCCACTGTATCTTGCACTTTTTAATCCGTCAGATATAATGGCAGGCTTGCAGGCTGGTTCATGTTAATTAAATTGTTGGCTTGGGACGGTTCACACTATGTAGCACGAGTGCGGGTGCTGGTTCGGGAACTGGGTGCGGGTGCGGCAAATTCCCAAAAATCAAGGGTGCGGCTGGGGTGCGGCCACATTATATATATATATATATATTATATATATATATATATATATATATTGATGAACACACTATTTAAATTTTTATCTGATATTATTAGTGATGCCATTATACTAATACAATAACGACAATAATGGGAATAATTATAATCCAACAGATTCATACACACATTCAAAGATACAAGGTTGCTATATCAATAGTATAATCTCTTTATGTCGTTGTTCTTAGCTGTGGAGAGATGAGTAATCTAAGGGTTAAAAATGTTCACTTAGATGCATTTTTCTTTGTTAAATTCAAGTTGTATTTGGAAGACCTCTCAAGTAAAACTTTCAAAATTGACCATGCCTTATCCACAAAGGACCCGCGAAGCACCCACGAAGCACCCAGAAGCACCCGGTGCGGGTGCGCGACCAATCAGAAGCACCCGTGCAACATAGGGTTCACCTATGTTTTTGCCATATGATGTGCTAGTTTGATGGCTTTCTTGTTTACATGCATTGCTGGTTACTTTATACTGAATTGCTAGGAGGTTTAGCAGCTTGTCGTGTTTGTTTGACAGATTTTGGTGTCTTGCTTTGTGAAGACGTCTCACTCCGAAGAGTATCTTTGTGTCAAGGTATGCGGTCCTTTTCGAGATTCATTTTTGTTATGCTACAATTCAGCCATTAACCATGTTTATATGTGCTCTACATGTAGCTCACGAATATATAGTTTTTCGTGATTCATTACAAAGTCTCTTGTGGAAAACTAGTGATATTTATCTTTTTTGCAGTGGATTCAAATAAGAGAGTTCTTTCACTTATGTGTCTGTGTGTATTCTCTTATTGGAGGACCAAACACTGCGATTGTGCTTTGCCTTTTATCCTAGCTCTTCAACTTCCCTAAATCAAAAATTCCTTCTTGTAGTTGGCTATATGGATCAATATTCTTTACCTGCATCTCTCTGGACCAATTTGTTCAGTTAAGTTTAAAATAGCGAATGTTATTGATGTAGGACGAAGACTTTGCTACTTATGCAATTGTTTTGGGCTGATAACAGTATCCGTGAATAGTAGCTTTAGGGTTTGGGAAAAATTCTTGGTAGGTTAAGCAATCGGATAGGGTAAAAGAAGGAACACAGATGGTGTCGTAGTTGGGAATGAATGCATCACCTCATTCATTGAAGCTAAGGATCTTTCTATTTTTATCATCGAAATATAACGCAATAGAAAATATAACTGAGCAACCTACCTATAGCACAAGAAACCCCATGGGTTTTAGATAGCTACTTATATATCGAGCATTCCTGCAATTATTCCAATTTAACCAGACAAGTTTGTGAGTGTAGACAGCATTTTGGCATTCACTTCTCGTATATTCATTACCACATTGTGCACCGGTACTGCAATTGCTGTCTCGTATTTACCCTACTACTAACTGTTGGCGCTGTGCTTCTGTGAAAATTTTGTGTTTACAGAGCTGCAACTAAGATTTGTTAATGATGGCAGGAAGCAATCATGGTGGATCTTCTCAGAGTTATAACGCATCACAGGGCTCGGCTGGCCACACCTATGCGCATGTTCCAGAGAACATTTAGGGGGGAGCCTGATGATATTGAAGGGTTGCCCTTTGGTGACCCCATTTTCTTCTCTGGTTCTTCTAGAATACCACCAGTAGCTCCTCCTCGGAACAGACCAAAGCGGTGATCAAAGTAAAAGCTTCCACTCCTACTTTGATAGTGAAAATATTGAGTCGCCTCCTTCCGCTGCTTCACCTACCTAGCAAGTCAGAGGCCGCCTACTGCGCCGCCAACGCCGCAAGAAAAGTGCAGCCAGCAACAAATTAGCTGGTTCGGTCGATAAGTCCCCTTTGAGTTGAAGAAGAATGTGCCTTTCAGAAGAAGCCATTGCTTCGCTTACTCCCCCAAGAAAGTCGCTGTGGAAAGAAAGATGGTATCGCTGCCTTCTTTCACCTAGCAAGACGGTGAGAGGCCTCTCTACTACACTTATATTATAACGCAAGAGGCCAAGGAACTCTGCTCGCCGCCGCTTGGAATGGTTCAGTTGCCATGGATAAGAAAGATTATATATTCTACTGCAACACAAAGCGATAGGTGCGAAAAGGGAAGTGCACATGCAGGCTAAATAATTCAATTCCTAAACGTGTAATGATATCGTTGCGTTTTATCTCAAAATAGTAGTTCTTATAATTACGATGGGAACTCATTAACCTCCTAACATGGCGACTTTGTATCAAAATTGAGCTTATATGTAACTGTTAAATTTCCGCAAAATTGTCTTTTGATGTAGTAAAACAGAAAGCAAGCAGGATTACTACAACCCTAGCAGCTAGATTGCTGATTATCGCATGTACGTGTAGATTTCTCGTGAAAAAGTTGATATTTATTAAAACACCACCCAATTGTTTCACTAGGAGTACAACGCCATTGATCACTACAAGTAGTACACCGAAGAAGACTAAGAAGAGCATTCTGTCGCCATTCAAAATGATTCAATCAAAAACAGCAACGACGTCTGAAGGTCTGACGTCGTCTCTTTGTATGATCCTCAGGTGGTGGTGGTGTAGACAGAGAAGCTGAACTAGGATGAACATGCCACCAATCCCAAGAACTATCATCATCATGGTTCCCACCACTCTGAGCCCATTCAAGATGAGCCCTCAACCTCTCCAATGGGTAATTGATCCGATCCCCCGTCGTGTCAAAATAAACAGTGTAGTAGTCAATCCCTACTTTCCCCACCACTCTCCCCACCCACCACCCGTCTCTGTCGTACGCGTCCACGTAATCGTTCAGACTGAACCTCCTGCTGTCCTTCTCCGTCTCCAACGGCGGCACCGGCCGGACTTCGTCCGCGTCGACAATCTCCACCAAGAAGTGGCTCTCGTCTTCCTCCCAGAGCCTCCTGTACTTGACCACGTATCTTCCGTCGGCGAGCTCTGAGATGATTCTTGCTGAATAATAAGAACCTATGAAACCGTCTTGCTTGCTCGCAACTTCCACCTTGTCGCCTCTCCTGAAAGCCATTATTGCACAAGGAGAGGGAGGAGGAGGAGGAGGAGGAGGAGAAGAAAAGGAATCCCTTTCGCGGGTGGCTTCGCCGCTTTGGCTTCCGCAGAAATTCATTGATGGCAGGAGAGGAGATTTTAGAGAATGTGGTATGATTCAGTGTGTAAAGTCTTTTGATGTGCATTGTGGGTGGTGTTTGTGCAATCTATATATATAGAAACGTCTACTTCGCCGACTTCAAAAATACTACTACAAGACTTAGTTTCCGAAGCGGATCTGAGTATAAAACCTTGGATTTCAAGTTTCCTTTTTTTCACCATTTTTTGGGGGCAATATGGGCTCCCTGGGCTTGGGCTTAAAGTTTCCTTTTCACCCTTATATTATTGGCTTCGCTCTATAGCTGCTTAGTGCATACTACTGCATATGCATACTACTACCAATCGGGAACTTAAGGCTTCAAGTTAAATTATCACCTCCCAATTTTTTTACAGTGTTAGCATCTCAAATACTACTAGAGTTACATATTAATTTGTCTGTTTTGCAAGAAAGTTCTTAGTTGACTTTAAGAAGATCACTTTGACTAACTGATTTAGCTAACAGTACGACACGAAAGTTTACAAATTTTTCATAATCTTATAGTGTTAAGAAAGACTTGCAATATAATGATAAGACTTACACATTTTCGTACCATATTGTTATCTAAATTAGTCGGTCAAAGTGATCTTTGAATAGTGCTCTGGCCTCTGCTGGAATATGATTTGGAAGATTAAGCTCCCCCTCCCCTCGGACATTCCATTATAAACTTCATTCTAATGAAGCTTAGTAAATTCATCCCTAACCACTGCAACCTTTGCCCCGTGTGTGAAGATGAATGATTACCACATTTGTTCAGAGAACGTGTACGGCTGGGAAAACTTTGGCATCTGCTTGACCCCCCTGCTGATTTACTGCATAACCTTTATTAGACTGGTTGTTTGAAGATGGCTCTTATCCCTCCTCTAAGAACCATTGCAAACAACATTTGTCTTTACCTGCCGGCTTATCTAGAAAAGGAGAAATGACCTTGTGTTTGACCATTGCACTTTCATATCTAATGCTGAGACTATGGCAAAAAAGAATCAAGAATGAGGTGGATAGTTGGCTTTTGTACTATAATAATTGTGGCTGCAGTTCAAGACAATTCCTATAATCTCTTGTTGCATCAACCCACCAGTTAATTTGGTGAAATTGAACACTGGCGAGGCTTGAAATCAACATAGAATTGAAGTGGGTCAGAGACAATAGGGGAATCTGGATTGCTGGCTCTAGTTGCAACTTGCTAAGTTGTGGCTGACTCTCCTTTGATCATTGAAGCTTTGGCCCTCTAGACTGATCTTCTGCTGGCTAAACACCTTGCTTTGAGAGTGATATAAAGATGTGATGTGTCTGACTGTGAGAGTGATATAAAGCAATGCACTTTACACTAAGAGCACCTAAGAAATCACTTCACTAATGAGTTTATATCGGAGTAGTTGGGGGAGTAATTTGTGCTTAGTTTGTGGTCCTAACGGTTAATAAACTCTAATAGTTTGACATTCTTTTATGGTACTATCTCGAGAGAGATCCTAATACAGTTGGTTAAGTAGATTACATCTTTACAAACGTTATGGAACAGAGTATAACAGCAATGGAATCAAGAAAAAACCAACAATAAATAATAGCTCACAATATGAAATATTCCAAAATCCAATTTTTTTACATAATAAATCCGAGCTAGATTGATGATGATAACACTTTATCATTCAAACAATGCCCAACCTTTTACATTCTTATTCATCAACCAACAGCTTAAAGAAGTGAAGAAACTCCAATCTGGAATGATGATCCAATCAAGCAACGATTGAAGAAGGTCTGACGTCGCGTCTCATCGTATGATCCTTAGTACCGGCAGGTGATTGTGGTGTAGACAGAGAAGCCGAACTCCGATAAACATGCCACCAATACCAACGACCATCGATCCGACTTTGAGCCCACTCAAGATGAGTCCTCAACCTCTCCAATGGGTAATCTATCCGATCCCCCGTCGTGTCAAAATAAACAGTGTACCCATACCCTACTTTCCCCACCACTCTCCCGGCCCACCACCCGTCTCCATCGTACGCGTCCACGTAGTCGTTTAAACTGAACCTGTTCGCCTCCACCTCCAACGGCACTGGTCTGATTTCGTTGGCTTGGACAGTCTCCTCCAAGAACTCGATGCCGTCTTCCTCCAAGAGCGTGGTGTATTTGATTCTGTAACTTCCATCGCCGAGCTCCGAGATGATTGTTGCTGGGAAATAAGAACCCACGAAACCGTCTTTCTTGCTTGCGATTTCCACCTCTTCATCTTGGTAGAAACATCTTCCCCTTCTTCTACGAGTAGAAGCATCATGTTTTCTTGCGATTATGCTGTCTTGGCCTCCACATCTTCTGCGACTAGAAGAATCATGTTTTCTTGCGATTACGCTGTCTTGGCCTCCGCGGAGACTCATTGGTTGCATCCTTGCAGGGAGATAATTTTTTAGAGAGAGAACCAAATTAAGAGGAAAGTGTTCTCCAATGCTGTAATGGGTGTGTTTGGATGAGCTAAAATCAGAAGAAATTAAATCAGTTTTTTGGAATAAGTGGTTGAGGTGAGGAGAGAGACATGAATGAGTGGTTGAGGTGAGGAGAGAGACAAAAAGCTGATTTAATTTCTGCAAATTTAAGCTCATCCAAACATGGCCATGTGTTTTGATGTTGTAATGTGTCGTGGTGACTGGTGATGTTTATATATAGAAACACTTATTTGACCGCCTTCAAAAACAAAGGGCTAGGTTTCCTTAACGGATTTTGGTTATTTCAAGTTTCCTTTTTTTTATGCCGACATTTATTTGTTGGACCATCCAGGATGAGAATTGGGCTTTAGGCTTAAAGTTACCTTTTTCACCCCTACATTCCTACATGGGCTTAAAGTACAAATCACAGAAGTGGCGAAAGTGTTACTTCTCAAACTGGAAGGAAGGAAGGAAACTGTCTTTATGTCAAACCTCAAGGGGTGAAAGTTTCTTTTACCTAAACTCGGTTTGTATTTTCATTTAAAAAAACAAAAAAAACTCAGTTTGTATTCTTACATACACGTCAATAGAAGCCATCAGTAGCAAGATTTGCTCCGGTACTGAAGCCTACGGTTGTTGTGCGGTTCATATGGGATGGACACCATTGCGCCACATCACATTCATCAAACTGATCCAGGCAGGTGCAAAATTCGCACACTTAGCTCACACGCGCCTCTGTTTGTTCAACAATCGAGGGTTCTTGTCAGGAACTGAGTAGTTCTGACCTGAATCGGAGAGTTTCCGGCAAAGATTAGAGAATTGAGAGGGAGAATTAAGAGAGAAGAGAGGGAATTGAATTCTGAATTCTAATTTTCATAACCCTATAAAATGAAGAAGCAGAACACTTATACAGCATGGTCTAATTACGATTACAAGCAAATACTGGGGCTAAATCTGAATTAATAAAAGATAGTAACGACCACTCTGACTCAGCTGGCACATCAGTGTTGATGACACCCTTTGACCAATCACCATCCTCCCTGTTGCAAACTGGATCATACTTGACCACCTCGTGACCAAACGACGACGTCCCACTTAACCATTCAAACCCAACGGATACACCTTCATCAACGGACCAGATCTAACTCCCCGCCACATCCAACGGTAGCTGCTACATGATATTACACGTCATTAGTTTAGGACTGAGTTCACTTCAGTCCTAATTATAGGTCATTACTTTAGCATGCCTTTCACTTTAGTCCCTGTCCTTGCCAATTACCTGACAAAGCACCCTCCATTGAAATTCATGTCCTCATGAATCCAGCTCTGGAAACCTGCGTTTGAGAGACAGGTAATCCTCCCAGGCGGCCTCAGAAGGCAGGGAATTTTCCCATTGGACCAATGCCATTACTACACGGGCATTATTCTTCTTAACTAGCTTCCTAGCCAAAATGGCTACTGGTTCAACCAGCAATTGACCCTCAGGACCTACTTCTGGCAAATGTGGAGTGACAGACACAGCATAACCCTGAGCCTGTTTGAGTTGTGATACATGGAAGACAGAGTGAGTCTGGACATTGAGAGGAAGCTGGAGCTGATAGGCCACCTTGCCAATTCTCTGTAAAACAGGAAATGGTCCATAAAATTTGGCAGCCAACTTCTGATTGCTTCTGTGAACCACAGTTCCTTGCATGTAGGGCTGAAGTTTCAGAAACACCAAATCACCAACATTGAACTCCCTTTTTACTCCTATGCTTGTTGGCATAGTAACACATCCTTTCCTTAGCCTTTGACAAATTCTCCTTCAATAATAACATCATCTTCTTCCATAAATTGGCTAAGCTTAGTAATCCCACTCCTATTCAACTGATGAAAGGAAGGAATAGAAGGACAATAGCCATAAAGAGCTTCAAATGGAGTTACCTGTAAACTGATATGGTAAGAAGTGTTGTACCAGAACTCAGCCAAGGGTAGCCATTTAGACCACATGTGAGGCCTATCAGAAGTGACACATCAGAGGTAATTCTCCAGGAATTGATTGAGCCTTTCAGTTTGGCCATCTGTTTGTGGGTGATATGCAGTGGAGTAGTGAAGTTTAGTACCCAATTTTTTGAACAGAGCACTCTAGAACTGGCTGAGGAAAATGTTGTCCCTGTCACTAGCAATGGTTTCAGGAAGACCATGTAGTTTATGAATATTATTCAAGAAGATCTGAGCTATGTAAGCAGCTGTGTAGGGGTGAGTTAGAGCTATGAAATGCCCATATTGGAATACCTATCCACCACTACCAGTATGGAATTTTTCCCTGCAGATCTGGGCAAACCCTCCACAAAATCTAAGCTGATGTGTATCCAGGGTTTGTTAGGAATAGGCAATGGCTGCAAAAGACCAAGGTAGGGGACATGCTCACTCTTCATTATTTGGCATGTGTCACAAGTCCTTACCCAGTTCTTGACTTCCTTGTGCATTTGAGGCCAGAAAAATATAGCAGCCAACCTCTTAAATGTACCCCTAACCCCTGAGTCCCCACGCATTCCACTATTATGCATCTCAGCAATAAGAGTTCACCTCAAAGGAGTGGAGGACCCCACATAGATACATGGTCCTTTCTTGAGCAACCCATCAATTACCTGAAACTCTGTACTTGTACTGGTGTCAACGGTGAGCTGAGCTAGTTGACTCACAGCCCATTCATCTTCTTCATAAGATTTGATCACTTCTTCTATCCATTTAGGTACTGCTACAGTGAGTGCTAGACACTGCCTTTCATCCACCACCCTTGATAATGCATCAACAGCCACATTCTCTCTTCCCTTCTTGAATACAATCTCATAATCCATTCCTAAGTTTACTCACCCATTTCTGCTGCAATAGAGTACTAATCTTCTGCTCAAGCAAGAATTTGAGACTGTAATGATCAGTTCTGATTTGGATTTATTCACCTCCACGTAAGACCTCCACTTAGAAACTGCTTGGACTACTGCTAATAACTCCTTCTCATATGTGGAATACCCCAAATGCTTGTCAGCCAAAGCTTTACTAAAATAGGCCAAAGGTCTGCCTTCCTGCATTAGCACATCTCCAATTCCATAATGATTGGCATCTGTTTCCAACACAAACATTTTTGTGAAATCTGGCAAAGCTAGAACTGGAGTGGAGATCATGGCTGCTCTTAGAGCTTCAAAAGAACCCTGAGCATCTTCATTCCACCCAAATGCACCTTTCTTCAACAAAGCTGTAAAGGGGCCTAGCCATCATCCCATACCCTCTCACAAATCTTCTATAATAACCAGTTAACCCCAAGAAACCCCTCAGGGCTTTGATGGTTTGGGGTCTAGGCCAAGACACCGTGGCTGCTATTTTGTTAGGATCTACCTGCACACCCTCACCACTGATCAAGTGTCCCAAGTACTCAATGGTGGTTTGTAGCAATGAACACTTAGAAAACTTAGAATAAAGCTCATTTTGTAACATTACCTCCAAGGTGGTTTCTAGATGCTGCAAATGGTCATCTGCAGACTTACTGTATATCAATATGTCATCAAAGAAACCAATAAGAACTTCATGAGGTAGGGTTTGAAGACCTTGTTCATCAAGCTCTAGAAAGTGGAAGGAGAATTAATCAACCCAAAAGGCATAACCCTGAATTCATACAACCCCTCATGAGTCCTAAAAGTTGTTTTGTGTGCATCTTCATCTGCCATCCTAACTTGATGATAACCAGACCTTAAATCCAATTTAGAGAAGAATTTAGCTCCATTCAACTCATCTAGCAGTTCATCAAGAATAGGAATTGGAAACTTGCCCTTGACAATGATATCATTTAATCCCCTATAGTCCACACAGAATCTCCAAGATCCATCTTTCTTCTTGACCAATAACACAGGGGAAGCAAATGAACTTGAACTGTGTTGTATAACACCATTTTCCAACATCTCTTGCACCAAATTCTCAATATCTGTCTTCTGCACATGGGGGTATCTATAAGGTCTCAAGCAAATTGGTTGAGCACCTGATTTGAGTGGAATGTGGTGATCATGACTCCTCTGAGGTGGTAGTGATTTAGGCTCTTCAAACACTTTCTTATAATGCTCCAAGATCTGTTGAAAGTTCAGGGGAAATTTTGTAATTTCCTTGGGTTCAGTTACGGTAATACTGTAGAGCTGGTCAACAGTAACCCCTTCATTTTGTGCACAACAAGCTTGGATAGCATTGTAATTAGCAGCTTTATATTGACATTCTCCTTTGTGAGCTTTGAACTGGACTGAAGTGCCAAGCAACTTAACTTTAACAGTCATCTCTTTGAAGTCTGATTCCACAGGACTGACCTCCTGTAACCATTGCACTCCCAGTACCATGTCACATCCCCCAAGAGGTATGACTCTCAAGTCAGCTTCTACCACATGTCCTTGGATTTTAAGCTTCACCTTGGGACACACCCCGAGCTCACAATGTGGCTGCCATTAGCTAAAGTCACCTTCATGGAGTTGCTAGGAATGGTCACACACTTAAGTATTATTGCAGTATCTCTGTCTATGAAGTTTTGTGTACTCCCTGAATCTATGAGTATGTGCACCTTCTGTTTTCCCACAAGACCTTGTAACCTAATAGTTTGTGCACCACTATTACCAGTCATAGCATGTAGTGATATCTCCATTTCAGGTGTTTCCATGATTTTTCTTACTGTCTCCTCTTGTATAACTACTGCCTGTTCCTGGTCTTCTTCCACTTCAAGTTCCTCCTCTCCAGAAATGAGAAACAATTGAGGTTTCTTACATTTTTGAACAGGTACATAAGATTCTTCACATAAGTAACATAGGGTTCTTAGCTCTTCTGGCTTTCATTTCTTCTTGAGTAAGTTTCTTGAATGGTAATGCAGGAGATACTACACTCTTCTTTTCAACCCCAAAATGAGTGTAGGTTTTGAGTGGTGTATTCTTAGAACCATTCTTCATCAGACTGCTCATTGTTTGTATTACATTTTGGTGCTGATGATTGTAATACACTTCTTGTAGTTTAGACATGGCTTTGGCTTGGGCTAGGCTGTTAGGTGCTAACTGCTGCACCTGGCTCCTAATTTCCAGTTTCAACCCTCCCAGAAATGTTTTCATAAAATAATTATCATCAGCCCAGGGAAAGATAGCTTTAACTCTAGGTCTAAGTTTGTCAAACTGAGCCTGGTATTCTGACACACTTCCTTTCTGTTCCAACTTCTGCAATTCTGCTAACACATTTTCATGTCCTGGTTCTAGAAATTCCACACACACCATTTCACAAAATTCTTTCCAAGTGATCTCTTCAAGAGATTCAAATTCAGCACTAAACCAGCTTTCAGCTTCATCACCCAAATTAAGTGAAACTAGTATGAGTTTTTTTAAATCACTCAAGTTGTGAAGCTAAAAATACCTATTAGCCTTCAATATCCAACCCAAGGGATCTATTCCAGTGAATATTGGAAACTCAATCTTAAGAATAGGCGTTACATAATGATTGGAAGGCCTTGTTACCTCATTTGGTAGCTCTTCAACCTTTTCACTTCTTCTAGGGTTGAAATGAGCACCTGTACTTTGATTTTGGAACTTTCCTTTACCTAACAAGCTTGCTGGTGTTTTGATAGTTGGATTAGAAGCCTCCATTCGTTCCTTCTCTTTGGTGTTAGCCATGAGATTCATACAATTCGTCAGTTTCTTCAGCTCTTCTTTGAGTTCCTCCTGACTTTGCCGCAGATCCCCAATTTGATTCAACTCTGTTAATTGGCCATGAATTAAGTCCTGTCCATGCCTAAACTCCTCTTGAACATGCCAGATCTCACCATAATCTCGTCGTAGCTCCATAATGGCCTCATCCACCGCATGTAAGTGACCTATGACTCCATCCATGGCTTCCATTTCCACGGTCGCCTCTGGCTTCCTTTGCCCCATTTTCAGAGTACGGAGGAGGAAGAACAACTCTGATACCAATTTGTCAAGAACTGAGTAGTTCCTGACCTGAATCAGAGAGTTTCCGGCGAAGATTAGAGAATTGAGAGGGAGAATTGAGAGAGAAGAGAGGGAATTGAATTCTGAATTCTAATTTTCATAACCCTAGAAAATGAAGAAGCAAAACACTTATACAGCAGGGTCTAATTACGATTACAAGCAAATACTGGGGCTAAATCTGAATTAATAAATGATAGTAACAGCCACTCTGACTCAGCTGCCACATCAGTTTTAATGACACCCTTTGGCCAATCACCATCCTCCCTGCTGCCAACTGGATCATACTTGACCACCTCATGACCAAACGACGACGTCCCACTTACCCATTCAAACCCAACGGATACACCTTCATCAACGGACCATATCTAACTCCCCGCCACATCCAACGGTAGCTGCTAAAAGATATTACAGGTCATTAGTTTAGGAATGAGTTCACTTCAGTCCTAATTATAGGTCATTACTTTAGCATGCCTTTCACTTTAGTCCCTTTCCTTGCCAATTACTTGACAGTTCTTACTTTTGTTTCTTCGATTGAAACCCGAAATCGATTCGTGGACGTGGAGGCCAAAAACACCTCGTCGAGCTCAAAGTGAAAGAATGGTCTTGCTTCGACTGAAACCCGAAATCAGTGAACGAAAACGAGCTCTCTGGAGGACAACGCCGAAAGAGGTCTGCTTCCACCACAGCATCGGCTATTTCTTGCTTTGGCTCAAAATTGGAGGCACTTGAGGTGCTTTGTGATATTCACAGAGGATAGCTTTTGATTGGATTTTCTGCAATTTGACTGCAAGATGATAAAGAAACAGGAAGCAGAGAGAGTCGCGCGTGCGAAAAAGTTCTAAGCGTATAACTTGCCGCACGATCTGTTTTGATGGCTGTGACGTGGCTCAATTTCATCCGTCCGATATGAACTGCACAACAATTGCAGGTTTGTGCACAACAAACTAGGAAGAACTAGCTTGTACAACTAGAGTGCAACACAAAACGTTGAGCAGCTACGGTATATATTAAGACCTCGATTGGAAAAGCTCTCGTCGACGCGCAACCGAGCTTGCTCTATCTCGACCCCAATTATGGCGTATGATCCGTCAGAATGACACTTGAAGTATTTTGTTGTCATTTTTAGTAATATTTCATCGACTAATTACACCGTTAATTTAAATTCGTTTTGGTCATACTTTTTCCTACTTGCTTCTCCGTAACTTGTCAGTTTTTTGTAAACTTTCAAATTTCTAGCTATATCAGTCCGACTTGTACAAGAATTCGCCATAATTGAGTATTGAACGGTTTTTTAGAAACCTAGAGAGCAATCTCTCGTGGCTTTTTCCCGCCTTCTCTTTCTTTCGGTGTTGTAATGACATCTCCAATAGCTCATGCAAAAGTCACGTTTAAGTAAAATATAAAGAAAATGAGGAAAAAATAAGCTCCAATAGACGATGTATACCCCCATACATTTGGCAGAACATGCATCTTCCTCTCCATTAATGGCTAACAAAAATGTAGGGATTTAAAATTTTGTGTCTATCTCTCTCTTCTCATGCATCTTCAATATGTATATTTTAACTTCTCATAACTACAAAATGTATAAATTGCATTTTACTGCTGGAGCAAAACTACAAATGTATGTCATGCAAAATTAAAACTTGCAAAAACTACATTCTACTATTGGAGATGCCCTAAGTAGCCCCCAAGTCGATCACTACCTCGCTCGGCGTAAATAATCTCTAATACCTTTATTCTATTTATGTCTTCCCCACACGGTAGACAAGTTTTTGGAAATATGTGTTGTTGTTGACCAATTTATCCCTGCCATATTTTAGTAATTACTCACTCTCTGTCTCACCCTCTCTCTATGACAGCCGCTCTCTGGAAACACATAAACAACAGATCTAAATTAATAAATCTTACGCAAAATTAACATGCCATAGTTTGAGCAAAAGATTGGTCCGAATGTAACGGGACAACAACAAAATGTGCATCTAACACAGTATCTCTGAATCCTATCCTATATCATCAATTTCTGTATTTACCATCAAATTTGATGGCAAAAAGGGATTCGGTGTTATCTACACGTAATTCTTAATTAGTGTTTAGGGCATGCTTTTAGTTTAGTTTTATATAATTAGAGATATAATGTCATATTTTACAAATAATTAGTGTTAAAACAATTTTAGGTGAATAATATAACTATAATTAGATTTTTGAAGTGTTATTTAAGTTATTTTTTTATTACTAAAATTAGATTTTATTATATTAGTTTTGAAGCACTTTTTGTAAGATTGTATGAACAATTTTTTTAATTTAATCATTTTGTAATTTCGGGTAACATTAGTTGGGTAAAAAATAACTTTTGTATTGACAGTTAGGAAATACATGATTTGGTGATAAACTCGATGATTGTTGTGGGAGACCAAAAATACCATTCTCCAATTTTGATGAAATTGTGAGATAATTACCTGATGTGAAAATTGCTGAAAATAGTGGGAGAACAAAAATACTATTTTTTTCACCAAAATTGGTGAAATGTTGTTTTAGAGTCAACTTTTGGGAGGCCAAATATTTTTCTCTATCAAATATAAAATTTAATGTAAGATATGATATCAATTGTAGAAAATGCTCTTGAGTTTTAAGATTCCAGAAACCATACAATTATATATGAAATTGATTATCAACACTATATCACACCATTTTCCTGACTAGTTTTCAATCTGGTGGCAGAAAACATGAAAGTTTTGACATAAAATCGACATGAGCCATTACCGACTGAGCAAAGACTGATGATGGACTATCCCTTTAAGCCAAAAACATGTTTGAGTAAAAAAGAAATGGCAAACCCAGTAGAAGGCATCATACATGGTCGTATCTCGGGGTCCTTGAACTCTTTTGTGTGGGTAGATTGATTTCAGACATCATTCTTGCATGATTGTCAAACCGTAACCTTCACTCAAAATTGTTCAAGCGATATAACGACACTGTCAATGTCGATTGTTATGTAGGGACAACTGAGCGACCAATGCATATCTCGTTCGACGCCAAAACTGTTCACAAACCACCTGGGTCAGCCCTAGACTTTCATGGGCCTTAAGCGATGTTGGAGGCGAGACCCTTTTTAACATAAACATTATTGTGTTAGATTAACATATATTTTATTTTAGGATGATAAGTTAAAAAGAAGGTAAAAAATAAGAGCTTCCAAAATTGAAGGCTAAAAATTAAGAACTACTCATGGCTATGATCCAAATCAGTTAGTTTTTTTATGAAGTTCAATCTACCGTATCAGTCATATTCCTACGAACTATTTTTGTTCTTATCTATGTATTATAAAATTACTATATTACCCTTACTACAAAAACATTATGGGCCCCTTGGGATCGGGGGGCTTTAGGCAACCACCTAATTTGTCTACCAGATGGGTCGGCCCTGCAAACCACCCATTTAAGAAAGAGAAAAATTTGATTTTCCAACAACTATTTTTTTTCTCACACTCATCCCACTTTTATGTGATGTGTCACCACGTGCTTTTTACTCTATAGCATCTAAAAAATCACATCAAGGACCAAACTAAGCATAAAATAAATCTATATCGAAGTTATTAGGCGAGTAATTTGCGACCCTTATGGTTAACAAACCCTAATAATTTGATGCTTTTATGGTAATATTCTCGGGAGAGATCATAACACAGGTGCTTAGTAGGTTACATAATTCAACGGAGTACAACATCAATCAAATCAAGAAAAACCAACAATAATGGCTCACAATATGTTATATTCCAAAATCCAATCTTTTACATTATAGACCCTACCTAGATTGATGAAGATGACGATGCTTTATTATTCAAACAACAATCTTTTACATTCTTATTAATCAACCAAAAAGTATATTCTTCTGTTGGGATCGATCTGGAATTGAGGAATCAATCAAGCAACTATTGAAGAAGGTCTGACGGCGCGTCTCATCGTATGATCCTGAAAAACAGCAGCAGGTGGTGGTGGCATAGACAGAGAAGCTGAACTCGGATAAACATGCCACCAATACCAACGACCATCGATCCGACTTTGAGCCCACTCGAGATGAGTCCTCAACCTCTCTAATGGGTAATCTATCCGATCCCCGGTGGTGTCGAAATAAACAGTGTACCCATACCTTACTTTCCCCACCACTCTCCCCGCCCACCACCCGTCTCCGTCGTACACGTCCACATAGTCGTTCAAACTGAACCTGTCAGCCTCCTCCACCTCCAACGGCGCCGGCCTGATTTCGTTGGCTTCCACAGTCTCCACCAAGAAGTCGCTCTGGTCGTCCTTCAAGAGGGTCCTGTACTTGATCATGTACCGTCCGTCGGCGAGCTCTGAGATGATTCTTGCTGGGAAATAAGAACCCACGAAACCCTCTTGCTTGCTTGCGATTTCCACCTTTTCACCTAGGTAGAAACATCTTCTTCTTCTTCCATGACTAGAAGAATCCTGTCTGCTTGCGATGACGCTGTCTTGAACTCCACGGAAACCCATTGATAGCATAGATAATTTTTTAAAGAGACAACAAATAAAGAAGATAATGTGCTTCTGATGTTGTAATGCGGTGGTGTTTATATAGAAACATATTTCACCGCCCTCAAACACAAAGGCTTTGTTTCCTAAACGGATTTGGGTTTCTTAATTATGTTTCCTTTTTTCCACCGAAATTTATTTGTTGAGCAAATTAGACCACCCAGGGCGAGGATTGGGCTTAAAGTTACATTTTCACCCCTAAATTCCTACCTGGGCTTAAAGTTACCGTTTTACACCATGCCTTTGCACTAGACACGGCAGTGGGGGAGCCCGAATATCAAAGCAGCCCTAACAAAATTAAATGATGCGGCACCCACCAAGGGTGTTGTCCAAAGTTTTAAAAACCGGACCGGTCATCGAACCGGTAAGGCACCGGTTCATGGTCAGACTGGTTCAACCGCATTTTTACTTATCAATATATATATTTTTTTTCTTTTTATACAAAAAATTGTAAACATAATGTAAAATAGGATGCCACATGAAATTTATACATAAACTTGAAAAATTATATATGATTAACAAATTGAACAGTGTCGAAAACTATATTGAACTAAAGATAATAACAATTTTGTTAAGTTATTTCTCTAAATAAAATTGTTTAGTTAATTTTTTAGTTAATTTCAATTTTTTTTTAGTTAATTAATTAAATATCAACATTGACAAAATTAACTAATTAATCCCAAGATTGTAGAACTGAAGATATTACCTTTAATTTAGTAACATGATAAATTGAAAAATATATAAAAATATAAAAAGTAAAGAAATTAATTGAACAAAGTGATGTAGCATTGGATAAAATCCCAAAATCCCATCTTCCCACGATTATCTGATCTTTAATATGACTCAGTTACTTTTGTTTTTAGTTTTATCTATTTGCCTATCACTCTCTTCGTGTCTCTCACTCCCACGATTATCTGGTTCTTTTGCTTTAATTACCACCCTCACTCCCTCTCCCACGCATCTCTTGTAGGGATTGCAATATGGTCCGATCCGATCTGAGATCCGAACGATCCGAGCCGAATGAATCGGACTCGAATTCGATCCAATTGAAAATGGATCGGATTTGGATTCAGAAAGCAGATCCGAACGGATTTTAATCTGGATTTGGATCTGAGGGCAGATCCACCGGGTCCCGACCCGATCCGATCCGACGTATATGTGTGCTTTACAAATATACACTTATTACCTCCCCACTTACACTTACAAGAAGAATACTATATAAATCCAACCTGCAAAGCTATTTCTTTTATTTTTTAGTCTTCATAACTTACGAACATGCCTTAGCATATGAAATATTGCTTATTTTTAATGTTATTTTTTATATTTTAATGTAAAGTCGAGCCGGATCCTATCCGAATCCGATCTGACCACGTACTATATGGATCTACGGATCGGATTTGGATTAGCTGAATGAAACCCGATCCGATCTGATCCGAATCCGGTGATGATCCGAGCGGATCTGGTTCGGATCTGGATCTCATTTATCCTGGTCGGATCTGGATCGGGAAGGGCCTGATCCGATCCATTGCCATCCCTAATCTCTTGTCACCCATCACTTTTCTTCTTCTTATCTTCACCCTCTCTCCCCCTTATTCAGATCTAAAAATCTAAGTTTTAGAACTCTGCCTAAGCGTTTTTGTTCCTGCTTTAGTGAAGATTGAAGACGGCTACTACGAAAGTCGATCATCTGATCAACCTCTACGCCACAACCTGATTCACTGGACTTCTTCAACAAATCCAATCCCCTTTCCATTTATGATTCAATTTTGAGTTTTATTCTTGGCCGATTGTAGATAGATTATCTGGGTTTCTTTTGTCTATCCGGGTTTTTAACAATTTGTGCGAAAACCGGCAGAACCGGTCAGAACCGGCGGTTCACCGGTTCGGTGAAAACCGCCGATTTTTTACCGGTTTTGACCTGGTCTCTACATCTACAGTCCGTTAGCTATACTGGACCGGTCACCCACCAGTTCACTGGTCGAACCGGCCGGTCTGGTCCGGTTTTTAAAACTATGGTGTTGTCACATTAATATGTTGCCTGGTTATTGCTTGGTTTGAATTGTAACCCTAAAATTGTATTCTTATCTAAAAAATAAATAAATAAATGATACGGAAGTTATTAAATAAAGTTATTATATATCAATGTTTTCTACGTCCTCGCACGACGTTTGTGGGTAACTTTGACCCGGTGATTTGGTCAGCAAAACGATGCGAGAATTTGATTTTTTTTTATGGTGTTGTGAAACATAGTTTGTTCTACAATTCCATGAAAAAATTACCAAATTTTTGCATTGTTTTGCTAACCAAATTAACAGATCAAAGTTACCCTCGAGAATTGTGCGAGGACATAGAGAAGGAATGGAGGTTATGGTCCTCAAATTTCCTTATTTCTCACATTCAATTCGCATATGACAATCGACTTTTCTTTCGCATCACTAACACAGTTGGCCCCATCCTATGCAAAATGTTTGATGACTACAATAGGCAATCTAGCCAGGACACCAATTTGTCAGGTCATCTCTGGTTTTCTGCTCCAACTGCTCCTCTAATTGTAAGATAGCGTTGTTTTCTCATTTAGGAATTCCTGAGAAACCTGGTCTAGGGAAATATCTTGGTATCCATCTTGTTCATGACTTGATAAATAACACCAACATTTCACAATTAATTCTCAGAGTCTGTGATAAATGTGTTGGATGGCAAGGCATTGTTTGAAATAAAGTGGGCCGCTTAACTTTAATCAAATCGGTTATTTCTAGTACGCTCGAGTATCCAATGTCTGTTTTCTCTTTTCTTAGATATGCATCTCCAAAGATTATAAGTTATATTTCTCGACTTTTTTGATTTGGAGATATTACAAGAAATGTATTTGTTGGCTTCCTTGGCATTTCCTTTGTAACCATATGACTAGGGGCGTTAGGCTTTCTTGATCCTCACTCTTTCCATAAAGCTTTGTTGGCAAAGAAAAGTTGGCGACTTATTTCTCAGCCAAATTCTCTCTTTAAAGTATTGTGCTTCACACAATTCGCTCTTTAAAGTATTGTTTTGGCAGGGTTATTCGGTAAACTTCATGAATTATATGGGTTAATTTGGTAATTATAATTTATTGAAGTGTGTTAGAAAAATTCCTATTTTATTCTAGGTATATTTCAAAACTTCTATTTATTCTATTTCATCTTAAAACTCTTATGTATTTATCCTCCATTTTATTTTATTTTTTTCTAAACTCAATCTCTTTTTCTGATTCATTTAAATATGTCTTCTTATTACTATTGTATTTAATTTAGATAGTACTCATCCTCTATTTTAATTAGATAGTACTCCTATTTTATTTAATTAAATAAAATTTTTCAAACCTGCTAGTTAGTTGTTTCTCTATCGTCATCTATCCATTTGTATTCATCTATGCATTTGTATTCGTTAAATTCTACACCATGAGTGCTCATAAATTACCTAACCAAAATAATCCTAGTCACCATTAATTGGTATTAATTTCCTAAATCAATCATCCATCATCATGATCCAATTAATACAAATGGAAACAAGTTTATGTTGTTTCATTTTCTTCTCCTACACATCGATAATCTTCCTTTCCATATCAATTTAGTTTCTCGAAATTAATTGGAGCAATTATCTCAATCAATCTCCTCCAATCAAGCACTCTATATGAAAAACATATTATTTTTCTTTTAACACATTTTCTCTTCTTCTCCAACCCATCCATAAGCTCTTCTCACACATCACCTATAAATACCCTCTACTCTCTCTCTTACACCACCTCCACTCCGTCTCTCTCTCTCTCTCTCTCTCTCTCTCTCTCTCTCTCTGCCCGACGTCACCACTGCCAAAATCACCATTACCGTCGCCTCCTTTTTCGTCACGTTTGTCATTTTCGGTACCGAGTTCGTACCCGGGGAATTCGTGGAAGACCCGTACTTCGAATATTATGAGCTCTTGACTTTCGTGTGCCACCCTACTCTTAATTTCAGTAAGTCCATATGTACAATGCATTCAACTATCAAATGTGTTTCGTCATGAGTTATCAAGAATTTTGATATAGCACCTGCTACGCTTCAAATGTCTATCATATGTATCTTGGGGAACTTTTGTCAAAAATAAAGTTTGAAAATGACGCTTACACTACAACAAATACGACCTCTGTTGACAGTATTTTTGTCGACAGACGGTTTTATGTAGCTAGTTGCGCTATTAATCGACAATATTTGTGTTTGTCGATGCATATGATTTTTTTTGTCGACCTTTAGGTTTTTATTTTATTCTACCCAAAAATTTAGCCAATGATTGTAACTATTTATTAAAGTTTTGACAACTACTTATATAGTGACATACTCAATTGTCAACTCCTGCCAGAAAAAATTGGAGAGAGGTAACCAAAATTTAAAAAAAAATAATGGAGGAAACCAAATTGAACTCTCTATCGATATCACCTTGATTAAGTTCCAACCCAACCCAACCCCACCGGTTATCTCTCCCCTCTCAACTCTCACCACTAACATTTTTTTGAGAAATGCAACATCAACTTTTAATCCCTTAACTTTTTTGCAAACAAATTCCCTTAACTTTTTTTTTTGAACTTAAACTCCCTTAACTTTAATATATCTCAGAAAAATATATCCCTTAAATTTATTTATAGCAAACATATAAAAGGTTATCATTTTTTCTAAAAGAAAAACTGGCATTTTGTTTAGAACCCTAACCTCCTCACCACCATCCCTTTCTCTTTGCCTCCATTCATTCGACGAACAGGGGTGCCTCTCGCCGCCGCCTCCATCAATTCCGACGAACATCTCTTCCCTACTCGAACCAATCAAGAGCAATCTCTTCCACCGCCGCAGCTCACTACAACCTCCGATGACAACCCAAACCAAAGTGAACATAGGCCAAGCCCTTGTTTCACTGCCCATCGCCATGAATTCCGGCGATTCAACCACCAAACCACCACCAACCAGACTTCATTTGACCCAGATCGCCCTCATTCTCGCTGACGCCAACCCCAGACGTTCGATCCAAAGCCAAAACCAATCACCCAATTCACCGAATCCCTATTTCTTGACTGCAGATTTCCAATTGAAACTGATTGATTCACAACCCGTGTAACCCATATAAGTTATGCAGGTGAAACGGGTGCAGCCAACTCAATCTGTGCACATAATTTTGTCCAACCCAAACCCATTTCAACTATGCGGAAACGGGTGTAAGCATCTGGTACTTATCTCTTTCACTTCTTTAACTGAATTTTGTAGTTTTCTAATTTGATGTTATTTAGTTTATCATGTCTGATCTTAATAGTGTTAGTGACTACTCCTTATTTCCGTCAATTGGTCGCTGCAGATGAAGATACGTGCAAGGGGTATGAATTTTTTTTTCTCATTTTATTGATTTTATTTTTAGATCACGAACTTGCCTTTTGTATTTCATAATTGTTTATGAACTTTTGGTAAAGTCCAGGCATAATTGTTCAAAGTTTTAACTCTTATTTTGAGCCGAGGATGTGAAGAGTTCTCAATTATCAAAGAACACAAATCTTAATTATAGCTTATCTCATTTTAATTATCAAGAGTATCACAATATGTCAAAGGGAATGCACGGGTGTGTTTGTTTCATAACGCGCCATTATGTTATTTGATGAAGTAACCTGTAGTTTAACTTAAACATGTTACTATCATCTGAACGAGATGGAAATTATCAAGGACACGTGTTACTACCTTTGTATACCAGTTTCTTCAAGGTGTTTATGTGGATTTTACCTCTGTGTACGCAAGTTTCAATCCGTTAAATTCCCTGTCATTATTTTTCTCCTCAGATTGTCCATATCTTTGGTTAATTTTCAATTTGACGAGGTACTATTTCATGTGAAGCTACAAGCTAACGTAAGAATCAAGACATTGCACAAACCTGTATTTTCGACTAAGCGTTGTGATAGTAACATGCTTGATAAGAGTTTTGTTCTTCAGTGTCCTTCCTCACTACATTGAAACTATTAGTTTGACATTAAATTTGGTTCTTGACTTGCCTTTCATCGTTATTTTCTATCACTGAAATTTGTTTTTTCCTTCCAGCAGGACATGATCATTGAGGAGTAGGCTTTGGAAAAAGCACCCTGTTACCCCAGGACATGATCAGTGGTCTACTTTTTAGAAAATTTAACAAAGTCAAAGTAAGCAGGGCCTAAGTGTTGTATCAGAAAGCTCTTTTTAGGGGATTTGATACTTTTATTTGGTATCTTCTATCATGAAACTTTTGTTATCGTTTATTATATTCTGATTTAATTATGTCTTACTTACTCGCAGGAATTCGGATACTAACAATGCTACTAATGGTGTTCACTGAACGGCGGAATTGAATATTGGTATGGGATGGATGTCAAGTGCTAGAAGCTTTTCTGCTCATCCATCGTACAGACGATATTCTTAAAGTATGTGTTGAGGATCCATAGATTCGATCGGTCGTTTTATCTTTTATCTTTTACATGTTTCTTAAATATGCCGATCGTTATCGGTAGTAATATGATGTTCTCCTTTTCTAGCAAAAAAAAAAAAAAATATGTCAATCGTGTAATCTTTTGTCATAGTTATTAAGTGAACACCTGAAATTTTTGCATTTTTGGAGACTTAATATTCTGAAAAGCATTTGCACAGATGCATGATTTCATTTTGTGTGTCGAGCGTTTGGGTAGGATAGTGCCCTCGGGCACGGGAAATTACATAGTCTTCTTAAAAAAAGGTTGTTTTCGATATTTGTAAATAAATTTCATTTCAATTTCAATCTACATGTTTAAAGGTGTTGCGCAAGCAATCCTGAGATTAGCTTCAGGATTGTTATATTTCTTGAAATATTTTATGGTTCACCTGCGTTGATTGGTGATTTGTCACAGCATGAGCTAGAAGATCTAAAACACCATGAGCGATGTCCTGATGAAAACTTGATGCTCCAACTATTTTTTTAGTTAGGATATATTTTAAGTCGGTTCAAGAATGTTAGAGTCAAAACCTAGAA
Source organism: Linanthus parryae (assembly GCA_023055425.1). Classification (NCBI taxonomy): domain Eukaryota; kingdom Viridiplantae; phylum Streptophyta; class Magnoliopsida; order Ericales; family Polemoniaceae; genus Linanthus; species Linanthus parryae. The sequence continues at coordinate 42,831,947 of JALGPY010000006.1, forward strand.
TTGCCATCCTTATACGTTGAATGTTTTTACTTTGATATTTTTTTCTTATCTGAAATTAAGAAAGTGATTCTCGTTTGCAGAATTTTGTGATTAGAGTTGCATTTTGGGCTAGTTGGTGGTATGATAGAGTTCAGTTCACGAAGGAACCATGGCAGTGGAAACGCACGCTTGCTACATCTTCAGGACGAACACGAGTTTTGTTTACTACAACATATCCTAGCTAGATAGTAGAACAGAACAAAGATATGGTACAATATGACTATTATTAGTAATTGATGTTAACTAGAACTTGCGTCTACGACTCCACCATATGGTGGAATACGACTAGTTGCATTGATGTACTCTTAGTTGTTGATGCAAAACACCAATTATGTAGGCCATTTTGTTTTTTCTGTAAATCACCAAGTTATGGCTTGTTGATTATGGCTTTAAGAACAATTTTGCATGTTTATGATTCATGTTTGGAATTTAGGTGCATGTATTTTTTTTTATTTGGTCGTGATACTGGCGACAAACATGTGTGTCGCCATGAAGATGCAATAGTGAGAAACATATAGACTGGTGACAAATAATTTTGTCACTTATCTACATAAACTAATAAATTTACTTGTCGGTAGTTGTACTAGCGACAGAAAAGGTTTGTTGTTAGATGTAAAATGTCGACAAAAACTGATGTCGCTTTTTTTTTTTTTTTTTTTTTTTTTTTTTTTTTTTTTTTTTTCTGCCGACGTAATTGAGATTTGTCGGCTTTAATACTAACGACCGACTTGTAGTGACCATTTCCCGTCAAAAAGTTATTTGTCGATAGAATTTCTACCGACATATTTGGCCTTTCTAGCGACAATTTTTACTGTCAACGGAGGCAGAATTTGTTGTAGTGTTATCTTGAGAAGCATTTGAAATGAGTATTAATGAACGATAATTGATATGGGGCCCTTATATGTAGGCGATCCCCCGGGTGATATTACATAGGAGATTACATACACAGCCCCCGTGATTGATCGACATACACCAAGGTGATGCGGTTGCGGGGTTTTATAAGGCGTGAAAACGATAGAGTACCAGGGCCGGCTCAACCTATAGGCGACTTAGCAATTGCCTAAGGCCTCCCAAAATTTTAGGCCCCAAACTAGGAAGTAGTAATATATATTACATGACTCTCTTACTATAATTCTTGTATAATCCACGTATAATTGGGATTTGGGAGAGAATGCAGGATTGATTTGTGAGCTGTGATAGTGGGAGAGAAATTAGGAGATAATAGGGGTAATTTGTTATGTTTTCTTGGGAAGTGATTTGCTATGTTAGGAGTTAGAGAAAATGAAGGAAATATTCTTGTTCTTTTACTACTACTAGTTTTAATGTACGTGCGTTGCACGTGAACTTTCTTTATAATTGTTTATACTAAGTTGTTCTCTCATATATAAATATCACAATACTCAATTTTTTAGTTCTCATCTATAAAAATCACAATAACTCGTTTTTTTAGCGAATCAAGTTTTTCAAAGTAAGATCTTCGATCCATTCTGATAACAGAAAGTTGAAGTTTTCGCGCTTGAGGGACACACTCTTGATTTTTGTGGAGACTGTTTTCCTACCCATGTGATGAAATATTTTATTTTATGTGCCAAAAACTGAGTTCAAATGCCTACATGAATGAGTTTGATATGGATATAAGTTTTGACTCAAGAGCAAAATGTCACTGCTCTTATAAGTAAAATTTCGCTTACAAAGAATAGTACAGCGTTAATTCTAGCTCCCCATGTACGTTTTCTGTATTCTACTCTTTAGAAACACCGTTGTCTGTATTCTAAATCTTTGTAAATCGAAGACAAAAAGATAAGATACAGACAGTGTGTTAAGAAAGAGACATCAATAAGGATTTGTAAAATGTCTGACACCATAAAACAAACATTAATATTTGAACCATAGTATTTTTCTCAACCAATATATTAATTGAAGAATTCTAAATACATTCTTTAGTACAATCAAATGACTCAAAGTAGATCTACCACAACTATGAGTAGATAGATCAGAATCTCTTCAAAATCTTTCAAAACCTTCATGATGCCAAAATGAAAGCAATCTCTTCGTGCCACCCAATATTTCCGGAATGTAGTACTTCAAATGTGCATTACTGGTTCCATATAAACTCCAAAAGATTATATTTTGTCCATTTTTATTTAAACATACTATCGAGCTCCCTTAATGATCACTTATGACATCGGTTGCCGCAAAAGTAAAATCTCTCTAAATTGACATATTTTCTTACCCATGTTCAAACTTTTTTGTGCTTTGCCACCTGCAGAGATTCTATCCAACAACACGAAAATCTTACTATTGATGCCAGAAAACAAATGAACAACCATCATCCTGTGGTTCCTACTATACAAGCAACCATAAATGTGTAGTCCAATGTTTTTAATGCCTAACGACTTTTGCAAGCAGCCTCATTAATTGTATAACCCTTCCTAAATCTGCTAAAACTCATGTAAGGGGCTTCGCTCTCACTCCCAATTCTCACTCCAATGCTATCATCTTGAATTTGCTAATAATATTTGCTCACAAATACATTTTTTTATCGCTTTCGCGCTCTCGGTCTTGCACCGGTTCTCGCTCCTGCTCCAGGTCACTTAGATTACCCACCTAGTATGAAAAAAATATTCTCAATATTAATATTGGTAAGGAGGACAAGAGAAGCACCTCAACCTACTTAGCCATGGCATGTAAATATTTTTTTTATTCAAAAAAATATATCATCACAAGTGCATCTTCTGAATAGGGAATCCTGACTTTGGAAGGTAAAAGTTGAGTGCCTTCAGTAATAGAACATTCCAACTTGTGCTACCAGGCTCCGACACCAAAATTGCTATTAGCTAAAATGTTTTTGTTTTTCATTTTGAAACATTGTGGCCTTGTTTCATCGGATTTAGAGCAACAGCTATAGAAACTCGATGATACTCTATTTTTTTTCAAATCCATAATCACATCTACAAAGGTGTTACATACATTCTTTGTGGTCAATACAACATGTCTGCGTTCATGGAGAAAGTGTTACTTGATAATCAGATATTTATAAATTGACAGAGATTTACCAATTTTAGTGCATTGGTTAAAGATCTCCGCATTCTGGTTTTGAAGTAATTTCCCAATACACACCCGGTTCTCGAACAATATTTCATTTTGCTTGCACACATTTTTTTCCTTCTGTACCAAGTAGATGGCTAATATATCAAACAGATAACACATTCCAAATATCATAATTTAAGGAAACACCGTTACTTCATTACTTTTTTAACAGCCATTACTACAAGCCTGAAATCATAATTACTACCACGAAGAACTAATAGCTTATCAATAATCGTCATCACATTTAATTTTTTATTAGGACAAAGTGTTTTAGTAATGATCTTGAGATTGATAAAATAGACAAACACAGACTAACTTTTACAATGAGAAATATTCAAAATTCTTATATAAGTAGAGTGCATGCTATACTGCCATGCTAAATTAGTTACATAACAGTCGTACAAAAACTCTTATACTGTACTTTGTTTGATAGGTTTGGAAACCAACACTTCTGCACGCCAACACATGGCATGCAATTAAAACTTCTTATATAATACTTTTCGTGGCTACACTCTAAGGAAAATAATTAAAATTAGGGTCTCGATTATCAAATTCCATTAATAATTTAGTGGAGGTATAAACAGAACCATCACATTCTTTAATTGTTCTTTATGGACCATCTATTAGATACATGATGACATGACCAAAAATTCTGAATATTATCCTCTTGGAGCTAAAATATTTTATTGAACTTACTGTATAGGCATGGGCGGATCTATATAATCTGGGGGGAGGGGGGGAAGATATTGCCCCATCTCAACTTTTGAAATTTGTATTTTTATCATGTTTTTGTTTATTAAATTCACATTAGCCACCACTGGAATTGAAAAGTAACCACTATTATTTAGGAGAAATTTTTTAGTGCTCCGAAAGAGCACTACGTGGTGCTCTACTTCCAATCACACTGCACCATTTATACAAACTGTTGGTGGTTAGCACATGCTCTTTGGTTGTAGATCACCATGTGGTGCTCTTTCGGAGCGCTAAAAAATTTCTCATGAAAACAATCAATTAACAGAAATTACTAAATAGGTAGCTAAAAAACTCAGTTCACTGAAATAGAAAACAAAATCAAATTGTTGAATTAGAGTAACATAATTAAATTACCATGAGTAATTTACTTTATCACACAAAATCAAATCGTTGAATTAGAGCAACAATATCAAATTAGTATGAGTAAGTTACTTTATCACATATGGTATGATTCTGTTCAGTACAAGCTATTAATACATTACATTAGTCAATTTGAATAGGAGCTCTACATAAACCTAATAGTTTCGAATTTTAGCCAGAGGAGATGCCAAGCTGTGGAGACAAAGTAATCACTTACCGTCATATACCAAATAAGTTTGTGCATAGACGGAACTGGGGAAGCGTAAAACGAACGAACCAATTGGAAAAAAACCAATAACGCGTAGTAGAGATAAGACAAATGAACCAAATCAAAACAGAGTAGCTGTAGAGACAAAATTTGACATACCGTTGAATACCAGATAAGTTGTACACAACTTCAATTGACTGTTGAGACCAAATAAACTCGATTGGAACAAAGTCAAGAACACAAGGCCAATTTTATGAAAAAGAAGAGAAAAATTCCGGTGTCTGATGCAATCAAAATAATTTTCAGAGATGGAACTCATAGGGAGACAAAATGAACATATTTAAAAGGACTCAAATGTGAGCATATGAAAGCCGAAATAGCACCTTATATAGTCTATCCTCCTATTATAAAAGGTCAACCTGCTCCAAACACAAAATCAAAGTGTTATTTTGATTTTCAGGTATCAGCACGGGCATCCATTAAAGTATCATCAGGGGCACCCTCTGACAGTGTGATATTCAAGTATCATCATATTCGACCCTGTTGATGATCGAGAGAGAGAGAGAGAGAGAGAGAGAGAGAGACGAAACCTGAAGTTGGAGGCTGGCAAGTATCATCAGATTCGACCCCGTTGATGGTCGAGAGAGAGAGAGAGACGAAATCTGAAGTGGGTGGCTGACAAGTGCGACGGCGTCAGGATCTTCCAAATCAACAAAAATGGTGGGTCAACCAAAAATCTTCCAAGTTGAATATTGAGTGATGGAAAAAGAAACGGCTTCAAGAAATCAATTTAGTAAAGGGTGGAGTTACTCAGCAATCAATAAAAATTGTGGGTTACCAACAAATCATTCAATTGCTATTGAGTGATGGAAAAAGAAACGGGTTCAAGAAATCAATTGAGTAAAGGGTGGAGTTAATCAGCAATCAATAAAAATTGTGGGTTACCAAATATCATTCAATTTTTATTGAGTGACTAAAAAAGAAACGGCTCCAAAAATCAATTGAGTAAAGGGTGTAGTTACTCAGCAATCAAAAACAATTATGGATTACCAAAAGTCATTCAATTGCTCTGCAATAATTAGCTCAGGGGTATTGTTGGTATTCGAAAAAGAAAGAAACACCTCAAGTGAAAAAACACTTGAAGTGGTTAAACACTAATAGCTCCTTCACTCTTTTTAGTAGTAGAGATAAAGAGGGATAACTCTTTTTAGAGAAACGAATGACCATATATTACAGAATTGTGACATCGGTTTACAAATGGGAGTAAATGGGGGAGAGAGCTCAACCTTCAAACACACTGATATTTATTTTGTTACATGTTATATATGAATTATTATTTGTATAACCTAATAAAACCCGATTCTCAAAAAAAAAAAAAAAACCCTGATGTTTTTTAATACATTTTTCTTTCTTTCAAAGAGAAATAGGGCATTCACTTATATTATAAATTCACGTGATTATTAGTATAAATATTGCTATCACTTTTACTAAGTAAAAAATAATTTTCAGAGTGTTATTATTATTTTTTTTCCTTTTATTCACCGAAATTGTCTGTATAAACTTAGTAGTGATGAAATTTACAAAACACTGAAGAAAAAATAAAATTATTCATGTAAGTGGAGGCCCGATTTTAACGTTTCGCCTAAGGCCTCGAAAAACCTTGAGACGGCCCTGTAGAGTACTACCTATGCTAACATAGGTCAATGCGGTATGGGTGTCGACATTTAAGGTCCTATAGTATAGTTCGAGCGAGGTATGCGATGGGCTACCTTCTAACGCTTTTGGTGAATTGGGACGGGCGATTTCCCAAGACGTGCATTTTTATACATTGCATCGTGACTTCTCTGTGGACATACGTTACCCTCTGGGTTTTCATGTCTCAGCCAAACTAATAAGTTAATGAGTACTCTTTTTATATCTGGTTTAATTCAAGATCTCTTTCAATACTATTTTACTTTTTCTGCACTCTAGTTATTTCAAAAATTCTTGTGATAATGTTATACTTAGCCAAAACTCATGTTAACTCATTTGTAGCGTGTACTAATTAACACACTTTTATACTGATTAAATTTTTTTGCGTCTACTTTTGCCGTTTGAAAACCCGCAGATTGAATAAAGGTTGAGGACGCATCACAAGATTTGTTGGCTAGGAACTCGTGCTACACTTAGTATCTCACTTTAGCAATTTCGTTTCATCAATTAATTGTACTCTTTAAACACTTGTTACGTGTTTTATCTTTTGAAGTTATAATAAAAGTTTATTTTAGATATCGGGGGTCGTACTAACTGTGAACCGGAGATCCTGATCCATTCTCAATGAGGTTCATCACCTCAGAGACATCCCATATCTTGGGAGTGTTTCAAAAAACAACAACAACAACAACAACAACAACAACAACAACAACAACAACAACAACATGTGTTTCGTGTAGGTATTTGATACGGGTCAACCGTATCATGAACATTAATATTTATTTATTACTTAGTTATTTTTATTTGTTAGTTAGTTATTTATTTAATTAATTTAATTAATTTAATTAGTTGCTTATTTGATTGGTTAGTTGATCGGGCCGGACCGATTAGGTCAAATCTCCTAGTTAGGGTTAATGTTTTTCTATTTAAAATATTTTAATCGTTCAGTTTTATTCAATCAAGAAGAAATTAAAAGTGTTTAGTGTGTTTAGTTTGTGTTAGTGTCGTGTGTGTGCCCGAGTGATAGCAATTGTGCTATCAATTGGTTCTTTCATTGATTCTCACCAATCAACTTGTGAAATCATTATGAACGTATTGGCCCAAATTGCTGATTCATTTGAATCGCTTGAGCGAACCTTCGATAAAATCATGAAGCAACTAGTTGTGATCAAGGAAACGGTGGATGAATCGCAGGAACGACAAGAAGCAGAGGAAAATTTGCGACCACCGCCACAAATCCAGAAACAACGTGAGCAAGAAACCAAGCAGAAACCACTTGTTGCAATTCCGGCGATTTAGCAGCAACTCCCAGCCCATCCACTACCGACGACGCCCCACGACCCAGCCACAGTGAAGAACAACGTTCCGACTAAGATTGTCGTTCCGACGAGCTTCCGCAGCAACAGCTCATCACCGTAAACGTGCATCATGCCGCCCCATCTCCGTCGCAGGTGGAAACCCAGATCACAAGTCGCCCGAACTTGGAAGCCGACAACCAAGCCCAGCAACTCCAGACTCTGATTGCGCCGACCACCCAAACTACCAACCATGTTCCCATGCAAATAGTGAAGTCTCAAACCCTCAATCTCCCTGGCGAAGCACATATTTGGGAAGTTACTGTTGTGCCTACCATAGTTGCAGAAAGTAGTGGTCATGAATCATGGATCAGCAGTACATTAAGTGGAAGAAGGGATGTTGTTATTGCCGGAGGCAACACCAACGTTCTCCTCACCACCATCAACCTCCCCCATCCAACCGGCGAGCACCCCCTGCAACAGTCTCCTCTGCCGGCGATTAAACCCACCCTACTCCAGGCGTTGCGCCAGCCACCTGCGGAACCACCATCGTCGTTCCACGACCGATGCCACAAACTACAATTAACGGTGGGACTTCCTCCTTGATTTTTTTCCTCAACAGTGGGAAGCAGCTAGGAATCCAAACAACTTTGGGCTAAGTTTTCTCAACTGTGGGCTTAAAAACACCTTCGGGCACAATTTTTCTATTCAACCCAGTTCCCCACGTGGGGCTATTTTTTCTTTTCGGCCTAATTCTTTTGGGCTGAAGATATTTTGGCTTAGTGCATGTTTGGTATCCTCGATTTTAATCCAATTGGATTAAAATCGAACTCTTTTCAACAATTTTGTTTGTTATGCCTGCAGACTTTAATTTGATAATTTCCAGATTAAAATAATCTTTGTGCAATTGTAGAATCTCCAAAATTGGTGATTATGCAGCTGAAAATCTCTAAAAAAATAATTTGATATTTTTTTACATTAACATGATCACAGTTCATTTATGAATAGGTGTATTCAATTATTTGAATTTGGAGCTTTTTAAATTTTGTTAAATGGATCAAGTTAGTAATTTACAATATCAGCTCATACCAAACAGATTGTGATTCTCAGTTAAGTTGGATTTTGTTTTCAGATTTTTTTCAGCTGATTATTGAGATTTTGAGATGACACCAAACAGGCTCTTAGTGCTGATTTTGGACAACAAAATGCGGTTTTCAAGGTCGGTAAACGTCAATTTGATCCAGGCATATGCAAGTGGTCCAAACTACGCGTGGGCTAATTGAACTCTCACCTTTTTCACCTTGAGGACAAGGTGTTTGTCAACCGCGGGGGAGTTGATACGGGTCAACCGTATCTTGAACATTATTATTTATTTATTTACTTATTATTATTTTTTAGTTAGTTTATTTTATTGAATTAATTTAATTAGTTATTTATTTGATTGGTTAGTTGACCGTGCCAGACCCGTTAGGTCAAATCATCTAGTTAGGGTTAATGTTTTTCTATTTAAAACATTGTATTCGTTCAGTTTTATTCAATCAAGAAGAAATTAAAAGTGTTTAGTGTGTTTAGTTTGTGTCAGTGTCGTGTGTGTGCCCGAGTGATAGCAATTGTGCTATAAGTATTATTAGAGTATCTTCCATAGTGCACCAATTCCTATATATTTGAAGGTCAATTTGGTGTTTTCGGCCTCCCACTGCATATCACCAAATCATCAAAAAAATGTAATCTTTATCAGGCCTCAAAAATCACCTAATCACTAAATCCTATATTTTGTATAGTTTTTTGTGAAATGGTGAAGTGCATCTCCCACAGTAACCCCAAATCTTATAATATATCACCAAATTCTATTTTTCCATCAGTTTTGATGTCAAAATAGGATTCGGTGTTATCTAAACGTAATTCTTAATTAGTGTTTACGGCATGTTTTTAGTTTAGTTTTTTTTTTCAGGAATTTTTGGTTTAGTTTTATATAGTTAGAGACATAATGTCATATTTTACAAATAATTGGTATTAAAAATAATGTTAGGTGACTAATATAACTATAACTAGATTTTTGAAGTGTTATTTAAGTTTTTTTTATTCCAATAAAATTGCATACCATTTTATCATATTAGTTTGAAGTGTTTTTTTTATAAGATTGAATGAATAATCTTTTGTAATTTAATCAACTGTCATTTCGTGTAATATTATTTCAGTAATAAATAACGTTCATACTGATAGTTATGAAATTCATGATTTGGTGATAAGCTCGATGATTCTTGTGGGAGGCCGAAAATACTATCGCCCCCCCCCCCCCCCCCCCCCCCCCCCCAATTGGTGAAATGATTTTTAGAGTCAACTGTGGAGGCCAAATATTTTTCTCCACCAAATATAGAATTTGATGTAAGATTTGATATCAATTGTAGAAGATGCTCTTAATAGTTAGCTTCTGGAGAATTTAGCTCGGAGAATTTATGGAGAAATTAAACTTTGAATTCCCAGAAACCATAAGATTATATGTGACATTGATTATCAACACTATATCGCACAATTTTTCAGACTACTTTTCGATCTGGTGGCAAAAAAACATGGAACTTTTGACGTAAAATCGACACGAGTCATTACCGACTTAGCAAGACTGATGATGGACTATCCCTTAAGCCAAAACATGCTTGAGTAAAAAAGAAATGGCAAACCGATTAGAAGGCATCATACCGGTCTGATCTCGGGGTTCTAGAACTATTTTGTGTGGGTAGATTGATTTCAGACGACATTCTTGTATGATTATCAAATCACAAACTTCGCTAAAAATTGTGCAGAAACTGATCAATCAGTGTGCTCAAGCGATGAAACGACAATGTCAATGTCGATTGTTATGTAGAGACAGCTGAGCAACCAATGCACATCTCATGACACGCCAAATTGTTCACAAACAACCCATGTAAAAGAAAGAGAGAATTTTGATTCTCCAACAATTATTTTTTTTCTCTTACACTCGTCCAACTTTTATGTGATGTGTGTCAGTGGGTGATATATATAAAGCCACATGATTTTTACTCTAATAGCACCTAAAAAATCACATAATTAACATAACTAAGCCTGGAATGAGTTTACATAGGAGTTGTTAGGCGAGTAATTTGCGATCCCTTACGGTTAATAAACCAATAATTTGATGCTTTTATGGTATTCCCGGGCGAGATCATAACACAGGTGCTTAGTAGGTTACATAATTCAACGGAGTACAACAGCAATCAAATCAAGAAAAACCAACAATAATAGCTCACAATATGTTATATTCCAAAATCCAATCTTTTACATTATAGACCCTAGCTAGATTGATGAAGATGACGATGCTTTACTATTCAAACAATCATCTTTTACATTCTTATTCATCAACCAAAAAGAATATTCTTCTGTTGATCGATCTGGAATGATGAATCAATCAAGCAACGATTGAAGAAGGTCTGACGTCGCGTCTCATCGTATGATCCTTAATAACAGCAGGTGATGGCGGTGTAGACAGAGAAGCCGAACTCCGATGAACATGCCACCAATACCAACGACTATCGATTCGACTCTGAGCCCACTCAAGATGAGTCCTCAACCTCTCCAATGGGTAATCTATCCGATCCCCCGTCGTGTCGAAATAGACAGTGTACCCATACCCTACTTTCCCCACCACTCTCCCCGCCCACCACCCGTCTCCGTCGTATGCGTCCACGTAGTCGTTCAAACTGAACCTGTTCGCCTCCACCTCCAATGGCACCGGCCTAATTTCGTTGGCTTCCACAGTCTCCACCAAGAAGTCGCTCTGGTCGTCCTTCAAGAGGGTCCTGTACTTGATCATGTACCGTCCGTCGGCGAGCTCTGAGATGATTCTTGCTGGGAAATAAGAACCCACGAAACCCTCTTGCTTGCTTGCGATTTCCACCTTTTCACCTAGGTAGAAACATCTTCTTCTTCTTCCATGACTAGAAGAATCCTGTCTGCTTGCGATGACGCTGTCTTGAACTCCACGGAAACCCATTGATAGCATAGATAATTTTTTAAGGAGACAACAAATATATGAAGACAATGTTTATATAGAAACATATTTCACCGCCTTCAAACACAGGCTTTGTTTCCTAAACGGATTTGGGTTTCCTAATTATGTTTCATTTTTCCAACGACGATTATTTGTTGGGCAAATTAGACCACCCAGGGCTAGGATTGGGCTCAAAGTTACATTTTCACCCCTAAATTCCTACCTGGGCTTAAAGTTAACCTTTTCCACCATGCCTTTGCACTAGACACGGCAGTGGCGGAGTTCGAAAATCAAAACGGCCGTAGCAAAGTTAAATGATACGAAAGTTATTAAATAAAAGTTATTATATGTCATTGTTTTCTATGTCCTCGCACGACTTTAGTGAGTCACTTTGACCGGATGATTTGGTCAGCAAAACGATGCGAGAATTTGATAATTTTTTATGGTGTTGTGCAACATAGTTTGCTCTACAATCCCATGAAAAATTTTACCAAATTTTTGCATTATTTTGCTAACCAAATTAACGGGTCAAAGTTATCCTCGAAAGTTGTGCGAGAACATATAAGGAACGGAGGTAGTAGTACATATGGTCCTCAAAATTTCTTTATTTCTCACCTTCAATTCGCATATGACAGCCTACTTTTCTTTTTCATCACTACACAGTTCGCCCCATCCTATGCAAAATGTTTAATGATTACAATAGACAATCTGGCCAGGACATCAATTTTGTCAAATCATCTCTGGTTTTCAGCCCTAACTGCTCCTCTAATTGTAATATAGCGCTGTTTTTTCAATAGGCATTCCTGAGAAACGTGATCTAGGGAAATATCTTGGTATTCATCTTGTTCATGACTTGATAAATAACACCAACATCTCACAATTAATTCTCGCAGTCCGTGATAAATGTTCTGGATGGCAAGGCATTCTTTTAAATTAAGTGGGCCGCTTAACATTAATCAAAATCGGTTATTTCTAGTACGCTCGAGTGTCCAATGTTTGTTTTCTCTTTTCCTAAATATGCATGTGCAAAGATTATAAGTTATATTTATCTACTTTTTTGGTTTCGAGATATTACAAGAAAGGTATTTTTTTTTACTTCCTTGGCATTTCCTGCAACACCCTCCGAATCGCACGGCCGGTCGGGCCCCACGTTCGGAAGAGATGTCTCCGGCCGAGGTGATGAGCCTCAATGGGAACGGATAAGGATCGTCGGTTCATAACTAGTACAACCACCGATAACATTTCAAAACATAGCTTATTACAATTTCAATACAAACAATGACATTTGAAAAGTCAAGATTACAATTTTCAGTGATATGAAACAAATTACTATGTGATCGATGATCTAAGCATCAAGCTTCTCTATCCTGCTGTGTCGTGAACGTTTCCACCACCTCGATAGCCAACCTGCGGTTTTAAAATAGCAAAAGCCGACGCAATTTTTACAGAAAATGATCAGCAAACGGCTGAGTAAGCTAACACCCATAGCACGTAAACAGATTATGAGACATATGACAGGAATAACCAATTCGCTTATAAATAAATATCAAATATTCGCGGGAAAAGCGTTCACATTGATTTGATGTGTCAAACTCTGTATCGATCTCAATTTCGTATTCCAACCCAAAGATGTGGTCCATCTCGGGAAATCACTGTTACTATCAATTCACAATATTACTTTAGTCTCAAGATAATAACTTATCATCGATAGGAATCGAGTCCCGAAATCTATTTTAGTAACTAGTTGATACGGGGCGTGACCATATCCAATCCACAACCTCTTTTTCATATGTGCAAAAGCACTACCACAACCATAACTCAATCACAGGAGGTTCGCATCACAGCGCCTCATAACCATATCATAATCAAAAGGAGGTCAGAGCCTCATAATCTTATAATCTCATAATCAGTAACCAAACACAATATGTCAGAAATGTATCGTATCAGGGATATGGCACAAACCCACGCACAACGGCTTTCCACTTTACATAATTACGTATTTTCATTCAAGATATAGAATCGTGTAAGGAGCTCCAAACTAAAGTCGGTATGGCACAAAACAATAATCATAATCGATGTACGATTGAGAGAGATATTCTGATTAGACAAAAAAGTGAGCGGTGTGCTACTCTTGGTAACCGAGGCAACGATTTCAAATTTCATACTTCCAACCCAATGACGTGGTTCGTCTTGGGAAAATCATAGTTAAAAGTTATCTCACAATAAGATGTTAGATGTTCCTCTTTCGGATTCGTTATTTAGGTTTGGATACCAACTTCATGCAATAATTCAAAGAGGAGTATTTCAAAACAAATAAACAACTCAAATAAATCAAGTACGGTAGTATTTGACAAATAACACATGCGATATGCGAAAGAATGAAAGGCACGCGAGGCTAGGCATATTAACTTACCGAAATCCAAGCACGTCATATAAGTCGTCTCGTCTACGAAAACGTCACCTACAAATCGGAGCTTCTAACTTAATACAACCTCAAAAAATGTACAAATTATATATATTTCTAGCTCCTTTTATTTTTCTCAATAAACTATTAATTTTAATTTAATTTACAAACCCAAAATATATTTTCTATCTAAATATTTACCACCAAAATATAGTTATTAATTTATAAATAATAATCTAAATAAATTAAATAAAAACAAATTTTATAATTGAATCTGAAATTAAAAACTGCATCTACCTCCCCAAAAGTTTCTGAAACGACATAATAACCCCCCATAAAACTTTTTGAAAATTACACTTTAACCCCCCAAACATGAACTACAAAGTAACCGATTAAAACATGGATTCAAGGCTTAAAAACTTGATTTTTATTACTAAAAATAACTCAGGGGAAGATTTCAAGCATACCCAGTCCAAAATCGCGAGAAAAGGTGAAGAAATGGGTCGGGTCGAGGTCGCCGTCGGTATCGCCAGAGATGGAGCTTCGCCGGGGCTTCTCCGGTGGTTATTGGCCTCGGTTGAGGCCTCCTATAGCTCGGTCGGACTCCTCTGAGTTGAAAGGAGCTGGTTTGGCGGCTTGGGTCGTCATGGTTGAACTCCGGCGAGAAGCTCGCCGCAATCCATGGAGGTCCGGCGGCGTTCTCGGGTTGTTGCTGCTGTTGCTGCTACGGTTTCGTCTTCCGGTGGTTTCGTCGAGTAAGGAAGTGAGGGGAGAGAGGGAGAGATCTGAGGAAAGAGAGAGATAGATGGCAGTGGTGTTGGCAGCCATTTTTTTTTCGGCGGCCTTCTCGTTGGGAGGGCAGCGACCATTGATCCGCTGCTGCTGCTGTGTCTTCTCGTCGGCTAAACAGAGAGAAAGATGGGGATATTGAGAGCTTCGAGAGAGTTGGAGGTGTTGGTAGCTTCGGCGGTGTTGGTGCTGGAGATGTTGGTGGTGGCGGGCTGCCTTCTTGCAGCTGCTGCCGCTGCTGTTGTTGTTGTTTCTGGGCAGAGAGGGGTGAGGCAGAGGGAGAGAGATGGAGGGAAGGAGGGTTGAGAGGAGGGAGCTGGTTGTGGTGGTGGCTGTGGTGTTGGTGTCGGGTGGTGTGAGGAAGAAGAAGAAAATAAAATATATAGAGGGAGGAAGGGGATGACGTGAAAGAGAGGAGAAGGAAGTGTTGGGGGTGGTGAGTTTGTTGGGGATGGAGAAATGTCAGGAGAGGGTTTGTATTATTATTATTATTATTATTATTATTATTATTATTATTATTATTATTATTATTATTATTATTATTATTATTATTATTATTATTATTATTATTATTATTATTATTATTATTATTATTATTATTATTATTATGTTATTGTAATAGTATAAATGTAGTATAAAATATTTAGTATTTTACAGTATAAAATACGTGTAGGTAGGAGTATAGATACGGTATAACAATACGTATACTATAAATATAAAATACAAGTATTAAATACTACAATTATGTAAAAAGACAAGTAATACCCTCCACATCAACTATTTAATATTATCAAAATTACAACTACCTCCCCGCTAGCTTTATATTTTTGAAAGTAACTGATTAAACTTTACGAAAAATTACGTTAATAATATTCAGGAACATACGGGGTGTTACATTTCCTTTGTAACCATATGACTAGGGTGAGGGTAGGCTTTCTTGATCCTCGCTCTTTTAATCAAGATTTGTTGGCAAAGAACAGTTGGCGGCTTATTTCTCAACCAAATTCTCTCTTTATGGTATTGTGCTTCTCAAAATTTTCTCACGACTAAAGTCAATCCTAAAGCCTCGTGCGCTTGGAAAACTATCTGCTCTTGAAGAGACGTTTCATCTTTAAGATTGCGGTGGGAGATTGCCACAGGATCAACCTTGCAATTAGCATCTTCTGGGTGGATACCAAAAGTGCCTGCCCTCTCCTCAATTGCTATTGTTGTACAATAGCATGGTTCCAATGCTCAACAACCTATGGTCAGCGACCTTATTGATATGGAGACGCACAGGTGGAAGGAAGATGTGGTGAGAAGCTTGTCCCCCTGCGTTTAGCCCATAGTTTAACGTTTTGAAATGATCTCCGACATGACAAACCAACTTGGAAGGTGCACCAGAGTGGTGCTTTTACTGTGAAGTGGGCCTACCACACCCAAGATTTCACCAACTCGGCTCCCAATCTCTCCACCAAGTCTCTCTCCTTTAAACCTATCTCTTACACCAATTCGTGGAGAAAAATTTGGTCTACATGATTCCCCCATAAATTTAACTTCCTTCTCTGGAAAATCTTTACCAACTTAGTATTGGTGTATGTCCTAGAGGAAATCTATTTATCGTGAGATTTATATGGACTTACTATTCATTGTGCTATCGATATGGAGATATGTTAACATGAAAATATCCCTAGTACAGTACTATAGTTGATTAGGACGACTGTATTGCGTCGAGACTAGTATGTGGGTAGATTGATATGGGGATATAAAGTCTAATACATTGATACACATTAGGAGTAATGGCGTACTGGATTGGCCCTCCATGAGAAGGCTACATGGGAGTTATGTGAATATCACAAGCGCTTCTTATAGTGACAATGGTGTTGTGATCCTTCGACTTGAAGTCACTAGATACACTAGTTATGAATTATCATTTTTTGATATCGTCAAACGTTACACCGTAACTGGGTAACTATGAAAGCGATAATCAGACATGATATGAAGCAAGCTGAGATATGGTAGTGATGTAGATAGGCTTTATCCCTCCCACATAACGGGAGTAAATATCCAAGGCCACTCGATGAGTGAGACTTACGAAAATGAATGGCCATGCTCGAATAAATCAATATGAGATATTGATGTTATTTGTTTATCTAAGTCTACTCACAGATCGAGACACTATAGTTGGATATACAAGTGTCACTCTCCATGTCTCGTGTCAAATATGGATAAATGAGACAAATGGATTATTATACATGGTAACATCAATCACAGAGGTTAGTCAGATCACTGACATTCAAATTACTTGGTTAGCATTGGTGTATTGCTACATGCCGCTCATTGTTTGTAATAATTATTATTACTACCAACGTAATTAGGAACCTACAGGGTCACATACAATAATAGATCAAACTGGGATTAGTGCTAATTAGTTGGACTGGGTAGCAATAATGAAGTAATTGGACTAAAGTGTAAATTGTGCTCATTAGTTGAACTAAAAGCAATTGTGGACTAGAATGCAAACTAATCCAAACTGTTGAATTTATGGGCAAAGATGAATTCTAGTCCAAATTCATTCCTACTCTAGACAGTGCACTAGAGAGAAAAGAGGAAGAGAGAAAAGAGTTTCTCTCATGGTAGGGTTCGGCCAAGACAAGGAGGCTGACCCCCTCAAGAAGGCCACGACCATGGTGGACGCCCCACTACACCCCACAATCAAGGTGTTGGTCGTGCATCCTCTTGCTTCCCACGACATGGTGATGTCGTGCTCCTCTCCTTGCCGCTGCTTGAATGTGATTTAGCTCCCGTTCATGTCCAAGTTCATCATCTAGTGAGACAAGATCCTTCTCTAAAGATTGCTAGCACCATTGGAGAAGAAGTCTAGTCGAGGTCTATTCGTGTGGATACCATGGAGACGCCATTATTTTGGTATGCGTATGTGATCGTCCCAGTCAGGATGACTGAGGTAACCTTTCTCCTTTCGTCATGTTATGATGCGATTCATGGAGGATTTTGAGCAGAAAATCTTGTATTTTCGTTGCGTAACATGCATCAAAACCATCAAAACCCTACAGTGATATCAGAGCCACATGTCGATAGCGCATAACGTGATTTATGTGGTTATCTATTTTATCAGTTTACACCGTTCTGTCAATTTTTGCGTAAAACTGATAATCGTATAATGATACGATTTGAATACGATTCAATAGAGAATTATGTCAGTTTACACCGTCACCAGCCCATCTTCTTCCTCCTACAATTGAGTACCCTCATGTAAGAGAGAGAGAGAGAGAGAGAGAGAGAGAGAGAGAGAGAGAGAGAGAGAGAGAGAGAGAGAGAGAGAGAGAGTCTCACTGGCAATCACCACCGCCACAAGGGGAGAAACCTCTAGTGTGAGATCCATCACCGGAAACTACCCAGCAACCACCTCGATCAACTGATAGGAAGAAAACATGGGGACCTCCTTTGCCGCCTTGATCAGCGAATCGGCGATGATTCCCTCCAAATCTTACACACGCATACACACACACACACACACATAACGAATGGCGGCAACATGCTATTGGGCGGTGGTCTCGCTTTTTTTCGTGGTTCAGAATACAGTTAACCATCTCTTGACTGGAAATGGGAGTAGGTGTGGAAAAGGCCTTCCGACCGGAAACGAAGAAGAAGAGTATATGCACAAATTGTAGATCTAATGCATGTGCTATGCTGCTTCATCTTCATATTCCCTTCCTCTTCTCTCTCTCTCTCTTATGATCAGTAGAGAAGGGAGAAGTGGAGTGTTTGGGTGAGTTAGGTAGGTTGAAAGGGGTGTGGTGGTATATCGAAGTTTAGTAAAAGTAGATGAAAAACTTACTTAAAAAGAAAGTGGGAAGAAAGAGACCGAACGACGCAAAATGAGTAATGGGAAGAAAGAGGTTGAACGGAGAAAGTTGAGAGAATGCATAAGATATTAAATTTCAACTCACTCAACTTATTTATATATATGGACTAAAAACACTTGTTTGAGTGACCTATGACATGATCTAACTTCCAAGTGTCTAATAAATTGTTCAAAAACTATAGCACATACCCAAAAAAGGACCTAGTCAAATCTCAAATGAATCAACACATTAGGATCAAGTTGCTTAGAGATTCAATTTCAAACATTCAAAGAGAGATAATACGTGGAAACGAAATAGACTAGAGAAGCAGATCATCTTCCTTCTCCCAGAAAGATCAGTTTCTGACATTTCATTCCAGATGGAACTTCATAGCAATCAAGTCCCAAATCATCATAAAACAAGATGATACAAAGCATGTAGATTCTCTTGCTTCGTATCGAAACCAGTAATAATAATAGCTGGAGTCAGTTAAATTGTGTTTCAAGAATCCAGCAAAGAAGGTTTAACAAGGTTACAACATGTCATGCAAACTTCCTAATCTTCCTCCCATTTCCTCCCTCCTAAAAAGTACTTGAACCCTATAACAAATAGGTGAACCCTAGACCCTGCTCCGCCTAAATCCAAACATTAACGATATTAACATCACTGAATTTCATTGCATACACTAGCTTCTGTTTTGGACAAATCAAAAAAAGATTTTGAGAAAATCGGAGAAGACCCTACTACTATCCCCACCTACAATAAAGATCGTCTGGTATTTCAAATAGTGGGTTTGAGGCGTAGTCTTTTTGAAGGTTGTTGTCCATCTGATTCCTGCTCCATATCATCGTTGATTCTTTTTATGTTCTGCAACTCGATTTCGTTGTCAGACCTTTCTTTTTGTCCTTTTCCCCGATTTCTTTCTCTTTCTTCTTTTGATTTTCTATGTAGATCTGCTAATGGAGTGGAGAAAGATGGAGGAGCAGATCCACATCAGTGTGCCCTTTTTCTTCCTCTCCTTGTTTTCTTCGATTCCGCATCTGCTAAACAAACCCATACGAAAAGATAAATAGATAGATGGTGCAGTGTTTATCAATATCTTGCGAGTTCACTTAGCAACGACATAGTTTCCTCTTTTCTTTTTCTTTTTCTTCTTCTCATGGTTTTTTCTTCAATTTTTATTTTTCATTTATATGAAATTATACTCTTGGTTTTGTAAAAAAATGGTTGGATCTGATAGTTTATGATGTTGGTAGTGGTTGTTGACTATTGGATCTGCTAGTTTATGATGTCGTTAGTGGTTGTTTACTGGTGGTGGTAGAGGTCTGGTGGTGGTGGTGGAGGTGGTGGTGTTTGTGTTTGTGGTTGTGGTGTTGTTTGTTATTATCAACGATAGAGTGAATGAGAGAGACAGGAGAGAAGGAGGACAGAGACAGAACAGAGAAGACAGAGCTTGGATAACAGGGTCAATTGATAATTTTTCTTAATTTCATCGCCTTCTCCAGGGGGGATAAAGAAAGGGAACATAGTAGTAGTTATGTGTTTCTTTATCCCCTTCTATCCATCTGTATTCGTTAAATCCTACACCATGGGTGCTCCCAAATTACCTAACCAAAATAATCCTGGTTACCATTAATTGAGATTAATTTCCTAAATCAATCATTCATCATCATGCTCCAATTCATACAAATGGAAACAAGTTTATGTTCCTTCCTTTTCTTCTCCTACACATCGATAACCTTCCTTTCCACCTCAATTTAGTTTCTCAAAATTAATTGTGAGTAATTATCCCAATCAATCTCCTCCTATCAAACACTCAATATGGAAAACATATTATTTTTCTTTTAACACATTTTCTCTTCTTCTCCAACCCATTCATGACCTTCTCTCACCCATCACCTATAAATTCCCCCTACTCTTCCTTATTTTCACTCATTCTTAGCATCTCTCTCTCTCTCACTCCACCTCCACACCCTATCTATCTCTCTCTCTCTTTCTCACTCCGCCTCCACTCCGTATCTCTCTCTCTCTCTCTCTCTCTCTCTCTCTCTCTCTCTCTCCCTCTCTCTCTCTCTCTCAGTGCTCTTTTCCCGACGCCCCCGTTACCTCCACCTCATTTGTCGTCACTTTCGTTGTTTCGATACCGAGTTCATAGCCGGGGAATTTGTGGAAGACCGATATTTCGAATATGACGTCTTGACTTTGGTGCGCCGCCCTGCTCTTAATTTGAGTAAGTGCATATGTACAATGCCTTCAACTATAAAAATGTTCTTCGTCGTGAGTTATCTTGAATTTCAATATAGCACGAGTTACTCTTAAAATGTTTATGAAACGTATCTTGGCGAACTTTTGGCAAAATAAATTTTGGAAATGACGCTTATCTTTCGAAACATTTGAAATAATGATTAATGAATGATAATTGATATGTGGCGATGTACAGAGGATGCGTGATGACTACACTGAAGGGCGCTTTTAGGCGATCCATCAGATGATAATACATAGGAGATTACATACCGGGTCCCAGTGGTTGATCGACATACACCGAGATGATGCGGTCGCGGGGTTTTATAAGGCGTGGAAACTATAGAGTACTACCTATGATGACGTAGGTCACTGCGGTATGTGGGTGTCGACACCTAAGGTCTTATAGTATGGTTTGAGCGGGATATGCGGTGGGCTACCTTCTAACGCTCTTGATGAATTGTAACGTGCGATGTCCCAACACGTACATTTTTATATATTGCATCGCTACCTCTCTATGGACATAAGGTACCCGCTAGGTTTTCATGCCCCAACCAAAGTAATAAGTTAATGTGTTACTCTTTTTTATATCGGGTTTAATTGAAGAGCTCTTTCAATTATATGTTACTTTTTTCATATTCAAATTATTTCAAAAATTCTTGTGATAAATGTTATACTTAGCCGAAACTCATGTTTACTCATTCTAGTATGTACTTATTCTGTTTTATACTGGTTAAATTTTTCTGCTTGGAATTTTTTCAATTGAAAATCGACAGGTTTAATAAAGTTTGGGGACGCATCACGAGAACTGCTGGCTAGAAACTCACGCTACACATAGTATCTCATTTTCGAAACTTCTTTTCATCAATTAATTGTACTCTTTAAACACTTATTCCTGGTTTATCTTTTGAAATTATAATAAAAGTTTATTTTGGATATCGAGGGTCGTACTAACTGTGAACCGGAGATCCTGATCCGTTCCCAATGAGGTCCATCACCTCGGACGGAGGCATCCCATATTTGAGAGGTGTTTCAAACAACAACAACAACAGCAACAACAACAACAACAACAACAACGACAACGACGACGACGACGACCACCACCACCACCACCACCACCACCACCACAACAACAACAACAACGACAACAACAACAACAACATGTGTTTCGTGTAGGTATTATTAAAGTATCTCCCATAGTGCGCCAATTCCTATAGTTTAAGGTAAATTTGGTGTTCTCGGCTTCCCACAACAAACCACCAAATCACCAAATTATAAAAAAAAAATGCTAACTTTTTTAGACCTCTCATAGTCGTCGAAAAAACCCCCCAAATTACTAAATTTTATATTTTGTATAACTTTTATGAAATTGTGAAGTGCATCTAACACAGTATCACTAAATCCTATCCTATATCACCAAATTCTATTTTTGCCATCAAATTTGATGGCAAAAATTGATTCGGTGTTATCTACACGTAATTCTTAATTAGTGTTTAGGGCATGCTTTTAGTTCAGTTTCATATAATAGAAGACATAATGTCATATTTTACAAATAATTAGTGTTAAAATAATTTTAGGTGACTAAAATAACTATATCTAGATTTTTGAAGTGTTATTTAAGTTTTTTTATTCCAATAAATTTGCATACTATTTTATTATATTAGTTTTGAAGTATTTTTTTTCACGATTGTAAGAACAATCTTTTAAAATTATTCATTTTGTAATTTCGGTTAATATTACTTCGGTAATAAAATAACTTGTGTATTGACAGTTATTTAATGCATATCCCCATTTTACTGAAACTATCACATTGCAACCCCCACTTTTTCTTTTTTTTTTATGGAAGATAAATTTTTATAAATCAAAAATAGCCAGAGCCTACAAAGTTCATGTCCGTGTCTAGAGCATTACAAATAACAGTAGGGATAACTTCAACATCTAGACTACCAGATAGACTATTGCTTCTTGTCCAATTTGCAAGTTCATGGGCAACTATATTGCTACTACGATTACAAAACTTAACCTCCATTTGTGGATGGTTTTTTAGCCATTTGCTAATGGCTTCAGATCTTGTTCTCCATTGACCTCCTGCTTGGGCTGTGTTGTTGCAGGCCTCCACCACACCTTTAGCATCAGATTCCACAGTTATGCCAAAGACTTTACTTCTTTGAGCCCATTTGATACCCATTTCTATAGCAAGAAATTCAGCTTCTTTGAAGTCTATTCCTTCATCCAATATGCATTTCCATGCGGAGTGGATTGCCAGAGTGTCTCTCACCACTATTCCAATGCCTACTTTGTCCTTTTTCCAACTAGCATCAACATTCATTTTGAGGCAGTTTTCTTCTGGGGGTCCAATTTGGAATGGTCCTTTTGACAAATCTGCTCTGAGTGAGTAAGCTCATCATTCTTGGAGTGTTTCCCAAAATTTTACCCAGATTTCAGTCAACCTCTTACCACTGTGATAAGCATAGTTATTTTGAGTTCCTTTTGTCCATACACAGTTTTTGTTCCTCCATATGGAATCCAGAATCAAAGCAGCTAACACATGGGATTTTTATGATTTTTTTACAAGTTTGAATTATCCAGAAATAGAAACCTTACCCAGTCTTTTATATTGTTGATGTTGATCATTTCACTTCTAAAACCAAAGTAGTGAAACCACAGACTTCTATCAGAAGGACAAGTGAAGAAAATGTGGCATTCATCTTCAAACTCAGATTGGCGAAGAGGACAATTACCTTGAGTGCTGAGAGTTCTTTTCAAGAAATTTTGTCTGACTGGCAACACCCCAGCTGCAATCCTCCAAATAAGTATCTCGAGTCTGTTATGTAGTTTCAGCTTCCATATTTCATCTCTAGCTTCCATGCTCCTCCACATCTTATTAAATTGTGAGTGATAGTCTTCTTTGATAGTCACTTCACCATTGTTACTCTCTTCCCAGATCCACTTATCTTCAGTGGGGTAGATGGGAATTTTCAGTTTTTCAATTTCAGTCCTTTCTTGTAAGCTAAATTTGGAGTAGATCAATTCTCCACTCCTTTGTCTCCCAATATATCAGTTCTGTCACCCTCTTTGGAGCCCATTCTAAGTCATCAAGGGCCTCGGTTCTATTAGTTTCCAAATTTAGGACCCAGGGGTCCTGCCAAATTTCAATCCTTTCTCCATTACCAATAGTCAGCGGAAGGTTCTCCTCAAAAACTTTTATAGCTTTTAACAGCCCCTTCCAAAAATATGAGTCTGAGTTTTTGGCTTCCACCCTCCTGAAATCCAGTCTTCTGCAGTACTTTTCTTTTAGTACGTTTATCCATAAGACATCTCCATTGCACCAAAATTTCCAAGCCAATTTTGTAATGAAGGCGATTTTAAAGCATTGGGCTTCTCTAAAACACTGACCACCTCTTACCTTGCTTTGACATAGACTCTCCCAAGATTTTAAGTGTAGATTCCTTTTTTGCATCAGTGTCTCCCACCAGAAGTTAGCACTTTTCTGGTTTATGAAGGAAGTGACATTTTTAGGTAAGAGAAATGTAGACATGACATAAGCTGGCATGGTGCTTACTGAAGACTTTATGAGAACTGTTTTACCTGCATAAGCCAGCAATTTACCTTTTCAACCATCCAATTTCTTTGAATACTTTTCCAACATATCCCCAAAAGTTCATTTCTTCGACCTCATATGGAAGATAGGAAGCCCTAGATAAATGGCTTTCTTGTTACCACTTTTGACCTGTAGCTCTTGTCTTATATTTCTCTTTTTTTTTTCACCTCCCAAATTGTTATTGAAGAGAAAAACAGACTTTGACTCATTTACCCTTTGACCAGAGACTTCCTCATAAAGTTGAAGACATAAATTGATGTAGCTTGCTTGGTCTTCCTCAGCCCTGCTCATAATGATTAAATCATCCGCAAATAATTACTGAGTTATAGGGGTAGCATTACTTGCCAAAGTGATACCAGAAATCCACTTGTTTGCAGTTGCAAATTCAATTATCATTGTCAAGATATCAGCACAAAGAATGAAGCGTGTTGGAGAGAGGGGGTCTCCTTGTCTTAGCCCCCTCTCAGCTTTGAAATTACCAAAGGGCACTCCATTTATAAGGATAGTAAATCTTGATGCGCTAATACATTCCCAGATTAGTTCAATAAAGTATGGAGGGAAACCCTGCCATTCCATTAATTTCTTCACAAAGCTCCATTCTAGTCTATCATGCTTTTTCCATGTCATATTTTATGACCATAAGGCCTCCCTTCCCTTTCTTCCTCTTCAAAGTGTGCATTGCCTCATGAAGAATGATAGAGTTGTCTTGTATATTTCTTCCAGGAATAAAGGCATTTTGAAAAGGTCTTATAATCTTGTCTAGGAGTGGTTTGATCCTATTGGAGAGGATTTTTGAAATAACCTTGTAAAGGACATTACAGAGGCTAATTGGCCTGAAATGAAAAACTTTGTGGGGGTTTAGACATTTTGAAATGAGGGTGATGAAAGTTTTGTTTAAAAGAGGGTGTATCTTCCTTGTGTCAAAGAAATCCAGCACCACTCTACAAAATCTTCCCCTACAATCTGCCAATATTGCATAAAAACAGCACATATAGCCCATCAGGACCTGGGGTTTTATGGCTGCCCATTTGACACAAAGTTTCAAAGACTTCTTGTGCATCAGGTTTTTTT